>CM066740.1:88209116-89426616 GCA_033961575.1 Aselliscus stoliczkanus
TCTTTAGGGAAAAAAAAAAAAAGAAATAGTCACCTGTCTTTAAAATTGCATGTGTATGTCTGTGATAGAGAAGACAGAGGGGAACTGCTTGAAGCAGAGGTAGCTAGAATTTTAAAATGTAACCACTAATAGCTTCACAGTTGTGTTGATAACACCCCACAGGGTTACCTTCTGGGACGGAAACACAGACCGTTCCTACTGTTCTTGGAAAAAGAAAGAGGGGAACCAGAACACATATTCACCAGACCTCTTAGCCAAGCAAGAGCTCTCCAGAGCATGTGGTCCTCTCCCAAACTCACCCTTTGCCCTTCCGACATCAGTAGTGTAACATAGTGGTCCTGGGAAATTACTCCTTAAACTGAGGAAATTAAAATATTTTTATTCTGAACATGCACACACGGAGGAAAAAATCTCACTTCAATTACAGCAGTTAGGAAGTCTGAAGTCATTTTCCCAGCTAGCATTTGGCCATTCCGTTGAGACTGGAGGTTTCTGGTACAATAACAGTTATTAATTCACCGCTCTTCATTTTAAAGGAATATTATAATTTCTTTGTGATGTAAATTGTTTGGGCAATACAATGGTGATGTGCCTTGTGACTAAAATGTCGACCCACTAGAAGGACAAGGTATTCAGGAACAATAGCTAACATATACTGTTTGGCACTTTTTAAATGCTCTCTGTAAAATCGTTTTTATTTCTGATTCACTTTTCTTTTCGCCTTTCCCAAAAGGGATTTAAGTTAATTACTTTTTCTAATATGACTTTGATATTTCAGTTCCCCAAATCTTCCAAGAAATGTGCAGCTAAAATGTCATTCTCATTCTTTTATTTTCCTAAAGACGCTGATATTAAATATGGGTGTCACACTGGAAAATTCCACCAGAAGAAAAAGTTAAACAAGGCATAAAATTTACATTAGTAACATTCCATTAACCTATCATCTGGAAAGCTTTTGTTACATGATTTTCATCATTTATGAAATTATTTTGGTGTCTTTTATGGTCCTTTTTGCCTGTAGGAATGAACCTTGTTGTGCATTTGTCTCCATCAAAATGTTGCACTTGCATTTGGCGTTTTTCTTTCACCACTCTTCTCCTTTTTGAAAAAGGATGAAACTAGCTTAGCTGAATAATAATCATTCCTCATTACTCTCTTGGTGGAAAACAACTTGAAAGGCACATTATTTAATTAAAGAAAGTATTTGAATTGCCCTTTAAAACCTTCATTTTCTAAAACCTATTGATTGTAAAACCAATTAGTCTTACATGTAAAAATTTTATTGCTTTTAGTATAGCACCTCACATGTCATCACTGTGTAAAATGCATGTAATTCCTAACTTTCCAGCAAGACGTTTTGTAAAAGGTCATGGCTAAGTCAGTGTTTAAATTTGAAAAAAATATTTTCTTAAATAAAAGTACTCCTATAATAAATGATGATTGGGTTTCTCGGGTAACATCTAAAGCAAAAAAAGTCATAACACTCTGGTTAATACATTTAGTAATAAGAGACAAGAAAATAATTGACAAAATAATATGATAACTATGTATTATCATAAACTATGTATTAAGACAAAGTCAAGACGAGGGCACCCAGTAAGAGAGGGAAGAGTGTGAGCAGCTCCTCTCATCTACATGATGATAACTCAGGTACTCTACAGTCAGGAAGCACAGGTGATTCATTCGTCAGCAAGGGGAATCCCCTTCTAGGAACTGATCTTATAGACTCAATATCAATATTGATTTAGCTTCCTATTTCTGCCACACAAATTACCACAAGCTTAGTAGGCTTAAAACAACCTGAATTATTATTTCACAGCTCGGTACGCCCAAAGTCTGAGGGGGCTCCAGCAGTTTCTGTGTTCTAGCTCGTAGGAGGCTGAAATGAAGATGTTAACCAGATGGACTCCTAGCCGAAGGCTATGGGAAGAACCTCTTCCCAAGCTTGTTTGAGTTATTGGCAGGATCCAGTTCTTTGTGGTTGTAGAACTAAGGTTCCTGTTTCCTTATCAGCCATCAACGGAGGACCACCCTTAGCTGCCAGAGACCTCTGTCAATCTTGCTTGTGGGCCCCTGCGTCTCAGAGTGTCAAGCATGAAGTCTCTCTCTTGAGCTTGGAGTCTCTCTGACTTTTCTTTCTGCCGCGTTCTTCTATTCCACACACTGAATGTTCTTCACTTTTAAGGGCCTATGTGATTCAATCAAGCCCGCCCAAATAGCCCAGGATAATCCCTCTATTTTAAGGTCTGTGCCTGTAATCACATCTCCAGTGTCACTTTTTCCCAGTAAAGTAACAGCTTCACAGGTTCTGGGGATTAGTGTGTGTGGACATCTTTAAAGGGCCTTTATTCTGCCTACCACAAATATAATTGATTTGAGTTTTTCTCCCAAAATTGAATTCATAGGTAGATTGTATACCTCAAAGCATATGTACAAAGGATGGCTGCTAGGACTCGGGGAGTGGCCGGCATCACAGACTAAAATGGCGCCCACTGGCCTCACAGGTTGGAGCTCACTGGCGCTCTCTTCAGCAGTTCATAATGTTTCCACAGGGAAACCCCCAGATAATTCTCCCGTGCTCACACACTCTGACTCCAGCTACTGCAATGATAAGCTATGCTGTGGCTTGTGCTTGATTTCTAGTGAAAAAGTTAAACGGGTTTTATGTAAAAACAGAATGATCTGTTTGGTTAACATTGTCCAATGTATTAGCATAAGCAATAGAGTTTTAGATCACTTTCACAGAATTCCTCCCCCAAAACAGAGATATTCCCTAGTCTGTGTTTCCTCAGACTAGGGAGTATCTCGGGCAGCCCTGCCTTGTAGAGATGCCAGTACAGGGATGGGGACACATTCTGATGGGATGGTGATGGGAACATCTAGTCTGTTGGGAGACGGATATTTCAAATTGGTCATTGCATTTATTCAAAATCTATATATTCTAATATAATATGAAGTTGATAGGATACATAAATCTTGTAGAAAATAAGAGTAAACAAAAGCATCTGAGATTGGAATCCCAGAAACACTTCATAGGAAATTTGGGTCTTGGACTACAACTTAAAAAAATAATGGAGATGGTTAGCCTATTGTTTAACGTATGCTTAGAAATACTTTCTCAACATTCCTTTGGAAAGTTTTAGGGTACCAACTAATTGCTCTGAAAAACTGACAAATAAAAGGGGAAAAAATGTTTTTCCTGTCTTTGCAAGAACTGTATTTTCCAGTAACCACAATGGTCAACTGATGAGGAAAAATTCTGCTTTTCAGAAATATTACAGTTAGTAATGATGGAAGAAATGATAAAATTAGAAAGTCACTGTTTTGCAATGTTAATGAAGTAACTGCTTCAAGCGGTAGTCCATGGTGATTGAACTCATTAGTATAAATATTGAGGGAAAACTAGACAATAGAGGGACCAGGTTTTCATTACAACTAAAAGAAACTAGGACCTTTTCTCCTCCTGATGTAATGTAATATAAAGCACACTGCACCCTATGAAGTTGTCCTGTTGCAAAGTAGAATCTGAATCTAATTGAGTATAAATCGATTTCTTCTAGCCAGAATGAAGTCAAGGGGGAGAAGTAGTTAAATGACAACATGAAACAAACAGAGAAATCTAACATAAGGGACGTTTTATAGGACAAGTGACACAGTTTCTGCCAAAACTTAATGGCATGGGGGAAAAGGGAGAAAGCGAGGATTGCTGTAGCTTAAAAAAAAAAGAAAGAGAGAGATGTAGGAGATTTAACAAGTATACTATTTGGATCTTCAGTTGAACATATCAACTATGAAAAACACATCTTTGAGACAATCAAAAATTTTCAGGGCCGGCCAAATGGCGCAGTGGTTAAGCACTGGCTTGGGAAGCCAGTGGCCCCGGTTCGGGTCCCACATATGAGGGCCAGTGACACTGCCCTCAAAAAAAAAAAAAATTTTTTTTCAGTATGAACTGGACATGATACAAAGACGTTATTGTTGATATGTCAGTGAGATAATATCATTGTTATTTTGTAAGGAAAGGTCTGTGTTTTTAGAAGTGGTTCCTAAGGTGTTTAGGCATGACATTACATATTGATGGAATTGGCTTTAAAAATCTTCAGCAAGGGAAAAAATAATAAATCCAATGTGGCAAAACCTTGCTAATGATGGAATCTAAATATCGCGTGTTTGGGGGTTCATTATATCATCTCCCTTTAGCTATACTTTGGTAGTTACAAAATTTTTCATTTAAAAGTTTTTAAGTTGCTCATTCCCACTTAACTGTATACCTTAGATTGGTTGGTTCTAACAAAGAGTAGTGGCAGTATTGTGCTATTGCTCTGTAGCCACATGAGCAGGTTTCCCTATTTTATTAAGTATTGCCCTCTTCCACTGCTGGTTTCTTGCAGTGTTAATTTCCATGAGGCTCTCTACCTCAGGGTCTCTGTTAACTGATAAGGCGCCTTCTTTTTTGAGATGTCCATTAATAGACCGTCTTTAATCAGAAGCACATTAGTTCTGCTAATATAATTTGTATGCAATTTTACCCTATTCCAAGATTTGCAGAAGCTAATAGTGTACTAACAAGGGAACAGGAGCAATAATTGATCACATTTGCTTGGCCTTAAAGAAAAGGGCAGTGATCGGTCTTGGAAGACTGACTTAATAAATGGGAAATGATGGATGCCCTGCCCTGTCATGCTTGCTGTCCTTTCTCTGGGTACACTGAATGAAGGACATAGCCTGCTGGGTGGCACCGATGGCAGTATTATTTGGAAATATTAGGTGGAGTCGCTGTCAGAGGGAAATGCTTTCTTCATTTCTATAAAAACTGCACTTAGTATATCCCTGCCTTTCTCACCCACCAAAAAATTAACAAAGCTAATTTTAAGTTTGTGTATATTTTTCCCAATGGTTAATTATAATAGTATTTTCCCTTTATTAAGTTTCATTTGGCAGTCTTTTTTAAAAAAAAAAAAAAAAGCAATTAACAAAATGGCTTAAAGGCTAAATGAGAGCAAATCTCATTTTCTTAGGAGACTCGGTCATTTTCTTATAGTTATAATTCCTGTTTACAGAGAAAGGAGAGGAAGAGAAAGTGGCTTGATATTGAAATAATATCCTTCCAGGTACATTCCATAAGTGTTAAGTCGAGCAGAACTCTCGATTTTTGTAGCATCCTCAAAACACCCAACGCATTTCTTTAATGTTTCTTTTTGCACTTCTCACTCTGTGCTACAGAGCAATTTTATTTACAGGTAATTTAAGCTTTGGGTGAAGCTCTGGTTAATTCAGTTTCTGGATAAAAGAAGGAGTAATTCAACTTAAAGTTCACCATAGAATTTTAATCATAGACGTGAGAAAAGCAAGGAAAGGCGCAAATCTCATTAGTGATACAATGGGAAAAGAATTCAGTCTCAGATAAATGGTGCTAGCTCCTCAAGTTGTGCTGTAAACTGTACCAGCACTAGAAAAAAGGGCAGGATTAGAAATGCAGAACTTTGTACACCCCCCTAATGCTGCCCCACTTTGTCTTCCTTTGATAATTATGGAATCTAAATGACTTACAATCTGAGGGTGTTTGAGGGTTCAAATCATGAATTCTCTACCCCAGCTCTTAATCCTGTTTTTTTAAATGAATTCCCTTTCATTTAAATTTTAGTTTATATCGTTATTTTATACTTTAAAATATTATATTTTGTTATTTTTATTGGGGTAAAATTTTCACATAGTAAGATACAGAATTTAAACATACAGTTTGATGTTTTGACAAATTCATACACCTGTGTGCTCCACACCCTTACCAAGATAATGGAATTTTCCATCGACCTAGAAAGCTCCTTCATGCCCCTTCCCAGGCTATCACTGCCTTGCAACCCAAAGGAAACCACGGATCTGATTTCTGTCAAACTAGATTAGTTTCACCTGTTTCAGAATTTCACATAAATAGAGTAATAAAGAATGTACTCTTTGAAGTCTGGCTTTTTGCTTCATTATAATATTTTTTAGCTTTATCCAAGTTGTTGAGTAGTAATCCATTGAATAAAAGAACTTCAGTTTATTCATTTATTTTCCAGTTCATGGGCATTTGGGATGTTTCTAGTTTTTTACTCTTTTGAGTAAAGTTGCTATGAACTTCCTCGTATAAATCTTTTGGTCGACCAATTTTATTTTCATTCCACCTAGAAGTGGAATTGCTGTGCCAGAAGGTAGGTGTATGTTTAAATTTATGAGAAATTACTCAAGAGTTTTCCATAGGGGTTGCACCCATTTACATAAACACCCAGATAAGGAAGATACAATAGTCCCTCCCCTCCTACCCCTGGATTTTTCTTTCCGCAGTTTCAGTTACCCGCAGTCGACTGTGGTCTGAAAATATTCAATGGAAAATACCAGAAATAAACAATCCGTAAGTTTTAAATTGCGCTCTGTTCTGAGTAGAATCGGGATGAAATATCATGAGTCCTGCTCCCTCACGCCTGGGATGTGAAGCGGCCCTTTGTCCAGTGTCTCCAAGCTGCTCACACGCCCTGCCCCTTACGTACTTCCTCGCCATCTTGGTTATGGACTGTCACAGTGTCGCAGTGATATGTTCAGGTAATGCTTATGCTACTTAATAATGGCCTCATAGTGATGCAGGCAATTCGAGTATGCCGAAAAGGAGACATAAAGTACTTCCTTTAAGTGAAAAGGTGAAATTTCTTGACAATAAGGGGGGAAAAATCACATGCTGAGGATGCTGAGTTCTACAGTAAGAATGCACCTTCTATTCATGCAATTAAGGGAGAAAAAGAAATGCATGCCATTTTTTTTTGTCACACCTCAAACTGCAAAAGTTATTGCCACAGTACATGATATATGCTGATGAAAAAGCACTGCATTTGTTAGTTGACAACATGAACAGAAAACGTGTTCCAAGTGATGGCAGTGTGTTACGTCAGAAAGCATTGAGCCTATACATAGAGTTCAGCAATGGGGCCCTGAAAGGAATGACACTAAGCCATTTACTGCTAGTAAGGAACGGTTATGCAAATTCAGGAATAGGTTTGAACTGAAAAATATACATATCGCTGGAGAGGCCCCTTCTGCCAATGAAGAAGCTGCTGCCACATTTTCAGCAGAGCTGAAGAAGGTGATTTAAAAAAACAATAAGGATACCAGGGCCAGCTGAGTGGCTCAGTTGGTTAAGAGCTCACTCAAGAGTGCGAGCTCTGAGCAACACGATTGCAGCTCCTGCCCGAGCTGAGCTGCCAACAGCTGCCAACAGGTGGCAGGATGGCTTAGCTGAAAAAAAAAAAAAATGGATACCATCCAAAGCAAGTCTTCAGTTATGATGAAACTGGGTTCTTTTCTAGAAGAAGATGCCCCAAAGAACCTGCTTTCATAAAAGTGCAAATGAGGCACCAGGGCATAAGGTGGAAGGACAGATGGACTCTGATACTCTGTGGCAAAGCTCAGGATTTTGATAAAGCCAGGAGTGATAAACAGAGGGAAGAACCCATGTGTTCTCTAAAACATACAAAAAAATTACCTGCCCGTTTTCTGGCAACATCATCAGAAAGCGTGGGTGGCAGCCATGTTTATGGAATGGTTCCACCAATACATCGCAAGAAGAAAGGAGAGTACAGTACAATTAAGATATTTTGAGAGAGAACGCATTCACCTAACTTTTATTACACTCTATTGTTAAACTGTTCTGTTATTATTAGTTATTGTAATCTCCTACTCTACCTAATTTATAAGTTAGGCTTTACCGTAGGTATGCGTATGTGTAGGAAAACCATAATATATATGTGTATAGGGTTCAATAGTACTTACAGCTTCAGGTATCCACTGGGGGTCTTGGAATGTGTCCCCCTGGATTAGGAGGGACCACTGTAACTCCAGTTGCTCTGCCATTACTAGGATCTGATGTAGTCAGCATTTTAATTGTAATTTTACCCATTCTAGTGCATGTGTAGTAGTGTGTCATTGTGGTTTTAATTTATATTTGCTTAATGGTTAACAATTTTGAGGATTTTGGTTTTTGGTTTTTGGGGGTTTTTTTTGAGGGCAGTGTCAATGGCCTTCATATGTGGGACCCGAACCGGGTTGAGGATATTTTATGCTTACTGACTTTACATATCTCTCTCTGTTAAATGTCCACTCCAGTTATTTGTCTGCATTTTGGCCATTCTTTATTATTGAGTTATATAAGTACTATATTTTGGATTTAAACCCTTAGATACAGAGATAGAGATAGAAATATATTATACTTTCTGCCAGTCTCTGCCTGCTTATTTATTTTCTTAGTGATATATTTTGCTGAAATATAACTTCTCTAAGTTTTTAATTTCAATGAAGTCCAATTTAACAGGTTTTTTCTTTTGCGTGTACTATTTTCCCTGTATTGGCTAAAAAAAACCTTTGCCTCCCCAAAGGCACACACTATTCTCCTATGTTTTCTTCCAGATGTTTTATAATTTTAGCTTTCAGATTTGGGTTACTGATTCATTTCATATTAATTTATGTATATGGTTTGAGCTAGAGTTCAAAATTTGTTTTTTCTATAATCATTAAGTTGTTTCAGAAACATATGTGGAAAAACTTAATGTTATTTTCCTCTCCCTATCGAATTCCTCAGGCACTTTTGTTGAAAATTAGTTGGCAACATAGCTGTGGGTTATTTCTGGACTATTCTGTCGCATTGATCTTTGTGTCTATCCTATGGCAATGTCATTCTTCCTTGATTACTAAACTTTATAGTAAGCTCCTGATGTACCAATGTGGAAATATTTCCAAAATAGGCTGTTAATGGGAAAAAGTTTGCAGATCAATGTATATAGCATATTACAATTTTTCTGAAGATAGAAAAACTAACTTATGTTCATATATATTTGAATATGCATTAAAAACTCTGGAAGTATAAAAAAGATACTAATGACACTATTAATAATAGTAGTTACCTGTAGCAGGTGGAGGTATATGATGACTGGACAGATATGTGACAGGAATATGAAGAATTCTCACTATATTTTTAAACATTGGGACTGTATTAATTACACAAAAATTTAATTTTTAAGAAGAATAAAGGGTATGGGAAATATATTATCTTCTCAGAGTAGATTAAACTGTAATGTGGCAATTCATTGCAATAATATTTTTAGGTCAAATTATGTTTTTCAGGCCTTGGATTTTGTTCATATCTGATTTATTTATTCAACAAATATTTATTGGGTGCTTATTATGTGTCAAACAATGTTTGAACCCCTAAAAATATAGAAGTGAACAAACTTGGCATGTTCCTTATGTTCATGGTATGTGCATTTTACATGAGCTAAAACCGGGTTGCCAAGAACCATCCAGAGGTGTGAAGAAATAAGGAGACCAGAGGGGGCGCTTTTGAGGCAGCAGGAACTGCAAAGGCAAAAGCCCTAAAGATGGACTTGCCAAGGAGAAGCAAGAGGGAGGCAGGTCGGGTGGGAGGGCATGGTGAGAGTGATGGGGGGTGACACTGTGGACGTAGGCAGGGGCTCAACCAAGCTGAAGTTTCTAGAAAATGATGAGGAATTTGGATTTTATTCTAAGCGCAATGGAAATCTATGGAAGGCTATTGGAATGTTGCCGAAGGAGTGAAATGAGCTGATCAATGTGAAAAACAAGAAACATTTACTTTGTGGAAGGAGTACATCAGGCAGTGAGAAAGAAAGAAAATCAGAAATTATGTCACATAAACTAAGAAAGAAAAGTCTTTGGAAAAAAGTGCCCAGTTGTTCCAACTGATGACAGAGAACCGTCTGGCCCAACGTGAGGAATTTCTGTGAAGTGGTGGGCACAAAAGACAGACTAGAATATGTGGAAAGCGAATGATTCTCTGTATTTTATATCCCTGTACACACACATACACACATTGAATAAGAAGTAGAGAAGAGGAGAAAGACAATTCTGACAATTCTTTCAAAGGCAATAAAAAAACACAAACATTGTGTGTGTCCACAAGGGCCTATCTGTGTATTAGGTTAGCACATTTGGGACATATTAAAAATCATTCTAAGGTAAACTGCTTTATAACAAGGTGCTCTTAGACCTGTAGTGACTAAATCCTCATGAATAAATCCAAAAAGAGTATTTGATGTAATCCCACCCTGTCGGAAGTAACATTATTGGAAATGTCGACAGAAATTTTCATCTGATTTCAAGGTGTATTTTTGCAGTGTTGCATATTTCTCCAGCCTATCAGACTGTTCCAAGGTGTCCATCTATAATGACAGGCTCCTTTATCTACCCTCTTCAGCTGTATTAACCATCCCTGGCTGATGAAGCTGCATTGTTCACACTGTCATAAGGAATTTTGCCCCCATCACTGATGCTCCTTCACTAAGTAGACACAAGTGGGTGATGCAAAGTGTGATGCTGATATTCTCAACGCCATTTATAGACTATCACTAAGACAACATTTTCAGCCAAATATGTGGCTTTTGTTTGGGGGGGCGCTTATTACTTACAAAGATAATACTATGTAAATTTAAATATCTTGTCACTCTACTCTTACTTGCTATTTGTCGTCTAAGAGACAAAGTCAGGTGTAGAAAATATTATTTTACTGGGAGGACACTGTCTTCTACAGTAGGTACCACCTTCTCAAGCTAGTTCTACATGTAAAGATAGTTTCACAGTAATCCAGAGCTTTCCAAATGTATATTTGACCCCTCTCTGTTTATATCAGCTGCTGATATGCTTGTGTGCTTAACTATTATGGAAAATTGTGGGTACTTACCCCCCCCCCACCAGTTTCACACATTCCACTTTCTTTTTTGTCCTACCTTAGATTGGTATGTGTCCCCCTAGTTTCCTGCCTCTGAGGGAGCCTTTAATTCCTGGCCTCCTGTAGCCAAGATTGCAAGAAACTCAGTTGTAATCAGCAAGCTGTCCTGCTGGTAAAAGCTATTAGTGCTGATGTCGTTAATGACCAACCCGCCTGAATGTGGTGATTTAAGAGGTAGAGTTATTCCTTGTCTCTCCCTAGGGCCTTGTTCTTAAACGAGATCTCTATGCTGTTTACTTCTCTGACATAAAGAGTATTAACCACTGCATATCACACTTCATATATCAGCGCATTGAATTGAAATAATGGGGAGCTTAAAACATAACACCACATTTCAGGTATGAAGCTCCCACCCTGAAGAAACTAGGCACCCCTAATTTTAGCTTAAGAAAGTTGGATAACACCATTTGCTCAGAAGTTATAAATATTATTTTCTTCTGGGGACTAGCGGATGAGAGGAGCAGAGTTAGATTTCTTTCAGGAACTAAACACATTAGAAGTAACCTACAAAATCAATACCAATTACTTGCAAGCAAGGACTGAAAAATCATTGAAGCCATAGAGTGTGCACATAGGTGAACGGTTTAAAACGAAGGAAACACTGGCATGGCTAAAAACTCCCACAAAATAGGGGCGAAGTAGCAAGGTTCTCGTTCCCTTTTTTGACATTTTGATATTAATTCATAATATCCAGCAATCATTACACTCAAAAAGAAAAAATATAATACAGCAGCAAATAACTCAGCGTAAGAAGGATATTTTCCTGACTCCCTGGCATGTCTGAGGTTTGTGTTGTCTTTCTGGGAAACATCAAGGCATTCAGAGGGTGTGTGGGAAGGCTTATCTACATAAACCAGCAAACCTTCCCATTCAAAAACCCAGGCTTCGCACTTGCCAGCGTGGTGTGTTTTGTGCCTCAAGATTGTATTTAGCAGAAACTCACTTTGAGCGGCTTGGTGAAGCCTTTAGAGGTTTAACTGAATAGACTTCTCTGTTCTTCAAAAGGCTGAAATAATGCCTTTCAAATTCCTGGAACCCTTAAAGTGTTCCAGACTGAACAGAGAATAGAATTTCTTCCTGTCTCGTCTTCCAATATGACAGAAAAGGGGGCACATGTCTATTAGGGTGTGGACCCCGAAACCTCACCCCCAGGCCTGGTCGTGACAGAGAAGTCCTGAAAGTCTGTGACATGTCTCTAGCTTGCTTGTTCAAGTCCATGATCAATTTGTGTTAGAGTGTGTGGGAGTGGGTCGGGAGAGATCCTGTAGAATTCCTCCTAGTTTGCAGCCCTACTTACCACATGAATGAGGCAATATGAAATAATGCCCATTATTCAGTCTCATGTTAGAAGAGTTTAGGGATGTTTATATCACCAATGTGAATACCACAAATGGTAGCTATGGATCCTCTTGAGCCATTATTTTCCTGAACTTCCAGTTTGCCATCTCTGGGCATAGAATTACCATCTTAATATTTGGAAACACCTTGTCACCAAAAAAGACCCTGCTTCCTAGCTTCCTTTTTTTTTTTTTAATTAATATTTAGGAAGTAACAGAAATAAATGGCTGGCCACACGATTCCTACAAATGAAAGCTTGTGGTAATTGCTTGGGGAAGAACAGAAACAGAAATGTGTGGCAATCCCATAATGGCCATCCAGCACTTTCCATGAAAGGAAAGGCAGACAGGGAGATGAGACTGTTGCTTAAGGTGAGCTCAGGAAGTGTCAGGATTAGCTTATGGGGAGTAAAGCAGTTTTATAGTATGTACAAGGCACTGGTAAATCCACCTGATACAGATTATACTAAAGCTGAAATGCTGCTTAAAGAGTCTAATATTTTCTGAACCTAATATTCACCTAATGTTTTCTGGATTTGAAAAGCATTAAACATATTAGGGTTCAGTAGTTACATTTACTTTTATTCTTTGAAACAAAAATCATTCTCATTCCCATTTCGTATGCTCAGTTGCTAAAAGAAAATCAAAACCGCAAACAACACACACGCGTTTGGCTCCATGGGTTTCTGCAATTTGTAGACAGATGCTGCAGTGCTTCTGACGAGCGTTCCTCGTAGCGTTAGGTCTCTTGTTAATGGAGTATTGACCCAAGTCCTTCCACAGCACTCGGGCGATGTGTTTCATATTATAATTGCATCTAACACTTCACAACTCAAATTAGTATAGTTGAGTAGAACTTTAAGAAAGTTTATAACAAAGTTACAAGGAGAATTAATTATTATAAGCATCTTCTAAGAGGAGAAACTAGGATTATTGTTACTTAGAACATTCCGAAGTGTGATAATAATCTCCAATAAAATTTAAAATGAACATCGTACTGCTGGGACACAGAAAGCAATAGAAATTGTGTACTTACTATGTGCATACAGGCCCAGTATCTTTACAAAGTGTTTAGCATCAGCTCAAAGGAGAAATTACACATGAAGAAAATCAAGAGAGGAGATGGCAGCTGCTAAACGAGTGGTAGAGGTAAGGGACCCTCTGAGACACTATGGCAGCAGAGATGTTTGCGGCCTGGAGACACAAAGACAGCCTTTCTAGAGAAACGACACTGAGGGAGGTATTGAAGGTGGGATGAAAAGTGAGAAAGATCTAGACAAGGCAAAGTTTACCATGGTACCTCAAAACGGCTATTTGGATTTCACATTTTGGTTTCTGTAGAGAAGTGGTAGAAGAACCTTGAGGCCAGATTATGGGGAACAATTTATCTCAAGCTAAGGAGTTGTAAGCATTCTCCTATAAGCCAGGGAGTGGAAAGACGTGGAAGGTTTACAGGCTGGAATATATTATGATGAGTTCCACAAAGAACAATATGGCAGTCATGTGCAGGATGGATTTAGAGAAAGACCAAAGCCAAGAAAACTAAGAAAAGGTTTTAACAGGCAAGAATTAATTGGACTTTTTGCCTGAGATTTCTAATACAAATAGTGAAAGGGATACAAAAAGAAATTGTAAGATCTAGTTCAACAAAGATTTAAAATTTGTAAGTGATGCTATAATCCTGTAACTTTTTCCAATTGTTAGAAATCCATAATTCTGATTCTATAATTGGAAAAATTCTAGAATTCTACATGCTTTTTGACATTAGTTTAACTAAAAGATTTCCTTAAGTCTCAAACCAATCAATTTGATCTTGATCAAGAGTTTCCTTTTGTTTTATAACTTAATATTGACCAGAGAATGGAAACTAAAAAAACTCTAGTCCACATTGTACGTTTGATCCGCAAGATATATCAAATTCAAATTTGATGACTCTAAAATAATCATTTTGTGGGCCTGCCGAGTGGAGCATTGGTTAAGAGCTGGCTTTGGACGCCAGCGGCCCCAGTTCGGATCCCACATATGAGGGCCAGTGACACTGCCCTCCACAGCTAACAACAGCTCCACCTGGAGCTGGGCTGTGCAAGCCCCGACGACGGTGTAGGCTGCAGCCCCTGCTGCAGTGGGCTGCCATAGGCTACAGTGAGTGGCCGGCAGCCAGCGTGAGCAGCCGACAGTCAGCGTGAGCCGCCAATAGCCTCGGTGAGCGACCATCCAGGGGCCGGCGACCGATCTGCCTCATCCGGGAAGAGCGTAACGACAATACCAACATGGGCTAGTGAAGCAACGTCCTCCACAACTAGACTGAGGAACAAAAGGACAGCAACTTGTCTGTTCCCCTTCCAAGATTCCCCAATGCTGTTCCCCTCCCCCAATTCCCCAATAAAATCTTAAAAAAATAAAAAATAATCATTTTGTGAGCGTACTCCAAGGTTTTCTTCTAACATTTAATCAACAATATAAGATGTCAAACCCAACTCACTGACTGATATAACCAATAATCTTCTTCAACTGATGGAAAACTCTGGGGTGAATGGAAATGGCTTGGACTTCCTTCTAAAGTAAAATGTATAGGAAACATATTTATGATATCCACATGGCAAAGTGGATAGAACTTCCCATGATAGTAAAATTTCATGAATCCATTGGGGTCTTCTAACCATCATATATAGTCTTTTCAAGAAATGATAAAGAATACCATTAAGTGGATATACCCTTCAAGTACAAACTGAGTACATTTTAGGGGCCAAAGTCTACATCAGTTATAACTTCAGTAATTACTATTGATGAAAAATAGCAGTGCCAAATGTTTTCTTCATTGGCCCATCCTTGGTGGGTGGGGCACTGGACAGAGCCAGGGTTTCTCCATCAACCTGACTCGTCTCTGAATCTTGCCAAGCCTTCCACAGCTTTGGCCACCCATTTAGCCCCTAGGAAAAAAACAAACAAACATACAAGTGGTTGTATAAATTGTACATAATAAATGTAGCATGCTTAGCATAGAGCCTGGCACGTAGTAGGTGCTCAATAAATACCTGTGGAATAAAGAAATTTACTAATGACATCAGATTGTAAAACCGCTCAAGTGCTAACCTCTGTGTATGTAGTGGAGGAAGGAGAAAAAGATTTGTAAAATGATTAAATATGTTATTTGCATTGGGGATGTTTTTCTCCCCCAGTTTTGAGTTGGGAGTTTTCCACAGGAAAAAAAAAAAATAGCCTCTGCATTGCTGGCTTTACCCTCCTAGAGCCCAAGGAGATGAAAAGAAGATGAATTAAGAAAGGATGAGGGAAGATTAGTGGGGAAGTTGCTGACCAGTTGTCCTCCAGGCCAAGGCAAGTCACCAAAGTCCTCTTTGGAGTAAACCCATCATTTATTAATTGAAGATAAAGCATATTTCTATTACTGGAGAGTAAAGGGGATGGGAAAGATTTCCTTAAAGAAAGTATTCATCCTCCTGTTCATATAGTTTCTGATGTGAGCTATGCTTTCAAGACAGGTTATCCATACTGGGGAGAAGAGATGCAGTAGACAGGGAAAAAAATTGTTTCTTGACTTAGGTCATTGAAGAATGAGGAAGGAAAGGTGAAAGAGTGAGGGAAGTGGGTGAGTGTGCAGCGCACCTCTTTCTGATGCTCCGCTGGGTTTTCTGGGTACGGCACAGACTTGTCCTCCACCTTGACTCGCTGTCATTCATTTCCTGCAGCGTCACACCCACCACACAGCCAGGCTGCTGATGCCCAAGGTCAGCACAAGTGTCAGGGAACAGACCAAATGGGATTCAAGTCCAGGTTCCCTGGTATCCTAGCCGAGTGGGCTTCAACTTTCATTTAATGTCTCTGCACTTCAGTTTCTTCATCTGTAAGATGAACCTCGCAGCAGTGATTTAAGGAGTCATAGATTCCTGTAGTCTTCCCTATAATGACATACGCATGTTTTCCATGTTAACTGAGATGATTCTTAAAATCAGTGCTGTGTCCACATAGAGCGGTGGGCATCGTACAATAAATGGCATCTTAACTTGGCAAATACATGGAGGTAATGATGGCAAAGTGTTCATCACAGCATCTGTGGTGGAATAAGCCAAAAGCCAATGGTTTGGGGGTGATGCACGCTGCTGTTGCTGATTCTGCTGCCCATGTGGGAGAGCATCTTTGACTTTCAAATGCTCCCTGGTGCTCCAGGGCGCATTTTGCAAAAGAAATGTAAACCTTCTTCAATGTCCTACTTTCCTTGATCATCTAATGTATCCTAATCTGCTCATGTAAACATATAAAGCCCATCGAAGGGTGCCGAGCATCTGTGATGTGCTCGGCACTGTGCTGGGCACCAGTTTTCATTCTTTTTCTAATATGACTTTGATATCATTTCACCACCACCAACAGCCCCATATGGCAAGTTATCCCATTTCCTCTAAAAGAATCTACTGAGACCTTAGTGTGTCCAACTGACCCAACTGTCTGTGCTGAATTTCTCTGAAAGTTTCTTCAGGACATCAGGGCATAATGGAGATATTTTTCAGGTGGCCCTCTATCAACTGGATGTGAAATCGGATCAGCTGGAGGCAAGAACACATGGGGTTGGGGAGCAGATGGGATGATTCCATTTAGGATATGCAGAAGCATTCTGGCAAAATCAATCATGCCACAGGAGCTAGTTCCAGCCTGGTCAAAGAAAATGAGCTGAAGTAGACAGTGGAGTTTCTCGGAAATTAATATAGGCTCACACGTTAGAAATAGTCTTGATTAAGTGTCAATAAGACAGATGAGCTAACGATGCTGAATGAGGAGTCATAAAATCATGTTTGTCGATGATAATAGTTCTCTTTATGTGGTGCTTACTGTGTGCCAGGCACTTTGCATGCATATCTCATTCAATTAACACAAAAACCCCATGAGATAGGTGTTTTTCCCGTTTTACAAAGGGTGAAACAGAAGCATTAAGTAAATTGATCAAGGTCACGTAATTCTATTATAGGTAACAGAGCCAGGCTTGGAACATGTGTGTTTGACTTGAAAGCCCACAGACGTCATAGCAACCATCCTACTGTACTGCCTTCCAGTGTTCAATGATGTGTATGCAAGAAAACTGGAAGAGTAAATGGTCGATTTGCAGGAATCCTAAGGTCCTTTCCACAGTAACAATTAGAACAGGCCTCTGATGGTCTGAATGACGCCGGGGCACCTAGCCTGACTCCTGCTGGGAGGTGCAGAGCAGCTGCAGTGGCCATATGGACTCCAGGGCAGGACAGGCTCTCAAGGGCAGCGCTCAGGGCCTGGTGACTCACGAGGCCTGCGTCCCTCACATCTGCCTCCCCTTAGAAAGTCTCCCAGAACCCTGGAGCCGCACTGACCCAGATGTACAGGCCGGAGAACCCTCGGGCAACGCAGTTCCCAGTGCCCATTCGAACTGAAACACGCTACTTAGGGCATTCGACAGATGTGTGGGTCTGAGGTGGTGGGTGACTTGGGGTGCCCACTTGCTTCAGAACTGGAGAGAAGCCGGAAAGAAGAAAAACCCATTTCCACCCCAATATCCACCCGGCTTTAACTTGGGAACAAGATGGGCAAGTAGAAGGGAGCCATTATTAATTGGTAGCCTTCTGTTGGCCAAGCCCTGGGCAGACCATAGAATTGGTTGGAGGGGAGACAAGAACAGACCGAGCACCAGATGGGAGCAGCTCTGCTGAGCACCCCGCTCTCCGTGCAGTGTTTCATTTCCTGGGAGGTTCTCTCCTGTCAGCACATCCCTTTGGACAGCTAGGCCGTGTTTTCTGCTCAGGCAAATGTCCAAGATGCAGGTACTGGTTATGAGTGAGCAGAACCCGAGGAAAACAGCAGGGACAGCAAGTGCGTCCCCGTCAGTCAGTGTCTTGTTCTGACTCACTTCCCTCCAACAAAACAAGATTTCACGTTTCCATTGCCACAGCCTTGCTCTCCACACACAGATATCACAGAAGCCTTTCAGCCTCAGGGAAACAGGAATTCTTACTCAGCACGAGGGTGAGTAGTCTCTTCTGATGCAGCTATGCCTGGAAGCCTGAAAGCAATACATGTCTACGGGACACAAACATGAATAAAGCCATAGGCGTTCTGTATTAGACATTAAATTAATAATTTATCAGTGATTAACTGATCACTTTAAAATACTGAGGCTATGGATATGCAAGGCATAGGTTTCCATGTAGGGAAAAATGATGTCTTAGCAATCTACTTTGTGAGGCAAACTATACCCTGAAAAGGTATACCTGCTGAATAGAATTAAATGAATTTTGTGATGCACAATGTTTCATACTGTAATGTTCCTGTAATTGGGATGTGTATTAGTCTCAGTGACTCCGTATAGTCAGTTTCAGCCACGTGGCAGTGGGGATGTCGTGGGCATTGCTTACATATGTGTAAACATCAAAACCTATAGAATGCTGGTCAGCCTTTTGCGAGAAAATTCCAGAAACCGTAATGGAGAGCTCCTATTGTCCCAGGAACCAGTTGTTTGGGGAGGGAATAGGTGACGTGGTGCATTAGATGTGTTGAACAGTATTTGGGAAGCAAGAATAATGAAAGGAGCCTAGCTCTGTGTCATTGCAAAACGCTTAGAGCCCAGCACCAAAGCATTTTTGTTGCCTAATAGATTTGTTTAACAAATATTATATCACTTTATCTTTTGATGGCATAGAGATGTATATTTTAAAACTTGTTTTACTGAATGAATGAGCAAAGGAAACAGAAACTGTCTCATAGATATAGAGGAAAAACAGGGTTGCTAGTTGGGAGGGGGGTGGGGATGAGGGAAAAGGGGAAGGGATTAGACAGCATAAATAGGTAACTACAGTATTGTCACAGGGATATGAAAGACAGTTCGGAGAATATAATTAATAATGTTGTAAATATTTTGTGGGGTGTCAGATGGTCATGTGTCTTGTTAGGGAGACCATTTCATGGATGGAGTAGAGGCTTGATCGCTGCACTGTACACCTGAAACTGATGTTGTATAATATTGTATGCCAACTGTAATTGAATATATAGATAGTCACGGAATGTGGATTATAGTGTGGAGGGGAGTCGGAGGAAGTGTAATGCATATATATGATATGGGGGGGAAGAGTGGGGTGGCTGGATGGGGGAGGGGGATTGTCACTTTGAGGGGTGAAAAGTATAACTATTGCACTGTGTTGTACACCTGAAACTAATTAAAAATAAATTAATTAATTTAAAAAACCTTGTTTTATATATATATATATATATATATATATATATATATATAGAGAGAGAGAGAGAGAGAGAGAGAAAGAGAGAAAGTACATTAATGACTGAGTAAAAACATGATTCAAAGAGTCAGACCAAGTGAAGAAAGTGAAGAAATATGTTAACCATTTTATTCTGCCTACATTTTCTTCTTATGTATATGTGATAAATAAGTTTTAAAATCCACATAGAATCAAGTCAAAAAAAGTTCTTCCATAAGTATAAAATTTATTTTTAATAAGTAGATTTTTTTAATATTCAATAAGTATAAATAAGTTCTCTCAATAGCATAAAATTTTCAAGTGATAAAATGTATCGAGTTAGTTTATTTGGTGGTGATTATCTTAGTTTTTGCATAACACAACTATAATTGCTGCATCATAGATACAATGAAATGTGGTGCATAAAAGAAGCAAGAACATTCGGAGATGGTCTGTAAATCCAGAGAGATGTGACCCCGTAGGAGTCAGTGCCACCTTGGAAGTCAGGAGATAGGGATTCTTGGCTTGATCCGATCATTAGGTGGCTGAGTGACCTTGAGCAAGTCACTTAGCCTCTCTGGACCTCATCCGTGAAACAAGGAGCTGTTCTAGGCGATTTCTGGAAAAGAAAATTGACATCAGAAGACAGACAGCTGAATCAGTCAGGAAAAGAGAATCTAGTCTAGATATTCCAAAGAGGAGGGGATTTAATGTAGGGCATTAGACGCTTACAAAAATGATGGAAATGCTGAATGACTGAGGTCACTGCTGTCTCTTAGCCTCTCCACTGGCAGCTAAGGGCTTAGACACCAGTTCTGCCCCTTAGCTCAGGAATTACAGGACATATCCACCAATGGTCACAGCCTTCTAGAGGCTACAACCAAACCCTGGGTATTTCAAAACCCACACGTCTGCGGACCACTGCTCACACATATGCTTCTTTCCCACCTTCCAGGCTCACGGGGGAATCTAAAATGGAGGTTCTGACAGGGAGGTTCTCGCACTGCCAGTCCGTGTGCTGTGCGGAGGGCACAGAAGGAGGCAGGAATGGGGCTGAGTGCCACAAGTTCTGGCCCACCAGCTGCAGGTTAGGACATAGACAGGGATTCATGGCCTAGAGATGGGGATTCATGGCAACGCAGGTGAGCAAAAAGTGCGAGGCTGCCTGAAGACACTGAGAAGTCACGGAGAGGAAGGTCCATGCCTGAGAGGTGCTTCAAAGGAAAAATGGAAAGATTGGATATGGATTACATTTTCCTTTCACATCAGCACATCAGGATAATCTGTAAATCAAGTCTCTTTTCCTCTTCTAGTGACTGTGCTGTCCTTTTTCCCTGGCTTCCCTATACCTGGGAGCCATCCACCTGCCCCTCACAGGGCAGGAATAATGATTTGCTGGCAGAAACTCAGTGAATCAGCGTTTGCATTGAACGTGTTATATTGTTTGAGAACCCAGCTATATTTTTCCATAACTGCTTTAGAAGCGATTTTCATTTAGAGCTAGGTGGAACAAATTCCTGCTGCTGGCGAAATCTTCCTTTTCTTTTCCTGTGAAGAGAATCTCAGAAAAAAAGACTATTGCTCTTTTGTACTTTTCTGCAATGCATTTTGTGCTGGGGGGTCCATGAAGAAAGCCATCTAAAAAATGCATTGAGTGTTGTAAAAATATCCTCCTAATTCTACCAGAACTCAACTTTTTCATTGTTGTCTTTCTTCTCCCTTTATGCCTCTTTTTCAATTATTTCTTTCCCTTTGGTACACTGCCAGATTAAAGTTCCTGGGTCTTTCATAGGCACCCACAGTGCCTGAAAGCATCTACCTTCCACCTCTGAGATCCTCATTAAACGCCAGCAAAGGCTGATGACATGAACTCAAACCCCAGATGTGGGGAGAGAGAACCACTTTCACCATTACTAATGTTACCAGTCGTTGAATTCTACCTACTTTTTATGATAAATAAATGTAATAGGCATCACTCATATCCTGTGTATATGTCATGTTATACCAGACCTTGGCTGAGAATAATGCTTCTGTTGTGTTAGTAAGGGTTTTAGCTTATCTCAACAACATTTTAGTGGTGTTATATTATGTTTATCTTAAACTCTACAGAGGTGCTTGTTTTCATTACAATTCAGCTGAATCAGAAACTTTTGTCTCTGCTTGCTCATACCTCCTAACCAACTCATGTTTCTCTAACTGCAAGTGCCTTCTAGTAAGGATGAAGAAAGACTTGCCCCAGGTAGCATACTTATTTCATTCCCCAATGAGATAGTCCCCTCTAAAAATAGCTGTCTCCATGCAAGGATTTGGTAAGCCACAGGCTAGAGCTGACCAGGTGGGGAGTAGGGATCTAACTGCAGAGGTCAAGGAATGCCCTGCCACCCTCCTCACTGTCTCAGAGGAGAAGGGGCAGGTATTTTAAAGCAAGAGGACCAGGCACCAAAAAAGTCAGCCTAGACAAAAGAAAGTGAGCAGAGCCATGAATAAACTCATGAAGGCACAGATCCATAGAAAAACCATATAGAGGTGTCATATATGTAAGAGATCAAGGGTAACTCCTCATTGTAAGAGTGAGGAAATGAGCCCCCCGGGGTTAGGTGTCACCCAGCATATAGCGGCCCAACCAGGATGAGACCCACCTCTGAGCCTGGCTAAAGCTGACCTCCGTGGAGCAGCCATTCTCTTTAGTGGTGGCGAGGGGATGAGGGAAATTCATGTGAATCAGAAATAACACAGCACTACCTCACAAGGCCAGTCTCTCGTTTGAAGTCAGCATGACATTAGTGGCTTGAATTGTGTTCCCCAAAAAGATATGTGCAAGTCGTAAAGCCCGGTACCTTGAATTTCACCATATTTGGAAATAAGGTCTTCGCAGATGTAATTAAGGATCTTGGGATCAGATCTTCCTGGATTTAGGTGATTGGTGTGCCGATAAGAGAAAGGAAGGAGAGATCTGGCACAGAGAAGCAGGCCGTGTGATGACCCTGTGAGTTAGGGGCACAGATAGAGGTTATGCTGTCACAGCCATAGAATGTCAGGAGCCACCAGAAGTTGGAGGAGGCGAGGTCCCGCCCCTTAAAGCCTTCAGAGGGAACGCGGTCCTGCTGGCACCTTGAGCTGAAGACAATACCTTCCCATCACTCTAAGCCACCAGGTTTAAGAGAATTTGTCCCACTGGCCCTAGAAAAGTAGTGTGATGATGAAAGATTCCAATCTAAAAAGCAACCTGGGAAGACGATTTAATTGTTCCAATAGTCATCTTTTGTTTATTTTAACACAAAGTATACATCGCATGACATAACCTTGAACTTTTGTCTTAGGAATAATAATTCCACACAGAAGGGCTCCCCTGAAAGCCTTTAGCCTAAAGTCCTACATACTAAAGATTACCTAAAAGGCCTCGAACCCCCCCAGCCTCCCCGTTTCTCCAGCATTTCAGCCACACAGGTCTTCTCTCTGTTCCTAGAACACGCCAGACCCGCCCTCGCCCCCCTACCCCCTCCCCCGCCCCCAAAGCGCCTCTCCTGCCTGTTACTCTCCCCCGCAGCCTGAAATCTGCTCTGGGAGTGTGGCTGTCTGGGGAGCAGGCCGCTGACCTTGACGGTGGATGTGCAGCACCCTCCCCGACCCTTATACGGTCCCCTCACACCTTTCCCTCTCTTCACAGTCATGGTCGCCGCTTGTAATTCTGCATTTATAACCTTACGAGGTTATTTGTTTTGCCCACTAGCCTGTTGCTCCATGAGGGCAGCCACAGGGCCTTCTTCTCATTCTTGCCCAGACCCAGCGTGGTACCAGCCACTCGTAAATATGCGGTAAATGATGAGGAGCAGTATTTAGCGTTGGATGAAGTTGTGATCTATGTTTACACTTCACATCGTCCGTTATTTACACTTCAAGCTATCTGTTATTCACACATACAACTGTCCTGTTTTCAACACATACAATTGAAACTGTAGGAAACTCAGTAACATAGTCGTAACTTCAATATTAATTTATCTTGGTAATGTCTTAATTTTTCCTCTGTGAATTTCGAAGCCGGTGAATGTTCTGCTCTGACCCAAAGGCATTTTATGAATAAGTTAACACAGCCAAAAAGATCTCAGACCTCTTACAACCATTTCACCTTGCCATTGACTTTCATGGATATAGGCCAGTTGGCTCTCGTTATCTTTATTCATTTGTGGCATCAACACTATACATTTGCTGGGTACCTAATAGGTTCCAGAGGTTGTATTCCAGGGTTTCCAGAGTATTCTTACATCTGCAGGGGAGGAAAGAAGGCCACAAGAGCAGTAACGGCGGTATGAGTGGTCTACAGGGCAGCCACTAACGATTGAAGAGGTAAATCCAAATAAGACCAGATGGTGCTACAGGAATATTCCAGAGGCAGCAATTTTTGAGCCGAGTCTGAAATGAAGAGTAGGAGAAAGTGGGTAGAGACATAAAGCCTGGTTTGGGCTAGGGCTTCTCCTCCGTGGCATTTTGGACAGGATAATTCTTTGCTGTGCATTTTGTATGTTATCAACATCCCATGAGCCTCTGCTCATGAGGTGCCAGTGTGACAACCAGTGTCTCCTGACATTGCCACATATCCCCTGGAATGCAGCACCCCCGCCCTAACCTGAGAACCACTAGTCAGGGGCATGGGAGAGAGCCTGTCTAATGGTAGGAAGTGTCTGAGTTCCTACAAACATTTCCATACAGTCATTGCAAAAAGTGTTTGGAAGGCCAGTGGAGGGAGGTACAGAGAGAAAGTAGGACATGACTCTTACACAAAGTGGTTATATATGTTAAGCTAAGGAGCTTCAGGAATTTCATTCTGAAAGCTCTCATGAGAACTTGAAGGATTTTAAGCTGGAAAGAAATATGGGCTAATTTGTGTTTAAGAAAAAGCATTCTGGCCATAGTGCAAAGAATAAACTGAATGGAGATGAGATGAAGGCAATAGCCCAAGAAAAAAGTGATGAGTGAGGATAGAAGGGATTGGGAAGATAGAAGACCTGTTCAGATCAAATCTCTAGGATTTTATTCACAGTGGCATCTAGATTCTTGGCTTGGATGACCAGAAGTTGGTATCATAAATGTGCTTCAATATCAGTCAGAAACTAATGACTTTATGAGAGAAACGACCTGAGGCTTGAACTCAGAAAAATTACTTGTAAAGTTTTTTAGGTGTAATCTAGGTGAACTTGTGGTATAATAAATAAAAGTAGCACTACCTGAGGCTTCAAATTCAATTAGGCCTTCAGCACAGATTCCTCAAGCAAATTATCAATAAAATAAAATACTAGTTTAAAAGTAATCAATGCAATAAAAAACCTTAGTAAATTTCCACCCCCCATTCTCCTCAAGCAATGTCTTAGACAAGTCAGGAAAAGAGGCAAACTGTCAAATGGAAGCCATTTTTCTTGCCTGATTGTCCAGAAAATGGTCTCATTTCTTTGCTCTACTTTCTGAGTTTATATAATGATAACAGAAAAAGTTGTATGTTTGGATATTTTTAATTAGCTGGATCTTTGAGAATACTGAGAGAAATAATCATGAACAGATAATTTTAGCACTGGGCAGAGCTTCTGTTTTCATTCAGCCATTTGTCAGTATGTATATGGGGCATGTCCTTTATGTAAGAACTGACCAGATAAAATGTCGTAAGCACCTAGATCTCAGCCATAAAGAGATTTACTTCCCAGCTAGCTTGTGCTGCATAATATACTAACGCCATTACCAATTCAGGGTGGAGCATGATAACTTCCATAGATGGCACTTTCCAGAAAATTCTGTGCTCACAAAGCTGTAGACATTCCCAGCTCTTCGACACGAGGAACACAAGATATTCAATCACTGCTCAAGGATTTGAATGGCTGGTCCTAGAAAATGTGGGACGAGTTCATGGCAATTGCTTCAGCTAAAAGCTGTTATGAAACTGAATAAGGTTGACTAAAAATATCCCTTATAGTTAACCGTATGTCATTATCTAGGTTTTGAGGAGGAGATTGTGTGAGCAAGTCCCAAATGGGGATAATTCAAATTAAAGTAAGAATGTTTCAAATCATCTGAAATTTTAAAGAGTACAAAAAAAATAAAATTTATGCATGAATAAATATGAAATATAAATGGAAGTTTTGTGTGTTGATAAATTATGTATTTCCAAGTAGTTGGCTCCAATGACAACATAAAAAATAGAAATCCTTACTAACCCTTATGATCATGTATACTGTCTTTTAAAAACCATCAACCTCAAAATCACTAAAATCACACATTTAACAACACAGATTATTTTAAATCACAAACCAAGTTGTTATTCAGAAATTAAAAATTATAGTATACAGTGCACATTGGTCTAACTTACCAGTAATTCTTTATTATTACTAAAAGGAAATACTGACTTTCCACTTCACATGGGCCATACAGTGTGTGGTGTCTTACATGCAAATAGCTCCTTTGCCCTTCACAGCCACAGAGGTCAATAAGTGACTACTCCCATTGTACAGACAAGGACATTAACATCCAGACAAAAGAATCTGCCGAAGGTCATACAACTAGTAAGTGACAATCCTCTAATTAGGGGAGAGCATTTTCCCTGTATTTCGTGAGGGACAGAACAAACATAAGCAATTAATAAAGTATAGATTTGAGTAAAATTTGGAGAAAGACAATTTGGATAAAGACAACTTGGTACAGATATGTAATATAGTACAACCAGTTCTCAGATGGGAGAGGGCAATATAGGTCATAACACAGAATGCTGTACTCATAAGTGCATCTGCATATCTACATTAATAGTGATGTTCCTTTTAATTTAATAACTGCTATAACTATATTCAGCTCTGAGAATAAAAAGAATAGTTTTAGCAATTTTAAGAGTTTTTATATTTATACTTAAGTATTTCGGTCCCATTTTAAATATCTTTCCCTGCTGAAAATTTGGCCTCTCTGGATCCTAAAAGGCATTTGGGCTTCAAATTTTATTTAGTGGTAAGAAAACAGAACTGAATGATTTTCTGAAACGGTTCCAAATTATAGAAACAGAGAAAATGTACGTACCAAAGAACAAAAGTTTTCATAGAATTTAAGGATTCATGATTCATACACAGCACACTAAACCTTTAAATGAATAACTGTATTGTTGCCAGTTTGGAAGGAATTTTCATTTTGTTTATATTTTTTCAATACTACAATTAGAGTCAAAAGAGTTTTAAATATCTCCATATTAGAGACCGTGAATTGTAGCATTAGTCATGACAGGCTCCAGCTAAATCTTCTGAAAAGTGTATTAAATTATGATGATAATTGTTCAGTAAAATTTCTCCTCAAAGTGAAGTAAATATGATTGATTTAATATATCATTGAGATTCTACTGCAAAAATGTCATAAAACATCCACATTCTGTGCCATTTTTTTTTCCTGGTGCATCGGTTTATTACAAGATTGGGAAGAACCCAGTAGTTTAATAAGAACCGCCCACACCCCACACACATGGAAGAAAGCAGGGCCGGGGAGAAGGGCCCCAGGAGCAACAATCCAGGCTCTGAAGTTCCCCCAGGCGGGGGCCAAGGGGTGGACCTGCAGTGAGGCAGCTTCTCCTCTTGTCCCGCAGGGGGCTCCAGGCCACACTTCAAGCTCGCCAGGTATTTTGGGTACGATGCTTCTCACCAGCCGAGCCATCCGGCCACCAGTTGGCAGCTCAGCAGAAGCTCAGCTCAGGCCCAGCTTACTGGCCCATGTGGGAATCGAACCAGCGACCTTGTTCTCGCTCTCTATCTAACTGAGCCACCTGGCCGGCCCCTCCACCCAGCTTTGATCATCTGTGGTGAGGAAGGAATTCACCTCTCTCCTGGGCTTCTCAATTGTAGCTCTCCCAGACATGGAATCATAAACCAATCAGGAGGAATTCCTGTTGCCATTTTATAATTTGCATTTTTGTGAAGTGACTCATTAGCTTAATACAGTCATATCATTACGACAATCTGTGCAGATGAAAATATCTCAAAGCCAATATGACATTTTCATCAAGTAAATGACCATGTGTTTCAAATAAACACAATTATGAATGTTAATAGACTAACCAGTTGAGTAATTTGCTTTTACAGCATTGGTGTTTATAGGGGGAAAACAAATTAACCATCTTTGAGGTAACACTTAGGATCTTAAACTTTTAAAGAGCATAACGTTTCACGACAACTGTTCTTTGCTTACCAGGAATCACGATCGTGTTCCTGACTGTCCCATTCTTCAGTCGTCTTGTCCTTAAATATCCTACACAGCAGTGTCATCAGTGTAGGGCCAGAGAACTTGAGTGCATCAGAATCGTTGTCTTGATAAGGATCCACCAGACACATTGCACAATAGAAACATCTAAGGAAATCTGCTTCTCATGCCTGTTGGTGTCGCTGTGGGAAATCTTCTGAGCACACAGTTCTGTACCCTTGCACACTTGAACTCTTGAATACATCAGCCATTGCCATCATAAGGTCATATTCATCACCCGGAAGGCATGTAAGCTGGTGTCATCCCTTTTACTTGAGTCCCTGTTAGCCATAGGCATATACTTGTCATTGAAATGGACATGTAGGGAGAATGGACACAAGGAAATGCTCAATATTATTTTATATTAGCTTCCAGTATACAGCACAGTGGTTAGACCTTTATATAATTTACGAAGTGATCCCCCAATAAGTCTAGCATCCACCTGCACCCTACATAGTTATTACAATATTACTGACTACATTCCCTATGCTCTTCTTTACGTCCCCGTGACTATATTGTTACTACCGATTGCACTTTGGCATCTATTGATTTTCTTTTTGTTCAGTTTGAAATCCTCCTGGTATAGTGTGTCATTTCTTATTGAAATGTAGACATTATGGGCATTATGTTTGGGTATTATGTAGCATAATGGATTTGTTGCTGTCACCTTCTCTCTACTTTTATTCATTTTTTTTTTTTGGGGGGGGGTTCCTCCTTCACTTACCCCCATCCTTTAGTTGAAAGCTCAAGTGGGACTAGGAAAAAATAAAAAGCTGGCTCACAGACGGAGCACTGTACTTCATATGTCATGTTTACATTCCCTGGGAAGAATGGACTTGTCATGAAAGTGCCTTTATGAGTCACAGATGGCAGTAAAGCTGAGATACTCCCCACCCTTTCCTTCCATTCATTGTCTCCTAATGTCACTTATTTTCTTAGGCACCTAAGCATCGACACCACTTTGCAAGACTGTCACACTGCTTATATTCAATCATAACTCACTAGTGAAGATTAATTGGGGAAGAGGCCACTGTGAATTAGAAATCACCCAAGTACTATTTTAAAAGAAATGCAGGTGTATTGACTACAATTGTAGGCTTAATTCAAAACCATGGCCAAACTATTGCTAAGGAAATGTCTTAAAGGGCCTGTTTTAACACAGAGAGCCAAGCCTTTTGTACATTAGCAGAAAGTAATGTGCTTTGAATTCTTAACAATAGCATGTATCCTTAAGTAGATGAACCACTACTTTTAAAAAATCCTGTTTATTTATTCTCTAGGCAAATCTTAAATAAATTTCAATCCAACTCGTCTCTGAATTTTCACAAATTCTAAAGTAGTGGGATCCAAATTATAGGCTTGAGTATGTGTAATATTTTTGTTTAAAGAGCTTAAATGCCTTTGATTTGCACTATGAGCCCTAGTGTCTGGTTTGGCTCCATGACCTGAAATCTAATATGATTGTTATCTGAATCATTCATTTGCCATACAATTTAATGGACTATATTAGCTGTTGCTTTGAGTTGATGATCTACATACCAATCCTTAGCTCTTTGCATATTTCTTTCTTTTTCTTTTTTGTGGCTAATTCAGACTTTCATCTGGTTGTACAAAGACTCAAAACACTGTACCCTACACATTTGGACATAATATTGTTGAACACGTTTATGCTTAAAAGGGATTGAGAGTTGCAGAGTTTGTCTCAGAGTCATACAGTGTAAGACTATGGGAGCTACCTTAAGAAAAGCTGAGACAGTCTGGTAGAAAAATCGGCTCCCTGTTTTGCAAATGGCTTGGAGCAAATGGAAAATCAAAGGTCGTTTAGATCAATTACACACACTGTGCAAGATGTTTATGTATTGACAGCTTCTATTCCTCCCCCTCCCCCAGATCAATTTGTCCGTTTTACTGGCTAATTCTTATATTTATGATTCATAAAATACAAATATGCTTCCCCTTGCTGAGGGAAAGTGGACTGTGGATAGAGAAGAGATGCCCTTATTTCACCTTGAAGCATAACAATATAAACTCCTTCTGCAATGAAGTAGTAAATTGATTGAAAATGAAGATTGCTGGTTTTTTGAAAGCAGAGGCAGTATTGTATTTTTTAACTTTATAAGGATTTAGAGGTTGATCATTCATCATATCCCTTTGTGCTCTGAGTGCTGAACCAAATGAAAACGAGACACAAGGATCAAATAGGAATTAAAACATCAGTTTAGACTGGGTTTCTCTCAGGGTATCGCCCCTTTACATCTTGCTTTTTTATAGGACACGTAAAGGGTTCACAGCACCAACTGCATACCCACAGCATTTTGCAGATAGAAAACTCCCCAGTTGCTCCTGCAATGATGTGTTTTCAGGACCAGGTACATGGTACCGTCTACACAGGCTCTGCCCAGCAGCCCAGCGTGGTAGCTGCTAGCCACAGGTAACTCTTGAGGACTCAAAATGTGGTTACTGTGCAAAGGAATTAAATTTTTATTTTGTATTTTAATCGATTTGAACTTGGAAATTGATAGTTCACTTGTTGGAAGACTTTTAAGCCTATTGGAAACAACTTGGGCATGTGTATGTCCCTTTTCAATTGTAAATTGCATGGAATCTAAGTATGAATTACTTCTCATTAAAATAAAGGGCCAAGTTGAGATATGCTCTAAGTGTAAAATACACACAAGATTTCAAAGACATAGTACAAAAAACAGGATTGTTAAATAACTCATTACTAAATACTTACATTGCTGGCATGTTGAAATAATAATTATTGGGGATATATAGGGTTACATAAAATGCTAAAATTAATTTTTGAATCTGTTTCTCTTTTTTAATGTGACTACTATAGAATTTTCAGGTACGTATGTGCTCACATCCTATTTTTATTAGACACACTCTGTTAGAGTGTGGTGTAGACCCCCACCCTCACTGGCAGTTAAAACTCATGGTGGAAACTTAATTATGTCTGGGGAAGAAAAATGAACTAAAAACAGTAGGGAGAAAGAAAAAATCGTCTGGGGTTTGGCTTCCCTGGACCGACTGGTCTAGGCCATATTGTATCCTGCATGGCTATTGAATCTGAACTACACTGGAAGAACTCTCCCATCAGCGGGTCACTTATGCTGCCCAGTGTCTGTTCCTTCCCAAACTGAAGACTTACAGCTCTGATTGGCATCTTTGTTTTGATGCTTCTCCCTCAAAACTTGCTTTCTCAAAGCATTTACCTCCTGTAGGCTCTAATTAGCATTAGCTATTCAAATTGCAGTATAAAAATCCCCCTTTACCAGCTATTTTCCCGTTCCTGCATGACATGGCTTTTCTGGAAAGACAGAGTATAAAACATGAAACATCTACCAGTGCCAGCCCCCCAAAAATCATATACCTACAGTGTGGCAGACAACATAAAAGCTTGGGTCCTGGTGTTTGAAAAGAAGTTCTGCCATGTTGATTTGAACACTTTCCTTTTCTATTATAAAAAAAACCTTGTCCCTTCCACATGGACTGTGAAGCTCCCACACAAGTGAAACTGTCCTGTTAAATTCCCTGGGAGAAGCTCTTTTGACCTGATAAAGAATTGTTTTCTCTGCCCAGTATCCAAACTCTGCTTGATAGCTTGAGGTCCAAGAAACCACTGGGTCACCAGGGTGAATGCTTTTTCTTGCTAACTCAGGTCATAGCCTGGTACTATGCTCAGTTCTTCAGCTGGCCCACCCTGATGTGTCCTGTTCAGCTGTGGTTCTTAACCTTGACTGCATATTGGAATCAACAGAGTAGACTTTTAACAAAAAACGAGGCCCAGGGCTCTGGCCAGACTAATCCACAAGCATCTTGGCTGCTTAGAGGAACTTGGCCCATCAGAGGACTCACCGATGATTTGGTCTGTTTGTCAGCACTCTTTATTTTGGTTCATATACTTAAAATTTTGTCTACAGCCCGAATAAAATTATGCCAAGGTCAAGAGGGATGTTTCCTGCATTTTTGACAAAAACTAACATGAACAATTACTTTTTTAATATATGGGATTATTACACCTGTTTCTGTGTAGGATCCACAGTAATGTTATTACTTGACTCAATACCCTCCCACTTTTTAGCAGTTATAAAACGGTCCTCGTTTTATAACTGCTGTCAGATTATTTTTTAAACCACATGTTACCAAGAAGTAGGCAAGTTTCTGCGTTAACAGTACATAACAATTAGCCATCTGCTTATAATACTATTAGGGATCAACAGCATCTCAATGGAAGAGGGAAAGCAACAGAAATATTATATCTGTCAAGCTCTAGTCATTCACTCTCTGACATAGTAATTTGTTGTCTCATGAGAACACTAAGGAGAGAAAGAATCATGCCATGCTACAAAATAAACTTTGTAAAGCAGGTAGTTTAATAGCAGATTAATGATGTGCTGATAAGATCAAGAACGATTAAAAAAAAACACAGTTTCTGCAGTGCAAGTTTGGAAGATTTCGCATAAGAAGGTAATATTTATTTTCTCCAGGGAGCTATTTGAGAAACAGAGGGTAGAATATTCTAAGATGACTTTACTCAGGGCCAATTAAAAAAAAAAAAAACATTACTAGAGTTTGGATATCATTATCTTGCCATCTATCTTGATATCACTCTTAATAACAGGTAAACTCTAGATGGTAGAGTCTAAACTCTTTCAATCTCATCTCTTGGCTTGATGACTGTATTAATAGAATGTGTTCTGTAATGGGGCTTATTATCAAGAATAAAGTAATTTTAAATAAATAAAATTCATGAAAAGTAGATGGAAAACACTGCCTATAGTATTAGTTATAATTATTAATTAAGAAATGAATTTTATATTAGATAATAAAGATCCTATCTCAAAACTATATCTACTATATACTATATATTGCAAGATATATTTGTAATACATAAAGTACATATATTAAAAATATGCGTTTGTTATATATAACAAACTCGCTTTATTTTTAAATTACCATAAAATTTTTTGTAATGTTTTAATATTGTAAAAACGTATTTTCCACTAACACTAAAGTAAGTGAACTTTGAAAAATGCATATATGTAGTATCACACTCATTTGTAACGTATCTCAAACTACTGATTGTAGAGAGACCTCTAGGAATTCATGCTCAAGACATACATGTTGCTAAGTGGCTAGCCCAGTGACACAAACTGATTTCCAAAGACATTATCCAAGCAATTTGCCATTTCTAAGAAAGCCAGGTATCTCTCCCTGTCAATGCAGGCTCTGCTAGTTCTCTTCAAAGCTAAACATTTACAGAGAAAGATCAAACCTTTTAATAACTTCCCACTGCAGTGACTTCGGAGTGATTTACTATGTGTGTCACATGGTGATTAGTGCTTTTTTTGTTGCATCTGCATTGCATTTTCAAAATGAAAACAAGTCTACTAAAACACACATCCGATGAACAAAGGAGGAAGAGAATGTATGGTTTGATCAGGAGGTCTTGCTTTCCGATTAGGTCCAAAACAGTGTAAATTTAGAGAAAAAGGGTTTGAGAATATGATAAAAGGGGAAAACTCCCCATTGACAACAATGTGTTCAGAGAATGAAAATTTCAAATTTGATCCAGAGGGACACACAAGTCTCCCTGAATAATGACTTTAGTTTTGCTTTTCCCTTTTCTGGTCTTCTTTCTTGAGGACAGAGGCTGCAGAGTGATGGAAAACATAGATTGAGGATAATAACTTTGTGCCAAGGATAAACCAGTCTGACTCAGTTTCAGATTGGCTTAAAATTTGGCCTGGAGTAGTTTACATGTCATCGGTTTATCATTTCAGTTGATTATTGTGACCTTTTATTTTCCAAGTCAGCCAGTCAATATTTCTTCATCATCTAACCCATGCTAAGTACTTTGCTAGTACCAAAGGAAGCATAAAAAATAATTCACAACAATACTACAAGATAGGCATTACTATTACCCCAAGTTAATAGATGGGGAGACTGAAGCAAAGGCATGTTAGATCTCAGGGTCACACAGCTAGTAAATGGCAGAACTGAAGTGTTAGTTCAGGTCCTCCAAGAAGCAGATGCCAAGACAAGATTAGATGTGCAAGAGATCATGGTGTTTGCCTGGAAGCAAACAAGGGTGAAGGAATTGGCAAAGGCTGGGGGAGTGTCAGACCATGAAGTAAATCTGACTTTCCAGAGAGAAGGAAGGAGGGAGGGAGGGAGGGAGGGAGGGAGGGAGGAAGGAAGGAGGGAGGGAGGGAGGGAGGGAAGGGAGGGAGGAAGGCAGGAGGGAGGGAGGGAGGGAGGGAAGGAAGGAAGGAAGGAGGGAAGGGAGGGAGGAAGGAAGGAGGGAGGGAGGGAGGGAGGGAAGGAAGGAAGGAAGGAAGGAAGGAAGGAAGGAAGGAAGGAAGGAAGGAAGGAAGGAAGGAAGGACGGACTGTGCTCGGGATTTACAAGGCACTTTTTCATGTACTGTTGCATTTGAACCATCGTATTAATTCTCACTTTACTGCCGAGCATTCTGAGACTTAAACAAGTTGAATGACAGAAGGTCTATTGGTTCCATTGGTTCTTTCCTCCCCCTTATATACACGAATTAAACAAGAAAATTCCCAGCAACCTACTGGAAGAGACCGCTCTGCCCTGTTTTCCGTTCCCCTTTGGATGTCTTGATATCCTTCACCTCTTTCTGTCCTGCTGTCTCATGGTATTTTCTTCTCCCACCTCCTTTTCTTCATCTTTTCTTTCTTTCTCCATTGGTGTCTAATTTGCTACTGAAGTTTGTTGGGGGTTTTCTCTTATCCATCTTCCTTCCCTTATTGCTTATCATTGTCATTGGTGTTGTGCAAACCTTTATATTTCTTTTCCTTCATTTCCAAAGCGGGTTAGAAGACAGTAACATCTCTCAAAATCAACACAGTTTTTATTTGTATGTGAACTTCAGTGTGTGTGTGTGTGTGTGTGTCATCTGAAAGGGGGCAAAAGCCATTTCCCCCATTACAGAACAAGAAAGAAGTTAATCACTCTTACTTCAATAGCACCAGATAAGGTATAAAGTTGCTAAAATTAGTTACTACCTGCTTAACAAAATATAGAATTAAACTGTAAAATAAATATCATTGGCATTCATTTCTTTGTTTCTACAATTGTAGTTTTTTTTTTAAAAATAGCAGCTATGCCCGCTGACATTCCCTTCCTTTGTCATGGGGTCAAAATAACACCTGAAAAGCCTGAACGCAGGGCACGTACTCATACAGTGTTTGGTTTGTTGATGCCCAACAGAGGGAGGCCTCTGGGAACGAAGTTCTCCCGGAACGCGCCAAAGGAAGTTAGCTGGCGGCAGCGAGGAACCAGGGGCTTCTGAGTAAGAGACTGTGGGAAGGGAGACATTATAGGATTTGGGCTGATGCTGGGTGCTTTGAGGCTAGTTGGAAGAAGTGAATGTTAGTTCGGGATTGCATGCTGTTGGACAGTGGGTACAATATGATGGCTGAGTAGCTTCACACGCTTCCCTGTGAGGCAGGGAGGAGCGCGCTCCAGGGACAGGGCTGTTTGGCATTGGGAAAAGAAGCACTAGGCATGTTCTAGTGCTTCTGTCATGTTACACAGAAGAGAGGGCTGTTTGGTTACTTTTGCGGTCACTCGGGGTTCTTTGTGTTTAGACATGATGCAGCCGCCTTTTTGGTCTTGTTTCGCCAAGGTCATGGAGTGACCCTGTTTGATTGCTGCTGACATTCTGGGTAGCCTAGCTTTTTCCACAGCTTTACTGTTCCTTACAAGCTGCCAGCTGTCCTTTTATTTTTCTTTCTTTCTCAGGGCCCAGAGTAAATGAGAGGCAATCAATCAGTCAATCCATGTAAATGGCCACCATGTACGGAGTGAAATGTTAGGAACGCCATATGGAGAAATATTAATAAAGCGCCAAGAGTGAAAAGTAATGAAAAAGAACACAAAAGAGCTAGAGAATACTTAACCAGGATTTGAAACTGAAGTTAATATTCCATCACTCATCAATCTTATGCCATAGAAAGTTTTAAATAAAAAGGTTTGGTAATGCTATTCATTTATTTCATAGCTATAAGAAATGTTACAGTTTGAAAATTAATTTTCATAAATAATCCCTTGAGTCGTTCCTCCTCCTGGTTACAATCAGGACGTTTTGTTATTTGAGCAGTTAACAAGGGCTTTCTTTCTTTTTTTCCTAATTGTAAATTAGAGGTATTAGCTGTTTCTTGTTTTCTCATGAAGCAGCTGAAAATTGTATAGTCTCTGATTCTGTATGCTTTAGTACTTTTACTCTTTAAAGATAGTAAATCTTTAAAAGAATTTAAATGTGAGAAGAAAAGTCTAAATTGGCAGAAGAATTGACAGGCTCATTCCAGCTTTTGGTGGCTGTTTGGATATTACCATTTTATGTACATTAGATATTTCAAGGGCATGGCCTTGAGGGAAGTCAAGTTTAGAAGGAGTCTTGGCTTTCACCTGCCTTATTTTCAACATGAGCTTTCTCATCACTAGATTTTGGTAGGGCTGAACAGAGGATGTTGTACTGCTTGTGGCTATAATAGGAACATTTTGTAGCCATCCTTTAGGTCCTTTTTCCAATGGAAAGTTTAGGGTTTCTCTTTTGCTGTTTTGTTTTAGTGTGATGATATGTAGGGATATTCTCTCCTTATTTGAAAGAGTGTAATCTCTAAGAAAGATATTTTATGAGAAAAATTATTCGTCTTTAGGTTTAAAAAATCATAGTAGAAAAATAATCCAAATAGCCATCAACTGGTGAATAAATAAGCCAACTATGGTATGTCCATACAATGGAATATTACTCAGTAATATTAAAAGAACTAAATACGGATACATGCTACATTGGATGAACCTCAAAAACATTATGCTAAGTGAAAGAAGTCAAACCCAAAAGCTCACACACATAATTCCATTTATATGAAATGTCCCAAAAAAGGCCAACCTGTAGAGACAAAAAGCAGATAAATGGTTGCCTGGGCCTGGGGGCATGGGAGCAAGGATTGACTGCAAATGCGCCTGGCGAAATTTTGGAGATAATGGAAATGTTCAAAACCTGGACCGTGGTGATGGTTGCATAGCTCTATAAGTCTACTGTGAATCATTGAATTGTATACTCAAAATGAGTTAATTATATGATCTGCAAATTATATTTCAATAAATTACACCTCAATTTTAAAAAAAATTAATGGCACCCGAGTATATACATAATACATACTTTTATGGCTCAGTTCTCTTATTTATATTTTATGTTTTTACTTTTACTAAACTAATAAGATATGTGTGCATACATATGCATTATATCTGTACAAAATATAGTGCATTGCAAAAAGTATATTACTCTTAAGAGTAGAGCCTAATGAATTTTCTCACATACAAACATATGCACTAACTACCCAGACCAAGCTATGACATAGTCCCAGCTTGCCACTGTCCTCATCTGTCACACGAACATGAAAATATATACGAGGTGTGATCAAACAATATGGTGAATGTTTAAATAAAAAAATTTATTACAATAAAAGAAACATTGCCATTAATCCCCCTCAAAATACTCGTGCTCACTTCAAGCACACTTATCCCATCATTCTTGCCACTTTCTGAAGCAGTTCTGGAAGTCCTCTTTCGTGAGTGTCTTTAGTTGCACTATTGTGGCTGCCTCGATGTCTTGAATCATTTCAACTTTGGGGAAGAGCCAGAAGTCACAGATGACACAGAGCATTGTCATGATGGAGGATGATTTATGGCACACTTTATTGATTTTATTTTTTTAAAAATATGGAACGCTTCACGAATTTGCGTGTCATCCTTGCGCGGGGGCCATGCTAATTTTCTCTGTATCGTTCCAATTTTAGTATATGTGCTGCTGAATGGAGCACTATGGCACACTTTAAAACACAACTTCTCTTAACCGTAGCTCACACCGACTGACTGCACCAAATAAGTTAAACGTGTCACACACTGTTATTTGAGTTTGACACACTGCTTCCCGTATTGAAGATCTCTGCCTTTCTGTTGGATGGCGCTTGGCAGCAGCATTCACAGTAGGTTTTGATCACAATGGAAAGGCTCTGTGTCACACATTGCTTCAGGTATGGCAATTTCTGTCAAATAAAAACATTACGGTGTGTCCTTATCCACCTTATTCACCAGATCTGGCACATGTGACTCCTGGCTCTTCCCCAAAGTCAAAATGATCATGAAAGGAAAACATTTTGAAAATATCAGGACATGGAGGCAGCCATGACAGTGCAACTAAAGACACTCACAAAAGACGACTTCCAGAACTGCTTCAGAAAGTGGAGAACGATGGGATAAGTGTGTCGAAGCGAGGGGGAGCACTCTGAGAGGGAATAATGGCAATGTAATCATTTTTTAGTATACTATACTATAATAATTTTTTCATATTTAAACTTCCTTTTACTATAATAATTTTTTTTTAATTTAAACATTCACCATAGGCTATCTCCCAGGCTATTTCTTAACGATATGTGAGATAATGTCTGTATAGTGTGTATAACAAAGTTGGTTATATAATGTTTCAATAAATATTGATGATTATGATGATGATGATTTTTATCTTCACATCAAGGACAATGTCAAGTTAATTCTTGTCCTCCTGCATATGACACAGCTGGTATTTGACTCAACCTTTCCACAAGCCAATTGCCCTTGCTAATCATTTATGTTTTAACATTTTGGTAGTAATTTGATCTTTTTAAATGTCTTTGTATTCCTTGAAAGGAAGTGACTGTTCGTTATTTGTCAAAATTTATAGCAGTCTTAAGTATACTTTCGTCTTTTTAGCAAATACTTATATAGATTTAGAGAGCAATTCATTCAAGTTTAATGAATATTTCTGTTTCTTATAGGAAGAAAAGAGTATTTTAGAACTTTTCAAAATCACTCTGATTCCATCCTGGAAAAAATAGGCAACATATGTCAAATAATTTTGAGAACATACACATTGGAGTTTTCTTTTAGGTTTGACAGTGACAGGCCATAATATTACTGAATAATTTCTTACCAAACTGAAGCTTCTGGGCTCAGTGTCAGTGTTTTGCTTAATATTATTTCCTTCAACTGTCTCCTGACAGGGCTCAAACAAGATGTTAGTTATCCTCACAAATGGCATTCTGGAAGGGTTTACTATCCTTGGCATTTACTCCATTCATGTTTTCACAACAGCACACACTTGCGTTGGTTTATTACTGACCACAGTTGTTATTGAAGAGACCCTCTCTTTTGTTCTCAGTGATCTAGTCAGCAGTAATTTCACAATCCTTAGATGTTCCCCCTAACACAATGTCTGGGACATTTCTTTTTTTTGTTTGTTTGGTGTTTTTTTTTTGTTTTTTTGTTTTTGTACTTAATGAAGATTGTCATCTTTATTATACATTAAAATATTCAGTATTTTAATCAAAAATGGAAAATATCTGTAAATACTCTCAAGTTTTAAATGTATTAAAAGCCTTATTCAGACATTTTCAGATATTTACACCTAGTTTTTACTTTTTATTCTTCCCACAGTAGAATCTCTAGCCCTGTCGCTCATGGCCGGCATGCAGCAAAGCTGAGTATCTTCTGTATAATCAAGACTCAGTCTTCACACACATGCATTTCCACAATGTGCCACTGGGATGTGGAAATTGTTTTATTTTGGTTCATTTACAAAACTGTTGTCTACTGTCTAGACAGTGGGTTTGTAGGTGTTTTCTCTGAAGCTCATTGGATAGTATGTAGGTTTATGTATATAAAATTGTGTCAACAGTGCAAAGTGTATATAGGCTGTTTACACTTCCATTTCCTACTGTAAGCTATGGATTTACAGTACTGTATCATTTTTGAAAATGTAATTATTAATATTAAAAATAAGTTAAAACACCTTAAATGTTTTCCTTTTCTGTCACAGAAGTTTTTTATATAGTTTTTATTTATTTATTTATTTATTTAATTAGTTTCAGGTGTACAACACAGTGCAATAGTTATACATTTTACCCCTCAAAGTGACAACCCCCCACCCCAATACACCACCCCACTCCCCCCGCCATATCATATATATCTATTACTCTTCCTCTGACTCTCTTCCACAGTATAATCCACATCCCGTGACTACCTATATATATTCAATTACAGTAGGTATACCACCTCCGCTTTAGTAATACAGTGCAGTGATCAAACCTCTACTCCATCCATGAAATGGTCTCCCTAACAAGACCTATGATCATCTGACATTCCACAAAATATTTACAACATTATTAATTATATTCCCCAAACTGTTTTTCCTATCCCAGTAGCAATATGTAGTTGCCTATTTTTGCTGTCTAATCCCTTCCCCTTCTCCCTCATCCCCATTCCTCTCCCAATTAGCAACCCTGATTTTTCCTCTATATCTATGAGACAGTTTCTGTTTACTTTGCTCATTCATACAGTTTTTCAGATTCCACATATGAGTGAGATCATATGGTGTTTGTCCTTCTCTGACTGACTTATTTCACTCAACATTATAGTCTCTAGGTCCATCCATATCATTGCAAATGGCACGATTTCATTCTTCTTTATAGCGGAGTAATACTCCATTGTATAAATATACCACAGTTTCTTAATCCAGTCATCTACTGATGGGCATTTTGGTTGTTTCCAAGTCTTAGCTATTGTAAATTGTGCTGCTATGAACATAGGGGTGCATAACTTTTTTTGAATAAGTGTCTTGGTTTTTTCAGGATAAATACCTAGGAGTGGAATTGCTGGGTCAAACAGTAGCTCTATTTCCAGTTCTTTGAGATACCTCCATACTGACTTCCATAGTGGCTGCCCCAATCTGTAGTGTCTGGGATATTTCTGAACATGGTAATGTTGGGTACTTTCAACTTGCAAAGTAGCAAATTGATATACACAGAGATTTCTGACAGCTTATTTCTCAGAGTGAATGACACTCCTGGTTCCATGTGAAAAAACAAGGTCTCTCACATTGTCTGGAGGAGCTGCCATCTGGACCCCTAGTTCCGATGAGGAAGGCTGTAGGTATCCGCCCTGGACTGCCTGCAGACTCAGGGTCACCAAGTAGCTCTTTCCAGGAGCAAAATGAACTTGTCAACAGAATATTTGCTGTGATTCTGACAGGCGCCATTCAGATATGACAAACTTGCCTTCCAATTTTTATTATGGCCTTCTAATTCTGGAAAAAGATAGAACTATTTTTTTTTAATGCATGCTCATCCAAAGGTCAAAACAATTTTAAACAAGGCCAGGCATGGTCCTGCAGTAAAAATGCAGCCATGTAGTTGTGCAGTCAGTCTGTGTAGGGGCTGAGAGAAGTGTTATGTTTACCTCTCTGGAAAGGGCACTTTAATCAAAAGACTGACAGTAAGATGAGTTCTGAATTTGTTGTTCTATTTCATCTGCATCTGCATGAAATTGTGTCTTGGAAATCATAATGTTATTGAGATGAGTGATACTGGGACATGCTCTAAAGTAAACAGAAAAATACAGCCACAAAATAGAATGTGTTGCCTATTTTGCTGCCTCGAGGTGTTCGTCAGACTGGAGGTACCAAGCGCTGGAGATGTGTAGGAATTTGCGGGTGACTGTTTTCCCCATCACCACGCATAGACTAGTGCGTCTTTCCTTAGCTGTGTATTTTCTCAGGTGGGTAATGACAGTCAGAGGAAAAGACAAGGCCTGCTGTTCAAGCATAGCATGAAAAACGAAGCTTAAAAGCATACAAAACAGTGGTGATAAGATCCAGTTCTCCAACATTCCCTTCATAGATTGAGTAAAAAGCTTCCTCTCCTGCAGGTGTGCTCACTCCGGCCCTCTTTGCTCCCAAGAAGAGGGAGTGCTTTGGGAAGTGCTCGATGCAGGGATTGCACCTCCACTCTTCTCTAGGGCTCCATTTGTCACTGCACAGGGACAGGGCCGTTCCCAAGCCCCATGGACAGAAGGGCTGATCATGGGCCAAAGAAATGATAGGCAAGTCTTTATGCACCATCATTCTACATGGCTCATGTGGCAAGATGGGTGGGCGTGTGCATTGCTGAGACCCAAAATCCTAAAGTAGATCAGATTTAGATGGGAGAATCATGATCATTACAGCATTTGACCTGGGTTTGAGACACTCAAGTGGAGGTGTGCAATTAACAGTCGGACATACAAGTCTGAATCTCAGAGGGGAGAGCTGGTCTCCATGTAAACACGAGTGAGTCGTGTGCCCATGGAAGGCCTGAGTAGGAATAAGGCTGCACAGAGAGCATGAGAAGAGGGAGCAAAGCAGAGAGCGTCGGGGAGTACCCACATCTAATTGTTGGAGTACGAAGTGTTATGAGACTCTCTAAAGACGGAAATAGCTACCAGAGTTGTAGGAGAAACCAGGACCAGTTCTCATGGCATCAGGTTGTTTCAGGACAGAAGGCGAACACTGAAGCATAACAGGCTGCTGAGAGGTCTGGTAAAATGCAGAAAGTCCACTGGATCCAATGAGACGGAGCCAGAGGTGGCCCTCCGATGGCTGTTCTAACAGAATGACTGGAGGAGAAATCACGTAGGAGTGATAAGGAGAGAGCAGAAGCTGAGGAAACACCATTAAGCCTCACGAGCTGGAATAGTCAAGGTCTGGAAGGCCACATGGGCAGGGACAGCATTTTCTGGGCACCACTCCCAAGCAGCAGGTGTCCGGATCCATTGCTTCTACACCAGGTAATGCTTAATGTCCTCAGTCAGAACAGAGCTGTGCTGTGAGAGTCTCCAGGGACTTCACATTGTCCTTGTGGAACCGTAGGATGTAGGGTACGCTAGAGGCGTAACTTCTACCTGAGCAGGACTGAGTGAGTGCAGGCTGTGGTGTCGGAAGACTCTGTGATTATGAGCTGGGCTGAAACTGAATACGGCTTCACCCCCTTCTAAGGGGTTATGCCACGTGTCTCTAAAATCTCTTAGGAATCTATCAAGGTATCAGCCTTAATTATGCATTCACCTAGCCCTAAAAGACACAGAGAAGAGAGGATAGGACCCAGGAAATCCAATGTCCCCATAGGTGAGAGAAAAGTTTAATAGGAAACTATTCGTTTCAACTAATATATTCAGCAATCTGTTATTTGTTTGGTTGTTTAAACCGAGGTTTGCCTGCATTTGTAAATCTAATAGACTGAATACTACTTTATTCACTTATTTAGACATTGAGTATTATTTTATATTAATTTCAGGTGTATAGCATAGTGGTTAGACATTTATATAATTTAAGAAATGGTGCCCCTGACTAGTCTAGCACCCACCTGGCAGTATACATAGTTATTACCATATCATTGACTATATTCTCTATGCTTTGCTTTACATCCCCATGATGATTTTGTCACTACCAATTTGTATTCTTAATCCCTTCACCGTTTTGCATCCTGCCCCTAACCCCCTCCCATCTATCACCCTGATAAATCTAGTACATCCGACACCATACATACTTATTACAATATTATTGACTAACATTCCTTATGCTATGCCCTATATCCCCATGACTACTTTGTAACAACCAATTTGTACTTCTTAATCTCTTCCCGTTTTTCATCCACTCTCCAACTGCCCTCCCATCTGGCAACCATCAAAATGTTTTCTGTATTTATGAGTTTGTTTCTGTTTTGTTTATTTTGTTCTTTAGATCCCACATACAAGCAAAATCACATTCCATCTGTCTTTCTCTGTCTGACATACTCCACTCAGCACAATTACCTCCAGGTCCATCCGTGCCATCCCAGGTGGCAAGAACCCATTCCCATCCATGGCCAAGCAACATTCTGTTGTATATTATGTACCACCTACTCTTTATCCATTCATCCATTGACAGACACCCAGGCTACCTCCATATGTGAACCATTGTAAACAATGCTTCAATGAACATATGGATGTACATGTCCCCTCAAAGTAGCATTTTGGGGTGGTTTCTTGGATAAATACCCAGAAGTGGGATTACTGGGTCCTTCTTTGTCTCTTGTTATATCCTTTGTTTTAAAGTCTATTTTGTGTAGTACAAGTATTGCTACCCCAGCTTTTTTTGTTGTTTTATTTCCAATTTTCATGAAATATCTTTTTCCAACCCTTTACTTTCAGCCTGTATGTGTCTTTCAATCTGAAGTGAGTCTCCTGTAGGCAGCATATGTAAGGGTCTTGTTTTCTTATCCATTCAGCCATCCTGTCTTTTGATTGGAGCACTTAGTCCATTTACATTTAAAGTAACTGTTGATAGATATGTAGCTATTGCCATTTTATTATTCATAATTTTGATCTTTTTTTCCCCATTGTAAAGAAGTCCCTCTAAGATTCCTTGTAATACTGATTTAGTGGTGATGAACTCCTTTATTTTAGTTTTTTTCTTGTATGGGAAACTCTTTATCTGTCATTTAATTCTAAAGGATAGCTTTGCTGGGTAGAGTAATTTTGGTTATAGGTACTTTCTTTTCATCACTCTGAATACTTTGTGCCAATTCCTTCTGGCCTGCCAAGTTCCTATTGAGAAATCAGCTGGCATTCCTATGGGGGCTCCCTTATAAGTTACTACTTGCCTTTCACTTGCTGCTTTTAGGATTCTCTCTTTGTCTTCAACCTTTGCCATTCTAATTATAATGTGTCTTGTTCTTGTGGGCCTGTTTTGTTTCATTTCTTTGGGACTCTCTGCACTTCCTGGACTTACATGTCTATTTCTTTCACAGGGTTAGTAAAGTTTTCAGTCATTATTTTTCAAATAGGTTCTCAATCCCTTGTTTTCCCGGATCTCCTTCTGGTCCCCCTATGATGTGAATGTTGTTATACTTGATGTTGTCCCAGAGGGCTCGTATGCTATCCTCATTTTGGGGTGGGGGGGATTTTTTTTTTTCTTTTTGCTGCTCTGATTGAGTGTTTTCTGCTACCTTGTCTTCCAAATCACTGATTTGATCCTCTGCTTCATCTAGTTTGCTCGTGATTCCTTCTAGTGCATTCTTCATTTCAGCTATTGTATTCTTCACTTCTGACTGATTTTTGTTTTGTTTTGTTTTGCTTTTATGGTTTCTCTGTCCTTTTTATGCTTGCTATCTCTTTGTTGAAGTTCTCACTAAGTTCCTTGAACATTCTTATAACCATTGTTTTGAACTCTGTCTCTGGTGCATTGCTTGCCTCCATTTCAATTAGTTCTTTTCCTGGAGTTTTCTCCTGTTCTTTCATTTGGGACATATTTCTTTGTTTCCTCATTTTGGCTGCCTCTCTGTGTTTGTTTCTATGTTAGGTAGACCTGCTGTGTCTCCCAGTCTTGTCTGGGTGGCCTAATGTAGTAGGTGCCCTGTGGGGCCCTGGCACAGTCTCCATTGTCACTGGGTGCTTCAGGAGTGACCCTTGCGTAGATTGTTATTGGCATATCAGTGGGTGGGATTAACCCTCAGGCTGGCTGGCTGTGGGGTTTGGCCACATCCACAGCTTAGGCTATTGTTTTACCCCACGGAGTGAGATTCGCCCCAGTGGGCTCTGGTGCCTGTTGAGATGGCCCTTTGGGTGTGTTTGGGCCCTTGTTTTTGATTAATTGGGTGGTGCACTGCTGTGATATGAAGCCAACCTCCAAGTATGTTGGTTCTGGGAACTCTTGGGTGTGACTCTAGTGCAGGCCCAGGTCACCCACTGCCTGTGACCAGCCGGGTACTATCTGGTAGGAGCAAAGAAATTGCTGTGGTTGTTTGTTGCCTGTGTTAAGCCCGGAGGCACTTGGGAGAGGCCACTCTGAGAACTGAGGACATCTGCCACCAGTGCCAGGCCTGGGTTAGCTCTGCAAAAATCCAGGACACCCCAATGTGTCCTACTGCCACCTGCCAGCTCCCTTAAGGGTCAGCCACTGCTAAAGCCTCGTGCAGTGTGCAAGTTGGTGAGGCAGGGTGTCAGAGAGTCACTAGACTGGGAAGAGTTGTGGTCACCCAGTTAATGTATAATAAATTCCGGTTTGGTGCCAGTGCAGAGCCTGGAGCTGCTCAGCAAAAAGCTCAGAGCACACTGAGGCCAGCTCTGCCCCCGGGGCCCGCAGACTCCGATAGTTTCAAAGACGTGCAATGCAGGTGGGGCTGGCTACTCTCTAGAAGGTGCCTCCAGGTGTTGGAGGAGTTGGGTGGGGCGGGGTTAGCAGAATGGAACGAGCAGAGCTCACCAGACCAATCAGATTCAGATTTGGCCTGTGGGGCGGGGGGTGGGCTCAACACAGAAAAGATGGCACCCGCCTGCCGGCTGTATGGGAAGTCTCCTCACAGAGAAAATGGTGAGTGCCCTTCAGCCCTTGCCCTGAAGCCACGCACTCGATTCTGCTCCTCTGTATGCTCCTGACTCCCCCAGCCCACCCCAGTCACCGTCCCTCCACTGGGGCCCCAGGTGTGTGCCTGAGTGAGTCTGTGCACAGGCCCTGCGTTTCCCATCGCCTTCCATCCCACCAGGAAGGTCAGAATCCCCACTGTTTTTCACAGCCAGATGTTGTGGGGGCTCGTCTTCCCAGCACCAGTACTCTGGGCAGGGGAGGCAGATGTGGGGTTGGGGTCTCTCACTCATTCAGCGAGAGCCTCCGCAGCTGAGGTATCCCTCCTGGTTCGCATCTGCCACACACAGGTATGAGGGCCATTTCACGTCTCCGCCCCTCCTACCTGTCTCGTCATGGCTTCTTTATATCCTTAGTTATAAGGCTGGCCGAGTGGCGCAGTGGTTAGGCGCTGGTTTGGGAAGCCAGCGGCCCCACTTCGGGTCCCACATACGAGGGCCAGTGACTCTGCCCTCAAAAGAAAAAAAAAAAAACTTCAGCCAGACTTCAGATGGTTCTCCAGGTTGGTTGTTCTATAATTTGGCTGTAATTTTAATGTGTTCATGGAAGGAAGCAGGCACAGTGTTTATCTACTCCTCCATCTTAGATCTCTGCCACTGCATACAGCTTTAAATTTACTTCTTGTTTTGGTGAAATTGTCCTCAGGTCATGATTCTGAACGTTGATAATAACTGCACAGCATGACAGATGCAGCAGGTGCAGAAAATTGTGTGGAATTGTGATTTACTATTGGCTATACCAGCGCTTCCCATAATTGGGGGGTGTGGGGGGGCTGGTAATACTCAGAACATGACCTCCCCCCTTCTCAGCAGACCTATTGGTCTCACCCAGCCTAGTGAGCAGACTGCAGGCTAGATTTCATCCCCGTTCTTTGCCCCCTCAAGTCAACCTGCACAGCCATAGCCTGTGACAAACTGTCAAAATAGTCCCTGATTTACCATTTTGTTTTGTAAAAGCTGCTATAAGATACAAGTAGATTATGAAGCTCCCTGAAAAGCCAGATTCAGAATTCAAGTTTGATTCTAGTGCTGCTGAGAACTGGGATATGATATAAAGTCGAGTTTGCAAGTAGGATATGATACAAGGTTTGCAAATGGGATTGTTGCAAATGGAGGAATGCTAACTGAAAGACAAGCACAGTTATAAACAGCAATACTAACTACAAATCCATGGTCAGAGACAGTTGCACAGGTGGTATAATTGCTATAACTTCTCGCAAACAAATTCAGGTTTTCTTGGATCACCTGGGGCCAGGAGGAACTGTGATTAGGTGGAATAAAATTGCCTCAGGTGAAATCAACTATCAACTGATAGAGCAAAGAATAGTGAAGTACAAACAAAACAAATACACAGACAGAAACAAATTTCAAATCCCTAAATATCAGAATCCAGACTACACACATGATTACCTTTTTTTTTTCTCTTTTCTTTTTTATTTGTTGGAGTAAGAAAAAAGGAAATAGAAATAATGACTTGCACTCATGGATTGAGAAATACCTGTTGAGTACCTACTAGGGACAGGCACTATGTTTCAATAATCAAAAACAAAAGCTGGGCCTTAAAGGATCTTTAAACAATAAACAAAACAGTGTGGAATGTATCCAGCAATGATACTTGCTAAGAAATAAGTAGGGCAGAGTAGGGGGTAGGGAGGAAAGCAATGATGCTATTTTAAGCAGGTTAAGAAAAAGCCACCTTAATATTGGTGACATCTGAGCAACATCTGAGGGACGACAGTGAGGGATCTGGTGGATATTAGGGGGAAAGCATTCAAGCGAAAAAACGAGCGGCTGCAAAACCCTCTGAAGGGAGTGTGCTTGGTTATTTGAGGAAGAACAGGGGGGCAGAGTGGCTGGAGAGGGCTGAGCAAGGAAAAGAGGGGGCGCGGATGAAACCAGAGCAGGGGTACGAGTGGGCAGGCTCGCAAATCACGGGGACATGGTGGCGACTTCTGCTTCTGCTCCCGGTAATTGGGCAGCCAGCACAGGGTGAGCAGGCTGACTCACCCCTGACTCACCCCTGAAGATCATTCCATTTTCTTAGTCCAGACATGAAAACAAGGAGGCTGTTTAACGCAGTGGTACTGCCCCAGCCATCAGTCCCTTCCCTCCGGCAGCCGCCCAGTCACCCTCTATGCCCAGCGACAGCTATGGACACTTGGAACATCCAGACACAGGACAGAGTGAGGGAATACACAGACCAGAAAGCTGAACCCATGCCCCCAAGCAGCACACTGACCAGACTGGAAGGCACATCCATGCACAAGGATGAGGCCCACTGATAAGTACTCCAGGAGGGCTGAGCAGAGCACGTGAAGGCGTCCTCCCGAAAGGGATCCGTCACAATATAAATCACTCAACTTGAGTAAAATGACTCACCTGGCCCCTCTGTACCCCAGCCCAAACTGGGATGCCAGCAGCTAAGAACACGGGAACCTTTTTGGTTTATCACCATATGTCCCCTGCACATAACACATAATAGACTGCCAATAAATTTTTTGGTTTCTTGAAGTAAAGTGCAGGTTACTTAATCTGGCTTAGGCGAGGGAGGGAAAGTAGAACGCGCATCAGAAAGACTCCCAAAGAAGGTGACTTTGGATCTCAAGGTCACCCACAGAGACATGGCCATGGGGACAGCATGAGCCAAGACTTGGAGGTACGGGGAAGCGTGACTTATTCAGGGGGCTAGGGCCAGTTCTGTGTGTCTGGAGTTGGGGATGTGTGTCAGGAGGAGGTAGGCAGAGCCCTTATTACAAGGGCTTCGGGATGAGATCTGATATTGAGGCCGCAAAAAGCTACTGAAGGACTTGCAGAACCCCTCCTGGCAGAGTGAGGGGACTCAGATGAGACCAAGGGGGTGTCCCAGATTGGATGGAGGAATGAGGCCATGTGATGTATTGGCAGGGGAGGAGGGGCTGAACTGGAGAAATGGGTGGCGCTTGAGATATGTCAAAGAAGAAAAGTGGTGGAGTAAAGCACTGACAAGGAGAAGTGTGCAGTGACTGGTCTCCATTGTAAGAGGTGGAGCAATGCTCTGCCTTCTACTGAGATGGCGAACGGGGATTAAAGAACGTTCATTAAAGATTCAGTGATAGGCTCGTGACTACTTTGAAGATTTGTGTAATATCAATAGGTAAAATAACTATCACTTATAATTTCAGCAAATATCATGTCAAGCGAAGGGCGGGAGACATAGTAGTCGTGGGCCACCTTGTCACCGCTCTCCTGTAACTTGCAGTCAGCTAGAGAAGGTGACCAGTAAATAAGCAAGGAAGTAACATAATTACAGAGAGTGGTAAATAGCACCATTAAATAAAACAGGGTGCTCTGGGAGAGAATAACAGGTAGGTTGGTCCAGGACATCACCTCTGCAGAGATGATGTTTAAGTCGAAGCCTAAAGACCAAGTGTGACCAGGGAAGGGTGACAGGCCCCAGATGGAGTTAACCACCAGGACGAAAGCCCTGAAGCGAGCAAGAGGTTTACAACAGAGAAGGAGTTTATTCTTAATAAAAAGTGGGACAACATTGCCAGACAGGTTATAAAGAAAATTAGCAATCAAAATGGGAGAGGCAGGTGGTTTTGCTAAGCTTTGGAGTTAACTTCCTGATAGACATCTTAATACAATTATTCAGCCGGAGCTCCAAAGCAACAATAACCCAAAAGTGTATCTGAATATTGTATAATTTGCTACATTCATTACAATCAAACTGAAATCAGTTGCCTTGCCAGAAAAAAAAAAAAAAGTGAATAATTGACATAATGTGAAGGGAGGTCTTTGAAGAATCTCATTTAATACCAGCAGGTTTATCAGCAGGTTAATCAGCAGGCTCATACAAGTTTCAGTGAAGTACTTATAAGGAAAAATTTATTCTGTGCTTTGGTGTTCAATTCTTTTGTTGTCAGGGGAAAAATAAAAAGAACAGCAAATTTTAGAAGTTTCACTGTTTAAAGAAGTATTTGTTTTACCCACTTCAAGAATTTGACACTTATTATTGTTATTGAATTTTCTGACATCTCACTGCTCTTCTGTGAGGTTGGAGGACTTTAAATTTTGTGCCACTTTTATTAACCGCTGTGCCATCGAGAAAAGTTTTAGTATCTTCGTTCCCTGGGAGAAGAGCCAGGTGATGGATGGATAGAGGGTGACTCTGCTGGTTAGGTGTCCCATAAATAAGACAGGGGTTCTGCGCCCCACTGAATAACATGCATGATATGCGACCTTGGCTTGTGTGCTACATAAGCGGTGTCTTGCTCTGCTATTAAAGGATGATGTGTCTTCAGATAGGAACAAGTAATAAGTACGACAGGGTTAAAGATCAAGGCTAATTATTTTAATGGCATCAGTTTTTTGGTATCTTTTTTTTTTTTAACTCGTTAAATAGTAGAGAAGACAGGATTCGTTTTTAAAACCTCAGCGTTGAGATTTATCCTCCCCTCTTGTTCTTTTCATGTCTTCCTTGGTAACATCCTCATCAAAGTGGTTTGGAGACAACAAATGTAGCCTGAGAATTTCTCCAAGGCAGTGTTTGTGTGGGGATGAGTCAGGCTCCAGCATGCTGGGAAGAAGTAATAAGAGTCCTAATAGTGATTGTAGGTATTGGTCAATATTGGTCTAATCATCACAGGTTTCTTCTTTCCTTCTTTGTTAACTTCTTTTCTTTCTGAACACAAGTATGTTCAAGACCCCACTGTCGTGGAATCCGCACTTTCTCCTGGTCACCCCCTTGGCTGCTCTGTCTCACTGCTCACACTCATGCAGCTTTCCTATTTTAATCATCCACTTTTGTCTCCTTACGTTCTCATCACCTTGAAACATGAAGCTGACATTCAGGTCCCTCGGTGACCACCTAATTCTCAAACCCAGTGATGTTGACCAGGCATCACCCTGCACCTTCCTGAAAGGTTCAGTATTCATTTACCTGCCATTTGCCAAGGACTGTGCTGGAAGCTAGAAGCATGGAATCAGTGTCCAGATGGAGCTTCCAGTCTGTAGGGGAGATGGACACAGAAAACAATTGCAATAGAATATGATGAATGCACTGACTAAGGTCTGTACCAACCATGGCTTAACACAAAGGGGAATAAGAGAAGTGGCTTCAGGGAATGAGAATGAGAGCAGACTGCAGAGAAGTCACCTTCCTCAAACCGCCTTACCTTGATTCTCTTTCCTCTTTGCACCTGCCTTGCTAAGTCTTTCCTCTTTCCTGGGTTGTGGGCATACCATAAGGCAAGTCCTTGGCTGGCCACTTATCCCATTATTCATACTGTTTCCCATCCTCAGGCTCCATTATCACTGTGGATCACTCACAGATTAACAGCTTTGGCTCTGATCTTTCTTTCTCCGTGTTGAAGTCACAAATTTTGTCCCCTGTGCAGCCTCGCCTCGGCTTTGCTATATGAGAGGGCTTCCCTACCAGGCTACTCTTGGCATTTGAGGTGGGACAGTTATTTACTGTACAAGACCATCTCACACACCGAGGACATTTGGCGTCCCTGGACCCAGTGCCAGGAGCACCTTACAAATATTTCTAAATCAAACCTAAGGAAGTAGAATCAACAAAATTGATTCTTTGGAAAAAACTAGTAAAATTCTTACACTTCTGACTAGACTGATCCCCAAAATAGAGAAAGGATACTAGTGTACATGAAAGGGGGCCATAAATACAACTTTTTACCAATAGATTTAAATGTTTACATGTAATGGGCAAATTCACAGAAAAATACAACATATAAATGGATACCACAGATACGCGAGAATATAAATTTCTATAAACGGATGTGATCGTATAACAAAGATCTTAAATTATAGTAGCTTCAGATAGTTTACAAATGGTTCCGATCTCATACAGTTCTCACACCATTCTCGAGGCCAGTATTAACTTGATACTAAAACATAGTGAAAGTACAAAATGGGGAAATGTCAAGTCAGGGTCATTCATGAACATAGTGGCAAAACCTAAACAAAAGAACAAAGTGAATCCAACAATATATGTAAATAATGATTTATCACAACCAAGTTTATTTTTTACAAGTAGTGTCATTTAAAAAGGCTATAAATGCAATTCACTACATTAACAGCTAAAAGGGAGAAGCATATTATCATTTCATTAAATGCAGACAAAGCATTGAATAAGACTAATTTTCAATTCATGTTAAAAAAAATCTTAGCAGATGATATATGGAAAAGAACTCACTTAAACAAAAAGAGGAAATGGGTTTTTTTTAAGTGACAGTAACATCACGCTTAATGATTAAGCATTAAAAGCATTTTTCTTAAACTCAGTAAACTCATAGAGACTCCCTCATCACCCATTTAGTTGAATATTGAGCAGTAGGTCATAACAACTACATTAAGACAAGAAAGAAGATATAAAAGCACACAGATTAGAAAGGAAGAAACAAACTGTCATCATTCATAAATAACAATGTTGGCTTGAAAAAATTAAAAATATCAATGGATTCATTATTTGAACTAATAGAGTTGAACATGTTTTCTGGATATAATATCAACATAAAAAAATTCAAGTGTATCTTTATGCATAGCAGCACAAAGTTTTACAATGTGTAATGTTTACCCACAGCCATTTCTCCAACCAGAAATGCTGCTTGCCTCCTCTGCCTCCGCCAGCCTAACTCATTACCCCATAGTCCCTGAACTAAGTCAGACATTTCCTGGCTCCACCTTGGCCACTCTGAGATGCTTATATCCCCGATTTGGTTTTCTAGCTCCTACCATTCCATCAAAGCCACAGTCAGATGTATCTCCTCTTAGACTCACTCCAGACCACCTTGGTCCTTGGTCATCACAACCTTCTCCAAAATTCTGCAGGACCCACTGCCTGAACCACTCCTATGACATCCAGTATATGTGTTGTCCATCTTATTATGTTGATGCCCTATCATATATCAAGGCATAAAGCTTTCATAATTGTCAATTGCTAAACATAAACATCTCGCCACTAACTCAGAACCTAACAACAGGAATAGGGCTTCACTCCTTCCCCCAAATTGTGCCCCCAGCACTAAGAAGGTGTTTATTGATTACCTCGCATGCCATTCCAGTTGCAAAACAATATTTTGCTATTGATTTGAAACATGACAGCCATCTTTTAAATATAAAACGATCTGAGGCACATCCTGATCAATCAATAAAGGCCAAGGCACGGGACAGTCAGTATAAATGACAGGCCAGGGTTTTATTACATATATACCGTTTTTAATGGAGAATAAAAGTTAAGGGAGCAGCCGGTACTCATACCAGTCATTGTCTCTGAGATCCAGTTCATTCCTCTTCATTTGTTCTATAAAGAGGAAAAGGAATATTTAAAATAATTGGCTAGGGCTTTTCCAGCAAAAAAGACTATAAAAGTGCATTATTACATTATGCCAGCAATAAGGTGTCCCATCCCATCACTTGGTATTATTAATCACATTTATTCTTGGGGACGTGGTACAAAGGAAAGAAACCAGACTTACTGAGGATGCCGGTGTGACCTCGATAGAAACGGAAGCCAAGTTAACTTAGAATGAGTTGGCCTATTCTGTTCTCCTTAATACTGCTCAGTATTATGAAGTCCCATCTAACGTCACTTCAATTCCATTCAAATTAATAAAATCTAATTCATTTGAATAGGATTCAAAGTGATTTGATTCAACTCAATCAAATTGCAAGCGCAGTGGAATCAGCCCTTGATTGAAATCTATTATGTTCAATTCAATGAAATAAATTTAAATATTATGCAGCGGAATTAATTTTTAATTAATTAACATTTTAGTTCAAGTCCATTTTGATCTGAACTTCAGTTCTCCGTTTCTAAAATTGGACCCTATTCAAAGGAAGAAAATATAGTAAAATCCAATGTAATTCCGAAAGATGCAACATGGGGCTAATGAACTACATTCATTTCTCCTCAGCCCTAATCAATGAGTTGAGTGACATTCAATCACAGAGAGATAAAATGTTCACCTTGAACTACCACACTCAGTGTTTACATTGCAACTTCAAAATGATGAGTTTTCCCAGCTTCACATCATTGTCTGCAGTATGAACTCCACAAGACATTTTTGGGATTCATTCTTTGTTTTTGTCTTTTTTTATTATTATTATTAACATAGAATAACATAGAATTAGGTGGTTGGGAAACAAAAGAGAGTAATATCATTAGCCAGTTGAATAACCTGATTTCACAATAATTACAGGAAGCTTAAGATAAAGTCATTGGTATCTGAGAATGCCAAGATACATGATTTTTAATTTATTTTTAAAGTTCTTGATGTAAGTAGTAAAATATAGGCGTTTGGATTTAGGATTATGGTTATGAAATTGCAAAAAAAAAATTGTTGGGTCGGCCAAGTGACATGGTGATTAAGCGCTGGCTTGGGAAGCCAGCGGCCCTGGTTCGGGTCCCACATATGAGGGCCAGTGACACTGCCCTCAAACAAAAAAATTGTTACAATAACTAGATTATTCTGAAAAAAAAAAAAAAAAAAAACGTAATTGGGAATTGAAAATGGAAGTGAGACTGCAGTAAACACCATTATCACCTCTTCATATCTTTCCTGGACAGTGAGGTCCTGGACTTGTGTCCCAATGGGACCCGGGCACTGGGACCTCCGTGAGCTGTGACTAAACCCACACTGTCATGTCTCCAACTCAGTGTACGGCAGACCTGTGTGACACTAGCGACCAGGCCTCAGGGTCTTCCTCTGAGACCTTTACTGGGGAGGCCAGACAGGAGTCTCCGATGACTCTTCTCCTGGGTGAGCTGGGAACCCTTCTCTCCTCTGACTGATCTCTCACCAGAGGGAAAAATGCCGAAGCAGTCACTGCATGACTTCACCTCCCAGCCCTCATCTTTCCCCGGAGGATCCTGGGACTCGCACTGCCATGGTCCAAGTCTTAGAAGTGACCACAGCGGGGCAAACGCCACATATTGGGAAAGAGAGGCTGCCTCCATTTAAGCCAGAGAACTCTACGACTGGTGGCTTGTTCCCTCTTCCAGTGCCTGGGACAATGGCAGCTGTCAGCTTTAGCTGTGAGGGCCCTGGAACCCTGGGACTGTGCACACCTCGTACTGAGTGAAAGGGGAATTCGGTCCTGTTTGCTCTTCCAAACTACACCTATCAGTTTGCCTGGAGGATTTTCCTGTAGCTACAGCACCTCCAAATTCCCTCTCTGCTCCAGCCTGGCCTGAGCGTGTCAGGAGGTTTTACCGTCTTCTCTAGGTCATTTGCATTGGAAGGAAGGTTCCCACGGAAATGCTTGGCACATGCCATCGAGAATTACACCAGTGAAAGGTGTCTTTACTGAGTAAGCACATTCTCTCCCTTTGTACCTCGGTATGGAGTATTATAATCAGGTCAGAGTGATCAGCCAAAATTGATGAAGTGGAGAAAAATGATTCGCGGTGCCGTGGCGAAGATGGAAGAAGGAAGCAGGAAGTAGGAGACTTTTCAGAGTATGGTCACTTTAGAAAGAGGATCCTGCCCTGCAGCCGGAAGGCTCCCAGACAGCATGAGCCTGGGGAGAGCTGTAAGGGAACTGTCGCAGGGCGCACGGAGCAGAGCCTTGAAAGGCAGGCTTCTGCAGCCTTTGTACCAGTTCCGTGTCCTCTGCTGAAAAGCCCCCTGCGAATCTTGAACAGAATTTGTAGATAACCAGATAGTCGCAGATAGAATAAAGCTAGGTTTCATCAAGCGAAAATGATGCTTTTACGTTTTCATTTTGGAGACTATAAACCCTGGCGGTATTCTTTTTAATATCCTCTAGAAGTAGATGGAATGGAACTAATTAAATGTCCCAGTGACCGTACTGGGTCTTATTGTAGCGTGTACCAGGATAATATTTACTTAAGCAGACGGTTATGTTACCTTGTGTAGCCCAGAAGTTCCAAAGAACACATTCTGAAAATCACAGGTATGTTCCACATTTCCAACAAGAGGTCCCTATGCGTTTGCTCTTGTGTTTCTGGAACCGCTTCTTGTTATTGGAAAAATAACAGAAATCTGTTGCTTTCTTAAGTCTTGGAAAGCAAGCAGCCTCTTTTCTTTCTCCTTTTCCCAGTTGAATCACCTAAACCATAATAAACCCTTCACAGTAATAAAGCTTGATCTAGAGTAAGTGCAAACAGTATAGTGATTATACTTAATTCAGTCCATATTTGGCTGTCTTAATACCATATGCCTTACTCTGATAATTCAGCTTCTTAGAATCTGGCTCGTCATTCCCCAATCTTATCACCTTGATTACGCCTACTTAATAGTGTTAACAAAACTCTTCAGATTCCAAGATTAGAGACAGTTTTGAACTCTTGCCATTGGGTAAATAAATGATTTCTTCTCTCACCACTTCTTATTTTTGTCTTTAAAAAAAAAAAAATCTTTTCATTTTTATTGCTTTGAGTTGCTTTCCCCCAGAGCCAATTAGCGAGTAAATAATGATTCGTAAAGCAAAAAGTAGTACTTCATTAGCACAGCACTGGACTAAGACAAGCCTCCGCTCAAAGCAAATTGAATCCTTCTCTTCCTGCTGAATATAAAATATGCACCAAATTAATAATTTATTTTAATGATAACGATTTAATTTAACCAAGTTCGCCAATGCTAACAACAAAGGACGCAATTTGCTTTTCCCCTAGATTGTGTTTCTGACTGGCATTCTTCCATTCATGGCCTGTGTGGAAGCAGCCCACCAGTGAGTTTTGTGCTGCACTTCTTTTCCGAGGAAGAACAAAATAGCTAACTGGGAACATTAGTGATGTAAGATTAAAATATTGGGCTGTTGGAAAAGTCATGACATATTTTTCTCTTGTGTTTTTCATTGCAAAAATGCGTCATGACTTTTCCGACAACCCAATACTACTGTGATTTAAGAAAAAGGGAAGGGGTGCGGGAGAACTAGGAAATTGGGCTACTCTTGGCTGGTCACCAGGGTGTCGCCTCCTTGCAATGAATAAAGGGAATGTCATCGTGTATTTTCCCCTTGGGGTCCTGCCCCGGTGTCTGATAAGATCCCCTCCCTACATGGACCCGACGGTCTGTTGTGTGAGACTCGCTCAGAGCCCAGGTCCCATGCAGAGTTTAGGGATCCCAGCAGAACACCGCTGGCCCAAACCTTGACAATGAGACTTCTTCTCCTGGGCTTCTCGGTCCTCCCAGAAAGCACTGTTGGGAACCAACAGGCTCTCTTTCCGGTTTGCCCTACAGCACGTTTCTCAGAGTCTCCTGCGGAAGGAGAGGCTGATGATGATCTTGCTGCTTTTACTGACACTGTTCTGATTTTTATAAAACTACCAAGCCAGTTTTTCTAGTTTGCAATTTATCGTCACTCTCTATAGTGAAAGCAGCGCAGTGTTGGGTTGTTTTTAGTCACAGAGAGGCATAATCAGAAATGGAGCTGAGCATCGGAGATGTATCTGCTGTTTGAGGGACAGATGGAACATGGGGGCTTCCCACCAGACCATCCATTAACTCCGGTTCTCCAGGTTCTGGCTTGTTTTCTCTCCAGCACCTAGTGTGTTAATATCCCCTAGTTTCCAAAAACAATGACAGTAATCAAAATTCCTTTGAGAAAATAATCGAGTATTAGGTCAGCTTGAAAAGATGCAGTGCAACGAACGATGTGATAAGTGGTGTAGGTCACATTTCTATATTTTCAGGGTCAGGTGTGGTGGTCTGGGGCGCCCCGGGGCCTTTGCAAGGTCAACATGGCACCGTCCGCCTTTCCCCTTCTCCTGTAAGTGTAACGTGGCCAGACATGGAATCAGTAGAGACCCAGTGTGGCTTACATGTGTAATGAGCTGACTCAGATTTTATAGTTTCCATAAAAGGGGTATTTTTTTAAGCCTTATTTTTTCTTTGAAACTTTTGGCTACATCAAAAGAACACAAGAGGTTATTATTGATCATGGTTCCCACATTGGGCAACATCCCAAGTTGGATGCTTTACTGTTTACTCTGATGGAATGAGAAGAGGGAAGCAAAATAACTTGAATGTAGAAACAAACACATCCCCCTGCATGCTGCGAGAAGGCCTGGATAGGCAAACAGGGCTGCAGAGTGGACCCTTATCTCAGAGAGCTGGCTTCTTCCTGCCTTTGGACCAGACTCGTAAATTACCGAAGTTTGTTTCTTCCAAGGAAAGAGGAGCATATCCTAGTGGGAAAACCCGAGCTTGCTATTCCCTCTGCTGTGTTTTTTATTAAATATTCCTATTACAGAACTACATTGGCTTCTACGAGGGGTATGTGTGCAGTTGTCAGCGACGTCACCCCTGGGGGAGGGGGGTGTAAGTGGGAGACGGTGGACCAGTTCCTGGTCCCAGCTCACCGCACCTTTGCCTTCTCTCATAGATGGAAGTCCGTACACCTGGTGGGTTGGCAAGGCCAACGAGAAGCACTACTACTGGGGAGGCTCCGGGCCCGGCATTCAGAAATGCGCCTGCGGCATCGAGCGCAACTGCACGGACCCCAAGTATTACTGCAACTGCGACGCGGACTACAAGCAGTGGTGAGTACCCGGGCGGGGTGCCTCTCGGGGTACTGACAGGGAGGGAGGACGTGTGAGAAGTGCTGGGAGGACAAGACAGTAGGGCACAAGGGTGTGCAGCTACCCCGGCTGACACAGGTCAGGAGCTTTCTGACAAATACAAACGCAGAAAGAGGTCGGTGCTACGAGGGTCTGCGTCTGCAAGCAGATGGACCCAGAATGGGTGCGTTCATCTGTTATTCAGAGAGGAAAAGAACAAGCCATGGAAAGGACAGGGTTTGCGTTGTAAATGCGCTTTGCACCCCCCCCCCAAGGGGTGCATGTGCTCCAGCGTGTCCCCGGTAAACAGTGTTCACGGTGTGTCCACCTCCTGCTGCGTCCACTTTGAGTAGCTGGACAAGATAGACAAGCCAGGGGACAAGGTGCGGCGGGGAGGAAAACTCTGCTCTTCGGCAACAATGCTTGCCAGCCTACTTTCCTTCCAGGCCTTAAACTGTATATAACTCTGATAGCAATCAGTGCAAGAAAGATCTATTTGGGGGTTCTTTCATCCCACTACTGGTTTTGGCCTGCTTCTCAGGGGATGGCTGGGTCTGGGGCCATGTTAGGTAAAGGTAAAATCAGCTGTCATTCCGTGTGAAAAGAGAGGCCCCAGAAGTTTAGCAGGAGAGACTGTAAACCCCAGGGCAGTTCTTTCCAGAAGCACACGTCCCAACCCTGCTTCTTACAAACTCAGAAACGTGGGGACTCTCTGCTCCATTCCCGCCTCTGGACAGGGGCCGAGAGCGGCGCCCCGCATCACTTCAGGTGCCCACCCGCAGTTTACTGCAGCCGCCTCTGTTTTTCACGAATTTATTTGTCTATTAAATCTCTTGGGGTGACAATGGTTAGTGAGATAATATAGATTTCAAGTGTACATTCTATTGGATTGTTGGAAAAGTCATGACATATTGTTTCTATGTTTTTTGTTGAAAAATGCGTCACGACTTTTCTGACAACCCAGTATAATACATCACCTGTATATTACATTGTGTGTTCACCACCCAGAGTCAGTTTGCCTTCCATCACCATATATTTGATCCCTTTTATCCTCGCCTATTTCCGAGCCCCACTTACCCTCTGGTAAACACTAAACTGTTGTCTGTGTCTATGAGTTTTTGTCTTGTTTGTTTCTTTTAGTTTTATATCCCACATATGAGCGATATCATATGGTTCTTGACTATTTCCATCTGACTTATCTTGCTTAGCATAATAATCTCAAGATCCATCCACATTGTCACAAATGGCAGTATATCACCATCTTGGCTAGCGCAGTTCTTTATCTGCCACTCTCCCCTCACCATTTGCTTAACCCCATCTAACAGTTGCTCTGTGGCATCCAGTCAATAAATAGTTGCTCATTTGACCTTACTACTTTAAAAAAGACAAATAAATTTGACTGCTAAGGCCTCTCTTAGTGGTTAGCCTTATGGAAACCAGTTTTTGCTTAATATGTAACTTTTCTCAATTTAAAAAAAAAAATGCATTTTACTCCCGACTCCGCTGAAGTTTTCCTGGCTGGATCCTCTCTACTGTCAAGTTGACTCTAAATAGGGTATGTCTCAAAAGTGTAACAGCTGAGCTCATTTATAAGGGTAACTACTTTTCAATATGCGGGTCAGGGCTCCGAGCTGAAGGCCAGGAAGGGATTTTGCTCTTTCATTAGGGACTCACCTCAGGATATGAAGCAGCATATTACGGCAGCTCATGGAGGCAGGTGCTAGATCGCTCACCACACAAAGCAGCCCTGCGAATTAGAAGACCCACTGGCAGGCAATGAGGACAGGGAACCGTCTCTCCTAGTTTCAGGAGAAGCATAAAAATGATCTATTATCCTCTGTCTCAGGGATATTTTGGTGCCAACTTAACTTGGCACAGGATAGAACCCTCTGTCACCTCATGGATTGTATCCTGACAGGAAGGTAATTGGGCAGCCGAGAAGATGTCAGCAACGTGTCAATATGGTTTGACCACTGGCCCTAAATAATATTGATGACAGCAAAGCGAGAGGGATTAATCAGGTGTGAGCCTGTCAAATGTTCAGAGCGAGCTGTGGGCTGCTGAAATAGATACAGCCCACCAACAGAATGCTAAGTGGACTTGAACAGAATAGATTATTTAGCGATCTTGAGAAAAGCAGAAGACCCACGAAAGCTCGATGAGAAAGCACAGTTCATTTCGCATCAGCATTCGTCTCCCCAATATGCTTTTTTTTTTAAAAGAGGGAGATCTATTATATTTTCTAAAAATCAATCTTGAAAAAGGATCAGATGAAAAGGCATGTCATTAAGCTTCAAGCAAAGTGCTGATGAATCGGTTTTGAAGCATGTTATAATTGTGGGTCATGGGGAATACCACACGTGTTGCAGCCCATTTGTTGGTTTGTTTGTTTTTTTTACTCTGTGTCCCACGGAAAGATCAAATCCATCACACTTTCCATACCCTGCCAGCCACCTCTCCAGCACTGGTCACAGACCCCTGACCCTTTGTTACTGTGGCCTTTCTCTTAGTTCTGAATCTGAGTTCTGAACAACCTTCCAAAATAACTTCCAACCTCGAAGCTGCCCCCATCCCACAACCCTATAACTGTGATTTTTCACTGTATGGTTTCATATAAATTAAAATCACCTATGAAGCATTAAAAATTACTGCTCATCAGGCCTTGCCTCAGAGTAATTAAATCAGAATCTCTGGAGATCAGGTCTGGCCACCTAAAAAGTACCAAGTTTCTTTTTCTGTCACCTAAGTTTTCCTGCACACATCAGACTTTACAGTACAGTCTTACTCTACTATGAATTTCCTGCCCTTAAAAAAAAAATCTAGCTGCCATCATTCATTGGGAACCTTTTGGAAATATAAGAAATCCTAAGAAGTTCATTGTGAAGGTAACCACTTCACATAAACTACAGTTAACCTAATTTTATTTGTTAATAGACATTACTTTGGGGAGCAGTTCCAGGTTCACAGCAAAACGGAGTAGGAAGCACAGAGAGATCCTGTCCTGCACACCCACTGGCGCCATCGGCGTCCCCACCGGAGCGGTACATGTGTTACATGGTGGACCTACACTGACCCATCGAAGGACCTGAAATCCATTGTCCACACTAGGGTTCACTCTTAGTTTTGTCTATTCTGTGGGCTTGGACAAAAGTGTAATGACATGTAGCCATTATTGTCGCATAGCTGTTTCACTGCCCTAAAAATCCTCTGCGCTCTGCCAGCTCCATCTTCCTTCCCCCTTAACTCCTGTCCATCACCGATCTTTCTACTCTCTCCATAGTTTTGTCTTTTCCAGAATATCATATAGCTGGAATCATACAGTACCTAGTAGCCTTTTCAGATTGAGCTAATTTTTTTTTAATGATGGGAAAAAAAATGTAAAATAGTACATGGAAGAACGTAGGGATGTTGACAGTGTGGAAACAAATATATTTAATTATCCTCTACTTGAAATTTACATCTGTTGCATTTGTACTTTGAACTGGCTATACCTTCTTCAAATATGATCCTAGTTGAAAGTCCAGTATGAAAAGGGATTCAAATGGAGCATCTGGAGGGGCAGGGGGGGAGCATTTAAGACCTCCCCCACCTGCGTGCATCCCCTACCCATGACCGTCAACAATGGACATTAAAGACATTTAGGAACCCTCCAGTGCTTCCAGAAGCACAGCATTAAAACCACAGATTTCAGGGATTAGCACTTTCAAATTTTCATGGATTTATAACAGGACTATAATGAAAATGCCCTTTTCTTCCATAACAAAGTGTAAAAAGCAGTCCGTAAAATTGTCAGAGTATATTTGATCTGTTTGATTTATGCTTTTTAATCCGTTGGCATAGACTTCCATGAGTTCATCGAAGATCTGATATTTGTAGACCAAAGATATTACTAATAGTCAAAATTCAAATAAAATTAAATTCAACATCTTTTTACATATTGAATATATTAAATCACTATGATCTGCATATAATTGCATACTTTCCAAATTAAAATTAAAGTTTGATTGGTATATAAATTATAGTAAAATGAAAAGTCTCTATAATGTTTGTACCAAAGTTTATCTTGTGAAAATTTAGCATAAATTGAGAAAGGGAAAAAAAGATTTTATAAAGGACAACTAAGGACACGGGAAATCTACATGAAGAAAGTAGTTTTTTCAAGATACTTTATTGATTCAAATTTATGTAATAAGACAATGGATGTTTGACTCTTAAGACAGGTTGACATATTTAAAAATGGTTTTGATGATTTGGAGATGTCTGAAGACTATGTTTCCTTTCTAATTTGAATTATTTATAATTCCATGGTTAATTACATGGAGTAAAACTGAATTACTAATAAATGTCAGAGAAACCAATTTAAATTGACATTCATCTCCAAAGTCAGCTCCTTTGTAATCACTGTAGATTTTTCAAAGTTTAATATTTACTATAATAAAATAAAACAACTAAACTGCCTGTTAGAATGAGAAGTTCCTTCAAAGAAATAAAATGATAAAATGTGCATAAATTATATCTATTAGATTTAGATAAAGAAATTGTTAAAAAGTTTCCCACTTCTTGAACATAACTTGTTTTAAGCAAGGAAAGTGGATATGTTTGGTTTTCTCAATAGTTACTGCCCTACACCTGGACCTCTGTCTTAACCACATCCAGTCTGGGAAGGGGGTCTGGCCACCTGTGTCACACTGAGAAATCCCCTGAAGGTCTGGTTAGAATAGTTGGAATACTGTGGACATTAGTAGCTAACTGGCGGGGGGGGGGGGGGGTAGGAGAAGGTGGTGAGAGAAGAAGGGGAAGGTGTAGAAAAATAGAATACCCGTAAATGTGATTTCAAATATTGTGGAATAAGTCTAACAGCTTTTAGATTCAAAAGAATTGGCAAACATAGGCTAGTAAATTGGCTAATATCATCGTTTCGAAATAAATTTCTAAACCCAAGTCATCGCTTCGCATACATTCATTACCTTCAGAATTTTATGGAGCGAAGTAACTGTTTCACCTATAAACTTTGAAATGTTAAACTACATTAGAGCTCTTTTCTGATCCAGAGATAGCTACCTGGGGCGTTTTATCTGTAGCACACAGTCAGGCTCTTGGCCACTGCCCTGTTCTCCTCTTAAGGAATTTCCTAAACCAGTCACATCAGCCTCTGTCCAGCCTGTCTGTTTTTCGTAACCTGTATTTATGTGAGAGGCTATTCTGAGCGGTTCATTTATGGTTCTTCATGTAGGCAGTAGTTTTAAGCATGGAATGCTGACCTCTGCCACCTCCTGGTTGTGTGGCCTCAGAACCTGTTTCCTCACCTGGGGTAGGGGCATGTAGTCAGGACGCAGTGATTCCAAAGCACGAAATGCACTGGTGTGTTGCCCATTTCTGAGATTCTCTAAGATAACTGGCTTGTTATCAAAATTTACTAAGCTGTCAGGTTTCAAAATAGCCATGCAGTGGAAGGTGTGACTACCGTGATGAGCAGGAAATGAATTAAAACAGAAAAGTTACACTTCCAAAACCAGAAGCAATCTGCAGCATCTAGCTCAAGGTGTTTTACCTAAGAGAGCAGAGGAAATGACAGCTATTAATGTAATTACCAGCTATGGAGTCATGAACTTGGGTCTAAAACCACCTGTTTCTACAAAATGGCAGGGATATGTGTCTCAGAATCAATGAATATAACAGGCTTTTTTTTTCTTTAATTAAAATGTATTGGGGTGATAATTTTTAGTAAAGTTACATAGGTTTCAGGTGTACAATTCTGTAATACATTATCTAGGACTATACCAGGCTCTGGTAGGTAGCTTGTAAAAGAAGCCCAGAAGATGAAAATCTTGTTTAATATCCTTTTCATAATATAGGTAGTAGTACCCTTCCCCCAAAACTTGACTGCTAGAAATACAAATAGATTTATAATTAATCCAGTCTATTATTGCTCATTTACCAAAAGCCTTTCCCCCGCTCCTGTTGCATTTAAATGTTAAGACATTTGGAACGATTTATTCTGTGTAGTGAATTTTAGAGTTGACTTTGGTAGAAAATTTAGGTATGTCTTTGGCCATAGAGTTTAGAAGGTACATTGACTAGTAGTCTGATGCAGTCATTGCTTTTGTTTAAAAGATGTGGATAAATCTTTCTTTAAATTCAGCCTGAGGATTTTTTTTAGTCATCTGTATTTATTTACATCAGCTCAGAATTGGATTCTCTGCCACCTTTTCGTCAAGTGCACCTTGAAATTGTGTAACTGAAATTGTTTGCAAAATTATGTTACATCAGGCTTGAGAGAGAATATATTTTGAAGTATAATTCAAGCTTACTGATTAAATTTTATCCTTCTATATGTGTAGCTTATAAATATCCAGCGAATTTATTTTATGTTCTTACCCTTTCACTCTGGTCATATATTTTATGATTGAAAAGAAAGTTTCATTTTAGAGTAAAATTTTTCATTTAATATGTTAGGAAAAAATCGTAGCATATCTTATTTTTTTAAAGTTGTTTAGAAAAAAAGTCTATATATTTGCCCTTTCCACTTCATTTCAGTGGTCCCTCGGTACACACACAGGGACTTGGTTCCAGGATCCCCAGGGATATCGAAATCTGAGGGTGCTCAAGCCCCTCATGTACAACGGTGTAGCATTTGGGCTGGCCCAGTGGCACGGTGGTTGGGGGCTGGCTTGGGATGCCAGCAGCCCCAGTTCGGATCCCACATGTAGGGGCCAATGAAACTGCCCTCTAAAACAAAGACAAAAACAAAATGGTGTAGCATTTGCCTATAACCTCTACACACCTTCCCATATACTTTAAATCATCTCTGTGTTACTTATAATACCCAAGTAACACACCTAAGAAGTTGCCTTATAATACAGTGCAAATGCTATAGATACACTTGTTATACTGTATTGTTGAGGGAATAACGACAAGAAAAAAGTCTGTACATTGTCAGCACAGATGCAACCAACCATGCAACCATCGTAGGACTAACTACATACTATACATCACAAGAACGGAGCTTTTTATTTTTCAAATATTTTTGATCCCCAGTTTGTTGAATCCATGGATATGGAAACTGTAGATATGGAGGGCCAACTGTTTTTCTCCTTGCTGTCAATATGTTTATCTGGAAACCATGTGTGCGTTGCAGCATGGAAGATATCAGACTACTAGAAGAGGTGCAATGTAACACTCACTATAAACCCTTATTTTCATTCCTCGCTTAGCTTTAAAATGTCTTCTTTTAACCTGAAAGCTCAGTTGAAAGTGTGCTTGTTGGGAGGATAAGAAAAAAAAATTGCAACCAAATAACTAGTCCTGTTTGTACTCTTCAAAATGTATGTTGCTCTTTTTTTTTAAATAATTGTACTAAAATAGCTAAACATAGGACTTCTATCTTAGCCCTTTAGGTCTCAATAAAAATGTATTTAAAAAGCAAAGTTTTTTAGGGAAAGCAAAATAAAATAAAAAGATGTGATTTTACATGCCTGATAAGGGCATACAGATCCAATTTCTCTTCCAGAGTTGTATTTTTGTACATTTTTGTTTGTTTTCTTGTTTTGCTTTTATACTAACCTATTATGGATTAGTGGACCTTGACCTGTTTCCAAGGGCGAGCGGGAATTGTTAGAAGGCTGATCGCTCAGACATGGCTTCATCTGAAAGGCAGAGAAGGAGAGGCTGGTTGTAAAAGAGGGTAAGATAACAGAAAGGCACGTTTCCTGTTGGCAGCATCCTGGGATATTATCGCAAAAGAGAACAAACAGTTCAAACTGGAATGATACAGGGCACTCCTGAGAGGGTCTCCTGGAGTCAGTTTTGCTTCCTTCAGTGATGAAATGGCTCCATGTATTCATTTATCTCTCCACTCCCTCATTTTGAGGATATAATAAATACCTGTTTCTCCTTTTTCTCCTCTTTCTTCAAATCTACCTTTTTGAAGCAAAATAAAAACAATAGTGCTGCACCCCCACAACCCTTGCTAATCAACATGGGTGTATTCAGTTAAAAATTCATAACTGCTCCAACAAATTTGAGGGACACAGGACTCAGAATAGGAAACACAATGGTTGACTTCCTGTTTTCTGCCCTCTGGGTCCTGGGTCTCATAAAAACAGTGCTCTTTTGATACAGAAAAAAACAAAAAAAGACAAAAGAGTGAATGAATGGGTTAGAAGTGGCATCAGCAGCCATGGATAATGTCAAACCCATCACTCTAGGGTAGGGGAGATACCAAACCACGGAGGCTCTGCCAGGAATCTCCATGGTGTCCGTAGGCCCCACCCTTTCCTTCCCCACCAGCACAGTGAATCCCACCCACCTGATTTTGCCCCAGGGCTTTCTCCTTACATCCCTCCCTCTGCCTGAAGAGAAGGAGCCTATGGCAGGCCAGTCAGTCCTGCCTGATTGTAGGAAAAGTCAGAGGATGACCCAGATTAGTGGGTTTGTGAATCCTGTGACCAGCTACCCTTAGAATGCTTTTGTCCTTATCCAAGTTTCCACGTCCTTCATATTTTCTCACAGAGATCTTTAAATTGCTTCCCCAACTTCCCACCTATATATGTTCATCCAACATAACACATCCAGAGTGCAAGGGCTGCCTACGTTTTAACCAATGCTGAGCAACACACACTCACATCCCATTAGGGGATGGCGTGTACGGGGCACAAATAATACAACCAATGAGGCACAACTGGGGGGTGGATGCTTCCTAAGACCGCTGGCCACCTGAACCCTCAGCCGGCCATTCTGGTACCTCGTTTCTGTCTTGTAATGAGGCCCTTCTTGCAGACACGTAGGCTCCTTTTCTCTTTCCACCCTTCCATGGGCACTGCCTTCTGGGAAGTAAACCTTACTTCCTGGAGCACACCCCCATGTTTCAGATTTTGTCTGAATCTATTGCATAAAAGCAACAGCTCATGGTGTATATCCCAGTTCCCTGACTGGTACTGAAACACAGCCTCAAATGCTCATTCCCTCAGTCCCATTGAGGCAGTAATGACTTCCTAGATTTTTTACCCCATAACTTGGAGATTGATATTTCAGCAGTAATCATGAGATCAGAGGGATTTGGGATCTGAGACTCCACGTGCTCTTTAAAGCACACTGTATAATGATGATGATGGCAGTAGGTACTGTTAACCAGCACCCACGGAGCTCTAGGTTCCGTCTGTCTTTACCACGGGAGATGCTCGTGACAGTCCTCAGAAGTGAGAGCATTTGTCCCCATTTCCCAGGCCGGGCACATGAGCTTCAGCAGGGCAGCCCTCCTGCTGTTTGTCTTGCAGCTTCAAATGGGCAGCTAGGTTTTGACCCCATGTCTGACTCCAAGTTCATTCTGTTTCTACAACTCCAACCCCTGGACAGAGATGGGAACTGTAAGCTATTATTGTTTTCTTTTTCTGCATCAAAAGTCCTTTTCTGAAAATGTCCTAATCAATAATAGATGTGAACATCAAATACAATTTTATGTTACAAAGAAGAGGGGGAAGGGAGAAGCAGATAATATTTTACTTGCATTTAACTAAAAAGCCATGTTTTAAGTTTAGGACATAGAAACAATCATGAAATCTATCTGAATCCTCTAGCAGCTAAGTACCCTCATAGAATTTTGTGGTCACATGCCTGTAGTTCAAGAGAGGAGACTCAAAACATGTAAAGAAGGTATTTAAAGGCATCTAGATGAATAATGACGGAGCTTATAAAATATCACATTCTGATCAAAGTAAAGGCAACTGTCCATTTGCAGTTGCACACACACACACACACACACACACACACACACAATGGATTTGTAAAGAAAAGTAAATACCCCATTTAAAAGGTTTTCTTTCTTTTCCCACTTGGGTCTGAGAGTTATTTAGTTTAACCTGAGTCACCTTTACTGTCCTTCAAATCTATAAGTTTTGCTTTTCCACACAATTGCTTCAAAACAAAGAAGATCAGAGCTTTCAAAGTCATCCTCGAAGCAATTTAACACCCAACTTTACATGTATATATGTATATGTGTGTGTACACACACACATATATGTGTATATATACACACATGTACAGTGATTCAGACTCTTACCTCTGGTGGGGGAACACAAAATGCATACTAAAGCTTACAGAGCAATGGTGAGTCTAAAAATATCTGAAAACCAACTTTTCTGAGAGTCCCTAAACATGATATAAAATCCTTTCGAAAGATCCATGAAACAAGTAAATTACCACACCATTTAACTGTCAGTCCCAACAGTAGTCTTAGTTATAATATCTGAAGACAAAAAAAATGGGTTAAATGCTTCCCGATAACTCCTAAGACAGGTTGCCTGGAGAAATCATAAAATCATTTAGTTGTACATAATTTGGGATCATCCCACCTGAACCTCCACCCTTCTCAGGAAGCTTGTGCACACCGTTCCGCCCAGGTGCTCCAGACACCTGTCTGGTATAGCTCAGCGTCCGTGCAACAGGTCAGCACCGTGATCAGTGTGTCAGAGGCTTTGTAGCTCCCCTGCCCTGTGCAGGAAAAAAGACAAAAACACAGAGAGTATATACTTCTTATTTCCCAGCCTTTCAAGTATATGAAAGCTACTGTCAAGTCTGCTTTAAAATGCCTCCAGACTGAAAATCCCCAGTTCTCATAGCAGTTCAGGAATCTTACTTTTCCCTGATAGGTGACATCACATTTGTTACTGTTCTCCTGATTATGGCAACCACAAATTGATACAGGGCGTTCCCAGAAATCTATACATATCGTGCTTTGTTTTGGACACAGTATCTTGTATGCGTGCTGATAGGAGATTAACTCTTTATACCACTTCATTTATTTCACTGCTGGCAAAGATGACATTTTTGTGTAAAGTCTTCGAATCATTTTTACATGAAATGATGTCCAGTCGTATCTTCCTATTCTCTGCTTGGAATTTAAACCAGAAACTTTTCCACTTAATCCTAATAGATTATATATTGTTATTTTATTATTCCAGTCAATTTCTATCATATTACTCTTGCTCTGAAAGCTATAGGAAAATGTGTCAGTTTGGCTCAACTGCAAATTTCATGAGTATTCTTTCTCTTCCAAGTTGTTGTTCATAATATTATATTAAGCAGGAAAAGTCCAAGAACAGGCATGTGACACATACACCAATTGAAGTTTCTCTCCAGCAGTTCAGTAAGTGGAAATGGCTGCTAGCATCTTCATCATTCAACCATGCCCAACCAAAACCTAAATATTGGCTCAGTCAAATGCTTTTCTGGCATGAAGATATATTCACTGTGGGACTTTCCCAGTCTGTCAATCTCCATGCAGAATTACTTCTAAAAGTCCCACTTTCCATTTCTAAATGCTAATGGGCCTGCTGTTTAATGGAAGATCTAACACACTGGCTTCTCAGTCTCATTTTTTTATTCTTTCCACCATTTTGAAAATCAAAACAGCATAATCACTTGAGCCTTCAGAAATATGTAATGTAAAAATATAAAACGCCCATATTGGTTATATGCAAGCCACATTCAAACATATTAACTAATAACCATGTTTCAGAACACAAGTAGTAGTATGATTATTCTGCCTTAACTGCTGGTTTTGCAAGATGTTTGTGATACATAAAGTAGGGATGCTATTATTTAAAAACAATTAAAAGGACATGAAAATAACACATGAAAGACGCAGGATTTCGTGTTTCTAACAAGACCACCTGCCTTGTGGGCAAGATTTTTTTTAATCCTAAGTGAAAAGAAATAGTGTTAAGAGACATATGCCTGTGGTTAAAGCTGGGGGAAATTGACAAACACCTGTACTGGGCCAGTGCTTAAAATTACAATCCGTAATTATGAGTACCTCTCTGGTCTGCCGTTGTTTTAAATGTGCTTGGAATTTCTTAAGAATGCATTCCCCATAATGACTTGTGATAGGCCCAAACATTTAAAGGGTTGTAGGAGGGATACTCAGCAATTTTGCAAAGTAAAACACTTTGATGATAACAAATTCTTTCTCCCTTTGCTTCTTCCCAGTGTTGGCGACATTGTGTTTATAGCTCAATTTGTAGATAATCCTTCAAGCTACCCTTTTTTTAGGCACAGCCATTAGAAATGTCTTCTTCCATTTGGCCTTAGCACTGCTTGGAACTTGAAATCGCTATTTGCTGCCTGCCAATTACAGAATAATTTAAGGTTTGATGCTTCCAGGCATAGTTCTTGAAATTCACAAAAGGAATATATTAAGGTGGAATGCATAATATTTTCTCTGCATCACACAGCTTCAATAGAGTGCATAGAATTATACCCAAATTGCTGAAGAAATCAGTGGGGAAAAATTCTCTCTAAGGAGATGCTTTGTAATGATTTTACTATTCTTTCTCTCTTTTGGAAGGAGCACAGCAAATATTTTCAAAAAGATTCATGTTGTTTGCCACTGGCTGATTTGGATCTATGAAAATGGGATGGGTGTAAATACAGATAAAATTTTACCATAAAATTTAAATTTCTAGGAAACAAAGCAAGATTGTGATTTTTAAAATCAATTTGGAATAATTGAGAAGGAAAGAAGAGAGTTACGTTTCCTGGATCTTTTCAACTCTAAAATGTAATAATTGTTTCTTCATTGTGTATTTGTATCTAAATTATTCATTCCTTACAGTGCAAAGCAGGAACGCTGTAAAGAAAAATAAATTTGTGGTTTAAAAAGGTCAAGTAAAATGTGAGAACTCAAAAAGCTTTTTATTTGGCACAGTAGAAGGAAACATGCTGATTACCATCAGAATAAGAAAAAGAGAAATGAGTTATTCATGTAAGGCTGCCATCCAATCTTCAACATCTGGAAGGATGCTTAGGCAGAGTTTATTGTCACATACATACAAAAAAAATTCTTCACAGCCAATCACAAACATGCTCGGATCCCAAAAGATGGTTTAAAACAATTATTTTCTTTACCCTCCCCACCTGAGTACCTTGGATGCACTCCCAGGAGCCCCTTATCCAACTTTGCATGTTTTTCTAATTCATCCTCCGAAAACACAACATGAACACACAGCAAGTGAAGTCTGCAGACCTTGTCCTTGCCAGCTTTTCAGGAAACACACTTTCTTCAGAAGAGAGCACCAGCAAGTCACCAAACCCAGCACCCAGCAGAATAGTATGGAAAGGCCCCCTGCATGTAAGGGAGGCGGCGGGGGTGCCCCTCTAACGCTGTGCTGCTATATTTACCGTTTGGTTTAGCTTCAGTCACCGGCAAAAATCCACAAGTGTGAATGAAAACTCAAGACAGTGACATGGGGAGGTGGCCAACCAAGAAGCAGCGGAAAGTCAGGTACCAAGGTGTTCCCCAAAATAACCAGAGAACTTGGTTACTGTGGAAGGAAATCAACCAGAGCCCCATTAACATAAGCCATGGTGGACGATTTTCTATGGGGTTTCACAGGAGAAGGTCCAATTTCAGCTGGTTTGGGGAGAGTTGTAGAGAAGGAAAGATTTTTCTCTCTACCCTCCTAGGCATGATAGCTGGGTCTAGGAAATAAACTGACAAAAGGCACATTGAGAGGAGAAAAGGTATTCAAATCTATTAATATTTAATATTACATGCACGGGGGGCATCACAGAAAAAAGTCAATACTCCCAAAATGGAGAGATTTGAGAGCTTATATACCATCTGAATAAGGGAAGGGGAGAAAGGATGGCGACAACTTGCAGGAGAGTAAGTGATTTTTGGGTAAAGATAGATGAGCCCTTAAAGGGACAGATGGGGGAAATGATCGTTTTGGGCGAAGTCTGTCTCTGCATGGCAAGGACTTTAGTCTCTTGTGATAAGAGTTAGTCGTCTGGTTGGTCTGATGACACCTGAGTTCCTGTTGGAGGAGCCGCCTTCAGGCTGACCGGGCACTTCAGAGAAAGCCTCTCCCTAAACGTGCTCTTTTTCAAGTGACTTCAGCTCAAAATAATCCATATACCGAAGTGGCATCTATTGGGGTGGCATGTCCTGAACTCTGTCAGTGGTCAGGGATGTTTGTGCAAAGAGCCACAGTTTGTTCCTGTTGATGAGCAGCGGTTGCCAGGGCAATGCGGGTTTCCTTAGAGACAGGCGCGAAAGTCATGCGTAAGAGCTGGGGAGGGATGGTTCTGCCGCCCCAGGACATGCCAAAGCCACAGAGGGCCATTCCCAGTCCTTCCGGGCCTCTCACCTTCACAGAATGCACAACTCATGCCCTGCATACAACAGGGAGCGTGGAGAGGCCAAGTCAGAAATGGCTGGCTTTTTCTGGTGTTACTTATTTTTAAAGTAAACTGGGATTTGTTTGGTCTTCATAATTCCTGGAGATGATTAAGATTCAAAAGGAAACATGGTCCCTATTGGCTTAATGACCAGTGACCACATTAAATTCCTTTTCTATACAAACTTTTTTATTTTCCTCGTAATTTAGGAAGGGGTGGGGAAGCCACATATCTTAAAAATTAACGCCTCTTTTCAAATGCATGTTTATGCAGATTTAGTCATGGTTTATTCCAAGTCCATTATAAGTTTTTTTCTAACTATACTCAGTGATGAAATTAGGATTTCATGCTAGCCATTCCAGAAAAAAAATAAAAGCCCTAATTTACAAATGAGATGATCTGAACCACACAGAACAGAATGTATATATTTAGATCTATTGCAGAAAAACAAAAAAAGAAATCCTCTTTCCAAAGCCATGGATTGTATAAAACTTTACTGTATGGCTCAAGATACCCTTAAGAAGACACTTAGACCGAGAAACACAGAAGTGAATGAATTACAGCCCAAGGTAGCTCATTGTTCTGCCAGGAAAAGGGAGTTTGAAAGAAGCGTGGTCCTTCGCAAGAAATAGAATGGGTGGCCTCAGTGACATTCTAATGGGTGGAAAGATGAGGAGGTTTGATGAAATTCTACCCTAGCTGATGGAAGTCAGAGGAATCCTTGGGGCCTCCTTGAAGCTTGACCCTGGGCTGCACGTGAGGAGACCCTGGCAGGAGTCAGGGAGCTGTTTCAGAAGGAGCTTCGAGAAAGGCTTTCGCCTGGGAGTGAGGGTTGAGCTAAGGTCCAGAACAAATGGATGATTCCTGGACACTGCCCATCAGAAAAAAGAAGGGTCTGTGGCTTGAATTGGTAGCAATAACCAGGAAGAAAAACAGTCGTTTACTGTGGGTCCAGGATCAGCTGGCCTTCTCTCAGGAGCCAAATGCAAGTAACATTTTCCTGTCGGGTCCCAGGTCCCACCATCACTGGGTTGAGGAGAAAGGGCATTTCAGTTGCAATGAGCTGCCTCTGTGGACACCTCTGCTCTACAGAAAACTAAGTGTTATCACAAGCCAGGGCCCAGGATGGGCTGTGGAAAGCTGGGAAGGCGTAGTAACTCATCAGGGACCATGTAAGGTAGGTTGTTTTCAGCCATGAGTGTGGCATTCCGATGAACGCAGTCCATACAGTGAGGCGGCACGTCAGATAAGTTCAGGGAACACCCTCAGCCCCATGAGAACTGGCTTCTACATCGCAGCTTCAGCTGTCCACCGGGAAAGGCTGAAAACAAAATGCCCTTACAGTTTAGTTTATTGTGCTCATCTCAAATGTAGGAAGTTCTCATTCGTATTGCTAATAGTCCCCTTTCTAAGTTTGTGGCCATTTCAGCAGATCTTTAATGTCCCTGGATATTATAACACCCTTGGACAAAGCCATTTCAGTAGGAAGATAGGCAGCCTATAGATGCCCCTGTGAAAGCTGCCGGAGCGTACACAACCATACCTGGCCCTCAGGCTGGGCGAGCTCTGCTCGGCCCAAACCACCGTGCTCTCTCTGGAGCCCCAAGAGGGAACACATGGGCCCTGTGACTCGGGAAGGGGAGAGAGAGATTTATATGTGTGCCTAAGGAGAATGCGAGGACATAGAAGAGATTCAAAGGACAACAGCAGTGAAGAGTACAGAAAGGTAAATTTATAACCTCTTCTGGAGAGTAAATCAGGGTATTTTTCTGGGGTAGGGAAGAAGGAGAGAGAAGATTCATTATGGCCATCAATAGGCTTTATAGTGGAGATAGAATTGCTCAAACTTCTGTATAAGAAAAGAAATATCCTGCTTTGCAGAATATATGTCCTAGACTAAATTAGGAAAGCATAGTACTGGTACTAAAATCTGGGACCAACAGGTTAAGAATAGTCAAGAATGGGCAGTTATGGTCTGGGAATATATGTGTGAGCAGCTGAATTCAAAATAAGGGCTCTAACAGAAAATGTTAAATCAAAGAGGAATTCCAAAATTTAGAGCAATGTGTATCTTAAGAAGAAATGTGATGAGAACGTATGATAATATGGCCACAATTTTAGAAACAGCGTTTAATATCGGTAAGTTGGTAATGGTTGGATGAAGACCTAAAATCTAATGTTGATGTCAAAAATTCAAATCATTCTTTAATTCAAAATATAGACTATGTCTATATCTCACTTAAAAGCATGTACATTCCGGGCCGGCTGAGTGGCGCATTGGTTAAGAGCTGGTTTTAGGATACCAGCAGCCTCGGTTTGGATCCCACATATGAGGGCCAGTGACACTGGCCTCTACAGCTAACAACAGCTCCACTTGGAGTGGGGCTGCATGAGCCCCAGCAACGATGTAGGCTGCAGCCCCTGCTGCAGTGGGCTGCCATAGGCTACAGTGAGTGGCCCGCAGCCAGCGTGAGCTGCCAATAGCTGCGGTGAGCGACCATCCAGAGGCCAGCGACCGATCTGCCTCATCCGGGAAGAGCACAATGACGATACCAACATGGGCCAGTGAAGCAACATCCTCCGCAACTAGACTGAAGAACAAAAAGACGGCAACTTGTCTGTTCCCCTTCCCTGATTCCCCAATAAAAAAATCTAAAAAAAAAGTATGTACATTCCATTTCCATCCCCTTTTCAATGACTATAGATCATTGGCACATTAAAAAATTGAATACGAGTATATTTAAGTAATTAAATGAATGCCTATAATAATGTATTTCACTTGGTGATATGTTACTTAATAATCATAAATTACCAGCAGTTCGGTGCTGAAAGGGAATTCAGGGCAGTATATTTTTAAAACTCAGGCTGTAACCCACAGAAAGAAAGATATTTTGTGTTGACCAAGTACAAACACACCAACACAGACTCATCACATACATGAACAGAACCACAATTAAAGCTTCATGAAATAATTCCTGTTCTTTGTACACAACCTGATGCACTTTATTATTTCCTGTTGTGTTGTGGGGTTTTTTTGCATTTTTTTTTCTTCTTTCTTTTTTTTAAAATACTGATTAGGATCCCAATGAAACAGTGAACTTCTCCTGTTGGTCAGAGTAAAGGTGTTTGAAAGCTTGACCTAGGAAAACAAAAATTCCTCAACCACCATTTGGTTTCTGACTACTGAAATCCTATTAAAGTTTTCTTAGTGGATTAAGGCAAGTATTTCCCAAACTGTGTTCTACACAGAGTAGTTCTGGGAGGTGTTAATAAGTGATCCTGGATTTTTTTTTAAATGTTAGAAAATAACTATATACTACCTCATCTTTGAAAATTCATTGAACAGCAGCATATCAGATGGTCACAGATAATGAGCACAGAATATTGTTCATCAGTTTGTAATCCATCTGTGTGGGCACAGTTCAGAATACGTACTGCACTTGACTAAAATTCAGCTGCCCATGGCAGGCATTGCATCTGTGCCCCTTATGTGTATTAATACTTTTAAGGTCTCATATGTTAGCCTTGTAGTGCAGGACTGTTATTAGAAACTGAAAACGGGCTCATATACCTGAACTCAGGAGTAACAAGGGGCCAAGTAGGGAGAGCTCCGGGGAAGTGCAGCAGACTTTCCGGGCGTAGATTCCGTGTTTCCCTCGTTACTGTTTCCCCCTTGCACGTGGGAGCATCGCTGTCTTCTGATTGGTAGGTAGCAGCTCTAGTTGAATCAGGAGAAATTCTGCTTATTTCTACTGATACATCTCAGAGTGATCATAAAGGAAAAACATGAGATGTCTCCATATCCTTCTTCCTTTACACCCAGCTTCCAGAATCTCTACATATAAACAGCTGTATCCACTTTGTTCTTCCTGTTTGGTGGATTCAAAAAGTGTAACCGAGTTGTGTATCTGAGACTGAGTTTCCCACCACTAATGAAATGGCAGCATGGCTTCTCAAAGTTCTGTGTAGGTACAATAAATGTTGTGTGACATGTCTTTTACATGCAAGAATATGGATTAAGGTTAACTTCTCTGGAGCAATGGTCATCAAACATTTTTATCTCAGTACCTTATTACAGTCATAAAAAGTGAGGACGCAAAAAGCTTTCATTTACATGGATTTTACGTGTCAACATTTAATGTATTAGAAATTAAAACTGATATGTTAAAAAATATTCACAGTAAAACCTTGGATTGCAAGTAACGTGGCTTGCAAGTGTCTGCAAGACGAGCAAACACTTCTAGTACATGTTAATTTGGTAAACGAGCGATGTCTTGCAATACGAGTAGTTTGTTTCCGGAACAAATTATGCTCGCAAACCAAGGTATTACTGTGTTTATTTTTAAAAAACAGTTTTTAAACCCCCTACTTGTTAACATAACATACTTTTATGAAAGAAAAAAAAACTATACTTTTTCAAAACAAGAAAAGATTAGTGAGAAGAGTGGCATTTTTTTCTACAGGTTTGCCAATCTCTTAACGTCTGGCTTAATAGAAGCATAGTCAATCTGTTGTGAACATATGCCATGTAGGCTCTAGAAAATTCCACTATCAACTTTTGAGAGAATGAGAATGAAAAAGGCAATTAACATCTCGGTATTGCTGTGGAAGCAGTTTGGTCCAATTTCATGGGGACCTCTGGGAAACTTATGGAGCCCTAGTTGTCCCCCGGTCACATTGAGAGGATTTTTTTTTTTTTAAGATTTTATTGGGGAATTGGTGGAGGGGAACAGCGTTGGGGAATCGGGGAAGGGGAACAGACAAGTTGCTGTCTTTTTGTTCTTCAGTTTAGTTGCGGAGGATGTTGCTTCACTGTTGGTAACGTCATTGCGCTCTTCCCGGATGAGGCAGATCGGTCGCTGGCCTCTGGATGTCGCTCATCGCAGCTATTGGCAGCTCATGCTTGGCTGCCAGCCGCTCACGCTGGCTGCAGGCCACTCACTGTAGCCCATGGCAGCCCACTGCAGCAGGGGCTGCAGCCCACACCATCACCGGGGCTCGCACAGCCCAGCTCCAGGTGGAGCTGTTGTTAGCTGTAGAGGGCAGTGTCACTGGCCCTCATGTGGGATCCAAACCGGGGCCTCTGGCATCCCAAAACCAGCGCTTAACAAATGCGCCACTCGGCTGGCCCGACATTGAGAGGATTTTTGTGCTAGTGCTGCTGTCATGGAGCAGAGGAAATGGATTTGGACACTGACTCAGGACAGGCTTCACCTCCCTGGCCTGCTCACCCCCTCTGCCATCATGTGATGTCCCATCCCCAGCCAAGCAGGGCAGAAATCCCACTTGTTCTAGGGGAACATACCCGGGAACCCACCAGCTGAGATGAGGTAAGAAAGCAGACGAACCACGCACATGTTTGACCTCAGCACAGCAAGTCCCCAAAGGACACTGGTGATCAGGGGTACACATTTGACCTAAGAATCACTGACTATAATCAAAGCATAGTTTAGCATAGGAGCTATTCATAGTGAAATATCTTTCCCCAAGAAAGAATTCTGTAGCAAAAAATAGCATCATGGTTTGCACATTGCAAATCTTGAAAACAATACAGGATTTATAACCCACTTGGCCTATTTAGCTACTTGCATTGCTCATATATACTCGTTCTTTCAACTACCATAAAATAATACCTACATTTGAATAAATCCAATAAGTATGCATTATTAAATTTGAATTTTATGATGTAAAATTTGGTTAGTTTTCATGTTTTAAGCAGCACAAAATACGTAGGTGAGTATTGATGTGTACATTTTCCAACAGTGTTTTTCCAAAGGGTTGCTGAAGTTTATCTCGAGGGGACAATTTCTTTGGCAGGGGGTAAAAATAGAAAAGCCCTCAGTGAGATAAGCAGAACACATCAGAGAGTCTGTTTTCTTTGGAGGTGTGTTTAAATGGGCTATGACCAGAAAGAAAGAAAAAAAAATTCTGGAAACATCCAAAAGAAAAGTTTACATCTTCTCTGATTTCTCTCAAATGTGGATAGAATTGGCAGCAGAGACACAAATGAAATCTTGCAATTAGTCTAAGGAGCTCATTAGCAGAGCCAAACTGTGCTCACTCCTCTGCCTTGCCCGAAGGCTAACGTGCCCAAACTGGAACGCAGTCAGACATTCCCTCCTGTGATGAGCTAAATTGTGTCACCCCACCACCACCACACACACAATTCCTATTTGAAGCCCCCTGACGCCCAATACCTCAGGCTGTGACTATATTTGGATATGGGGTTTAAAGGAGGTGATTACATTAAAATGAGGTCTTAGAATGGATCCTGATCCAAGATGACTGGGGTCCTTATAGGAAAAGAAGATTAAGACACGGATATGTGGGTGCACAGAGGGAAGACCATGTACGGACAGAGAGAGAAGGTGGCCAGCTGCAAGCTAAGGAGAGAGGCCTCAGGGGAAACCATGTCTGCCGACACTTTGATCTTGGACTTAAAGCCTTAAGAATTATGAGAAATTGATTTTCTGTTGTGTAAGTCACCCAGTTTTGTTATGGCAGCCCTAGCAAACAAATACACTCCCCTAACAACCAGACCCTAAAATGATCATGGACCACGGGGCTCTCGTGTGAGATTTTAGTGTATCTTCTATTTTTTCATCTTTGTAAAAAAACCAGAGTACTTTTTAAAAATAGGTAACATATTTGTTTCAAGAACCAAAAATTACACAAGCATAGGCAATGAAAGCTTTCATCCCTAACCTCCATCTGCCCCATAATATGTTATTAATTTATTTTGCAAAGCCTCTTTATTATGATATATAGAACACACCTAGAAAAGTACCCAAGGTCAAACATGCATAACTCAATGATTGATGCCAAAGAATACTCATGTAACCACCACGCAGATGAAAAAGCAAAATGGAGGGTTATCAGCAGCCCGGGAAGTATCCTTCATGTTCCCTCTGAATCACTACAGCTCTCAAATTTACCCACTATCCTGACTTCTAGCTCCATAAATGTGGTTTTCAAGTTCCTGTGTTTTATATAAATGTAATCCTGCCTGGATTTTATGCCTGGATTGCTTTTGTTCAGTATTTGTCAGTTTCATCCATACTGTACACAGCTGTAGTTGATTTCATTGTTGTCGCATTCCATGGTATAAATATGCCACAGTTTAAACTGTTGGTTGACACTTGGATTATTTTCAATTTTGAGCTTTTGAATTATGCCATGAGCATTCTTGTTCATATCTCTAAGTGCGTATGAGCTTAATTTTGTTGGATCTATTCTAAGAGACTCAAAGATTATGTGAATCTTTCACTCTAGGAGATAATGGCAGACTTGTTTAAAAGCATTTTCCAATGTACATGTCTGCAGGAGTGACTTAAAGTTTGCTGTTCCGTGTACTCACCAACAATGGGTAATGTCAGATTTTTTTTAAATTAGCTCTTCCGGTCGTTGTGTAATGGCATCTCATTAAGGTTTTCATTTTCATTTCCCTGGTGCTAATGAGGTTGAGCACCTTTTCCTAGGTTTATGGGTCATTTGGATTTCCAAAAAGTGACAGTTACCCACAGTCTCTTTCTTATTTTTCCAGTGGCATGTCTGTCATTCTCATTCATCTAGGAATTGTTTATGTATATTCTCTGTCCTTTTTCAGTTATATGTATTGCAGATTTCTTCCCTCACTTTGTGGCTTGTCTTTTTACTCTTTTAATGGTATCTTGTGCTCACTTCAGCAGCACATATATGAATGGTATCTTATAATAGTATCTTGTAATTCTTGATTTTAATAGAACCCTATATCTCTTCATTATAGTTAGTGTCTGTCTTAGTCCATTTGTGTTGCTCTAAGAGAATGCCATCAACTGGGTAGCTGATCAACAGCAATTTATTTTTTACTGTTGTAGAGCCTGAGAAGTTCAAGATCAAGTCACTGGCAGATTTGGGGTCTGGTGAGGATCCACTTACTGGTTCATAGGTCACCGTCTTTTTGCCGTGACTCATGTGACAGGAGAGGCCAGGAGTCCCGTGGGTGAGGACACTAAGCTAATGCATGAGGGCTCCACCCTCATGACCTGAGCTCCTCCCAGGGACCCTACGTTCTAATACCACCACACTGGAGGTTAGTATTTCAACATATGAATTTGGGAGGAAACACAAACTTTCACTCCACAGCAGTATGTTTTACATCTAATTTTAAAAGTTTTTCCTACCTGAAAATCATGAAGCTATTTTCCTATATTATTTCCTAGGGTGTTATTTTGTCTTTCATTTTACAGTTGCATTTTACCTGGAATTGTGTTTATCTGTTGTGTAAAATAGGAGTCAAACCTTTCTTTTCCCTCATTTCGTAGCACCATATATTGGCAAGTCTTTCCTTTTCCCACATTTTAATGCTATCGGTATCATAAAATCAAGGGTCCATAAGTGTGTGGGTCATTTCTGGGCTCTATTTTATATGGTATCCCATCATTCTAAATTTTTCTATCCCTGGAACAATATTACTAATGGCTTTAACGTTGTCCAGCTTTGAAATCCAGTAGAACTAGTCATCTCATTGTGTCCTCTTTCTTCAAGTGTGTCTGTAGATTGGTATATAGATTGGTAGTTCAGACAGGTAATGGTTTTGTTAAAAAGGAAAAATTAAAAAGGCTATTTCTCCTTCTCTGTTGAAAAATGATTTCATGTAACAGAGTACATTTCTCTGGTTCCATCTGAATTAGCAATCTTGGAAACTTAAATCACACTTAGATTCTACTCAGCAATGTCAGCTTTGCCAGCAGGTGGCTCAGGTGTGACTGAAAGCACAGGTTCTGCACCTGCCTTGCAGCACCTGCCAGTGCCCTTCTCTCCTGTTCCACCTGCTGTGGGATGTCTCTGTCAGCTGTAGGGCATCCAGTGCTCAGGCCACTGGGTTTGGTGCAGCCATCTATTGTACCATTGCTTCAAGTGAAGAAAGTCACCTAAATCAGGTTTTTATTGTGTCCTTCTTAGCAGCAACTTGAAACCATTTAAGATCATCGCATTCTGTTCAAAAACACTCCTTTTCCCCAAACTTGGTCCACTCCATTGCTTTAGCCCTTAACTCTCTTCTTCCTTTGGCTAAGAAAACTGTTAACTACCTCTTGCCAGTACCACCTTGACTAGCCCCCGCTTGGCCCATCTCCCCACAACCAGCAGACGCATTAGAAGCATGGTGTGATTGTAGCGTAGGCTCTTACATTATGATTCTAAGGACAGTACAGTGTAGTGTTCCCACGTGGGCGAGGGCACAGGAACACCAGTTTGTTGAAGGTGGGGAGAGGCAGGCGAATTGCCTGGAAGGCACATGGCAACATCTGTCACTGATGAGTGGGTAGGACAAGGAGCTTTATGCCACCACGGGCAAAATTTGAAGCATCAAAAAACAAAGAAACTCAATGCAGGGCAATATGATTAGCTAGTACTAGGTGGGTCTGGCTCCTAGTACTGCCGTTATGAAAGGAACAGCTAGTTTTGAGTCAAACACATAATCTAAACATGGATTGCAAGAAATTAGCTTGTCAAGGGCCCGCCGAGTGGCGCAGTGGTTAAGCGCTAGCTTGGGAAGCCAGCATCCCCGGTTTGGGTCCCACATATGAGGGCCAGTGACACTGCCCTCAAAAAAAAAAGAAGAAGAAAAAAAAAGAAATTAGCCTGTCAAATGAGAATATTCGAGATCGACAAGGAAAAGGGCAATTATATAATAATGATGCTAATACTCAGTGTTTGACCGGCATCAACTGGAATATTGTTCATATCCCAAGTAAGTGAAAAACAGGATGAGCCCAAAATCCTGAGGTCAGAGAAGGGGAGGCATTGGTGGTTAGGCTTTCCTGTGTGCCACCCGAGGGTAAGGGGGAGTCTGTCTCTCTCTCTCTCTCTCTCTCTCTCTCTCCTTCCCTTCTTCCCACCCTCCCAAACATGTTGTATGTCCAAGTGCCTTAGGCTCTTTCTTATTTCTGAAGCCCTAGAAATAAGCCTTTTTCCTTCTTTCCTATAATTTATGGTTGTAAGTAGGCACCTACATGCAGGTAATTCTTGAGGGCAACAAAAACCATAGTTGGGGGCTAATGAACAACACAAATTACATGCCGGGAGGTAACTACACATAGATTATAGCAGTCCAGTGCATCCCCTTTTTGTAAAAAGCCGCCTGAATCACATACCTTTTGATCCTGTACACTTCCGTCTCCTTCTCAAACCTGACCTATTTATATCAGAGATCCTGTACCTGGCTTCTTGTGAGCCTATATTTTCCTTCTAGCAATTAATCTATATTCCCTGTACTGAACTTCTCTCTCCTGCCTATCTTAACATTTTGTCTCTTTTTATCCTGAGACTGTACTGACATGAAAAGATCCATCTCTCTTTCTCTCTCTCTTCTGGCTCCTTCTAAATGGTTGTGCTTCCCTTTGATCTCTCTTACTTTCTAGTCCAAGGGTATTTGATATTTCCTGGCGGAGTCAGAGAGGTACCTCCTGTACGCCCATTTGAAACAAACTAGTGTGGTCATTGAACAGGTCACACAGAGCACCAGTGCACAAATGATGAAAAGATACACCTGAAGTAGGAAGTTCTCCACCCCACGCTGTGGGTATGCATCTTACACATTGGGGTCTTGTCCACCTTCTCAGAGGGTCACTGAATTCAGCAGTAGCCTCATTGGTAATGCATCCTACAGTGTCCCAGAAAAAAACATGAAATAATGGGGAGAAATTTTCTTATCAGGTAATATTAAAACACTTCCTTTCACATGCACTTGCTTTAACTCGCTTGAACAAATTAGTTATTCCCAGCGGAGTTTTCTCATTGGTAACTCTGTAATAAAGGATTCAAGATACTGTGCATTTTAGTCACTGGCATTATAATTTTTATTTCAGAATCTCAGTATTCGAATATTCATTATCTATTTATAATTAAAATGCATGATTCCCTTAAGAATGCTTATAACTATTTAAATGAATCTGGACTTAATTAAAGGAATTAAATTAGGAGATTAAAATAATTCAAAGGGGCTAAACTATTCTTAAAGAACTGTAGAAATCAAATACTAAGAAAGAAAACAGTAGAGGAAGGCAACAGAAATTTAGTAAAAAGAAACAGAAACAGATCCCTGATGTGCTATGGTGGAGGGATATCATATTGATTTAATTATTCAGTTAAGGAAAAAATAAACAAGACAACACGAATAGCCTAGGAAGCTATAGGCTCCTTGAAGTTTGGAGCTAGGACTGATTAATTTTTGCATTCCCCAGTAGACCAGTGGCAGAGCCTGGAATCTCATTGACTCTCAGTTGATATCTGTTGAATGAATAAGGAAACAAATTCTGTCTGAAAGTTCTAACAAGTTCACGAGTCCTTTTTAAATGAGTTCATAGATACAATCTTTAAAGAAAGTCATGCCTGGATCTAGTTAGAATGTGTGCACTCAAGGTCACAACGCCAGCTTCTATGCTGTAGGCATTAAGCTTGAGGCTGAGGAAGCCATACAGGAGGCAGGCAACCTCAGAGGAGGAGTTGGAGGGAAGTTGTCTCCCATGAGCTCTTTCCTGCTACAGAGATAACCCCCATTAACCAGGAGAAAGCAGGAGCCTGACACAGACATAGCCTTCTTCATACACATATTGTGTTTTTGTTCTAGTCATACTAAGTGTTAAAAAGGCAGTGATTAGAGCCATTTGTTGGAAGTGATAATGGTGATTTTTAATAGCTAACATTACATTGAGCCATATGAAACTGCCATTGTTGAGTTCAGACACAGTTGAACGTTGGCAATTTCATGTGGTTTAACCTAATATTTATTGAATGCTTACTTGGTGATAGGCACAGTGCTAAGTAATTTACAGTTGGCCTATTCATTTAAATTTCATCCCCCAAAAGTTTTAACAGACATGGAAATTGAGACTTTGGTTCATTAACTCACCTAATGTGGAAGGAGGACATAGAAATTGGACACAAAACCCTCTTTTCTTAAACAGAATACCATCCTGCCCAGGAAAAGTATGGATGCTGTACTGATGCTATTGAATCTTGTCTTCTGATCACTTCTATATGTCAATAAAAAATGCTACAGTAAAATATACAATGGTAATCCACAATGCAAATTGCTTTGAGAAAGGTGAAATGTACTTATGATACACAAATTATTGCCATTGCAATGTCAAGGTCAAGTCCTATGGCTACAAAAATGAGTAGGACACAATCTTTTTAAGGAGGTTGTATTAAAGTAATGAGGACAGAGAATCATAAAACCTACTGTGTCCTTAGAGTTATATTTCTGTTTGGCCACATGCTCCAACACAAAAATGAGGCTACGTGGTAGGAATGTACTATGGAAACGAGATAAATATTGAAACCATGCAAGTCCCAGAAATCTCCTAATCTATGTCAGCCATCACTGTAGTGACCATAGAAATAAATTGCTCCGAGAACCCAGAGGAAGAGTAATAATTCATTTTGGAGATGCCAGGGAAAGTTTCATGGAAGAAATGACCTCTGGACAAGGCCTTAAGGATGAGCAGGTTGCAATACTCAAGGAAAATAGTAAGGGCATTCCAGAAAAGGGAAAAACAATATGTGCAGAGGAAGTCTGAAAGTAAACAAGGTCAAAAAAAAAAAAGGTTCACGTGGTGAGGAGGCAAGAAGTGGCTACTACATTATATTCCATATGCCTGGAACCCTCAGAGCACATGGAATGTTGGGTAACTTGGGCTTCCATTGTGAAAGGACCAGGGTTGGAAATTCCAGCTTCACCTCAGAAAGCAGCGATAAGCCACCAATGCTTTTGCCCTCTTGAGCTATAGCTTGCACAGAAAAAAGTGTGGAGGATAGCGTACAAATCAGAACTGTAGAGCTCAGTTATTTGCACATTGTTATACCCATGAAACCGTTACCCAGATCACGATGGAAAGCATAATCGGCTCCCCCACTGCCTCATCCCCTCTCTTAAACAGCCCCCGCAAAGGCACTACTGTTCTGACTTCTCTCACCTTAGGTTGTTTTGCCTGATCTCAGCCACCACATAAATGGAATTGTTCAGCATGTTTTCTTTTATGCCTGGCATTTCTTCAGTGTTATATTTTGAGAGTCACTATGTTTTTGTGGGTAGCTCTGGTTCATTTTATTTCATTGCTGTATGTTACTCTGTTACATGAATATATCTCTATTTATCTCTTGTTTTTCTGTTGATGGACATCTGGGTTGAGTAGTTTCTCATTTTCTTTCTCCCCAAAGGAAGGGAAACTAATTTAATAGGCTGTATTATAGAAGTTCAAGAGTTCTATACTGGTTGATTAAGACACACATTGGCAACAAGTATGCAAATACAGACATAGCATCTTTAATGAAGATGTTAAATACTCACCAATGTTCTCCACTTTTCTGTCTCTTAATCTCACCTATTAAGTCCTGTAAGTGGTTCACCATTAAAGCTGCATTGGAGAAGCCATAGAACATCAAAAACATCTTTCACAGACTAAGTGCAACACAGTCTGTTATTTCTCAAGGTATTAGCATGTGTGCTGGGAAAAAAGTCCCTTTTCCAGGACGCTGGGTTAAGCAGAGTTAAATATGTTTTGCTCAGCATAGGGATTCTCTTAGTCTTTATTCTACGAATTGGTATTTTGGATCTCCAAGAGTAACATATAGAGTATACATAGCATTTCCCACACTTGAGAGACCAAGTATCTTTTCTTTCCTCTCAGAAAACTTATTACCATCTCCCAGAACTACCACTTCTCAAAACCCAACATAGAAAAATATATACAACTGTCTGGACTGAATTGTGAATTATGTCCTCCCTCCAAATCCATGTGAAAACCCCAACACGCAATATGACTGCGTTTGGAGATAGGGCCGTCCGGGAGGTAATAAAGGTTAAACCAGATTGGAAAGGTAGAGTCCTATCCCTGTAGGACCAGTATCTTTATAAGAAGAGAAAGAGACACAGTGTCGCTCTCTCTATGTACAGAAGACAGGCCATATGAGATGTAGTGACAAGGTGGCTGTCTGCAGCCAGGGAGACAGGCCTCACCAGACAGCACTCTCCGCAACTTGATCTTAGATTCCCACCCTCCAGAAGTGGGACAAGTAAATGCCTGCTGTTTAAGCTACCTGACCCATGGGATCTTGTGACGGCAGTCCGAGCGGACTGTAACAGCCTCTAAGTGAAGTTAGACTCAGTCATTAAAATTTCGTGTACTTGGAGGAAATAAAGTGACCAAATTCTCCTCCAGCTTGTTGGGATCACTTTCCTTTTCCATTTTCAGATGATTTACCAACAAGACACTCTGCCCTATCAGAAGAACATAGGAATTTCCCCTTCTGGATTCTCACAAGAGCAAAATGAGTCCACAAAAGCAAGACACTTGTGTGTTTTATTCTCTGCGTAACACTGCTGCTAAATGAACTTCACATTGTTCACGATTGGCGCAGCCCCACAAGTCCAGGCCACTCACCCCGTCTCTAATGGCATTTGTTATCCCTCAATTAATAGTGTGGATTTTATTGCCTCTCTTCTGAGGGGAGGATTTATATGCCTTTTAATTTGTGTAAGTCGCATCATAAATGGTTCACCCTCTAAATTACAAAGTAAGCTTGCCCATAAAGATGACCTTGCTTATTAAAATCTAATTAACTGAAGTTTTAGAATGTCCCCAAGAGGGTTACTGAATTTCTGTTTTCTCCAAACCCAGTAAACATCAAAGACCCAGCTGGCTGGAGTTAACCACGAAGCTCAAACCTCACTGTGAGATTATCTAGTTAGTTCTTTTTACAGTCATTTTCTCCAAGAACGCAAGCCCAAGAATCATTTCCCAAAATACTCATATGTTGGCTGTCATACTTCAGCAAGGCCAGGTGTACCCTGCATGACGAGTTCTGACATGAAGGAAGAGACCAGGTGCTCTTTGTTCCCTGGATGGTAAATTAGAGGATACTGGACTTGCTATTTATATTCCCCAGCAGTGGTCAGATGTCCTAATTATATGCCACCTCAAGTCATACTCTGGACAGTTATATGCTGTCTGTATGCTGACTGTATGTATACAAAAGGCCTTCATGAGTTTCACTTCCGAACTCAAAAAATACTGTTGGCAAATTGGAGACCTATATGATAAAACATAATTAATTGATTCAACTCTCATTCTATAAACAAAATCCCCTAATGCTGCAAACTCCTCTAGCTTCTATCGCTTCTTCATTTCTCAGTTCTTATTCCAACTTCAAAACAAGAGTTTAGGGCTGATCTCTAAATTTCTCTCTCATTTCCCATTTGATTATTAATGATTGAAAATTTTCTTCATTACTCTAGTGAAAGTCTTTAAGGTATGTCCATCAGTGATGTTCATAGTGATGTACCTGACGTGCACTCTTTAATATTTTTCATCCTGAGATTTTTGCAGTATTGGATATAATTGACCTTTTTCCCCCTCCCTGAAGCTCTTTCTTCCCTGGATTTATACATAATTCTTTTGGTTTCCTCTTAAATTTTAGATCAATTGTTTTCAATTTCCTTGGGTCATCCTTCTTCCTTCTAGCTGAGACTGACAGCAGTCATAAGCGTTTTTCCATGGCTGCCTTCTGACTCACTTTAGTCCAAATTACTGAGATATTTTGGAGTTTTATTTGGACCATCTCACCCTAAAGAGTAAGTGCTTCTCATTACTGTAGCTGAGACCTTTTCCACATGTTTATGTCCCGCAGTATCTTCGAGATATTGATAATATAAAAACAAATACTGATCATCTTAAGAGCCCTACAGAGTTCAGAGATGGGTAAAGGAAACCACTTCTTCCTTTAAACAAGCCTTTTGTGTCCACCAGGGGAACAAAATGACCTGCGGAGGTGAAGTGGGAAGGACAAAGTGTGTCAAAGGCGATGTGATGTTTGTAGAGAAAAGATCGTGGCAGTAATCAATATAAGAATAATTCCTGTGGATCTGTTTTACTTGGAGAGGGCTTTGGGAATGGCGATGGGAGGAAAAAGCAGTGCTTTTCAGTTCAGAACACTGTGTCATTGAAAAAGAGCACCTTTTAGAATGGTCAAGTCGTAAAATAAAAATTGAAGGCATATTAAACTTCCTTCTGAGGCCAAATGCATCAGAGCTAATGCTCTTTTGGGGAGGTCAGTCTATTTAAATAAAAATATAGGAAATAGTCAATTATTGTCTTTCACGATTGTGAAGATTCATAGGGACAGTTGAAGAATGCTTTACACAGAGACTAATTTAGATAAAAATTTGATGTTATAAAAATTGGCCAGGTTTAGAATTTTTTTCACATCCAAGGAAGGGATCATACATTAGGTTTCCTCTTTTGTCTTGGATTTTCAGCACTGGCTCCAAGGCCATTAACTAGATTAAGGGGTCACATCATGTACACCCCCATTCTAAAACCAAGTTATTATTATCTCAGGTGACAAAAGAGAAGTGTAAAAATTCCAGGAGAAGTCTAAGAGACCAGTGGGAAAGATTTATTTGCAGGGTTGTCTGCATACTCTATCTACTTCCAGCCATCACCACCATTGTGAGAGTGGGAAGGGGAAACTTCGAAAGAATGAACCTGAGAGCCTAACTCATGACTGCTGGAGTTGGCGTAGATTGACTCACACCAGCCTGGGCATCTCTGCACAGCTTCCCATTAAGGGCATGTGGGCTGCCAATGGCCCCCCTTTCAGAGTCCATGGGACAAGAATGCATTGTGTGTCCTGTGGGCCAGATGTGCAGCCTGTGGAACAGAGCCATGAACAACCTTGAAAGGAACCCACCCAAGGGCCATCGAGTCAGGAATGAGACTGGGGGAGAACCATAATCCATATGCCAAAGAGGCATATTTTGGGGTCATATATTCTGATACTGTTCAGAACCAAAGCATACCATAAGTTATCTGTGTAACAAAAACAATTTTTTTTTGTTAAAGGTAAACTTAGCAACTTCCTTTTCCATAGAGGCAGAGTTGAATCAGGACTCCAGTGTTTATGATCTAATTCTTGTGCCCTTTCCACTATATTAATTATATATAAGACTTCTAATTGAATACGTCTAAACAAAAAATAAAACCTCAGTTACAGAAAGGGAATAATAAAAGTGTCTCAAGAGCCTTCAAGGAACTGCAGTTGTAAGAAAGGTTTTCTTACTCATCTCTTACCATTGGTAGTAATAAGCACATACTGATTGCTATTTTAGGATTGTGCCTAGTTAACTCCTATGTTTATTCATGTATTTATTCAATCATGAAACTTATGAACTAAGCCACTTTTAGGTGCCTACTAGTATCTGCCTTCTAAGATTGCATGAGGCAGTATATCTGACCCCAAGGAACTTGCATTCCAGAAGGAAAATCAAAGAAGAACATTTTGCATAGAATCCTGAAATGGTTACAAGGGCTTTCCAAGAGATTCTAAACTGAACGGATAATTATATTGCATTTATAAAAGGCCTAAGCTATTCCCATTGAAAAGGAGTAATTGAATCTGTAATTACTTTCATTTCATAGGGGAAGTAGACATAGATTCTAAAGATCTAATTGTAATGGTTGTTTTCTTAATTACTCTAATTGCTTTGTAGCAAACGCTACCTTACGTCCATTGAGGAGCGCTCAATAGTCAATGGTGACTGAGAACACCAGTACAAATATTTTCAAAAGTTCTACTTTATTCTGCATTAGACAATTTTGTTGTTTATTTCCGCTTCTGATGATAACAGCCATGCTGAGATAGCCCCTGTGTGGACTAGGAATAAAAGCATCGGCTTCTGATCATGATTTTTGTGAATGCGGAACTGGTCGATCTGTTACTTGGTGATAGTAGGGCTGGCCTTTTAAGAACTGTAGGGCCGCCGAGTGGCGCGGTGATTAAGCGCTGGCTTGGGAAGCCAGCGGCCCCAGTTCGGGTCCCACATATGAGGGCCAGTGACACTGCCCTCAAAAAAAAAAGAGAACTGTAGTCACCCCCATATTGTCACTTCAGTGATGCCAGGAACATTCCTCCCTCTCCCCAGCCCAACCTCCACCATTCATAGAGACCTGGTTTCCATGAGTTGCCCTTTGTCTCATTAAGGCCTTGCTTCTATTAAAAGTGAAAGGAAAAAAAATTCACATTATTCTCTTAAAGTTGGGTTAAATAGCAGCCAGGACAGAGGAAGAAATAGAGTATTAGTTTCCTGTCAAGGGAAAAGCAGTGGGGTGCATCTCCAGGCAGAAAAGATGTAGAAAGATGGAGTTGATGATCAAAAAAAAGAAAAAAATTCTCATTCACTTAAAAAAAAAGTTTCAAATAGAACTAGTCTTGACTTGAGTTTATAGACTTCCCGCCTGTTTTATGTAGATTAGGTATGAACTAGTAAGGAATTCAGTAGAATTTGGTATTATACCCTGAAGATGTGTCTCATTCCTGGGTAGAGTCTGTCTCATTTTGTGTAATAGATGTGTTCCTGAATCATTCTTTGGGAGTCAAAATCTGTCAGGTTCAACTGTATATTCCTATTTCCTTGTACCTACAAAGTTACAAGGAGCACATGAGATCATCCATAAGAAAGCACTATGAATATTTTAAACCTCTATACAACTGTAAGTTAATGTGCTTTTTTACTTAAGAGATGCAAAGAAGAAGAACAATGCAAAGGTCCTTTAATTAAAATAACTGCTAATGACTCCAACACCTTTAGTGGGAGTTACTAGCAGAATAATAACTTTCCAGGAAAATTTTGGTAGGTTTTTTTACCTTTTGACCTACATTTTCAATTTGTGATGGAAAAAGCATGGTGTGTCTAGGGAATGTCTATTAAGTGGAGGAAAGGATAGAGAGAAAAGATGCAAAGACTTACAGGTAATGTGAACATACTGTTTGAACCGAAAATCACACAAAAGATTCCAAAAGATTTACAAACAGCCCTTGAGATGAAGACTTGATGCTAAAAATTATTGGCGTTTTTCAGGATATTGCCATTGTAAAAATGGTGACAGTTAGACAAAACTTTACTGTTAGGCTGCACTGGAAAAGCAAGAATGACTGGCCTTCAATGAGTGAGGCAGTTTGTGCTTAAAGGTAGTTTGGGAAAAAGACAGGTATAGCGGGTTGGGGTAAAGGGTACAAATTCTGAGTCAAGAATGAGGATGGGATTGGAACATATGTGAACTTGGACTGTTCTGTGCCATTTTAAAATCTTGACTCCCATTAAAGTATGTTTATAGAGGTCAAGGGTGAGCAAAGCAGACTGGATGTAGGGATCCTGGGAAGGGTGTCTGAGATCCTGTACAGGAAGCAAGGTCAATGGAATACGTAAACATCAATAGCAACTGTAAAGCCAGGGTAAAACTCCTTTAAAAAAGGAGTCAGTAAAGATTTTGTAGTCCCAGATTCATAGTCTCAGGTAGCAGAAGCCAGAAAATATTCTTCATAATTCCATAAAGCAGCACACCAGTAAGATGTGTGTGAAGGAAATGTCTTTCTCCACTGCCATTGGGTATTCACAGCTATCTACACGTCTTCTTTTTTAAATTACTTTATTAAAGTATAACTTACATACCATAATATTCACCCATTTTATTGGGTTGTCAGAAAAGTCATGACGTATTTTTTCTATGTTTTTCGTTGCAAAAATGCATCGTGACTTTTCTGACAACCCGATAATTATATGATTCAAGGATTCTTAGTAAATTCACCGAGTTGTGCAACAAATCATCAGAAAGTAGATTTAGGATATTTCCATCACGCTTATAAGATTTCTGTTTACTGTTAATCTTTGTTCCCATCCCCAGCCAACCACTCATCTTCTTTCTCTCTATATAGATTTGCCTTTTCTGAACATTTCATATAAACAGAATTATAGACTAGATGGCCTTCGTGTCTGGCTTTTGTCACTTCGCGTAATGTTTTTGATGTTTATTCATGTTGCATTTTGTATCCATATTTTATTTCTTCTATTGCTCAGTAATGCTTCTTTGTGTTAATGTACTACACTTTGTTTATCTTTTCACAAGCTGAAGGACATTGGATTGTTTCCGCTTTGGCGCTATTATGAATAAAGGTGCAGTGAACGTGTTCCTAAAAGCCTTTTGTGGACTTACGCTTTCATTTCTCTTGAGTAGAGATCCAGGAATGGAATTACTGGGTCATATGATAAATCTGTGTTTAACTTTTAAGAAACTGCCAGACTATTTTCAAAATTGACTATACCACTGTACAACTCCACAGCAATGTATATGGTCCCAGTTTCCCTACCTTTGTCAACACGTTATTTTTCTGTCTTTTTTGATTATAACTGGTAGGAATAAAGTAGCATCTCAGTATAGTTTCAATTACATTTCTCTAGACTAATAATACTAAGTATTCTCTCATGTGTTTATTTGTCATTTCTCTGTCTCTTATGCCTCTATAGCTATAACTTTGAATTCCTGGATTGTTCCAGCTATTTTTAATATAGGTGATGCTGTGATGGAAATGCATGAAAGCTCACTGACTGTAATTTTTTTTTTTATTCTAAGTAACCAAGTACCTCTACAACCTTACAAATGGGGACTCATTCTCCTCTGTTAGAATTCTAGGACAAACTCGAAGTGTGTAGAAAAGCAGGCTCACAATTGCAGAGGTTTCAGGTTTTTTTTTTTTAGGGTTGTTTTTGTTTTTTTCTTTTTCACTGAACTAAGGGCAAGACTGAACTGCCTAGAGACTTGTTTGTTTCTCAACAGGATAAGAAATGAAGGCAGGAGAAGAACAACCGTGTGCAGCAGAATTCCTCAGGAAAATGGCACAGAAGCAAAATAATAGAAATGCCAGGTTAGAGAAACAAAAGCCATAGAATCCACTTCAGTAGCGATGCTGATGAAAGGACTAGGAAGGAGTGAGAGTTTAGGGCCTCTTTGAAATGGACAATAGAATTTTCCTAATGCACAAACCCACTACCAGATGTCATTAGCTTAGGCTAACATAAATAGTTACTGATTATCTTTCACAATTAGATTGGCATCCATCTGTAAAGATCATAACTGCCAATGAAGGCTTGTTTTCCTTACTGCACAATTTTCACACAGGTGCTAAGACAGACATCTCATAGGTGCTTTGAAGGGTCCCTCTCCAGATCTCAGATGATTTTCCTTTCACCTAGCCATCATTGTTTTTAAAGTGGGCTGTGCTGTAGCGTCACATCCGAAACTTTGTTCTAGCCCATCCACTTGATCGCCATCCATGGATTTTTTTCCACAGCCCGTTGGTTCCTGGCCCAGCCCACTGCTTTGTGAGTTTCACACACGGCTGTTTATGACCGTTAGGAACCCTATTTAGACCTCTCAACAAAAATGATGGAGAAAGGAACTTTATCTTTTTTTTCTCAGCTGATAATTATTTCTTTCCTGTTTTCTTGGTTTGGTTAGGAATATTTAAGCATTGTAACTACTATAGCTGAACTGCAACCTCCAAAAACTTTATTATTAAACTCCGTGGTTAATTTGGAGATGAGATAGTTCTAGATAGACTTCTGTTTTACTTAGTATGTAAATGAAGTAGGGGGTGCATGAAATAAAACATTACAGGGATTTTTAAACTGACTACTTACAAATAAATAACCTTAGCATTTCAGGAAGGTAAATTCATTTAAAAGTCATTTTTCCACCCCATCTATAAATGAGAATTAAAAGGCCAAGGCTTTTAACTGACATAATGGGGTGGGAGTGTTTGTTTTCTTCTGCTTTGTTTTCCCCCCTTTCTTTTAGAGGGAAGTCCTAGATTCAGATCCGGATAATCTAGATTGGAACCCACTGTCTACACTTATGAGATGGTGACCTTGGTCAAGATAAATTCTCCGATTCTCATCCTTCTGACCAAAAACATGGGGATGGTGATGCCAGTTCTTTCTATAAGGAAGAATTGATTTCAGACTAGTTGTTAATATACAAGAAATAGTCCAATGTAAATAGTTACTCAATAACGGATGTCCGGTTATTATTATTGTTTTATAAGCATGTGAATTGGAGTAGTGTTCTTTGTATTTTTTGATCTTCACCTTATCATTAAAAATTTTTCAAACACACACTTACAAATAAGTATAAAAATAATATATAGGTCCTAGTTAAGTAATATTTTATGTTCAATATAAAACAAAGTCTTTTAAAATAATATTTTTTTAAAGTATAAATTAATATTTTCTCTAAAATATTAATAGAAATGAGTCATTTTTACTCTAATTCTTTTAGTTATTGCAGTGTGATTGAATACACATCAATCTTTTATATAGTCTTGGATTGCTAATTTGAATATCTGCCTGTTTTGTTCATTTTGATACTTGACTTTATTGACTGTCACAGTTAACATTCAAAAATGTTAACTAACAATACATGTACCACACCAGATAAAAGTACGAAATTGAGTCCATCTGATGAATCCTGATGTTAAGTTTTCAGCTTCACTGATCAATAATGTAAAGGTTTTGATAAACTGTGGCTTGTAAATTTTTGTCATCACTGATGTTAGTCAGTTTTGTTTGCAAAATAATTGAATAACAGCCCTCTTTAATATTGACGAATGAGTCCCATACAAGGTCAGGGGGATAAATAACTGCTCCTAAGAGCAGAGCATGTTAGATGCAGGCTTCAAACTGCCTCCCCTCGCCCCTGCATTATGTGCCAAGAGATGCGACAAGCGGCAAACCTTAATTTAACCTGAGTATTGAACTGCGTCTCTCATTCTTCTATCCTCCAAAACCAGTTTTCTTTCCTGCTCTCAGTCATATGTATTACAATTTAAAATTTGCAATTTATATTCAGAATGAATAGTGGGGAAAAAAATCATGTAAAAGGTAAATTTTGGGAATGACTTTACACTGATTTGCCCCTCCCACCCATCCAGACTTAAGTGAGGGGCCTCTTAGCCTCAGCAGCACAAAAAGGGGATGAAGGGCCAGGGACTTCCTATTAAGGTGATGTCTGGCTGTACGTAAGTCACTTTGAGTCCATCCCCAAGAAGGTCCCCTGGTTGTCTGGGCTCTGTCCTGGAATCAGTCCTTTGCAACTAGCCTTGTCCTCTTCCTTTACATAGGGTGGCATCGGGTAGAGTCAGCAGACCTGAAACAAGGTAAGTATAGAGTAAACAGGAGAAGGAATCTAGAAAGAGAGGCAGCTCCACTCCTCATAGATTTAAATAGACAGTAGGCACCTGCTCTGTGTTGGAAACATCACTCAAACTCTTTCAGTTGTTAAAATAAACAAGAAGAGATGAAGGAACAATAAAGTGTCCCTTGTTTAGCTGATACACAGCAGGGAAGGGAGCCCCTGAAGTAACTGCTTCAAAGCAATTGAGGAGACAAAGGGTTGTTGTTGTTTTTCTTAAATAGGGTTTTGTGTTGTATGTGATGTAAGAAATCAGGTTGACTTTGTTGAACTTTGGATTCCATGACAACAGTAAGCTGTGCCCGGGTGCTCAGTGTTTGCTGTGTTCTCTTCAAGCAGCACCATCATCCCCCATCTGCCTAACAGAGCACGCAGCAAATCAGGGTGTCAGCTCTATTTTCCAGAAGGTGGGGATGTCCCAGTTGAGCAACGCACTGTGAGACCACCCGATGGGAGGGACAAAACAGCCCTTTAACTGTGCTGCTACTTAGCGCACCTCTGACCATTTATGGGAATGTGGTCAAGTATCAGACAGCTCATGCAGTTCTCAGAAGAGACGCGTTTCTAACTCAGCCCCCTGACCCTTTTCCGTCTCTCCCTGTGATTCAGGAGGAAGGACGCTGGCTTCTTATCCTACAAAGATCACCTGCCGGTGAGCCAGGTGGTGGTTGGAGACACCGACCGGCAGGGCTCCGAGGCCAAGCTGAGTGTGGGTCCCCTGCGCTGCCAAGGAGACAGTAAGTAGGCCCCGCGGCTGCGGCTTTCACATTCTTACCAGCTTTCCCTAGTGCTTCCCAGCAAATCAGAGGATGGCACCAAACACATTGCTCCTCTCTAGCTCCTTAAGAAATGTTGTGCAACACAGACAGCCAACTGGACGTCCAGACAGACCTTAGCACAACCGGAAAGTCTCTGGTACAGGAGCCTAGGTTTGGGCAGAAAATGTGGACGCCTGTCTTCCTTTTGTATCCGTGTATAACAAGCTTGACTGCCCAAGTTTATGGTGACATATAAATAGTGATGCTAATAGCGAAACAGCAGCACCCAGTGCTGCCACTCTGCCAGTGCTGCTGTTAATGCTATTAGCAGACTGTTTATGCCACCATCACGGAGCTTATGGTGATACAAATGCAGCATTGTGGTTTAATGTATTGTTGTAAACCAGGATTATGGTCATATAAAGTTTGACATTATTGCTATCAAATTTCATCATCAGAGTGCGATAGTCCCTCGTAAGCCAAAGATTGTTTCTGTAACTGTGTCTTGCTTTCAGGAGGGGAATTTGGGGCTGCTGGCTTGGACTGTGGGATGTCGGGAAGTCAGAGTAACGATCCGAACTAAATAAGGGCACTGTTAGGATTTGATGTCTGATGCCCTTCAGTGGGCTTTATGTGCTGTCAGGGGGGAACAGCCACAGGTTGCCATGGGGACGCTGCAGTGAGCATCTTGGGTGTCTTTTCCCCTCTTCTCGTCTGTGCACGTGATTTGAGCAACTCCCCTGGGAGTTCTGTACTTTTTGCAATTGCGTGCTAGGCCTCAGGAGACCCAGGTTCTGTTCCCTGAATAACTGACTTGCCGGAGGACCTCAGGCAAACCCTCTGTTTTCTTGGCTGCGGTAATGAGAATGCCACCTGCAGCCCAACCTGTCCTGGGGAGCCCGTGAAGATCTTAGTGCCTGCGTCTGGATTCCTCCTAGCAAGCAAGGCATCCTGTGAGATGCAGTCTTATCACCACGTCCATAAATCAAGGGAGAATTAGACCCATTCAATGTCGTAAATTATCGCGCCCACTCTGAGAAGCGTCCTAAGGACCATAATGATGGTGTTTCACCATTTACTACTTAGGAAGTCAAGGCCATCGGCAATTAAACAATGCGGTGTTCCTGATACAACAGAGAGATGGGGTTTGGACTCATTTTTCCTTCTTACGCAGAGAAGATGAAAATGCTGCCTTTAAAATGGAGACTGGTCCAAAGAGATTTATCGTGCCTTTATCAAACAATCATACTACTTCATATGTCTAGTCAAAGTTAGTAGAACTGTGCAATAAGAAATTGAGTTTCAATTGCTTAAGAAAAAAATATTGACATCAAAGAATAATCAATATGCATTTCTAAACAAAAATTTTGAGAGATGGCCTATAGTGTCACTCAAAATAGGCAGGTTCTCGTGTGTTGCCTAGTGAAAGTTCCATTATGTCATAATTACTCATTAATATATACAGATAAAACAGTTCTCTTTATCAACTCTAATTCTGAAGGTAGCTTTCCATTAGAGAAGGGATTCCCATTAAGCAATTCACAAACCTGATATACTTAGAAAAGCTGACTTCTGCAAACTCTTGTTGCCATTCTTAGAAGATTCCAGCTACATTAAATAGTATATGTGAGAGTATAAGAACAGTTTACAAGCTAATATTAACTTGTTTTACTGAATTAATCAGTCTTCAGGAAGAATGTGTCATGTCTCCTATTTGTCTAGCATTTTACCACATACTCTGGTAGAACATGAAAAAGGAGTTCAAACCTCACTTTGAGAAGTACACCTGAGAAACTATTGGAAAACACAAAATGTTTTATGATTGAATATTAGATTTTGCAATATAAAATTATCCCAACTGATGCGTAAGAAAGGAGGGATAGGTAGTATATTTCAGGCAGGCTTTATATTTAAAAAGAGAAGGCAGGAAAAGTGTGGTGGTCAGTGTTCTTTGCATTTCTCTTCGAAGGCTGTTTGTTTTTGGAGACATCTTTAAGACCCGTTGATAAAACAAAAAGCTACGGCATTCATTGATACCACGTGGTTTCAGGGTTCTTGTGGTGCTCAGCGTCAGAGAGATTCTTGTAATCTATATTTTACCTGATACTTCATGAAAACAAAAGCACATCCCATATTTAATTGCAAGTCTGTGGAATACTTTTGTGTCAGAGAGAGAGAGAGAGAGAGAGAGAGAGATCTTTTTTTGACCTGAATTTCCAGGTGGTAGTCAGCAATTTTGATGCCCACCTCCCCTTTAAGATTGTTCTAACATGGATACAGTAATGATAAAGTGTTCCATTCATGGTCTTTTCCAGTATTTACACAAGTATGATTTCCTTGGAATCAACGCTCACCCCACCCCACCCCCTGTGAGGTGCGTAAGGTAAATATTAGCCTCTCTGTTTTACAAATGAACCAAATATTTCTTTTAAAATGTCATTTACACAACAAACTCCTGTGTACCCTTGAAGCCTCTGGGAGGGTCCAGGAGGAAAGACAGAGAAGGAGAGAATATAAATAAGCTTCTCTCTCCACCGCAAGGTCAGGGCTGTTTCCCCAACTGCACTCTCTTCCATGATTTCATCACTGATCAGATTGTTTTAAAAATGTTATTTCGGTCTTATTCGACAGCACACACACACACACACACCCTCACACCCTCTCTTGTCCAGTTATCAATATAGCATGAATGTGGCGGCGATTAAAGTCAATTTTTATAATTTAATAAGTAGCATGGCGCTTTCTTCCTGTTGTTTATAGGGATTCATGTAGTGTCATTTGCTGCACAGCTACAGCTTAAAAAACCAAATCCACAGTTGAAAAATGTTTTTCTCTCTGTGAGGAGTTGAGCAATGACAGCCCCTGGAAGCTGTCTCTTGAATTAGGTCCCAAATCTTGCCCCCCGTCTTAGAAATGAAACAATTTTGGGGGCTCTGACCAACCGTTTCAGCGGTTTCAGTTGATTTCATCACGCCTGCTGAGTTTCATTTTTACTTTGATTCATCTGAACTCATAGACCCATATAATCAAAATGCTAAAGAAAATCAGTGAGTGCTACTCAGGTTGGCTGCGTTTCCCACGTAGCGCCATGAAATGTTCCCCCTCTTCCCCCCACCCCACCCCAAATACCATCAAATGGAAACCTCAAATCTAAATGAAACTGAAAGTGTGACTGGTGATGGATGGTTAACTGTGATAAAAAGTGCAGTAAAATTACAAATCCCCCTCTTAAACCATGTGTCCTCATCTAGAAAGAAACGAAGGAGCTATTGAGACGCATCAGAAACACTGATAGAGTAGAAATTGTTTTCAAAATTTAATATAGTCACACTTAGAGGGGTTTTTAAACTTAATGAAATTTGTTCAAAAATAAAATATCTGGGGTTTTGCAGGTAGAAATCTTATTCAGACTATATATTAAATATATGGCAAATATAATTAATTATAGAAATGAAGTATTTGATAGATAACTGCTCTGTTCTCGGCCATATGAGGTAAAGATGTCTCCTTTCTCCCCTGGGGATACAGAGACTTTGAACAATTAATTTGGGGCAAGTTTGCTACAAAGCATGTGTTTCCAACTCCCCTGGGTAGGAATGGCTCAGGAAACTGTGTCCCCCAAGGACTCCGGAGTTCATGCTGGTGACCGTCCTGGCTGTCACTGCAGACTCGCGGGCACTGGAGTCAGGCTGCGGGCTTACAATAGAAATGCAGTTTCCTAGCGCTGCAGAGGTGACTCCGAGAGTCCCAGAGGGAAAGCAAGGCAGACAATACACTCAGTTCAGGAACCCTCGGCACAGACAAAGCCGAGGGTGAAAGACAGAAAGATGGCAACGGCATTTTATCTGAGTGACCCCGGACGTTTGCTCTCTGGGAATATAATCTTATATGCCAGAGTCATATAAAGGTCATGCTGTCTTTGCTGCAAGGCTTTTACACATCAGGACCACAACCCGCCATTCCCTTACCAGGAAGGCAAGGCACTGAGTCGCCTGCACCGTGTTCCTGCACAGACGAGATGTTTGGGTGGGGTGGGGAGGATATAAATGAGTATGGGCCCCCACAGGACGTACCTGGGCACACACAGACCACGCCGTTGCTTGAGCAACTGTGTGAGCTGCACTCAGTGTACGGAGTGCGGTGGAGGGTCAGCTGCTCAGCTGATTTTGACTGTGGAGACGAAGCTGCTACCTGGGCCCCAGAAAAGGGCAGGGAGCTGGCGGATCTCCTCTTTCTTTGCTGTGTCAGGCTTGGAAGAGACGAGAAAGGAAAGGGGCCCAGGACACAGGCTGTAACCCAAGCCCTGTACATTCGTTTCCTGTTCTGATTCTCCCAACATCATGCATGAGTGACACCTTTGACTCCAGGGCACCACTGCAAAAATAAAAGTAGGGTTTAGGTGGGTTGCCAGTTAGATTCAGCGCCAGAAGGTCTGTGTGGTTTCCGAGCCAGTCCCGAAATGGATAACATCTCATCACTCTGGGTCATTATTTCCTCAGTAGGTGCTCCAAATTCTTTGCCTTTCCCCACCTCTTCCCACAACATGTAGCTGTGTGTGCTGATCTCAAGTATAGCTAAAAGCAGAAACAATCACAGCGCTGTAATGATGGACGTCTTAGGGATCAAACAGTGCAGCCCTCCCATTTTATAGACACGGGAACGTGGGTGTAGGGAGGTTAAGCACCCAGCCCGGGGGCTCCCAGATGGTTTATGGCAAAGCATCGAGAGATGGTTCGACAGAAGCCTGCATCTTGGGTAATTCCCCGTGGCCGGGCTGAGTGTTCACATCCAAAGGGGGGCTTTCACTGGGACTCTGACCTGGGGTCCCTGCCTGCCTACAGCTAAGCAGAGCCATCATGTGGTGCCTGAGTGTTAACCTGACCCCACAGTGACAGCAACCATCTGGAACCCTGACAGGAAACCTGCAGCCATAGGGATGAGGGGCCCATGGCAGAAAGTGGGTGACTTCTGGCTGCTTTTTTCACTTCTAGGCAGTTTTTTGCTTGATAGTAGAAGACCAAAAAAAAAGCTAGAATGATATGCAGAAACCATTAACCTCTATTTTTTTCTTAATGTCCCAACCTCCGCTGCCATTGCCATGGGCAGCTTCCCACTGGAAGCATGAGTAGCTCAGAGAATAAGGAGGAATAGTGAAATGTTCAGGATCAAACCTAGGCTGATTCTCATTAAAGCGCTGAGCCCTCTGGGCATATGTGAGGGCAGCTCCAATCGCAAAGGCAGGAAAAGTAGAGAAGGAGCCTTCGCGTTGGTCTTCTACACTCCAGGGTGACTTTACACAATGAGGAGAAAGGGACACGTCCCCGGGAGGAGTCAGCTCTATTATGTTATGTGGCCATGCAACCTTGGCTGCAAACTCACTGCGGATATGGGAAGTCAAATCAGTTACAGCCTGGGGGGGAGAAAAAGGCATTTGTCTGTTACAATAGAGATGGTATTTGTGTGCTTGCTGCTGACTTTCCCAGCTGTCCGTACAAATCCTGCTTGCATGTGGAGAATCGTCACGTCCCACAGAGGACATCTGTCTGGCTGAGTGAGCCTAGCCTGCTCTTTGTCCCTTCTCTGGGTACCTGTCCCCTCCCTGAACTTGGTACTCAGCAGTAAGTGGCAGGAGCCCAGCTACAGGGGAGACTTTGTTCTGTATATTGAATCCCCACAGTTGGCTTCCTCTGCTGAACTTTCCAAGCGATCGATTTGCTCTGTGGGCAGAAGAGAGTTAGGCTTGTTCCATTGGTTCTAAGGGTTCCCGGCGTGGAGCACGTGTGGAATCGAGAGAAATGCTAGGTGCAGCCGATTCTAACCTATTCTGGGATCAGCTCCGGGGATCTAATTCAGCCTAGCAGACAGCCTTTACGGAGCACATCCGGACATGGCCCCATCCGGGAGCAGCTCATGCATTGTTAAAGGTGAAAAGTTTAAGCAGTGGAGTGGGAGTTTGAACAAAGCTGGGAGGCCTTGTAGAGCAGTGCATTACAACTTCACTGTGCTTACAATTCACCTGGGGACTCTGATTCGGGAAATCTGGGCCGGGACTTGAGATGCTGCGCCATGCTGCTGCTGCCACTGGGCCCATGGGCCACACCTGAATGGCCAAGGTGTAAAGCAGCATTCTGAACAGCACAGACTGGGAACCACACAGACCTGGGACTCGAGTCCCAGCTCCCCCCCGATAATGACCCGTGTGCCTTCACACAAGCTGCGGAACCTGTCTGGGCTTCCTCTCCCAGCTGCAGCCTTCCCACAGCTGCAAAGGAGAGTAATCGTATCAGCATCGCCGTGGTTGTTCCTAGGAAGCCTGGTTCCCTTGCACGTGGTCAGTGCTCTCCAAGTGTGGGTTCCGTCACCATTATTATATTGCTTCATTGTGGACAGACTCACGGGCACAACAGCAGTAAGGCTCGGCCTGTCTCCTCGTCCTGGATGCCTCTCCCTGTTCCCTTACCCCTGAGTCTGTCCTTGTTCTTGGAGCAGACCTGCCTTGTCTCACAGCGGAGCCACTAGCCTCCTTCCTAGGAGGTGGTGGCCACTGCTTAGAGCTCAGCTGCGTGTGCTGGGTTCCCAGGGTGACATCCTTCCATGGCAACACCCTTCCTTTCCTTCTTCCTGTTCTCCTTCTCTTACTGCAAATGGAAACCATCTCCTTTGCTTGCTGTCACCTTTTGAAACTGCCCTCGGAGAGCCTAGCTGACCCTCACACACCGAGAGCTTAGTATCAGAGACTGTGTTGACCATCCCAGTGACAGTCACACAGGGCAGCCTCTCATCTAGATTGGAAGTCAGCAAACTTTTTTCTATAAAAGACTGACAGGAAGTATTTTAGGCTTCCAGCCGCGCACAGGCTCTGTCACAGCTACTAACAGCGTTGTCGTGTGAAAGCTGCCCTAGATGATGTGTACACAAATGGGCCAGGAGAGGTGCCAATAAAATATTTACAGAAATAGCTGGCAGGCTGGCTCTGATCCGACAGCTGTAGTTTGCTAACCTCTGACCTAGATATTTGATTTTTTCAAAAATTGGGGAAAATGTATCAGATTTTTAAAATGTATAGATTATGGTGGGATTTTTATGTTTTTGCTTTAATCCAGATTTTATCTGTTTTTCAAACTCAGTCCTAGTCACCTTGCAGTTCAGCCACTGGTGACACTGGGCACGGATCCATCTCCACTTCAGCTTTATTCTCATGTTTGTGATGCGTATTCATATTTCAGCCTGTATGTATATAGTGCCTTCTTTACATACATCAGCATTGACCCAAAGCCCCGTGTGACTGTAGAAAAGCACAAACTACATTTCCTGCCCTCAAGGAACCTACAGGAAAGTTGGCTAACAAAACATAAATACTCTCAATGGAACTTGATGTTTGCACTGTAATCGTTTCCCACCTGGTATCCAGGGTGACTGTACAAAGCTAGAAGTCAGACCGTAGCACTTTCTGGCATAGCCCCCCGGTAACTTCCCATCACTCAGAAAAGGCAAAGCCCTTGCCACCTGCCTTAGGCTGTGTACGATCCACCCCCATCGACCACTCCTCCCCTCTGCCTCCATTCCACTCTCCCGGTCTCATGTCTCCCATTTGCTGGGCTTGTTGCCACCTCAGGAGCTTTGGCTGGTGGCTTCTGCTGCCTGGGACCTGCCCCCTGAGCCTCCCCTGGGCTGCAGGTCTCAGCATGTTAGCTCTTCCAAGCGGCCTTCCTTGCCCACCAGCTAACATTGTCACCCTCACCTGACCACGGCCCCTCTTACTTTCTTCACGGAACTCACAGCTGTCTGAGGTTCTCACTGCATTCAGATGCTCCCAGCTCAGAGTCAGCTTCAATGTCCCAGCCCTTTAACAGGACTGCCTTTGCTTTAGACACAGGCCACAAGTTTGGGGGTTCCCAGGTCACCTGCTCCTCCGACCAACTGACTACAAATTGGGGGGTTCCCACTATCCACTCAGGATCAATAATTCACTAGAATGACTCAAAGAACTCAGGAACACACTGTACCTAGGATTAGAGTTTTATTATAAGGGATACATACCCGGACTACAGAACGAAAAGATGCAAATGGTAAGGTCTGCGGGGTCTCAGGCTCAGACGTGGAGCTCCTGTGTTCTCTCCTCATGGAGTGAAGACATGTCTCCCTCCCAGCACATCAATTCATGCCCAGAGTTTTTATTAGGGTTTCTTTAGGTAGCCATGATTGAATAAATCATGGACCATGGGATTGAATTCAATATCGGGCCTTCTTTCCTTCTGCTCCCTGGAGATCAGGCTAGCCCCAACCCTCTCACCCCATGGCTGGTCTTTCTGGCAGGGCCAGCCCCTATCTTGAAAGTGTCTGGGGGGCCACCAGGAGTCACCTCGTTAGTATGAATTCAGGTGTGGACCCAGGAGCCCACCATGAGTAACAGAAACACTCCAATCACTGAGGAAAGTCCAAGAGTCTAGAAGCTCCATCCCAGGACCTTGGGACAAAGACCAGATACATTCTTTATTATACAACAACCTCTGCTCTTTCCTCATTTGCATTATTATTGGCCTTGGCCCCCCGCCGTAGATGGGGACCCAGGCAGAGATCTATATCACAGCTGCCACACTGAGACACTCACATGCATGTGAGCTCATTAAGTGAATATGAGTGGTTAAATAACCACAAAAGATTTAAATAAGCATTTCAGACTAACAAAGGAGGCAGTGCCGCAAGGCACTCCATGATAAATTGCAGAAAACTTACACAGACAATAATAGCTATAGGGGTCCAAGAACGGATCTATCACTTGATTTATAGGCACAACTCTTTTTAACCTCGCAAGGTTGCTGCACATTTATTCATCCTCACCAAATGAAAACTTGTATTCTTTTATACCTTGAAAATCCCTTGAATCTGATGATGATCTTCAAATTGAGGATTCAAACAAAAAAGCTCTCTTTCTGAGTTTTTATATTTTCTCTGGCATTTCTAAATTAAGGTGCCTGTGAAGTATTAAATGTATAGAACTCATTGTTTAATCTAAATTAGATTAACCCTCCTGGCCCTTCAGAGATCCAGGCAGACTGTTGCACACTGTTGCTTACCCATGTCTCAAGGTCATTACTGACAAAATGACAATTAGTACTCCAGACCTATTGTTATGGTGCTAAGCTGGGAGCTATAAACCACCTCACTCTGGCATAATTAAACCGTGTTCCGGTTCACCTACTTTACGATACCTACTTGGCTTTTCATAAAGCTTCTTTTCACAATGCTAGCTCCATGCCAGCCTTGAAAACACAGGAACTTGGTTGCAGAAAACTTTTACAATAGCCTCTTCTTGGCGTTTGCTGATGGTTCTGTAGTAGCAGTCTTCCTAGTCATCAGGATCAAAAGCACATTGTGCTAAGCTATTGCAAGTGTTATATAAGATGTGTGTTACTATCATTAAAATAAATCCTAATTCAACACTCACCAGGAGTGTGGTTAGGAAACAGTACATTTGAATTTGTATCCAACCATTGGCATGGTAAACTACGGATGGGAGCTAGATGGAAAGCCCCAAATGAAAAAGGAAAGGGGACCACTTCCTCCTATCCTTTCGTTTTATCATTGAGCCAGCCCAAGAGTCGATTGTCTTAAAGCCAATTAATACCTTCCAGCTGCTTACAAGGGGGAAAATATCAGTTGCTAGAGCAACACTTCATCAAGAATCTCTCAATCCTTACCTGTGAATAGAAAAATCAGACTCAGCAAGGATAACTTGGGCTTCTTGAGGAAGGAGTGGTTGTTTGACCTTTAAGATTCCATCTGCGCCTCTTCCATTCAGGGTGTTTCTTGACATACTCAAGCCTTAGACAATGACATGGCTTGATAATCTTTTTTGTAATTTCTATGTCTGATGAGTTAAGTATTCCGTAATTCAATTCTAGTACATTATCCAATCAATGTTGTTTTAAGGTAGTTAGGCCTTTAGAATCTTAATTCTTTTATACTGAATAGGGTGCCAATTAGGACTTGAACTTAAAATATGGCCTGTTGTTTAACAGAAATGTTTCACCAGTTTTCACCGAATTTGTGCCTAGACATATGTCTGAAATATCCCTTTCTGGCTTTCCTTCCATTATCATCTCTGAGATAGTAGAGTAACTGACTCAGGAAGTCAAGATTGCCAGGGGAGAACTTCATTTTCATTGGGTACTTAGTTTACTCTTATGTTTTAACCAAAAATACTAAGTTAGCTCTGACTGTCTCGTTTTTTCCACACCAAAAACAAATAAGCAAAAAGCACCAGAAAGCAAAAAAGCTAGCACATCTATTTTTTTTTTTTTTTAGTTTCAGGTATACAAAACAATGTAATAGTTAGACATTTACACCCCTCACAAAGTGATAAATCCCCCCAATCTATTACCCCTCTGACATCAAATATAGCTATTATAATTCCATTGACTCTGTTCCCTATGCTGTACTCCATCTCTCATGACCATGTGTATGTATGTGTGTGTGTATATATATATATAATTAAATTTTATTTTCTCCTGTTAATCTGTCTTATGTTAATTGAATTACTAGACCAGCTAAAAGAACTAGAAGGGTAGAGGAAATATTTTCTTCCCCAACGAGAGCAACTGTGAGAAGGCACTTTAGAGAACCCAAGAGCCTGTCTCTAGCTGGAATTCAGTCTTACTTGTGGCTACTAGTAGGCCTGTTATGATTCTTCCTGGAGTAACACAGGGTTAAATATGAAGGAGGAGAAAAAGTGGGATTTTTTTCTTTGGGACCATACCTAATGTCAGAAAAGACCAAAAAGGACCTGGGATAATCCTGGAAGATACATAGACCATTTCTCAGTAGCTGTGTACTATTTCCTGTGTATCAGCCACACAGATGGGGCAGAATGTAACACTTTCTCTACAGATAAATATATTCTATGAGGAGAAGTTCCATTTCGTGGGTGGATTCTATTCTTGGAATAACTTGTCTGCATATTGGAATGTGGTGAGAGGCTTACTTCATCAGTTTCATTCTTTCAAAATTTTATTTTTAACCTTAGATTATGTTTTGAAAGGCAGTACAATCTCGGTTTTGCTTACTAGCCCAAAACTACAATAACAGTGTTTCAAAAAGGGATATTATAGCTGCATTACCTCAAGCACAATGCACATTGCAAAACAGGACGGAAGCCTGTAATTAATCCTCAGGTTGACCTGCGTACGGAGGACTCACACATCTTTACCAGACCTGTATTTAGCTGGTAAGAGCTGCAAAGAAGCTGAGACTTGCCACTCCCACCTGCTTTCCCATTCTGTGCCCCTTTCTACCTGGAGAGCTCATGAGTGGCACGTGCACCACCCCCCCAGCCCTTCTTTCTGCCACCCGTAAGTGTCTCCTTTCTGGTCCACAAGTTAAGTATTAGTCATTTGCAGTGTAGGAATAAACACTGAGTGTTCAAGGGAGGTAGCATGAGAGAGTTACACTGACATATGGCTGCTAATGACAAGTTCAAGCCAGTTGAGGGAAGGTAGGAATGGGGTAGTAAGTGCTACACACCAATGTTTGTGTCTCCACAAAACCCATATGTTGAAAGCCTAACTCTCAGTGTGATGGTCTTAGGAAATGAGCTTTGGGGGATAATTAGGTCATGAGGGTGCAGTGGAATTAGTGCCTTTATAAAAGGGGCCTCACCAGCTTCCCAGCCTCGTCCGTCATGGGAGGACACAATGAAACGTGCCAACCAGGGAGCTGGTTAGAGACTCAGTGCCCAGGGATTTTAGTGGGGGCTGGCCACACGGGCAGCCCCTGCCTGGCATGGACCCCAGAGGAAAGCAGGTGTCCAGCACAAATCGTATTGTCTGTACAGCAAAGCAGTTCAGGGACGACAGTGAGGCACTCTTGGCTGCCATGCAGTTAACCTTGCTGGAATCTGAGTTTCCACCTGCGAGCCACTAGCCAGCCTCCCAAACGGTCCTTTTCCAGGATAAGCAGTCAGATGGGCTGTGTTGACTCTTCTGCACAGGAGTCCTCTCCCTTTTTGCTCCGTCCTTGGACACAGGGCAGCATTTCAGCGTAACCAAGCCGCCCCGTGCCTTTCTCCTCCGGCTCCCACGCCCTTCTCCACAGGGAGGACCCCACCTGGTCCCTCTCCCTTCAACAGGGGTCTTTTCTCATCAGCAGACCTGTGACTTCGCCCCTTGCCTCACCCTCCACCCCTTATTTTCTCTACCTCAGAGCAGCCCTTCCCAAATCTTAAAGCCAAAGAGAAGAGCATGAAACCAAACGCGGGGCCCTTCTAAGACTGCATAGGTCACACATCCATGCTCTGAGGCCTGGGCAAGTGCAAGGGTAACCCGAGACCCTGCGCATCCTTGGGATGTGGCCAGCCTACAGGAACTAGGTCTGTGAGCCTTGTTTCTCTGGTAGGTTTGAACCTCGAGGAAGGTGTGTGTGATGAAAATCAAACCGTACATGGGCACCATCCAATACTGCGCCTTCTTATCAATACCGGTCAGCCGTGTCCTATTGTTAAGTGTTTCCTAAATTTGTCTGATCACAAAAATACCCTGAGGGGTTTGTCAGAATGCAGATTTCCAGCCCCTTCCCCCAGAGATTTTGATTCAGAATCTTAAGAGTGGAGCTGAAGACTCTGTTTTTAAGAAGTTTCTGGAAGATTTTTGTGACAGGGAAATTATAGAAACTCTCGCTAAGCACACAGCATTTGGAGCAGACAGATCTAGGCTCACATCCTCCATTTGCCGGCAGTGACATTGGAAAAGTTATTTAATTTCACTAAGCTTCAATTTCCTCATCTGTAAAATAGAGATAATTGTGCCTCGTACAAAAGGTTGCTATGGGAATAAAATGAGACGGATGTATGCGAAGAGCTTAAAACAGTGTCTGGTGCACTAAGTTCTCGGTAATGGTAGTTATAAATGTTATACAAAAGAGCAAAACTTCTTTAAACCCCTCCGTTTTCTAAAACTAATGGGAATTAAGCTTAAATACAAATTGCTGGTGGCAACCGTTATTATTTCTGTCAAATTAAAGTTGTTCAGAAATCATGAATTATTATCTGGGGTTTACAGAAGAATCAATTATCAGTGGTAAATCTATGTTGTGCACCAGCTGTATACATGACATCATGACAGGCCACAGACACGGGTGTGACCGATGGTTTTTGCAATTAAAGAAATTTATAATCTATTGTAGAATAAAAGAGGTGAAAAGATGCATCTCTTCACAAGGCAGCATATAAAGGTAAAACCGGAAGGGGCGGTTATTCTCAGCCTGGGCGGGATCGTGGAGGAAGACAGAATGAGTAGAAACTGTCTGACATGGGGATTGATACAGTGGGTAAGAGGCGTGAGCTGAAATTATAAGATAACAATTCCCCCCAGATGATGAAATTATAAGATAATAATTCACTTGAAGCAAAAGGTTCCTATAAAAAAATATTTCCGCAATACATGGTGTTTGGATGTGTACTCACATGAGAAAGCGAGACCTGACGCAGAACCAGCAAAACCTAGAAATGTGAGGCCAAGTGCTGAGTCTGTTCCTTAGGGATTGGAGAGGGGGAGAAACAGGAGGGAAGGAATAATCTTCAGAAGGCTTCCCTTAATTCAAACCTTAAACTCTTCCCCTGTGCTTCGCTTCAAAGATCTGTGCTCGTACCATTTAGCTTTCTCCAGCATGTTTTTTTCAAAAATAAAAGGAACATTGCTAATAAAGTAAATGAGGTGATTCTGTGAAGGGGTTACAGTAGGTCTGTATCCAACAATGATAAAAGACAAACACATATTAAACCCATTGTCAGATTCTCATAATAGAAAGCTTTCCTTTTAACACTTTTGAAAGCTACTAATTGTACAACGAGCCTTTATTCACTGTGTGAAAACTCTCCAGAACAGATAGTATTTTAATATTGATAAAAATCTGTAAAATGATGGGTGATTTGTTGCGGGCTTTTCTGGTTTGCTCCCTTGGTTTGCATACATGGTGGCAGTCGCGGTTTGAATCGTGTTCTCCGAAGGATATGTTGACATCTCCAACCCCAGTTCCTGTGAGAGTGACCATATTTGGAAATATAATAAGTTCTCTGCAGATGTTCAAGTTGGGATGAAGTCATGCTAGAATGGGACTGGGGAGTGGGGCTGGTCCCATATGACTGGTGTCCTTGTCAGAAGAGAAAACAGAGACAGACACACAGGAAGAAGGTGACGGGAGCCACCCGGGGCTGCCCTGTCACAGACTAAGGAATGGGGAGGCTTGCTGGCAACCACCAGAAGCTGAGACAGGCGTGGAGCAGACTTTCCCTCAGAATCTTTAGAAGGAATCAACATTCCAACCCCCGGATTTCAGACTTCTAGCCCAGAGCTGTGAGAGAATCAATTTCTGTTGTTTTCAGCACCCAGTTTGTGGTCCTTTGTAACGGTGGCAGCCCTGGAAACCTCATACAGTAACTCTCTGCCTGATGGGAGAAAACCGAGGCACAATTCAGATGGGCTCTCAGCTCCAAGAGGAATGGGCTGAGTTCATACGTACGGGATAACTGGATTGTGGAAGGACACCCGGGACGACTGTCTCATTTAACACAGAGTCTACACCCTGCACAGCAGTTCATTTGAGAACGTTTTCGTCGCAGGAAACCCAAGCTCGTTTCCTGGCACTCCTCTGTGTGATGGGCACCGCTCACCTCATGCCCTCTTGCGCTGAGGAAGCCTTGGTTTGCAGTGAAACCCAGGAATGCTGACATTTATCGTATGATAACAATTGTGTGACAGTGATTCTAGATAACATTTATTAAATATCTGCCAGGTGCCACATGTAGTTTAAACACTTCAAAGATTAGCTCATTTCATCTTCACACATGTTGTATGAAAGTAACATCACTGTCCCTATTTTACAGATGAGAAAACTGAGACAGGGAGAGACTCAATAATTTGCTTCAAGTCACATAGTAAATGACAGAGCTGGAATCTACTCCAGGAGGCTGGCTCAGGGCCCCACTCTTAGCTAGATAACAGCTGTATTCATTCCCAGGGCTGCCTTAACAAACTACGCAAACCGAGGGCTTAGCCATCAGTTTCATCCTCTCCCAGTTCTGAAGGCTGGAAGTCCAAAATCAAGACGTTGACAGGGCCACGCTCCCAGCAGAGGCTCCAGAGCATGGTCCCTCCTTGCCTTCTCCAGCTGCTGGTGGCTGCCGGCTTTCCCTGGCTCCAGGGCAGCATGGTTCCTGTGTGTGCCTCCATCTTCACATAACCATCTCCTCCCTGCCTCTGCGTGTCCTTCCCTGTCTCTTACAAGGACCCTCATTGGATGCACTGCCCCCACCAACTCAGCATGACCTCATCTTGATCCTCAGCTTGATGACAGCAAAGACTATTTCCAAATGCAGTCACGTTCTGAGGGTTCAGGTGGACACAAATTTTGGGGCAACCCAATTCCTGCTACGATGGCCAAGCAACATCTGGCCAGTTCAGCATAGAAGGGAGTTCTACCCGCAGAGGCTCTCAGCTCTTTGAGCCCCAGGACTGTGTCTCATGGGCCTGCCTTCTGGCGCCGCCCCCAGCGTAGCTTGTTGTGTGTACCGTGGTCCTCATTAGCCCTGAGCAGGTCCCCGGGGGTGCCGCACCCCAGGGGAGGGCCACGTGGCCCCCTGGGGCAGCCATTGCTGACACCAGGGTCATTAGTATTAAAATCCATTGTTTAATATCTTGTCATCAGTGTGCTGTGACGTGTAAGAAAACTTGGTGGATAACGTCACAATTGCGGGAATCAGGGTGACCAGTTAAAGACACAGGACCTAGAAGATTCAGGGCTCCTCTCACTCGAGGTGCTGATTACATGAAGCCACACTGAGATGCATATATTCAGGTTGTTCAAAAGCTGTACATTAGCGTGTGTCCGGATTCATGACAATTTATTCTCCTGATAAGCAGTGCATCTACCAAGCCATCTAGGCACCAGTCGTGAGAAAGATTTTTAACATGAAGTGTTTTCATCAGAGCCCATGGAAGGGCTACAAAATATTTCTGTGAGATCCTCTGATATGGTTTTTAATTTGGTATTTTTTAATAACCGTGCTGTTAAGTAAGTTTCATCCATTAGCTTATGTTCAGAAATAAGCTTAAGTAGTCATCAATTCACACCGTTCTAGTCATGGTTTTCCAAATGGATGGCATTTTCTATGGATGTCTGTACATTTTTATTAAATATGTTATTTTATGCCTATAAAAGCCTCTTCATGAAAAAAAATGATTTTGCTCCAAAAAAGGGGCATTAAGTTCCCAAGATGGCTTGATGCTTTCTTTCTGGACTACAACCAGCTGTACATGATGTTAAGTATATTATGAGACGAGCAGGGTGTCTCCAAATTCCTATAAGAGACGTGTGATATAGTATTGACCAGCTGACTCCTCACCTAAATTGTATACTTAAGTAGAATTACTGCCACAGTTATTTTTTTAGCTTATGATAGAATTAAAATTAAGTCTTAAAACCATTAACAAGAAAAGCTTGATTATATGAACACAGCTAATAAATACCCCCATGTTCCTCCTGGCAGGCATTGTGCAAAGTTTCCGGTGAAATATGGGTATCTTTTATGAAATATGAGAAACTTTGTTCATTTGCCCTTTCAGAGCAGGTCCCTTTGTTTCCTACATCAATTGTTTGTTATTATTCTTTCACGTGGAACCTCTCCCAGCAAGCCCTTATAAGACAATAAATGACCCAGTGGAGTTTTCATTTAAAACATCATAAACAAATAGGGTGTCTTTCTTGGCCCCTGTTCTTTAAAATTTAATTAAAATGCTTCATCTCTCATCATCACAGAAATGTATTCTGCTCTAACCTCTTAGCCTTGTTATTCGTTCTAGTTTGGGTAGGTTTTTAAATAGAACTCAATCTTTTCTCCTTTTCCAACGGGAAGAAAGAATGCCACATAGAGTACCTGTCAGCCTGTCCCAGGAAAGAATTTTTTAGTGGAACATCTATCTCCCCTTCTTTAGCGAATCCAGATAGCTTAGGAAGCAAGTATATGTGAGGCACATAATACATGAAGGTGCTGACTTCGACTTGCTTATCCTGAGGACAGTGTTCCTAAGTGGACCGAGTGCTGTTCTCTGGGTAGATCCTCAGACTGCCACTTACAGATTGTCTCGTAACCTACCATCCTTGTAGCACTTGCCATTTATAAATGAATGCTTTCTGTGTGTTTATGGGAGGACCCCCACCTTCCTAAACAAGCCTGAAGCTCTGCTATGGTTCTCCTTGGAAAGCCCCTAGAGATGCCAAGGTGGAGACAGGGGCTACTGGGCCATCTTCACATCCATCTCATTCACATAACTGTGGAGATTCGTAACGTGCGGACAGATGCCGCCATGATGTCTTCCCGACGCCCCCCTCCGTCCAGGGAGATGTTCAAGGGCGTTGAGATAGCTGATGACCTCAAGGGGAGTGGGAAGGGGTCATAAACTGGAAAATGGGGGCTAAAGGTGAAGCAGCACCTTCCCTCAAATGCTCCATCTTATTTTAATATATGAGCCATGCAGGACTTCGTCGTAAACTGATCTGAAGGAGCCAGAAAGCTTCTGAAGGCTCCCCTTTTCCAGGGAGCGCGGTGGTCTGCTGATTCAGAAGTCAGCACACTTTAGAAGGATGACTGCTTAGTGACTAAAGAGACCTTTGTTTTCATTTAATTGTTCTCTAAAATAGTTTAACTTGAGCCGCTGTACCTTGGTATACTCCTATCAGGATGCTTTTTCTGTGGCCCCCTAGGGAACCATTGCTTTCAGTAGATTCTTATGAGAGCCTGTGACCCCTCCCAGAGAGCACGGACCTAGTGTCTGCATCACTTTCTTTTTTCTAATCCTACACAGATTTGTGATCTTGGGTAAGGGCGGGGGAAGGGGGCGGGGCACAGTATAGGACACAGAAAGATGAACCTGTTACTAACAGACCTCCACATCCCCACTGTGTCTAAACCTCTCCCAGCACCAAGGTTTAGATGCACAGGGTGGGGCCCAGGCCCCGAGAGAGCGCTGTAGTCACCATCTGAAGGCGGGAACATTGATGTGGCCAAAGAGAAAAGCCTGGGAAACAGCTCTGTGAGAAGCAAGCCTGTGCTTCATGCCAGCAAGCTGAGGAGGAACTTAGATGTCCCAGGGCAAAAGGGGCTGAATTCGGCTTACCGACCTGATACCAGGTGGCTAATGCTGAAGGTTCCCATTCCTTTGTCTTTGGTTTGCTTGTTTAACATGTGCTCAGAGGAAAAAAGAAAAAGAATTGATGGGAGACACATTCTGTTCTGTCAGGAAGGCAAGCAATTCAGATCATTTCGCTCAGTTTCCAAGTGGATGTGCGTGGTAATTTGTACATTAAACCAGGCCTAAGCTTCACTGAGCGCCAGACCCTCAACCTCCTAATAATATCTAGACTGTTCCAGCAAATATTTCTTAAGCTCTTATGTCTCTGGCTCCCACGTTTGTGAAGCCTCACCTGTACCTCTGATTTGCCTTACACAAACAAGAGAAAAGATCATTGCTGAGAGGAGTGTTTACAGCAAAACTTATTTGCAGAAGACTCCAAGCTGAATGGTTCAGGGGCTCTTGCAACAATGAAGGTTTGAGCCCTTTGTGTAAGGCAGCCCGCGAGCCTTACACGTGCCATTATGTGATCTCTGGTCTGTATGAGTTTTGATGGGAATGGTGTCTTGTTAAATACACGCATATTTCAAGACACATCTAAATGCTCTCCATAAAACACGCAAATTCAGAAAATATAGGGCTTTTTCATTGGCCTTGGGGGAATTGCTCCAGTTGCCTCCACCGTCTCCCAGAGTAGGAATATCAGATTCTCTAAAATTCGGATGAAGCACTTGGGCTGCTTACAGGGAAGGGATGACATCCTCCACCATAAGCAGTCTTTTCCGTTGACAATACAGAACGAACCCGCCTCGCTATAAGCTAGACTGCATCTAAAGCCTTGAAACGACATATGTACGTAAACTTCTGGCTGCACACAATGCATCGCAATGTGAAAATGAAACCTTCCACCCCGTCTCTGGGAACTTAATTTTGAGACTGGCTTTGGTAACACAAAAAGTTCTTTTATTCCCCAGTACAGACTTAAGAGCCGTATGAACTGCCCATGATGCTTAAGTGGTGGAGTCTGAGCTGCCAGGTTTTCTGTATTGGAGGTGGGAATGCAGGAATAGTGATCACGCTGCTCCAAATACTTGGTTTCAGGCTAAAAGTCTAGCTCCCTTTGCATCATTACTCAGAACTCCAAAGAAAATTGATACGTGATTTCCAACCCTGAGCTGACTTGCTTTCCATACCCATTATTAAATACACAATGTGATGAAACGTCTGGGTCTTATGCCAGCATCATGAATTCCTGTGCAGCAGCTGAACTGAAAAGATAGCTGTAGTAGGAAGAATAGTGCCCCTGCCCCGAAAGTGTCTACATCCTAATCTTCAGAACCTGCGCCTATGTTACCTTACACGGCAAACTAATATTGAATGCCAGCTATAATTTATATATAGTCACAGGATGTGGAGTACAGCATAGGGAATAGAGTCCATGGAATTGGAACAGCTATTATATATGTGATGTCAGACGGGTAGCATTGGTTTGTTGGAAAAGTCGTGACGTACTTTTTCTGTTTTTCGTTGCAAAAATGCATCATGACTTTTCGGACAACCCAATAGATTGGGGGAAAGGGGTTATCGCTTTGTGAGGGCTGTAAATGTCTAACTATTACATTGTTTTGTACAGCTAAAAGTAATAAATAAAAGGGGGGGGTGATTTGCAGATGCGATTGAGTTGTGGGTCTTAAAATTGGGCAATTATCCTGGATTATTGGGGCAGGTCCAATGTAATCACAAGGGTCTTTAAAAGTGGAAGTGGGAGACAGAAGATTAGAGCCAGAGGGCCGTGCTAGGAGGACTTAGTCCGCCCTGCTGGCTTTGAAGATGGAGGAGAAGGGCCATGAGTCAAGGAACGCAGGTGGTCTCTGGAAGGTAGACCAGGTGGGGAAATGGTTTCTTCCCAAACCGCCCAACAGGGATTGCAGCCCTCCCCACGTTGTGATTTTAGCACCAGGAGACCCGTGTCACATTTCTGACCTACAGGACTCATAAGATAACACGTTTCTATTGTCCTAAAGCATTGTTTGTGGTCATTGGTTACAACAGCAAATAGGAAACTAATGCCATGTGCAGCTGTTTCTTTTACTAGATCCATGAGCAAAGGACGATGCTAAAATGTTTCCTAGGATAATGGGAACTTGCCACTCAGTGCATAAATTGCCTGAGAAGCTTGAAAGCCAAAAAGCATGTTTTGGTTCTGATGACTGAGAATCCTTTATGACTTTCTTTTGACCCAGCAACAGGGGTCAAAAATCTTCCTACCACCCTCACAGGGCATACCTCCATAGCAAACGTCTTAGAGACCCTGGAGTCTGCCGTGCTTTGAGAGTGCTCCTGAGTTCCATCATGGTTAGCTCTTGAAATCAGGTAACAGCCTGTAAATTTGATAGAAGGGGTTAGGTAGGCCTGCATACTTTTCTTGCCTCACTATTAGCAACTTACACGCAAAGAAACAGCAAGCCTGCCGGAAGCTCATATTTTTCCTTAAAGATTTCGCATTGCATTTGTAAGACTGACAACCCAAGTCAAGGGGCTGGTTATATTTTCCAGGATTCCTGTTATCACTTACATTTTCTGGAAAAGCATTATTTCTTTTTGACATGGTTATTTCTTTTCATTCCAGTAAAATATTTCAGACTTCTAAAAAGGCCTAAAGTAATAAAATAATTTTCAGATGGCAACCACCAGCTAAAACATTAAAAACATTACTCTGTACGCTGGTACCTGTTTTTCATCACATTTCCTCTCCCATATATTCTGAAGGGAATATGATATGCTGAACTTGTCATTTATCATTAGTTTGCATAGCTTTATACTACTATTCACACACATATGTATATATATGCAGTGGTATCTTCGTACATAAAAACAGAGGTATAAAATGCAACCAGTCAAAGCAATAGTAATAATCAATGACAAAAATTACAATGGCTCCATAACCTTTTAAGAATTTTTGTCAAAATATTTAAAAATGAACTATACTAATGAACATAGTATAAGAAACAAAAAAAACAGTAGAACTAATATTTAGCATCCTGTAATTTAAAGCATTAGAAACACTGCAGATTAAAGTGTTTTATTCTTTGTTGAAGGCCTACCAGGGGTAGTTGGAGCAGCGCTTCCCTTTTTGTCCTTGTGTAACTTACCGAATGGAACAGGAAAGCGTTTCCAGTCAGGCCCCTTTCTAAGTCTGAACCAGCCTCCAGCAGTTTATCCTTTGTTCTGTCAATGTCATGAAATACCTCTGAGAGTTCCTTTGATGTGAAGTTTTGTGCCAGCATCACTTCCTCTGGGACGTCTTCCTTTTTTGTCACAAGCTCTTTCCTGAATTATGTGGCTAAGTTCCCTTCACGAAGTTCCTCTGACTGCGTAGCCAGTCTCTCAAACCATGGCGTAGGCAGCTGTTTCTTCTCCAGCTCCACGACGTTCAGCTCAGGCCTTCCTTCCAGCTCGCTCCCTCTTCATTTCCTTGATGCACTCGTAGGTGTGTGGGCCAAATCGCTCTTGCCATTGTCCCACTGTTGTAAAACTTTGCTTAAGTTTATCACTGGGAGACAAGGAGGCCACACGAGTGCATGCTTTGCTGTCTGTGTGTGAAAAGGGGAGCACGTGATCAGGGACCAGTCAGACTTTGGCAGAAGTGACATGATTGGACAGGACCATGACACACATCTGTTGCTTATGTAGTGTTTGTGGACAGAAGAGCTAGCAATGAAGCATTATGGAATGTGGGTGTTATGCAATTACTAGCACTTAATATACCACGGCCACCGAAATTTGAATAGTGTTGAGTGACTGGTGTATGTAACTAAACCATAGTGACTGATGTATGCATTCAGATTATGCAAAGCAAGACTGCTTCTCTGTGTGTGTGTGTGTGTGTGTGTGTGTGTATGTTACATATTTAAATAAGTATCATAAAAAAATGCATATCCTTTTATAAACTTGCTTTATCCATTCAACGTTATGTTTCTGAGAGTTATTTATATTGATGCACACAGCTATAGTTCATTAATATTTTTCTGTTTTATGGTATTCCATTCACATTACTGTATTGTTATTTATATATTCTTTTATGAAAATGTAGATTGCTTCCAGTTTTTTATTATTGGAAATATTACTCCTCTGAGAATTCATTTACTGCTTCTGTGTAGTTAGTTATATGCAAGTTTCTCTAAGGAAACTATATCTAGGAATAGAATTACAGGATTCTAAACTTTGTTAGCTATTTCTAAATTGATCTACTGATTTGAATTCCCCAGTAAGTTTCTAAAAGTTATTTTGGCTCAACTTGCTTCATAACAATTACTATTGACAAATTTAGTTTTACCAATTTGAAATAAACTGGTGAGGATAATTTAATTTGGATTTTCCTGATTAATGGTGAGATTCAGCATATTTTCATGTTTCTTCAAATATTGTTTGTATTTTTGAAAATATATATAATTTATTTATTTATTTATTATTTATATAGACCAATATTAAAAGTTTATAACTCACGTACATTGCAATTATCCCCGAGTCACTTGGATTAGCATATATTTTAATGCATAGAAGATTTTAACTTAAATATAGTAGAATTTACCAATTTTTCTTTTTTAGTTTATGTTTTATATTTTGCTTCATAAAAGTATTCTCTTTTGTGCTTCATTTCAGAGAGATAGTGTCTCTTTTTTCCTTCTAAAAGTTTTAACTTTTTTCTATATTTAGCTCATTAGTAAATATAGAACTCATTTTTGCTATAGTATGAGATAAGGATCTAATTGTTTTATTTTTGATGTATGAGCAACCAAATTTTCCATCATCATACACATAGGGGTAAAAAGTCCTTTCTCCACTGACCTGCAAAGCCATCCCACTGTCATACATCAATTACTTTTTTAATTAGACTTTATTTTTTAAAGCAGTTTGAGGTTCACAGCAAAATTGAACAGAAGGTACAGAGATTTCCTGCATACTACCCGATTATCAACATACATCATGTGTTTATACACACCAGAGTCTCTTTTTGGACTCTCTACTTTGTTTCCTTGGTCATAGAGTCAGTGCTACACAAACTCCAAATGGTATTGCTATATCTGTGTAAGGGACTTGATCTCTGAGACAGTAAGTCTCCCCACATTGCTAGCTAAAAATTTCTAGCTAAAATTAAAGTACATCTTGTTATTGCAAATAGTATCTTTTAATGGATTATATCTTCTAAGTATTGCTGGTGTATGGAAATGCAATTTTTGATAGTTTTATTTGGATATAATTAACATACTATTTAATTCACCTATTTGAAATATACAGATCAATAGGTTCTGATTTTTTTGAAATATTATATATAATCATATACATTATGTTTCTGAGAGTTACTCAAGTCATGTGTACTTATGTGCACTTATACTATTATTATTATTGTTGTTGTTGTTGTTGTTGTTGTTATTATTATTTGCTGTAGAGTATTCCATTGTATATATATATATTACCATTCATATATTCAGTTTCCAGTTTGGGGCTATTACTGATTATACTTTTTATTTCTGTAATTTCCTTTTGACTCATTTTAAACCTGCCCAACTTCTAGATAATGTTTTATTCCTGGTTTTCAATGTCTTCTTCTCTGTCTTATAAGCATTTTATGTATATTTGTTGTATATCTTGTTTATCATTACCCCATTATCTTGAGGATCTACACTGTTTCCTCTGGCACTTTGCGCATCTTACTTCCTCTTTTATCGTGTAATTTTTTGTCATCCTTTGGTTTATCCTTTGCACTTGGCAATCTCTGGGATGAATGTCCTCTTGGGTTGACATCCGTCTTTCCTGAGATCTGAGTTTGCATCTGCCAGGTGCCTTGATGCCTACTCTGCGTCAGGTTTGTGCTCCTATCATGGCTGGGGCTTTCCTGGACACTCAACGGAAATTCAAACTGTAAACCTATGTGAAGGTAGGCCTGTGGCTGTGAATTTGTAGGTGGGAGTCATTTTGCTTATCCTGTATCTTGATCAAGACAGGTGACTCATTACCATTTCCTGTGGCTACTAGTCAACCATTTCTCAGCTGTGCGGCACTGGATTCCAACACGTTACCCTGGGGGGTGTGGGGGCCAAGGCAGCTCCCTGCCCCTGGGAAGCTGTGCACACAGTCATCTGAGTTTCTAAGGCAGGAAGTGTCCCCAGGGAAGTGCTGGTTCACTTCTCTGAGGTTCACCCCTCTTCTCCTTTTTATGCCATTGGGATTTTGCTTACTTTCTTATGGGCTCAGCTCTGCTTTAGAAGGACAGAGTATTTATAGGAATTCTTTTGGAGGTTTTCAGCACCCCTCGCCTGTCATAATACCAGAAATGGAAAGTGGTGATATCTTCTTTGAAGACTTGAAGACTATTTTCTGAATATAAACAAAACAAAAAAAACCTCATAAGTGAATTCATAGTTGTCTAGTGGAGTGGGTCACACTGATAATAGGAGTATAAAACATTCACACTTATCATTCTCAGTTATCCAGAATTAAGTAAGCTTTTCTTTCATGGGTTTCCAGGTTCCTGATACCTAACTTCCGAAGGTAAAAGTTGTCTTTAAATATCAGACTATCATAAGTGACTCTTTTACCAGTATACATAATACTCCAATAGTATCCTTGTACGTACTTTGTCGATATATAGACCATATCTGTAGGAAACATTTCAGGAAGTGGACTTTCTGGGTTAAGGTTAAGAGATAGTTTAATTTTGTAAGATTTTTCCAAAGTGCCCTGGCAGAGGTCATACCAATTGAGTCTCCCATCAGTGGACTTAAACAATGCTTATTTTCCCATACCTTCACCAACAGCGTCCCATCATCTTTACCTTTGACAACCTGATAAGCGGTAAATAGCATACCATTATAGTTTAAATTTGTTTTTCTCTTATTATGTATGAGTGCTGAGTGCTACCCCCAGTGAAATGAACAAGCCGCTGATATCCTGGGACTGTTCACCATGATGTGGAATAGATTCAATTCAGGAAGAACTTGTGAAACGTACTCTCCTTTTTTCCATTCCCACCCCAACGGTGCAGACAGTAGAAACTCATTCTCATACTGACCTTATTCAAGGTAACAGAGGTATTATTCCAGCATGTTGGTTTCAAGGATTTTCCTCCATGCGGAATAAATAGTGGTACTGAAATATCACTAAAACTCTAAGTAAGCTGATTATGTGCTGTCAACGGTGAACGCCCAATCTATCTACAATGCAAGCACTTAAATAGATAGAGGTATTAACTGTCATTATATTTGAGAGAAGTAGAGAATTGTGTGCTCATGGCGTATTCCTTAAAAATCTACTCAATGTTGGGGCCGGCCGAGTGGCGCCGTGGTTAAGCGCTGGCTTGGGAAGCTGGCGGCCCCGGTTCGGGTCCCACATATGAGGGCCAGTGACACTGCCCTCAAAAAAAAAACAACAATAACAAAAAAATCTACTCAATGTTAATCCCCTTCTTCCAAAATGGCTGTGTCATTCTAGGCATCACGTGGAGATGAAGACCCAGCATCAACAGAAAAGACATTATTACTTTATTTTATCTCTACGTTTGAAGGAAAGGAAAAAAATACTTTCTCAAAACTTACTAAGTGAAACCCCCCTTGTTAATCATTGACCAGAATTGAATCATTAAATATAATAATACTCAAAAGAATATATAATAATGCAGTGCTCCTGAATGAGTTTAGTGCTGAGTCCTCTGCAGAAATTATTTCATTTTCTCTCAGTTGGTATTAAAGGCATTAAAGTCTTCACGTGGAATTCAGTCCACTATAGTATTTATGGGGAAATGGGCTCTGAATTTCAACCAAGTTCACAAATGAAAATTTGCAGCCTATGCACCAGCTGGGACTGCTCACTCTTACTACATTTTAAACTTGATACCTGAGCATGAATTTTGAAAAGAATAGCAGCAGGTAAATATGAAAGAATACCACCTCTCTCTGATGTAGTCTTTGCAGTGAGCTTACAAATGAAATATAGTTTCATTTCACATGAACAACAACAAAACTTCACACATAGATCCACTGAGAATGGACAGTTGATGACGAAAATGCTATGACTTTATTACAGAGTTATTTACTAGATTCTTAGCAGAGATTCTAATTACCCTTTCCCCATAACTTGGTTAATTTCTGTAAAGTCTACTGATAAAATGGAAAACCTTAGCCAAGAAGCATGGCTCTGCTACTCCCCAAATGTTACCAAAACATAGCAGCCATCGCCCCCAACTCCTCTGTCCACATGAATCACCCCCTGCCCTTTGTGGGTGTAAAGAGATCAGGAACAATTTCGAAACCTATTAATGAAGCACTGAGAACCCACACAGCACAGCTTAGCGATCTCAACAGTGGCCCTAATTAATGAAGGAAAAGTTCCAGGCGGAATGAAAGCAAGCACTCCGGTGGAACCAACTCGGAAACCTGAAGACTGGGGGCTGTGCTGGAACTAACTAGGGCAGGCCACTGCCGTCCTAATTGAAGGAAGCCTGACTGAGAGAGGAGGTTTGAGTCAAGAAAATTAGCAAAGGTTTTTTATGTGAAGTTCTGGTGAGGAGAATGTTAGGACTGTGAAAGAACAAAATGCAACCAAATTTTGAAGATCTAATCGGCTTTATTGAGTGATTCATGAATTGGGCAGCATCCCACATCTAGTAACTAGCAGGATGCTCAGAGGGGTTGTCACCATGGAAAAATTTTATAGGAAGAAACATGGGGCAAGGGAGCTATTGACCAATGAGAACAAAGGATTATTTTTAGTCCAAGCCATCTTCTTGGGGGAGGAGGACCACAAGACTTTCATCATGCAGATTGCCTCTTCTTCCTATTAGTGGAGGAATAACGATGGCCCAGGGACAGAGTACACTGGGGTTGACCAGACGATTTCAGACTGGTCAGTAAGGTTGCATTTCTGGTGCCACCATTTTGGGCCTGTGGTTTATCTCTTTAACAGGACAAAATCTCATGTCATTAATCTTGCTGAGCCCCACGGCATTGCCCTTGAGTTTTTACAGTCCAGGTAACACTATTTTTTTTCCCCTGAGAGAAAACACTTTATCTGTAGCAGCATTGCCCAAGGCTGCTTGAACAGGTCTCATGGAAAATGGCTTCCGTTAGCATAGAGGAAACCCACATCTTACTGCCTTAATTTGTGGACCATCACATCGTATTGCTTAAAAAATAAAGAAAGAAGAGATGCAAATAGCAGCCTTGTTCTTTGTGGTTAAAGAGCTTTAGTGGAGTTTTTAGCTTATCAGAGGTGTAAGTGCTGATATCCTGTGTGGTCCCCTGCTTCCTAGGCTCCTTCTGGGGCCCACTCAGCTCCACAAACAGAGGAAACGGCTCTCTCGCAGTGAACTAGGCTCTGTGAGCTCTGCTCATAAACCCGAGGAGACAGAAGTGCCCCCCGGAAAGGGAAACCCAAGTCAGGAGGGCATTCGTGAGTCTGGGTCACGGAGCGTGTGCCGTTGGGCTGCTGCCGTTCTGTGCAGCTGAGCACACACTCGATGCCCACCGGGAGGCAGAACCACCACACTCTTCGGCATTTGTAGCCAACATGCCAAGTGGACCTGGAAATGTTATACCCCATTTCCACGTGTCCCTTAAACACCCCCAGATCCAGGTGCATGCCCCTTCCCTCCTCAGATGGGTGTTTCATTTCCGGCACAGATCCTTCTGCATATATTGTGCCTTACTGCTGGTAGGAAAATTGATGTTTGTCAGGATTTTTATTCAGAATAACAGATTAACAAGCGTCTTCCAAAATGAATAGTTTCCGGGTGAGAGATTGCAATACTCTTTTGTAGATTTAGTGGATTAGAATACACATTTTCAGTATTTTAGGCCTCAGATCCTAATCCTTTCCAATTCACCAACTCACTTTATCCAAAAACATGGTATCAGAGTCCAATGAAAGGGGCTCTTTGTTTCTGATTTTAAGCTTCCCTTATGCCTACATTTACAAGAAAGTTTGGTTTCTATTAGTTTCATGTGTACAAAACAATGTAATAGTTAGACATTTACAGCCCTCACAAAGCGATAACCCGCCTCCCCCAATCTACTACCCCTCTGACATCATATATAGCTGTTGCAATTCCACTGACTCTATACTGTACTCCACATCCTGTGACCATACATATATTAAATTATAGTTGGCATTCCATATTATTCAGCTTCAGGTGTACAGAGCTGTGGTCATGCATCTACAACCTCCATGAAGTGGTCTCCCTAATAAGACAAGTGCCCACTGGACACCCTACAGAATCTTTGAAGCCAAGAGAACTGACAGGCCCTGTGACAGCTGCACACTCCTGTTGACTTTAGGCTCCCAATCTTATAAAAAGGATACACCCCTGTGATTTTCAAAGGAAGACGTCCACTGCTTTGCACCTGCCTACATATCTCTATGCCATCTGCAGAGCAACCCGGTGGGCTCCTCTGCCCTCAAGGAAGGGCCTGCATGTGCTGAGCACGACACCTGCGTGTGCCCCCCACCAGGCCTGGAGCCGGATTTCTGATGCTCCATCCATTCCGATGGCTTTGGATTGGTGACCTTCCTGAGTGTGCTGCTTCCCGTGGCCAGCTGTCAACTCCAAAGACACCAGAGGCTCCGGTGGCACCAACCCTGGCACATGGTCCATCTGGCAACACTCACAGCGACCTGTGTCATCTCGTTCACCTGGGAAAGGTGGTTGGAGACAGGCAGAGGTGGAGAGATGGACGAAAACAGCTGACTGACAGGCCTTCACACGAGAAACTGCTTCCTTCTTTAGGAAAATGCCTTTTTTCTGATTATAAAAGTTATATACGCCCACGGCAAAAATTTTGGGAAATACAGAGAAGTGTAAAGTTGGAAAAAGTGACCTTGATCATCCTACCCAGCCAACATCTTGCTGTATTTGTAGTAGGGAAATTTCTGGTTGTCCGGTAAGAAGGTATCTTTCCCCTAATCACATAGGTTTTTAAATAATCTCAGGTCCTGTGTTAATATCATTTAAATGGGAGACTTCCAAAACCTGGAGTGCTTCCAGAATATCATTCCTTCCCTTTCTTCAACGGATCTGCTCAGTTATTCATGTTTTTTGACTAACAGATCCCAAGAGTATAGCATCGCCCTTCCCAAAATTCTCAATAAAGGGAAGTGTCATTCATTTTTGGATTTGAAGAGAAATATTCAAGAAGGATATTTCCTCAAACCCAGTTCATCTCTCCTGCTTTATAAGGATGCGTTAGACACAAAACACAAGATCTCTTGATAGATGGTCAGAATAAGTCACAAGACTGATGACATTAACTGAACAGCAGTCTTGTCCTGACGGTCTCAAGTACACTTCTCATCCAGCTGAGGTTGCCCAACCTGGTCCCAGAAACATACAAAAGAAAAAAAGAACATTTTCCCAAAATAATTAAATCCTTTCAAAAGTCTGTCAGTAGATTATGAAATTAACTGCTGCCATCACAGTTCATTTAGTAAAGAAATAAAACTACGGTTTAGTAAATATTTCAAAGAAAAGCATATATATAAAGGCAATAGCAAAAAGTCTTTATATTTCTGTGGAACTTGGAGTTGTTAAAATGTTGTCATTCTATTATATAAAAAGGCTGTTTATGTTAAAAATTGATAGTAACTAAATAGATAATATAAAAAGAATATTAATAATATGAATTAAAGTAGAATCTCAGGTTGGCTCCACAAACAATAAAACTTGGATAAACTCTGTTCTCTATACATGTTCTAGTTTCAGAATCAAAAATTGAACTAGAGTCTAAGTAGCCTCTCACTAGTAACTTGTATGTGACTAGAATCTAAACTGGCTTAGATTCTAAAACCATTGTGACATTCCTGGGCCAGAAAAGCACTATCAAGGCCTTCCATGCTAGAAGTGAATATGAAACTCCCATCTATGTTAGAATGATTTAGAAACAGGTCGTAGAGTGGACTCTGGTGAATGATGTAATTGTCCATTTCACCACCTTCCAGGGATCCTGCACATCCTAATTGTGAAACAATATTGCTTTAGGTACAAGAATACCTGGTCAAAATAAGGTTGACCACCCACAGCCTTCATGGCCTAAGCTGCTCATGTGTCTGTGAAAAGCACTGATAGACCTTTTTCATCTTCCCATGCCAGATTTTATAGAACACAAATGCTTCCTATTAAAACTCACCGCAAAGATGAAAGGCAAAAGCATTCTCCGATGCTCACAGACCCCCAAGAACTCTCTCAGGACATCCCAGGAGCTGTTGCTGCTTTTCATCATTTTGTGAAAAAATAATATGAGTGGGAACTGCGATTTCTGACTGCAATCTCACTTCTAATCTTGGTAGCTTGAGGAATATCGATAAGAGACCCAAGGCCTAAGCAGCTACAGCTAACTACTGATTTATTGAGCTGTTGGGACCAGGTACTTCATGAGGACTCTGTAAATATGGGCTGATGATGGGAGTGGTCAAGTGCCCATAATTTGTGAATGTCAGTTTATATAGGTGTAATATTTATGGTTGTAGGATAGACTCGAGTGATTATCTGTACCAAGGGGCAGAAAATTCACTTCTAAAGGATGACTGTTAATATAAGCATTTTTTGGTTGAATTTTCAATAACATATTTAAGAACCAAATACTAACAGCTAAGGAAAACCATCACATAATGAACTAGAATCATACAAAACAGGGAACAAACGGACAGAAGACATGGGGGCTTGAGGGACTGAATTGTGTCGCAGAGTACACTGAACTCTCAGGGTACATTGGGAGAGGAAAGCTCAGGCATCTTTGCACTCGGGAGAGAAAGTGACAGAGATCAGTAGCTGCCAGTATCCAGGGGCGACCTCCACAGTGGTTCCCAACCCAGTCCTTTGTCACACGAATGTGTGTCATGTATTCTCACTCATGGTATGAAGTGGGTCTGACTCTCACTACAAAACATTAGGAACTGTCAGAAGCTGCGCTTGCATGTAACAAAGGTTTTGCTTGTTTGTTTAGCTTGTTTTCAGGAACTGAAAAGTTGTTGGGGAAGGAGGGGCCGAGGAAATTGGTCCATAACGGCCAGAATGCAAAGACCAGTGAACTCAGGGCCCCTGGTAACCATAGGGTTTTATGAAATCACTGTGAAATATTCAGCATTGTTTTGGTGGCAAGTGTCAGTTCCTCTCGCAGCTGTCCTATGTGCCTCCCCCTGCCTCGTGCAGCCTGCAGCAGAGTTTGACTGTGAATATTACCAGACATACGCATGTCTGTCTATTGATTGATCTTTCATTGGTGCGAAGGTAATTTTCCATAGAATTCCAAAGGTCTTTTCTTTAGCATGGCATTCACATTCCTTCTCGATGTGGCCCAAAGTTCCCCCCGGCCTTCATTTTCTGGCACCCTCCTGCATCTCTCTAGGAATTCTCTCTTTTGGGGGACCCGGGCCTCCCAGTGTCCTTCCAGTAGGCCTGCGTCTTTCCCACTGAAGACATGGAACGTTGCTGCTGCTGCTGCTGCTGCTGCTGCTGCTGCTGCTTGTCTCCAGGGCTCTTACTGACCCTTCACTGCCTATTTTGATCTCACTCATTCCACGTCTTTGTACTTCTCTGAACAACCAAAAGCCAAAGGTTGTCCACTTCCCTTTTTACTGTCACTTGAGGCTGCCACAGTTGAGGATTTCGTTATAATTAGTGGTTTATCTGTCACTTCCTCATACTGATTAGACAACTCTTGAAGGTAGGGGATGCTTTTATTCCTGTTTAACCTTCCCCAACACTTAGCACACTGAACCCTGTACTGGGCTCACACAATGATGACCTGCTTTTCAAATTTCTTGTTGGTTTTTTGTTGTTGTTGTTGTTGAAACAAAGAAAAGCGAGAGCAATTCATCTTATTTTTATCACTATTCTCAGATTAACTACGTTTTCGAGTTTACTATATATCCTAGTGGTCTAGGCAGGCCTGTTTCCCCCAAATCATATAAAAGGGGGAGGGGAGTATAAGTTATGATTTGTGAAGATAAATGACTGAAATTTTATTATGATATTGTCATGCTACTGATAAATCATCTATGCCTGAGAATTCATATTATTTTTGGTCAAGAAATACACTTGTTAAAGGCACGTAGTTAATTTTATCCAGGTTATTTTGTTTATCTCAGTGGGACTGAGTGATTAAAGGGGGAGTTTTATGCTGTGTATCTTCCAGTTTCAGTGAAGCAATAATTTTTTCCCTTCGATATATTTATTAAATATGCCTTAAAATCATGGAACCTGACTTAGGATAAAGCAACTCTATTTTTTTTTTACAATAAACAACTTTAATTACCTTTTTTTCAAACCACTTTGTTGAAACACACAATGTGTTTGTCTCCTGAGGTGAGTGTGAAAAAGTCCTGCCAGCAGTACTGAATTCTGCTGTAATTAAAGAAAAACCAAAAAGGTCAAATAGCAGAATGGGGTAAATCTCAGGTGCCACTCTGCACCAGGACCGTCCGTCGCTGAGTTGGTTATTCGATGAATCTTATATTTCTTCTTCTCAACCTCATGCCCATGTGAAATTGGAAAGCCTCCACATCTTCAGTTAGCTCCTGTTTTATTTCCCTGCCTTTTTCAGAGTGGTAAGCGAATCTCTAACAATAAAGCCGGACAGAAGATCACACCGAGATGGTTGGACAAGCAGTTTTAGAATGAAAGCAGGATGGTTGCTTTGTTTTTGTGGACTTGGTCTCCCGCATTTCGAGTCAATGAAATTTATCAAATCCACAGGAAATAACCTATTATGCATCAGTGAGTCGGCTAGGTATTAGGGACACAAAAGAACAGTAAGACACGCTGTCTACCCTAAAGGGACTTATTGTTTCGAGGTAAGAGGCAGCCTTGTAACTAGTAAAATAAATCATGAGCTGCAGCAATGCTGACGATTAATACAGGCCCCCCAGGTAGTGTCTGAGTGGGGAGGCTTTCTAGATGTTGACATCCCCACAATGCCCAGTGAGTCCTGAAAGTGGGGGGTTCCAGGAGGCCAGTGGCAGCCAGAACACCTGACTTATGAAGAACTCAGGACCTCATTTTCATTCCATTGAGTATATATTGTTGAGCATCCCTACAAGCTAGGGAGTGAGCCAGCCCCTGGGGGCACATCGCTGGGCTGGAAAGACACTGCATTTTTTAGGGCTGAGTTGAGAATGCAGACAAAGGGACAGGCCAGTGCCACCGGGCAGACACGTGGCAGCTCCTAGAAAAGGCACTACACACAGACCTGGGAAGTCAGCACAGTGTTCCCCAGAGACTCTGGTTCCCTGCCTCCATCTCCTCTGTGGGTGGGAAGGGTGCGCACAGATAAAGAGAGCATTCCAGCAGCGGCAGCCTTGCCCCCTCCTTCCTTTCCTGCATGGCACGCCTCTGCCCCGACGCATGCAAGTATTACATGGAAACATGTCATGAGGGCCCCTTAAGTCAGCTCCAATGTCAGCAAGGAGATTTTTTTTTTTAAATGATGGCCCACATACTCTGGATAAGAACTGCATATAACCAACTGTTGACAGTGATGTACAAAAACCTGTGAGGGACACCCAGTGTCACTTCTCCCTACGGAAGGACTAGTCACCTTGCCGAACACGTGGGTCCCTTCACCATGCCCCATGTTGTTTCTGTCTGGGCCCTCCTGGCATAGCCAGGTTTTTTCTTTGCAGTCTTATCACTGCTGAGAGAGCGTTCAGTCTTTTCTCATGACCCATGCGAACGGCTGCCCAGTTCTCTCCTCTCCCTAACCTGAGCCCCTGTGTCCGCAGCCTCTCGCAGCCACACTCTGCCAGACCCTCGGCGATGGGAACAATGATGCGAGCAGACCTTTGAAAGCCCTACTGTCAGGAAGAGCTACTTTGTCCTTGAGATCCTAGCTTAAAACAGGTTCCCCTGAAGTGGAACGCCATGACACTGCTTATGCGGCACTGGTTAAATATCCCACGGTGGGCCGAGGCTGCTGTGCAGTCACTTCCCTGCCATCATCATCATCACACAGCTACTAGTGTGGGGATGTGAGGAAGCTGGGACAGTTGTCCCCAATTAAATCTCCGTGCACAGTTCCTCCAGTAGCCCTGTTTCCCTACCCAGAAGTGATGACAGGAGACAGAAGCTTCTCGGAGAAAACACACCATAACCTTGGGGACCATCAAAATGATGGTGATCAGTAGGGAGAGATGCACCGTGACTACATTTTACTGAATTTCAGCTGCATAATTTTGAGCCCTGGAAGCATGCTCGTGTGCCAGAATGATTAATGATACAGTTTATGCAGCTCATTGGTCATTCTTAAATTATTTAAATAGTCATCTGTCATTTTGTTATTCGTTTTATTTCTCTTTCCCCTTAGTTGCTTTCTCTTGTGTGATTAGAAGATGTTGGCCAGAGTCTGGGGAGAAATGACCAATGACCTTCTAGGCACCGGTGTTCCCAGGCTCAGGGAAGGTCGGGGAAGATGAGGCCCAAACATCACCTTTGGTCATGCTGTGAAAAGCACACACACTGCATCGTCTTTCCTGGGTGCCATACCTTGGAGAGCTCTGCCTCGGCCAGCTCACTGATTCAGTTTTCTGATTTGTGCCACATGAAACCACTGGACAGAGTCAGATGTGGTTTGAAGGCCTAGGGACTTCCTTTAAAATCCAAACAATAATCCTCCAAGTCCCCGCTCTTTACGTGCATTCGTAATATAAATTTTGAGTTGGAAATTCTGGAAACTCTGCCTTGTGGAATTGTATGAATATTCCTCCCAAATAGGAAATGCTCCGGATACTGAAACTGCATTTGTGCTAAAGACAGGAAAGGCCATAAGAATAACTTTTATGAGATCCTTTTATAACAGAATTGTGATATCTTATTACAATAAAGGATTGTCTGCACTGGACACTGGCCTCAACCTATACAGAAACTTGTAAAATGTAAGAAATTCCTTCATTACAGCCTGAGAAGGGATCCTGGGAGAGCTAGCTGGATGTAGAAAGGAAAATTCCAGAAGCCAAGGATAGTCAGAGCTCAGCTTCACACATAATTTATTTAGCAGTTGTGGCCTTCGTGCCAGCTAGGCATGTTTCTTTCATCAGTTATTGTCCGCCCCCTCCCCATCTCCCAGCTCCAATCACAGGAAATAGAGTGTGGTTTATACACACCCCACGTTACGAAAGAATCTGTACATGATACGAGAACCCTGGAGCCCCCAAATTTTCCAGCCTTCTGGGGGGGCTGCCTTCTCTGTTAATGTCCTGTAATTCTCTGTGACACATTACTGTCGAAATCCAACTTTGATCCCAATATTATCATGTGCGAGGTTGACCCAGCAGTCAACTGCCCCCCTATTTCCAACTGTCTAACACTAACCATTGAATGTGTTATTATCATACCCGGATGGTTGGCTTTTTTTTTCCTACTTTATTTGGTCCTAAACATGGACACTATAATTAATATAATTCTATGATAACATGTTACAGGTTATTATTAGAGTTTAGAATCATGAAATGGCACATGGGATGTTATTACTATTAAAGTTTATCATCTATCGAGGAACCTGTGAAGACAGGCAGCCATCATTCCTGGGCCCCCCCCCGCCATTAAACCACGTACTTAGCACTCATTCTCCCACCTTCTTTCTCTGAGTTCCAGGAGCTCCACTTTGTGTCATTGAGGCAGTAACAGCAAAGCAAATTTTTCCTGTTAATCTTATTACTCAGAACCATCTGGGGTCCCACATTGCAACCTCTCCTCATTCTAGACTATTTAACCTTGGTTCCCTTTTTGTTACTTGTCATTCTCTGCAGTAACCTGTTTGATATTCTCATCATTATAATCAAATTGCGAGTGAACCCTCCCCCAAAAAATGCAGTCTATATCATCGAAATTCTAATGAACGAGGATTTGTAATTATCCATAATGAAAGAAAACAGGAACATCCTTTTCATGAAGGGATGTCGGAAAGCAAATGTTTTTGGAAATTACATCCAAGAAAAAGCAAGAAACGCTTGTACGTCATTATATGACAGATCCTACTGTGTTTGGGGGCTTACTAATATGTCAGCCTGTGGTGGTGGCCTCCTTCTTAGAGCTGTCACACTACTGCCGGCCTCACCACAGAGCGTGGAGGACTTCCTTCCTGGGAGGAAGAGGGAAGGGAAGGGAAGAGTGGAGGCCCCCGAGCACAAAGCAGGGTCCCCACCACTGCCCTCTAGGAAATGGTGGCTTAGAGATAACAAGCAAAATGGCAAAAGTGTTCTCAGTGTAGAGAAACCGTGGAAAGTACTGCGTGTGGGGAAACAATGTGGGAGGCAGCTGAAGCTGTACAGTGAGCACCAGCATTGGGGTGCACAGCCTGTCCCCCATCTCTGCACTTCGGGGAGGTTCCTTATGTTCTCTGGACCTTGGAGTCCTCCTTGTTAAAATGCAGAGTTTGGCTCAGAGGCCCACCCGCCCTTACCCAGCTCTAAACTACTGTTTAAAACGGCTCCGTGCCAGTCAAATTTAGAGCCCTAATCATCTTGCTACGGGCTGGGAAGATCCCTCGTGTGAAAATAACGACTACAGATCCGTGCCCGAGGTGCACAGAAAGCTAAACACACAGCCGAAACTAAATTGGTGTATTAACTGCCTGAAACTCACCACCATCCTCACCGACACCGGTAGGTCAAAGCAGGCCCTCTGAGCAGAGGCAGGAGCCACCATTTCTTGAGCTTTCTCACATACTAACAAAGGCCTCGATGCAAAATGTAAGCAGTTACTAACCCAAGGGGCCTGGGAATAACAATGTCACGTTAGCCCTGATTTTCTCCCTGGGTTTTTCACATGACTCGGTGAGAAAAGCAGGAGGTTTTGGGTGCCAGCGAGGCCCACTGGAGGGATGAGAACACGGGGCGTGCGTTCCACAGAACAGCCCAAATCAGCGCTGTCTGAAAGATCTCTCTTCCTGCAAAGGCCTATCCAGGTTAATAACTAATTTTCTCTATATTACAGCATAGATGGAGGTTGTCATGGCAACTGGGTGAAAAGTTTAGCCAATGGAACCTATGTAGCACTTTTAGGCTTCCCCAGCTATCTGGATTTTTTTTTTTCCTTAATTTTTTTTCTCTTCCCCAGCTATCTGGATTTTTTTTTCCTTAATTTTTTTTTCTCTCATATCCAGTCTACTGATTTTTATTTTTTAGATCTAACAATCCAGAAAAGATTTTGTTTTATTTTTCTAAGGGGACATCTGATATGGGCCATGATTAGGGATTTATGGAATTTTATCATTGGATTATAGGGGTCATTCAGTCCCTTATTCTCCTACTCATTAAATAAAAACAATTGCCAGGGAACTTGATAAAAAAAAAAAATACAGATTCTTTGTCTTGACTCCAAACTATAGAATCAGAATTTCATCAGAGAGACGAGAATCTGTATTGTTAACAAACATCCCAATTAACCATGTCATCAAGCAAGGTTAGGAAACACTGATATAATTTCATGATTTCCGTCTGTGGACAAGGATGTTCCTTTGGGTTATATGTGCACCCTGTGGGAAAAAAGAAGAAAGGATTTCGTAGTTTTCATAGGATTCATGGCCTCGAAGAGTTGGCAGAAATTGAAATTTATTTCTGATGTAGCTGAAGCACCCAACTTGGGCCCCGTCTGCTTCCAGAACTCTCAACTTTGCTGAGCCCAAAAGGATGGTGATATGTGACATGAATCACAAGAGGTCACCAGCCGCTCCCCAACCTCCGTAACACCCTATAGACAGCCAGCCATTGGGAAGAATGGTGCTTTGCCCAATTTGAATCTCCCTTCTCTTTTAGGAGATGTTGAGTGGGTTTTTGTCATTCTCTTTACTGCCTTTGTAAATTTTCTCTTTTGATTATTCTAGTCAGGTAATGGTGAACTCAGCAAAATAAACACATGTGCAACCCCAAAGTTCCACACTTAATGTCAGTTATAAATTTCACCAAGTAGCTAGAACAGCAGCTATAACAAGGAATATTCTAATTAGTCTCAGAGGCATTTCGCTGCAGAAAATATGGGATTTTTTTTTCTTTTGCAGAGTTCACTAATTGCCCCCCAACAATAGGTATGAATCTCTTTTGTTATACTTGCAGAAAATATATGGCTTTGGCTTCCAGCTGGGACACTCTGGGGACGTGAAGGAAGTTGCAAAAAAAATTAATGTTTTGAACAGCTAGAGAGAACAGCTACATGGCTGTTGAAATGAAAATATATTAACAATATTCTCACTATATACACACTCTAAAAACACTTTGGGGTCACTGCAGATACTGTTTCCACTCTACAGATGATGGCTTCCATAAATATCAGTCCAGCACTATACTTTAATTACAAGTTTAAATATGCAAATGCAATACTTAAACTGACTAATTTCAAGAATGCATGGTCGTATTTTATTCCAAGTATACACATATAGCATACATTTTGAGTGGCTCTGTGGAGTCTATCCAACTGCTTGATAAGAGTGGAGAAGTTGTTCTAGTGACCAAACTATGAAAATAAGAACAAGTATCTACATATAATCCCCAAGGAACATTTGCAATGCTGCTTCATGCTTGGCAGAAGTTTTAAGTGCCTGGCATTTTTATTTTTTTTTACATCCTAGAATAGACATAGTCTTAATATCATAATGTCTTTCGATTGGAAGTCCTCTAGGACATTCCCCAGGTGAGTGGCCTTGAACTAGCTTCCAACCCACAGGAGTGTGCCGGGGAAATAGCTCTTCCTGAGGTCCTGCCTAGGGCTTCGTGCTTTCCCGCTACTATAGCCCAGCCCAGTTAGCAAGTCCCACTGGCCCTTCTGGAGTTTTTCTTTATCCACCTTAGACCTCTCTGATTTGAATTATTCTGTGTCGTCAACACAGATTTGACAGTTGGGCCTCAGTGAAATCAGAAACTAGAATTGCAATTAGAGTTTCTTAGTCATTGTGTATGTTGTAATATTACATTGGGATAATATTGGAATCTAATTAAAAGAAAGAGGAATTGTTCGTTTGCTTAACACATCCTTATTTTTTCCTTTTGAAACATAAAGTGAAAGCAAAGCTTGATTATCTTCGATAGTTGCAGTTATCTACCAACGGGGAATACTGAATATACATGATACACACGTTCCATGCCAAGGGTGCAGGAAGGAAATATAATTACAGTGAGATTTAGAGGATCAAGAATCTCTAGGTGTCTTTTCTTATTATATGTTTTTAATTTTTTTGGCTCTCGGCCTCTCAGTCATAGAGTTACGTAAAACATGATTACTTTGGTAACAATTTTCTTTATCCAACTCTTTTTCAGCAGGTGATTAAGCTTATTCTTGTTACTTAATATGAAATATACAGTGTGATTTCATTTATAAGAAGTTCAAAAACACACCAAAACTAAAAATTAAGTGGCTTAGGGCTACAACATGTGATCAACTAGAGACAGCCCAAGAGATGATAAACCCCAAATTCGGGGGAGCAATTTTATCCAAGTCAGGAGGATCAGGTCAGGTACACAGCTTAAAAAGAAAACTTACACCAGATACTTGTTTAAAATGGCAAGGAAGCCTTTAGTCAAGATATGCAATGGAGTCCAGATTGTTGGAGCAGGAGAGAGAGAGAGCGAACCTCCCTCCATGGACCCAGAGGCTGGAACGTCTCAAAGCACTGGGGTGAGCTGGTGACAAAAGAATGAACACAGGGGCTTAAGGCCATGTGGCTGGGCCATCTGTCTTGCTGACTGGCCCCTGTAGAAGTCAGTGTCCCACTGTGACAGAGCCCGGGAGACAGAGGCCCTGTCTGTTTTCATGATGACTTTTCCGAGGAATGGCTCCTGGGTTGTAGAAGTTACTTCTCAGAGGCAGAGAGGATGGACAACCACAGCTTTCCTGTTTGTGTCTTCTCGAGGGTTTATTTTATCCTGGGGGGTTTGTAGAACTTGTTTATTTGTTTTGTCCTTTACCATCGTTTTACCAGAGGCCGCCAAGGGAGAGGATTTCCAGATTCTCTAAGATAAAGGAGGGCAAGAGCCTGGAGTCACGAAGAGCCCCTTCTAAAGTTTAGTGAAGCTGAGCAGGGTAATTTATGCCTCCTGGGCCCACAGGAGGCTGCCAGGGTAGCACAAAGGTTCTTTTCCCAAAAATTGGGTGGATACACTGCTGCACATTGTGTCTTGATTCTCTAAACTTTGCATATACTTCATACATTTTCTTTAGTGTTTTGTAGAGGCTGAAATGGTAGTGAATACTACTTAATAGAAGGATTAGCAGTAAAAAAGATACTTAATAGAAGCATTAATATTATCCAGTAGAAGCAGAAGTAGCCATGTGCTCTGCCAGTGTCAGTGGTGGGTCCGCCGTTAAGAGCTCTGCAGGCTAATATGGGCAGAGCTCGCTGGATGGACGGATGGCCGATGCAATGGACGGATGGCCGATGCGCTTCCCTGCACTGTCCACAGGGTGCCACTCTGTGTCTTTACTGGCTGTGCTCCAACTCTCTGAAGGGAAGGGCAGTATTTCTACCCTTGACTTACTGATTCAGGCAGGGGCGTTAATCGTCTCTTCCTGATATCACCATAAACCCACATTCCCTAAGGCTACGTCACTCCCTGGAACTAAGTTAGCTACTTAGGGAAAAGACCATCCCACATTTCCAGAGGAACATGGTGGCTTTCTTGTTACAAGTCAACCAGTCACCTCCTATCTGTCTACTCTGACTATGGCACTGCAGCAGCCCTGCCCTAGATGTTTGCCTCAGGCTCTGAAAGAATGAATGTGCCTCCCTAAGCATCTCACGTAAAGCAAAGGAGGGGCTTTGGCACGGGAGACATTGTGCCTGGAAAGTCTGGGAATGTAGAACCCATTGGGCTTCTTCGGCCATCCGTGACCGTGGCTCCATCCAGGGGACACTGACTGTCCACATCTAAGTTTCACTAAAAGGGCTCAGTGATGCCCACATGGGCTACTGGGAAGTTAACGGTTAGAGGCAGCAGCGAGCCTCAAGGTCAGGTAGCCAATAAAAGCCTGGGATTTCATGCTCTGAATGATGATTGCATAAAATCTACTGGAAAGTGGGGACCTGATGAAGAGGCAAGGATGCTTGGAGCCCAGCATTTGGGCTGCACTTTGCAGCATGAGCAGATTCCGTGCACACATCACACCCAGTGTCACATACAAGGACCTTTAGGGTACCACTTTTCTAAAGTTTCACTGATGCCAAAGCAACAGGATGGAGGATGCCAGATCTCTTTCATTTCTCACAAGTTTGCTCACAAACTGATGTTTTAAATCATACCGTCTTGGCTGCCTCCTGAATTACTAAACAGAGGCTTTATTAGGAAAGATTCCCTGTTCTTTCTATCAAAGCAACTGTGTTCCTTGGGCATAAACAAAACTACCTCTTCTCTCTCTAAATTGGCCAGAGAGCCAACCTGGTATAAATAAGGACTTCTTAGCTTTGGCTCCAGATGTCAGCTCTTTCTCTTGAGGTTTTCACCTACTTAAAATTCACTTGTTGCTCTTTAAATTCATATGTAGCTTAAGGCAAAAGTTTGAATTTCTAAAATGAAACCATGTGTCCAAAATAAGCTCAGGGGAAACAAAAATAAGGCAAATAAATGGAATATCCTCCACAATAAGCAAAAGCATTAAAACGATAATGCTCCAACTTTGTGAACTAGCTTTTAAAAAATAATGTTATGCTCAAGATGAGCTTAAACCATGGAGACGCTCTCTTCGATAAAGCCTTAAAGAAAAAGCAGGATATTACCGCAAAAGAGATTCATTATATGCCATTTCTTTTCCCTGCATCACCATTAGATATTTGGACATAAGGAGCCCCAGCATCGGGTGATTCGAATGTGTGACCAGGGTTAAGAAACCCATGTGAACAAGATTCGGCAACTGTTCAGACAGGTGTTGACCACACACCTCCCCTCTCTACAAGCCCTACCACACCACTCACTCCTTCCCTAAAATACACACACATGCATGCAGTGTGAATGCACACACATACACACACACACTCACTTGTATATTCATTTAGTCAACAAGTTGAACTGTGGCTTTGTGCAGGGAGCCATGTTCTTGTGCCCAAGAAGCTCCCATCTAGGTGTGGACAATGTGCAAAGGTGCATAGGAATGAGGACAACTCCTGGGTGGAGGGGGGGCAAAGGAAAAGTGAGCCAATTTTTCTTAAAAAAAGAATCCATTTCCGATTTGCTCACAATTCTGATGTTGCTTTGCACTGCCATTAGGCACAGGATTGGTTCATATTATGTGTGTGAGAAAAGATAAAATGATGGACTCATACCTGTTTTTGATAACTGTCTGTTCTAGTCTTCCACTTTCCACTGTGACTTCTGTTTGTAATTTATAGATGTGAGACATGAATAAATAGAACTAATCCCTAAACAAGCTAGGTTTCCAGGGAAATCTATGACTCTGTCCAGTGCCCCCAGCCTGTCTTATTACCCATCTGAAAACAAGATTGACACTACTATGATTATCCTCTGGTTGAAAGGGACATTCATACTTATTTAGCCAATTACTGTGCTTTCAGGCAAACCAACCCCTGAGCGATTCCAGGCAAATGAATATCAGCCTTTCAGAAAAGTCACCTTGCAAACAAAAGTGAGCCCACAGCTACAATTAAGGGGAAACAGAGCTGGGGCAATGTGACAGCAAGACCCCGAACCCTTCATGGAAGGGCTGAGCCACATATGCAAACAGATGTGGCTGGAGAGGAAGCAGCAGTGAGCTTTGATAGGGAGCCAACTGGAAATACATGAAACGCTGTGGCGGACCACAAAGACGGAGCCACTGTGGAGTGAACCATGGCACTGCACCCTCGAATAACCCAGGGCCCCCTTGCATTGCTGCTCTCCAACAGGAAAAACTGAGAGGGTAAAACATTTTTCCAAAAATGTAACACTCTGTCTAGCAGTCCCTTCATTCCACATATCAGGTTATTATTCTGCAAAGACAGTGCAGATGCACAACTAAACCTCAACTGTTAGGAATTCCAGCATATAATCCATGTTTGGAGAAGGAATAACATTAGCATGTTTTCAAATAATTCGTTGTAAATGATCTCAGACTTCAAATAGCATCTACTAAGAACTCACTTTGGACCAAATATTATGCTAGGTGCCAAGGTTGAACAGGTAGAGTGACACAAAACCCCTGCTGAACATATACAATCAAAAAGCATCCCCCAGGGCCGAGTGGCTCAGTTGGTTAACAGCTCGCTCAAGAGTGTGAGCTGAGCTCTGGGCAACAGCAGTTCGATGCCCAGCCTGAGCTGAGCTGCCGCTGAGCTGCCGACAGGTGGCAGGATGGCTCAGCTAAAAAAAAAAAAAAAAAAAGCATCCCCCACCTTCCAAAAAAGATCTGGAATGTGCCCTGAGAATCCCTTCTCTGTATCCTGGGTGACTTGTAACCCATCGCTGCCTCACACCGAGATTCATGCAGTAAGTAAATCCTCGCCAGCCAAGCACCAGGCACTGCACTTGGTGCTGAACATATTATAAGACCAGCTCCAGTCACCAAAGGCTAAGAAGCTGTCACAACTAACACCTATCATTTTCCCTGATTTCTTTCTCGGTTTTGTTTGTTTGTTTGTTTGTTTGTTTAATTGTGGTTTAAAAAAGGCGAATAACACAAAATTCACCATCTTAACCATTCTTAAGTGGACAGTTCAGTAGCGTTCAGTGCATGCACGCTGTTAGCCAACAGACCTCCAGAATGTTCTCATCTCATAAAACTGAACTGTACCCCCTTTAAGCAACAGCCACTGATACGAGGTAGCCAAATACTTCAGCTCATAGAATGGGAATGCGGACTGGCGGTTGCCAGGGGCTGAGGGGAGCGGGAAGTGGGAGGACTTGTGCCTGACTTCTTAAACCTCAGGCTTCCCTTCGGCGTCTGTTCTAAGCAGGTGGGCTGCCTGTGGCTGCCCATAAGGCTGGATGCAGCCCTGGTCCTGGGGGTGCCGGCTCCCGCCTGACTGTGGGCATCCTGCACCGGGGTTCTATAGCCTGACGCTGTCTGCACCCTGCTCACCTGTAAGCCTTCTGTCTCCTGCCCACGTGTGGCTGCTCCACCAAACGTCCTTGTTTACTATTTTCCACAGGCACTGAGCACGCCACCTCTTGGGCCCTCATTACACACTCCTGGCCTCGCCGATTGGTCCTCTCTCATTCCGGTTGACCTCATCCCTTTTCAGCATCCTCAGTATGGCTGCATAATACACATCCATCCCAGCCACCCGCCCCCCGCCCAAAAAAAAAATGAATAGCTTACAGACACTATGTTTTGAAATATGATTAAAACCCCACTTTCATATCCTGGGAAGTAGGAAACAGTGGATGAGTCTCCAAAATGCCATGGTTCCCTGTCCAATATGTAGGGACTCTTGTATTCCTTCATACGTTGCACAAATGCTCTGTAAATTGTTACTGAGAATTACGTGCAGATTTAAATGCTCTCTAGACAATTCTAAATATCAGCTTCCACGTAAGACTTTACCTGCTAAAAGCATCTATTTATAGTTTAGCACCATGTCTCTGACATTTTGACATGATACATATTCCATCAGCCTGATCCATTGCCCCCTCCCAGTGAGTCACGGTGTCACTGTCTCAGAATTAAACGTGTTGCTAAACCACTTCACAGCCCTGACTAAGCACATAAAGGCTGTTTGACAATTACCCCCCCAGGAAGACAAATAATCAGCACACCTCTGATTCCCTTATTATTCACCGTTATAAAATCTTGTGCTGTGATAACCGCACCTAACAAGGACATTGATTTTTACAAGCCTACCCAAGAAGAAAACTCATATATTTGATCTAAGAAACCCACCGGGGGCCCCTTGTTTTCCTTTGTGTCTTCAATTTGCTGGGGGCTACTCCTTGTGTGTGGGGGGCTGGCTTTCACCTGTCAGGCTAAAGCTTTGATTACTGAGTTATGGAAAGATCATTGCCCATTGCCTGAACTGTAGTACTAAAGGGTGTCTTGCAAAGGAAAAGAAATCTTTTTTTTTTTCTCTCTTTTGGCTGCTGTGTAGTTAAAAGGCTGGTTTTAACCCAATCCTCCTTATTCCTCTCCCCAGTTTTTCCCTTTCATCCTGCTTAATTGCTGGTTAGACAAATAACTAGGCACCTGGTCTGCACCAAATTGTGTATGGGGAGGTCCCTAGTGTTTTCGTTTTGCTTCCTCATGCCATGAAGACCACCGTGCCAATTATTCCCTCTTCCTAGAATTACCTTATGCAGTCATTCTTCACCAGTATCCTTTTGATAGGGCCAAAGACCCACCCCTTTTGGATGCCCAAGCATAACTGTCTAGGGGATTTTCCAAATCTATTCATAACCCCTGTGGTTACACAGGAAGCATATTTGACTGTTCAGAGGTACGTTTGACTCTATAATTCATAAGGTACCCGTGTGTGTCCTATATGGTTAAAGAATGGTTTCCCTTGAGCTTGCAACAGAGATATGAAAATGCCCCAGGGTAAACTTGTTATGTTAAAAAAATCAAACCAAACAAACAGCCTAAGGTGACTGCACAGCAAAAATGAGAAGAGCCCCAGCTTTAATTCCTTGGGGATCTGAGTTCAGATGTGACTTGACTCAGTATTGTAATTTATAAAACAAACTCTAACCAGTAGCCAAAACTTGCTGTCTATGGTGGGTCTGTGCTGAGTGCTCTACCCGCGTTAGCTTCTTCATTCTTCATAACATTCCTGCCCTTATTGACATTTCATAGAAAAAGAAGCCAAGTCACAGAGCAGTTAAGCAGTATTCTCAAGGACACACAGCTGTACTAGTAAATGGCAGGGCCAGGATTTTGAACCCAGGTAGTGTGTCTCCAGAGTCTATGCCTTAACACCAGGCAAAGCTCGCTGTCTAAATACCTTGCAATTAAATGAGGTAGCAGATGAGAGTTCATCTCACTAAGCCTGGCAAATTGTAGGTGCGCATAAGAATTCATTTCCTCCTTAAAAACAGATGATAGCAGTAATTACACTACAAGACCAGCATTCTTTATATCACTCAATAGGCATTCAAGAGATATTCACAAAGGTGCAGAAATATAATCAAAAACATTATCATCGTCAAGTGCTCATTATATACGTTATCTTATTTAAAAACCTTCACAAGTCTCCTACCAAGTGGGTATTGTTATCATACCTGCATTATAGACAAGGATGCTGAGGCTCAGAGCCATATGGCTAGGAAGTGACAGATACCGAAACCCCGGATAAGCTAACGAGTGCACTGTGTCACTCCACAGACTGTCAGAAGGATGATGGCTTAGCTGAATGACTTAGACTGTGGCAGCAGCTTATTGACTTGGGTCCATGTGAAAAGTCCCCTCTACTCTCTGGGCTTCAGAGTCCCAATCTAGACAGCAACGCCCCCTTTTTCTGTGACTACAGTGGTAAGATGTCACCACAAAGTCATGTGACCGATTTTTGTAAGTGTACCAATGGTGTCACATAGAAACAACAAATTTTTTACAGAAAATGTAAAGAATCAAGAAATAGTTTCTAAATTAGACATAGTTTGGTAAATAAAGCCAGTCAATTCTCCTCTTCAGAGTCTTTCATTCTGTTATATAAATATTAACTTATGACCCGCTAGTGCATGATGGTACTTTATTAGATTTTATGAATGGTATGAGGTTATTCGAGATATGTTCTCTCCCAGTAGGAGTCTTGGAAGGACAAAGGAAAATTATGACCTAAGTACTTGGGTATTAAATAATATATCAGTAATATATTGAATAATTATGAATTGTATGGTTCCAAAAATATATTAGGCAGCTCCAATGAAAGTATTATTGGAGGCTGGCATGTTTGAAGACGCTGTGGAAGATGTGGAGCTTAATTTGGATGGAGAAGACATTTCAGTTAGAAGGAATCATCGGAAAGATATTCAAGAGACAGTAAAAAGATGGACCCAATTGAACCAAAAGATTCCTATTGTGGAAAATGGGAAATTACTGAGAAAAAAATGTCCTCAGTTACTCACCTGAGGATTTGCATCTTCTCATTAGAAATTTTCCCAATTTCTGTCACTTCAAAATATCCACTTATGTTTTATTACCCTGAGCATATTCAGAATTACACCTGATTTCCAGCGTCCCAGCTGCACCCCATCCCTTTATCTCCTTCTCCAGAAAGCATGTCATATAGACGAGTAGGAATAGTGACACTATTGGAGAGATAACGGCTCTAATGTATTAAAGTTGATTGTTGGAGACCTTCGTACCTCCTAGTGAGCAATTTCTTGCGGGTCATATCACCACCAGTCAAGACAACATATCACTTCACCAGGCCCCTGGACCCAGGAGAGCAGGGAGGGCGGGGCTCACTGGGCAGATCCTCCTACTATAGTCTCGACAGGAGGGGTGCGGAGAGACGAGTGGTGGACCAAGATGGCAGCAGTGAGGACTGGAAAGAAAGTCGAGTGATTCTGGAAACATTTACAGATTGTTTTTTGTCAGTGAGTTTATGGGACATTTATATTTTCTTCTTTATGCTTGTCTGTACATTCCAAATATTGTAAAATATACACTATTAACATACTTTAAACATTTGGATCTTAACTACCTCTTTACATTTAATTTGCAATTTGACCTTTTTTTAATCCAGTAAGTTTAAGTTTCTCAAAATGCTCAAACTGAATATTTTTAACATTCTCTAGATTAATGTATTTTTAAATCTTATTTTTTTCTCTAGTAAAATTGTGTACTTTAAAACACTGGCATATTGTCAGCTATGGTTCTGCCTATTCTAAGCTCAAAACCCTGCCAGTTTTATAAAAAGTTGAACTCATTATCCTGTATCTTGGTTTGTAGTGTGATACACAAATGTTTTAATGGCATTTTATCTGCTTTGGCTAAATATAGATGACAGAAGAGGAGGCTGATGAAATGATCAATAAATCCAGGAGAAAATCTGGGACACTTTTGTTTTAATTGTTGCATTTTATAACCATTATGGTTGTGAATTATTTATAATACTGCTATAAAGAACATTTTGAATCCAGTCTCAGGTCTTGCTTCCACAGGATATCTTGTTTTCTTTTTATCCTTGCAAATTTTATGATTATGTTAAGATTATAGGACGAAAGATAAATTTTATAGGTTGTCAGATAATTAGGAGCACAGTTGCAAATTTTGAAAAGCAGTGACGGCTAACACAGGTAGGGACTGCCAAGGTTTATCTCTTGCTGTTCTGTGGTATGTCATTGCAACAAGGTGAGGGATGGAAAGGGCTGAGCCACAAGCCAGGAGGGCTGGACAGGAGTCTTTCATTCCTCTTATTAGCACTGGGATCGTGGACGCTTTCTCTGAGCCGGAGCTTTCTCTTATGTAAAATGAGCGAGTTCAATACGTACATGTCTAGTAATCTGAGACTACAAATGGGACTACAGAGTGCTCAAAGAATCCATCAGCATGACTTCTCTCAATGGCCTTTTTTTTACAGAGCTGGATGATACATGTTAGAATTTTATCCTTAAAAGGAGACTAGAGTGTCAGGCGTTCTAAGTTGCTGATTGGTGATGTGCGTGTAAGCTGTAGCAAACACTGACAAATTTGGGGGAAATGAGCCTACATTTCCTAATTACGACTTGACTAGAGTAGGCAGACCAACCCCCTTCCTTTAATACACGGCCATGGAGCCACTCCAGCATATGTCCACGTGGTCCATGCGATCCATAGCTCTACGCTGATCGTACCTGGAGAAAACTTCCAAAAGTAGGTCTGACAAATTGCAAACCAAGGACAGAAATGAACAGTATCAGTAAACTCTCAGGTAATCTGTGGTTTTGAGCCATAGACAGTCCAGGTAAGCCTGCCAGGGTCAGTTAGGTTCAGAATGTACTCCCAAGTACATAGATGAACGGACAGACATCTTTTACATCCTTGCCTGATTTAAAGCAACTGGGCTTCGTAGGCTGTCCGCCAAAGGTAATTGTTTGAAATTTTAATATTCATTTAAATATTCTTCCTGATGGTGACTGTTAGCTTTTGAAGACACTTTGGTTTGCAGCCAGTAAAAATCCTCTCCCTCAGCTTTTAGGAATATAGTCTCCTTTCCTCTGTGGCAGGAGACTATGAATCCATCCCTGTCATCTAAAACAAGAGGCAGTGACACGGCAGATGAAGCCAGGTTCCCTCCGTTCGCGTCCAGTTCTGTTACCAAATTCGTAACCTCCAGCAAGCTCTTAATTATTATGCCCCTCGACTTTCTAATCTGTAAAAGAGAATAATAATAGCACTTGTCTTCCAAGAGATTAGACCCCCTACTACAGCGCCGCCGTAACACCTAAGTATTAGCTACATCTGTTACACTTACTAAAACAAAGGATACGTTGTTATCCTACCTTATATCTTTCAACACTGTTTTCTGAGCTATGAGAAGGCTGTCTCAACCACTTTCAATTCTTGCGCTTATTCTGTTGCTCTTGAAACAAAAGCTTCGTCAGAGGGAAGTCCATGGATCATTCCCATCAACTTCTTCCAAACAAAACAGTCAGAAACCAGTCACTTTATTTAGGTCACGTGGTTTTCATGATGTAGCCTTGATAACCTGGCCACAATAGATTAAAGTGGGGCTCCAGGGTCACTCCTTAGGCAGCGCTGGGTGACTTGGCCTGCCTGTAGCCTCATGAGAGCTCAGCCTAACAAAGCTCTGTGCCGTGTTCGTGACTTTACATAAAAGACACACAGACTGTATGTAGAGTATTCTATAGTGCACTGTGTTCACTTGCAAATTTTCATATACTTGCTGAAGAGGGCAGGAGCTTTGGGAGCTTTGGGAGCTTTCATATACTCGCTGAGAGAGAATAGAATTTGAACATTGTGGGGAATTTCTTCTCTCATTCCACTTGTTATGGAAACTTCCAGCTATTTTGTGTTTCATAGGGTCGCATAATATAGTTGTTTTCCAGGCTGTATTTTGGTCACCAATACCCAAAAGGCATGCAGATTTTCTGTCTCAAAGTCAAATATGTAGTCACCTCATTTTGGAAATTACCGTATGATCCTTCAACCGCCTCCCCTGGCAAAGCACATTTCTGTTAGATGGTAGCTTTACCAGCACTGACATTGCAGTTTTCACAGCATAAAACTTTTCCAGGGCCGACCGAGTGGCACGTTGGTTAAGAGCTGGCCTGGGACGCCAGCGGCTCCAGTTCAGATCCCACATATGAGGGCCAGAGACACTGCCCTCTACAGCTAAGATGGTGAACAACAGCTCCACCTGGAGCTGGGCTGCTGTGACTCCCCGGGATGGCATAGCTGCAGCCCCTGCTGCAGTGGGCTGCCATAGGCTACAGGGAGTGGCCGGCAGCCAGCGTGAGCTGCCAAGAGCCACCGTGAGCGGCTGTCCAGAGGCCAGCAACCGATCTGCCTCATCCAAGAAGAGCGCAATGATGATATCAACATGGGCCAGTGAAGCAATGCCCTCCACAGCTAGACTGAAGAACAAAAGGACAGCAACTTGTCTGTTCCCCTTCCCTGGTTCCCCAATGCTGTTCCCCTCCCCAAATTCCCCAATAAAAATTAAAAAAAAAAAAAAAAAAAAAAGAACTTGTCCAGATGCTATAACATGTGGAGGGCTCTCCGGAGCAGGGTCCACTCCCTGAAATTCTGAATAACCCCGAGGAGCAGACCTGGAAACCTGACTCAGTGTTTTTCTTCAAGATGCTTCCTGAGCTTATGCACCCCAAATGATGATGACACACAGACGAGATCTACAGTGCCCCCCTCTGCACCCCAGAGAGTAAGCTTTCTGCCAAGCTGAATGTGGTTCTAATATTTTTTTATTGGTTTCAGGTGTACAAAACAATGTAATAGACACTTACACCCCTCACAAAGTGATAACTCCCCTCCCCCAATCTACTACCCCTCTACATCGTACATAGCTGTTACAGTTCCATTGACTATTCCTTATGCTATACTCCACATCCTGTGACTGTATATATATATTAAGTTATAGTTGACATTCATTATTATTCAGCTTCAACTGTACAGCACAGTGGTCAGGCATCTACACCATCCATGAAGTGGTCTCCCTAATAAGACAAGTGCCCATTTGACACCCTACAAAATCTTTACAACATTATTGATTATATTCTGCAAACTGTCTTTTGTATCCCCGTGGCAATCTTGTGGTTACCACTTTATGCCTTCTAATCCCCTTACCTTCTCCCTCATCCCCAGCCCCTCCCATCTAGCAACCAAATGAACAAACTAATCAGAAACAGTCTCAGAGATACAGAGAAAAAACTGAGAGTTGGTTCTAATATTTTTGTGCAGTATGATTCCTAAGCAGAAAACAGCCACTTTACCTGTTGCCCATCCAGAGACACATTGATCTTTTCTGTGCTGAAGTGTGAGTATTCGTGTTAAAGTTCTTGAGAGATGATGGGATGCGGTATTTTAAGGGTGACTTAAGAGCTCTCCAATGCAATTTTGGCTTTTCTGTTTCCCAGTTTTGCACCAACTTTAAAACCTAATTATGTTAGCTTTGAGCCACTTTAGCTTTCAATCCCCTAGAATTAAAAGCTCAAACTTGACAGCCAAACCACCCTAGGTTTGAATCCTGCTTGCATCCCCTGCATGTGTGGCTTTAGGAAAGCCGCTCTCCTTTTCTGGGTAGATGACTGCTGTGGGCATCATAAAGCTCTCAAGCAGTATCTCTCACGTAGCAAGAGCCACTGTGGTTGCTAACGTTGTCAAGAAGCAAAGAGATTCCTGGAGAGCGGGCTAAAGTCCTAAGCCGTGAGGGAGTCAGCCTTGGTCTTGACAAAGCAGCAGCGATGAGGTGGCGGGGGTACTGGATCAGTAGCCGAGAGCTGCTGGGTATCTAGGTCCCCATGAGGACTAACTAACTATTCAATAGCTTGGGCAGCCTGTGTGTGGATAACACACTAGCAGGAAATAGAGACCACTCAGTAAAATTGGTGCCAAACGATCTTAATATGACATTGCATTTAATTCGAGACTTGTAATCAGCCCTAGAGGAACTCCAGGTAAAACAGCAGTGATAACACCATGCCCTCTTTTACCCTGGGTTATTATTAGATTTAAACATGTTTGTGTATATGAAGTGATTTTGAAATGACAAAGCCTTATAAAAATGTAAGGTTGTGGCAGATTATAAATATTAATAACATTTTAAGTCAGGGCTGATTATTTAGGAATGTGTAAATAGTAGAGAAGAAAAAGCCTGAGTGTGACTGTACCTCTTACCATTCAGTTAAAATTTACCGAAGGAACTAAAGGTTATCAAATCCCTTATGATAAGCCATTATGTATCTGCATTGTGTTAAAAGTGTTACCTAGGGGACAAGCTTTGATTTTAAACTAACTTTGGCTTTAAGTCATAATTCTGCCACTCACCAGCTGTGTGACCTTAAAGAAGTTATATAACCTCACTGGGCCTCAAAGTGTGTATGGTAAAATTCCAAAGGTGGCCACTTAATATTAGATAATATATAACTTCAAAACCAGGATTGGGAAGGAAATGGAATACGAAAACAAAAATAATTCCAAAAGTAGGAAGAAAAGCAAAAAATTATACAAAGTGAGGGAAAACATATAAAACAGTAAGAACAAATCTCTCTCTCTCTCTCTCTCTCTCTCTCTCTCTCTCTCTCTCTCTCTCTCTTTCAGTCTCTGTCTCTGTCTCTATCTCTCTATATCAGGGGTGCCAAAACAATGTATACAAGCGGACTCTTTGGTCAGCGTTGCTCAAGCAGTAGTTCGCTGTAATCAGAAGTGTCTGGACACTGATGGGAACCACTTTGAACACCTCTTGTCATTGCAGAAGTCAAACTTATATTCATCTTTTGTTGTCAGTATATATTGAGTATTACAATTTTAATATTTTTTTCCTTTCTTAAAATGTGTAAACATTTTTTGACTCTGTGTGTGTGTGTGTGTGTGTGTGTGTGTGTGTGTGTGTGTATCACGTCATTGGATTAAATACAGCCGGTAAAAGAACTTGTCACATTACATCAAAAAGAAGCTAAATGTTTTTCATGAGACATATAAAATAAGAGGACTCAGAAAAGCTGAATGTAAAAGGATGAAAAGATAAATAATAGGCAAATAATAAGCAAAAGAAAAACTGGGTAACTATATCAGGTAATGTAGACTTTAAAATAAACATCTTTTTAGGGATAGAGAAGGTCACTAAATTTTAATTTGCTTTAACAACATAGCAGTTCTAAACTTGAATGTACCCAGGAAACTACCTTCAAAATATATAAAGCAAAAAAACAACAGAAGGACCTAGAGAATTTGATAAGTCCAGTATCATAGAAGGAAATTGTACATATTAATTTCAAAGCATAATTTTAAGTACATGAAAGTAAATAAAAATAGAGGTTTCAAAACGTAATTAACAAACTTGATTTACTACAAGGTGTGATCAACAAATGCAGTTGTTTAAATTTAAAAAAACTTATTACAGTAAAAGACACATTGCCATTAATCCCCCTCAAAATACTGCCCCTTGCTTCAAACACACTTATCCCATTGTTCTTACCATTTTCTGAAGCAGTTCTGGAGGTCCTCTTTCGTGAGTGTCTTTAGTTGCGCTGTCATGGCTGCCTCAATGTTTTGAATTGATTCAAAACATTTACCTTTCATGGTCTTTTTGACTTTGGGGAAGAGCCAGAAGTTGCCTGATGCTAGATCCGGTGAATAAGGTGGATAAGGACACACCATAATGCTTTATCTGACAGAAATTGCTGTACCAGAAGCAACATGTGACATGGAGTATTGTCATGATGGAGGATGAAGTAAAGACACTCAAACCTTTGAGGCTGAAAATTTTTCTGAAAGAAAGGGTTTATTGAGCCATATGCTAGCCAGAAAAGGACCAGGTCCTGGGGCCTGCAATTTAAACCACCAGCAGGAGGGCTGGATGGAGAAGACAAACACGTCTGCCATCCTGGGATAGATGGGGCTCTTTCATACAATGGTTTTGGAGGAGAAAGAATATAAGTTGTTGTGAAAGAATTCCATTGGCTGTAGATAACAGGGCAGGAAAAGGTGAAGTAGGAGCAGTTCTGGAATGGGTGCAGTGTCTGTAAGGAAGCAGTGTTCCCTGCTTTTGGATTGGTTTGGTTGTGGGAAACAGTTCAGAACGTTTATGTGTGAACAGGCTGTGGTGGCATCTGGTGGTCAGCTATTCTCTCTATAGATAATCATGGAATAAGCAGCCTGGAAAGAAACTCCAAGTTTAGCATACATGCAGGAATGTGAGCAGTCCTTGGTTCGTTTCTCCCTTCAGCTATTAACCAATTCACCTCTCTTGTCTCTTCCTTCTACCAACTGGCCTGCCATAATTTAGTTTAGGACATCTCAGAATTTTTCTGTCAATCCCTATTTCACAGGTTAAAAAAAAAAAACACACAAAAAAAAAACAGGTTAAGCACATTTCCCCAGATCCCAATCCTAGAAAACAGCATGACTCAGATTTAAATCCTGGCTCCTCACCTACTGTTATGCTCCTAACAATAGCAGTCTTCTCAGGTTTAGTTCTCTGTTTTTAAGCCCACAACATATTAATAAGAGAATTGTACAGGCTGAGATAAAGTGTTTCATTTGAATGATACTCTGACATCTAAAGAATTTTTACGCTGGACTGCGTTACCTGCTACCTGGCAGAGGCCAACTTACACGGAAAACTTCTTATCCCTGAGAATGCCAGATAAATAAATTGGGGATTATTTTGAAATGTTATTAAATCCTCTCATACCTCCCAATGTGCTAAAAGCAAAGCATTTAAAAATCTTAATTTTTTTTCCCTACAATGACTAAAGTAGAATTTGGCCCCTTCTGTTTTAAAAAAGAAAGTATTTTCTAACAACGTTTATTGCTAGCTTCTCATGGATCAAATGTAGAATATCCTTTTTGATAACTTTTCACTCTCTCCCCAAACATATCCCCAGGTTATGAGTCCAAGAATGGATATCTTCTTGTCATATGTCATGGGGACAATCCCACTTCCGCTTGGAACGTGGATGAAATATCTAGTGTGACAGATACAGTAGGAAAAAAAAAGCTATGTCTGATGGAAGTGAGGATCATCTCTGAATACTTCGGAGAGTCAAGAAGCCCCTGTGAGGACTGCTTCACAGGCCACATGGCCTTTCTATATAGTCAGTGGCTCCCCCGAAAGGCCAGGACTGATACTGTCACATCATCTCTGAAGGCGTGAGCTGTGGCTTTGGATTCTTTTCCTATCAATACTCACCTTGTGCCAACTCCTCTGCAATCTCCACTGTCAATAAGCTTTATAAATGCCATATACAAGTCTTTAATTCACCGGTGCCTGCCCACGGCTCATTTATTTTTTTGAAAAAGAGAAGCTGAAGAAGTCATTTGAAAATCCATGGGTAGTTCACTCTTCAAGGTTTTGGTGTGCTCTTGGAATAGCTATACAAATTTAGAGAGAGAGGTGGGGGGGGGGGGAGAGAGAGGAAACACTGCCCCTTCTCTTCATAACAAATAGCTTTGCTCTTTATTTGTTATCTGGTTAATTGAGTAAACAGTTATCTTTCTATTCAGATGGCAGTAATGTGTTGTATCGCCCCCTCATCCCCTCACTTATTCATTGTCATGGCCACCTTTGTAATTAGTTTTTCAGGATGTGCTCGTATCCCTCCTCCCACCTTTACCTCTGAGTTCAGAAAATAATAACACTTTAAATCTCCAAGGAATGGGACTTTTCCAAAAGCTAAGCTAATCACCTCACCTTCCTAAATTAATGATAGGTCATTTGCTATGTCTCTAGAGCAAGGTTCAGCCAGCTTTCTCTGGAAAGGGCCAGATAGGAAATATTTCTGGCTTTGCGGGCCACGTGATCTCTGAAGGAACTGCTCAGCTCTGCCCTTTGCTGTGAAAACAGCCTCAGACAATATATCTCAAGGAATGGGTGCGGCTGTGTCTCAATAAAACTTCAGTTATAGACACCAAAATTTGAATTTCATATAAATTTCACATCACAAGGTATTCTTTTTTTTTTTTTTTTTTTTTTTTCCGGCTCTTCTTTAACCATTGGAAAAGGCAGAAACCCTCCCTCGCCTGCAGGCCATACAAAAACAGGCACCAACAGGTACCAGGTTGCCTTTGACCTCACACCAGTCTGCCCCTCTCCCCGCTTCTCTGGAGGACTAGCAGGGAGTCTCCCTCAGCACAGCTGACACTCTGGGCCACTTGCCGTTTGTGTGGAGGACTGTCTCCTGTGTTTTAGGATGTTCAGCCATACCTCTGGCGTCTATCCACTACCTGCCAGTGGCATTCCCCTCCCCGAGCTGTGACAACTAGAATGTCTCCAGACATTGATAGCCTGTCTCTTACAGCCTGTCCCTTGGGGACAAAGTTGACCCCAACTGATCTAATACACTGAAAGCCTAGGACACTCTCAAAAGTCTTTTGCAAAAGTCCAGGAAGAATTATAATTATGTAATGAAGACCTACTGTGTGCTCAGCACAGCTCTCATGGGTCACTCGTGTTAATTTCTAGAAGTTACATAACTAAGGGTCTGCATGAGTTGCACTCTTTCGCTCTGAGAAAGAAAAAGAGAAAAGTACAATTACACGTTGCCTTAGCCTATCATTGACACCAGCACTTTATAAACAGAGGCCTAAAGCTCCCTGAATGGCCACAGGTAACACAGATTTGCATATTTCCCAAATGCTATATTCTCCTTCTATGATGATCTGGCAGGTAAAATTTCTCTTGTGCTGCCACAACTTGCAGTTGAGAAACATTTGCACAGAAGACTTGTTCTTAAGGCGCTGTTTCTTAATATCAATGCTCACAAGAATTAACGACGCCAATGTGTGTGTGTAAACCTTGTTTCCTGCTGCCACCTACTGGACACCACGTAGGCGGTTTGCGGGGGTTCTGGCGGTGCTAGGAGAGGGAACCAGGCTTGTCCTCAGCCTTAGAATCCACGCGGTAATCAAAGAGCAGGTTTTTCCGTGCAAGTCCCTGGCAGCAGAACAGCGAAGGCTGGGCTCCTTGCCCCTGGGAACCCTGCGGAATGTCATATTTCAGGAGCCCACAGCATTTGTCTCCCCTTTCATCTTTAGACTCCTGTGGCTTTCAGACCTTGACTGTAATTTCTTCCCAAAGGTTCTTTAAAATGGCTATTTGTTCTTTCTTTGCTCTTTCTTCCTTTTCTTTTTCTTGCTTTGTCTTTTCCAGATGTGCTAGATGGAGGAGGAAGGTGCGGTCGATTTCATGTAAAGAAGATTGCATTAAAATGACATAATTTGCTTAATTTCACCAACTCACCGCCGTAACAGTCTAGCATAACAGATCATTTCATTTTACTCATCTGAGTCTCTTGTGCAGAGAAATCATGAGAGAGGGTTGGAAAGTGCTTTTATTATGATCATAAATGATCTATACTCACTTAGAGGAAGGACATACATAGAAATGACGTTGTTTTGTTTAATAAAGTTTCATTCAAAGCGATTTAGCTGCTTTTTCCATCAAGTGTAATGGGAAAACAAGCCGGTGCTGATGTTAAATACCCCAATGATCCCTCCAGCTTTTTATTCCATCGTAAGTCAGTGTACAGCTTTATGTGTTGCCCACGACAGTCATTTAGTTGGTCAATTTCAGGCTAGTGATAAAACTTTGAGTAATAGGAGAACGGTATTGATGCCCCATATTCTCTGTGAGGAGATGTCGATAAATTAAAGTTCCCAGGTACACACTCAATTTATATTTAACAGCCATTATGAAATGTAATATCTTAGTAAAACTGGATTATGACCTACGTATATGGAAAACTAATTAAAGCTGTTGGAAACAACCTATTTCTCTTTGAATTATTTATATAAATACACAGAGATCAGAAAATTTAGTGCAAGTCAGATGTGTGCCTGTCCATGGCTATTACCTAAAACTGAGAACATTTTACGAGGAAAAGGGTGATTCTTAAAGATTGAGCTCCAAAGGTGAATTTTCCTATTTTAATAAGGATAGAGTTTGGGTTATTTAGACATCAGTGCTTTTCAAAGTAGATTTTTGTTCTCACAAGATAATACGTGTTATAAAAATCTCTTTTATTAAAAAAAATATATGATTTTTACTAATTGACTAATCTGTCTTCTCTAAGTGCTATATCTGAACTAATTTTAAAAGAATATCCGTGCTTTTTCAGCTTTCAGATGAAAGATTATCCATTAGCACTGTGATTTCTCACCTTTTAATCAAATGTCCATTCAGTTCATAATGTTAAAACTTTTGTTTTAAATGTACGCAATATTTTTCCTTAGAATTTTCTAAGATGAAACAAATGCTCATTTAAAAAAAAGATTTCCAGATGGAATAACATGGCAATTTACCATGGCTGATCTTTGCCTATCCTGAAGGTAGGGGACGGTCAGTGTCCACCGCGTGTTCTGGGGAAGCAGGTGTGGCTGGTGGTGAGGGGAAAGACGAAAGCCACATGCGACCAATATGGAGCCCAACAGAGCCGATCAAGGCAGAGCAGTGAATGTCGGGTGTTGGGGGGCATGTGTGGTAGGTGTGGCGATGCGCCCTCCTGCATAGCCCACGTGAACCACAGAGCGACTTGTGTGGTTGCTGCAGCAAGTGATGGATAAAGGTGATGGAGACGAGAAGCGAACATGAGTAGTGACCTGCCTTCAGTTTTAACAACCCTACCAGACATTTCTGCTTCCATTACACAGTGGTTTTTCTCCTTGGATTTTTGTTTTGTTTTGTTTTTAAATTTCTAAGTCAAAACTTGTTGGCCCCTACCCACTAAGAGCAGGGCCTCTAAAAGCAGTTAGTCGTTGTAGGGGTGCTCCAGTGAGAGGCCTGAGAGGAGAAAAGGTGCAAGGAAGAGACGTATGTGGTTTAAGAGAATTGAAGATTCCTTACCCTCTTGTCACTGTCATCAGTCACCCCTCTGAATCTATATGGATAAGGAGAGTTTGGGGCTATAATCTAGTTGAAAAGCTGTTGCCCAAAATTTAGAAAATATCAGCTGACACTGTTTAAGGTATACATACCCCCACTAATATCCTCTTGGGGGTCAGGCCATCCATCCCCCCTTCGATTCAAGGCACCAGCCTCCATTCCAAACCCCCAATGAAAAACCCGGTCGGATACGGCCCTTGGAAATCATTTACCTGTTAACTCCCTCTGGTGAAGATCACAGACAGCCAAGATCCAATGTCCCATCAGGAAGTAATACTGTGATACAGTCAGACATTTTTCCATCAGGTTATTCAACCATATTACATTTTTAACAAATTTCTTTCTACTACAATTATTGAGTTTCGACTAGATACTAGCTCTACGCCTGGACCCGCTCCTATGAAATCATTCAATGTTGTTTCGTTTCGTTCTGATATGACCTTCAGATGGAATGTTGAGAAGACTATTCTCAGAGGGTTTAATGGGCCCAAGCAGTAATTTACGACAATTATTCGGTTTGTTGAAGAGGATCTGAAACTGTCTTTATGATGAATGATACTTTAATGTCAAAGTGGCGTTAGAAACAGCCCTCCTCTCTTAGTCTGTTCAGGTTGCTAGAATAGAATGCCACAGACTGGGTGGCCTGTAAGCAACAGAAATTGATTTATCACTGTTCTGGAGGTTGGGAAGTCCAAGATCAGCATGCAGACAGATTCAGTGTCTGGTGAGAGCGCCTCCTGATTCCTAGGTAACCTTCCTGCTGTGTCCTCACATGGCAGAAGGGTGAGGGGGCTGTCTGGGCTCTAATCCTTTATAAGTGCACTAATCCCATTCACGAGGGCTCCGCCCTGATAACCACTTCTCAAACGCTCCATTTCCATATACCATCACGTTGCATGTTAGGGTTTAAGATGTGAAATTGGGGGGACACAAACAATCTATAGCACTTCTTTTTGGAAATAAACACTTTCCTTTGTGCTTTGTTTAATGCTCATTTTTTTAGTTTTATAGCAAATATAGTGAATTTAGATTTGTCTTTCATCTTTACCCTGATTCATATTTTTTCTGGGTTACATTCCTTACATATCAGCTATTTTATTTATAGTTTCCTAGGTTTCAGCGATATTATCACATCCAAATGAAAAACAGTGATCTCAGAGCAGCCAAGAGTGTGGGGTCTAGGTCAGAAACTAACTAAGTGATCTCCTGGTTTCTAAGGAAATGTAAACCCTAGCCAATGAATATCAGATTAAGCTTTATTTAAATCCACAGATATGAGGCCGGCCGAGTGGCACAGTGGTTGAGCTCTGGCTTGGGAAGCCAGCGGCCCTGGTTCGGGTCTCACATATGAGGGCCAGTGACACTGCCCTCAAAGAAAAAAAAAAATCCACATATATGAAATTGGGTATTGTTTTAATGATGTTTCTTCACAAATGATTTGACCAACATCACAAAACCTTTTGTATTATCCCATTATTATGATGTGTTGACTTGGTCTGTTGGAATATCTTCTTGGGAGTTTTCAAAAATATTTTAGTAAAATTATTAGGGTCATATGAAAGCATTACCTCCTAGCAGATAATACATTGAATGTACATTTTAGTTCCTCTCTTCAGGACACTGACTCAAATCATCATTTTTGAAACCACTGTTGGTTTCTTTCTGTACAGTGGGGTCACAGGTGCCAATGAACTCCGAGCCCTCATTTCTGTCCAGTTTTCATGTGTGGCTCCAGCTACTGGTTGGTCCTTTTTGATCTCATTTTAACTACCTTTCTTAAGGTTATTTGGCTTACTGATTTTGTGCCTACTATACTACCTAATATATATATAATTTATAATCAGGAATATAATTAGCAGAGGAAACAAAATGCTCACATATATTAACCCCCTGTTAAACATGCCCGATTTTCTTTGCCCTCCTATGTATTATAACTATCTTTTATATGCCTTATCATAATCTTTCATAGGCTAGACTCACCTTCTTTTAGCCAACCATAATTCATGCTCACAGTGTTCTCTCTCTCAAATCATCAAAATTTGGCCAACAGGAATTTCTTTAACCTGACTCCATTCATTTAGTATTTTGTTGGGTTATCAGAAAAGTCATGACACATTTTTGCAATGAAAAACAGAAAAATACGTCATGACTTTTCCAACAACCCAACAGTACTGCCTCCAACATTCTTAAAAACATTCTTGCTTTCTGGCAACAGCATGGTATTCCAGATCCATGCCAGTCTGTTGTTTTACTGCTCCGAGACGTGTGCTCAGCAGCCCTCCTTGAAATACTGGAGAACAGTAGAGAATACTATCCAAGTCCGCAATGTGGGGCCAAAGGGATAGCCAGGAGAGTTGATGGTCGGTAAGAAATACTGCCACTGCTGCGTCACCATGTTTAATAATGACAGAGATGGAAACATATATGTTATTTTAATGTCATAAGCTCATAGTGGTATTTCTAAAAGAGAGCATATGTTGCTATGCTCTACTTTTCTCAGAGTATGGGATTTCATTCACCATCGAGACCTTTCTATGCATTGAAACATCTGACCCTTAGTCTTTCTGCATGAACAAAATACACTGAAAGATTTCTCAGGCCCGGTTTTGTAAAGATACCAAACCACATATACCTTCACAGAGTAGTATTTAGAATTTTCTGTGTGCATGTGTGTGTAAAATGCATGATACATAAGGATGCAGACTTACCTGCCAGTAGCCGATAATATCCTTTCATCTAGCCCCGATGGTAACAATAGGTTGTACTTTGCTTTCCCACCCACCAATGAATTAATATAAACTATGACCTTCATTTAAGTTTCTTTTGCTTTTATACTTATCTGAATAAGCTACTTAACATTCTCACATGACAATGTACACCTTCCCTTTGGAATGATATACGTATCCCAGTTCCCCAAATAGACAAGTAATGAACTCAAGAATAAAGTTACCTAATTTAGCTTATGAATGCTTGAGAGAAGCCAGTGCAATGAGACAAAATGAGGATGAGAAAAAGGCAATATTCTTTAGATTTTTTTTCTCTAAAAATCAACAAATAAAAATGGATGTTATTCTAAGAAACCATTATTTATGATATAAGAAAAACATAAAGGAAACCCGAGATCAAGAAGAGTTATTTCTTCATTCTTTTTTTTGATATGTAGTCTTCATCTTGACTGATTGTAATACATCCCAGTTATCGATATGTCTGCTGCATCTTATATTGAACTGTTTCCGCTGAGTGTCTCCATAGGTCAGGCTGTAACCTTAAAGACACCACAAGCCAAGGAGAACCAAGCGGGAAAGTCGGCCCTAACTGGTTGGAAGTTGGTGCCTGTGTAGGTGAGAGGAGTTAACACGCAGGCGTGGAGGCACAGGGTCCAGATCAGACAACCTGCCTCAGGCTCCAGGGGCAGAAAGTGAAGAATTGATGATCCTCAGGAAGCAGCAAATTTGCTGACACCCCCACCATAGAACAAAAAGAAGGAAGGATGCAGACATGCGTTACTAGCGCCAACCTGGCTTAGGAGATGGTCTTATTTTGCCAGTGATTTAACTGAAAATAAGAAGCCTGCGCATAGGGAAAATAGGGTAAGCTCATACAAGGCACTGGTCTAGGTCTTAAGACCCAATCTGTTTCATTTACTTGGAGAAACAAGTTGCTAACTTTTACAGCCATTTGGTTGAATGATGCCCAACAAAAGCAGATGTTATATTGTGTTTGATGGGGGCAAGGGGAGTGTCCTCATTTTCTGTGTAGTCTGGTGAATAGCACATCAATCCACATAGAAGCATGAATCAGGTGTTTCCATCTTAAGGAATGGCATCATTCCAAAAGAGCAACAAGCCAGGGAAGCTCTAAAACCTCCATGAAAACAATGGAGAAGCGTATTATATTGTACACTTCGCTTGGATGGATGGAGGGACGGAAGCAGGCGGGTCCCCAGGGCCTGCAGATCAGAGCATTCTAGAACTTCAGGAGAGGCCTAGTGCATGGAGGGGACCGGCTTGCTGCCAAGGTCCAAAGCCCAACAGTGTTGAGTCAGAAACTGTGGTTTAAACTGTGGTTTAAAAACCATCCACTGCGAACATGCCCAGCTTCCGCTCTTTCAGTGTAGCTCCGATTCCGATCTCTCAAAGAGACATAACCTAGTAATGCTTCGAGGATTGCCTTGAATCATGTTAGGGGATGAGGAGAAGCAACAGAGAAGTTGCTACAACCCCTGTCTATTACAGAGCTTATGTAAGAGCACGTGAATGCTTTATTAGCTATACAAAGAGGGCCACAAAGAAAAAAGGATCCATAGCCTCCATTTAAAAAGTAAATAATCAACTTTGTTTCATGTGTCTGGGCCCTGATAACATAGATCCACAATTGAATTGATAATCCTTCACCTTTTCTTAAACACATGACTGTTCCAGTTATCACAGTGTCTAAATGGAATGAAACAAGATGACGCTCGGTAGTATATATGTATATGAGGTTTAAATAAAAATAAAAAGCACAGTCCATACATTTTAAACACAGAAATTGATTCTGTAGTAACAGAAACACAGGGTCACTCTTTTGGTTCAGTCTTTCCCAAATAGGCGTGTTTCAGAGCAGAGTTTTTTAAAAAACGAAAAGGGTTTTGTGGTCCAGTGTGTGCCTCCACATGTACTGAGAATCCCAGTATGCTGTGAGGTGTCCTGAAGTAAAGAATCTGATTCACAGTTTTAATCCAGCATTTCTTACACAAACGTGACCATAAACCTTTTTGATGTGATGAATTCTGGAGTCAATATTCTGTTCGGTATACTTGGAAAAGACTTAACTAATCAAGCTATTTGCAATGCAAAAAAGTTACTGATTCCCTCAGCCAGAAACAGCTCGTCCATTTGAAAGACCATTCGCATAAAAAGTAAATTGTAGTGTTCAGAAACTGGGGCCGTAGGCTTTGTGCACCTAGCCACACGTTTATTGTACAGACACCAACATGACAAACTCACCCTGACCCAATTGGGTTAAGAACAAATGGGTGGATCGGTTCAAACCCTGTACTACACCCGCCATATTGAACAAAATAATTGTAAATGCATGTAGTACAAATACTCTCCGTGGGATGATTGAAATGGTAAAAATAGGCAGATGGAAATAGTGAGGGGCACAGGCTTTGCATTCAGAGAGCCCCTTGTACCACATAAGGAAACTTGAGCAAGTGATTTAATCCTCTGAGTCTCAACTGCTCTATCTGTAAAGGGGAATAGCAGCTCCTAGTTTTTAGGGTTTTATGACTCTCAAGTGAAATAATGTCTATTGAGCGCCTTGCCCATTGAATGGCACATAGCAAACGGTCGATAAAGAGTAGCTATTGTATTTTAATCATCATTATCTCTATAAATAATAGCATTTTTATTAACTAAGACTAAGAAGAAAGGAAAACAAAAGTAAAATATCACCACACATAGAGGAGGTTGGATCCACTGGCAAGATGCGTAACAGGCTTTGTAATTGAGTCTGTGTCCTCTTGGCTCTGCAGGGGGTGCATTGGGGAGCGGGAGGTATTACAGCCAGGGAGACAAGAGCAATGGCAAAAAGAGCAGGAGACAACTTTGAGAGGCATTTGAGAGAGAAAACTGAAAGGATGTGGCATCTGGTTTTGCATGGGCATAGAAATGGTGGCTCAAAATAGAGCCGGAAGCTTCCTAACATGGGATTGTGTCATGAGCAGTGATATCCTTACGATGAAGACTACTCAGGCCTTCTTTGCAATGAGGGCAATGAGTTTGGTTGTATACTTGCTCTTTCAAGCTTCCGGTAGGAGACCTGAAAAGATGGGCATGTCCTGTGGCATTTGCGCCCTTAGCTCTAGAACTATGATGAGAGGTCTGCGCTGGAGACACGGATGGTGATTCTCAATGGGAGGTGGTGGAGATGACACAGAGAGACAGTGTAAAGAGAGAAGAGCACAGAGACAAATAGCTCGATGTTCAGAAGCAATAGAACCAGTGAAGGGAAAAGAGTGAAGTGGCAGGGGGGAAACCAGGGAGAATAGTGTTCTGAGAACTCAGTAGGCATGCGTAAACGAGCCCAGAGACCAACAGTAAAGGCTGCAGGCCCGGTCTCTGAACTTCCTCCCCACTGGATCAGGGACTGAACCCAAAGTCCTGTTTCTCCCAGAGACCCACAGAGAAGCCAATGAGTTACCACTCGTTGACTATCAACGTTAGGCTGTATCTGGCGAAGGAAGCACAGTCCTTGTGCATCAAAGCCATTGGCCCTGCTCCCTCAGTGTCTGGGTGGCTTCTAAGCAATTCCTGCTCATTGAGACCAAAATCAGGAGCGCGGCAGGATTTCTTGACAGACTGTCCTTGTATCCTCAGCGTGAAGTCGCTGATCCAACTGTACCAATCACAAGAAAGAATGTCATGTTTACCCTTCACAAACTTCAGGATTAGCCAGCCTTGTCATAAGGGATCAGAGACTTACATAGATTCCAAAGGCATGTTTTCAAAACTTCTGTAGTTTCCAGGAGCCACGGGGGCACTCGCTCATTAAAAGGACAGATTCTTGGGCCCAAAATGGACTGATTCCAAATTGCTGGGTTTATGGCTCAGCAAGATGCATTTCTTTTTTTTTTTTTTTTTTAGCAACCCCTGCGAGATCATTCTAGTGCACTCTGAAGTTTGTGAGATGACGATTCTAGAAGAATTGAATATCAGATGCAAAAGCTCAAAAAAGAGCACCGCCTGGGAAAAATAATCCAAAGGGAATACTGCATTTTACTCTTGGGAAATAATCCTTAACAGGATTGCGATACTCTGTGGAAACCAATCAGGCCTACTCTCATCTTCCAAATTATGTCTGTGAAAATGTCCTCCCTTCCTGCTCCGAGTTTTCTGATTAATACACAGTGGAATGCTTTATAGTTTCTCAAGCATGTCAAATAGAGCAAGAGGAAATTTTCCCATGCATTTCCTTCAGAGAAAGAGATTTTGAAGTTTAGTGTTAAAACGAAAAGTCATGATGTAGTTTAACCTTTCTTCATAGAGTGTGGCAAGTTGCAGTCACACTGTTATTTTTATTAAGTGCTTTCCAATGTGTACTTCATTTTTCTCAAGGATAAAAATTGACTTTTGGGGCCGGCCGAGTGGCGCGGTGGTTAAGCGCTGGCTTGGGAAGCCAGTGGCCCTGGTTCAGTCCCACATATGAGGGCCAGTGACACTGCCCTCAAAAACAAAACAAAAAAATTGACTTTTGTTTTTTTCTGCTTACAAGTATCAGTGTCCAAACTCACTCTCACATGTAAACTTGGAGATTATTACTTGATTCTCATTAGTGGAGAAAATTAGAATAGTTTGTGTTCTGTAGTGTTCTCCTAACATCGTGCCCTCACTGTCAAGATCGTTATGCTGAACATATTTCTGTGTGTGTGTGTGTGTGTGTGTGTGTGTGTGTGTGTGTGAACATTGTTTTATGGAAAGAGCAGCAATATCGAAGCCATGAGACCTAGGTTTAAAGTAAAGCTCAAATTAAACTTTCTGTACCTCAGTTTCCTCACATGGAAAATGGAGAGAATACTAGTTACTTGAAGAGATGTTGTGAAGACAGAGATAATGCCTGCCTTACAACATTGCTTGGAACGTGGTTTGAAAGATTTTAGCTACTCTTCATAACTATGAATAACCCTGTGACTTTAACTATTAATACGTATGAAAGCCAGAATCTCAGTGGAATAAGCGTTGGTGAAGAAAAGTTTGCTTATCACCAGTGAGAATTCATGGTAAGAAGAAAGCTTTATAGCATGATAGGTAGGTAGGTAGGTAGGTAGGTAGTTGTGTTAATTAGCTATGTGTGGCAGTTTATAGTTTAGGAATGCCTCAATGGCATCTAAGCCTTACCCGTGAATGGTATGGCCTCAGGAACCTTATTCTTTCTCAGGATAAGGGGTAATGTCCCCTTTTCCCCACTGCTGTTACAGTATGGGTTTAGGGTGAGGTCCAGAGACCTATAATCCAAATGCAAAAGCTGAGGCCTCCTGTAATCCCATCTACATTGTGCCTTTTCAAAAATACAGTTCAAAGGGCCGGCCGAGTGGCTCAGTTGGTTAAGAGATTGCTCAAGAGTGCGAGCTGAGCTCTGAGCAACAGCAGTTCCATGCCCAGCCCGAGCTGAGCTGCCGCTGAGCTGCCAACAGGTGGCAGGATGGCTCAGCCAAAAAGAAAAAAAAAAATACAGTCCAGTAGCCAAATGAATGGGGAAAAGTCTAACCTTTATTTGTATCTCACCAGGAACATCAAAGGTCATTCAATTGCTTGCACATAATACACACTCTAAATTTGTACGAACCACTCAAGCATCCAAATAAAAAGGTGTGTGTGTGGGTGTGTGTTGCTCAACTTGAGGTGGAGGGTGGGAGATTAAGGAGAAAGTCAATGGATTGCAATCAGCACTAATGCAGCCATTCTCCAATACTAAATGTACTTGAAATTGATCCCCCTGCGTCTGTAGGTAAATGTCCTTCTGTTCTTGAGACAATAAATCCCCATAAACTTCTCATAAAGTTGTGCAGAGGTGAAATGTGAGGTTGATTTCGTCGGGATCCAGGCGGTGCTTTGTTTGCACACCTTCGGATCTGAGTTGGGGAGCCCGTGTTTTCTCCTGAACCCCAAGACTGAGAAAAGGTCAGGATGCAGCGTGCGTCACAGCCGCTGTGCTCTGAGTGAGTGACTGTCAGACTCAGAAGCCATTGCTTCCAAAGCCCGGATCAGGCCACGTCCGCTGGGCCTCACATTAGCACAACCTACAGCACCATGCTGTGGGCGGTAAAACAGTGACTTCCGCTTCTGGTTGTTATAATCCGCATTCACTCTTTAGAGTGTTGAGATTCCCTGTCAGCTCAGTTCTGGGAATCATCCAGTACCCTTCCCGTTGCTCCCAGTAACCTCAAAGGCAGGACTGAGACACCAAAAACCCTGTTTCACACCTTGAGATTTTGAAACGGAAAGTGGAAGAGCGACCATAAAGTGGCAGGTCAGCCAGTTTCACTGGGATCATGTCTTCAGCATTTCACTGTCCAGGCATGTGCTTTTGTGGCCTGAGGTCCCACCCTTTGCAGCAGCACCTGTTCATTGAGAGTCTGTGACGCTGTGACCGGTCACATCCGGGGGTCTGCAGTGCTGCAAGGCGGCCCCCTCAGCAGCATCTTGTCAGAACGCTGGTCACCCCTCAGGCATTCCAGCCACTAGCGGCCTGTCCTGGAGTTCCCAGATTCCTTTGAAATTAAAACTATTCTATTTCTACCTATCAGATGTCATTGCCCTCACCTTATTTGTTTTACTTAAGTGACACAAAGTGAAAAAAACCTCCTACTAGTCTTACACAGCCCCAGACCAGGGCAAGCAACTTGAGTTCCGTTTCACAGTCCTTGGTGCCCGCGATCAAGGCTCAGTGTCTGGGAACCGGGCCTGACACTCTGAAAACCCAGCAAAGACTCGCGATTGCCAAGCGGCATCCTGTCCTGGGTGTGCTCTTCCAATCCAGACCTCTGCTTCGGCTTGGGCGCGCTGTTGTTCTTCATATTCGAGATTGTTTTCACTTAGCCGCTGAATGGAATTTGATTTCAGGCCTTCTTCCCGACTGTGTTCCCGTCTTCTCAAGTATTTATGAGTGGTTAAGAAACTCGAGCATGTTATAAAAAAACAAAAACCCTCACCAACTCTCCCACCCCTGTGTACAAAGAAGTCTGCTCTTTTTCTATTATTAGTAGTAAATGTAGGCATCAAGACATTTTTTGCCTCCTCATACTTCTTTGGTAGTTCATAATGCTGCCCTGTTGACAAAGGAGCTATTGTGCTAATTTACAAATAAAGAAACAGGTTTTCAAAGCTTACATCCATTTGTACGTCTGCGTTTTGTGCTGTGGGTCGTTCTGCTGTTTTACTGATCGCCTCCCTGGAGACCGGGAAACCGTGGTAGTTTGCAGCAGGAAAATGACAGTATCTCCGCATACGATGTGTGAATCTTTATAATGAAAAGAGCATAGAAAGGAGACTTTGATTTGTGTAATGTAATTGTATGGATCATATCAATCCATTACTGTGCCATGTAGAGCAGTTTCCAATTTTCACACCCACTGTTCAGCCGAAATGGGCGGCTTTCTTTCCACTCTTTACTCGCCTAATGGATTTGATATAAAATTTGTTTTTCTATGGATGTGGGACTCTGGGGGGAGTAGTCTATCCGTACGTAAGGACCGCCTCACATTACAGCCGCCTTCTCGGCACCATGGCCAAAGGCGGCTGAGTGTATCACAGCCTCTCGCAATTCTGCTATGACCATGCTTTATGACAACAGGGCAGACGATAAAACGGGGACTTAATGGTATTAGGCCATGAATGACAATTATATGGAGAGAACAAGAGAAGGGGGAGCAGATACCAGTGGGAAACATGGTAAAGACAGACGTGACATCCGCGGGGCTGGCAGCCCTCAGAGCCGGTGCTGGCCACCGTGAGTGGGGGCTGATGACCCGTGCGTGTGTGTGTGTGTGTGTGTGTGTGTGTGTGTGTGTGTCAGGGGGCAGGGGGAGGGCTTGCTGCATGGTTGTTCTGCTGGCGTTTGGGACCACGAGGGGTTTCCTGTGCGTTTTAGGTAGATTTCTCTGTTGGTTTTATAAAGGCTGGGGCCACACTAAACGCCACCGAACTCAGAACTGGAAGTTAGTTAGTGTGGCATCCAGGCAGGAGGGGATGGCCTGAGCCCGGGAAGCCGGGGAAAGAGAGAAGAGGGGACATGTCGCAGGTGTGGTTATCGGGCCTCAGAGAGTGACTGGATGATGAGGAATGGCTCCCATGGGTCTGGCTTGAGTGGCAAAGTGGGAGTAGCCCCACTGTGGAGAATCCTGCGGGTAGAGTTAATGTGGAAATATATGCAAATTCGCTTTCAGTCATTTAGAGTTTGAGGCGCTTGTAGGTCAAGGTAAAGCTGTCCAGTAAGAAATGCATATCTTAATCTTAAACTTGTAGAGGAGTCTAACTATATGTATAAATTTGGGAATCACCAACCTAGGGTTAGTACTTGAAATCATAAAAGCAAGTGAAATATTTCAGGAAAAGAGAAAAGCAGATTTCGCCCTGGGGCCGACACTCGCAAGCCTTTAAAAGTTGGACCGTCCCCAGAGGCGCCCTCCCATGGCCACTTCTGTGTACTACACTACCTGTTAAATAGTTATCTCCACCTGCATGTCGTGAATATAAATTTGTCCTACAACTTCCACATGCAACTAAGTTGTATTTTTGCTAATTCAAGCAGACCTTCCTCCAGCCCTGTATTCACCCGGGTGTGAGAGATTCCAGCTTGCTCTTCCCTTGTTCTTTGGAATCAATCGCACAGAAATCTTCAGAGTTTACCCAAGACAGAAATGTGAGTGAAGAGCAAGAAACTCACATGTTTCCATGACATACCTACTTATCATTTCCCCACTCCTGCTTATTCCCTTTTAACTTGGGGCCCCAACATTCTTAGGGCGACTAGTCTAAATTATGCATAACTAAAAGCCCCAATAAGGAAAGTTGTAGGAAATTTAGGGATCTAATGTAGAAACCATGAAGAACTTGACAAGAGACAGAGCTGAGCTGCCGCCACCTCCAAGCATCCCAGTACACACAACTGTTCCAAGCGTTCAGAATGAAATAAAGTCACCTCTGAGGTACCACCATGTTTAAATGCACCATTGACAAATTGGGCAGACGATTTTCCCTGGCTAATTAGGAACAAGCCCTTGTTATCACATCCTACGTAGTCTGGTTATGGACCGCTCTCAGCAGTGCAGGGAACACCCTGACAATCATGACCTTTGGGGTTTCACCACCATGTTCTTTTCCTCTGTGGGACCCTACCCTCATTCTTCCCCAAAGGAACCAAATCACAGCGAGACACGGGGTGGAGAATTTATATTGTCACCCCCTTCCACAAGTTTATAATATTCCTCTTGGGGCTGCAGCAGTGGGAAAGGCCTGTGGGAGAGCATGAAACACTGCGGGGAGAGACAGTCACTCAGAGCAGCTTTGTAACTTGCAGCCCTTCGTTCCGAGTTTCGCTTGCCCCCCAAGAGAGGCTGGAAGCCGAACAAAGCTATTCTTACCATTCCTGAATGTACAAAACGGTTTCATTAAGGAAGTAACTTTTTTCCACCAGTAAGGACATCTCTAGAAATAGGTGTGAATCTGCATGCAAATGAAGCTCTGCTGTTTATCGTTGTACATAGCATCCAGCCATAGTAAACAACAAAAGGCTCGTTGTGTAACTCAAAGAATACTCTGCTCTCTAACCTTGGGGTCACTAAACATTTTCAGGGTAATTCCACCTCCTCCAGCTAGTGGTTCTGTTGGAAAGTGCTTGCCACTTAAAGCAGAAGCTATAGATGCGTCTCAGTGCAGCCCCAGAGCGGGGTCACGTGGTGGCTCTGAGGAAACTGCTGGATCTGAGAAGGGACGCAGGCGCCCACTGACGTGCAGACCGTAGCTGCAGCCACACACCTCACGAAGCCATGGCCGCTGAGCCCACAGGCAGTCTTCTCCGTGTCAGCCAAATGCAGCTTGTCCAACCACTGCCTCCCCTCTGAGGATGAAGGAAAGACAGCAGGGGCTGGACACGTCAGGGCGACACCTCCGGTTCATGTCCCATCTGTGCCTGCCAATCCACCCTTCAGCTGTGTCTGGTCTACCTTTGCTCAGATAGAATTATTTATGGTGTTTGGGTAACTACTTTCTTAGTTGCTCAATGTTCTTTTGATTAGGTTTTTTATTTAATGGCTATGCTACAAAACTGTCCATAGCACATTGCCAAGTCTCAAAATTAATTCCCCTTTGTGTGTCCTGAATGGAAAACCCCTTTTTAAAGTCTGTAAGGAGATGAAGAAATGGGGAGCGCACAGTTTTGGAAGCCAGTGGGCGGGGAGCAGGGGAGTAAGACAAGAAAACAGGACAAAATGCAGGTGTGGATGTAAGTCTGAGATGAGCCGGTAGCTGGAGATCAGAATTACAAGGTGCACCCTGGGCCTAGCTGGGGGTGTTGGGGGGGCTGCTTCCCCTCAGGGAATCACCCTCATGGTAAAGCAGGCCAGGAGAAGGCCCAGGCTTGTTGGCTCACTCTTGTCCTTTCCCTTACCCTCCACCCCCATCCCCGGCCAAGTCCTTAGGCAGTGCCTGTAGTGACCAAAGCCACCAGTTTAGTGATGATTAATAGCACATGTTGAACGTTTATTTTGTGCTCAGCACTCCACCAGATGCATTTCATGGATCGTCTCCTGTGATTCTCAGCACCTTATAACAGAGTTTCCATTGTCATTCCATTGTACAAATGAGGAGATTGTGATTTAGGGAAATCAAGAAATCTGTCAGCGGTGGCCCAGGGGGTGGGGGGAACAGAGCCAGATGGTCTGATTCCGAAGTCGGGACATGGAACGGTACACACAGCTTCCCCATGGGACAGACAGGCCAGAGCAGCCCCCTGAGTTCACTGCTGTCACCCTACCCCCACGTCCCCCCGGCTCCCTGCTCCTGCTGCCACCATCACAGAGGGACGTCAGCACATCTCCTGTTCAGTTGTTCCTGAAACACAAGAAAACCTCTAAGTGCACACTGCTGCCAGGCGGGTGACAAGCAAACGGCAGAGCTCCAGGAGGTTCAGGAATTAGAATATATGCAATTTTAGTAGAACCGAAAATCTGTCATTCAGCTGTTTGGAGAGAATGCGGAGAAAGTGAACACGCAGGCTTGTAAAAATGTTCAGTCCTCATCTTGCATTCAGGAAAGTCAGCAGAGAATACCCGCAATGCATAAATTAATAAATGTCTGCACAAGTAGATTTTGGAAATACAGGGCTGTAATTATAAGAGTTAGACGTGTAGAAGGAGTTGTCCAAGAAATTAGGTTTGTGCTGAGGAGGGGTAGAGCAGGGACTGCATTTCGCTATGTTGTTTCCAGCACCCCTTGGCTTTTAAAAGTATGTAATGCTTTGTTAGAAATTAAAATTAGGCTTAAAGTTAATTGCTGCCCATCAAAAAATATTAGAAATGTTGAGGTCAGAATCCCATACCAAATCATCCTCTGTCACAGAATTGGGATGATAGATGACACTGCACTTGCCAGTGGTGGCTCACGGGAGTGGGGGTGAATGACCGTCAGGGTGCCTGGTCTGCCGCCCAGCCCTGCTCCCCTGCATTAGCGGGAGGCCCTCTCTAGTCCCTCTTGCCACACACGAGCTTTGGCCGTGCCCAGAATGTCTTTTAAAAGCTCCTCTCATGCCCAGGTCATTTTCAAGCCTGTGGAGCTGTTGAGCTCACCCAGCCACTGTGCCTGCCTTCAATTCCTGGTCCCCGCCCTCGGAGGGGCGGGCCCGCCCCCTTCCACCTGCCTCCTTATTGTTATTGTTGATGGACCCACCCTCCAGCCTCTGAGAGTTTTTTCCATTCTGCCCCACACTTTCCCTCTCACTTTCCAATCTTGCCTCCTCCTGCTTGTCCAGGCTGGCCATCCCGGCCACCTGATCCACACCAGTCTTGGCCATAGAGTGAATCTCTTATTTCCAAAGAGTTTTTCTCATCCAATGACATTTTACCCTCCACAGCACTGGCCTCAATAGTAAGTACAAATGGCAGCTATTTCAACAGCCTCAAGGCTAAGATGCCATCGGTCTTGCAGGCCCATGGCATTGTCCGATGAAGTCTATAGGGAATCAGAGAAACTAATCCAGGTGCAAGGAAAGTGAGGGTGTGCCATTGCAACCAGCGCCCAGGTATCAGCAGGTGCTAAAGCAGCATCAGCTTGTATTTGTATTTAGTATCTTCAATCCCAGGTCACTATCAAGTAGATCTTATATAATTGCAGAGGCCATTAGTCACTTGCCCATTGATTTATTATTTATTGAGTACTTACTATGTTCTGGAGCCAAAGGTTGCAGAGATTAAATGGTTTGCTCCCAGCTTTCAAGGGGCTTATGGTCCATTGGGAGCAATATAAACAAACAATAATAAAGCTCCACGAAGTACAAGGAGCCCTGGAAAAAGCACTCCTGTTATTTTGTTACGACCCAAAACTCCAAAGATGGGGTCCTGGGCTGGTCAGAACAGGCCTCACAGACGGTCCTCGGGGAATATGCCCTGCTCTCTTAAACCCACACCTCAATAAGCATGCCTACTTGTAAATCCTCTCCGTGTACCACTGTACTCACACATCATGTACATCCTAAAGCATAGCCAAGCTGGGTATTTGAAAGGATGCAGTTTTTAAGTAAATGTAAACAGGGTTTCTGACCCCCTGTGCTTGTGCCCCGTGGATCTCCCTCCACACCTCCTGACACACATCTCAGCTCTGACCCCACCAGACAGATCCAGAACACGGCCTTCCCTGTAGTTGCTCAAGAACGGGGACTCTAAATTCACCTGGAGATTGGGAACAGCCCACAACGGGCACTCCAAAGATACCATGCGATAGTGCAAACATTTCCGGAAGGACAACTGGTAACCACGATTTGCACAAGGCATAATTTCCCTGTGAATGCATCCATTCAAGAGACCAAATGAGTTCGAAGTTGCTTAGTGAGCACAGAATTAGAACAAATGGGATTGGGGTCTGTAGGGATAGTTCATGAAACGAGAATAACTGATTGAACTGCCCGTCTCCTCTCTGGGGATATTTCTGTCTGAATCACCAGCGCTGGACCCTAAATAAATACTGACATATTTTACTTTTAGCTTCCCTTTTTCTGCAATCATTTTAGACAACTGTCCTTCCGCGACTACATCACCACCTCAGAAAATAAGAATGCACTTAATTGGATTGCAGCTTTACACTGTTACTGACGTTCGTGTCTTAGGGATACGGACTGCAGAGATGGAATGGCTCAGCTTCAGGAGAAGGTCTGGCCGGGACCTGGGTCCTTGCAGGGTCCTAGGTTGTGAAAGGGGCCCCGACACACACTTAGGGTGAGCTGAATCCTGCTGGTCCCAGAGACTTGGCTTCATTCCCTTCTAGAACTCTGACTGGTGAGAGGGTTGCAACCTCCGTTTGGTTCAGGTTTTATTTCCAGAGACCTTCATTTTGGCCTGCTGCTAAGGTGAGACTGAACTCCTCTCACTGAATATTAAGCCAGAAAGAGGACTCAGCCCTCAAAAACTTCAATAGTTAAGATTCTTTCTTTTCAGGTATTCTTTAACCAATGTCATAGAGCATTCTTCTTCCCAACAGAAAACTGGTCCATTCTTCTACTGAAAACTATAATATTGCCATTTAAAATTATATATATATATATATATATATATATATATATATATATATATATATATATATATCGTTAAACTGTATGAAGACTTTTAATAGATTCTACTACCACCACCGTTTTTACTTTAATGAAGACATTTAAAAACATAGTTTGGGCAGGCCGAGTGGCACATTGGTTAAGAGCTGGTTTGGGACACCAGCAGCCCCGGTTCAGATCCCACATATGCAGGCCAGTGACACTGCCCTCTACAGCTAACAACAGCTCCACTCGGAGCTGGGCTGTGCGAGCCCCTGCTGCAGTGGGCTGCCATGGGCTACAGTGAGTGGCCGGAAGCCAGTGTGAGCTGCCAAAGAGCCGCGATGAGCGACATCCAGAGGCCGGCAACAGATCTGCCTCATCCGGGAAGAGCACAATGACGATACCAACATGGGTCAGTGAAGCAATGTCCTTCGCAATTAGACTGAAGAACAAAAAGATAGCAACTTGTCTGTTCCCCTCCCCCGATTCCCCAATAAAATCTTTAAAAAAACAACAAAAACAACATAGTTTGCACTGACTTGCTGGTAACATATGATCATTCACTTATCTAGATGTCACTATATCCTACATGTCTGTAAGAACAAAACAAATAACATTAATTAAATAAGAGTATTTTAATATCGCATAACATAGCAATGTTCTATATTTAATTTACAATTATGGCTTAAGCATAGCAGTACCAACACAAAGTTAATTTTATTTAAGAACAGTAGTTGAACTTAATATTGCACATGTGCATAATTTGCATAAAAGAAAAGGGAAAAAATATAGCATATAGAAGCTAATAGGCTGAATTTAGTTGATTAATTGTGTTCTTTGAAGGAAAGCTATAGCAAAAATCAGTTCTTTAAAAAAAAAATCATATATTTTAGATGTCAAAAGAAAAGTTTCCCCGACAATTTGCTGTTCTAGTAGGCTTTTTTCCATGATTCACGAATTGAGCAGCATCCACTCTAGCAGCTAGAAAAGAGCTGTGAGCTGTACAATGTGAGAGGTTTTTACAGACACAGGTGAGCAGGAACAGGAAAGGTGTACTGGGCATTTGCTGAATGCTTAGCGCGGCGTTACTTTCCTTACACGGAGCAAAGGCACTACTTGGAGCTGGGTCGGGTAACGTGCTGAGCAGGCAACTGGCAACTGGTCGACCTGGGTCTTCCTCTTCTGGCAGAACTGAGCTTAGAAACTTAGCTAAGCTTTGCTTTGTGGATGTGGGCTTAGTTAGCATAAGCGACTCCATCTTAAGCCAAATCTGGTGACTGTAACATAGGTTTAGTAGTAAACATAAAAGCTTAAGTAACTGTTTTAAAGCATGACCACGTCGTTTAGTCCATAGCTGTGATAGTAATGAACTCAGAAAGGTGCACATTAAAAAGGAATTTTTTCCCTAGGTATGAAGTTGGGAGTCAGTTCTTGGTCCCAATTAAAATCTTTGGTCCATCTGTTCTAATGGAATGTGAGTCAACCAGTGTGGTGTCCTGATTTTATCCTGCGAGCCGCCCTTCTCCTGGGACCCCTGGCTCCTGTTGGGAAAGGAGCGAGGAGGAGGGAGGGGTGGGTGCCATCACGTCTTCTCCATGAGCTGAAGGTTAGAGGCTGATTGAAAGCCCATGGGCTTAGCTCGGAACGGCCCACCCCCCAAGACACCCCATGGGTCACAGTGCCACCGGGAGTCCCAGGGAGGACTGGGTTGAGGAGGAAACACTGCCTTTACAGCTACTCACCTTCGTGGGGTGGGAGAAGGGGCCTGGAAAATAGCCAGCCTGCCTTTTTCTCTGCTCCTCGCATCCACATGGCTTTTGTGCTCCCCCACTTGTATTCCAGCAACACCAGCACCCCATTTCTGAGCAGCTGCTGCCTGGTTGTTCCAAGGCCAAGGTGCCGGAGGAGCAAGGGCTGAGCACCACAGATTTTTGTCCTCGTCTGTGCCTCTGGGCCCAGCCCACATGCTTCATGCACCAAGCAAAGCTGCCAGACACATGCAGGAGTTCAAAGCCGCCCCCACCTGCCACCGACAGTGACACCAGGGGCTCCCCTCCACTTTCTCCCCCACTGCCATCTGCTCCCTGGAGTCCCTCCAGGGCCATTTCTGTCGAAACCCCAACCATCAGTCTCTAATGAAATATCTTACATACATGTACACATAGAACTCTTGGGAAGTCACAGGGCTGGTTGTGGCGATGAGGGGCGATGTTGCTCCATAGGGTGGAAGGAAATGAGGGTTCTAGCCAATGGGAACCTGTGAAAAGACAAGAAATGGATATCTTTTATGTTACTACCATGATCAACATGTAAATGACCCTGTTTTTCCTTCTTCCCACAGGGAATTACTGGAATGCTGCATCTTTCCCAAACCCATCATCCTACCTGCACTTCTCTACTTTCCAAGGGGAAACCAGTGCCGACATCTCTTTCTACTTCAAAACATTAATCCCCCGGGGAGTGTTTCTGGAAAACCTGGGGAACACGGATTTCATCAAACTTGAGCTAAAATGTGAGTATGAGTTCTTTGTCAGCTTTTGAGGAGCCACTCTTGTCACTTCGGGCTGGTCCTAGCTCTGACTGTATAACTTCACTGGATTCAAACACCCATGGTTTCCTTTGCCCAGGAGTGGTGCTGAAAGGTAAGTACACAAACTTGAGAAGGACCTGTGTCCCTGTCCTTGGATCGTTCCCGAGGAGGCAGGCACATGCAGACATACGAAAGCAATGCTTCTCAAAGAAGAGAGAGAACCAGGTGCCTAAAAATATGGGAGAAGAATGGCTACTCAAATGAAGATGACAGAGAATGAGAAGGAAGGGAGGGAGGGATGGAAGGAAGGACGGACGGACCAGGGAATCACCCTAACACGGGAGAGGAATGCATGCTTAACATTTCTTTGTGTGTGTGTGATTTTCTAGGAGGCAGGGTGAAGAGCAGACAGGGGATCGTGTAAAGCGATTAGAAATAAGGCATAAGAGAGTAGGGGAGTACCACACAGGCAAAGAGGAATCATAAAAGTTAACGTCTGGAAGACTTAATGAAGCAGCGTGGACAGCAGTATTGAGTGATGTGATTACATTGGTGTCTGCAGCATTCCCCGGCCCACACACCCTCTGGAGGTTTGCGTTCTGAATTTAGTTAGCCGAGGACACAGAATCCGACAGAATGACAGCAAGAGCAAGTGCTGCTTCGCTCAGCTCAGCTGGCCGTGGGTCCCCAAGACCCTCACGCGGTCACGTGGTTTGGGGGTGCCGCCTGGGGAAGACAGGGGTTCTATGGATCTGAGAAGCGCTCGTCACACCTTGGCCCTTTTCCCCTTGGGGCTTAAGTCCAGCTGTAGGAATGGACAGTCCACAGTCTTCCAGGTTTGGTGAACACTGGCAACACTGGACCCTGCTGGCTGTTCAGACATAGAATCGGCAAGACAACAAACACAACCAGGAGGGGAGACCAGTCAGTGTCCCATGGCCCTCCAGGGAATCTTGGTGTCCACTCCCCACCCCAGAAAGTGTCCCGCCTCCTCATCTGTGCACTTCATCTGAGAGCTTACACCACTTGGTCTGGTCCAGTGACCCCAACCCATGTCCCAGAAATCCCTGATGCAGTATTTTTCTCTTTTTCTAGTTTTAATTATGCATTGTGGTCTTTCAGAAAGGGACTTCTCAGGAAGGCGTCTTTCTGTTGAGTGCCGGTGGGATCTTGTGTGTGTGAAATGGTGAACTGGGATCCTTGGAAAGTGTGTAGACTCGGGAGTTACCATTATCAGGGTGAATCCCAGTCCTTGGGCAAATGGCTTCATGTCTTTGAATTCCAATTTCCTAATCTGTAAAATGGGGATGGTAATTTCTGGGGATTGTTATGATGGTAGAACATAGACTTTCGTGAAGTATCTGCTTCCGTAAAGAAGGTGTTATAATTTATCATCTTTCCGAGGACGCCCGTTGCAGGTCTAATCCTAGCCAGATTTGATTGAAAGGGAGACAGGATATTCTAGCCCTAGAATTAAAAAATATAAATAAACAGAAATCTCTCCTTTCATGAATTATGGATTGGAATTATTTAAAAGGGACTTTTACTTTCCAAAGTTAAAAGTAATTGAATCAAACTATTTTGTGACTTCCACATGAGTTGAATTATAGTTTAGAAATATCTCATGGCAAGTACAGAAAGTTGATAATTCCATTCTGTAAGTTCCTACAAATCACTGGCATCCCACCTGCCCTTGCTTTATATCCCCCGGTTTTGTGTATCCCTGTCTGCATTGGAAAGAAGACAAACCACGTGTGCAAAAGGCAGTGCTTCTGCATGTGCGTCACATGCCATTGGTGGCCCTGTGAATGAGTGACGTCCACATTGTCCTATCCTCAGCAGCCCTGCTCAGCTCCTGTCTCGTGGCTCTTTTCTGTTACTTTGGGTAAAGAAGTGGTGGTATGTTTCAGGCATGGATTAGAGGTGGCCTCTCCTTGGAGTTTCCTGGTCCTTCTAATAATCACTAAGGGTGAGGATACCTTTTTAAGATCCCCCAAAGGGCAGAGAGGGCAAACATGCATCATCATGTAGCATCTCCAACAATGTTCAAAGGAACGTATGGGGGGAGAAGGCAGATTTCTGTGTTTGAGAGAAGCTTCTTCAAAGTAAACGAGGAGCAATGCTTTCATGAAGAACGTGGAGGAAAAATGGCCATGACTGAGGCTTGTCCGCGTCCCATTTGTCACTGTTCTCCATCCAGGGTTCATGGGGTGATGTGGGGAGATGAAGAAATTCTTCGGTCCCATTTCTTCCTTATGCTGATGGGTCACTCTGTAGATGTAATTGTTTTCACAGCAGCCACTGCCTACCGGAGAGAGCTCAGAAAGATGGTTCCTCCAGCCAGACTTTTTCAAACTGTCTCCACTTCTTGTTTTTCCTTTCACTTATGAGGCTTTCTGGTTTCTTTCTGATAGGAATTCAAATTTTGTTTCTCTGCATGGGTCTCAAAGGACTTTTGTCACAGTTGATGCCTCCGTATGGGTTTCCAGAATAACATTTCTGTTAATTAACTATATCGTGCCCTTCTGTCAGAAGTGAAAGATTCTTGACGATAAGAACAGTGAGTCGGTTCCACTGAGTTAATGAGATACCATCTACATCTTCATGCGCAAGTAAAAAACACACCCATAAAATTAGAGTGATCTTACTCATGAGCATATTTTCAGGTAAAATTTTAAGCCTGTATCTCACTTATTTACTATCCATATTCATTTATTTGATGAGTATTTATTGAGTATCTATTATGTCCCAAGTGAGTGCTGCGTACTGAGGGAACATGGCCAAATCACACATGGTTTCTTTCCCTCAAAGACCTTTCCGTTTGTCTTGGAAAGCAGACCAGTCCATCAGTGGTTGTGATGAGGAAGGCACTGGCCGAAGGACTGCGGTCCCAAGGAGGTGGGAATGGGAGACACCCAGAATCGGAACAGCTGGAGGGGCTGCAGAGCAGGTCAGAGTAAGGAAGACAGCATGAGCACGGCCTGCTAAGCCCCCTTCCAAATCCGAAATGACTTCTTTGTTTGCTTTTTGTTGTTGTTTTTGTGTTTATTGGCTTGTTTGTATTTTTGAGATGGCAGAGAAATATTGCCAAACAAAATTGACTAACAGATATGTGTTCATTTTTCCCCTAAGGGAGCAGCTTATTTTATCCCTAAGGGAGCAGCTTTTTTTGTGTGTTTACTGAATAACCTGCATCCAGGTCAATGATTCCATATCAAGGCAGCCATAGGTGTATCCCCTTTTCAGTGAAAACCCACCCCCTGCCACCCCTAAACAATAACAAGAAAAGGCACAGGATGTACACATGATACAAGGGCTGGCTCACCCAGTGGCCCAGGGCCATAAATTACAGTGTGGGGGGAGGAGTAGGAGAAAGAAAGGGGGTGGGGTGCAAGCTGACCCATTCCATCCTGCATTCAGGCAGAGGGGAGCCCCTGCATGTGCACGCCCCAGTCTGTGCTGGGCCCCTTCCTACCCTCTGGCCCAATCAGCCTGAGGGGTGAGAAGCACAGGGAGGGAGGTGGGCAGCCCCTCTCAGCCTCCCAGCAGGTTCTGGGGTCCCAAGCAGCCCTCAGGCCCCAGAGAAATGACCGCAGGGGAGACACCAAGGCAGGAAATCCAGAAAAGTAGGACCACTTTCCTCTCAGGACCCTATCAAGGCAGATGCCTCATTCCTAGTGCTCACCCCAAAAAAGGGCTTGTCTGTGGGGAGGTGCTGGGGGCTGGTCCCTACCATCCTGGCTTATTTTCAGGTCAAGAATTAGGGAGAGAAACTGAGGATGGATGGAAGAGTTGGGTGGGTATGGGCGGGGTGGGCGTGCTGAGGGTTAGGTTTCCTCTGATTAAGGTGAACTGTAATCAGAGGAGGGAAGTGTTTGCAACTGCTTGTTGATAAATCGTGACCACAGCTTTTTTATTTTTGTTTTTCAATTTAAAAGAGATTTCAGAGAACATAACGGGCAATTCTTGAAAGGGCTGTTCACGGACTAGGAGACATTTAGGGAGAACAACCAGAGATGGCCATAACACTTTAGCATAAGCCTCCGGGTAGACCAAGTCTGAGCTTTTTCAGATACCAGGATGGCTCAGAGAAAATATTTGCATGTAGCAGGCATATCTCCACAAACATGTGGAGGCAACAGTCTCATGTCCTGCTAAGCTTAAGAAAGTGTATTAAGGGGAAAACTTTCATTTTCCCACATGCAGCCTTCTGCCATACACAGCCTCGAAAAAGACACAGAAGAAAACATTCTGCAATATACAGAAACTGATGAATCAGAAGAAATAAATTATTGGCTATTTATCTTCCACTATTTCAGAATTGGAAAAACTTTTTATATTAAAAGAGCTTCACTTGTGTAGACGTGAGGACTGTCCACTCGGCTGGCCTCTCGCGCCTTTAGAGTGTTACTGAGGGCGCTTTGTCTTTTTATTAATACAAATCAGGTGTATTGATAAAATCAGCACCAGGTTTTTTTCCTTTCAATTACCCAAGCCGATTTACATTATCAACATAGATTTAGGAAGAATTTTTAATTTTCTACTGCTTTGCAAGTCTAACTATGAGTTCAATTTGTACTAAGATTTGAGATCTAAAGGACAATTCTGACTTGGTAATACCAGTCCATGAGAAGAAAAAAAAAAAAACACCTCCTCCAAAAACACCAATTTAAAAACCTAAATAGCAACACTATTGTGATTTTTTAAAAATTTCTCCAGCTTCTTTTTTTTTAAAAAAAAAGAGAAAAGGAAAAAAGTGTCACACTTTATTGCCAGAGCATGTTCATTTTATAGGGAAACTTGACCATTGTCTCAATCACATGAGTTTGGTGGTTCTCCGGCTTCTGATTTAAACTTTTCCATTTCAATTACGGACAAAGCAAGTTCAGAGATTGTAAATTAAAGATGAAATGTGTGCTGTATTAGAGCTCTCTAATATGTTAGCTGTCAGCCTTTTATTAAGTGTTAAAAGATATACAAATAATTGGTGAATAACAAAGTCAAATTGAATTGACCCAGATTTCTTACTGAGGGACAGTGTTTGAGTATGCGGCATAGGTACCCTAGAGTTATAGGGGTAGACTTTAGAGTGGGATGTCGCCCTGATATGAAAACTTGCCCAAGTTACCTTAGATGTCATTGACTTACCCATGTCTGCTGATATGGAACTTTCTAGAAGGAGGTGGGAATTCCTCTTGCTCTTGATGTACAGAATCACCTCTCTCTATAGAGCTGCGATCCTGACTTTCTCCACACTCCAGAGGCACCTTTTGAAGACCAGCCTCCTACTGAAATCCTACCCACGCAAGAGATGTTCTTTGACTGAGTCTTGATTTAAAATGTAAAACATAAATAAAATAGAAGTCTTTCATTTCCCTAAAAGTGATGAAATGTCCACAAGAAAATTAGTTAGGTGCAGTGCCTAGAAAATAATAGGCATCCTCATTGAAGAGTTTCATACAGTGTTCGAACACAGTGTATGTTGTGTGTCATTATAGAGAAATGCTAAACTTCCACAGAATTATTTTTACATATATATATATATATATATATATACACACACACATACACACACATGCTTCTACATATACATATACATACTGAGTTTTTATTAATATAAATCAGGTCTTAGCACCAGATTTTTTCTTTCAATTATCCAAGGTCATTTACAATGTTAGGTCAATAGAAAAATATAAGGGATGGAATTTTTCTTTTATCTCATCTTCTCTGATTCTAACGTTTTCTGCATCATCTGTTGTGTGTGGTAGACCACAAAATTTTTCCCATCAGAATGATGGCATGTTTCAGTGTCAAAAGGACCAACTTCCAGAACCAGCCTGCCTGTGGCCAGCTGGAAGACAACAGGCAAACTACAAGGAGAAGAGATTAAAGAAGCTTGAATTCATGCATTCTGATCTGAGACAGCAGTGGGAGAAAGCGTGTGCTATTGTTAATAATAAACACATGGATGAGTGAGAATAGTCGCAATATGTATATGGGGTTATGATAAGGTCAGAGACCTTACATCAGCCTTTCTCGAAGCTAACAGTGTCTCTGTAGGCTTGACATTCTTACAAAAACAAAGACTTCGAGAAGGAAGGGTTGGTGTCAGCGAATGAGTGTTACTGATGCTGGGGAATTGATTCAACCAAGGATGACACTTGGGACCAATTAATTCAAAGCTGGTTAGAAAAGGAGAAGAAATACAGCAAGTCAGGGGTCAGAGCTTCATTTAAATACAGTGAGTGACTAGGGAAGATCACTTGAAATAGCTCAGAACCAGAAGTATCTCAAAGGACCGAAGACAACTGTACATATTATACAACAATGCTAGGTTTTTACACATCGTCAGACAAACCCCTAAATTAAAGCCATGTGACAAAACATTGGCCAACTGGATGTCAACTAGAAGTCTTATAAGAATGTTTTTTAAAAAATGAGGACTTCAGGGGATTCTCTTTTTAAAAACATATTTTGTTCAAGTTACAAGATAATTTTTAATAGCAATTAAGGAGAAACATAAGGGTTTAACATGAAATCTAATACAGAAGCAGCGTTGTAGATGAAATATGTTCTTAAATACTTTAGGAATAGACTTATTTCTAGCTCTATAATGTTGGTATTTTACCTTTTTGTTTTTAATCTTCTAGTTTAGGTACTTCCCAGTTCACCAAGGGACTGTGTTATAGGAGTTTCTGAGCCAGTTATTCAGAGCCTGGAATGTATTTTTCTGTAGACGTAACATTGTAAATGACACTCACATTCCACAGCTAGCCCTAGGAGCTTTGTTGCCTGTGTGCTTTTTAAGCGTGGCTGAAAAATAGAGCCGCACATGCGAGCTGGAGGTCTGGGCTTTGGCTTCCGGAGACCATTCAGTGTAGAATAGAAATGTTGAAAAACAAAGAGAATATCTCCCCCGATTCCTGAATGTTGAGCTTGTCCTTGACAGACATCTCAGTGAGGATGTTTTTGTCTGCCTTTCTGACAGTCAGCCCACTCCTGCGTGGAGTCTCGGGGGCGGGGCCCGTCCACAGGTTCCCGATGGCTCCATCCACTTCTCTTGGCTCTAAAACTTCATAGTTCTGTGAATTACAGAATTCCACTAATTCATCCAAATACAATGTCACAGCCTGCCTATTTTTTTTAACTATTACAATGTTCTGAAACAGAGAGCTGGGTATTGAAACTAAAAGAAGGCCATTACAACACAACTCATCCCATCCAAATTCCAATGGTCAGATGGAGGAGATCCTTTGGGTAATTGTGTTTTTTTTAAGTCTTATAAATAAATGAAAACATGTGATGAGGTCATTAGAGATTTAGGAATAAGAAATATTCTTGCTTAGGAATAAGTTAAGCTGCTGTGACAAATAAAGCCATAGGGATCAGTGACCGTAGGGCAGTCCAGTATGCATGCTGTGGTCCAGCTAGTCTTTCCACACAGTGATTTGAGGTCAAGGCTCCTTTTGCGCTGTGGTTGCACTTCTTGTAGTGCCTTGGAGTTTCTATGTCCAGTCGGCAGACAGAGAAAGGGCAGGTGGAGAAGCCTCTCTCCTTACCCACACTGGCCCAGAGGCATCACACTTGCCTTTTGTTCTCTTTCCTTGGTGGTAACTAGTCAGTGGGCTCCCTCTACATGCCTGTTGACTGGAATACGCAGCTCCTGGAGGCATGGCAGCTTTTCGAAGGTAATGATGGAGAGGAAAATAAACTTCTCATGAGAAGTTAGCAGTCTCCGCCACAGGTATGAAGCAACAAAAAAGGGTAAGCTTTACCCTTGCTGAAAGACGTCGAGGAAGATTTCCAGAAGACTCACATTCGATTTGTCTCGAAGGCAAATAAGTGAGATAAAGGCATTTTTCCAGCGAGGAAACAGCATAGGCAAGTGCAGGTAGAGGAGGGAGATCGGGGCATTTGAGGAATTGAGAAGAACATAGCTGAGGCCCAGGGACCAGTTAAAAGACCTTTTTTGTGCAAGTAATCACCCACCCACATAACTGTGTTAAGAGTTTGACAAAAGGAAGTTAACTGGACTTACAGCCTCTGGGGAGATGACTCATTTTACTTGCCTTTTGCAGATAGTGTTAAAATGATCAAATTTGGTTTTCTGCATCCCTGAATTTGATTCCTCTGATGAGAACTGATGCGAATGCCAAATGACTTCTCCTGACAAGTGGTTGATATTTAGTATTCAACAGGGTCTTCCTGGGGAAGTGCAGCCAGAGCCAGTGAATAATAAAAACAGTGCCTATCTGTCAGGTGTAATTATGACACTGAATTACGGTCGTCTGCATCCCGGCTCTGCAGACATTAGTTTAAACACCCGAGACACTGGCCCTTCAGACCTGGAAAGATGTTATGTACTTTTAAAAATAGCATGCCCTATTTTTAGCCATTTTCGATAGGAAAAAAATTCACACCTAGTTTAAAATTATTTTATGGTAATGTTTGATCTCTCTCTCTCTCTCTCTCTCTCTCTCTCTCTCTCCCTCTCTCCCTCTCTCCCTCTCTCCCTCTCTCCCTCTCTCCCTCTCTCCCTCTCTCCCCCTCCCTCCCTCCCTCCCTCCCTTGCTCTTTTTCTCTTTCTCTCACTAAATCCTCTGGGTACCCTAAAAACAGGAAAGAAGTAAGGGATGTTTCACTCTAGTTTTAGATTCCCTCTCATTTTCTGTATTTAAATGAAATCCCACTCTTTGCATTTTGATTAACTAACTCCTCTGATTAAACACTTTTTGAAATTGTAGAGCAGAGTTACTTAAAATGTCACCAACCTTTGCAAAAGAAGTGAAAATTATCAGATTGTAAGTTTTCAAAATTATAAAAATCTTGTTTGCTTATTGTGAATGATTTCAAAATCCAGAGAAGCAAAAAGAATAAACAAAAAAATCAGCTATCATCCCATATTGTAATATATTTAATACTACTCTTTTGGTATGCACATTAACAAACTTTATATTTAATTATTTTATTTTTATTTAATTAGTTAATATAGTTAACTTTATATTTAATTATTTTACAAAAATGAGATCATATGGTACATGCTGTTTATAGCCCACTTGTTTCATGTAACAGTATTTTAGAAACACGTTTCCATGTCAACTTTCTAAAAGCTGCATAAACTGATTTTTTTTTTTTTCAACTGAGGGCAAAGACTGTATCAGAATCTCCAAGAGAGCATATGTAGTTTGGAAAATCATGATTTCATATTTCCAAAACAAAACAGAAAAGCAGTTGTTTTTGTTACACAACCTACAGGATGTGATGCACAAAAAGATTTTATTGGCTGGTAGGATGTTTATCTGAGCTCTTCTGGGGTTTGTTTTATTCCCCATCAGCCTCCTATATCTGGGCATATCAGCATCCGCCAATGATAATTAGATTATGATGTCAACAAATGGCAGCCTGGGATAAAAACAATTGGGACACACAAGGTATCAATAGCCAAGTGTCCCATTTCACCAGTGATCCCTTATCATTGGGCCTAACTGCCAAATGGCAGACTCTCGCCCACTCTGATCTACTGGCTTCCTGTTACTCTCAGAGGATCAGATGACAGGAGCAAGTGACACACTAAGCGTGCAGCGTGCTCGAGCCGTTTCAGGCTTTGTTCTGCTCCACGGCGTCACACACAGGACAGGCTCAGACGCTGAAATTAGAAGACCTGAGCTGGGAAAAGCCATGCCTGCAGGTGGCCCACAGGTGGCCCACAGGACAGCACTCCTCCAGGATGGCCCTGTCCCATGGAACTCCTTGTTGAGCATCTGTCAAACCAACCTGAGGCAGAGGCAGCAAGTAGCTCAGAGCTCCCCACAGCCCTCCTTTCAAAGGAGAGAAAACTTTGTTCTCGAGAAAAACCATGTTCCCTCAGTTCAGCAAATCATAAAAACGGCAGGCATAGTTGTTTGAACTTTATACAAACTAGCCCTTTCAAAAAGGAGGAGGTTCTAAGATGCTTTTTATGCACAGCCTTTAGTGAGGCAAAATGTTTATTTAGGCAGTATAATCAGGAAAGTTGTATTTTCAGCTATGATCATTAGAAATGGAGGAAAGAAAGAGCACTTTATAATGTATTATTATTATTATTTAATATTAGCCCTTTCCAGAGGAATGCTTTGTTCACGTAGAAATTGGTTTGCATAAGCCTAAGGAACGCTGTGAAGTGAATTCCTGTCTTTTTTCAGAGGTGGAAATATATGACTTCAGGGTCTAGTAATTCTTCTACAATGTTAATTGAGCATTTATTCTAGGACATCCCAACCCTGGGACTCCGAGATTCTACATTTTCCATATTCAACCTAAGAGTCCTCATTTCTAACATTCCTACTAAATGGAAGATAATGCACAAATTACACGTAGCTAGAGAAAACTAGTAAGATAATTTAAATTGTTTATGCTTCTCTTGCAAAGAAAGATGCCAAGGAAAAAGAAACTTATATAGAAGTCTGTCTCACTTTAAGAAAGCTTGTTATGTAGAAAGACAGTGATTCTCCTGTTCTCTCACATCTCTCTGTATTCCCGTTTATTATAAAATCTCTGTTGACCCTGGGGCACCGTTTCACTTTTTCTCCACTGTTTTCCCAATATCGCCAACGCTGTAATTGACGTGCCTCTGGGGTTGTAACGGAAAACAGGGTAAGTCTTTTTCTAGTCTGTGTCCATAGCAAATAGAATATGGAATCTTCATTCAGCGCTTTAAAAAAAAAAAAAAATTAGAGAGATCTTGTCTGAAATCATACCAATGTGGCATTGAAAGGATATGCTAGATAGGAAACAGTTTGCAGAGAGCGAGAAAGGGGAGGGGAGGGGCGGGGACAGGAAAGAAGGGGAGAGGAGGGAAGGGGAGGGGAGGGAGGGAGGAGGGGAGAGGGGAGGAGAGAAACAGTGCTTGCAGTGTGACCTCCAGGCCGCTAGTCTGAAACCCAGCCCGTGGCAGCCGGAAGCAGATGTCTCCTGGTGGGCTCTCCTTCTGGTAGACCCCCTGGCAGCCTCTCACCGGCAGGCGTGCTCCTTCCGAAGCCGTATCCTTCCCTCTGAAGACTTTGTCTTCAGCTTTTCCTCGTTATCAGTGCCCCCATGAGCACAGCCAGCCAGTGCTCAGTCATTTAGAAGTTTCACCTAATTAATTTATCAACCTCAGCTTGGTCCACGTTAACACCTATCGGTTTTTTGTCCAAATCAAGCTGTTTCAGCATCAGGTCTACCATCTCCTTTGGGCCCAAGCCCCACAGTCCATTCTCCTTGAACTCTTCAAGGCCGTGTATCTCGGGGAGCCTGCGCTCTCTGACACCGCTTGAAATCAACCCCATCAATTACCCCTAGTTCTACCAAAGCATGTTTCCGTTGTGGGGTTTCTCATCGTGCCGCGCAATCGGACTGTGGTCCCGAGAAAAGCTTCCTTGATGTCCATCCCCTCTTCAATCCACCCTGCTTTCCATCTGTGGAGAATCCTTAGGCACCCAGCTCCACAATTTCTTTAACGCAGCTTCTGCATTCCCCTTTATCGCAAAGGCTCTGTCCTCACAGTCTCCATTCAAGACTGATCTATCCTTTTAAACGGGGCACTCGCTGCCCAACACACAGTCTCCACTGACTCCAGACACGAGGGTATTAAAAACCTGGTGACACGTCCATTACCAAGAACAGGTGCTGTTTCCAGCCACACGTCATGTTGGAAAGATCGTTGTCTTTTTTCTTTTTAGATTATATGAGTCCATTAATATTCGAGAAGTTATTCTCAGAAGGCAGTGAAATGCATGTAGAAAACTGAAATGAGAAAGGCTTTGCCTGTGAAAGAGAGCTCTCTCTTTCTGTATGGCCCATGGTAGCTCCTTTTTGCTTCCTTCTCTCTATGGATGCCTTTGTGTATGAAGTTATTTTTCAACCATAATAAAAAAGCTTAAAGGCCAAAATACAGAGAGAGAGAGATTTCTCATACTCAAGAGGTTATCGAGATACCAGAGGTTTTAAAATGAGTTCATAACACTGATTCTTAAGTTTCAGGCATTTCCTTGAAGGAGTTCCAAAAGACCTCAAATAAATTTTCCATGCCAGTGTTCATTTTCAGGTGTGTTGAACACGGAGTTTTTAAGTATGAATAAGCATGTTGAGCTCTAAAATCTTCTCTATTCACAAACTAAGGCTATCATAAAGAGAAGCTAGGCTATTTTTTTTATTTCCTGCCTAATATGGAAGGCAGTGCGGGATGCTTAGGAAAGCAGCAGCTCTATGCTTAGTTATAACCGCGTTAGCGTCTCAGCGGCTCCGTTTCCTTAGCTGGCCGTGCAGGTGGGCGTGGCAGTGCAACTCCATGCTGGGAAGTCTTTCAGTCTTAACATTGCTGGGTTCAGTCCCATTGTTCCCCGGGAAGTGATTGTTTGTGTTTTTGCAGACAGACCAGCTACAAACTTAGAAGTTGCACGTACTTCTGACACCCACTTCAAGTTCAGGGGGTCCCCCCCAAATCACCCTCAGGTTGGGTCATTCTTTAGGAGGACTCACAGAGCTCACCAGAGGATGCTATGCTCATGTGCTCATGGTTCCAGGTCTTACAGGAAGAGAATACAGATTAGAATCAGACAAGAGAAGGAGCGCAGACGGCAGAGGCCAGGACCAGATGCCAACCTTCCAGGTGTGCTCTTCCTGTGAGGCCACGACATGTGACGTTCCTGGAATCGGTGGTGACAGTATGCAGGGGGTGCTGCCAACTAGGGCTCCCGTGAGTCCCAGTGTCCGGAGCCTTTATTCAGGCTCCATTCCATAGCGATGATTGACTGCCCAAGCGGCTGACCTACTTCCAGCCCCTCCAGGGGTTGAACTGTGTGTCCCAAACTTCACCCTACATTACATTGTTGGTCTCTCTCGGGTGGTCGGGCTCCATCCCAAATGCTGTCTGGTGAGGCCAGCTCCCACTCTAAATCACATCGTAGACTCTGGCATGACTCAGGGCGCCCAGGCAAACAAAGACACGCCAATCAGCGTAACATTCCAAGGGTGTAGACATTACCTTTGCAAAGCCAAGGGCAAAATCCAGACCTCTCCTTGGACAAGGTTAAACTCTTTGCTACACATTTTGAAAATCTTTCTCTTGGTGACAAGGAAGCAAAAGATTCCTAGGACCTTCCTGCTAGAATGAAACTTGGAAATCCCGGTGTTCCTTCCATAGGATTCCAGGGCTGCTTGCGTCAGAGTCACCTGGTGTTAATAAAACACAAACCCTGGGGCCTACCCAACTTCGGGAATCAGAAGCTCCATGAGAGGAGCCTTGGAATGTGCATTACAGCATGTTGCAGTTTCTTCTGTGGGCCAGAATTTTGAGAAATGTACTTATTGTTCCTAAGAATAGGGTGAAAATGCCATGAGTTATCGAAACAGAACAAAACCCTGCTGCTAGCTCCACTGCTGGACTGGCCTTTGTTCCTCCAACGGCATGTGTTTGGGAACAACAGTGAGCACAGTTGGTTTCAAACAGATGTGACCAGTGTATCGAGTTCCCGGACCGAGACAGTATGCATTGTGACGATGAGTTCAGGGAAGATGCTTGGGGGGTTACCAGATAGCATCCCTTACATGTGCTGTGGGCTAACGTGTGGTTAGCCTTAAGGAAGTGCATGGATTTCTTTTTTCAGAGTATCTAGTATAATTGTTTGGTCTCTGGCAGGAGTGTTCTGAGTCATTCTTTCACTCGTTCGTTCACAAATTGTTGAGTGCCTACTCTGAGGCAGACATTTTTCCCCAGTGCTGAGGATAGAGCAAAAATGAACAAAACATAAAATGCTTCTACTTTAGTGAGGCCAGGAGCAATATATATTGATTGTGTCTGATGGCGAACATGCCACGGAACTCTAAAAAAACAGGATAGGGCCGGCTGGGTGGCGCTTTGGTTAAGAGCTGGTTTGGGATGCCAGCGACCCTGGTTCGGATCCCACGTATGAGGGCCAGTGACACTGCCCTCTACAGCTAACAACAGCTCCACCTGGAGCTGGGCTGTGCGAGCCCCGGCGATGGTGTAGGCTGCAGCCCCTGCTGCAGTGGGCTGCCATAGGCTACAGTGAGTGGCCGGCAGCCAGCGTGAGCTGCCAATAGCCACGGTGAGTGACCATCCAGAGGCCAGCGACCGATCTGCCTCATCCGGGAAGAGCGCAATGATGATACCAACATGGGCCAGTGAAGCAACGTCCTCCGCAACTAGACTGAAGAACAAAAAGACAGCAACTTGTCTGTTCCCCTCCCCCAATTCCCTAATAAAAAAATCTTTAAAAAAATAAAAAATAAAATAAATAAAATAAAAAAATAAAAAAGTAATAAAACAGGGTAGAGGGAGAAAGGCAGCTGAGAGAGGGGTTTTGTATTTAACAGAAGGTGTAGGAAAGGAGTCTGTACTCTGATGACTTGTGGATACAGAGGTAAAGGAGCAGCTGTAAAGATGTTTGGGTAAAGGGAACAGTAGGTGCTAAGGCCCCGAGGCAGAAACAGCTTCACAGTGTAGTGGAGGAGAAAGCGTTATGTGATGGGGTTAGAGAAAGACTAAGAGGAGATACAGAGAGTATAAGCAGCTCTTCCAAGGAATTTGGCAACAAAAGGGAACAAAGAAATGAGATTTGCGGTCAAAAGAAGAGTTTTGTGGTGGTGGCTGTCAGGGTTAGAGACATGTCAGCATGTTCGTGGAATGATCCAATAGAGAAAAAAACCATGGACGCTGTAGCAGAGGGAGGATTGCTGGAGAGATGTCCCTGAGTGGAGCACCTGTGGCCTTAGATAGAAATATAGTTGTTCTCTAGGCTTCTTCCTCCTTTTCTTCATTTCTCTGATTCCCACAGCCACCTCACCGGCAGCCTGCCTACCTCTCCTCATGACCCTCTCATGTCGCATAAATTCTCTTGTCTCCTCATGTACACTTAGCCCTTCCTTCATAAAACAGAAAACAGAATTATATATTCATAACATTCTCCACTATAGAGTGAGGTTACAATATCTGCTCTGCCTATGACCAGTTTCGTTGTACGGGTCCAGTGAGATTTTGTGTAGAACAGCCCATTGGAAGCTGTCCACCCTTAAATTTCATTTTAGAAGAGGAAGAAAGAAACCAACTATTATGAAAACTGCAACAGAGCTGGTCATCTAAGCACGCTCTTTCTGTGTGTCTGTCGTTGGCTTTTCTCTTCTCCTATTATTCTGTACTGAATGACCAAATTGTTTCTGCTACTTCCAACTGACACTTGGAGTCCAATGTCTACGTGTCACCTGACCTGCTAGGAGCACTCAGAGCCCAAAAGTCTCCTCTCCGTGAGTTGTGAAATGTGTCACTTCAGTATGTCAAGTCTGGAGTGATTTGTTTGGGGAAAAAGTATCATGAGTTAGAATGAGAGCAAAGAGTGACCTGCTGAAATGAATAGGAGGGGCGGAGGGAATAGTGAGAGCTGTCCATGTTTGTCCCATTCATTCTTTTGTCTCTCAGATGATGTCCTGAACCAGATGTAGCCTAAAGTCATTTCTGCATCTGTACTTGTTTCTGACGCCAGTCTGCCACCTTGTGCATTTCTCTTTTAATGTTTCTTTTCTCCTTATAGTGATCCAGTATTCAAAGCTATCATTAGAACTAGCTATATTTCATTTTACTGTTACTCTTAGAGTCTTGGAAATTTGATCATATAATGTTAGTATTTGAAGGGGCCTTAGAGATCATCTAGTTCCGTTTTTTCGAACACATTTTAGACACAGAAACTCTTGGAAAACTATAGATTATAGTCTGCATTTTGGACACCAGTGAACCCAGGCCCAAAAAAGGTAAAAAGGCAAAGTTAAGACTGCAACTCCCCTATACTGATTGTTGAACCATTCCCTATGTGAGTTGAGATGCTTCCAGATGCAATAAAAAAAGGCTTCAAAAATAAGTTACCTCTCATAAGACGTTTTAAGGTGGCTGCCCGGAAAACTTAGGGTCCAAACAACGTTGCCAGAGACCCAGGTTTGTCTTATTGCTCTCCCTGTTATCTTCACTGTGTCTGAGGTTTACAGCTAGGTCCAGTGACATTACAAACTACAACCTCCCAAGATCAAGGGGCAAAAAAGGGACTATTTTTTCTCTTAGGAGCTAAGAAATTTGTCCCAAAGGCCCCTGCAAGACTCCCCCTCATGTTTTATTGGCCAGGAGGGAATAATATCCCCCATTTTAATGAGGTAACTGGAGAGGAGCATGGAATTGCCAAGTTCAACTCAGACAAATCCAAATTCTCCCTGTGAGCCCGAGGTGGGACCATCCTGACGTGATGTGTATGATTCAGTGGCAGCTCTTAGGCAAAACTGGGCTCAGCCCACAAGGAAAAGGCAGGGAGTGGATATTGTGGGGGGGGATTCTCCATGAGTTTCTCCCATTTCTGCTTGTGTTCTGAGCAGGAGGCATGGATATTATGGCTTTGTTCATCCCCTTTGTGCATGCAGAGCGGACAGCTTTGAAAGGTAGAGATAGTATCTTCCTCAGGGCAGGGGGTAGCTTTGTTTTTGGACCAGGATAATAAAGTTTATATTTCTCCCCCAAACAAAAGTTGAGCAGGTTTGCTAGCAGCCTCCTTAACAGATTGGGGTTCCCTAAATTGAGGACGCCTCGGCTGTGACACCAATTCACTGCGTATGCAGCATCCCCATGTGACTTGGGGACAAGGGAAGCCCATATGGATATGAAACTCATGCTGCCCACCGCACTGTGAGTAACAAGTCCTTTGTCTCTGACCCAGGAGAGACCTGTCTTCTGCCAGCATCTGTGACAATGGCAAGTCGGGTCAAATCTCAGATGCAGCCCTCTTCTTGATCCTAATGGAAAGGCAGCCATTAGTGTTCTTTCTTCTTGCCAAAGACCCACACTAGATGCATCCAATTCTCAAACACTTGGTTCTGGGAATGAGAATCTTTTCTGTATGCCAGAAGCTTCTTTGCCACAGGCACACACAGGGCCACACTTCAGACTCCAATCGGAGACACACGCCAAGTAGAGATGGTGCCATTGGCTCTGGTGCCTTCTATGCCGCCTCCCTTGTATTCACTCGCTGACTCTCTGTAATGATCACATTTAAAATGTCAGCGCCTCTCACCCAGAAGCCCAGGAGCAGTCAGCCATGAGCTGAACTTTAGAGGCCTTAAACGCGCACTGGCCATTTGACTGGGAGATGCGAGTTCTCAAAGGTGTCCCTTAGCAATGTCAGGGAAGCTCACCTCGGGGACTGAGGAAGGCAAGCAGCCCTTTGCTTTGCCCCACACAGATGGGGAGCCTCTCCCTCAGGGAGCATAGAAGGGGGTGGGTGTGCCCAGACGGTGACTATTGCTTCCGCAGCGCCTGACCCGAGGCTCTGTGAGAAGGAGGGTTCTCTCGGAGGCCCCTGGTCTCAGGCCGCCCTTGCTGTACCAGCTGGGATGACAAGGCTGAGCTGGATCTCGGAGACAGTTCTTCTCGAGAGGGAAGCATTGGTGGTAAGAAGCCCCCAGCTCAGAGGAGAAACAGGGCCCCTGGGGTGACAAGCAGAGAAAAAAGTATGTATAGTTCCCAGGGAACTTCTGCTACTGAGAGCTTCTCAAAGTGGTGGCATGCCAACATCTGGATGAGAATTCATCGTAGCAGGAGGAGAGAAGGAGAGGAAATTAGAGCAGTGTGTATCCCTCCGAGTCAAACCTTAGGGTTAAACTCAATTTATCCCCGAATTCTGGGTCCCTGATGCCTGTTGATACCTTTAAAATGAAACAATCTTTTCTACTTACCTCAGGACCCTTGTTCTCTTGCTAATCTGACAGCTTGTGTTTTTAAATACATCTGCTAAGACAAAGCACTCTGAGAACATAACAGATTCAATTTTAAAACCGAGGACGCTTTTTCCCTGTTGGCTCTACCACAAACATGGGGAAGGTCATTTCTGGGGAGTCATGTGGTCATCTACCTGCATTCCGATCCACTTCCACAGAAACACTGAAGATGACTGGCCCGCATCTGTCACAATGACCCCTGGCAGCATGAGTCCCTAATTTACAGGAGACATTTTACCAGAGTGTGTGTGGAATCACCTCCGGTGTTCAATTTCCCTTTCTAAGGACATAAAGGATCAGGATTCCTTGGTACAATTAGGTTCAGTAAAATGAGCTCTCCATCTGATAATCCCTGTAGCTCAATAAACTTAATGCGGCTTTCAGAGGGACCTGACCCGGAGCAGGGGACAGCCTGAGTCCTGAGAGAATCGGGCCCACTGTGGTTTTTAAATTAGAATTTTGATTGCCTGTGACATCATCTCAAAATGGTACCAATCCAGAAAAGCCGAATTTTCCATTAACCCAGTGGACAGATATTTAATTAAACTGCTTAGAGATTAGACGTAAGGCTTATTGATAGAACGAGAGGCTAAATCTCTCCATAAGCAATATCAGGAATTGTACTGGTCGGCCACATCTTCAATGTCGAGTAGAATTCACCCAGCCTAAGGAGCCGGGGACGTGTGTGCAGCTGCTGCATTAAACCACCTCTCCTGCCAATTGCAAGAAAAATACACGTTTAAAAAATGTGCTTATAAAACACTGTGTGGTCACTGAGGAACTTAAAACCTAAAAAGTGAAGCAAGGAAACTATTTACAACCAAAGTTGCCAAAGCAACCACCTGATCCATTTTTCCATCATTGAAAGATGATTTATTACACAAGGAGGTTGGCCTGGGGCAGATCTATGAACAGTGATTTGTGGTCTGTGCTGGAGGGTAGGTTACAAGAAAAACCTGACCTCCGTCCTGGTTGGGGAATGACCAAGGGCACACGAATGATCCCAGAAAAGGGTCCCTTGGCAGGAATATGAAGCTACCTTTTGGGCAGCCACAGGTGATCTGGAAAAGATGGAGGTCACCTTCATTCACATTCACCCCCAATTCATAGCCCCCTAAGTTTCAGTAAGAGCTACAGTGCTTAGAGAAATGAAATAAAATTTTGGAAATTCTCTCCCAAAGTGCTAACTCTCACCTCTATATGTTAATATTTTCCAGGGAGCTTTTAAAAAATGCCAACGCTTACCCCAGACCAACTGAGCCAGTCTCTGGGGATGGCGCTGGACACAGCTGTCCAGTGTAGGTCACTCCCCCAAAGCTATTAAAGAGTGACATGGAGGGCAGACTCAAAAGATCTCAGGTTCTAAAACCTAACAAGCCTGGGTTCACATCCTGACTTCATTATTCATGAAACCTAAGAAACTCACCATGTACCTCACCTCTCCAAGCCTGTTTCCTCATCTGGAAAGGGGCGATGATGTAACTTCTGACAGGCTTCTAAAGAGAAAGAAAATGAATGCACACCTGGCCCCACACAAGTCTGTTGTCCTCACCTTGGTTATTAATGGCTAATAATGGATTGGTGTTTTATCCTTCGTCAAATGATTGTGCCGTGGACCTTTGTAGCACATGATGGGCTTAGATTATCGTTTTCTCCCTGCTGTGTCCTTTCTCTGGAATCCACTGCTAATTGGTGTCTGGGAGGAAAATCCTCATGTGCCTCTCATGCTTTCTACTCTTCCAGCTACCACAGAAGTCTCCTTTTCGTTTGATGTTGGAAATGGGCCAGTGGAGATCGTGGTGAGGTCGCCCTCCCCTCTCAACGATGACCAGTGGCACCGGGTCACCGCGGAGAGGAACGTCAAGCAGGCGAGCCTCCAGGTGGACCGGCTGCCCCAGCAGGTCCGCAAGGCGCCCACAGAAGGCCACACCCGCCTGGAACTGTACAGCCAGTTGTTTGTGGGTGAGTAACAGAACAGCCGCCATGACGTCCCTCGGTTGGTTTTAACAGCCTTCACAATGAAGAGGTAAAATAGCCTCTGAGTGTTTTGCTAGAGATCTTTCTAAAAGTGAGAGTACCTGGGTCTCTTGTCATGTCCTCCAAGACAGAACAAGGAAGAGGATTCAAAAGACCTCAACCCACTGCCACTCTATACTCTCTCGAGTTCACGCCCTTCTCTACAAACTCAGAGTGTAGCCAGGATATCTCCGAGGTCTCTGACCTGTACACTTTTAGGTTTGTGGTTTTAGAACAACGTAAAATGTTTCCATAATTTACAGCACTCGTCACCGTGCAGAAAAAGGGAGGGAAACAAAATGGGCTCCCTCCATCCAGATTTGCTTGAAATGATAAGTAGAAACCCATTCCTTTCTCTGCCCATCTCCAAGGTTCCAGGCAGAGAAAGGTTTAGGCTTCTCCTTACATTGGCTCTTTCTACATAGCACCGAGAGCAGCAGAGAGAAGAAATTTAAAGAGCAAAATGTTCAGCGTCCCGTGCCGGAAGTGGACTCAGCCTCACTGTTTAGTCTGCTTTGACATATTCCAGCTGAACCTAACGTTACTCCAAATCAATACCTATTTCCATGGCTAGTTACATTTTCAATCTCATTTTCCAGAAATCTAACAGTTTAGAAAAGTAGCCATTTTTCTTCTGTTGAATGAAAAGAAAGCAAGTTTGAAGGACTTTGAGGCTGTGTGCCACCTTAGATCTCCCCCCACCCAAGTTTCTAGGGGTTAATTGATCAAGTCAGTCAACTGTGACAGTCTCAGACTGGGCAAAACCAGAGATGCCCTGGTGGCTGGTCATATTCATGACACCTGCCCCACGGCAGCGACTCACCGGGGGTCAGTTCATTTTAACAGTGGCCAGAGTCCCCACATGCCTTTCATAGTTGTGTGAGATGCTCAAAGAACATTAGAAAGCCACACAAAGAAAGGTAAAATGAAGGATTCCCTCCCTTGCTGCGATGTGGGAAACCACTAAGGTGTTAGCTTAGTTAGCTTTGGAAGCAAAACCAACTTGTGAACAAGCCATGTCAGCCAAGGGCCATCAAAAAGCCATAGATTTTGAAATAAGGTACTGAGGGGCCGGCCGAGTGGCTCGGGGGGTTAAGAGCTTCCTCAAGAGTGCGAGCTGAGCTCTGAGCAATGGCGGTTCGATGCCAGCCCAAGCTGAGTTGCCGCTGAGCTGCCAACAGGTGGCAGGATGGCTCAGCTTAAAAAAAAAAAAAAAAAAAAAAAGGTGTGAGCTGAGCTCTAAGCAACAGCAGTTCAGTGCCCAGCCCAAGCTGAGCTGCCAACAGGTGGCAGGATGGCCCAGCTTAAAAAAAAAAAACAGGATTGAAATAAGGTACTGACTCCTCCACCTCAGCTAGAACCCAGCCCCTGCCAAACCTCTCCCTCAAGTTATAGTTCTCAAGATTACACATCGCTTTTAAATTATTTTTTATTAAGCATCTGGCCCACTGATTCCTGCTAAATATTGGGAGCAAGGTTCACTTTATCAAGCTTTCTGGCCCAGATCTCCTAAGGGATGTTTCTTCCAAAACCCTGTTAGTCCCAAGCATGCTGCTTAGATTCTGCTTGGTTTGCATCATCACAAGTGACCCTCACTGACCCAGTTTCTGACTTTTTTTGAATTTATCGCTGGATGTAGAGTTCCAACTTGACTTTTCTCCCTTTCTGCCCACTAACTATAGCTGTCTCCAAGAATTTTGGAGGCTAAGTAGAGTTGTAAAGTGAAGAGGGGTAGAGGAAACACTTATTATAGTCTTAGAATGAATTTTGATTTGTTTAAACAAGAAACAGCTTATAAAAAGAGGAGAGCAGAGAGGGCTGAGGCACCATTTGACAGAACAATTAAATTTAAGGAGCAGGCAGAAAAATAGCATCTCAGGAAGAAGAATGAAGAGGGGCAGAAAGAACTAGCAAAGAAAAGCAAGGAGGGGGTTGTCACGGGAAGGGAGGGTTTTCTGAGATTCTCTTTGTTTATTATCACAAATATATCAGGTGCCCTGGGTTAAATGAGACTGGAAAAATATCTTTTGAACTTAGTAATTAGGAAACCACTGGTGACCCCGGAAAGAAAAGTTTCAGAATGGGGGGCTGACTTGATGAGTCGAACACTTGATGAAAAAGAGTAAGTCTCCCATCCCGGTTTCTAACTTCCTGTTTTCTTTGAGGTCGGCATGATAACACATCGCCCAGACACAAGCTATTTGAGCCAATATGAAAAATATTGTTCTTCAATAGAGGACCACCCCAGGGGTTGGGGGGAGGGTGGTTTGCAGGAAAAAAAAATCAAGTTCAACAGCTCTGAAATCCTGGAGCCAGCTACGCCTGGACTGTCCAGGAAGCAGTCTGGCAACTGGAGTTGTTCTCGGTTCAGCTCTAATAGGAAGCGTCATCTTAACCACGTATCACCACTTCCCTCTTTGAGTCTTTTTTTTTTCCATCTGTCTAATGAAAGGATTGGATTAGTTGGTCGCCCAGATTTCTTCCAACTTGAACCATTTATGATTACGTGTTTAGAGGTGGTTTCAATATGCCTGAGTTGCCAAGAAGTCATCTTTTCCACAGGGTCACATGGTTAAACCACATGGGCTTTGGGTTGACCAGCTGGGACCACTAACCAGTCACATAACATTTCTGTGCTGCCCTGCGTCCCAGGACGAGATGAGTTGGTCTGCCCTAAGCACTGTGTGAGTCCCTGGCACCAAATCCATACGCATTAACGTGAGTGATTTCTCTCTAGTTTCCTTTACCTTTCATTCTCTCAGCTTCCCTCTTCCTCCATGTAACGGTCACTCCCCACAGAACCCATCTCCAACCACCTTGTTTCTCCTTCCCCAAAATCCTGACCTAAAAGCGATCACTTTAATCCACAAGCCCCAAAGGAAAGCTCAAGTACATAAATCCCCCCTCGATGTCCCAAAATCGCCACAATTGCTTGGCTTACCAGCCCCCAGGCCACCGAGCCACAGGGGCAGGAATTTCCTCAGTCAGCCAAGCAAGCAAGCAAGCAAGTGTCCATCTGAAAGCCTCAGACCACACAACTGTCAACAGCTGGCATGCGGCAGAGCTGGCCCAGCGCCCCGTCGGGGTGCTGGTGAAGGACAGGCTGTGATGCGGAGCAGAAACAGGCTGGCAGTCATTCTGGGCTCGGCACACACAGCGGACCTCAGGGAGCCCCCCCCCCCCCCGCCCACTGCCTGTGCGAGCAAGGCCAGGCCAAGCCTGCCCTTCCAAGGCACTGAAAACACGGGGAGGATACAGCTCTCCTCACTCTGCATCGGGTACATAATTAGAAGCTGTCATCAAAAGAGGGTTGGCACAGGTCTCTTGGAACTAATGAGCATCCAGCTCTGATTCTGGTTTAGTCCAAAAGTTAACAAATAAATTTAAAAATGAAAAGTGACATGGGAAGGAAGAAGCAGTTGCTGGTATTTGTCCCAAAATCGCAGGGAACTGTCTCATGTGTTTGACCCACCGTGAGTGAGCAGCAGATGAGGAGCTCCCGGGGTGGCCCCGCAGAGGCACCCAGACCCCACGGGGACCTCAGCCAGCCCAGGTATTCAGACCTGCGTCCTCTGTGGCAGCTGTGGGCCAGGTTTCTCTTAGTGGCTGGAGAACAGCAAAGATATTCAAGGTCATTATCTCAGCGTGAACAGTGCCAGGCGGACTCGAGCCAAAGCCCTTTGTGGCAGAGACATGCCCGAGGGTTCGAGTTCTGGCTGCTAAGGCAGCAGGGGCCAGGCAGTGAGGACGCAGGGTGTCCGCTGGCCACTCGGCCTGCGGCCAGCGGTCAGCCCAGGGCCTGGGCAGGGCGCTGGTGTGTGACACGGAGAAGAGGCAGGCAGGCGCTTCAGGGCAGCTGGCTGCTGCGGAGGTTAACTGGCAGCGAGTGTCGCCTGCCCAGGCTGAGCGTGTAACTGTTCTCAGCAAGAGTTAAGGAGGAGGTCGGCGTTCAGGATCGCTGGAGGCCGCTTCAGGAAGCTTCAGGAAGAAGGCAGGCTCCTAAGCACCTCCGTGAGAGAGAAGGCTAGGTCAGCTTAACTAGTGACGGATGCCAAGGCTCACCTCGATCGCTCAGACCTCTTCCGAAATCTCTCTGGAGGTGGAGAGGACGCCATCGCTTTGGTGCCAGATGTCACCCAAAAGGAGCTGGAAGGTCATTCTCACGCCCTCAGGATCGTCTGTGCTGCAGGGAGGCCTGGTTGGCGACTGAAGGAAGAAGCCCCGCCTTCAGGGGACGAGTCAGCCACGATGGGGAGCAGAGAGGCCTACAGCCCCGTCTTCCTCTGTCTCGGGGGAACTTTTCTCCTGAGTGGCAGTTTGGGTTTCTGGAAGGTCAGAGGCTGATTAAATGGATTGACAAGTGAGCGCAGACCAGAGTGCGCTGACCGTCCCAGCTGCTTGGCCAGCAGCCTTGTGAAACAGCCCACGTCCCCAAATGTGACAATGAGCTTGTGTGTTCAGCTGCTCGTCGTACCCTCTGTATTCCTAAATCACGAGTGGACTGTTCCTTTGCGGTCTGAGATGCAGTGGTATTGAGAGAGGGAAGAGGAAATCAACATTTGGATGCAAGGGGGCAGAAATGAAATTCTAGTCATGAAAGACACACGACTCCCTGTATGAATAAAATGGTCCTTTCTAGTATCCAAAAAGTTTACGATAAAAACAGACGATCCCAAATTGCAGGAATTAAAACACAGAAAATATGTGTTCTATTTTTTAAATTATTTAATATCCTTTTAAAAATTTTTCTGCAAACCCGACTCGGTAGCAACAACATAAATGTTTGCTGACATCCTGGAAGATACTTCACGGCCATGTGTTTCACGCGTTTCATGTGCTTCAGTTAATCCCTACCAAGAGTAAAGTAGCTACTGTTAACTAATTCCCATTTTATTTTCACAACGAAGAAAGTGAAGCTAAAGATTCAAGGTCATGCAACTCCTATGAGACAGAACTGGGATTTAATGCCAGACAATCTGATTCCAGAGACCCAGCTCTTAGGCACTCGTCTTGTCAGGGCGCACCTTGCACGGAAAGCAAGGAAGACTTCATTCGAGGCTACTGCACAGGGGAGAGAGGCCACAGCTCAGGCGGGGCCCAGCTCTGCCGAAACAGGGCAAGAAACTCATTTTTTGTTTTTTGGTTGTAGTAAAATACTCATTGGAGGAGTTTTAAGAGCAGGGGTAGGAGGGATGTAGGCCACCGGTGTTTGCTACCTGACTTCACCCAAGGGAAATTCACGTTCTCACGTCTTCCTGACAGGAGGTAGCTTTACACCCAGCTGAGTGAGGCTCCCACCCCCAAGGAAGGGGAGAGGGGAAGCCAGTATCTCCTTCCATGTTTATTTACATTTCAAAGAGATGGCTCCCAGGTCCTGGAGAAAGACATTCCTGGGTTGTGAAACTGGCCAAAGAGTTTTTAAAAGATTTACATCTCAGAGGGGCAGAGAAAGAATTCACAAGTTTTCTGAAATAAATTCCGTAAGAATAAGGAAGTTGGGGGTCTAGATCTGGAAGCAGCCTGTGTAACGTTTAGTCAAGCTGAGGGGAATGTTAAGGCACGTTTGTCAGTCTGTACCACCAGGGTCCCTTCTCTGAGGTGATACTGTGGCCCACAGAGAATTTGGGAAAGTGTGGGGAACTTGGGGTGCTACCTTCATCTACCGGCTGCAGACAAACCTTCCCACGATGCACAGGAGAATCCATCCCAACCAAACCTAGCACTCCCCAAATGCCAGCAGCACCCCATGAAAAAACGCTGCTGTCAGTTATGGCGTCTACAGTAGGAGTTGAGGTCAGAATGGGCACGTCAGACCCGGCAGGCGTTTTGTGGGTCACAGGTCACAGTGGTCAAAATCAAGGTGGGGCCAAGGACCAAGGTCAGACTCTGGCACAAACTCTTTGAAATGACAAGAGAGTTTTATGCAGAAGCCCTCTTGGAAGGAAATGAGATTCCTCCTTGAGAGTCTTTAGGGAAATATGCCGGGTTTTCTTTATAGCTCTTTTGTTGGTAAACCCTTTGCAAAGGTCGTCCAAGTCAACACGGATCTCTCTAGAGCTGGGTCTAGAACACATTCTTCGGGTCTCCTTTCCAGGGTCCCTCAGCAGCACCCTTCATGCCCTCCTCCATGAATGCTTTCTTCTCTTGGATTCCATGGCTGTGAGCTCACCCACTTTCCCTCCAACCTCACTGGCCACAGCTTCAGTCTCTCCTGACCCTCCCTGACCACTAAATGTTAACATGTCACAGAGTTTCCCTTCTGCTCCAACCATACATTGTTTCCCTGGGCGATCTTATCCAGTCTGATGGCCTCCATACTCTTTAGGTGCCAACGACTCTGCAATCGAAATCTCCAGGCCTCACTTCTCTCAGGAACTCTTCATCCTCTTATCTAACTGTCTGGTTGGCAGCTCAGCCTGGTTGTCTGCTGGGTGTCTCCGAGTCACCACAACAGGAAAGAACTCTGGATGCTTACCCCAAATCTTGCCATCTCAGTACATGATGTCACCACCCATCCATTTTTGCTTGAGTCCAGAGCATGGAGTTACCCTTGATTTCCTCTCTTCCCTCATTACTGCCCGTCAATAGTAGCTCTGGTGACCCTGCCTTCAGCCTCTGTGCCCTAAAGGCCTCATCTGCCGCTCTCTGTTGCCACAGATCCCACTCTATTCAAAGCTACAGTTGTTTCTTGCTTGGACTATTGCAGCTGGTCTCCTACATGCAGGGTCCTGGTATGTTCCTTGAATACTCCAGACTTAGCCCTGCTGTAGAGCCATCTGCATTGGCTGTTCCCTCTGCCTGCAACTCTTCCCCAGGCATTGACACAGCTGGAGCCTTCTTGTCATTCGTATCTCAGCTTCAGTGACCTCTTCAGCGAGCTCGGCCTCTGTTCCCACTCAAGCTACAGTAGCTAGTCATGTACCATCATGCATTCTCCTTAGACCTGGTGATTTTTCTTTTTCATTTATTTTTGTGCTCTCGCCCTAGAAGGTAAGCTACCTGACAACAGAAATATGGAAGGAGGCTGCAGTGGTTGCCCAGTGAGTATTTGCTGAGTGAGCCCTCAAATGAATGCATAAGTGAAATGTTTATGTGTCATTCCCTCTCGGAGTTAATAGTCATATTCAAACTTAGAGCCTCCCATTCCAAAGCAAGAAGGTGTTTATTTTCCTTATAAACTTTCCCCAAAATCCTTTTCTCGGAATGTGATGATATTTGCCATCTTTGGAAATATCTTTTTCACTAGGTGCTGCAGACTGAAATCAAGCATGACAGAAGCCCTAAAAAAAAAAAAAAAAAAAAGTAGTCACAGAGAAAGAATTTTATGAAAGACAGCTTCTCAGATCAGTCAAAGGCCCTAAATATAGCTTTCCGTCTCCTTCTCCAAAATTGAGGTCTCGCCTGTTGGGCAGTAGCTGAGATGCTAGCTGGAACCCTACTGCAGTGTCTGTCTCTACCCTTATAACTGGTGCGGTCTTCTCCCAGACAGAGGTGGGAGGTGATGTCATTATTATAAACCACAGCCAGAGACGAGAAACAAATTAAAATGATTTGCTAGATAAAATCTAGTTTTAAAAAAATCACTAGATGAAATCAATAAACTATCTACAAAGCAAAGATCCAGAGAAAACACAGAAGCCACTCCATGAAAGCTGTTCCCACACGGCTGACCAGTGTCCTTCTCTTGTCAGCCTGACCCCCTTTCTCCGAGCGTTGCCCGGAGGCCACATGGGTCAGCAGCACCCTTCTCAGGAGAAAGACGCCCCCCTTCCCCCCCCCCAGCTGAAGCAGGGTCCTTCCCCACTCAGAGTCACCACATAAGTTTTTCCCACCCTTTGCCTTAGAGCCACCAAAACTAATTAACTTTAGCAATTGCAGCTGTCTGTTTTATAGTTTTAACATTAAGGAAGTTATGCTGGGCAATTTACCCTTTTTTCATATACTCCCAGCTTAATCAAATTGACAGGGTACTTTTAAGCTCTCTTGAGCCTTCAACGAAAAGACAGTCTGATAATTAACCATTTCCACAGAGGCTGAGCTACATGTGTCTGGCCTTCGGTATGGTGTTCATATCCTATGTAAATGTGTCTCTTAGCAATCAGAATGCTGGCTCTTTTAGAAATCTGAGGATCTCTTTTATTCATTTATTGTAACTACTGTTATGTTAGGGTATATTTCTGCCATCTTACCTTGTGTTTTCAATTTACTGTATTTCATTTGTTTGCCCTCCCAACCACCCCTCCATCTATTTTCCATTGATTAAATTGGATGTTATTCCGTTGATTTGGAAGCTGTACATTCTACTGTAATTCCCCTGGCAGCCACTCTGACTTATTAAGAATCATACTTACGCTATTTTTCTCTGTCATCCAGGAAAACAAATCAATATCTCTGTGCTCCTTCTGAATAACACTAGGGGCCAAGCACACTGACCCCTTTCCCATGTCACTACCCATCTTGATATCATCTGTAGTTTTAATTGCAGAATCTTATGACTGTGCTTATTTTTAATTTTCTGTTAGAAAACATTAATATTTACTAAGTTTTTCTTTTTACTTACTCTTATTTCCCGTATCTTATCTCCTCTTGGATTCTTTTCCCTTTTTACTCAAGAGCAATTTTTCTAAGAAAGACTTAGGTGAATCCTTCTAAGACCTTGCGTGCCCGCAAATATCTTTAGCGGTTCCCATATTCAAACCAACATGCATTCATAGCCAGCGTTGCAGTCGAGAAGCCTAGCATCAGTCACATCCTCACTCACAAATCTCTCCTTCTCCTTCACTATTTCTTAACTTCCTTGTAATACAGGGGCTCTTAGCATTTGGGGGTCCAGTCTGGGAAAACCCATGTTGCTCTGCTCAGAGTAATGTTTTACACGAGTAATGTAAAATATCACAAATTACAAAAGAAACCAAATATATTGAAATTAAGTTTTCAAAACAGTAAAACAACAAACATGTGATGCAATAATAATATATCGATTCATTACTCATCTTTTAAATAACAAGATCTAGTATCAGGTCTAATAACTACCATAATTTCAAATTTACCATGATCATAAGTGATGTTTCAAAAAATCAACTGTAATGTAATAGGAATATACCTATGACTTCCTGTTAGCGACAGAGTCACAGGTACTGCTAATACTACTGAGATTTTTTTTTTTTTTTACATTCCTAATTGAGGCAAATGCTGAATTCCTTCGGAGGCTAGTGAAGATGACCAGGTAAGGTTTTTCCCATTCGTGCCCTCAAGCCTCCTGACTCTTGTATGTAAATCACTGGGGCCGTGGACCTCAGGGTAAGAACCGCAGCGCTCCGTGTAGGGTGCGTCTTTTCCTTCTCTACTCTGCTGAGCACTTTCGGAGCCCTTCATTCTACGGTCTAATAGTGGTTACTGTAGAAAATTCGGAAGCATTTTTTCAAGTAGTTCCTTCTCTATGTCTGCTCTTTCCTTATGAGATGATTATGATGCAACTGTTGACACCTCTATCCTCCACAATTCTTAACTTTTCTTTCATTCTTTTCATGATTTTATCCTTTTCTGTTGCCCTTTGGGGAGGGTTTATTAACCCAATATTCCAATCCACTAACATGGTCTTCTGTTCTACCTGGGCTGTTCTTCAATCTCTCCATGGAAACCTTTATTTCAACAATTATAGTATTTCTTTTATTCTCAATATCTCCAAACAAGCCTTCATAATGTTTCTAATATCATAAAGGTGTGGTTATGCTAACCTTGCTGCTACTTCGTGTCAGCACAATAATTAAGATGTCTCTTAGGTTAGTTTTCTGCTTTTCTGCTCTCTCACCTTCTGCCTCTCCTACAAGGTGATGCCATTCATTGTCCTTGCTTCATAGCATTTTCCCTCCTCAGAGGTCTTGTCACATCCCCTCATGATCTTGCCTTCATTCCCGAAATGACCAAATGCGTTCTCTGCCATCGTCCACCTACGGGGAGAAACACTCGGACCTGAGCTGTGCTCCTCGTGGAAGGTTAAGGTTGTGGAGGAAGCGTTTGCCTCGGGATGTGGAACCACTGGTTCCTATCTGTCTCTGTCTCCATCCCTTTCTGTTCCCACCCGCCTCACATCCCCACACAGAACTTCAAAATGCCTTCCTGCCACCCAGGCAGGGACAGACATCCTCTTCTCTAATTGATTCATAAACCAGTGGTGTACCTTCACCTGCTAAACCTATTTTTCTCACTAATAAGTATCTCATTACCACATTGAAAGGTCTGTCGCAGAAACAACCAAATCAAATAGCCCTTTATTGTTTGCCCTTTCCTTGGCCTCCCCCTGTTACTTGATGGCCTCACCATGCCCCCTGGCAGCCTGCCCTCAGAACAGCCCACGGCTGTGCCCTCAGCCTCTCTGCAAACCCCTCTCATCCCGTCTCTCCACCCCAAGTTTCCTTTCTTTTTCCTCCACCCTCTGGTCTTGGAAACCTCATACGTTCTGGAAGATTGGTTATAGAGCTATGCTGATCCCTCTCAGGTCCAAAAATCCAGCTTTGCCCTGGGACTGCTGTTTGCAAAGGCTTGTTTGAAGTCTGGAGTTTGAGAGTGAGAGAACAGGTGACAGGTGGTTAACAGCTCTGGGGAGCCTTCAGCCTGGAGGAAAAGAGAGTGGATGTGGTTGTTTGAAAAATAAAGACTTTTAAAGACAGATGGGGGAGAGAGAGAGAGAGAGAGATGGAGAGGGAGAGGGAGGGAGGGAGAGGAGAATGAAGACAGAGAAGACATGAGCTTTGTTAAAATCAGCAGAAAGGAGATGCTTATTTTGCTCCAGAGATGAGTAGAATTCACCACCAGGACACATAATAGGAACAATAACATACACGTTTGTAAAAGAAATACATGGACAGAGTTCTCAACCTACATGTTCAAAATTTGGGTTTGCATTGAAGTTTACTAAAAAAACTATTAATAATTTAAATTTGGGATCTGGGCAGAATATGATAGTTTGCCGCTATAGTCTCTCTGTCCCCATTTCTGTGAGGGACTTGGAACTGTGAGACTTGCTACAGAGCGGTGGCCCTCTGCCGTGGAGCTGTCATACCACGTGTAGGGGGCGATCAGCCACCCACCCTCACGGGCAAAGCCTGTAACTGCTTGGGTTTTACACTTGCAGTATTTGGCTTCTGCACCAAAGAGAAAAATAACTTCAACAGGGGCATCTAGGAAGCGTCTCCTCTGTGTTGACCTGGAGATCAGTCTGGGCATTGGTTTCCCTGGCTCTGAACTGTGAGCATGGCTTTCCTTTTTCAGCTTCAGCCATCTTCATGGCTTCAGGGAGGGCATTCTGCCAAGCAGTGAATGATTCAGCTCAGATAGTCATCACCCTGTCAGCATTTTCCATCACACAGTGATACCTCCAAACATGTCAGGTGTAGAAGAAAGCATCTCATGAGATGCAAACCCACAAGTGAGGATGATAGCGACCACATAGCATGAGGGCAGGCTTCAAAGCCTGGGGGCCTGAGCGTGAATCCTGGCCCCTTACTTGCTGGGTGACAAATCTGCTCTCTTGGTCTTAGTTTCCTCATCTGTAAAATGGGGATAATAATATCTATCTATGAGAGTTAAAACATGTAAAGTTTGGAACAGTACCTGCTACAGCTAGTAGTTAATTAATATTAGCTCTGAGAAAGCAATGTTGTATCTTGCTTGCCCTTCCACTATAGCCTCTAGGATCAACTCAGACCTCCCAGCACTGTCCTCATCGCAGAGCAATTCACATTTAGACACCGACAAGTGCTTTCGGCTATCAGAAACCCACTATTCCCTCAGGCCCTATTTGGAAGCTTCCTTCGAACTTAAATAGTTTGGATTCCTATGTCCCGCATGTCCTTTACTTTGAAGACATAAGAAAATCTATGCAGTGATAATGAACTAAAAAAAAAATCCATCCCATTAAATGAAGTTATGAATGAGCACTCACAAGCAGTATCTGAAACAGCGATTCTCCCAAGCCCCTCTCGCTGAGCATATGAAAGCCTTTTCATGTATCCCCTCCCGTACATCGCTGATGTGGCAGCCCTGTCAGTACCTGTCAATCAGCCCGCTCTGCCATAAATAATGTGGTCCCATGTCCTTTAACCCCCTCCACTACTGAGCAGGCTTGGCCGTTCTCAGGTCCTCAGCTTTACCACATAACTGGATTTTTATGTTTCACACCTGTACTGATACCCCAGGGTTTTTTTTTTATGGGCTCAAGTTGCCAGTCAAGACCTGAGAGAGAATGGTGACATATAGAACAGGAGAGAGAACAGGTGCAGTACCTGCAACTCGGGAAGGCCCAGCCTATCCAATCGCACAGCTGCCTTCGCCCCCACACCTGCACAGGCCAGGTAGGGCTGCCATGGAGAAGATCAAGGTCTGGTGTGTCACTCGGCCACAGAGAAGTCACCCCTCCATTTCCCACCAATGTGTTTGCGCCGTTCCATCCATAGGGTCCCGACCTCCGTGCCCTTTCACAGTTCCCTCAACCCGGATATGGTTGTACACAGCAGACGAGATGAGAAAACACCCGCCCTAACCGCCTATCTCCCAAGAACACAGTGTAGTTAGAAGAGGGACTCCAAGGTCATTCTCTCAGCAGGCCTCGACCAGCCCACACTTGATGGTCACCCATTATTTGTTGTCATAGTCTGCTCAGGCTGCCACACACAATGCTGAGTGGCTTAAACAACAGAAATCTGTTTCCTCACAGTTCTGGAGACTGGAAGTCCAAGATCAAAGTGCTGCCAGGGCTGGTTTCTCCTGAGGCCGCTCTCTGGTTCACAGATGCTGCCTTCTCACTGTATCCTCTCACGGCCATTTTTCTGGGTGTGTTCATCCGGGTGTTTCTTCCTCTTAGAAAGACACCAGTGTATTAGATTAGGGCCCCATCCTTACGACCTCTTTTAACCTTAATTACCTCTTTAAAATCCCCATCTCCAAATACAGTCAAATTGGTTAGGTCTTCAAGTTATGTATTTGGGTGGGGACACAGTGCATTCCATAACACTCATGAGACCTCTAATATCAGACTTGTGTACACTCATCTGAGGCATATTTAATTTATTCCAACTCTGCTTCTGTAGAAGTTTGTTTATACTGAATAATATTATAGTCATAATAATTATAACAGCTACCATAACTGAGCATTGGTACGAAGGGGTGTATTATCACCTATTATTAATATGCCCCTGCAAGCTGCATATTGTTATGCCAATTTTATACATAAGGAGACCAAGGACCCAGAAGGCGCTAGGAAAATGAAACACAGTAAACAGACAAAACAACAGACAAAAGTAGATCTTCCGACCACAGTTCCTGCTTTCCTCACCCCTGCTGGCTGCCTCTCATGTGCCGAGCTGCGCCTTGCACCATAGGCTATTTGTGATTCTATTTGTATTAACCTTCAGGCAAGAGCGTGTCTCCTCCATCTTTCCAGAAGTGCCTTTCCCAGCACCTCACACATGTGAACCAGTGGTGGCCTTGCTGTTCGGAGCATCCCGAAGCAGCTCCCCGTCTCACTCCTACCTCCCCTCCCTACCTGCAGGGCAGTGTCCCCTTCCCTCTTTATTGTGGACCCCTCTTCCCAGCAATAAGCTGGCGGACACTCTTTCTGTCCCTTTCTCAGTGAGTCTGTCAAAATCATAACCTCCCCCACCCCCACTCCTGATCCCCCTGAACCCTGCCTGGCCTTTTTCCCCATAGTGGTTACCACCTTCTGACCCACAATACACTTGACTTATTTGTTGTTAAATTTCCCTCTCCCTCTGCAAGACAAGAGCAAAGACTTTTGTGTGTTTTGCCTCATAGTTCCTTCCAAATGCCTAGAAAAGGCCTGGCTCCTAGGAGGCATGAAATAAATATAATTTAAAGTGATAAATTAGATTCCATGTGTGTGAGCTTTGGTGTGATTCCCATCTGTGGAAAATGAGTGGCCAGTCTCTCTGAGCAAATGTGCTATAGAACCCGACTTTGCTCCACAGAAAGCACTGAGCTCTGAGTTTGAAAACAGTGTGTTTTTTATAATTCCTCCCAACCATGATTTTCAGGTTTAATTTAATAGCTGATTCTGTTGCCCCAATCTTCTGTGCATTTGAGGGTTGCATTATTCATTATTGTGAATCATGAAAATGATTCACAAATTAAGCCCACAACTCACCTCAGATAATTATCACAGGTCTGACAAATGTGCACGAATCCTTTGCGTTGCAGGGGCTCCCTCCAATGACAGTGTGTTGATCTCCTAATTATTGAAGGTTAAGTAGCATTTTTGTTTGCAGACCTACAATGTCAGCTGATGACATTTGTCATCCAGAAAGATATCTATAAAGCACATGAGTTGGACTCAAATAATTACCACTGGTTATAGTGAATTAACATCTTTTGCATAATATATAACAACCATTTCCAAGACAAAAGATTTTTCTTCATATCGACGAGATCAGTGAAAGTACTTTCCAACTCGCTGATCGATTGAATAAATCAAAGGCCAGCTAAGTAAGAAAAGAGCATAATTTATTTAGTTTTCCTTTCTAGAGAGAGAAATAGTATCCTACTTACCTGCTTTATAAATTAAGAAGAGCGAGCACAGAACTTTCTTTAATGAAGGCAACAAATACAAATTAGACTGTAGTCATATGCCACGGTCGGTTAAGAGAAGGAAGGGGAAACATCAAGCTGCAATGCAAAGAAGGACACAGAAGAGAGAAGGAAATGAGGGAGAAATTGAGAGCAGTTTACTGAAATGTGAGATGGAGACACCTGAGCACAGAGGCAGAGGCTGTACATCATGGACCAGAGTAATTTAGAGCTGGAAAGAATCAGAGTCATCATCTAGTTCAACCTTGTTTTTTATGTAAAAACTGATACTGAGAGAGATTCAGTGATTTGATGAAACCCACACAACTAACCCAAAACAGTCAACTGTCCTGATAGGGAGAGACGTGTACACACAAAGGCAGAAAGAAAGAGAAGTGTAGAACCTCAGAAAGACCCAGGACCAGAAAGAATCAAAGATAGAAAAGCAGAGAGACAGAAAAATCTGCCCCCTCTAACCCTTAAGGAACGAATGCTGTATACATAAATAATTCATACACACACACACACACACACACTTATATATAAATGTTTACCTTAACGATATAGTAAAAGTAGGATCTAATCTAGATTTATTTGCTCTGCCAGTTGACCCTTTTTAAATCCAATTTTTTGTCATCTTAATATTTATTTAAGGAGTCTTAAAACTCTCTTCTTCAAACTCTCAACTATTGCTGAGATCCGTTAAATATGAAGTATTTCCAAAGTAAAATACATTCCAGATAGATTAAAAGATTGGAATGTTAAGAGAAGTAAAATCATAAAAGTTCTGGAAGAAAATATAGTTAAGTAATTATATTACTTTGAATTATAGAAGTCCTTTATAATTCTAATACCAAAGGCAGAAATCATACAAATAAAATAGACAGACACGACTATATAAAAATTCAAAACTTTCATAGGGAAAAAGAAATATCCTATACAAGTTATCAGATACAAACTGGAAGGATGTAGTTTTCAAATGTATAACAAAGAGTTCAAGCCCAAAATACATGTTTCCATCAATAAGAAATAAACCCTCTCCTGTTCCCTCCAAAAACCCAAGGACACACCCAAAAAATAAGAATTGGGAAAACATAAAAATCATGCCAATCACAGGGTTTAAAACAATGTGAATTCAAGCCATGAACTCTTCTTAGTTTTCCCGCCACACCTATGAATTCAAAAGGATTCACCTTAGTATTAGAATTGGTGTGGGGAAGGTGGGACTCTCATACTCTCCTGGTGAAATACAAATTGATAAATTCTTCTTAGAGGAAAGTGTAATTCACATGCCTTTAAAATGCATATGCCCTTGGGGCCGGCTGAGTGGCGCTGTGGTTAAGCGCTTGGTCCCACATGTGAAGGCCAGTGACACTGCCCTCAAAAAAAAAAAAAAAACTTAAAATGTATATCCCCTTCTCCCCAGTAATTACACTTCGAACAGGAAAAACTGGAAAGGTGTACAGAGGTTTTTACAGGGATATTTATTACAGTATCATCTAAGAAGGAAGTTGAAATAAGCTTGGACATCTTACAGTAGTGGAAAGGTAAACTAAGTTACAGCGCCTTTGGAGTGAGGTACTGTGCAGATACCAAGAAGGCATTGCAGGGCCGGCAGAGTGGCGTGGTGGTTAAGAGCTGGCTTGGGAAGCCAGCGGCCCCGGTTCAGATCCCACATATGAGGGCCAGTGACACTGTCCTCTTAAAAAAAAAAAAAAAAAAAAAAGAAGGCATTGCTGCTATTCATTGATGGTGTAGAAAATGTCTCCGGATGTATTAATTGCAGAAAGCAAATTTCAAAACAATGTGTATCACGATCCCATTTCTTCATTTGTTTTATTTTTTTCACATGTGTGCGCTCATACAATAGATAAAAGTAGAAAAGGCTATTTGTTAAAAGTGGAAGTATGTAGTTCTGAGTAGCGTTACAGACATTCTTTTTCATTTCACTTATCAGTATGTGTTTGCTTTCCACAATGGAAAAATATTCCATTTGTAGTAAGGAAAAGAGAGATCTAAAAACAATGATTTTTAAATTTCAGCAAATTTTGATAGGATGTAATTGTGTAATTGGCTTGTGATGAAAACCTGAATGGCTAGGCATTTATCAAGCAAAACGCCTTTGGAAATCCCTTATTGCAAAAACAAAAGCCATAGTTGCTAAAAGGATAGAAGCCAAATTAAAATTTTAACACATAAAGGGTGACTAATGGATTGAAATTCTTCCAAATCGTAGCAAAGGCCCAGTTTCTCTTCAGTGCAGAGGTGTGATGAGCAGACTGCAAAATGGGAAATCCTTCTGATTGGGGGTTTCTAATACCTCCTCTGCCGTCTACTGTCCCATAGCTTTGATAAAAAGGGCATTGGACCGCCTTCAGTTAATCCTCTCTTCAAATATTTTATTAGAAAAATAATCCCTGGAGAATTAGTACTCAAATCTTTGCGTTACCCAATGAGAGAACTGCCGGGCTTGGGTTTAGAAAGATAATAGAAGGCCTCATTTGTCATTTCATGCCTGAGTATTTCCAGGCACGAGCAAATGCTAATCCATCTCTGCCACGCCAGCCTTTGATCCACCAGCCCTGTCTCATTGGTCTGCTGCATTGTACACTTTTATCAAAATAATAGAATACGTGGTCAGAGCCAGTCCCCAGACTACCAGCCTTATCCAGTTCAAACTCAGAATCCTATTTATTGACCACTCCTTTTCTGAAGACATCCAAAACGGTCCTGCCCCGGAAGTTCTCTAGATGGTCAGCACAGAGCAGAATGTATGACCATAGGCTGTAGACCGCTTCCACGATAAGGCCGCTTCCAAGCTCTGAGTCCTTGAGTAAACTTCTTCTCGAAGCCCCAGTTTTCTCATGTGTACAACGGGGGTTGTGATAATAACGACTACTTCCTTTAGGGAATCAGGTAAATAACATGTGTAAGGTGCATTATTGGAGGACCCACTACACAGCCTTCAATCAAAGAGTAACTTTTATTTTATTAACAGTACCTTTTTTTTGTAAATCCCCATTTAATAATTTTAATTACTATTCGTTTTATTTAATTTCCAGAAAAGTTGTTACTCTACAATACAGACATGTATATAAATTGGAGTCCCTCCTTTTGTACCAACTGCTTTTTAAAAAGAATCACAGCTAAAGTAATTGCAGACACAATTAAATCCACTTGTGATATAATGCTCCAATGGATCCTTCTATGACATTTGTTAGGAATATTTTAATATTTTCATGCTTCTGAACCTCCATCTAAGTCTGTAACTTAGAAAATGACAGTGAACTTGATGTTAGCATGATGTGTCTGTCGTGCAGTGGCATTTAGACAAAAGCACTGCAATCTAACCCGACTTGTAATAAATGTAGCATGGTTCCCCCTTCTATGTGAAATTATCAATTCCAATTTCCATCCGTGTCCGACAAGAAGCCCCGGGAACCCTGAGCGTGAACTTGAAAGCATTTCATGAGGCAAGGACCAGGACTTACAATCACATTTCACATGGACTTGAGTCTTCCGACTAATTGACTTGTTAACTACATTAATATATTCATGTCTCTCCGCCTTTTTATATTTCTTTCAATATACAATGGTATGGAACTGAATGCTGTGAGATTAAAGAGCAAAGAACCTAGAGATTTCTATACACTTCTTTTCTATAGGAAGCCAGATAAGACTTCCAAAATGGCTTACACAATCTTTGTGCATCTCTAAATATTTTATTTCTGTAGCAAATTTATGGCATCTCAGAAGACAGCCTCTTTTAATTAAGCATTATAGCCTAAGGGGGAACTGCTTCAAGTCTTTCTATGAGGCAAGACCAAGTTGAAAGTGAGAATGCTAGCTGCACATGGCCATCCCATCTCCTACCACAACTGTTCAGGGCTTGATGAATGAAAACCGGGCCACAGCAGAGGTTATACTATCTGAGCTCTGTGCCTTCTGTCGTCCCCAGGTGGTGCTGGAGGCCAGCAGGGCTTCCTGGGCTGCATCCGCTCCCTGAGGATGAATGGGGTGACACTGGACCTGGAGGAGAGAGCAAAGGTCACTTCTGGGTTCAAATCTGGATGCTCGGGCCACTGCACCAGTTATGGGACCAACTGTGAGAACGGAGGCAAATGCATCGAGAAATACCATGGGTACTCCTGTGACTGCTCCAGCACCGCATATGATGGCACCTTTTGCAACAAAGGTAAGGCAGAACCAGTGTCTGGTCATTTTCACACATCGTTTTGGGTCTAAATCGCCTACTTAGTGAGTTTTCAGCTGTACACAGTGTACCTTTATTCCAAGGGTAAGAGATCCATAATTCTTCCCCCACCTTAGGTGGGAAATCCCCTCCATCATTCCCTAATTCTTGTTTGATAATATGAGATGAGAGAAGCTTTGAGTGCGGTGCATAATTTTCCCCCCAATTCCACCAAACTGTGCCCTTAGTGGAACGTTACAAAGCAAATAGCCACGTCACTTTAGTGGTGAGTGACAGATTAGGTGGCCTCTGCGAAAGGACTGGAGCCTCATCCTCCACCTAAGGATGTCGGGGGGGCGGGGCAGTGAGCACACTGTCTGAGCAGAATCGGGGGGCGGGGGGCAATGAGCACACTGTCTGAGCAGAATGCAGCCCGCCACCCCCACCCGCTAAGAGAGTGGATTCAAGCTGGACTCCCCAGGAAGCCTCGTTGGCCAATGAGGCCATTGTCACCATATTACTCTTGCACAGGATATCCCAAGGGACTCTCAGCCCCCGCTGTGCTGCAGGAATAAATACTGGCATCCCATGTTTAATTGGTCAGGTCGGAGCATCTGCCATGACTGCTTGAGTCCAGTCTTTTTTTTTTTTTTTGAGGGCAGTGTCACTGGCCCTCACATGTGGGATCCGAACCGGGGCCGCTGGTGTCCCAAGCCAGCGCTTAACCACCGCGCCACTCGGCCAGCCCAGTCCAGTCTTGAATGAGTCCTTTAATCCCCATAGTTCTGCAGAGCTAATCATCAGGCTCCAAGAGCCCCATTCATATGGGTGTTGTCATTCAAGATATACCTGACGGGAAGAAATTCACTCAGTGCTCTGTGGCTTCCTTTCCCATCTGTAAACAAGAGGGCTGGAGAGAGGCAGAGCCGGCACTCTCCCAAGCTCCGATGGACATGCCTGTAAATCACTCTCCTCTTCCTAAATGAAGGTATAGCACTTTGGTCAAGGTTTCTGTAAATGGTTGATGCATCTCTTAATAAGCAGCTTTACCTAAGTAGTCAATTCATACTGTCATGAATACACGGAGTGCGTTGTTTTGCTGGCATTTTCACACAAGATGCCACACCAAAGGAGGAATGATTCCATAACATTCTCCGTACATCCAGGCTCCTGCCTGGCGGCGCTATCATATGAGCATACAGAGTAGGTCAGACAGGGCCTGAAGAGTGAGCAGGAGGCCACACGGTGGGAAGGGGCCCCATGGCTGAATGGCACCATAGCACGGTCACGGTGCGTTTTCCTGCTTGTAATAACGTGCTTCCATGATTTTCCTGTGCAGCACAAAGGGTTGGGTTTGCAGAACACATTAATTTTGTGCTTGTAGAAATGACAGTCTTGCAATTACCATGCACGGTGCTTGATGCTAATTTAATGCCGTCATTCCCTTGCCAAAGCGATGTCTGAATGCAATCAAGTAAGCGCTAATGCCTGAGAGATTCCACTCCGTACATAAGTACCAACGGAAAGGGAATCACGAGCCCCTTGTTTTGGGAGCTTTAGGTTAAACACAGGAGCTCATCCAAAGCTACCAGGGGTTAACAGGCAGGATTCACAAATGGAAAGGCGGCTTCGCCAGCGTTGGAGAGAAGGACAACGAGGCCTGTTTATCTCCTTGGACCTGATCTCCGAGGGTTTACACAAAAGTCACCAAAAGATTCTCTTAATATCTGTTTAGCATTTGACTCAGTGAATGACTCGAGCCAAAAACAGTAAAATTAAAAGCTGCAAAACGTATTTGGGAAGTATTCATGGGCATCCTTCCGAGTCAAGACAAGGCTCTTCTTGACTTGGAGACAACGACAGTGTTGCTAGTTGAGCCACAGCCTTCCGGGCAGGCTCGGTCAGGGACAGGGGACCTTCCCTCTGAGGCCTCCAGCCAGGTGGCCCCTCTGTCCTGGGCCTCACCTCCCAGGTGGCCTCTAGCAGCACAGCAACTCCCATGACCACATTCTCACAGTGGGGCTGCAGCCAACAACCCAGCCTCTAGAAAGAGCAGCCACAGTCCCACCCCAAAGAATGATCTGGGGGAAGTCCTTGGTGGACCTTCCTTTGATGGTGTAGGTCTGTGCTTGGGGGCGTGGAATTAGTGTCTAGGATAGTTTGTTCAGTGAATAAAGCAGGTCCCAACACATCCATCACACACCGCCTGATTTGTTTATACAAAATCTCGCGCACACGCACATGCAAGGAAAGCAACCTGTGAGAAAACATACCAAGATGTTAACTGAATATTTTTAGGAGCGGTACTGATACTGAAAATACCAGTATTTATTTTCATTTCTTCTTTGCTACATTTTCTAATCTCTACCCAATGCTGTCTCACCTCTAACATCCTCACTTTTGCCTCTTTGGGGGAAGAACAGTTCTAACAGACATTCAGAGGTTAACTGTCTCTGATGAGAAAATATCTAGTTATTAACCAGAAATCATTAAAGTATGTAATCCTACTACCTGGAATGGGGTAACATCTCAGATGAAAATTTCATGTAATTAAATTACTCTTGAAATATCCATCTCTCAATACATTTAAGAGAGCCCTTTTTTTTTTTTTCAACCAGCCTCCAAAGCAGCCCCTCTTCAGATGGGCTCTGGAAGGGCTGAGTTATATGCAAAATAAAAAGCTTGTGACACTCGTGTCACACTCAGCCATGTGAGAGCTCACACTAGGACAGGCATGGGACCCAACATAGCCCAGCGTGGCCTATCAGCCAGGTTTCTCTCCCTCCACTGTATGGATTAGGTCACCCAGGGGAACGGTGGCAAATGGCCCACACTGTAAATTGTCTCTGTGTTTCTCTCTCTCTCTCTCTCTCTCTCTCTCTCTCTCTCTCTCTCTCTCTCTCTCGCTCTCTCTCTCTCCCCCCCCTCTCCCCCTCTCCCTCTCTCCCTCTCTCCCTCTCCCTCTCTCCCTCTCTCTCTCTCTCCTAGGTGTAAACTGTATTCCTTTATTGATTTACTTATTGAACAAACAGTCAGTGAGCACCTAATGTGCCTGAGAGCCTTGAATGCGTACTTGAGTCTGACTATACTGAAATTTTGGAAACATTTCCATGGTTTGTAGATGCAAAATCAGGGAAATCTCGAGTTCGCAAAGGAAGTGGTGAATTACCTGTCATCCCAGCTGCTGAAAACAGTTCTTCCATGATGGTCCCTTCACTAAGCCAAGTTTTGAAAGTTTATCATCAACAGGCACAAAACATATTCTAATTCACTCGTCTGCACATTTCTTCCTATAAAAATGTTCGTGTTCATCTGCCAAACCAGAATTGCAGTCAAAACACACATCTTTAAATTCTCTGCAACCATTTTCTGAGTTTAGAAAGTTCTGTTTTCTTCTCAAACATTCGTTTGTTTTCTCTCAGATAAAGGCCAAAATTAGAAGGACCAAGGTCAGAGGAGTGTAGAGTGTAGGGTGACAAAGAGTGGTGGATGCATGGTTCAACGATTGCAATGTCACCATCATTTATCATCATACACATGCACGCTACTCTTACTGTGGCCCAGGTAAGTCTCCACACTCCCTATAAGCATCGTGACAATCGCCACCACGATCAAGTCTATAATCTCTAGTACTAATGAGGTAGAAGAAACTGTTCATGGCCAATGCAAGTCCCTGTACAGAAAGTGGACGAAGGAAATCGATGTGGGTTTGAATCTAGCTGCCTCACTTGTGGGTTGTGCTACCTTCAGCACATTGCTTAATTCCACTTGGCCTCCTCCTCAGAACTACATAATACCTACTTCTTAATTCCGCTGTGAGGCTCCCGTGGAATAATGGGCACAAATTTCCAAACAGAGAACCTGGCACACATCCATTAAACAGCAGATGTCACTTTCATTCGCAGCACTTTTTCTCTTTTGTGTCTGTGTTTTTGTTTCTACTTTAAATCATATCATTCTTTAATCTTTCTCTGAAAGCTTTCAATGTCGGATGCCTAGCTGGCATCATTTCAGTTACCCCTGAGTACTGGACTGCCACTTGGCTACTTAGGAGCAATGGCAGGCACTATTATAAAATGTCAACTCTTCTTCGTTATGGTCCCAGCAATAATAGTCTGGAGGTGAAAATGTAGTCGCCAATGTCTAAACCTTAATGGACTGAAGAATACACAGATTTTTCAGAAGACGTAATTGGAGACACCGGTCACCTCCTGCCCAGTCGTGCCATTCCTGGCGCATAGAATCCATCCCTGTCAAGAGCCAGCTTGGGTCACCTTAGCCCCTGCTGTGTCCCTTCCTAATACGAAGCCCCTCAGGACACAGGAAAGCATTGGAGGACTTGAGGACCCTTTTGCTGGAAGGAGGCCTCAGACTCAAGTCCATGGTGGATCTCTAAGGGAGACAAGATTTCCCGTCTTGCCTCCTGGAGGCATGTTTCCTGGCCCGAGGAGGTGGGTTTGTCCAAAGCTCTCCGAAAATTGCACAAATTCTGATTCTCCCTAGTTCCAGTCATGGCACAGGGAACAGAGTAAATCCATGGGCTACCCTTTTAGAGCAGGTTTGAAGCCTTTTAGGGAAAATCAATTTTTAAATGTGATAAACAGGTGAGAGGGAAAAAGAAGAGAAGTATTGGAGTTAATGCATCTTAGAATCTCATCCCTATATGAAACCCGTTAAGCTGTTGGTGACAATGGCCATTTGTTCTCAGGCCCCCCTGCCCAGTCTTGATCCCAGCTTGGAGGAGTTTCCCACCAGCAGGACTTATGCTTTTCACAGCTTCTTTTTCATTTCCAACTGGAACAGTAGATTTCTTAGGTTTAGATGAAGCCCCAAAGGAATAAAAAATAGAATTTTCCTTTTCCTTTTCCTCTGAGAGTGTTATTCAAGAAGGGATAATATTCCTTCTCTTTTAATGTATTTCTGAATCTTCAGATTCTAGGATACAACTTAAAAATATCATGGAAACGTATGATGATAATCTGATTAAAAGCTTACAAAAAAGAAAATACTTATGGACAGGGTCCATAAATACTTATGGATGAAACAAAATACTTTTGACTTGATTTCAAAAGAGATAGCCAGTAAGTTTTGGTGATTACATTATAGAATTTTGTGGTGGTAAAATAACCTTCCTCAGGCCTGCAGTTTTCTTTGGGAAAAGTGAAACCTAGTCAGTTAACTTTCCTGGAGGAAGGGATGTAAAAATTCAGTGAGTAAAAGCAAGCCCTTTCTAAAACACTAAACGTAATAGAGGACAAAGTTTTTGGACTTCCTTTGGATGTAAGATAAATAACATTTTTCCAAGATTGTGCCGTTTTCTAATACCCACCAGGGTTTGGACCCTTTTGGATACAGCTGATTTTTTTTCCTCCTTGGTGTGTTTTAGTTGAGTGTGTTATCAAATGTATGAATAATGTGAAGTTTAAAAAACCAACCCTCTATCATTTCCCACATATTAGCTCCACAATTTCAGCTGAAACTCTGCATTTCTTTCATGAACCTAAAAGGAATCAGTCCAATAAATTGTCCAGAGGGCTTTGCTTTTAATTATTATAAATATGTTTTTGGCTCCCTCGCAAGCAGGTCCATTCACCAGCAGCCACAGTGCCCTTTGAGCCCATCATCACATCTACAGGGCGTCATCATGTCTAGGGGGCATAACTCCCCACCTCCACCCACAGCCTTTCTCTCTGCTCTCATTTCCAGCCAGAAGCTCTGGCCTCAGCAATTGAGAGCAGTAGGCAACCCCAGCGAGAGGAAATTTACTTTCTTAGATGATCAGACCTGAGGGGATTTGAGCTGACCTCTCAAAAGTTCTTAATCTGCCCATTTTATAGATCAACCTGGCTTTGAACTCATTCACACATTTTTGCCTTTATCAATCACAATTGATTGTAACAGAGGCTGAGTTGGATAAATAAGTCTTTTCCTTTTTTTCTCTAGTGAAGACCAAACCCTAAGGGAATGGAAATGAGTGAGACCCTCTGAGCTCTCTGTGGTCCCTTGCTTTGCATTTGAAATATATTATCTCCCTGCACTCGTGAGGTCTGGGCATGTGATATAGTGACATGCTTAGCTTAGCCTAACAGTATTCTCTACCTGACTCTCCCAAATGATAAGTTCACTAAATATGAGATGGCTTCTGATCTATTCAAGTTCTGTAAGGCAAAGATTCTCAATTAAATTCCATACTTGGCAGTAAAATTTAGCATGTCTATATGACATGTGTGAATGAAGTAAGATCAAGTGGTTTAATCATTAATAATTTATTCACATCCACTGGCCACATGTCTAGTGAAATATGGAAACATTTACTGAAGGCCTACAGTGTGGGAAGAAGGAGATGGACAATGAGGAAGGCCAGAGGAAATGAGACCAGGCTTAGAATGAAGTGGAAGTGATAAAGCCAGCTGCAGTACAAAGGGAAAGTGAGACAGAAAGTGCTGAGAGAAACCTGGGCACGGAACTAACACCTTCTAAATGCTCTAACAGTAGAGCTGCTTTTAAAGTTCTGTCCGAGGGTAGTGTGGCTGAGAGTGATGGGTTGCCTCTAGTTCTGGGGGCAGGAGTTTGATATGGGAGAAGACCCATTAAAAGCATTCATTGTGAGTGAACCTCAAGTCTGAAGATTCAAGAAGCCCTATGGATCTCAAACTGCCAGGAATAAAAGTCACTTAAAGACATATCATTAAACCTAGAGACAAAATTTTAAAGATACCCCAATTAAACAAAATCACCCCTGAAATAATGCAATTGATCTTTACAAGAAATATTTGTTTGCTTTTAAAGTTACAAAATTAAATTGCTTTGGAAAATGTATAGTGGACAAAATATTTTAGGATTTAGATCAGTTTGACTCTGTTTTAATTTATGCCCCACCAGTAAATAATATTTTGTGAAGGTTTGATTTCTTTAGTGTCTAATATGAAAAAGAATAGGGAAATTTAAAAATGGGCCAAAGACTTTAACAGATACTTCACCAATGAAGATATACAGATGGCTAATAAGCACATGAAAAGACGCTCCACACTATCGCATCAGGGAAATGCAAACTAAAACATCAAGACACCACCACACCCCTACTAGAATGGCCCAAATCCAAAACACTGACACCACCAAATGGTGACAAGGCTGTGGAGCCACAGGAACTCTCAATCACTGCTGGTGGGAATGCAAATAGCACAGCCACTCTGGGAAACAGTTTGGCGGCTTCTTACAAAGTTAAACATACACTCATCATATGATCCAGGAATCATGCTCCTTGGTATTTACCCAAAGGAGCTGAAAACTTATACCCACACAAGAATATGTACATGGATGTTTATAGCAGCTCTAGTCATAATTGCCCAAACCTGGAAGCAGCCAAGATGTCCTTCCATAGGTGAATGGATAAACTATTTACAAGCAGACAATGGAATAGTAGTCAGTGTTTTCTTTTAAAAATGAGCTATGAAGCCATAAAAGGACACGGAGGAAACTTTAATACATTAATACTAAGGGGAAGAAGCTAATCTAAAAAGGCTACATACTGTATGATTCCAAATACATGACATTTTGAAAAAGGGAAACTGTGGAGTCAGTGAAAAGGTCAGTTGTTGCCAAGGTTGGGGGCAGTGGAAGGAGGGACAAATAGGCAGAGCAGAGAGGATTTTTAGGGCAGTGAAGATACTGTGTATCCTATGACACTGTCATGATGGACGCACATCATTATGCATTTGTCCAAACCCACAGAATGTACAACACCCAGGTTGAACCCTAATGTCAGCTATGCACTTTGGGTGCTTATGATGTGTCACTGGAGGTTCATAGACTGTAACAAATGTACCCCTCAGGTGAGGATGCTGATAATGGGGGAGGCTGTCCTCATCAAGGGGGGTGGGGAGCCAGGAGAATATGGGAAACTCTGTACCTTCTCTCAATTTTGCTGTGAACCTACAACTGTTCTAAAAAAAGAACAGGGAATTTTTTTTTTCGTTTTCCAAAACTTTATCCTCCCAGCTTCTCCCCTCACCACCGCCCCCTTCCTGAGAGTTTCTTATATGCCTCATGGTACACTCTGTCTTCGTACTTCTACTTTAAAGATACCATTTCAAAGATAGATCAAACAAATCGCTGTATCAATAATAGTTCATCCCCGCTTTTTGGTTAAAGGAGGTCTCCTAAGAGCTCTTTTAACTTTAACATTACCAAATATTATTTTAATATTCTAAAGTTCAGACTTGACTAATACAAACTTGCTTCCTTTAGACTTGTACAAATGACTTATCATTGACCACTCCAGTGGCTGATTTTGCTTTCTGTGTTATTCCACAAAAAGATGGGTCAAGTAAAACTTAAAATAGGGTCCCCAATTCAAGTCCCTATTTGAATCACTCTTTCTACAACCCTTGCAGCATCAAACTATCCTTTTAAATCTTCTGTTCCTTTACACCCTATCTCTATGGCCAGCAACACAACCAACACTATTCTAAATTAATTTTGTTTAAAAAAAAGAAAAAAAGACAAAGGAATCTGTGGCTCTCTTTTTTTCCCCCAGTTAAAGAGAGAAAGCTACTATTACTTAGAACAGCAGAGCAGGAATATGTTAAATTCTAATTTCAACATCACTGAAAACAAAATTGGACAATCACACCACTCTTTTGGCATTCAGTTTCTTTATAAATTGCATTTATTATATAAAACGTGTTATTCACAGGGCTGTGAGGATGAAATGAACTGATTTGTGTGAAATTGCTTTGGAAAACATTAATACTACGAAAACGCATATTATTATTAAGGTTATTAATCACTGAGTCACATGTCCTGGAGTTGAGGGAGCATTTTAGTGAGACGCCTGCAAAGTATATGTTGCCGTTAAAAAGCCACCAGGAAACCCTGCTCAGGCTTCCTCTGTCCATGTCAATACTGCTGCGAAAACTGACAGCAGAAAGCTGTGCCTGTCACCTATTTACGCCAGCGCTCGCCCATCTCTGTATGGCAGTGACATGCTTTATCTGGAAGCTCAAAGAATACAAAGTTCAGCCAGACAGTAGACCTCAGAGCTACCCTGTGTCATGGCATCAGTGCTGCGTTCATAGTCAGTCCAGCACGTGAATGCCACAGCCCCAATTAAATCCCTGTCCCCACAATTTAATTGCCATGAAATCCTTTGGCGTGGAATGTCATTCATGCGGCCAGCCCACTGGAGATTAAATCAGAATGGATTCTGAAGCATCTTCTTGAGGTTATTAGTGAAGTCTTTAGAAAATAATATTGGTTCCTTGAAAACTTAAGGAGTTTCAAAAAAATAAAAAGTGACCGCCATGTTCTAGAAACCTCATCTGTCATTTTCCCCTTAGCACAAATGGCTATCATCATTTGTCTCTCTGCCCCTCCACTTCCTTATTAAGGAGGACAACCCCCATTCAGATTAATGAGTTCAGGTATGTCTCATGTTTAACCCAAATGTGACCCAAATATTTACACAAATCCATTGCTAGTCATTTCTTAGCTTTCAGAATCAGAGACCAATAAGGTTATAAGTAAAATGCTTTCTAAAACTTTACTATTAAAGTAATCTTATTTAAATCCCTTTTACATATGTCTATTTTAACCTGTTGGCTTTTTATTATTCCTTAATAAATGCCTCTTATGAGGGAATCTTATAAATTCAGTTAAAAATATAAATCGAGTCATGCACATCAAATTAAAACAGTAGACCAAATTGTAATTTTCAAGCAAGTTATAGGGCCCCTCCCCCCCATTAAATGAGGAAGAATGTTGTCTTGTGTGACTTTGTACAGTTTTCTACAGAACCATAAGCCACATGTGGTTATTACAGCATTTCATAACTTCTTTAAAAATATCAAAAACTGTTCCAGAAAATTTTATTTCTATTACCATAATGAATTTGTAATTATTCAGACTTTCAGCCTTTGCCCTAACATTCAGATGTCATTGGGTTCCTTATGGCAGCGATTCTTCAATTACTCTTAAATTGTTAAGAGTTCATGAAGCTCCTTTTGTCAGAAAGTCAAAATATCTCCTGGTTGAAACGGGTATTACATGTATTCAACTGACATTTTGCTGAACACCTACCTCCCTTTATGTCAAGCAGTGAATTAAGCATGTTCCCATATCTTAACCTTATTTAATCATCACAGCAATTTCGAGATGTAGGTATTAGTACTCTTATTTTTGAAAAATGAAGAAACTGAGACTTCTAGAGGTTAAGTTTATTATCCCAAGTCACGTGGTTAGTCAATGACAGCGTGGACTTGGAACCCAAGGGCCCCAATTCCAAGCGTGGTGTTTTCTCCACCATGTGTGCCAGGATGCTGTCCCTTGGACAGCTCACTCCCTGGGTGGGAGCCAGGCCATGCTCAATAGAGGTGTCAGGACACATGACGCAGCTCAGCTCACACCTGGCCATTCCTGAAGCTGAGAGCGGCTTCTCTTCCCCTGCACCTTCATCGCTAGTAAAGATGGAAAATTTCTTCAAGAAGAAGTAGTGGATGTCAGGCTCTGGACTCAAATCCCTGTCCCTTTAAGCACCCAAGACGACCCATGCACCTTCCAAATTCCCAACTCCAAGGAGATAAGTTAAAGCACCGAACCTAAAGCCTGACACATAAGACATATTTAATGGCTGATAAATCCCATATGTTTCTCTTTCCTTTACCCAAGCCTTTTTTTTATTATTAAATTTTATTGGGGTGACAATTGGTAGTAAAGTTACATAGATTTCAGGTGTACAATTCTGTAATACATCATCTGTACATCACATTGTGTGTTCACCACCCAGAGTCAGATCTCCTTCCATCACCATATATTTGATCCCCTTTGCCCTCATCTACCACCCCTCTTCCCCCCTACCCGCTGGTAACCACTGAACTATTGTCTGTGTCCATGAGTTTTTGTTTCTTTGTTTGTCTTGTTCCTTTGTTGCTTTCATTTGTATATATCACGTATCAGTGAAATCATATGGTTCTCTACTTTTTCTGTCTGACTTATTTCGTTTAGCATAATAATCTCAAGACCCATCCATGTTGTTCCAAATGGCACTGTTTCGTCTTTTCTTATAAACCCGAAGGCAGATAAGTTCAGGGAGCAGGATGACACGTGGTCACTGGCTCAGCTGGCAGTTACTGTTCTCCCAACGCCCCAAAGGCCTTGAAATAATCAGAACTCTAAGTAATGTGAAGTTTACAAAAATAGCACTCTATCTTTTCTCACATATTACCTTCATGACCAGCTGAAACCCTATATACCTCTTTTCTTTCATGAATCTAAAAGGAGCCAGTATAATGAATTGTTCAGAGTATTTTGTTTTTAAATTTCTCACACTTTCAACTCCCCTGAAAGCAGGTCCATTCACCACTGGCCACACTGCCCTTCGGCGCATCACCACTGCCCTTGGAAGTTGTCCTATGTACAATGTCAAGTTAGTGATTCCATGGATGGTATTAATACATCTGACCATGTGCCCTCTTTCTGTATCACGCCACCATGATGGCTGAGCATAGGCTTAAGTCCCAAAAGTTCTGAATACTTTTCCCTTCTTCCTTTGCCTTTCTTCATGGGGCTCTCTCTGTGTGGCTAGGAACAGGGAGAGAGAGAGAGAGAGAGAGAGAGAGAGAGAGAGAGAGAGAGAGAGAGATACAGAGAGAGGAACAGAGAGAGAAACAGAGAGAGAAACAGAAAGAAACAGAGAGAGAAACAGAGCCAGAGTTCAATTGGACCTTTCTAACTACAGGTCTCAGATAACAAGATATTTCTTCGTATTTTTTAAGGCACCACATACATACCATAACCATGGTTTTGTGTTTATAGTGCAGAAGACCTTTCTCTCCAAATACATAAAGTGAGGAATGAAACAAGGGACGTGGGGAGTCTGCCCAAATAAATTCTTCTGACTTTAGACACCCCTGTAGACCGCTTTATAACAAAGACGGTGATTTGCAGGGTAAATACAGGCCCTGCCCTGTGAGTTTTTCTCGTTGAGGAGATCCGTGCTGTGAATTACTGATTGATGGCGCTGAAGGATTGCAGTGTCTCTGCTCTCATCCAGAGACAGCACTGTAGGTCATGCCCCTCTGATGACTGAAATTCAAAAATCCAAACAAAACATGGAGATCGCCAAAGTAAATCTCTAGGTCCGCTGTTATGAGGAGATGGGAGGGCAGACACATTGGGTCACCTACAGCATCCCTCCCAGTCTTGCATTGCTGTTAGAGTCTACAGCCGTGAGCTCTTGGCCTTGGTGCAGCCACGCATCTTCATTCCCATTGCCCAGTAATGCCCTGATTGCAGCGTGAACTTCCTTTCCTCTGGCCAGAGCTTAATGTGAACATTAATCACATTGAGATATTTATCCTCTAGACAAGAGTAAGAGTTCACAAGCCAGGACGCAGACAGCAAACATATTAGATAGACTCCAGGGTGGGTGCCTGTCCGGGCTGCTGTAACAAAATATCACAGACTGGGTGGCTTCTAAACAGTAGACACTTATTTCTCCCAGTTCCGGAGGCTGGGAGTCCCAGATTGGGGTGCCAGCATATTTGGGTGAGGGTTCTCTTCTGGGCCAGAGACTTACTGTACCCTCACATGGCAAAGGGAGCTGGGGAGCTCTGTGGGGGTCTCTTCACTAGGCACTAATCACAGGTGGAGGCTCCACCCCCATGACCTCCCAAAGGCCCCACTTCCTAACACTACCCTTTTGGGGGTCAGGGTTCAAACATGTGGATTTGGGGGGACACAAACAGCCAGACCATAGTAGCAGGCATCCTCTTTTACAAAAATAAACCATACAAGTAAATATCTGCCCCTGCCCAGGTTCTTCCCTTTGTATTACCAACCTAACCTTCACCCCCGTGTGTATGCATGCACACACACACAAACACACATACACGCACACACACTACCGAAGTTGCTCGCCACCATTACTTTGCAGGGAATAACTGACATTTTTTAAAAATAGACTTGTAGAGAATATGTGAGTTCAGAAGGCAGAAAATGTGGAAGAGTAGGAATAGTTTAAGGAATGCATCTGGAGGCTGCATTTCAGTCCATCTGAAATGGTCTCCTGATAGTTTACTTTCTTGCCTGTGGCCTGATATTCTACCAGCATCACTGGAATTAGCGGGAGAGGGTCTGGGAGGAGAGAGACCACCTGACTGTGGATTGAGTGATTGGGGTTGAGTCCTTATGGAGCCAGGTGTAGTTTAGGAGTGAAGAAGGCTTTGGACAAGCTTTGAGGAGGTGGTTATGGTGACTTCCATGAGGCCAGAGAGTGGAGGACTTTAGAAGAAGCTGGAAGGGGCAGGCTCAGAGTGGGGAGGCAGTCCAACCTACCTTCTTCTTTTATGATCTGCCTGAGGCCAGCATTCCACCAGCAAAGAGAGAGGAATCATCCTGTCTTCGCCTCGCTACTAAGATCGAGAATTCAGGCTAATTGTATTAGTGCTATAATTTAGTTCCATTACCCAATAAATAATCTTTAGTTATTGACCCACATTAGAATATTGTACTGTGGGAAAATGTATTCCAAATTCCGAAAATCAATTTGTGCTATTATAATTACTATGTATCATTCCGTACATAGTGTTAGCATATAGAGCGTAAACATTTCTCCTTGAGACCACTTGGTCTTCATACCCATCATTTAAAAAGACTGCTTAATATTCCATCCAGTGGATTTCCCAAAATTTATTTAGCCTAAGTATCTCACAATAGGGAAATGGCAATTTCTATTTCTGCTCTTGAAATTGTTTCCAATTTGTTATTGTAAATAATACCACAGTAAATGTTTTCGTAAATGGCATTTCAGTACTTTACATTATTTGCTTGGAATGGACTGCCACGTGTGGAGAGGTGGGTATAAATGTGTATGGCTTCTCATGTGCGGAGCCAGCCTGATTTCCTGACACGCAATGCAGACGTACATACTGTACATGAAAAAGGCCACTTCTCAGGACACGACCAGTAGTGTCTTCTTGTTTTCTTTGCTTCATTGTTACGAAAATAATAACCAAAAAAAAATGGTTCTTTATCATTTCATTTGCACTTCTTTAATTACTGGAAAGCTAAGAATTCAAAAGAAAAGTCTGGCAAGATTGATGGGTCGCTGAGAAAGGTCCACTCAAAAAGGCTGCCGAAAACCTGCACGGGTCCCATTCATAACAGTGAAATCAACTCCCAGGTTCAGAAGTTCCATTCGCTGATGTCCCAGATTGAGCAGGATGGGGATTCTGACACTCACAGTGTGTGAGAAGACTGTACAAAAACTTTTAGAGGTCAATTAGGTAATCTATCAACATGTAACCTATGTATATTCTATTTGACCCGGTAATTATACTCAAGGAATCTATCCTAGAGAAATAATAGTATTCTAGAAATATATACTCACAATAATAGTCATCACAAAACTTTTAATAATGAAATGTAGAGGAAAATTATATATCCTTCCACAGAGGAATTACAATTTAATTGTGGTACATAACCATTAGAAAGAATGAGATAGATATATTTCTTCATGCCGGAACCTATCCATCTTATATCATTAAACTTAAAAAGGCAGATATGTAAAGTAAGATTGTGTTTATATTAAACCCAGGTATGCATGTGTGTATTATAATATACACCATAAACACACACACACACTGTTTCATTTTGAAGTTTATCAGAATTTCTTGATGTAGAACCCAGTTTTCCTATAATGATTCTCTAATTGTTTGAGATTATTTATCCACATGTGGATGACTACTTGAAAAAAGTGCAATGCAAAACCTTTGATGTATTGTGTAATCCTGGAAGTATATATTAAAACAAAAACAAGATAAAGAGCCTTTAAAAAGTCTGAAGCGCTACACACAAAAAAGGCCACCCAACAAGAAAAATTCTCTCTAGAGCAATTCTTAAAAATCCCAGAAACAAAGCCAAAATGTCAATCCATTCTTTTTAACATTTCTCACAGCAAAACAACAGCCAACGTACAGAATAAGTTGGAGTTCAAACGATCTGACTTACTGCCGGGGACAGATCATGTCTCATTCAGGGCAAAGATTTATTTTTCCAATCATAGCCATAGCACACACATACAAAAGGAAAAACTAAATAAAACGAAAAGAAAGCATTGCAGCAATCCTAATGAGCGTGAGCCCTCTGACAGCTCCTCGTATCCCGTCAGCTGATTATTGTCACGTTGCTGAAGCCAGAACCAAAATGAATGCAGAGGAGGCGCTTAGCAGAGCAGCTTAAACATCTCACCTGCAAAGCTGATTTAAAACTAGGACTCCCATCAGTCATGCCTGGACAGTTCCCCTCCATCCTGATTTCTTCAAGTTCCCTTTGTGTGGACATCACCTTCGTTTTCCCTGAAGGTCTAGAACGGCTAGAGGGTCATTTCCAGCTGGAGCCACTGGAGCCCGAACCCACCTATCCTTTTTTCTGCACAAATCTCAACCTGACAGAAACTGTAAAATGAGACTCTTGACTTCCACATTCAGGGAACATTATCGAGTGTGCCGATAAGACTGATGATGGGTGGGTTGCACAGAGGCTGGCCCAAGAGATCCAGGCCAAGCCCGTGGCCTCCAAGGCTAGTGCCTGCTACTCAAAGCTACCACCAGGTTTCAGCCTGGGTTTTCTGTTCTTTTGAAACCTCAGCTTAGGGATGGGCCGCTCATTGCAGTTTGTCTTTGGAGGTGGTAGGTTTGGCAATGCAAAATTATCCAAGAAGCAAAATAATCTGTGACAGTGTTTTATAAAGGTTTTTTTAAACAACCAGGTATCAAATGTGGATTATTAATTGCCTTCTGTGCTGTCGAGTGACTCCTTCTCCAGGTACTTTATTGAGATTTCTGATGGTTAAGTCCGTATGTGCTGCAGCCCCTTTAAAATCTCCCGTGCAGAATTAACCGCATTGCGCTATAGGCTGGGAGGATTGTGACCGGAAGGGTACTCCCCACGTGGAGCGTGCCATACTTGTTTCTTGAGCATATTTGGTTCTTACTGGTGGATTCTCCTTGGGCCACAGGCATCTTTTCAGATATGTCCTTGTTAGGCAGCTGAACTTAACATGAGAACATCCCAGCCCTGCTCTCATCTTAGCAGATGCTGAAAGCTCCATAAGGTATTAGCACTCAGGCCCTAGTTAGAAAATGTGACCTAAATTCACTGCTGCTTGGTGCTTAGCTCTAGAAGCTCCGGGGAGAGAAAGCATATTTAAGAGGACAGCCGAGGGCCCTGCAGCCCACACACTGCCCTGGAGACGTGTGTCTCCCCCTAGCAGGCAGAACTTCTTAAAAATATCGATATCTGAGCCCTATCTGGAAATTGGCCTGATGCGGGTGCTCGCAGAACCCAGGAGATCATTGAAGATGGGGTGGAGTGAGCAGCAGTGGAAAGAATAGAGGGAAATAATGGAGCTGGAAATGGGGAGAAGGGGTACAGATTGTGTAGTGTGTGGTGAGTGATGGGAAGAGTGCCGTTTCTGCCCCGACGGAGACTGAGGTCCTTTCCAGGAGGGTTTGAGCAGAGGATGACATGATAGGGCAGACATTATGAAATGATCACTCTGCCTAAGTTATCTCCTCTTTGTATGACATCACTGAAATAAACCCAGAAAAACTCAAAACAAAAAACAATGTTCCAAGTGACTACTCAAATGTCTAATGGCAGGAAATGGCTAGGATCCTAAATCCCAGAACTTTCCATGTGTCATCTCCCCAGATTCCTGGAAGAGATATGAAGGAGGCATATTTTAAATAAGTTCATTTTTTTTTATTATTCTAAGAGGCTTGAACTAGAAGTGTGAGCTTTTAAGTCCTTCGTTGCTTATGCATGTCCAAGGTCAGTACCAGAAATTCTAATTTAATAGTTGGGATAAAAGGTAGGCACCTGTGTGGTTAAAAGCCTTCCTGGATGACTCTCCTGCACATATAGAAACCACCCCCCGAGGCCCGCAGAAACAGATGACCTTGGCAAATGCTTTTATTCTTCCCTTTTTTGTTCTCTCTAGAGCTATACTGTCAAGCATGGAAGCCACTAGCTACATGTAGCTATTGAGTCCTTGAAACGGGACCAGTTCAAACTGAGATGTACTGTAAGCATTAAACATTCAGGGTATTTTGAAGACTTTGGGTACAAAAAAAAAATTGATGTAAAATGTCTCTTTAATCATTTCTATATCGATTACATGTTGAGATGATAATATTTTGGGTATATTAAATTAAATAGAATATGTTATTTAAACTAATTCCCTAGTTTTTGTTTGTTTGTTTTTGTTTTGTTTTGTTTGATGTGACTGCAAGAGAATTTAAAATTACAAATGTGGCACTCTCTATTGCTGTTGGGCATGTGGGATGTTGGTGTAGACATTTCGAAGACGCCTCTTATATAGGAAAACTAGCCCGGTCTGCCAAACCTTCAGAACACACCTACTGTGCTACCATTCGCCAGTCATTTTTTTTTTTTAAGAAAATTGTTAAATTGCTTTTTTATATCTTCCAAGGAAGGTGTGAGTAGAAAGCATTGAAAGGCAACCCAACATAATAGTTAATAGTAAGAACTTGTTAGATGTGTGACCATAGGCAAGTGAGTTAACCTTCTCTGAGTCTCCTTTGCCCTCATCTGTGAAATCTGAATAGCATGTACGTGAAGGTGTCATGAGGCTAACTTAGCATAGTTCCTGACCCTCCATAAAGGGCAGCCACTGTGACATGGGCACTGAGCTCTAGAGAGCGTGGGAGGCTCCCTGGCTCAGCTGCTGACAGCCCACCCACCCCCTTCTTTACGTAATGCGTCTTTCATCTGATGGGAAATACACTCTCAGAATGTCGCAGTTTGTTCAAATATAAGTACAAAAATAATTAAAAAGCAAAATGTCATTTGGAAAGAGTGTTTTCGATGATCAGACGGGTGGCCACGTGCTGTCACTGAAGGTCGTGGCTGAAGGGCAGGCGCAGGAATCTTCCTGAAGAAGGTGCAAGAAAGCAGAGGTGGCCACACGTCATAAAAGGCTGGGTGCTCCGGACAAACTGTGTAGTTCCTGGCTGTTGGCTTTATCTTGCTGCGTATGTCTGACCTTACGTCTTCCACCTTTTGACTTCGTAACCATTATCTACTAATGCTCGTGAGCCTCAACATTTAAATTTCATGTTTGCACTATTTTGTCCCAGTTCTTCTATTGCCCAACCCAAAACCTTCCTTTTTTTTTCTTTTTTTAACTCTCTGACTGAATTCATTAAACCACTTTGTCTTCAAAGGTTTCCTTTCTTTTTCATAGACATGAGAAGACTTACACAGTTGGTTTCTGTCGTTCTCAGGAGACAACCCCGTTAAGCGAAAGCTAGTTTGTATGCAAGCGGGCTGCCTACCCTCCCCCAGGGGGTGAGTTCCAATCAGAATGAAGTCGGGATGGGCAGGCAGCGTGCATTTCAACCTGCATCCGCGGTCATCGCGCTTTTGAAACACAGGCCCCGTTAGAACAGGGCTGTGTGTGCAGACACTTCTTCACACTTTGGACTATCGAAAAATGAGCCAGCAGAAAGACATGATTACTTTAAACATTCCCCAAACTATGGAACAAAAAAGGGCAGCAGGCAGGAAAATCTTACAGTTTAAAGATTTGATGCATCTGTCTGTTGTGCTCTGTTTCTGGAGGATAATGTTTCAAGCAGCCAAAACAAATGAATCAGTTGGAAGAGGGACACACTCACTTCGGGAGCCTGGGTCCTCTACATTAACGACAAGATCAGAGCCTTACATTCCAGAAACCTGGGCCTTCAGACCGCGTTTCTTTAAACGATTGGCCTGGGTGCTGAAACTGGCATAGAGCCTTGTGCAGAATCCTGAACTGCAGGCAGCATGTCATGTGTCATGTAGTCCTTCTGCACTGGCCTCTCACCCCCACTCCACCGGGAGCTGCTTTTGCAGTTACCTTTGTGTCAAAGGACAGCTCAGTGAGCAAACTCGGGCAGACTCAGGCTCGGCATGTCATTAAGCACCCAACGCTTTCTGCAAAACCATTTAGTTCAAGGTGTTCCAGAAAGAGGAGAGAGAGAGAGAGAGAGAGAGAGAGAGAGAGAGAGAGAGAGAGAGAGAGAGAGCTCACATATTTTCTGGGGAAAAATATATGCACACATTTGCATACATGCACGCACACCCTCTTTCTAGAAAACCACTTTGAGCTTGATTTTATGTATATGGAGAGACAGAGGGAGCTATAGACCCATCCAGAAAGCCTGTTGCAAGTATTTTTATTTTATTTCATGGAAGGATACATTTATTTGACACAACACTGAAGACATCTATTCTCTTTCCACAGATGTGGAACAAAAACGGAATCTACAAAGAGGGAGAAGCTTCTTAGAGAGGGAAAAATAGTAAAGTAAAATTTTAGTTGTTAGTTTTATCGTTGAAGCTGTCTCCCCATTTAAAAATATTGCTTCCATTACAGTAGAAGGAAGAGGATGTGGCTAGTGCCCCACGGTGTTCATTTCCCTGGGCAGGTTGCTGGCACATCCGATAAGATTTCCAGAAGGTTCTCACCATGGTGGTGGCACAAAGCGTCCGTCTTCAAGGTCATGTGTGATAACGCAATGAAGAGCTGGCCTAAACGCTCTCTTTCTTCTCTTTCCTTTCTCCTCTTCTCATTTTCACTTCCTTTCTCCTTTTATCCTTCTCCCACCAAAGGGCAGATAAAGAATAATAACTTTTTAAATGACAGACACCCTCATTTTCAGGAACCCTGGATTATTCATAATCCAGAATTTATTTTTTTCCAGAATGTGCTGATTGACAATTATTTCTTGATTTCTTCGACGTGCATCTTTCCTTTTTACCCCTTATTTTATCTTCTTTGGAGAAACTATCTTGAAAAAAGTATAGATGCTGATGGAAGCACACTGCCAACATGTGTTTGATTTTCTTCTGGGAGAGAGGAGGTGATGAGGGCTATAACTCTGAAAAAACTATGAAGATGGCCTAACTGATCTGTAATGCCATTAATTCATTCATTCAACAAGCGTGAATTCACTACCTAATAGGTGCCAAGAGTCATGCTGGACTCCAGAGATACAAAATCAAATAAGACGCATTGTTTGCCCTCAAGGAACCAGTGGTCCTCAGTATATGTATATGCAAACTAGCAACTGGAGTTTAGTGGGAGAAAGTCTATGGAATTACTATCCTTGGAATTTAAGTCATAGAAGAATGAATGTTTAAGTCTAGTTTTCATAGAAACAAGTGATAACAAGTGCAAAATAAAGCCAGCATGGGGAAGGGGGTGATTGTCAATCCAGGAAGGCAGTCAGTGCTGGGATGTGCAGACTCAGCATGAAGACAGCTTGGCCTGTCCACTTTTGGACTCCATATGGCATCATAAGTAGTTTTCAATGAGTGTATTTGTTTCCCCAGCAGGCATAGTGTGACCTTTCCACTCAACATCAGGAAACCCTGGGAGACCTGAGATAACTTTACTGTAATATAACTAAGTTCTAGAGTTGCATAAAGTGGGATATCATTAGCTTTTAATACTTCATCCATGTATGACCCATCCAGGAGAGCAACCCTAGGTGAGCTTCTTTGAATCACTCTGTGTTTATGTAACCATCAAAATTGTCCACATGCATCCACTTGCTTTTTGATGAGTGAAACTCCAGCTGTGATAGTCAACCCACATGAAAACTACCTATGCAGTACAGTGTGTCTGCTAAAAACAAGTGGCAGAGGTTACAAAACAAAGTTCTCACCCTCAAAGCTCATGTTCTAGTGAGCTGCCTGTTGCATACATAAGGCATTCAGCTTCCAACTTCCTCATCCCTCCACATGCCTGCCTGTCTCTTCACTCGCCTTCTGAGCAGAAAAGAGTTGGTGGTGAGTCCCTATGTTGCCTGCTTATTTGCAAAAAACTTCCTACATGGAGATGATAGATAGATAGATAGATAGATAGATAGATAGATAGATAGATAGATAGATAGATAGATAGATAGATAGATAGATAGGAAGGATAAATAATGCGATGGATGGATGGATGGATGGATGGATGGATGGATGGATGGATGGATGGATGGTTCAATCCTCAAAATGGTTTTTCAAAATTATTTGTGTGTATACAAATATTTATGTCTATTTATATATTTTTTCCAGAAATGGGACTATGATGGGGTGATAGTATTATGTAATATTAATATTAGTTTCCTCACTTCAGTTTGCTCTCCAATGGTTCAGGAATTAGTCTTTACATGTGTATATTATATGTGTGTATAATACATACACAATAATGTGGTAAAATGTTAAAAGTTAGGAAATCTGCACATGGAAGATATGGGAGTTCTTTGTGCTAATCTTGCAAATTTTCTGTAAGTTCGATATTATTTCAAAGTATATTGTTCTTCTAAAAATGTCTAAAATACGTGATTCCAAACCTTTACAGTCCATCCTGCCTTCTTTCCCAGCAGCATCTCCTGCCACAGATCACCCCACATCTAACATCAAGGTGTCCCCAGCGGCCCAGAGCACACGCTCAGGTCTGGCAGCACGTTAGAACACTGAGAAAATTAAATGCTGAAATACACAACAGGCGGGCCTTTGTCCAGACCAATGAAATCAGGACTTCCAAAACTGGGCCTGAGACATATTTTTATTTAAGCACTGCTGAGGTTAGAAGCTCTGCCATAATTTCCTTCAGCCCATGCCGGTTCACTCTTCCACTCCTTTGTTCACGCTATTTCCACGCTATTTCCTTGCCCACCTTGTCCATCTGGCAGATACATGGTCCCTTTGGCACCCAACTCAGAGTCACCTTCTTAGTGAAGTAATGCAGACATTCTCACACCCCAGCCTCAGAAAGAGCTGGGTTTTCTCTCATCCTGGTGTCTTTCCCTGCACACTCTGCTATTCTAGATCTCACTCTTTATTCTGGGATGTGTTTACTCTGTCTCCCAACCCACAGTAAACTCCTTTAGGGAGAAAGCCCTGTCAGTTTGCTTTTGTCATCAGCATGGGCCTGGCAGGTGGAAGGATTCCAAGGAATGTTTACTACATTAAAAGTGAACGAGGTTGCACTTGATGGACGAAAGTTATAACAAAGAGCTGTGAGGACGCTTGAGGAGGACTCTTTACACCTTGTGTGGTGCTGAGGGAGGAGATGGAAGACTGAGTCAGGAACAGAACTGAAGGGCAGGGAGAGATGGAGGAGGAGGAAGCAGGGTGTAATCAGCCAGCGAGGCCATCAGCCTAGACCGCATGCAGAGAATGAAAAAGGAGCAGACGACCGGGTAATCAGGCCATTCTGAAAGCCGAGTTGGCATCTAGCACAGCGCCTAATTACACTGAGCGTCTCAAAGTATCACTGGCGGTGAATTAATTATTTTTTTAACTTTTGGGGTCATGAAATCTCATGAAAACTGTTAACCCTCTCCCCAGAAAAATGCATGCACACATACTTTTGCCTGAAATTTTATAGGATTTACAGATTCTCTAAAATGTATCCAGTGACCTCTCACTCTTCTCCCCCCACCAGTGATAATCCCAAATCTTAAGAAAGGGGATGAAATTCAAGTTTAGGAGCAACACACTTAGACTTGTATATAAGGAGGGTCACTCATAAAACATCAGAGGACACGTTTTATGAAGTCATTGCAGTTATCAGAGTGAGACCCCAATGATTGAACCAGAGGCACGACAGGAGAGAACAGATTCGAGAGACTGTCACAAGGCATGGAAATGGGGAGCTCAGGGTGACTTCTGCCTTTCTACTTTTGAGTGACAGGCGGATGGGGTGTCGTGTCAAACCAGAAAAGTCAGGGAGATGTGAGGATGAATTCCGTTTCGCATGTCTTGAGTTTGAGTTTCCCAAAGAAGAACTAGGCGGAGTTTCCTTGTAGGAGGTGGCAGGTGGGGATGACAAGAGAGGGCGTTTCCCCAGGTGTGAGTAGAGAGTCAGAGGGCTGCAGCCTCAGTGCACCAACGTTATCAGGATCCCGAGGAAGAAAAGCCAGTGAAGAGGACAGACGAGGAACATCAGAAGAGGTCAAAGGAAAACCAGAGAGCTTCAAAAGGTTCAAAGTGTCCAGTCAGCCCAAAAGGAACAGAAATTGTCCTTTCATTTTGATGATTAAGAAGCTCATGGTGACCTCAGTGACAGCAACTTGACTTCATGAATGGAAGCCAGTACAGCCACTGAAGAAGTGAAAATGCAGAGTAGAGGGCTTCCAGAATGTTCCCTGTGAAGGAAAATGTAACTGGACCCCTGGACAGAATTCTAACCCTGACCAGTTCCTCCTTGAAAAATCCTCTTTCCTTGGCATCACTCGACATGTTCTCGATTGTCCTCAAATCGCTGTCATTCCTTCAGCTCAGCCTCTCCTTTGTCCCCTTACCCATCTTTCAAACGTTGGCTTCCTCAGAGATCAGCCTTAGGCCTCCCTTTCTTCTCTCTTTAGGCATCTCATCCAGGCTTGTGGTGTTAAACACCATCTATGATAATGACTCAAATGTGTACTTCTAGCCCAGATCTCTCCTCTGTATATTGAAATGCTCACCTGCTTCCCTGACTGGAAGGCACCTCAAACTTTACCATTTCAAAGCTGAACTACTGGTACGTTCCACCCCCCCACCCCCACCAGGACCACCTCTGTGTTTCTGTTATCACTGACATCACCTACACCTATCCAGACATACAGGAGTCTTCTCCTGCACCTCCCTGCTTCTTGGCTATCCTCACATTCTGCCCAGCTTACCCCTTAAGTGCTTCTTGCTTCTCACTACTAGTCCAGTGGGTTTGTAGGCAGTGAAGAATGGTCCAAACCATCATCATGGTTACTCAGTCCCATTCCAGAAGCCTCTTCAATGGTCTACCTGTATCCCCTGTCCTCTCCCTCCAAACAATTCACCAAGCTGCAGCTAGAATGATCTTTTAAACCTGTAAATCAGGTTATGTCATCTCTGCTTAAGTTACCCATTACTTTCTCTACAAAGAGTAAAGTCCTCAAAATGCCACTTCCTTTCCCTCTGAGCCTCCTTGCCTGCCACTCTCCCCTGGATTTCCACCATCTGGACCTTATTTGCATGGGTCTTCAGCATTCCTTCCTCCCTCAGTGCCTTTGCACATGCTCTTTTCTCTTCCCAGGTGGCGCTCTCTACCTCCAGTCTAGTTAAGTCTCATTGATTACCTAAATATCATTTGTGATATTTAATTCAGCAATTACTTAAATATCATTTACTCCCTGTTAAATCTCTAATAGCTCCATGGCTTATAGAAGGCACTTAAGAAATACTTTAAAGGATCTATGAAAAGACTGGCGGCTAGCCAGAGGAACATGTAAGTTCAGGGCAGGGTTTCTTTACGATGGGAATGACTTAAAGCCCAAAGCAATACATGATTTACCTGCACAGGATCAGACAGCTAGTTGGTGGCAAAGCCAGGACTAAAACGCACATCTTTTGATCCCTGCCCTCCACATATACCACGTGAACCCCTTACCGTATGTCTCAGATGACATTTGCTGCTGTGGAGGCCTCATCTCGCTTGCTCTCACTAAAGCTTTCTAACCTGCTGAGCGCCATATTGCCAGTAATGCATATTAACAGTTTCAGTAGCATGACCCTGGAATTCCGGATACAAACTATCTCCCTGTATAAGATTTTAGCAAAGTTGTTCAGGACTGTGGGCCCTTAAACTCCAAGAGAGAAGGGCCCCTGGCCCCTGTGCAGTCCACTCATAGACCATGCAGTTTATTGATGTGTTTAAAGTAATATATGTCACATTTGTGTCTCGCGGGGCGGCACATGCCACTCAGGCTAAACTTAGAGATTTTTCTTTGGTGTTTCTTCTCCTTTGTCCAGATTCAGGCACTTGAAGTTTATTACATAGAAACTGACCTGGAAGTAACCTGACCTTTAGAGAGAATGGTGGGAAAGCGGTTACTATAGATACGTATTCACCTGGGGAAACAGAACACGCAGAGGTGAACATTAACCCATCCTGGGTCCAGTGTTGTTAGTCCAAAGTGATTACAGGGAATTGAAGAAAACATCAAACAAACAGAATAAAAAATTCAGGAGGGAAATTCAGAGCAGTGTACTTGGGAGAAAAATCGGATTTTGCCAGTGTAAGGCCAGAAGAGAAATGTTACACTTCAGGGTAGCAGGGTCTTGGGAATACAATGGGAGACATGTGTAAACAGAGCTGGGCCTTGCAGGTGGCCCTGGAAAGAGGCAGGCCTCAAGCAAGACCAGGCTGCACATCACCTTGGGGTGATGTCCAAGGTTACTAGGAACAGGGGTCCACAAAAACTCACTTAACTTTCTTACTAGATGGTAAATTAAATAGGCAGTTAATGAGAGTGATTACGCCTGGCAGTGGAATTGAGCCATGAAAGGGTTTAATGACCCCAGGCTGGAGCTCAGGCCCTCGCTTCCTCTAGCACAGTGTCTATTTACAGCAGAAGGTAAAAAAGAGGGAAGCCTTTTGTCATGGGCTGAATGTTTGTGTCTTCCCAAATTTCTGTGTTGAAGCCCTAACCCCCAATGCAATGGTATTTAGAGACGAGGCTTTCAGAGGTAGTGAGGTTTAGATAAAGTCATGAGGATGGGGCCCTCATAATGAGATCAGTGCCCTGAGAAGAAGAGACCAGAGAGCTAGCTCGTCTCTATCTCTCCCTGTCTGCCATGAGCAAATAGCAAGAAGACGGCTGTCTGCAAGCCAGGAAGAGAGCCCTCACCAGTAACAAAATCAGCTGTAACCTTGATCTTGGACTTACAGCCAGCAGAACTGTGAGAAATGCATTTCTGTTATTTAAGCCGTTCAGTTACAGTGCTTCGTTACAGCAGCCTGAGCTGACCTAGATAGCCTCCCGAGTGGGGGTTCAGGAAATGTGATTGGCCTGAATAACTAGGTCAGTGACTGAGTGAGTAGAGGAAGGTCATGTGCTAGATAGAGGCAGTTCACACAGACTGGGAGACCAGATGTGAACATCTCTTCTCAACTCCATATTTAGCGATATCATGTTGGCAACTTGAAATCAGCCAAGCTGGGAGTTTTTACACCATGGGAATAATCAAACACCACAAATCAGGATTTTTACCCCCTGAAGAGCCAACTGTTTAACATCTACCAGCAAAACACACACACACACATACACACACTCACACTCACTCACACTCCCCCACACACACACACATTTACCACCATACCAGCATACCACTGGATAAGTGAGATGAAATCCTTGTGGGGACAGAGTTCCCTGGAGTTCTCACATTCAGCATAAACCTTAACATTTTTTGTTGTTGTTGCTCTTTCTGTTTTAATTACTAATCCACAATGGCACTCTTCAATTATCTTTTATTACCCATCCAGAATGATTCAGCATTTATAGACTCCCCTGGCAAAGTAAACATCATGTAAAGCATTGTTTCTACGGGGAAATATTTCCAAATTGCGAGTTACTGACTTTAAAAATAAACTTTTGGCAAAGAACCATTTGGGAGTTGGGGACTTTGAATTCTGGGTCCTCATGGGGACATTAGAGAACAAAAAGGGAACATATCGATTTAATATATATACAGGTTGCAAAAGATATTGTAAATGAGAAAGCAAAAGGAATAAAATTATTGAACTTGAAGGAGAAAGAGATGAGCAATTTAATCACGGGGGTGAGTGCCAGCTTGTGTGTGTTCTTCCACTGTAATCATCAGGGATTTGGGTACAGAAGGGGGGAAATATCTTTATGGGATTATTCTGAGATGTGGTTTCTAGATTTTATTTTGAACATTTCCAAACTTATTTTCCCCAGTCAGGGGTAGTTTGCATAGGATCCCTTTTGAGGACCAAGAAATATTAAGATAAAATTACTTGCCTGCTTTGAGGTTCCTGTCACCTTCATGATTCTAAGTCTACAGGTGGCAGAATGTATTTTAAAATTTTGAGAAACATGATATAATTCAACAAATCCCTTTCATAACACATCTTGGAAGGTAGCCATAATACATCTTAGAATACATAGACCCAAAATTTATGGTTTTCTATCCAAAAAAAATGAATATCATAAAACTTAAGCTATCCCATATTTGTATAAAAACCTTAAATCAAGCATTCTAAATCAATACTTTTTGACCATTTAATGAGGAAAATGATGTTATTCGGGGCCTGTTAAATTAGTGTTATTTTAGTTATTGATTCAGAAAGGATGGGAGTATTACTTTCCTAAATGATATTACAGCACTCTGATTTGCAGTTTCCTGAAAACAAATGGAAACAAAGAAGTGACAACTTAAATCTGCCACTTTGAACCTTAAATGATGCACAGCACTCCTAGGCCCTGGTTTAACAGTTGGTTTATAATGTAGTTTCAGAATAACACTTTAAGCATGATATAACCCTTCCTCCAAAACTCACATTTAATGACAACTCTAAAATATGTCAAAAGTGTCCTTTTCTCCGTAGCATATTTTTGGTCTGTTTATCTAAAATCCTTAGCTTTCTGAATGTCCCCTCATGATCTGCTTGACCGTGGCCAGTTCAACGTGGACCTCAGGCCTCCCAGGACCGCAGGGCTCAGCTGGGGAGCCTGTTACACATGCAGAAGTGTTTCTGCGTGCTGCCCCGCAGCGAGAAGGCTGCTATGCTTCCTCCCCATCCGTGCACAGCAGCCCGCCGCTGGCTCCCATGTCTGTTTGTCCAGGAAGCCTCCAGGTTCCCACCTGTATTCACCTGATCCTCACTGACCACACTGCCTTGTCACAATGTCTGTCAGTCTAACTCCTCCTCTGGACCCAGAGCTCAGTGAGAGCGCGGATTGTAACCTCCACTCCCAGCAAACGCAGCCGGCGCTCCAAGGATGCGGGAAGTGGGCGGCCGGCTCAGGATCTTCAGGCAGCGGGTTGGGGGTCTTAGCACACAGTCGGCCAAGAAAACCGTAACACTTGCCACGCACTCCTAACACATATCCAGGTTGTCGAGATATCTCCTCCAATGCCCACTTCTGGACAGAAAGCTCCTCAAGGGCCCTGACACACTTTATGCATCTTTACATTCCTGTATGTTGTGTGACTGGCGTGGGTTAAGTATTTGTTTAGTCCTATTTCCCAACAAGGACACTGGCCATTTTTTGAGCAAGACAGTTCTTAATTGTATAATATAAGACAGTCCCATCCATGGCAGGACATTGAGCCCACTAAATGCCAGTAGTACCCCATGTGATGTGGACAACACCCTCCTGTACACACATATATGTACATACACACACGCACGCATGCACATGCACACCGAGGAGGGTCAGGAGGACAACAGTACTGCCCATAACTGAGAGCCTGTAGCTAATGAACTCCTGTCACCACCTCAGTGAGAAGCAGACCATGGCAGGCTCTGGGGCAGTGCCAGCATGACTCACTGGAGTCTTGCATGTGTGTGGCGGCATCAGGTGGGGGTAGGGGGCTGGTATCTGTGGCTGCAACAGAACAGGGTGACCTGTCTTTGTAATGTGACTGACTGATCTTTATTGAATGCTTATCATGCACCCCAGGCACTAGGCTACGTGTTCTACATGGGTTATGTAATCCTCCCCACAACCTGTGAGGCCCCATTTTTCAGAGAGGGAGACTGAGGCTCAGAGAGTTTCAAGCCATTGACCCAAGTTAGTGTGAAGGCCAAGGTGCCCCAGGGGAGCTTGATCCCAGACCCTGGGCCACTGCACTGGGCTGACTGTGTGCTGGGGCTCTTCAATGAGAACAAACTTCGAAGTTCCCAGATGAAAGAACCCTTTTAAAACTCGTCCCTCCCGTGAATTACGATGGAAAGCTGTGGATCACCAAATACATTCTGTGTAGTGCTAATTTAGTGAGATGAGAATAATGCATTCCGTGGGCAAAGAAGTGTGAGAAATGCTTTCAGAAGGGCTCGTGCAGAGGGCAATGAAATAGTAACTGAAGACCAAACAAACCTTGAAAGGTGCCTCAACCTTCATCATGAGAAGCAGCTGATTTTAGACTATTCGGGAACAAACAGTGGGCAAAACTATAGGTGGCTCTTGTCTGGCAGAAAATGATTAAAAACCAATTAGCCCTAATTAGGCGACAGGAAAAGACTGATGAAGAGTGAGCAACCTTTCTTCTAATTTCATAATAATAATAGGTATTATTTAGTATGTGCTAAGTACTTTAAATTATATTTCTTAATTTTCACTTTTATTATCTCCCTTTCTCAGATAGAATACTGAGGCTTAAGAAGTTGGTTAAGTAACTTCCCCCAAGACCACATAACAAATTAATGGCAGCGCCAAATTTAAAGGCAGTTCTATCTAACATGAGTCTCATGATTTTGAATGCTATATGCAAACCTCCCAGGACTTCGGGCTTTGTCGAGAACTTTCCAGCGTGAATGTGCCAAGCAAAACCATCTCAAAGACGATGCCCGGGAGCTCCACGAGTTGGTGGTTTCTGTTACACCACTGCCTGTATTTCAACGTATCTCTTCAACCTAAATTAGTTATTTGGTCTGAGTACAACAGGAAATTTTTTCCTGGTGTGATTTACTTTTCATGATTTTTACTATTGTAAGTTTACAGATGGCCATATTGTTATGTGCTTTTTTTCTTTTTTTCTTTTTTTGGTAACGTATATGTGTTGATGGAACAGCCTCCACCTGCATAGACGCTTACCCAGCCCGATCCCCTTCCTGGACCCAGTGGCCTCCGAGGCCACCCGAAAACTAACAGTCTCCCCACATTTAAGTTGGTGATGGTATCAGCATCAGACTTCTGTTCACTATTCAGTTTTCTCTTTTTCGTGTGTGCTTCTTTTCAACAGACGTTGGTGCATTTTTTGAAGAGGGCATGTGGCTGCGGTATAACTTCCAGGCAGCTGGGAGCAGCAGCAAAGAATCGGGCAGCAGACGGGAGAACCCAGCTGAGCAGCAGAGCGCCCTGCCGGACCTGGCGCGCGAGGAGGTCCAGTTCAGCTTCAGCACCACCAAGGCACCGTGCATCCTCTTCTATGTCAGTTCCCTCAGCGCCGACTTCTTGGCAGTCCTCGTCAAACCCACCGGTAAGGACAAGGACACTGGCCACTTCCCACTGGGTGGACAGAATGAGCTAGTAGGAGCCTGGGTTGTTCTTGGCTTGTCCTTTATTCTCCATAAAGGCATCCATCCGACGTCTCCAAACCCTGTTTTCCTCTATGAGAAGCAGGAAAGCAACTTGTCGGTTGAGTGCTTTAAAGCAGTCATGTCGGTTGAGTTCTTTACAAGAACCATATTACACCAATATGAGATGGCTTCATATGCATAATGACTATTTTTTTGTTCCTATCAAACAAATACATTCGCTACTGTACTAAATAGAGATGAGCTTTGCAGTACTAAAATCAATTTTATGCAAATAAATGAATTATCCTTATTTATGATAGTGTATCAGTACGTTTCTATAGAGCATAGGAACGTTCAAAAGAAATAGAAAATCAGAGACATTTTCATCCCTAAACCCTCTTAGAACTTTACAATCATAAAATCTATCCCGGACATAAAGGTTGCTTAAAGCAGGAGTATATTTATACCTGTAATATCCAGGACCATTTTGATCTCCAAATATGCATTGAGCCAGAGAGGGTCAGAAACAGTGGCTAAACTAGGCATCCTGGTGTCACAAGATGGGCTTGTGACCTTTGAGAGAAGTGTAAGCATTCCTAACACATAGAAACATGCCGAACGTTGAGGGGTCCGTTTCCTCTCTGGAAACTTGAGTTCTGAGGTACTTAAAGTTTTAAGAAGATCACTTTTTTAGAGATGAAAATGTTTTAGGTGTATCAAGGAGCGAATCTCTCTAATTCATTCCCCAGGGAGCTCATAGAGCTGACAGCATAGAGGCTCCCTTGCCCTTTGTCTCACTCTTCCATGATTAAGGCTCTACAGCCTAGCAGGACAGCTCCTCCAGGTTGGAGCCTCTGAAAGATCACGGTTTTCTTCCATGGAAACCAAGAATGATTAATATTAGCCCAATTCAGCTTGAGTTTTGAAAAACAGTAAATTCTGAAACTTCTTCTCTGGGCAAAGCACTGCAAATTAAAAAGATGGGGAAATAAATGTTCCCTAGGATTTTCCCTTTTAGAAATTATTCCTAAAGAAATCAGCCAAAAATCAGATAGAGATTCAGCATGTAGATGTTCATCATGGTGTTATTTATAAGAATTCGAAAGGAGTTCAACTCCAGTGAAATATTTAGTGAAAGAATATTGCACCGTTTTATGCAGTATTATGTATCCATTAATAATATTCATGAAGACTAATTAGTGGACAAAAAATTTAGTAATAAGGCAAGATACAGTATTGATTATACAGTATCAGCTTAGCCCTGTAAAAAAATATGAACAGAAAAAGAAAAGCCACAATGTGAGCACAAAGTATCCCTGTTTGTTTGGGTTGTTGATTTACTCATCCTGCATAGTAAGAACCCTTCTGTACATGTCAGATGCCCACAATGAACAAGTATCACTACTCTAATTAGAATAAATAATACGTGGGCCGGCCAAGTGGCGCATTGGTTGAGAGCTGGTTTGGGATGCCAGCGGCCCCAGTTCGGATCCCACATGCGAGGGCCAGTGACACCGCCCTCCATAGCTAACAACAGCTCCACCTGGAGCTGGGCTGTGCAAGCCCTGGCAACGGTATAGGCTGCAGCCCCTGCTGCAGTGGGCTGCCATAGGCTACAGTGAGTGGCCCGCAGCCAGTGTGAGTGGCTGGCAGCCAAGCGTGAGCGACCATCCAGAGGCCAGCGATTGATCTGCCTCATCCGGGAAGAACGCAATGATGATACTAACATGGGCCAGTGAAGCCACATCCTCCACAACTAGACTGAAGAACAAAAAGACTGCAATTGTCTATTCCCCTTCCCCGATTCCCTAACGCTGTTCCCCTCCCCCAATTCCCCAATAAAATCTTTAAAATAAAATAAAATAAAATAAAATAAAATAAAATAAAATAAATAAATAATATGTAAAATCAGTAATTGAGGAAGCAGGGAATAAAAGTACAGAACCCCTGTTTTCCACAAGTTCATGAGTTAAGTTTACTTCTCCTGGATCAGGTTACGTAGGTTTTTAACCCATGGATCTTCTCTGCCACATGCCCCCATCTCTCAGTGGGCGGGAGGATGGCTCTCACATTTAGCTTGTCAAGAATTTAGTGAACATGTGCCAGTAGATGCTGCACTGTCTGCTCCTCAAGTCACTGCCACATTCTAATTTAGTCCTCAGCTATATTCAGTGCCCCACAGCCTACACCCGCCCCTGCCAGCACTGGTGCTTCTCTGTGGGCATTTGTCATAAGCAAGGGTTTTCATTAAGTGATTTAATATCAGCAGATACCATTTCATGATGCCCAAAGCTGTGCTAAGAGTTTCACATGCATTAATTCCTGTGAACACACAACTCCATGGCACAGATACTATTTTTATCCCCTGCAGAGAGGTTCAGTGACTTGCACACCCAGTTGGGGATGGCAAACCTGGGGTTTCTAAACCCAGGGGCCTAATTCTAGGCCCAGAGCTCTGAACTGCTCTCCACACTGCTGACACCCCAGGATGCTCTTTCTCGGTGCATTTGCAAAGCACAACCTGTCGGCTTCTATATGATTATCCCAAGGCAATACTCAAACTACTGAGGAAATTTTGCCTTTTCCACACCTCAAATACTGAATTTTTTATTGATTGAGATGTAAATCTAAAACATTTTTTGAGGAAGTCATTAAGGAAAAAAAAGATTAATAAGGACTATGCCAAAATATCAGAAAAAAAACAAAAACTAGAAAGTCTTAACCAAATAAATGCCCTGGCACCTCTCAAACTTAACATACTGAAAGCTGTATTGGCATCGCACTTCCCCAGAAGCAGGTCCTTCCCGGCTCTGATGGTGCCACTGCCTCTCAGACACCTGAATTCACAAGCCTGGCATCATTCCAGAATTCTCCATCCTTCCATCTCTTATGGGCCGTCCAGGAAGACAGGTCCTGTGGACTCTCTTCTCCTCATGTCCCTCAGGTTGTCCCTTCTCTTCCTGACGGCTGCTGTCCTGGCAAACACCTTCTGATTCAAGGCTTCCCACTGTTGTTCATGTCGGGCACACACAGAAAATCATTTGAATGGCGCTTGGGTACATGGATGAGGTTGTGTTTGGGAGGCCACCACCCCAGTGTCTCCAGCAGCCCTCACCTCCCGCAGCTCTGCCGAGGTCCAAGGGGAGCCATGTTCCTGGGACCCCATTACCCCTTCATGGGACAGCAGTGCCCTCAATGCATCCTCCAGGAAGCTCTGTCCCAATCCATCTCTCTGTTTCCAGTCTCTCCCACTGTAACCTGCTCAGCACAGCCAGAGTAGGTCTTCTTTTATACCCAGCACTCCTATCATACAATCCGTAGTGCCTGCACCCTGAACCCCAGTAACAACAGGAGAGATCCCATGTCCTACCAGCCTCCCCACTGAGACCCACCAGCCTCATGACTTAGAGCTCTGAGTATAGAATCAGAATGTCTGGGTTTGAATTCTGTTGCAGCATCGGTGGGCTGTGACATCTTGGGTAATCAATGAGCCATTTCATGCCTCAGTTTCCGCATCTGTAAGGTACTGTCTCCCTCAGAGCAGTGTTGTGAAAACCCAATGAGTTAGTAAGTGTAATGCACTACACTGTATGTACATGTTAGAGGCTGTTATTATCCGGAGCCCACTAATTTACTCGCCATTGCCACCTATTCAGTGCCTACTCGTCATCTGCAAGGAACTTGTTGCCCCAGCATTCTGTGGGCATCTCTGGCCCTGCCCACCATGTTCCCTGACCTGGAAAAGCTCCATCTTCCTCTCTGGTCTAACACCTGCCTTTCATTCTAGACCCAAAGCAAGTCTCACCTCCTTTCAACGACTTCCCCTACTTGAAACTCCTGCTGCACTTATTTTCAATGTCATTTGTTTGGCACTTACTGCGCAGTATTGTAATCTGTCTTTGTTATAAATACGCCCTGTCTTCCCAGCGAGATGAAAAGCTCCCAGCCCACATCAGGTGCTCTGTAAGTGTTTGCTGATGATAATGATGATGACCCACGGTGAGAACAGATCTGTTAAGCACGTTTTGTGCTGCAGCCAATAAAGGAGCCACCCCTCATCACGGCTTTAATTCCTGTGGGCCATGAACGTGAGCTGAAGGAAATGAAGTATCTCTTCCCCTTAATAATATTTTATTTTAATGACCAAATATTAATATTCTCCCTATAATCATTTAGTAGTTCTCTTGTGCTATTATTTGAAAGGAATCAATCTATCATTTGAATTTTATTATTTGAGAATATTTCCATTACTGTTTATAAATATTCACTACATATAAATTTAAAGTTCCAACTCATCTTTTTTCTCAAAGCCGATAATTTCTGTTGCCATTAGTGAAGCAGTTATAGACATTTTAAATCATATTTACCGAGTTCAAGAAAGCCAGAACAGAGGAAAAAAGGATGAAAACAACTTAATACTGATCTTAATGAGCTGGGGAACATAAAGGGATCCAAGACAAAAAGAGAGTGGGGGGGTATGTCCAGTTTTTGCATACTTACGGGTTCCTCTGACTTCTAGCCTTCAAAGGCAGAGACCTCTCTTATTTATCTTTGCACCCCCAGATCTAGGCACAGCCTGGCCCACCCTGGGGAGTTGGGATGGTGGCATTAGAAGGGAGCGCTACACTTATATCCAGCCAGAGAGCCCACTTTCAGACCTTGGAAAATGGGGTTCAACAGTGCTTTGCACAGGCACTAAATAAATGTGTTCTGAAGAAATGAATAAATAAATGATGAATGAATACAGCTCTACATTTAAGAAAATTGGCTGTGATTATACAAGGTTAGAGCACAGAAGTAAAGTAGAGAATAATAACTCAAGACAACTTGATCTTTCTCCATATTGTTCAAATGCTGCCTGATCATCTCCTTCACTCCCAAACAATAGATTATTTTTAATGCTGTTAGGGTAAAGGGAAAAAAAATAGGGTTAAACACTGAAGAATGGGGAGAGAAGCAGCTCAGGAAGAGTGAAGAGCAAATTCAAAGGTCCTGAGGTAGGAAGGAGAATTGTATTTTGTAGGGAATATGAGAAGTCCAAGGGAGCTTGAATGTAAAAAGTGAGAAGGTGAATGGCATGATTTGAACATCAAGTAACAGGCAGAACTCGGATCAGACAGCGATATTAAGGATGTATGTCTTCATCTTATGAGCAATTGGAAGGCTTTGAAGAGTTTTAAGTAAACCAGTGAAATAATCAATTATGCATCGAAAAGACCCCTCTCTCTGCAAAGAAAACATGGGGAAGAAAAAAAGACAGAAGCAGTGAGACCATCATTAATTCATTCAACGAATACTTATTCAGCACTTTCTAAGTATCAGGCATTATTCTAGAAATTGTGAATAAAGTCATAAAGAATATAAGCAAAAATTCTTCCTCCTTATGGAGCTTACATTTGAGTGGGAAAAGACAGACAAGAAAGAAAGTACAAGAAGTATATAGTATGTTGTTTGGTAAGGGCTATCACAGGGAAAAAAAGACAGAAATATGAGGGCCTAGCCAAGGGAAAGAACTAGGTAAACTCTGCTTTTAATGAGGAAGTCACAGAAATAACCACTGAGAAGATGATATCTGAGCAAAGGCCTAAAGCGGGGGAGGGGTCAGCCAGGCAGATAACTGGGGAATGAACATCCTAGATGGGAGACCCAGCAAGTGCAAAGGCCCTGAGGCAGGAACAGGCTGGTTTCTGGACAAAGAGTAAGTAGGCCCACGTGGACTGGTGAGAGTCATTATGTCACAGGTGATAGGCGAAGACCAGCTAGGGTCTGATGGGCCATTACGAGAACTTTGATTTGTACTGGGAGTGATAGTATGCCATTGGAGTGGTTGGTTCTGACTGCCAGGTGATGGTTCTGACTGCCAGGTGGAGAGGAGGCTGGGTCTGTGAGGTGCAGAGGCTCGGCTGGGCTGGGGGAGGTGAGGGCTGAAGAAGCAAGACAGTTAGCATGGGGGCTAGTACAAAAATTCAGGCAAAAGATGATGGCGACTTGGTCCAGATGGAGTAATAATGGAGGTGACGAAAAGCAACAAGGTTCAAGGTATTCTTTGAAGAGCCAAGATTTGCTGGCAAGTATATATGTAATCTAGGAGGGAGAAGGGAGTTGGAGCTTTTGGTGGGAATAACAGGAAGGACAAAGTGAAATGTGGAAATGTGAGAAACTGAGATGAAATACTTTTTGTGGGGAAAGATCTAGAGTTTGGTTTTGCATATGTTATGTTTGAGGAGCCAATGGGACACTTCCTTTCAGGGAGTTTGTGGTAAGGACACAAAGAAAGAGAGAATTTGCCTGAGAGTGAGATGAGGTCAAGATGGTCACTTTTAAAGGACTGATTAGGATCACACGATCCAGGCAGAAAACGATCCAGGTGAAGCTCAAGTGGTGGCCTTCAGGTCACTGACAGGGAGTGGCCAGCACAAGACACCGAGAGAGGCCGGAGCCGCACCAGCCAGAGGAGCAGCCTCCCTCGGGAGTCACACAGGGCATTCGAGGTGCCAGTGGAGGCCCTGTGGTCACAGGGATGGAGAAGAGGGGTGAATTTAGACACATGCAGGAGACAAATCAACAGCACCTGGTTGAAATGCCATAAGCACAGGAATCTGAGGTAAGTCCCAACGTCAAACTCAGAGGCGTGAAGGTTCGTCAATTTATTTAGAAAAAAGAGCAGGGAAAGCAGTTCATTCTTGATTGTTCTAATGAATGTTTCTTTCAACTCGGGGGAACATGGTGGAATATTTTAAATGGAACGTAATGCTAGATGTAATGCTAGAATGCCTAAAGAAGGAAGGAGAGCCTTTAGAAACTATTGTATTTATGTATGGTGGCATAACGGCGAAGTATCTAAAAGGAGAGACTGCCAAATATTTAGAGTAGTTATCTCTGGGTGGTGGGGTTTCCAGTGACTTTCTTTGACTTTTTTTTCTTTCTTTCTGTCTACAAAGTTCTAATTATCGTGTTTTATTTCACAACTTAAAAATCAAAAGATCAGTTTTGTTCCTCTAGAAGGAAAATTGGAAGTGGCAACGAAGAATCTATGAGGTGATTTACAGTTGATCAAACGCTCGCGAGATAGCTGGCTCCATTTTTAAGCTCTGAGATGTCAAAAGCTATTAATATGAAGATTGCAATTTGAGTAAAAAAGGAGATTAAAAATACTGATGTTTTTAAAAATCATAAATGAAGTTATGTTTGCTATGCAGATTCATTAAAAGCAGGGTCTAGAATATTATGTTAGTCTTTTAGCATATTGTTTGTGATTACTGAGAAGAAACAAGAAGGAGGGGAAGACTAATTTGTCGAGGCAAAGTGAGCTGTAACTGAGACCCCAAGAACTCAGGGACCCGGAAACCCATCTTTTCCTTTGTGTTGCATTTGGATTGATGCAGCCTCAACCCTCAAATAAAATCCATTGCTTTGCTTTCATGGTTTCAGTGAAGCCACCGAAGGTCCCATGTCTTTATCTTTCATGAATTATGTGTATTTTTACTACTGTATGCTCGCAATTCTTTCATATGCCGAATGGCACACTTTGCTAGTGCCATGAGACCCTCCTGCCTCGTGCATTTATTTTTTATTTCACGGAGTATTTTTGCGGGGCCTGCAGGCTTCTCCACAGTCCTACATGGTATATGTTCTCATCCTTCCCTCCCAGGCTTGCTCCCAGCTTGGATCATTTATACCATTTGTGGCTACAACTTTGAGACAATGGTCACACAGATGGCTCATTATTGGTAGACCGTCAACACGTGTGTGCCCGGTGCTGGTCTCCCTTATGGATTAGCGCACCCCTGGGCTGGCGAGTCCGAATGGCAGTGGTGTTCATGGACATTGAAGGAGGAAGCAGAGTTCAGTGGAAACCTAAGCACCCAGGAGGGGGTGGGGAAAGTTATATGAACTGAAACCTAGAGCAAAGAGTTGCTGAGTCTCTGTTCTTTTCCTTATACAGGAAGCTTACAGATTCGGTACAACCTGGGTGGCACCAGAGAACCATATAACATTGATGTAGACCACAGGAACATGGCGAATGGACAGCCCCACAGTGTCAACATCACCCGTCACGAGAAGACCATAATTCTCAAGGTAAACATATGTGTCCATTTGTAGATGACCTAGTATGATGGTCTCTGTCCTCTGTAATACTCGGCCATGGGTGCTGTTTGGTTTTGTCATAGGGATGGGGCCGATGGACGCAATGCTTGCTTATACCTTCTCCTCCAAATCCCTACCTAGTGAAGTAGGAGGATATATCATTCTTACAGCAAAGACAATGGGGATAAAACTTCTTAGGGAGATGCTAGAATAAATGTCGGCTCTCTATTCTTCACAGCGTCCCTACTTGTGGCCCACACGGCTATCAGGCCACTGTTTTCATCCACTGCACCATCTTTTTTCTCCCCGCCCTCAGATGTCTGAAGTGTCCTGTGTTCCCAGCAAAGGTTTTCCTGGCTTATCTGACCTGTTTCTCTCTCTACTCCACCACAGAATAACTATATATATTTTTGTCTCTGTGGACGCTTTGCCTTAAAAATCCTCAAAACCCAGACCTCCCCCCAGAACTTCACAATCTGGGTGTAGGCTTTCAACACACAAAGGGATGGTTTTATTAGGACACTCAAATTTTATTTCAGGTTCATTGATTGTCCCTGCCCTCACCCCTCAGTTTTTCCAGTGAAGGAACCAGCCTGGGAGACACCATGAATAAAACATAACATGAGGAGGTCTCCCTGGGAACCAAGCCAAAAGATCAAGGATGGAAACTGTCACTGTATTCTCCAGCAGGAGTTCAAAATAGATACCTGTCAGCAAAACGAACTGCAGGGGCTGCCGTTTTGTCAGTGGAGTGGAGTGTCATTTGGCAGGGATTCAGCAGCCTCTCAGACCTCGTTCACATTTGGCTGTCTGCTGCAGGAAGTTCAGGTTGCAAAGGAAAGGCACAAACACTGTCTCTTTCTGAGCCCTGGTGAATGTCAAATTCATAACTTGATATGGAGTTTCCACTTGGCTTTTAGCAGTATGCGCCAGAGGGCATTTTAAGGAGAGGTCTTTCCTAGGAAAATGACACCATACAGGTACAGCTGACAGTGCAGCCTATTGAATGTGATGTAAATAAGGTTATCTCGTAGTGACGACCAGAACCCCTGCCCCCAGCTCAGTGCCTGGCACATACTAGGTGCTGAGTAAACCAAGCCCATATTTAACCATAACTCAAGGTTTATTCCGAAAAGCCAGCGAGTCCAGAGTTAGTATAGCTGATAACCATTTCATCAACATTGTGTTTACTGGCTTTTGATTAGAGACATTCTCCCCTTTTAAACCATGCCCACTGTCATCTCTTGTGAAGTAAGTGACTCATCTCGCCATTTCACCATTGCAAAGTAATATTAAAAGTTAACAAGAAAAAACTCAACGATTGATTTTAAGGACAGTATAATAGAGGAGACCACTACACCAATAGACTCTTGCCAGGTTGACCCTCACTGTCTCCAAGAAAATGCCTGTGGTTGTAGAACCCCCTGCAACAATGATGGGGAGTGGGAGCGGAAGGTAGAGGTGATAGGCTAAATAATCCACTTCTGGGTGTATTTCCCCGAATGAGAGTCTGGAATATGGGTGGGGTAAGAAGGCCTCCCTTCTGGCACAATCTGCCAGCTGGAGAGTCTTTGGAACTAAGCAGCCCTTTACGAGCAAATACCAGCTCAATGCGAGCTGCTATCGGCCACAGTGAATTAGAGACTGCCCTGAGTGAGGGGGTGGGGTGGGCTCTTTTAAGAACTTGGGGATTTTGAAGCATGAAAGCCCCAGAAATCCAGATAGTGAAGGAGCCAGGGGGCTGAGGAGGGCCTGTGGGAGAGCCCAGGGTTCTTCTGGTTGCAAATGACGGAAAACCAATTCTGAATTCATCTTTAGGAAAAAATCTTAGGTAGATCATGGAATTTAAGAAAGAGGAAAACAAAATTTCAGAATAGAATCCAGGGGACCTAGAGGATCAAAACAAAGACTAGCATGCCATTGAGCGTGTCTCTCTCTCTCTCTCTCTCTCTCTCTCTCTCTCTCTCTCTCTCTCTCTCTCTCTCTCTCTCTCATCCCCGCCTCTCTCCCTCTAACATCTCAGTTTGTCCACCTCTCTCTGAGGACTGGATTAATACCTCTCGTTGCAGACTCCATCTTTCATGGACACTGCAATACTGGGCTCACGTCTTCCCAGTTTTGCTATCAAAAGAAAGGTCCTAGTTTCTTGGTTCTCATTTTTAAATCCCAGGGAAAGTCTCTGATTGACCTGGCTTAGGTCCCATGGTCACCCTTTTGTGACACACGGAGACCAATGACTGATAGCTCCTAATCAAACCTCGTAATTAGAGTGGGACCTTGGGGAGACTCCACCAAGGGGACGGGAACACAGTGCCAGAAAAAGGAAACTTGATGGCTATGAAAAACGTGGGCTGTTCAATGCTTTGTGGGACGGGAAAGGGGCTAAGGAAAAGTACTCTCCAAGGCAGGGAAGGATTTCTACCATAGGATTCGGACCCAGCATGTTGGAAAGCCTTGCACTCCCTCCTCCTCTGTCAAACAAGGCGACACAACTGCACTGAGATTTCTGAAAGGGTTTACAAAGCCAGACACCTCAGGCCACTTGAGTTCAGCTGGGAAAGACTTTGAGGTCTGGGGTGCTCTCAGCCCAGCCTCCCCAGTCTCCCCACATGGCATCTCAAGGTAGAGCTGGCAGAGGGAGAAAAGACATGGCGCCTCCTGCTGGACAAGCGGGTCACACTGACGCCGTGCCCTCGTTTCTCCCAGGCAAGTGGTCTTGCACAGCATGGAAGTAATTCCAGAAAGGACCTTTAGAATCCCCCAAAACACTCCAATTTTGTTTCTTGACTAAATCCACAAATCCATCCTGAGAATTTCTACACCCTGAAGAATCTATGGAGAGACATATAATAAAATGTTATTTGTTTATATCTGTGTGAACAGATTACAAATAGTTTAATTTCCTCTAGAGTTTTCTATATTGCCTCACTTTCTATTAGAAGAATATGTGGTATTTTTATAGTCAAACAAAAATATGAAACATACCTATATCCTCAACCTATTCTGATATTCCCCCAGGTATAATAAAATACAATGACACAGATATTTAAATAATGTCAAATTAAAATGTACTTCTAATCAAAGAACAAAAGGCCAATTCAAAGATGAGTTTAAAAGTTCTATGGAGGATGCCTTTGGAATTAAGGTAAAACTCTATATACTGATTATATACTCAAACGTCAGATAATTCAGATGATGTTTATCAGCGTATGAAGTTTTTGAAAGCAGGCTTGCTTTCCTAGCAGGATTTGGACAAAGCTATCATTAAAGTAATTTGCATTCCCTAAGCACACGCTGTCCGAAATGGTGCTGAGCACTTGAGGGAAATTGACCTTGGATGAAGCATTTGCTGCCAAAAACCAAAGTGCCCAGTGTCCACACAGATAGCAAAGAACTGACTCTAGGAGGTGTCAGGCAGCAGAGAGAACCAGAACCCCTGACAACCCTCAAGTGGCGTCCTTTAGGAAAACTCACGGTTGCACCGGGGATAATAGCTGAAGGCCTAATGCCAGTCAAAATGCAAAACAAAGCCCAGGCACGCAGAGAGAACCTGAAAAAGTACTGTATGCGATGAAAAATTAGGCCCATTAGCACGAATCCAGGAACCGAACCTTACCATCAATAGTTTCGGCGTTTTTGTATTACAAGCCCTTTCTTTTTACTTTCCTTCCTTCCTGCCGTCCATGGCTTTTTTCTTCTTCTTTCCTTCCTTTCATCCCAACCAAGTTGTACAAAGGACCTAACATGACTTATAGGGGAACATACAATAAAACTGAGAATTAAATTAAGTCACAAAAAGAAGGGCTCTAAAACAAGGGGGAAATAGATCATAATTATCCAGGTCATCAGGTCTCACCCACTTGTATCAATTTGGCCCTGTACTTCTTGAACCTATAAGGACAAAGTGCACCAGTTCCTCTAGAGAATTGAGAGTTCTCTTATTTTTGTGTTTTTATATCATATCATTTTTGTGGTTATTTGTGGGGTTTTTTGTTTGTTTGTTTTTTGTTTCTTGAGGGCAGTGTCACTGGCCCTCATTTGTGGGACCCGAACTGGGGCTGCTGGCTTCCCAAGGCAGTTCTTAACCACCGCACCACTCGGCCGGCCCTCATTTTTGTGTTTTTAATACCATGGATAATGTTTGCTGGCAGAGGAAGCTGCCCATTGCATGGACCAGTTAGGCAAAGTTGCATGCATGATAACAGCTCACATCTGTGGGTGCTTATTGTGTCCTGGGCACTGCGCTAAGCCCCTTACACAAATCCTGTCATTTAATCCTCACAAAGTGGGAATGTAACTCAGCCAAAGTTAGAGCAGTGAGTAGCAAAATCATGGTTGAACTGGGCCCGTCGCCCTTAGAACTGTATGCGTGCCTTAACCACTATCTAATAGAGAGACATCTGGAAGGATGGTCATAACATTTTGAAAGTGGATCCCACTGGCTGACGAGAGATGGCGCGATCATTGTGTTATTGTCATTACTGTTGTTAATATTACTGTGCAATAGTTCGCAAACATGCAAAAGCACAAAGAAGAATCAACACACACCTATGTATCCACCACCTAGACGTAACAAATATTGGCATTTCGCTGTCTTCTGATTTTTGTAAAATGCAGTGATAGTGGAGGCCCTTTGTCCCCCTTGTCACATCATCAGCCCTGAGAAAGGCAGCAGACAGTGTCTTGAATAGCATCTCTGCAACGAATACTTTTCACAAGGAAGCATTTTTTGTGAAATGTCTTGATGTGGAATCTCCTTCAGAAAGTCAAGCATGACTCAAAAATGGATTTCAGCCCAAACAATTCCGTAGGGAATGGGGTGGGACAGGGCGATGGGGAGATGACGGGGCGATGAACGGGGAAAGGGGCTGAAATGGCACAGCTTGCTGATGTTCTGACCTGGTCCAAGGATAAAACAAGCTCAAAAAAAAAAAAAAAAAAAGAATAAGCTCTGTGTTCTTTGAATAACTATCACATATTTTGGGGTTTTGATAGAAATTAGACTATAGCGAGTTCAGGGATATATTCTCTGGAATAGATACTCACAATCCATATTCTCTAAAAATCAAATGAACATATGGCAAGGATGTATCATTGTGGCTTTCGTCTAGCTGGGGGAGCCGTCCCATCTTTGCCAAGAAGACGCTAACAGATTTCCTGCAAGCAAGATAAGGACTTTCTTTAGAAATAATTCCAAGCCCTTGGAAACAAATGATGATTAGGTTCCCAAATTCTTATACCACATAGACTATGTCTTCAGTTATTTTCATCAGGAATTTTCAAAACAAATATCCCCCAAAAATGCGCTGAATTCTCTCTCTTAAAATAAGGATGATAATTTGTTACCTGCTATTAATCAGATTTTCAACCAAATTGTATAAAAGTAGTTGTATCAATTGTTAATTGAGCTATGTATTGAGTGCAGATCCTAAAAATGGTCAGAAGTGTGTAACCAGTAGCATCAAGCAATGTATACTAAATGCTAGAGATAGAGGAAAAGACACAAATGTTAAGATAACACCAGTTGCTATAACAAATTAACCCTAAAATCGCAGTGGCCCACCTCAGTAAAAGTCTGTCTTACATCAGATGTCTTTTTAGAAAAGGAAAGTCCTCTGGTGCCTAGCAGTGATGCCATCATGCTGGGTAGGCACTCTGAGGACCCACCATCACCTCGAGTCCCTCCCTGCCACCTTCGTAGTGAGAGTGGTTCCTTGAAGTGACCAAATTCCTGTCCACTATTTGCCTGGCCCTCCATAGCTCTGTCCTCTGGAAGGTTCTTTTTTGTCCAAGATCTGCCATGACCACCTCTGAATTGGGGACAATGCATTCCTTGAAGTGGTGCAGCTTTCAGGGCCCATTCCTGTAGGTGTTAATTGCACTGAGGGTTGTTTGACACTCAAGAGGCTTTTGTAGACCAGGCTTGTGGTTTTGCTTCCAGTATAGTTCCTTCAAAACCTAAGTTGGATTCTGATGTACTTGCCAGTGAATGTCATATAGGTCACCCTCCATTACTTCCTGGATGTGAACTTGGACCTTCGTAATCATTTGCTTCCAAGTTCCCATGCCTCTCTCTCTATCTCAAGGTCATGACAGCTACTTTGAGGTCATCTGAAACAAAAGGCTTAGATGGGAAGGAGACACCCTTAATTTTAACTTCACCGATGGGGCTGTCAGTTTGCTAAACCGAGAAATTTTTTTTTTTTTTTTTTTTTTGAGGGCAGTGTCACTGGCTTTCACAGGTGGGATCCAATCCGGGGCCGCGGCCTCCCAAGCCAGCACTCAACCACCGTGCCACTCAGCCGGCCCTAAACCGAGAAATCTTAATGTGCCTTTGTGGCTTAAAGCTTTTTGCAGTTTTATTTCTTACTCTCTGATTTAAGGCTCTAAATTTTTGGTCTTCACACCCTTTCATGGATGTTTGAAAATGGGCCAACTCCTTTTTGATCTCGTCTCTTCCTTGACCTGCCCCAGGAAGCGACTGATACCCATGACCATTCTGGCTGTTTCGGAGCTCTTTTCCTAAAGCTACAGGTCTCAGGAATTTAGTCCACCTTCCAGGTTACATGAGGTGACAGTCGTAAAAAATATTTTATATTTTATTACATACCACAGTCCTCCATCTTTCCCGCCTCTAATACCTCACAGGTTTCTGTCATGGCAGCACTGCCTTACAAGGTACCAATCTATGTATTAGCTGGTATATGAGCTGCTACCATAACAAAAGAAAAAAAAAAAGTTTTTCAGAGGCTTAATACAAATAACTATTTCTTGTCCATGTAATGGATCAATGCAAGTGTCCTCCACACATAACAGTCTCTGAAGTTGGGTTGAGGAGAGTTTAATGGAGGAAGGTGCACAATATATAAATAACCTGATAAAAAGTTGTTTGTACTAGTGTCAGAAGATGATAAATAGAGTAACATATCTAGTAGCTCAGTGTTATGTCTACATGGCCTTGAAGAAAGGGTAGGGTGCTGACAAGTGGGGAGCAAGAGAGAGAGGGAAGAACATTTAAGATGGAGAAGGGTGCGTGTTCCAAAGGACAGCAAAATGCTAAACAAAGATACAGGAGCATGACTATTTCGTAGACTTAATCCTCCTTCCACCCCATGAGTAGAAAAGGCCACCCCTGGAGAAGGCTTCATGAAACGTATTACTTGGAAAAATGCTAATTCTAAAATAGGTAACATCACATGGTCCATAGTCCCATATGTATCGAATGCTCTTCAGTCAGTATCTGGGGCACAGGCAGAGTTTTGTCAAAAATTGTTGAAGGGACAAGTACTACACAATCTGAGATAGTCAGATTCATGGTCAGAAGCAGAGACTGGAATGGCGGAAGTATTAGTCAAGGGGTACAAACTTCTGGTTATGTGAGCGGAGTGAGTCCCAGGGATCTACTGTACAGCACAGAAACTGTGGTTAACAGCCCTATATCGTGCACATACACATTTTCTCAGAGAGTAGAACTTAGGATAAGTATCTTATCCACCAAAAATAATAATAAATAAAAGGGAGGGAGGGAACTTTTGGAAGGAATGGATATGTTCCTGGCATAGATTGTGGTGATGGGTTATCCTTATCTCCAAACTCAACAAGTTGTGTGTGTTAATTACATACAGCTTTCATAGGTCAAAAATAAATAAACAGATAACAACACAATAACGAAAAATTGTTGGAGGAATTTTATGAGCAGTGAAAATGAAAAGTAATTCAATTGTGGGCTTATAGGAAGCGATATATGTTAATTGACATGAAACATTGATGGGCAGGGGCCACCAATTCATCGCTTTCTGTGTGTGGAGACTGGTTTGATGGTGAGGTATTTGAAGTAATCTCCTCAATCCAGGAGAAAAAATCTCTTTGCCCTAGAAGGGCCTTAATCATTATATTATGCAGCATTCAAAACACTATCATGTATCTCTTCATTTGATACGCTCAGCCTTATGATTGGGGAAAGCTAATACTATTAGGCCCATGAAAGAGCTGAAAAAACAGTGATTAGGGAAGTTTGGGTGACTAACAAGATCCCAGTGATCCATCCCAAGAGATAGGACCTTCCCTAGAGCCCTGGTCACCAGGCCTCTCCGCCAGGGGTCACCCATCACTCACACCGTTGCCTTTGCAAGCAGTCAAGGGAGCCAGGCTCGCCCCTGCCAGTTGGCCTTATAAGCTTCTGAAAGTTTTTAAGAGATTTAAATAAAGCTAAATCTTTCGGGGAGCTAGTATGTTTTGTTTGTTGTCGATTAGGATGGCAGCGGCAGACAGTGAAAAGCATGCTTGTCTGATGAACTGTTGGGACCTGTGTTGTGTTTACAGACAGGAAGGGGTGCAGAGAGCAGCCTGGAAGGTGATAAGACAACCTTCTGTGTGGCTCCGAAAATGCCACCTGCCGCCGGAAGGTGAAATGGGCCTGTTCAAAGGCTCTTTAGGCAAAGAGGTGGCTAGGGCAGCTTTTTAAAAATTGTTTGATCAGCTAAGATGATTTGGTTTCATTTTTTTCTTAAGAATATTAATGAAGATGCCAGGAATTCCACTTCAACCCAACGTGGGAAAACCCTAGTAGGGCAGTAATAATGCTAACAGCAGGAGTAGGAAGTGTGGTAATACTAGCAGTAGTGCTAGCAGTAGTAAAAGCAATCTCAGTATTTCATTTTATTTTTTTTGAGGGCAGTGTCACTGGCCCTTATATGTGGGACCCGAACAGGGGTTGCTGGCTTCCCAAGCCAGCGCTTAACCACCACGCCACTCGGCCGGCCCAGTCTCAGTATTTCTTGTACTGTGAGCCACTCTTTTCTTAGTGCTTTACAGGATGAACATTATGTAAATACCACTCCTATGAGAAAGATACCATTATTCCCATTTTACAGACGATAAAACAGAGACATAGAAAGTTCAGTAAGTAGCAGAGTGGAGGTGCAGATCCAGCTCTGTCTGGCACCCAAGCCCAGACCCTAAACACTGCTCTGAAATTGAGCATGGGTTAGGTGGGCTGGTCAGATGCACGAGACAGCGCTTCCTCAAACAGGCCAACACCTCCACCTCAGCAGGAAACAAGTTAGAGAACTGACTCAGCCTGATTTCTGCTGTGGAGGAGGAAGGGGTTTCCCTGGACCCCTCCAGGCTGCACCAGCTGGTCTAATCATTAAATCTACATGAAATAGATTAACAAGAGAAAATAACCAAATTTCATTACATACATATGGCAACCACTCGTAGATAGGTCAAAAAAGGGGACCTCTGGCAATAATTCTTATTATGGGCAAGGCCCCCAATTTAGATTCTTCTAGACAGCGAAGGAAAGGCAGAAGTTTCTACTTAGCCTTCATGGTCCCGAGCGCCTTCAGCTCAAAATAGTCCACATGACAAAGTAGCGCCTGTTGGGGAGACTGCACCCCTTCACTACACTGTATGGTTTTGTAACAGTTCAAAGGGATATAGAAGTGTATGCAATAGGATCTCAGCTTTATGAAACAAATGACTTGGAACTTTTAAAACAAACCATGAATAGTGTTGATGCTAAACAAGATACATAATTTACTGCAATTTATGAAAAATTATATTCATTTTTGAAATTCTACGTTAGGTGATAGCCTCCTTGAAAAAAAAACATAATATAGTGGGGGTAAAAACACACTTGTTAAAAGAAATGACCTAATGGCATTTGTTGGTGTCATCAAATCCTCATTTCTATGAGTGAAAAAAAACTATTAATAAGAAGCCCAACTGTGAGACCAGTGTTTTTCGACCACACGAAAGCAGTTCCATGTCCGATGTTCCAATAAACATGAACAGAACCTCCCATCTTTCCATGTTAGCATCCTTTCTGTGGTGATGTGGAGCCTGGACTGAAATTAGACACCAGAGCCCAGATGAATTATTTAAATACACATGCCTTTATTACCTTTGAACTTTCTGCCAGTAAAGAACAAGGAAGAAAACGTCTGGATGTAAACACTCCTGAAAATTTTAATATCAGACCTTGTTCCAGCCTTTATTAAAGAAAATAACACTGTTTGGAAGCATTAAATCTTTTCAGAGCTGTCAGAACAAATAAAGAAAGTTGACCCAGCTAGCCTGCGGCTCTCTTCTTGAAATTGCATTTACTGTAACGTCTTCCCTTTGGCTCGTTTAGTGTTTATCCGCTCTGGGTGACGAGCTCACAGCCCCACGTGTGCAGTAGCAGCATGCTTGACAGGAGGGAGGTGAACGCCAGAATAATGATGAGCCCTTGGAAGCCTCCAGCCTCTTCCCTCCCGGAAACACGCGGACACACTCACCCAGTGCCTACTGGCACTCTCAGCAAGTGTATTCCTGCTTCACCTCCCACTTTCACGGAAGGCCGACTCACTCTGTTTAATTCTGTGGAGGGTATGGGTCTACCTACAGCTTGAAAGTGAGGTCATCTCTACACCTAGAGATCTGGGCAGCCCATATTTAGGAGAATAACTCTGAGGTATACAGTGGAGATAAGATGAAGATCCTGCTGAAGAAGAAAAAATGTTCTCAGGATGGTTCTGGACTGTTCCATTGAAAACTGCGCTTTTCCTGTATTTAAAACCATAGGAGGGGGCCGGCCGAGTGGTGCATTGGTTAAGCGCTGGCTTGGGAAGCCAGCAGCCCCGGTTTGGGTCCCACATATGAGGGCCAGTGACACTGCCCTCAAAAAAAAAAAAAGAAGAAGAAATTGGAGGAGAACAAGTACGTGCTGGGTGTCTACTGGAGGAAAGAAATTCAGGTAGACGGTGATGAGTTGGCCGTGGGGATGAACAAGGTGTATCTTTTACCGTCAAGGCATTCATATTCTGGGAGGAGAGAAAAGATGGATACGAGGTGTGACAATTAAGTTCTCGAACTTGTTGCAATGATGTTGCTAACCTTTTTTAGATATCAAAGGGATTATTCATTATGAATTTGTACCAACTGGACAGTTAGCCAAGTTTACTATTGTAAGTGCTGAAAAGGCTGCATGAAAAAGTTAGACAACCTGAACCTTTTGCCAACAATTCATGGCTCTTGCATCATGACAATGTACCAGCTCACACAGCACTGTCTGTGAGGGAGTTTTTAGCCAGTAAACAAATAACTGTATTGGAACACCCTCCCTGCTCACCTGATCTGGCCCCCAGTGACTTCTTTCTTTACCTAATGATAAAGGAAATGTTGAAAGGAAGACATTTTGATGACATTCAGGACATCAAGGGTAGTATGATGACAGCTCTGAAAAAAAGAGTTCCTAAAAAACATTCCAGAAGGGCCGGCCGAGTGGCATGGTGGTTAAGCGCTGGCCTGGGAAGCCAGCGGCCCGGGTTTGGATCCGACATATGAGGGCCAGTGACACTGCCCTCAAAAAAAAAAAAAAAACCAGAGGTTGTCACTAAAACATAAGTAAATCAGGGTCCTTATGGACAGGCTCCTCCATTTGAAAACTGTGTTCTCTGGCAAGTTACCAAACTCTCTGTTTCCTTATTTGTAAACTAGGAATAAGGCCGCCTATTTTAATGGGGTTTGTGCGTGTTAAATTAGAATAGACATGAAAACATCCAGCACAGTCTATCTGCAAGTAATTGGTACTTCCACTTCCTCCTTCCCAATTCCCTTCTCTTTTTTAAAAGCAAATAATAATCATAATAATAATCATAATAATAATAATAATAATAATAATAGATCAGCAACCAGGTCATTATCAACAGGGTCTTCAGGACCACAGCTGCCGCTCCTTGATTTGCAGGTCTGCCCACGGAGCAAGGCCCGGGCACCTGGAATGTTCTCAGCAGGCAGACAGGCCACGGCCTCCGTGAGCCGCAGCCCAGCACAAGAAACCATCAATCACACAGACATGAACGAAGGCCCAATTGAAGTGTAAGCTTGCGCTGAGGAAACACAGAAAGGGGCGAAATCAATCATCCTGGGGGTGGGAGGCATGGATCAGAGAAGACTCACGAAGGCGTCCAAGCTGTTCCTTAAAGGTTTGCCGTGGGGGTGAGAGGGCCACATTTCCTCACTCTGCTTTCACAGCAAGGGCTCCATGTTTACTCTTCTGCAATTCATAAAAATCAGACAGAGGAACCTAAGAAAAAATAAGTTCAGCGCATCACCCTCATCTGATCTGAAACAGAAGAAGACCCATAATGAACCCATCAGCATTCCCAAGTTTTTTCATTTCTTTTCGAAAGCAGAGTTGTCTGCAGATGAATTACACGGGGCTGGACGGGACCTCCATCCTTACACTCCGGAAAAATGTGTTTACTCCGCTTTGCATGTCTCACAGCTCAGGGGAAAGCCATGGCGATGCAATTTCTGACCCAGTTCGGGGTTGGAAATGTCAGTTCTCTCTCTTTGCTTCTCCAGCACACAGCCAAAGCTTATAAACCCAATGTTCGGAGAGTTCATTTTTTTCCCCCAAGCACATTAAGCACATAAATCATCTCTAAGAAAGAAGATAAGGTTCCTGGATTTCTATTTTGTCTGGCATGAAAACCAGAGTCCAATCTGTGAGGCATTATATTGTTATATCCATCTGCAGTGCACTAAAATCACTCTCAGAGATTGTAATTCTCAAAGCTATTTTTTTAGTACAATAGGCAGAGCGGGTTGTTTTCCATGCAGAGGTAACTGAAAGCAGGCTCCTATCTCACATAAATTTATCTCCTCTCTGAAAAATAAATGTATCTCAACATGCCGTCTGAGGTTCTGAAGGCTTACCTGCTGCCACTTCCCCTCAAGAAAGGGAAAAGTCAGCCCTGGGTGTGGGTGAGGGTTTTGATGGAGCCGCAACCCCTGGCGGGTCCTGAGCTAGTGTTGGTCTGTCCTGTAGTGATCATTAGCCATAACTAGTGCTGAGAGTGGGGAGGGGGAACAGCTAGCTTAGGGGAGGATTGCTACAAATGCACGTCTAGTCCAGAGTCTTGGGTTTTGGCATGGGTCATTTGCACCTCCTGTGAAATGCCATGACAGCGTTGGGACTGTGTGTTGCTTCTATAACTGGAAGCCTGCCGTCGTGGTCACAGCGTACACCTGGGGAATATTGCTTCCTGACCCTGAGCCCTGGGCACTGGAGCACCTCAGGGAGTGTTTGCTGAGTGGCTGAATGAATGAACAAATCAGGTTTCTAAATAAGGGATTCTGAGCACACACCATATGTACGCTTGGAGCTTTTTAGAATACATGGGTTCTTTCCATTTTTAAGGTGTATTTGATTCGCAGTCTTCCCTCGTCATCACTTAGTGAACCAAAGGAAGTAATCTTACTCTGATATGTTTGAGATGAGGAACTCTGATCCAAATGTGGGAGGTGGTGGCATTAAAAAAAAAAAGAAAAGAAAAAAAGCGTTTGTGGGTAGAAAGAGGGTCCGGGCTGGTTGTTCAAGAGTGAGGATGAAGGAAGAGCATCAAAAGAGAGGTGGGGGTCAGAGAATAAAGCAACTGAGAAAATGGTCGCCACTGTGCCAAGCATCCCTCCTGATAGCGTCACCCAGGGCCACCAGCAGAGGTTGAACTGTGAGAATAGACAGTAGAAATTATCCCGCTCTCCCAGCCTGGCTCCTGGTCCCCTGTGACGATGACATCAGGATCAGGACTATTGGCCCATAGCTTCGACCTGTGCTCGTGTGCGTAACCCCACAGCCGAATGCCACAGATGCAAGGTGGTGGCAACAGTGAAATAGTTGGCAGATTTCTGTGGCCTTCTCTGAAAACCTGCCCTGCTGCTGGCATGGATGCAAAGGGGGATGGGGTCACACAGATGAGAAGATCCAGGAAAGGAGATGGAGTCCAAATAGGCGAGGGCAGGACATACGCAGAGGCGAGCCCCGTGCCCCTGCTCCCCACTCACCTCCAGGAGAGTGCCGTGAACTTGCTGTGGGCACCGGGCCAGCCTAGCTTGGCGGTGGCATGAGGTCCAGGCTGGCCTGGTGAAGAAGCTTGGACTTTGGAGTCCCACAGACCTCTGGGCTGTACCTCTCAGGCGCTAGTGTCCTCTTAATTATTGTAACTTAACCCCGGTTTTGTCGACCATAAAATGGGGTGGATAAGAGTATGCGCCCACCAGGTTCTTTGCAGATTCATTGAAGCAATGCGTGTCCTGTACCTAAGGTGGGATCTGACCTGGAGTTGACCTTCAAGAAATCTTAGGTGATGATAATATTGAGGAGGAAGAAGGAAAGGCCCGTACTTTTTGGAAGACAGTCTCTGTACTTCTCCTGCTCCCGAATCCTTTCAGCAGCATCTTTCCTTCTCAAGTCTGCCAAGGACACGCAGGGTCAGGAACTAGACCTTCTGTAGAAGATTGGTGGAAGGAGAGCTGGGATTTGGGCAAAGTAAAGAGAGGTCCTGGGGTCATCGTGAGGTTCCGGAGCCAGGGACTCCCCCAAGCCTTATCTGGAGTAGATTTGAACACAAGTGAAAGCTACATCTAACAGGCTTTCAGCCAAGAGTTATCTCGGTCTGTTTTGTTATAGCTTTCACACACACACTCACACACTCACACACGCACATGCAGGGCTGGGTCATAGGAGGAGGAGTGAACGTTCTTCTCATCTCTCTTACATCGTTTCTTCTAGTTTTTTCTATTGCCCATTCTTCACCATCTCTACTAAATTCCCTCCCCCACATTCTACTTCCTGGAATCGAATCCAAACACATAGCAAACTTCATTGTTCCCAGGGCGCCGCGCTGTCCTGTATTCTGGAAGCCAGGAGCACTGGTCATCAGGCTGTTTTGGCCCATGGCCTGGCCCCACATTCTGACGTCACCCTGTATTGTAACGGTTTCCTTGATACGGTGTTTCCCACTCTTTCGCCTGGAACAGAATTTGAAGGACGTGCTTAGCAGTCCTCAGAATGCCAGTGTTTACATTTCCTTCTGAATATTCTTACTGCTGCCAAAACCTACCGGCAAGGCAATATCGATAGAGCCTCTGTACTAAAAAGGATGTGTTTGCCAAGTTTTTTTCAGTATCAAGGACTTTAACTATATTCCAGTTAAAAATCAATAGAAACATAACCTTTTCAACTGCATAAAATGAGTTCATTTTTATTATTCGTCTATTTCTGCCATTACAGTGCTGTGCATGCAAAAGGAACGAGGTCAATGTAAGCTTTATTGAAAGACCATTAAAGAAACAAACTCAAACTCATTTAAATACTGAAGCCAGTGCATTAAAACAATCAATACAGTCAAAACACCTGGGATTGCTTTATTTTTAAACACCCCACATACGAGAATCATTCCACGGTCACCATTTGAGCAAACCTATAAACCTAGATGACCAGCCATTAAGAAGAAAATGCTGTTTCATTCACTAAAAACAAATAAAAATAAAAATAGGCTTAGAACCGTAAAGCCCTCAACTCAAGTCTGATGAGACATACAGCATTTAAATTTTCTCTCAGTATTTTAAAAATATCATCTGGCAAAGAACCATTGATCAATGAATACCATTTACTTAGGACAGCCATTCGTTCCTGGGTTTAGGAGAAGGATAGTAATCGAAAGCATGGTTTCATTTCTTTAAAAATAAGAAACACAGGATTCGTTGGTAGTGATGGTAGTGACGGGGAGTCCTAAAATTGCAGGGAGTCAGGAAATTTTCTTTCTGGCGGCACCTAACATGCTTAATGACACTTAACAAAGTAATGTGTATTAAGCAGAATATTGACTACTGACTTGGTGAACTTGGATTAGATGGAAACCTCTGGGTTCCTCAGTTTCCTCATATCTGAATATTATAGTATGCTTTTCTACCTCTTTCCCTAGATACGAGAACAGAGATGATTGTCACAAACCTCTTCAAGTTCTTCCTTATAAACTATCGTGTGAATTGCAAACGTCATGTAAATTTGCTTAGAATCACTTTAGAAGTGGGATGGTCCTTATAGACCATTAACACATTGTATGTGGGAAACGAGTAAACTCGTCATATAGCTTTTTATGCCCGCTTACAAAGTGTTAATTCCAACCCCTGCCCTAACCTAGGATCAACACCAGCCCCTGCCTGACATCACCATAGAAAACAGGCTGTTCTTTTCTAAATACCACTGATTGTGGCTTTCTAATTCAGAAAAGAGCACAAAGGAAAATGAAGTTTGCTTGAGAGTCAGGTTGAAAGCCAGTCTCTCCTCTTTCCCACTGAGGCCATCCTCCTACTCAAGGACACTGTGAGGACACCTCTCTCGCCTCCTCCTCCACTGGCGCCTTCCCGCCAGTCAACAAACACGTGGCTAGTTCTCTCACTTAAAACACGATTTTCTCCTGACCACCCCCCTCCCGATCTTTGTTTTTCTCGGCAGTGAAACTCTTGGAGATAATTGTCCATGTTTGCTCGTTCAGTTCAGCTTCTGCCACGCTCTCTCTTTTTCGTTTTCAGTCAACTGAATGGCAGTGTAAACTGTAGGCAGTGAATGGACACCCTTGATTGTGCGGAATGATGAGTCTTGACGAATGTGCACACCCATGCAACCACCACCGCTGTCAAAATAGAGAACATTTCCAATATCCCAGAAGGTTGTCTCCTTTGCTGTCAATTCCCACCAACCATTGCCCCAAGCAACCACTCGTCACATTTCTGCTTCTGTAAAACCACAGGCTAGTTCTACCTGTGCCATACCCTTGTGTACATGCAGTCGTAGAGTATGCAGGATTTTATGTCTTGCTCCTTTTGCTCTGCACAGTGATCCTGAGCGTCTCAGAGGCAAACCTTCCTTGTCCTCAGGCTATGTCCGCCTTCCTCCATGGTGACGTGTGACGATACACAGAGCAGTGCAGACCGGGGAGGTTCACCTGAGCTTCCGTGCCCAGGGGCTTTTGGCTTCATTACATAGGTGTGATGGATTCATTCCCTGGCCAAGAGGCTGAACTCAATTGCAGCCCTCACAGAGACCACCTTGATCCACAGTTTGCACGGACCTTCGCTCCCTGGTGGAAACCCAACACCCTCCCCCAGAGGACTTCCAGGGTCCTCTCTGTATCTAGGTTCTTTCTTCCATGGGTGCTCTCTCTGATCCACAGCATAGCCACCCAAAGTGACACTCGTCACCTTCTTTGGCGTACAAACACACCACTCGGAGCATTCACTGAACAGCAGCCTTTGTTGGACAGCTCAGGGTCCTGGGGAGAAGCACGCGGCATATTGGACTCTTGAATGAGGAACTGCTGACTGTCGCATAGTAGATGTTCATGTCCTTGATGGCCCTTGTATCGTCCCTCTACGGAGGTTTCGCACAGCCCTTACCCTGTGTCCTGCCGCACTTCTGTTTTCTCTCGGATTCCTTCTCCTTGGCCTCTGGCCCACCTCCAGATGTCCCCACTGGTCACCTCAGACCCCTAGAGAGAACTGGTATATGTACGTGTTCCGCCTCAAAATGCCTCCACTCTGCCAACCTTGGTACCTAAACCATGATGTAAGCTATTCTCCGTATCATACATTTTAGAATTGGGGATAATGCTTTGTAGTCAGTTTTCGTATGTGCTTTTATAATGTTATTTCCTAATTGTTTTACACGTCTTATTTCCAAAACAAGAGTCTAAGCACCTTGAACCCAGCTGGGAGCCTCTCCGTATACACATGTTCAGCTTTGCTCCAGGCCCGGTTCACAAGGTAGCTGGGCAGCAAAAGCGCATGACAGTCCTTGTGTGGCGTTAGGAGGTATTAGGAGCCTTGTCATGTGCCGAGAAGGACATAGGGTCAGCAGGGACATCGACTCCGTGCCCCCTCAGCATTCAGGTCACCCTGTGATGACAGTCACTCACGCCCGGGGTGGCCTAAGGGGTGGGCACGCACTGGACAGGTGTAACCTTCTCAGGTATGCACGTGGCACATGCCCTGTATACTTCTGTGAGGGGCTCATCTTTTAAATAAAGTCCTGTATCTGGACCAGGCACAGTGAGGGCCCCAGGTGGACAACGTGACAGAGGAGCCACCCACTTCCTCACTGACCAGTCCCAACCTCGGCAGGTGAGCAACATGACATCAAAACATCACACACACACCACACTCCGACAGTTTCCCTGTTTGTAAATTGGCTACACAGACGTTTCCTAATCCATCATTGGTATCGATGGCCTTATTCAAACTTCCCCCATACAGCTCACCCAGGAATTCACAGGAACCAAATTTAAAAACACGTGCCTGACAAATCCAGGTGACAGAGGCTAATAACAGCTAAAACAGAAAAAGGCCTCAATCATATTTGTCCCGTCTACATTGTTTTTCATAGCTGTTCTTAGTCATACTCTTTTCATTTCAGTAATAAAAAATTTTGCCATCACATTATATAATTTTAGCAACATTATATTTAATACATACTTTCAACCTTGATTATTTCTAATTCTAGTTTTAACTCATTTTCTTTGTTTTCTTCTGCCCTTTTTCCCTTATTTGTGTTCCCTTACTCCTGGAAAGACATTTTACAGTTTATCACAGTGTGTTTTCCCTTGAGCTCCACAGGACAATATGCCACATGAAATGATTGGATTGATGCTAATTATGTTAATTATTATCTCAACTACCCACTATGTGTAATGATTAAATTTGATGGCTATTAAAATGATGGTTATAAAAGTGTAGAAAAACTATGAGTGATTCTCACACTAGATCTCTAAAAGGGAAATGAGAAGTATAATGACCAGAACTGGTTCAGATGTTGATTTTTATTGCTTTATAATCAACTTCCCAATACTTTCGTACAAGTCAAAACACAAACCTGAGGGCTGGCCGAGTGGCGCGGTGGTTAAGCGCTGGCTTAGGAAGCCAGCAGCCCCAGTTCGGTCCCACATATGAGGGCCAGTGACACTGCTCTCAAAAAAAAAAAAAAAAAAACAAACAAAAAACCCACAAACCTGAAAGTGCTAAGTATGCTCTGACCAGATTCTTTGAAAAAAATTATGTGGTATCTGGCCCATTGCTGCTATAAAAGTCTTTGAAATTCATGCTGTTTCTGCTCTGAAATAAAAATTCCTCTTCTTATTCATTGATATTTATAAAAACTATACAGCTTGATTGATACAAAATCAGTTTGTTTTTTTTAAAACACTTTTTTTTAAAAAACACTATGCTTTAAATAGTATTCAGTGTTTTTCCAGCAGGTGGAGTGTTAGACTAGGGAAAGTAGATCAACATTTGAAAGCTAATATTTTTCTTCTTCCTATTTTGAGAAAATTTTCATATGCTAAAACGTAAATCACTTCATGGGCTCACTTATTCTTTTTACTGCATCAATACTGCAGGATTTCAATTGCACTAGACCTTAAGAGGCAGATGAATTGTACTGATTACATTACCATATTAATATGGCATAATGACAATAGTAAGAAGTACTTATAATACCTCTCATTTTTAAATTGCTTATCAAGCCGTATATGAAACGCCCTCACGTCTCTGAAAAACAAATAGTGCAGCAACGAAAGACCCGGCTCTTAAATTCTCTATTTCTCAAGGCTTAAGCATTTCTGGAGAAGAACATTCCTTATGAGTTTAATGTTAGTTCAAGGCCGACACTACCACTTCCAGGCTTGAGCTTGAGCTTGGGAAGATCATTAAGTCTCCCTGGGACCCCACTTCCTCTTCTACATTTGTAGGGGGAAAAGTGATAAACTGGCTGTTTCCAAGGCTCCTCCTGGCTTGAACAGTCCTGCCTGAACCTGACCTTTAGGTAAACATCTCCTTAGGGCTGAATGCAGGGAGCCGGATTTTTATTTATATTTATATATATATATCTGAAATTAGCCTATAGAGACAAAGAGACAAACTAGGAATTTAATTCTACTGTGAGCTCAGTACAAATAATATAAAATGACCCCCCCAAAAAAAAGCCAAGTCTGCCTGGCCTGGATCCACAGAAACAGTTCAGGAAAAGGAAGGTGTTTGCACTGTGCGGGTCAGACCATCTCTAAGAACTGATTTCACTTCTGTGCCCACTACTTGAAGAGCTTCTCTAACAAATGTCAGCACGTTTTTATTGAGGGCCTACTATGTGCTCAGCACTGTCCTGGGCCCAAGGACACAAGAAACCTGAAAGTCTAAATGTAGAAATTTGATACTTTTTAAACATTGTGGATTATATATCCATAACATGAAATACTGGTCATTCCTACTGCATATGATGATTTAGTTGTATATGCGATAACAGAAGGAGTTTCAGAATACATCAGTGAGTAATGAAAAGTAAATGCAAAGCCATGTGTTGTTGGGTTCCATCCAATTTTTGTAAAAAAACTGAAAGACTACATACAAAATTAACATTAATTATCACCAGGTTGGTATTTTTTTTCTGCAAATCTATATTATTATTTTTCTATAATGAACATATATTGTTTGTGTCACTTTTAAGTTCTTAAACAAGATAAGTTGTAAGAAATTTTTAGGGGAGTATCATCACTGGGAAACATTGCAGAATTGCCTATGAGAAACGCCTATGGGCATTTTGCAGTTAGCTTTTTTGACGGGGAACAGAAACGGAGAGACCGCAGCAGTTACCCGTGTGTGCCACTAGGTGGAGCCAGAGCGGCTTGCTAATATTTAGCAGCAGAAACCAAGCCTCCTTTGCCCCAGAGAAACAACTTGAGATTTCAAATATTTCAGATCCTCTGTCCAGAATAAGTGTTTGTTAATGATGCACTTGAAATTGTATTGTTTTAAAAACTTCTCAAAAATATAGTCAAACATGCCACTGTTTGCTTGAATAGTGTTTTGGGGCTTTTGTTACCAGATACTCACTCATGCACGTGAAATCTCCCCAAATTCCTGAGATGTGACTCTTCGCCTTGGCTTTCCAATGACCTCTAGGTGTCTAGTAAGCAATTTCAAGATGCAGGTGTAGGTGTACTCAAGATGCATGAATAATTGATGACCATTCCTCAGCGCAGCTCCTTCTGAGCGTGGGGAGTGAGATTAGCTCTGCCCTCACCCTTTGCTGCCACCCTCTGGTCCCCAGAGCAGGCTGGCCTCCTGCCGCTCTGCCCATCCTGGTGGCCACTGGTCGGTTTCTGCAGCCTTTGCTGCTGGTACGCAGTTCCCATGGGAATGCGGTGCTGGGCAGCGATGACACCTTGCTTTCTCCTGACCCACACCTGTCCTTGTGCTCACCTTGGCAGGTATGAAACTCACTTCAGAAAAACGGAAGGCTACAAGAGAGGCTTTTCTCAGGTGGATACAAGGAACACAGAACGCTCTAGGAGCTCACAGCTAGGGGAACACTAGTAGATAGTGTGGGCTCTGAAAGTCAGCAGAGGCAGGAAAAGCTGCGTAGGGACACAAACAACCCGGGAAGCCCTGGGACACCACCGCTGGCACTTTGGATGCAGGAACAGTAACCAGAAACATGCATTGTTCCCACAGCCATTCATGTGAGCTCTTTCCATCTGCCTCATTTTCCCTCCCTCTGCTGCCAACTCACCTCCCCTCTGAACAAACAGCACTGCTGCTGGTGCACATGTGGTTTTGTCCCCCTCTGGGCTCTACTGTTGCTGCTCTGTGGCAGGAAGGAGAACTTACCCTCATTTTGATACGAAAGACAACTATGCTGCATCTCAGCATTTGAGTATATATACTCCTGTATATTCGTATGTAAAATATATGTTCATATTCATCTTTAAATCAGTATTGGTCTATGAGCTGACAGTACCAAAACAGGACAGGAAGAGGACCCTAAAGAAAATCCATTGCTATAGATGGAGCATTTTCTATCTAAGGGGTCAATCCTGCAGATTTCATTCTATTAAAATGAGCAAGCACCTTAATCCAGCAGGTACATTATCCACACAAAAATGTGCATACACTGGAGAACGATTCATGAAGGGTCTTCACTCACCAAGTTCAAACTATTCTCAAGTAACTGCCAAGAAGGAGGAGATGGACTCTCCTTTTCCTCAGGCCGGTATTTCAGAGTCAGCACTGAGGAAATAAGATATCCCCCAAAAACCAGGGTTCAAAGAGGAATGTCACCATCCCCCAGGAAGGTCTGATTCCAGGGCAGGTTAGTGACATCCTTCTAAAGTGACTGTTGTTTTCTTCCCGCAGCTGGACCATTATCCGTCTGTGAGCTACCATCTGCCAAGTTCATCCGACACACTGTTCAACTCGCCCAAGTCGCTCTTTTTAGGAAAAGTTATAGGTAAGAATTTGGGGCAGATTGCTCATATATTTTAAAGCTGCTAATGTGCCTTTGAAACACATTGTGGTTAGCGGTCGGGGCTCCTAAGCCAATGATGGCAGTGGAACCAGCACTGTGTGGTGTGTGATATACATGGAAACACACGTGAAGGCAAGTGTCAGCTCCGGCTCCTTCATGTAAAATCTGTTCATTGGTTTATGAAAGACCGCCGCCCACTAACAACACACGGTTTAACTGTTTCTTCTTCTAAGCATGTCAATGTGATTCTCTCTTCCTCTCACTCTTGAGAATGTCTCACCTGATATTGTTTGCAAAGCATAAGGCCAACAGGAATTGGAAAATTGATGAAACATCCTCCCCTGTGTGTAATTGTGACTTTAAGAGGTACCGTTGCCCTTTTTGTTACTATTGATCAGTGCTATGTAGATGAAAATATTGATATGATTGATTAAGTATTTTTAAATGATTAACGTAAAGCCAATCTTTTTTTTGTGTGTGTGCTATAAGAACATATGTTGTGAACCCAAAGTGGAAATAGTAAGATGGTGGGTGATGTGCTGGCCAAGGAGAAGGTGACTCTGTTCAGTGGGTAGTGGTGGTCAGGACAGTATTAATTGTAAAAAACATTCATGTAAAACGATGGGAGGGGGAGTGATAATGAGAGAATAGGAGATACAACCTATAATCAAAATAACAAGAATATACACTTATATAGGACTTACTGCAAGCCAAGCTCCATTTTAAGCACTTTAGATAAATAGATGGACTCATTTGATCTTGATAGCTATTACATGAGATCATCAAGACTATTATCTCCATTTTACAGAGGGAGGACAAAACTAAGGCACAGATAGATTACATAAATTGCCCAAGGCCACCTGTTTAGTTAATGGTGGAACCAAAACTTGGACCCAGACAGTCAGATGCCTCCGTGCTGCTGATTACTGTGCTATCATCTCTATGATGGCTGACTTACAAATGAGAAGAGAAAAAGCGGGAAAGAAGACGTCGGCAGCAGAGGTTGAGCAGGTGAGGGATAAGCCCCGTATCCTAGGCCAGAGAGGGGCCAAGAACAAAAAGTATTCCTGGCCTTAGATCCAGGAACCCTCCACCAGGCAAGACAGCAGGCAAGCAGTGTCCGTGAAGGCCCAGAGGAAAAGCCCACGTCCTGTGAAACGGCAGGAAAGTGAAAAGGAAACGAGGAAAAAACCTCGCTGCTGCCTACTGTACCTTCTTAGGCTTCTCGCTGAACATTTCACACGTGTCAGTGTGACAACTAAATGCCACAACAGCCCAATGAAGTAAGACCTGTGATTATTATCCTCACTTTCGAGATGAGGAAACTGAGACTGAGGGAGGTCAATTTGCCAAAACTACCCCCCTAGGAAGAGGTAGACCAGAGTAGTGAAGCTACGTCTCTCTGTGAGAGTCCATGGTCAAAAGAATTTGTCACTGAGGGTCAGGGTCCATCGGGGCTGCAGCTGAAAGGCAAGTGATGTCACCGATTAGCGACACACGTGACTGTTCAGTGGAGTAGAGCCCAGGCATTCATAAGCACGTATAGGATGCTCTGGGGTGCTCACAGCACCGCCCCAGACCACTGCTGCCTCACTGTGTGGAAGACGGAAATGAGACTCAGAATGGTGGTTATTTCATTAAAGCAGTTTTCCCAGCAGCGGCACTATTGCCTTTTAGGGCCAGATAGCTCTTTGCTGCTGAGACTGTCCCGTGCACTATAGGATGCTTAGCAGCATCTGTGGCCTCGACCCACTAAATACAAGTAGCACCCCCAGATGTGACATCTGAAAATATCTCCAGATGTGGCCAAATGTTCCCCCAGGAGGCCAAAGTCACCACCAGTTGAGAACTCCCGCTAGTCATTGGAGGTGCTGGGGTTTGAAATGAGTGATGTGTGACGCCAAGAGTTTGGCATTGCTCCCTGCTAACACCTGCGCCTTTCAGAATGATGAAGAAACAAGGAAGAGATCTGATACCCTGAAGATAAATTTTGTTAATACAATTAAAGGAGTCACAGCAAGGACCAAAAAAGCCACATGGGTGCCTGAAGAGGCTATAGCCACCTCTTGAAGCCAACGTTCCTTACATTTTGGTAATTTAATAGGAGCAGGAGTGGTGAGGAGTGTTTTAAGTTTCCCTTTGAAAGCGACATGTACTTCAGTGAGAGACAGCCAATATGTATTCACCAGCTGTGTAAATACTCATCTGTAAAGATGGATTGAACTTGAAACAGACATCTCATGTACTCCAGTGAAGTTCTGACACCCCTGGAGATCAGGGCCCCCGAGTTGTTGCTTGGCCAAGTCAGCTGCTAATCAGAAACTGATCTCACAAAAGAAGGAAAAGGAGACGGATCTAAATAAATAATATGCCTTCACATGGGGTCTTTGATGAGCACTGCTGGAAAAAAAGGACATATAAAAGGATGGAAGAAAGCACAGCTAATCAAGGACAAGGGTGACCTTTCTAAAGGGAGTGGAGGAAATTTATTCTAGGGAAAAAAAATGTGGTCACTGTCAACCAACATCAGAATTTTGGAAAGGGTTGTTATATTTCTGAGTTTTTCAAGAAGTCGGGATCACTAGCAATAAGCCAAACTTCATGAAATAGAGCTCTCACCAGACCTACTTCTGTCCATTTTTTACATCATTTTCTAGCTGAGTGATGCCATCAGCTCTATGTATCTAATTTTCAGCAACAGATTTAATAGTCTCTCAAGAAATCTTTAACTCCAGGGAAACAAACATAATTGGAAGCCTGAAGCAGGGCCTTTTGTTTACTCATATGTTTTTGATTTTTTTTTTCAACATTTCTACCAATGCCTTGGATAACGACACAAATAGAATGTTTATTACATTTGCAAATGACACAAAGCTGAGAGGCATGGTTTAATAAGCTGGATGATGAAAAACACTTCAAAAGCATCTTGACAGCCTAGAAAGATAAGATAAAAATAACGAGACGAAATAGAATAAAGAAAAACTTAACTCCTGCACTTAGACCCGCCCCCAAAATAAAATCACTTAAATAGAAAATGGAAGACTCCTGAAGTCATGAGAAAGACTGATGGAGAGTTTTATATGAGGCAACATCATGTGGTGATGGACTCTGAAATAAATGCAGTTACTGACCCACCTTAATAAGAGAGTGGTGTCCAGAGCTGGAAGTAGGGCAGCCAGACCTCAGCTGCCATGTCCTAAGCGCCTCAGTGTAAGATGGACATTAATCATCTGAGGAGAAGACTGGGTTAGACAAAGAAGCCATAAAGGAAAAGTCAAGCAGACCTGAGGATATTTATCCAGAAAAAGATGTGATTTAAGAAAGTAAGAGAATCTATTTTCGATCTTTGACGACTGCTCCATAAAGAAAGGATTAGGCCTGGAAGAGGCTTACTCAGCGGGGCCAAAGTAGACCATGAGAGGAAGCGCTCAGCTCTGTCTGGGCAAGAGCTTCCTAATAATCAGAGACGTTAAGCAATGAGCGGCCACCACTCTGAGGTGGTGGACACTCCATTACCGAGAGTCTTCAACAAAGGCTAAGTGGAAATTTGTCCTGTGCTTTGGAGGAGTTTCCTGGATTGACTGAGATCAGACTAGAGAAAGCCTAAAACTCTTGAAACAGTAAGATTTATGATGGGAGTAATTTTGTTGTTTTGTTTTAAGGGAAAACTGCAGTGCTAAACTAGGAAGGTTCCCATGGTCCATGGGAGACCTAAAAGGGTAATTATAGTCGGAGTGTCTTGATATCATACACTGTTATGGCTGTATTATAGATATGAATTTAGATGACTGTCAACACACGCTGCTCATCACATCACCAAATTCAGTCATTAACTAGATAGCCTCTGTTTTCAGGATGGCAATATTCAGTTTAAGGAACGGGGTACAGTGGAGGAGAGATTTTTCAGTTTTCTGTTGCTATACGGCTGGGCGCGAAGAAGGAATGCTCCAAACCCCAAAGTGGCAACTGAAAAGGCCGGAAGTCACACACATCCCTCTGACCATAGGCTCTCGGCCCAAATCTGACTCCAGTCCATATTCCAGGAACGGTACAGCAGACTTGTACTACTTGAGGGCTTTGTGGCAAGGTCACACTCCAAAGGAGCATGTGGGGTGGGAAATATTGGGACTACCTCTGGAAACACCATTTGCTGTGAGCAAAATCAGAGGAACCACAGCGAGTTTCGTTCCGAATGGTTGAAACCAGAGTACAAAGAGGCAAGTGATAAAAATGCAGCAGCTGGAACAAGGTTCAGATCACAGCAGGCTTACAAGTGGGTCCAAAAGCCCTGATCTGCCCAGGACAGTCTCCGTTTCCTCCTGCCGGGACAAGAGTGAATTATCAGTAAAGCTCGCGTTCTCTCTGAAAATGTGACCTGGTGTGGAATGATCAATGGACTGAACACCCCCCTAGTTTAGGAAGCAGCCCTGAGATCACAGCTTCAGCCCAGGTTCCAGGAAAGAAGCCTCTTGGTGTTGTAGAGGCAAGGAGATGAGGTGATGGCACAGAAATGAGGACTTGGAAACAAGTTGATTTGGGAGAGGATCCCAGGAAATGTTAGCAGAGGAACGGAGCAATGCAATAGGTGAAGGAGGGCGTACCATCCAGCCCCTCCCACTGTGGTGGGGGGGGGCAGGGGGCAGAGTTTAGGTCCCCTGGGGGACTGTGGGAGAGTGCAGACCAAGCCTGGGCGACCCAGCAGAGGCCAGCGGAAAGCAGGCCAGGGCTGTGTCCAGGGTCAGGATGCGTCCAGCAGTTCCAGCTCACTCACTCTGCATTCCCAAGCAGCCTGCTCCCGGGGCCCTGAGAAAGCCCAGAGCACAGCAGCTCCGGGCCAGCGGCCTTTGGAGTCAGAGCTGAGCGCAGAGGCCTAAGGCAGGGCCGCGGACTGACTTACAAGTCATGCTAAGGTTTTGACAGTACCCTGGGGGAAAAGGGTGCCCTAGAAGCATTTTTTTAATTATTTATTTCTTTTGTTTCCAGTTACGGTTGACATTCAATATTATTTTGTATTAGTTTCAGGTGTACGGTGTAGTAGTTAGACATTTATATAATTTATGCAGTGATCCCCTGAGTAGCCTAGTACCCACCTGGCACTATATATAGTTATTACAATATTATTAACTATATTCCCTCCCTGTGCTATACTTTACATCCCCATGTCTATTTTGTAATTACCAATTTGACTTCTTAATCCCTTCACCTTTATATATAAGTGAGATAATATGGTATTTGTCTTTCTCTGTCTGACTTATTTCACTTAGCGTAATGCCCTCTAGGTCCATCCATGTTGTCGCAAATGGCAAGATTGCATTCTTTTTATGGCAGAGTAATATTCCATTTTGTATCTGAACCGCCTCTTCTTTATCCGATTGTCTGTTGATGGACATTGGGTTGCTTACATATCTTGGCTATTATAAATAGTGCTGCAATGAACATAGGGTGTCTGTATCTTTTTGAATTAGTGTTTTGGATTTCTTAAGGTAAATACCCATAAGTGGAATTGCTGGGTCGTAAGGTAGTTCTATTTTTAATTTTTTGAGGAACCTCCATACTGATTTCCATAATGGCTGCACCAATCTGCAATCCCACCAACAGTGCACAAGGGTTCCTTTTTTTCCACATCCACACCAACACTTGCTATTCGTTGATTTATTGATGATGGCCATTCTGGGTGGAGTGAGGTGGTATCTCACTGTGGTTTTGATTTGCATTTATCTGATGATTAGTGACATTGAGTATCTTTTCACATGTCTGTTGGCCATCTGTATGTCCTCTTTGGAGAAGTGTCTATTCAGGTCCTCTGCCCTTTTTTAATTGGATTGTTTTTTGGGGTCTTGTGTGAGTTCTTTATACATTTTGGATATTAACCCCTTATCAGATATATCATTGGCAAATATTAGAAGCATTTTTTTAAACAGGAGAATAACTTGCTGAGATTGACACTTGAGAAAAATAACACCATCTGCAGAGGGGAAAACGCCTAACAGTGAGTGAGAGGCTGCAGGGAGACCCCGTGGAGGTTGCTATGGTTATGACAGAGTCGCACATTGTAATGCACAACACACCTTGGATATGCAGGGAAGATGTGTGTCTTTATCCGCCCGTGATGCTCTGATGTTCCTTCTGGACATCAAGGGCAAACAAACAATGTCCAGTGTGGTCCACAGCTGAGTCTGATGTGGTCATTTCAACAGTCCCTTCTGGTTGTGCTCTGTCCCTCTTGAATAAAATGCTCAGTCTCTCAAGTGACCTCCCCACCCCTGCCTCCTTCTAGAAGGTGGTAACAAAGGGCATAGAATATCGAAGAGGACAGGCAATGAGTTATTGCCCTTTTTGTGTTCTGTTGATGTCATCTCGGGGAGAGACGTGGATTTGTGCTGGTCCTTGAGTTTGCATGGGCTGCCCTCTGCGGGCCACCAGCACAGGGTCCTGTGTCCACCTGGTCACTGGGCACCCTTCTGGCCTTAATGGTAGAATCTGGGGTGGATAGTCTTATAGTCCCTCTGACTCAGGCAGCACACCCAGGAGCAGCCGCCATCTCTCCCTTTGCTTTCTCCTGTCCCCTCAGCTCTCACTTGAGACAGACCCTGGTCTCCGCCGTGTCCTCCACCCTCCCCATGGCAGATGTCACCACCGCCAGGCAGCCCCATGGTAGAACCATCAGCTTCGTCTCAGGATCCATTCCTCAAAGCATGAGAGTCGTGTGAGGCCAGAGAGCCTGTCTGCTCATTCTTCCTCCCCCTCCTAATGAGGCGGGGCCGGCCTGTTGGTGCAGGAACCTCCGCACAGCGTGTCCCCAGAGTGGTGCCTCAGCCCTCTCCTTCCCCCTTAGCAAACACACTTGGCACTCTGGGTCAAAGCTTAGCCCTCCTCTCTCCCTCTGTGTCTCTTTTTCACGTGGTCCTCTTGGGCTTTAAAAAAAAAAAAAGGCTTTGCTTTCACTTCCTGTATCAGTCAGCTACTGACAAAAAAAATAGTGCCATGTAAGAAACATTTCCAAAGCTCAGCGGCTTAAAACAATAACCATTTTTTTCTCACTAATCTGTGGGTCAGTGAAGAGTCGAATGGCTCTGTAACACACCTGTCACCTTTCTCCTGGGAACACAGAGTTATCTAGCTGGGGATAGTTACTCCAAGACAATGGCAGAGGCCCAGAGCTCAAGGCCACTCATGCAAGCACTTTTCAAGCCTTGTGTCTTCTTATCACACCCCCTAACGTGCCATTGTCCAAAGTAAGTCACATGGCCAAATTCAGAGTGAATGAGAAGGGAAATGGACTGCTTCCTCAGTGGGAGGGACAGCAAAGTGACATAGCAAAGGGAAGGGCGGGGAGAGGGGGACATTAGTGCACGCTGCCATGTCCCCTTTCATTAGCCTCTTCTACAGCTAAGAAATAGCCTCATGTCTCCCCCAGATTAGCTGGAAGCAGGGACACCATCTCTGTACCCCAAGAAAGCTCTATGACCTGCTCAGTCCTTGCTGGGTTGGTAGGGGCAAGTAAAGGAATTGGGGGCAGTCGTTGATTCACTCCTAAATATGTTCAGTGGCCTCTATATACCGGTGAGAGGGAGAGAACCGTGCGTAACACAGAAAAAGGCACTGCCTTTCTGAAGCATGCATTCTCGTGGGCACAGACAAAGAATGAGAAAATAATTGTGAAACATCATATTAGTAATAAATGCTATGAAGACAAATAGAGAAGGATAGGGGTAGAACATGTGAAGAAGCCAGGAAGGCCCCTCAGAGGAGGTGTGTTTAAGCAGAGGCCTAAAGGAAGTAAGAGAGGACGGTGTGTGGCCACGTGGGGGACAGCACTACAGCAAGACCGGATGGCAAAGCGAAGCCGGGAGGCTGAGGCGGAGACGCGCTTGGCTTGTTCAGGGACCAGCAAGAAAGCCAGTGTGGCTGGCAGGTGGCGGTGATGGCAGAACGGAGGGGGAGGGACAGAGCGGAGGCCTCGCTCAAATGGCACAAGTCGGAGACCGTTGTGGAGAGTCCGCCTTTCGCTCTATGTTAAGTGAGATGGGATGCTGCAAAAGGCTTTGATCCGACTCGGACATTAGAAGTGTCGTGTCAGCTGCTGTATTCACTGTCTCGGGGTGAGCGGGGAAGAGCAGGGTGTCCCAGGGAGGCCAGGAAAGTGCCAGTGAGGAGTCCAGGTGAGAGAGGGTGGTCTGGCGCCAAAGGGATGTTAGTGGTAGTGATGCGAGAAGTGTTTGGAACAGGAGCATATTGGAGGAAGCATCAGAAGTAGTTGGTGATAGTTGGGTGTGGCAGGTGAAGGAGAGAGATACCAAAGATGGTTCCACAAGGATTTGGCTTGAATTGCTGGAGAAATGGTGGTGCTATTTACTGAGAGCGACGCTGGGAGGGAAGTAGTGTGGGGATTGTGGGATAAAGATTACGACTCCCGTTTCGGGTATGTTCAAGACCACACCATTGCTGCATAGTCCTGTGGCACGTGTCAGAAACTGGACACTGTCCAGAACAAATTCTGCCTTCCCCATCCCTGACCCCACCCCGTCCTCGGGCAGCTGGGTGTCTGGGGTTGACTCGGACATGGGTGGTTACTCAGAAAGGCAAATGAGAAAAGCATGTTAATCAATTTCAGAGTATAGCTCCATGGAAAGTAGTCCAGGTGGTCACTCCATGCTGTGGAATACTGCTCAGTAACAAAAAGGAAAGAGTTATTGGTACGCAAAACACCATGGCTGAATCTCTAGAGAATTATGCTGAGGGTGGGGGGCCGGGGAGCCAGTTCCAAGAGATTGCATAACTAATGATCTCACCAACATGACATTTTTGAAATGACAAAATTTTAGAAATAGAAGACAGATCAGTGGTTGCCAGTGGTTAGTGATGGGATGGGAAGAAGGGGCAAGAGGGGCCAGGGTTTGGGGTATAAAAGGGTAACACGAGGGATTCCTGTGGTGTTAGAATTATTCATTATCTTTGCTACAGTGGTAATTACATGAACCTACACTGGTGGTAAAATTGTATAGAATTAAATACACACACACACACACACACACACACACACACACACACACACAAATGAGTACAAAGCCTGAATAAGATCTTTGAATAATATCAATCTCAGTATCCTGCTTGTGACACTATACAATAGTTTTGCAAAATGTTTCCTTTGGGTAAAACTGGGCAAAATATACAAGGGATATGTCTATATTATTTTTTTTTATAACTGCATATGACTGCAATGATGTCAATACCAATTTCAATTTTTAAAAAGTGATAGAAGTGAAAGAAAACCTGGACTCATTTCTTCATGGGTGGGGGTTGGTGTCTCCAAGGGACTGGTACCTCCAACACTGCAGACGGCTGCCCCACAAGGAAGAAGGACATGCCACAATCACACCATCACCTCCTTGTTCACTCTTGATTTACCTGCCTTCACCAGTAGAGACTCAGAAAAGTATAGGAATTAAATATTTATCAACAGCTAAAGAATTCTGTAGTTCTTTTGGAGTTGTTATTGAAAGGAATGATGAATATAATATAATACATTTCTAAAAATGGAGACAGAGGAAAACGTGGTAGATGGAACCGCCTGCTACCACTTTCAGAGAATCCCTGATGGCAGCTTACTGCCTTGGGACTGACCTCTGCCTCCTAAGAGGAGAATGCGGCAAAATTGATAAATGAACAAATGGCAAATAGTTAATTGAAATTTCTGCTTAGTTACCTTTGGCTTTTGTTATAATGATTAAAGAAGAAGTAAAACACTGATGAGAAAACTTATTTAAGTGATAGGTGAGAAATAATATTAAAGCTGAAGAGAAGCAATTATATTTCATCTTTCCTGTCCTAAATGAAATTTAACACATTCTTTTTTTTTTTAAAGGTTTTATTGGGGAATTGGGGGAAGGGAACAGTGTTGGGGAATTGGGGAAGGGGACTGGCCAAGTTGTTGTTCTTTAATCTTCGTTGTGGAGGGCACCGGTCACCATCTGGCTTCCTGTCGGCAGCTCGTGGCCCCTAAGCTCAAGGTGCTGTGTTCAATCTTAGTTATTATGGGTGGGTGTAGCCACCATCCCATGCAGGAGTCAAACCAGCAGCCTTGTTGTTAAGAGCGCACGCTCTATCCTCTGAGCCATTGGGCAGCAGTTCAGCTCAAGTTGCTGAGTTCAGTCTTAGCTGTGGGTAGGCGTAGCCACCATCCCATGCGGGAGTCAAACCTGGCAGCCTTGTTAAGAGCACACGCCCTATCCACTGAGCCATCTGTGCAGCAGCTCAGCTCAAGGTGCTGAGTTCAGTCTTAGTTGTGGGTGGCCATAGCCCACCATCGAACAGGCACTCTTGTTGTTACACCAGCTGAGCCATCCTGCCACCTGTTGGCAGCTCAGTGACAGCTCAGCTCGGGTGCAGCGTTCACTGACCCATGTGGGAATCAAACCACTGGCCCTGTTGCTCAGAGCTCCCGCTCTAAGCCAACTCTTAACCAACTGAACCACTCGGCCGGCCCTTAACACACTCTTAATGTCCAAAATCTTCTCACAGCTGAAGAAAAACTTCTACGTCAAAGGGATTTGCCTAGTGAGTTACAGTTTAACGTTAGCTTCTTTTCTTTTTTAATTGCATTGATAACTTTCATTCTTAGAAATCTATTGGGATTTTTTTTCATTATTATTACTTCCATAGAATCATAGGAGGCCCTGAGAAATCATTTAGTTAAACCATGTCATATCACAGCCGAGGAAAATGAGGCCCACTTACGCTAAGAGACTGGCCCAAGGTCACACAGCAGGCTAGTTCAATGTCCTTTCCAAAACAGCACACAGTCAATGTCCTAATAATCTTTGCTCATCACCCAAATGGGTCTTTGACAAGTACAATTAATAATTGCAGCATTACAATCTAAAAACGCACCCTCAGCATCCAGATAAAACAGCTGTAAAAGCAAATCTTTTAAGAAAGTTTCGGCTGGAAAAGAAGATCATGGAGCGTGGAGGTTAAGAATGTGGACTTGGGCATCAGATGCCCGGATTCCAGCTGTTTGACCTGCTAACGAAGCGTCAGCAGGTTTCCTGCATCTCTGAGCTTCAGTTTCCCAAATTATAAAATGTGGGTAACAGCAGTTACGACGGCATATGCCTTGTTGTGAAGAGTAAAAATGATGTAAAGTACTTCTCACAGTGCCTGGCACATAGGAAGTGCTCAGTACATGTTAGGCAGGGGCATGACATCTAACCTTTGGCTCAGCGAAGCAGAGTAGCAGGTCCACCCAAAGTCAGCCAGATAGAGTTTGATCCTCCCCTCCCAGTCTGCCACCTCTCGTGGTGCCTCCTGCGGCACAAACATTATCTGCCCTTCAGCATCGGCTGCTTCTTAGGACCCAGAGAAGGAGAGCATGGCATTTTGGGGAGGATGGAGTCTGGGCTGCAAAGATCCTTTGCATCATCTTGCTGATGGCCTAGAATTTAATTCCTGGAGACCTTAAAGGTCAACATATTGGAATGAAGAGAAATCAAGTCACCCTTCACTTGAATACTCTGAAGGACAAAATAGAAAAACACAGAGGTAGGTGTACAGAAGGTGCAGATTTAGTCAATAAGTCAGTGCTTTGGAGATTCCTCCAGCAGCCTTATGTCGTCACAAACTTTTCAGTAACAGTTGAAGGAAGGATAGAGAAGCCACAGAAAAATAAATGTTTGCTTGGAGGAGTTATGCGTCCCCTAAAAATCCATAGAGTATGAATAATCCTGCTGTAAGAAAGAGCACTAAATGTTTACAGCAGGTATTTCTCATAACTGTTATGTTTCCTGGCAGCAAGCATGGCTAGATTTTTCAACGTGATACCTCCGTAACTCTGGAAATAAGATAGACTGTAATCTAAGATTTATTTTTTCTGCTTTTAAATGTAGCTGTTAAAAACAATAAAAGGTACCTATCTTTAAAAGTTAATCTTATAAAAGAAACCTTTTGATATTTTTTGATTCATAATTCACACTACTTCTCCCAAGTAAATTCATTCTCAAACTATTACTCCATCTTGAATATCCATGAGGAATTAACATTTGAAGTATAAACTCAGAGGAAAAAGCAAAGTTATAAATCAGAAACAAATAATCAACCTTATTTAACAGACTGTCCTTCAGTCTATTCTGTAGTATCTAGGCAGATAAAATGACAAATGATGTCTGTTGAGCACTTACTAAACTCAGCTTAAGTACCTACTTAAATCAACATGTGCCAAGTCGTATAGCTAGTAAATGGTGGAACCAGTTTTCCGGGCCAATCTTTCTGTGCTTCTTTGTCTGTGTTTGTTTTATGAAAGAGAGAAGACCTGGAAGACAGACGTAGTATATTTGTTTAACATTTCAAAATAGGGATCATCTCAGTCTCTGATAACACTGTGCTCTGTCCTCTCTTTCCCTCCATCTTCCCACATCAATCCTAGTGTCCTCATCACTTTTCAACCAATAAAAGTACCCAGGCCACCTGGAACCCTTGTGCAGGGACAGTGCACACACAGAAAGACCTGGCCTCACAATCCTAGTGAAAACAGGGAGTACAGTAAGAGGTAGGGAGGAAAGAAATCAATGAATAAGCACAGGTTCAACACAAATCATATGCATAAATTAATTTTTGTCAGCCTCATTAGTATTTTTTAAAACACTAGGTTTTTATAGATTTTCCTTACTATTAGTCATGTGACTCAAACCCTAAACATCTTTCAGTTCTTTTTTTTAATAGTAAGGTTATCTAAATTAAAATGAATTAATATAAGGTATAAATGGAGTCATGTTATTAACTTAAAACAAAGTGACCTAGTCTTGAAAATGACTTATGATTCATGTGGCTTATAGTTGAAAGTTTGATTTACAGCTTTTTTAAAATATAATTAATTGACTATTTTTTTAGAGCAGTTTAGGTATATAGACAAAATTGAGGGGAAGTGCAGAGACTTCCACATCCCCCCCTTGTCCTTCCCCACATGCATGCATAGTCTCCCCTTTTAGTACCATCGTGCCACACCATAGTTATTTTTGGTGTTACGTACTTGCCACAACATAGTTCGTGTGTCATAAATGATGAACAAATATTGATGCAATATTATTACATTGAGGTTCACTCTTTGTGTTGTGCTTTCTATGGATTTCAACAAATGTATAATGACTAGTATCCACCATTATAGTATGATACAGAATAGTTTATCTGCCCTAAAAATCCCTGTGTTCCAACTATTCTTTCCTCCGCACCCCCAACCCTTGGCAACCACTGATCTTTTTATTGTCTCCATCATTTTGCCTTTTCTAGAATTTCGTATAGTTGGAATCATACAGTACATTGTCTTTTCAGATAGGCTTCTTTCACTTTGTACCGTGTGTTTAAGTTTCCTTCGTGTCTTTCTGTGACTTCATAGATGATTTCTTTTTATTGCTGGATAATATTACAGCTTTGTTTTGCTGAAGAGTAAAAAAAAGAAAACCAAGAAGCTAAGTTTGAACAACCATTAGAGAAGAAAGGTGGAAGTCATAAAGAAAAACAGTCGCTCAGCTTTGCTCGTATGACCCTCACAGCTCTTCGATTAGTTAGCATCAGTGGCAAGTTGGATGCCACCAATTAAGTGTTTTCACTTCATGCTATATGTTGGCCTTCCTTTTCCTGACTCACGTTTATAATTATATTAATCCCCAAGCAACTGTTTTTAATAAGTGCATATATCCTCTTTAAGATAATGTAATACCATTATATTAAATTGTGGAGAGTACCCACCAATAATTAATTTATTTTACTGTTGCATATTCTGTAGTTCCATTAACATTGTGTTACTGAATCGCCCTTATCTAGTTTTTTTCTTTTTTTTTTTGAGGGCAGTGTCACTGGCCCTCATTTGTGGTATCTGAAATGGGCCCCTGGCTTCCCAAGCCAGCGCTTAACCACCGCGCCACTCGGCCAGCCATCCACACCCATCTTTTGAATCTTCAAAAAATCCACTTGTCCCCAAACCCCAAGAAGTTTACTGTGACTTCCAGAGCTGTACTTAAAGAGCCATCATGGGAGGATTTAGAGGCGAGACAAAGAATCTTTTCTGGGGAAAAAAACGTTGAGGGGACCAAAGAATGGGAAGAAGGGGATAGATGGGTGGATGCTAACCCAAACGTCTTTCTCTGCATGAGCGGTGACCTGAATGACAAGACTACACGTCACTATGAACTCTCAGAGGTACAGTCCTCAGGAGAGCTTTTAAAATAGATTCCTACCCCCAAGGTGAACAAAGATTCAAAGCAGTCTTCTACTAGGGTACAGCCAATAAATACCAGAGTGTGGTTGTTTTCACCCACTCTCATTCACCCTAACTCATAAAACTCTGACACATGCTAGATTCCTCTCACTTCCACTCATTCTTAGAAGCAAAATGATGAAGTGCGCCCACACACACACTTAGCACCAAAGTAGCCAGTCAGCCATTCTGCTGTCTGCCACGCAGTACCTCATGGGACCACCTCAACAGGCCAGGTTCTCTGGATGTCAGCTGGATGGATGACCCCCCCCCTTGTTCTCTGTAGCTCCAAACGAGCTTCTTCTCCGGAGGAGGTGTGCCACAGACAGACACTTCTGGGCAGGCAGCAGCTGGTACCTGGCATGGCCCCCCTGCACACACACATGGCGTCATCAGCAGAAACATCTGCTGACGATGGGCCCACTTCCACACAAGCATTTTAAAACCTACATTATTTTTTTCAAAGACTTTCTTACTTTGGTGACAAACCACACTTTTTAAGATAACTTTTTTTTTTTTTTTTTTTTTTTTGAGGGCAGTATCACTGGTCCTAATATGTGGGACCCGAACCGGGGCCGCTGGCTTCCCAAGCCAGCACTTAACCACCGCGCCACTCGGCAGGCCCTTAAGATAACTTCTTAATGAATGATAAAAATTCAGGGTCACTAATGAAGATTTAAAATATGTATTATAATCAGTGCCTATTTTCAGTGTTACATGCAGAATATAAATGAGTTTCTTTTCTCAATCAATAGAAAGCACATGTTATATTTAAATATTCACAGCAGCCAAGGTTTGTTTCTGTTTCGTTCTTGTGTATTGTCTAGGTACCAAAGATTATTGATTAATCAATTAATTAAATCATTTGTCTAAGGACTTAAAAGTAAAGATTGAGGAATTACAATTTTCACTAACATAATCCTGCTGACACAGACCATTTAAAAATTTCACAAAATTAAACACTTGAAAAATCTATTGGGTTATCAGAAAAGTCATGACATATTTTTGCAATGAAAAACATAAAAAAAATACGTCATGACTTTTCCAACAACGCAATATCTTTACCTTTCCATTTAGTTGAATACAATTGTGTGTGCATATATATATTTTAAATGTTATGAAAACAGTGATGGTGTATTTAACTCATAAGTGATTTATTTAACTCACAAAAATAATGTAGAAAACTTAGAAACTTTAAATTGTAAGAAATTTAGCCTTTTTCTTGTACAAGCCAAATCTTTATGCTGGTATTATTTTTATATGGGAAACTAAATTCAAAGACTCTGCATCATGTTCAGGCGCTTCTTTTATCTGGGAACGAGGCCTTTCCTTCTTATCTTGTAACTATAGTAACAAAAGCTATTTTGTAAATACAGTTTTCAGTGTCCACAGAAGAAACACAGTTCAATCACTTTTTTCTGTCTAATGTGGAATAGAAATTCTTAAAGTGCACACATGAGACAGGATGATTATTTTAATCAATTGTTTTTAAAGTTTCCCGAGAGAGAAAAAGAGAGGGGAGGAACGGAAAATAGAAGTAAGAGGGAACAACTTCAGACCCTTAAGAGACTATCACTGTAAAAATCAAATATCTTCTGCAAAAAGAGGGGATTAAAGTTTAGATTCAGGAAAACCCATTTTGATGTATGCATATACACAAAGATAGTTATTACAGGCAGAGGGGTGACAATAACTGGAAGCGAAGGGAAAGGGAGGAAAGAGGAGTGGGTGAGAGGGGAGGGGAGAGATGCGGAGGGAAGGGAGACAGGGAAAGAGGGGGAGGGAGGGAGAAAGGGAGAGCCGGGACACTCCCGAAATGGAAGGGCCTCCACAAAATATTGGAGCTCAGGTCAGCATGACCTTCCTCCTAGCCATGGGCAGGGCTGCCCTTTGAACGGCTAGAGTCACCAAGGTCTCACCTGTGCCCACTAAAATTAGTGCATTCAGTGCTCCTTCCCAGGGCTCTAGGCTCTCAGAGGAATATTGGTGAAATCTCCACTGGATGGATGCACTGCGACCACTGACCACAAGGAATCCACTTGTGCTAGAACAAACTGGGCTTTATTGCCTCCTTGCCGCAAGGCAGATGGCACATCCTGCGGAACCGAGGGGCATCTTAGAGACACTGAAAGGGCTTTTTATAGGGCTTGAGTTTGTGTTTGGTGATTTGGGGGAGGGTTCAAAGAAGCAGGAGTTGGCTCTGGATTGGATGCTATCTGAAGGCAGAGGTCATTCTGTGATTGGATGCTTGGTATTTTTATCTAGATCATAATAGGAACCAAGCAGGGATAAAGCTGTAGTTGGAGGGAAAAAGTAGTTACAGTTATTAGGCAGGAAAAGAATATGTCTGTTTATTTTTGTGGTCTGGATATTTCTTTTGTCTGTGCTGAGACATAACTATGCAGTGACCTTATCTTTGCCTCACCCTATCAAGGTCACAGAGTGACCTTGCCTGATGAGTTCTGTGAAATGGTTTCTGTTCAGCAGAACACCGGGACCTGAGTGTGAGTGCCAGTCGGGTCCCAGTTACCAAGAGCTGCTATTCTGTCTCACTGGAGACCAAGGATGGGAGGAGGACATGGATAACCAAAGGAAAATTAAACAATTTTTTTTTTTTTGAGGGCAGTGTCACTGATCCTCATATGTGGGACCCAAACCGGGGCCGCTGGCTTCCCAAGCCAGCACTTCACCACCGCGCCACTCGGCCGGCCCTAAACAAATTTTAAAAAGAAAAAATTCCAAGGAAAACAAAAGCCGCAGAAAAGCAAAAGTAATCATAGCAAACAATATAGTTTACCATAAATAGCATTTACATGTTCTTAATAATATAAAAACTAAATTTTGAATCTCACCAAAATGATAATCTAGCTATTTTAGAAAGAATGGTGCTTGTCATTGGAGAGGTGCAGGAGTAAAAGAGAGCTAAAAACATTCTCCCCTTCCATATTGGTAGATCAACAGATAATGCCTAAAAATGAAAAACCTCATGAAGTTGTAAAATGACCGTGTCATTTGGAGCTATGGAAGTAAAACTTTAAATCAGCCTAAAGCGTTGAAAATGCTTGGCAAGGGAAGAAGCCAGAGGGCACAACATAGAAAACTGCATAACCGTTCCTAACAATCCTTAGAGAACTGCTTATTTCAACATTTTAGTTTTCTATTTCTAGAAGAATGACTAGAAGTAGCCAACTGAAAAGCATGGAAAAGCGAGGCGAAGGGACCAGAATGAGAAAAGGGCGTGGTAGGTTAGGACCTAAAGGCAGCCATTTGGCTAACGTGGGATGGGGCGGAAGCGTGGCCAAAGCCAGGGCAGACCTTGCTGTGTCTCCACACAGGACACGAAGCGCTTCGGGCGACCACATGTTTCTGCATTGTTCACAGCTACACACAGACGCCACCACTAACCACTGTGGCCAGCACCCCTGCATCGGACCTTCAGCACCTCACTTCTCTGGGGCTTCAGTTCCTGCCTCATTTCCCCGACATAATTGTGTCACAGGTCCAAATGCATATGATTGGAAGATTCATGTGCTCTAAAAATGCACAAAATGATTATTAGTCTTTGCCCAGTAACCTTTTTTTTTTTTTTTTTTTTTTGAGGGCAGTGTCACTGGCCCTCATATGTGGGACCCGAACCGGGGCCGCTGGCTTCCCAAGCCAGCTCTTAACCACTGCACCACTCAGCCGGCCCTGCCCAGTAACTTTTTAACTTAAGCTCCCCATAAACACAGAAAATGCTGTGAACAACTGGCAGAGGATTTTTTTTTTTCATTTGTTCACTAAGAAAAAAACATTTGAATACATTTTGGAAATCTAACACCAAATAATAAAAATCAGCAGAGGAATTGATTTGATGCTGAATATAGACTAATGTGAGGAGATTTTTAAAAAAGAAAGAAAGAAAGAAAAATCTCTCCTAAATGTAATGTTCTCACCAAAAGTCCTCCGTCCTTGACTTTACCTTGAGAGGGCTGCACAGGAATACAGCATTTTTTTCAGAGACACACATCTTTAGAGAAAGAGTGCAGGACGTGGAAACAGAAAAGCTGCTCCTACTGTTTTTGCAGAATTGTTCTCTTTCTCTCATAGAGCAGGGCAAGTGCTAGATGAGATTGGCCATGGCAAATCCTTGACATTGGAGCTTTAAAACCTTGTGTTTCATAATGTAGCCACGTTCCAAGGGTTCCCAAGGAACAGCCTTACTTTAGGGAGCCATGAAGTTATGGATCAGATTTCCTACTGTCTGGAAAGTACATAGAGACACTGGGAGGGGGGAATATAAATGCACATGTAGAAAGAAAATCCATTGTTTCATGGTAGTTTGGTATTTTGATTAAATATTGATTGCATTGGGAGAGCATCAGCAAATTAACTGGTCAACATCCGTTTACGAAAACGTCAGAGGTGGACATGGGTTCCATGCGGGTGGGTGGTTTGGGCAAAGGTGAGCAGCCTTACCCCGGGGGTCCATGGAGCAGTGAGGGGTTGAGACTGATGTTGGTAGAAGGTTATTCCTTGTCCAAGCACTGAAGAGGATCCACAGAAGACTTGGAGAGTCTGAATGGAAAAGACAGGACGAAAGACCTGGCCCATCCACCGACAAGCTGTGTGGCCTCGGTGAGTCACCTGGGCCTCCGCTCTGCCTTGTACCATCAGGGCTCCCCACTCTGCAAGGTGAAGACGTAGACTAGCCAATCTTGCCATGCCTGCCCCAAAGCTCCAGGATTCTATAATACCTACCATCAGTCCATCAGTCAGCAAAGATGTCTGGGAGTTCCCACTGCCAGGCCCTGTCTGTGCTGGATGTCGGGACTCCAGCAGCGATGGGCCCAGAACCTGCCCTCTGGAGGCCAATGTCCTTACAGACAGCAGCTAGTCCAGTAGGCCAAGGAATATACAACAGATGCTGTACCCTCTAGTAGTCACGTAAATAATGAATTAAACTGAGAGAGCTTCTTAAGGCCATGAGGTCAGCTGGGGGAACTTAATAAGAGTTTGGGCATGCAATAAGACCCATGAAGGCCTGGACTTGGTTAGGGGAGGGGGAAATGAAATGCAGAGTCTAATGGAGACTCCAGAACCAATAGATGCCAAAGCTCACACCACAGACTCTGTGCTTCTCCCCGCCTTGCCCTGCCCCAGTTCAGACTCCCCAAGCTGCCTCTCCCTCCACCATTTCTCCTGTGCACCTGGAATCCTCTGTCCCATGGCCTTTGAGCCCCCACACCCCCTCAACATACTCATAGAATGTTCCCACCGCTGAAATGGCACGTGGTCCTGAGGACAAGAGGTTCCCTGGGGCCCATACGTGGAAATGGTTCATCTTCCAGGGAGAGGATAGGAGGTTGGCTGGTATTTTTCCGCCTTCCCATGTGGACCTGTCGTATTTCCAGTGTGTTGTCCTCTTAGCCATCTTTGTGCGCCCCCCCTCCCAGGTGTTCGTGCAGAGCTCCGCCCACAGTAGGTACTCAGTAAGTACTTACTGAACAGACTTAAGTAGCATAGCCAGGCAGAAGAGGAGAAGTGGACGGCCAGCACACTGAGAATTAGAAGGAAGCACGCCCTCCAGCCGCTTGGCGAGCTGGCCAGCTGACAGCACGCATGGGTCCCACTGGGCCTCTAGGCTTCAGTGATTGGCATTGCTGCAACTTACATTTCTGCTGAGTAGGATCGTAAATATTAACCTGAGAACTTAATAGTGAGGATGACTCCTTCGTTTTCACATCCCAGACTCAAGGACAGAAATACGTGCTGTCACGTCCAGAGTATAATATCAATATATTATCGGGCACTGTGCATATAAGAAAAGCACATTTTCCGGAATGTGCCCTTCTTTGCCTTAAAGCGGTGGATAGAAAATGACCTTTGAGATGGCTGGGACAAAGCCCAGAATGCTGCTACATTGGAAACCTGTGTAATGGCTAAGACAGCTTACCTCCAGATTAATTATAGATGCTCTGCCATTTCAAGATTGCATTAGGAAGGAAGCGTGTCACCAACTGTGATCGATGGGTGGAATGTGAGTCTCGGCTGCATCCTTTTAAAATAAATAAGGTGAGGCTTGAAGAAAATTGGAGATCACTTTTGGTTGAGTGAAATAAAACCTGTTTAGCTCATTCTTTGGAGTTGCGAATTGCCTGGGAATCTACAAATCTGCAGCCTCCCTTCTACAGATATATTCAAAGAGTCACAGAGGAGTCATTTAAAACCTAATGCTTGACTTCTTGCCTTGGTTTCTAACCAAAACTAAAAATTAAAAGACAAAAGAGAGGAAAGTTGACTCCAAGAAGAAAATTGAGTTGTGAGTAAATAAGGTGTCCAAAAACCAAAAGGGGAGACATGAAAGAACAGAGGTAATTTTTTAATGATTTTGTCACCGCCCTGGAAAAAATTGTCTGGAACCTCTAATGATTCATATCAACCCTCTTTTTGTATTCAGCTTTTATTTTTAATGAAAGTAATACAAGTACCATGTTCAAAGTGCCAGATATTTCTATATGGTTTATTAGGAAAAACAGCCGCACAATTTTCAGTGGGGTATTTTGTTGTTATTTGTTTGTTTCTTCTAGTGTTTGTCTCCAAACTTCTGAAGACTTTTATTTGACAGTGAAGGGATCAGCACATTTTTCCTATAAAGGGCAAAATAGTATTTTAGGCTTCAAAGAGACCATAAATAAGGTTTCCATTGCAGGTACTCAACTTTGCCATGGTAACATGAAAGCAGCCATAGACGATACATAAACACATGGGCATGGCACCATGTTCCAGTAAAACTTTATTTATGAACACAGGCAGCTGGCCCATGAGCCACAGTTTCCTGACCCCTGGGCTAGTCCTTGAATCTCTGTGTTTAGTCCGTCACTGTCAGCTGACTTTGTGCTGGGGAAGATGAGGACTAGGCTCACTCACAGACAGCCACCAGCTTCCCAGTGCCTCCCCTCCGCGTGCTTTCTGTGGGCCACCCACCCAATGGGATGCTGCACTCACTTTGGTGAGATCAGTCTGTATTATTTACATTATTGCAGCTGTATGCATGCTATTCATAGCTGAACCATATACAGTAAAACCTTGGATTGCAAGTCACTTGGTTTGCGTGTTCCACAGACGAGCAAACATTTCTAATACATTTTAATGTGGTAAATGAGCGATGTATTGCAATATGAGTAGTCTGTTTCCTAGAACGTATTATGCTCACAAACCAGGGTATTACTGTAATTACATTTTCTTTCTTGAACAATATTTTAGTTTCCTTAGAGGTAATAATGGTCTTGCTTTTCCATTTATTTAATTTTCTATGATTTGATGTATTCAAACTGAAATTCTCTCCCAGTGTTTAAAATCTTCTCTCAATATGTTTTCCTAAGATACCCTCTGCATTCCATTTTCTTAGAGGCATCTATCCCAGAGCATTCTGACTAGAAAGACCTACTGTCATCCTTGCATCTCTCTTCTCCATCGCCATATGGATTCCCTTTGGCGTCTAGACTGTTAGAGCCCCCCTTATCTGGCTTCCATGACCACTGCTTTCGCAGTCTATTTTTTTTCCCATGGGGCCATCTTTCTGTTGCTTCCTGAGAAACGGGGCATGGGAGTTACATTTTCTGAAACAGTATAAGTTTGAAAATGTCTTTATTCTCCTTCACACTTAATTGAGGTTGCACTGAATATAGAATCCTCAGTTGGAAATTATTTCTCTTCTGAATTTTAGGAATTTTTCAGTTGTCAGCAGTGTTGCTCTCAGGAAGTTCAGTTCCATTTTAATTCTTGGCCCTTTACTTAAATACAGTGTTATTCTCTCTCAAAGCTCTTACGTTCTTATTCTTCTCCCCTATTTCCTGAAATCTCCTAAAATTATTTGATTTGGACCTTTTCTATTAGATACTCAGTGGGCCTTTCACCCTGGAAAGCCATTCTCTTCAGCTCTAAGACATTTCTTTGAATTAATTTTGGGGGGCAATTACTTCTCTTCCATTTTCTGTGCTTTCTTTCCAGAGCCTACGAGTACGTTCAGATATCAGACCCTGTGGACTAATCCTCTAATTTTCTTATTTTTTCTCTCACTTGTTCAATTTCTTTGTCGTTTCCCAAAAATCTTAAAAGGTGACCTCAAATTGCATTTCAAAATTTTTTGATGAGTTTTTCATTTGTCATTATTTTCTAAGAGCTCTAAGTTTTGTTCTTTGAATGTTTCTTTTTTATGTTAACTGTTCTTGTTTCATGAAAGCAATATATTGCCTCTCTGAGGATATTAATAACACTTTTCTTCTAGTTATCCTTTCCCTACTCAGTCTCTCTTTCCTTCAAGTATCTTTCTTTAGTTTGTTTGTTTGTTTATATTTTTCCCCCTTTGGCTTTCTTCTATATTTGAGACATTTCCTCAAATTTGAGAGCGGCCCTGAAAATGTGAATGAAGTTCTGTGCACACAGATGGAACCTGTGGCCTGTAGGCTCCCCTGGCTGAGGTGTATCATTGGGAGCCTCTGACGGACATCAACATCACTGTCTTCTCTCGGGCTACTCAGAAGCTCCGCCTGGCTGCCCATGTCCTCACAGCTGAGGGGGAAAAGGGCTGTGGAGCTGCAACATTGGGTGTGTGAACTTTGACTTCCTATCCCTGTTTTCGGCACAGAACCCCTGCCTTCCCAATGTCCGGAGTCCCCCAGGGGAGAGACTCTCCGTGATCCCCTTATTCAAATTTTGAATGAAGGAAGGCAGTTTCCTGGTGCAGGGACCTAGGGATGTACCTGTTCTTAACAAACTTGCAATGGATTCTCCCTCTTCAGCTTCACATTCACACCACATCCACTGGGAACTCTTGCCATGAAGCGCTTAACTTTGGAGGGTTTTGCCGTTTAAATCTGGTTGCTTCTCCGCTCTCTCCACTGAGGCTTAAGTTTCTGTTCCTTTGGATATGCTGCCACTTGAGACGGTTGCATTATTATTCAGCTACTAGAAAGCTGTTGTCCCCTCTTTCTCTACTCTTTGTCCTTGTGTTTTCCACTTTACTCTTCCTTTTTGTAGCATTTATGGAGAAAGCAGAGGTTCATGTATGTGTTCAATCCACCGTTTTTAACAGGCAGCTTCCGACACTTCTATTTTAGAGGGAGGCCGAAGTATACAGAAAAGACATGTTTAAACTATTCTGATTTTTAAAACTAGAGTCATGCCATTATTTTTAATTTGCTTTCTTGAGTGGATTAATTGGTTAATTAAGGAATTTACAAAGAATTTTTTCAAATAGTGAGATTTTGCTAATTTTTCAAATAGTAAGGTGTTGCTAATTAAAATCAATTTCATGTTTCAATACTACATGGCTTTTCTTTCTTCCTCCAACAGTGAATTAATTTTCTTATGCTTTAAGAAGGATGATCAGGAGACAACATAAAATTATATATAACTGCATATGAATTATATGTCAGAGGATTACATGTAAATAATTTATAATTATAAAATTACTATATGATCATTGTAGGAAACTTGGAAAAAACAAAAGGCATAAGAGAGGCTTTTAAGATAAGTTTAAAAATCAACTATAGTCTCAACAATTACAGAAAGCTTAACAGTATGTTATACATGCATGACTAAGATCTAATGGACATACATATGTATCATTTTTAAATTAACATTTTTTTAAATGGATCCAATTTTAAAAGTTTGGTGTATACCTAGATTTTCTAAAAGACTTCTGCTCTATGAAAGGCAACATTGCAATAATGGATTTAAGTGTATTTATTCTTTAAGCTTCTTTGCATGTTGAAGAATTGTAGGCCTGTTGTATGTAGTTCAAATTCAGCCCCACACGCATGTGTCAGCCACACTCCTCCTCACGGTCATCCATGCTTGCACCCCACTGCTTCTCTGCCCTTCAGGCTTTACGTTGGGAAATCATTTTATTTGACCTGCTGCCTTCAGTTGAGATGAAAAGGTTTTTCATTGCTCTCGTTACAGAGAGAATAGTAGCAGAAACAATCAGAAAATTCATGAATTATATCTTTTCTGTATTTTAAACTTATTATCTTTCCAGCCTTATGAGAATGCCTTGATAAAGCACCATTCTTGGAATTTGGGGTTTTCATGTGCTTGGGTTTTATAAGCCCTGCTTTGCCTACCACCGAACCGCATTTAGTACAGACATTTATGTACAAAAAGTATCTCTTCAACAACATACAGCTTCTGAAAGCAATATCGAGGCCAAAGTACATTCATAGTTATGATTTGCACTTTCTTTTAGCAAACATGTGCTAAGGTCCTGCCTCTTGGTTGATATAGTACCGGTTATTCTCTCCCAGCATGCTCCTTAGAACAAGAAGAAAATTCACCGTGAGGGCGGAAAAGCTGGTAGGAAAAATGGATGGCAAGAATCCAGCAGAAACCCAGTCTCAAGAAGCGAGGTTTTAAGGATAAGGAAGTGCAGAGCGATCTACAGAGAACAGCTGAGGTTAGACATGGGAAGCTGGTCATTAGCCTGAAGCCTGGGTCCAACTCAGAGCATGACCAGCAGCCAGGACAGTCCCTAGGCCCAAGGACATAATCGGTACCAGACTCTGGGATGGGATTAAACATTCAGGTGGTGTTCGGGGGGCACGTGAGGATTTCCGAGGTAGAAAACTAGGTAGATGCAGGTAGTACCCACACAGCTCCTTCTGACACTTACTTTATGCAGAGTGCTAATAGGAATCATTATCTGGTTTCCTACCCTTGCCAAGACCCAACACAAAGTAGAAGAATGTTCTGGGTGGAATATCACAGGCAGGCACATCAACTACAGAACAAGCAGGCAGCTGGTGCTTATCAGCAAGAAACGAGATAAATGGTAAGATCTGAGAAGTCAAAAATCCTATGGAATCTCCTCTTACAGAAGAGCAAAGAGCCTAAATAGCTCTGTAGGCACCAGTGTCTATGTTACTAAAGAGCCAGTCAAGAAAAGACCATTGCTATTCACTTGAAGGGAGCAAAAATACAAAAATTGGGGGTAGGTGTTCCCACCCAAAATAAGTTTGGTGCTTGAGGCTTCCATCCTTTAAAGGAGGGAACAGTTTATCTGGACTGGTTCTGCCTCATTTGGCAGCCCTGCGTTTTGTTTTTTTTTGTTGTTGTTTTTTTCTGAAGCCACAATGAGGTTATTAAACGGTTCCATAGATCAAATGAGGTCGCATGGATGCCTTCTCCCTCCCTGAGAATGAGGGACAGCAATTTAAAAACATCCTGTTACTATTCTGATGATGGGCGCCTATAACTAAAAACCGGTCATATCAAGGTAAACTGCAATCCTGTTAACCAACCTTCGTGTCAAAGCAATATTAGAGCCCACCCAAGTTTCATAACCGCTGACATTTTAAAGCATACGCTTGCTTCAACAGTAAAGAAAGTCTTGGTTTCCTCAAGCTGGTTTCTAAATTCATCGTCATCCAAGGGGATAACAAGACTGCATCCTTGTCCAGCAGGGATGGGCTTTTCATCAAAGTCCCATTCAGACCCTCCGACTTTTGGAATGCTTTTCTTGGGAAGGGCTGAGACAGCCCCTCCTCCGAGAGGCTGTCTCCTGTGGAACCTAGCTCTTGGAATCAGGAGATTCTTGCAGAGTAATCAATTTCAGTGAAAGATACCTGAGCTCTTGGCTCACATTCCACTTTCTTCAAACTGCCACAGAGATTTACTCCCCCACTGTGAAGTCACCTGCTGTCACCTGCTGATGGCTTTACCCTCCCCCTCTACCTTCTCATTTCATTACCAGCGTGAGTGTTCACACCCTTCAGTGTGAATATGACAGGTGTTAATGAACTAGCTCAGGCAATTTTTCTTCTAATGAATCTAGCGATAGCTTTAAGCAAGTGAAAAGGGGACAGCAACTGTCTGTGGGCATCTGAGAAAACAAAAGCAAGTGGGGTATGAGTCCGATTGTTCCGTGAATCTGAAAGAGCCACAGACTTCCTAAACTGACTTGGGTGTCCCTACCTAGGTGCTGGGGGCCTTAGGGCCCTGGATAGTCCCGCCTACCCAAAAGCATTCATATCAGGCTCGTGTATAAGCAGGTAGCATGTGGCCTGTAAGTTGCAGGAATGCCGTTAACCTTTGCAGATGCTCTCTGTGTTCTGAATGGGTAATTGCATGTTTCCTTCAGTTAGGAGTTACCACCTCATCAAGATTCTACAACCCACGCTAGAATTTGAATCTCCCTGTGACAAGAGGGATTTATTCCGAGAGGGTAGAGAGGGGAAAAGAGGAACGTGGCTTGCTTTCTCTGGTGCAGAATGGTCAGGGAAGAACAGATCAGAGATCAAAAACTCCCTCTGTTATAACTCAGTGCAGTTCCGGCCTGCGTTTTCCAAGTTTTCGGCAAACAAAACATTAGGAAAGGAACCATGGCCTCTTCTCGTGAAGGATTTATTTTAATCACTGCCTCAGAGCATGCTGCTTTTGATGGCATTATAGGCTATTCCTGAAGAATTTGTCATCGAAGACGCTATTTGTCAGTGTAGGCTATTTGTCGGTGAATGGAGAGACTGATGAATCGGCTATTAACACAGATAAGAAAGCATATTGATTAAGTTGGCTTTGTATTTAGTAACATACTAGACAGCAGCAATGCATGGAAAATACACTCTGTAATGAAGAACTACCTTTTCCTTTACGTTCCATTAAGACTCTTGCATATTTTATTCTGGCAACCGTACGTAGGTCATGACTATGATGAAAACATCATCCCATTGTGATTATATTTCTTTACCACCAAAGTAAAATACAGGGAAATTTTTATAACTTTCTCAGTACAACAATAATGATGATATCAAAACTCTGTGTCTTTTCAATGTCTCCAGTTCATTTCCTCTCTCAAAAGCCCTGTAAGTAGAATCGGCTGGGGTGGGGGGTGGGGGGAATCTGCATTTGAGAATTTGAGATTGTGGATGTAGATGGCCACATTTTCCTTCCTTCGGGAGAGGGCGGCCCATTGCCTTTCCTCTGCATCCCAAGCCCTCGTTTCAAATGCTGCTGCATTCCAGTGGCTAATGGTCGCGCTGCCCTCCTGAGCTCTGCTGACCAATGGCTGTGGGTTGGGAGACCACATTCAGACCTCATGGAGTTGATAGGCCTCATTCTCTCTAGAATTTTTTTCTTTTTTCTTTTTTGGTTTGTTTTCTTCTTTTCTTTGGCACTGGACTACAGGAAGCGGCAGGTAGTAACGTACCCAAGACAGAGAGCTGAGACCTTATAAATAATTGTTAGGTGTCTGCTCTACACCACGGTTGTGCTGGACCCTGAGATGACAACAAAGGTGAATCAGACGTGCCTACTGTCATTCCAGCCCTTAGACCAAGACAGATGCAACAAATCATTGAATACCTGTTAGAAATCCAGCAGGATTTGTTTTTAACAACTTCTTAGTAAGGTGATGCATTATATGCTGTTTCTGAAGAATTCATCCAAGACGTTAGTTGTCAAGGTGGGCAATTTGTCAGTGAGTGGAGCGGCTGATGAACTGGCAGGTTACATGATACGTATGCTTTCAGAGTAAAGAGGGGTTTCTTCTAATAATGCGGGGGAGCATTTGGATGAGGGACCCACTCAAAGAAAGGCACTGATACAGAAAATTAGACGTCGGGGTAGTACTGCAAGTGTGGGTGGCAGTAGACTGCGCATGTGACATGGACATGAAGTGGAGTCTTCAAATCAGAGCATGAAGGCTGAAGCCCACGTTAGGGAATCTGGACTCAGACTTGGCCCAGCCACACCCCTTCCTCCCTCCCAGGTCAGACCTGAGCTGGGGGTACCCAGCCACACCCCTTCCTCCCTCCCAGGTCAGACCTGAGCTGGGGGTACCCAGCCACACCCCTTCCTCCCTCCCAGGTCAGACCTGAGCTGGGGGTACCCAGCCACACCCCTTCCTCCCTCCCAGGTCAGACCTGAGCTGGGGATGCCCAGCCACACCCCTTCCTCCCTCCCAGGTCCCTCGTCTTCTTTCCAGGCCACAGCAGGATCTTAACTGTCTTCTATTCCCTGCCTCCTCCTCCTGCCTCAAGAACCCGTGATGGCAGGGCACTTTCTGACTGTGCTCTTAACTCCTTCCCCGTGCCACTCATGTGTCTAGTTTCTATGGACCTGAGCACAAGGGGCAAACCCCCTTATAGGAAAGGGAGACAGGAGTGAAAGGACTCCACGCTTCAATGCGGTTTTGGGGAGGCAAAGTCTGGAGCCAGGAAAGAGGCGAGAGAGAGAAAATTGCTATAGTAATTGAGTCAAATCCAGGGCCTTTATGTTTTAAAATATGTGTGAAAGGATCACATTTTACCTGGTAAAATCATGATGAATTAAGAGAGAAGAAAAAAAATCCGGTAAACATTGGCTTCCACTGAGTAACAATCATAACTACTCTAATTGTTTTTCAATTGCCCAACTATTGTATTGCATTGAATACATGTATAGTTAAGTCATGTAAGGCTTATGCGCTTGTAACACAAAATTCCAGTGTTTGCGTGTTTCGCCTTCATATTTTATTCTTTGGGTGCTATGACGTGATAGGATGCTTTGCTCACAGTTACAGGGAACATTATGAACAGGGAGCTCCAAGAGAAAAGGATCGTTGGCTTGGTGAACACAGGGGCCCCTGGCTGCTCTAGAAAAATGTCTCGGTTTGTTTTGTAAACATCTTCATCCAAAGCAAGGCCCTTCTGAACCCTGCCAGTTTTTGTCACTATGGTAACATATTATAAATCAGACTTAGCTAGTAGCGAAGCACAGTGATGTGTCCTGGATACTAAAACAGACTAAGGCTCCCTGCTAAATAAGAAAAATTTCACAAATTATTGTCAATCACACATTGAAGTAAACTCTGGGGGAAGGCACAGAAGCACCATTATTCACATCACTGAAAATTAAACCAAGCCATCAATCTGTCTGCCTCTCAGCCGTTTGGTCCTTTTTTGAGTGACGCTTCAGAGATCAGTATTGGAAACGGGGGGAGGAGATGTCAAACAGTTCACCAGGATAAGTGTTTTCCTATCAATCTGCAGAAAAAGAAATGAGGTTCAAGTCAAGTATGAGATAGGAGCCTATTTCTCCTTGTAATAATGGCATGCTTGTGGACCTCTGACACAGAATTGGCGATGAAGCTATAAAAGTCGTTGAGGAAGCAGTGTGTATTGGTAGGAATCTGATCAACTTGGGTGAAATTCCTGCTCTGCTACCTATTGGCTTTCTGTTCCTGGGTGTCCACATCCATAAAATGTGGTATAATGATAGGCCCACCTTCCCTGGCTGTTGAGAAAATTAAACGAAACGAAGTACATGATGCTTTTCGCACATAGAACAGCATATAGTAATGTTCAGGGAGCTTGCTGGGTCATGGGCTGTGTCTGCTTAGCTCATCCTGTACCCCAGGAGTGACCAGGCACGTGGCACATGACAAACGCCCAAGAAGTACTGGTTACATGGATTAACTAGTGAATGGTAACCAATCTGACATTATTATTTTACATTCTTTGATGTTTCAATAGCTGTGCAATCCTCCGTTATGTAGGCATAATTTCCCTAACCTTATATCTCTGTAGTTTAATGTGTGCTCAATATTTTTTTATGCACGTCTCTGAGATTGCCATCTCTCCCTCCACACAGCCAGGAAGAGGGCTTCATGGTGCGGCAGGACAGTCTACCCACACCTGAAAAATGAATCTCTGGGCATGCTAAAGATAAAGGCTCTGCAGTCACGCTCCAAAATTAAGTTAGAATGCTAGCACTGGAGCGGGCCTGGGGTCCAAATTCTTCACCTGAGCCACAAAGAGCTGCTTGGAGAGTAAACAACAGTTAATGCCAGGTCATCCATGAGTCCAGTCCTAACTCCTAGGCCAAATGATCTTGCTCTAGACCAGTATTTTTATGTATAGGCGTGTGTGTGCGTGTGTGTGTGTATGTCTCTGTGTGTGCATGTGTGTGAGAGTGTGTGCGTGTGTGTGCGTGTGTGTGCACATGTGCGTGCATGTGTGTGTATGTGTCTGTGTGTGCGTGTGTGTGTGCGTGTGCATTGTGTGCATGTGTGCATGTGTGTGTGCATTGTGTGAGTGTGCGTGTGTGTACATGTGAGTGTGTGTGCATGTGTGTGAGTGTGTGCATGTGTGTACATGTGATTGTGTGTGCGTGCATGTGTGTATGTATCTGTGTGTGCATGTGTGTGAGTGTGTGTGCATGTGTGTACATGTGAGTGTGTGTGCATGTGTGTGTGTATCTGTGTGTGTGTGCATGTGTGTATGTATCTTGTGTGCATGTGTGTGCAAGGGTGTGCGTGTGTGTGCGTGCTCATATTCTGCATCTTGCTGCCCTCTAGGTGCGCAGTTGATGGTGCTGACCGTGCGTCTCGTTAGCCTGCATTTGACCCAGATCACGGGGGGTTAGAATTCAGGCCGTCACATCTCTCATTTTTCAGTTGAGCTTAAGTGACTAGGAAGACTGTATAGGACATTTTGGTGACTTCCTCGTGTGCAAATTTGGACAGACGGCATGAGGTGAGCTCAGACTGTTACTATGAAAAGGCTTCCAGGTTCACTGTCCAAAAACCGCACATAGGATCACCCACCTGGGAGAATGCAACGTGAATTTAAGAAATTCTGCTCAGTGACATCACTGAGCTGACCAGACTGAGGGAAAACGATTGCTCTTGAGGAGTTGTAAAAATATTGGCCCCAGCAGCAAAAGGTGTCCATGCACCCAGAACTGATGCCTGTCAGGCCCCGGCCTGTCGGAAGGCCTCTCTGTGCAGAAACGTGTGGCTATCTGGTCTGCCAGTCCATTACATGCAGATGAAAGATGCGTCCTCGAGAGAGGGCTGCTCTAGCATTACGAGTGTTTGCTCGAGGTTTTGTGATGTTCACGAAATGGGCCCAGTGATCCTCGCAATGACCCAAGGGTCAGAAGATGTGGCGGGGACACTCCCATTCAAACGGATGACGGGTAACACGGCCACGATCATCATCTTTACTTAGCAGAGATTCCAGCTGGATCCCAGCTGTGCCTGGCCAGGATTCAGCCATGTCTGGGGGAAAGAGGGCTGTGGGATCGAGCAGTCTGTTTCCCTGAGGGATCCCTGGGTCTCTTGGGAAGGGACTCATTCAAGGGAAGAAAGGACAAGATACAAGATATGAAACACAGCCCATTCTCAGGGTTGAGGGCCCTGTGGGCTTGAGGTCCAGGGTGGTGACTGTCAATCAAGAGGCCTACCAGTGACTAAGCCCTCAGGAAATAGCTACAAGCAGCCATGCTGCAGATAACTGGGCTTGCAAAGGAGCCGCAGGTCACACTGCAGACCTTCTTAAGAAGCCCTAGAGATGTGGCCGATGGACTGTCCCAGGTCCGAGAGAACCCGCGTGGTAGGCCCAGTTCTGTCGCTCGGAGGAAAACCCCAGCAGATTCCAGGGACCACGGGCTGCACCAGCAGAGAGCCCCCAGACCCAGGATCTCAGTACCAGCCCCAGGGCCAGGCCGCAGAGCGCTGTCACTGCCGTCAGATTCCAGGAGAGAGAAGTTAGCAGGAGCTTTGTGCCACAGGGGAGGACTGACCACCCAAGGTGCTGCCTAGGCGCCCCAGCAATTGTTGGGGAGACTTTGGGAGAGCCCCTAAAGTCACTGCCGGGAAAACGCTGCTTTGTGGATACTGAGACTCCTGATTTAGCCCCAAGCCAGGGTCTGCAGGCGCGCCTTTCCCCAGTGTCTGTCTCTGAGGCAGAACTGTTCAAAGACGGGGCAGATGAGGCACAGGAGGCAGAGGCATCTGCACTCAGCTCAATTCCCTCTCAGCTGCATTGTGTCTGGAGGAAATAGAAGCATGACTAAGCTGATCTGTATTCTGCCAACCAAGGGAAAATATAATTAACACGTCAGCGAGACTCAGAAAAGCCCATGGGAACCAACGTCCAAGAAGGAAAGGGCTCCCGCAGCTCAAGGTGATGTCAGAGCAAAGAAAAGTCCACCCTTCTCTAATCCCCCAGTGCATCCCATGCATACAGTTCAATAAAGAGAAGACAATGAAACCTAGGGCAACCTTGCTAATGAAAAGAAACTACTAGGGCTCCGGAGTCTAGGTGGGGGAGTCACGGTGGGGGATTGGCCCTGCTTCTTTAAGTCAGCTGATTTCTGCAGCTCTGCTAACACCCCGCAGACACCAGGAAGGAGTGAGACCAGTTGCTGTATCGCATATACACCTAGCTTATAATTACGTGTCCGGAGACAAGCTGAAGCAGGCATCCCACCAAGAACTGAATTGTGAAGGCCGGCAGCAGCCTTGAGCCTGCTCCCCAACTAAGAACCTCCTGAGAGAAAGGCCAAACAAAACTGCTTTCTCATCCATCTAATTGGCCCTCTCTTTCCCTCTGGTGACTCCAATTTGTATTTAGACACTATTTGCTAAGTTTGATAGATTTTTATTTACTTAACATTACCTTTAGCCTTTATGATATATTCTACTGTGGTATTCTCTAAAGCCTTTCATTATTTTACCTTTCTTTTTTCATGACTTTAGCAAATTAATGCTTAGCTTCTCCTCGCTTGAAACTCCTGTATCTTTCATGCAGCGGCCAAAACTAAGGCATGGGCGGGTGGCTTCCTCCCTCCCTCCCTGCCTTCCCCTCTTTCCATTTGCCCACATGTATTTATAGCTGCGTCCTGCACTTAACTTCTGTATAGTCAGGCATTGTTAAATTGTCTGGCTTAAATATCTGCGTTTCATTATGGGACTAGCTTCATTTATTCACTCGTTCTACACAAACTTAGAGAATATCGATGTTGGATTTGAAGCCAGTGTTAGAATGATCTCTGATTCGTTCTGTCTCATTTCACAGAGTTAACAAAAAGTTTTTAAACTTGATTCATTTAATCTTTATGATGGCTAAAAGATGCTTTCTTTTTAAATTGACATACAGTAAAATTCACCCTTTTTAGTGTCCAGTTCAGTGAGTTTCGACAAACACATATTTATTCAGGTAACCAACACCCTAAACAACATATGGAACAATTCTGTGTGTAACCCCCGAATTTCTCTTGTGCCTTTGTGGTCAACCCACCCCTCTGATCTCAGCCTCTGGGTGCCACTGATCTGTTTCCTGTCCCTATAATTTTGCCTTTTCCCAAATGTCATTTGTTACATAAATGGAGACATACAACACGTTGGCTACAGCATTTTGAAAGATCATCTATTGAAACAAATATTGGAGAAAGGGCTGACTCTTCTTCATTTTTTGGTGTCTGTCTCTTATAACCTGATAGGACTATATCATCTTGGGGATCTTAATCCTTCCTACAACACATGTGATCTAATAGAAAATCAAGGTGAGGCAGGCATTTCATTTGGTAAACACAGACGAGGAGGCCCTTTGTAAAGGTCAAGTTGCAGCTTCTTAATTTTCTCTCCCATGGCCAGAATTTTTCATCCCCCTGCCTACCCTCCCACCTCACTTACCGCTACCCTTTGCAAACTCCTAACTCTGATGTGACCAATAATTGGAGGAGGGGGACCATTCCTGCTGCTAGACCAGGAGGCAGCAGTGTTACCAGGGCTTCAGCTGCCCCACCTTGATCTGAGGAACACCGTCCCACCTCTTTCCTACCACTTCTATCTTCCCTTTCTTCGGGAAGCAACATATACAGAGAAGAAAAATGCTTGTGTTTATAGGATGCCAGAATATTAAGGTGCTCCTGAAAAGTGCGGGATGATTTAGCCCTTTCCAAAGGAGAACAGAGAAGGATGTGCAAGAAGAAAAAAACCAGCCGGTGCGGTTTTCATGCGGATCAGAACTTGAGAATTACACAGGTGTCCCCTGCTCCAAGAGTGCAGGAGATGGACCTGGCTATAAGGAGTCGCCATGCTAGGCTTGAGCAAGACTGAGGGGCAAGAGAAGGTCACACGGAGTTCAGGGGAAATCAGCAAACATTGTATTTATTTTTCCAAACCCCAGTTACCAAATGTTCCTCAGAAATAATCTCTATGAACCATCTCTGTCTTTCCCTGCCTATAGCATCCAACACAGCCAGCCGTTCCACGCTAACCCCATGATTAATCCCATCCACAACAAGAATAGGCATCATTTTCATGGAATGAATAAATAAATACATGTGAAAAAAGTTTTTCCCAAAAAGCCAGGCTCCCAAAGCCCTACTTGCAGATCAGCAGTATCCGACCCAGAGAGCCTATGAGCTCAAAGCCCAAACATCAGAAGAGGCAGACTCGCTCGTGTGCTGTGGGGATTGCCAACATGTGGGAGGCTGCACGCAGATTATATTTAAATACCAACAAAACAAGCAAAAAACTCCAGTCCATGTATTAGGCCTTGCCTTGAATTACATTGCTGGCTCCGTGCAATCCCATCTGTGCCACCAGCCCCAAACTCCACTCCGCGTCTTCCGTCCTCCCTTCACCTGCAGCTCAGAGTCCAGGCTCAGGTCCCACAATCCGGGGCTGAAAGCAGCCGACAGGAATTCCAGTGGCGGCGACCAAGGACGGTCCTAGAGGGTTCTGAAGTCTGAGTCGGCCAGTGGGAAACACGTGCATCGCCAAAGCGAGGGGCACACCTGAGCCCGGGCAGACTGCACGAGGCAAGTACGTGCCTCCCTCTGGAGGCTGACTACGTTGAGAGGCTGGATTCCTGGAAGGGTGCGCTGCTCCCCACTCCCTCCGGAGGGGCCAGGGAAAGCCAGGGTGAGAGTGAGTAAGTCCACGCGCTAAGCAGGGCGCTGTCACCCGGGTTAACACCCCTGCAAGCAGTGCTTTTGCTAAAGGAGTTCTCGGGCTCCTCTGGTCTCTGCGGTCTCGGGTGTTCTTTGGAGCGGAATAGCTGTAGGACTGAGTCGCTCAGAGTGCTTGGGTTTGCTTTAGAAGCACCTCCCGTTTTGCACCCTCCAGGGTCCCTGCGTGGGGAACAAACAGGTCAAAGCAAAATAAGCAAAAGCTGGGAGAGTTATTGCTTTGTGCGACGTGTGTATGTGTGTGTGTGACAGCAAAGGTGAGATTTACAGGGTGTGAACTGGAAATGTGTTCATAGGATTTCCAAGACTTGTTTAAAGAGGAGGGAGGACTTCCTTTTTAATTTCTAACAAATTAGTATGTTTTTATAACAAAGACGCTAATCAATAATGATAATAAGAATAATATATAATGCTTTCCATAAGGATAAACACACATATCCAGACACACACACACACACACACACACACGCAGACCCAACTGGAAAGTATCACCAAAGAGGAGCATGCAAAATAAATTATCCCCTAAATAAAGTAGAATAATTAATCATTTGAAAAAAGATAAAAGGTAGGGATTCCTTGACTCGTTATGTTAAATATAAAGTAATTGGTTCTGTTCACATCTTTTTTTTAAGGAGTAAAAAGAGCGTCTGATTGCCTGTTTGGTTTTCCTCTTTTGAAACCTTGCATAGTGTTTGATTATCCCCGAAAAGGCTTTGATGTTCTACCCTCGTGTTTGGCAGACAGCTCTCAGGACCTAGGTGATCCCTAGTGGGCACTGATAACCACTCGCAGTCAGTAAATAGAATCGATTCTTGCTTTTTCTTTGCATAAATACCCAATCATCACCATTAGCACCTCAGAAGTGCACCGCCTTCTGAATCTGTGCCGTTTCTTCCCACATTTCCTATTGATTGACATGATTAGCAATTGAAAGGAAGCTCTTCTTTTGATTAAGAAGCCAAAGAATTAAGGAAATCATGGGTTCTTTCAGGTTATTTATGCAGAGAATCCCCCAGCCAACCTATGCACTGTGTTTCATGGGGTGAGGGGGGGGAAAAGAAGGAACTAGAAGTCTCATTACCGATTCCCCAGGCCCGTCCTTACTGTTTCCAGAGCCAGAGAACTATGCAATCCTTTACAGGGCTCTAAGGGAACCTGGGGCCCCTCTCGTGTGAGTCAGGTCCACCTCACTAGCCAGCCTCGGGAGGCCGTTTCCTCTGCATTGGTCTGCATTGTGGCCCGCAGTTTGTGCTGCCCTAGGAAGTCAGCGCCTGCAAATATATCACACTCAGTCCACCCTGATTCTGAAGAAATACGATGGTGGCCAATCGAAACCTGCAATAGCACAAATCTAACTTTGGAAGGGCTCATTCCTCGTGTCCTCTTCACTTCCACTATATTATAATACCTCTTGCCAGATCACACCTGCTCGTGTGCGATGTTCAAGCTGGAGGTTTGCTCTGTGCAATCTATTCAGGAGGGGTTTCTTTGTTTTTAAATGGATGTCAGAGCTAACTCCACAGACCCAGTTCATAACAGTGTATTTGAAAGACTTCCTTGTATGCATAGCTGCTGGCTGTTACTTGAATCCCAAAGCTGCTGAAAATGAGTAATAGAGCTAATAACGGCGTCCCTTTCTCAAAAGTCTATTGTGTGCCACCAACTAAACTAAGGGCTCTACTCATATCATCCCAATTAATTCTCACTATGTACATTCTTAAGAGTTACCTGATATTATCCCCGCTTTACAGATCAGAAAACTGAGGCTTCAGAAAGGAGAGGTTACTAGCCTAGCATCACTCCCCTTCGAAGTGTGGCGTGGGAGCCAGGTCTGCCTGACTCCTAAATTCAGGGTCTCTCTGTCTGACTCGATTGCACTCACCTTCAGGTTCCCAGGCTTCTGAGGACAAGATAAATTTTAGATGAGTTACTGTGGCCTTTATGTCCCCTCACTAATGAAGGGGACACAGTTCAGACAAAATGCACTAGAACTATAGGAAACCACCGTACACTGACAGCTAATTGCTGACTCCCCCAAAGCCATAGTCCACCTTCTGCCCCATCTCTAATTCCCCAGTAAGAGATGGGGATGGGCAGGAAGAAGGCCGAGAAGGCGAGTGAGTGCCCCTTTGGCCCCCAGAGGAGGGAACACCTGCCTGCCCAGTGGAATTAAAAGGAGAGCAGGGGATTGAGTGAGCAGTACATCTGAAAGGTAAAAGTGGTTTGTTTCTCATTTCTTCTCCTTGTCTGAATCACCCAAGCCCAGGGCTGTTCATGTGAGAGAAATTGGGCCCCCCAGGGAGAGGCCTTTGCAATGTCCTTTAAACTACTCCGACACTGTGGTTTATCGCTGTGGTTTATCCTGTCTTCAAACCCTTCTCACAGCCAGGCTTTGAACAGGACAGCACAGATGCCAAATTTTGATCCTCAATACGAAGTCAGAAATGACACCACTGAGCTCCTTTCACCATTTTAAAGTCTGGGTGACTGACAAAATTCTGGGGCTGGTCACCCAACAGGTGATATAATCAGTATACCCCAACATGAGTTATCCAGATGTGAGCCACACCGAGCTAGCCATGTTTCCTTTTTGTGACATCATTGAAAAGGGGGTGTGTGAGACCAGATACTTGTAACTTAGGGCTGTGTTCTGATCAGTCTGGAGTTGTTGCTTATCTGCCAGGAATTGCACAGGCCCCAGGCCGGCCGGTCAGTTGGTTGCCTTCTAATTATACCCCTCCACTGCCCTGGGAGCGTGCTGTCCCTGGGCAAATGTCCGAAAGCCCTGTCAAATGATCTTGACTTCGTGTTTCTTAATTTGAGCAAAGCATTTGAGACAACCCACCATGGTATATTTTTGCACTCATTCAACAAATATTCATCAAATGTACATTATGTGCCAAGCCTTGTGGTAGGTGCTTATTCTGTGTTTGTTGACTCCAAACGGGAATTTGAGTTCATTGATAGCAGAGAGAACAAAACCAAGTCAAACATTGATTGCCTGAAATTCCCTTTGAAACAAAGCAGGAAGCTGATTAAATCATTCATTCCTGTGCTTCCTGGGCTCTTGGGGTGCACTGGTGCCCCCAGTCACACAGGTCTCGGCTCCGAGAGTCCTCTGACCACCCTCTCTATAGAACCTTGCCCACTCGTTTCTTATTCCCTTATGCTTCTCTTCATGGCACTTTTCATTCCTTCAAATTATCTCATAGGTGTATTCACGTAGTCCTTTGCCCATTGTCTGTCTCCTTAGACTGTGGCTTGACAATGGGGAGGCTTTTCAAAGGACCGGGCCTTTGTCCCTGGCTGTTCAACATACTTGTCAGTGACAATTGTTTCCTTTCCTGCTAATCGAATTTCCAGATGATGAAAAGTTAGGCTGGATAGCTGACATAGTGAATAAGAGAATCAAAATTCATTATACTAGCATATGGGAAAGCATGGTGATCATTGGAAAAGTGTAATTAAATGTAACTTATCAGTATTTGAAGTGGCTATAAATCGGAGCCAAAACCAATAAAACGAAGGTTAAATACTAGGCTCATGCATTTAGGTTAAAAAAAAAATCAATTACACAAGTTCAAGATGAGGAGAGCAGGAGGGTAGCACTGTGCACACGGGAATTTGCCAGAGATGGTTGTAGAGCTGCCATGGTGAACGGGTGGCTGAGCTGTCCCTGGGCTTTTTGGGATTGTCATCCAGGTGGGAGTTCCATGTCGGGAAGTGGACTTGCCGAAGCAGAAAGTGGCCAGCGGAGGGTGACTCGCTCAGGGGACAGCAGTGGACACTGGGGGCTTAGCCTGACGGGGTTGGGAGCTGAAGAAGTGGGGGGCTGCTTTTAACTCCCTGCCGGGTGCTCACGGCAGGAAGGAGAGTTTGCTGCATGTGTTGAGGGCTAAGGTAGATCCTCTGGGTCCTGGAGGGCAGATCTCCGTTCAGGGTAAGGGGATGGCTGCAGCCCAGAGCCCAGCCGTCACCTGGTAAGGACCAAGCTCGCTGTCACTACAGATGGTTAAAGAGAAGCCAGACAACCACGGAACCACAGGAAAGCTGGCACAGCCCGGCCAACTGGTCCCCATCATTCCAACTCTCCATGACCTGTCTGTTCCAACTTCAGTGTCTCCATTCGGGCAGACTTTTCTTCTACCTGGGCTGACATTTGCCTGAAACATTACTGAGCACACCTGGCTTCGTCTGTATGAAAGTGCTTTGAATCTGCCGGACTTGGGGGTGTCTGCTCTTGTTCAGTCAGTGAGTCCCTCCCATCCCCCTCCTGCAATATCTCCCCCTCGGCATCCCCCACCCTGCTCTGTCTGCTCTCAATCACCCACCTCACTGACCCAAGCCACTGGTCCAGGTGTACCTCGACAGAGGTGTGCGATGTGCTCTGGATAGCCTGCTCCTTCTAGTGGAAACCAAGAATCAGCCCGCCAATCCAGCAGCCTTCTCTTTATATTTGAAGAGAGCACATTATTAGTAAGGCATACATTTTCCCCCGAAACAAAATAATGTATTTTTCTGTGTTATTAGTGGATGTTTTTGTAGGACATGCAAAAATATATATATTGGGCAAAATATATATATATACATTGATCCGTGATTCAGTTTGACTCCAGTTTTCTCCTGGGTGCCTTCTATTCTATCACAGGGGGGATTCCAGATAAGGATAGAGAGCTCATCTCCCTGTAAGAGAGGCAAGGCCCTAGCCCAGAAAGTGGTGATAGTGAGGGACAGAGTAGCACAGCTCACAACACTACAGGATGTCAGAAGGACACACCAGCCCAGGCACTCATCATTCATTTGTTTGTAAGCCCCTCAAGACAAAAGTAGCCATACTCCAGAAAGCAGAAGCAGATAATGAGTCCTTACTGGTCGGTGAATGATTTCATTTCAATATGCATGCACAGCTTCAATCACACAGATGTTGGGTGGATAAACTAATGTGATAGATCTCTCATCAGATTCTGACCTAACCCTGTGAATGTCAGTGTGTAATATTTTCTAATTAGAGACTCAGAAAATGACTGATAAAATCCAATAACTATATAACCCTTCACAAAGCATCTTTGACCTGGAAGCCTCACATTGATCCTTGGAAGTAGATATTATTAATGGTTTTATCCTCATTCATGCATCTTCCTTTACTGCTGCCTTCCGAGTATATACCAGGGCCTGTGCTGAGTGTCAGGTCTCAGGCCTTGAAGAAAGATTTAGAGTCCCTGCTTTCATGGAGCTGACTTCCTAATGACAGAAAAAGTAGCAGACAAGATTCAATGAATACGTGAATGCTTTAAATCTCTGGTAAATACTATGAAGAAAGGAAAACTGGTGGCAGGATAGAGAATGATCAAGGAGGCAAGAGATTTAGGAAGGGTCCTCCAGGAAGGCCGTGGAGGAGTCAGAAGTAGGAAAAGGGGGTTCCGGCTCATGGGGACAGCAGGAGCAAAGGCCCTGGGGTCTCCTCAATACATGGAAATCAGGGATGGCTGATGAAGGTGAAAAGGAAGAGCAGAAGCTGGGATCCAAGAGGAGGCAGCCACCGCAGAGGGCCTGGGGGTCCTGGCAGAAAGTTTAGGTTTTACTAGGAGCTGAATGGGAAGTCACTGGAGGGTTTTGGGTCTCTGTGTAATGGACTGTGGGGACAGCTTGAGTGGAGGCAAGAAGGCCAGATGGAGGCACTGCAAGAATCCAGGTGGGCGAGATGGTGGCTTGAACCAGCTGGTAATTCATGGAGATGGGCAAAAATGGGCCAATTCCTGATGTGTTTGGGAGATATAGCTGATAGTCCCTGCTGATGGATTAGATTCAGGGCATGGGGGAAAGAGAGGCCCAGGTCCTCAATCCACCTGTTACAACGGAGGTTCAACGAGATTAAGGAACTTTTATCCATGGCCACAAAGCTATACATGGCGGGGCTAGGGCTCCAATTCAGCTCTCTGATGCCAAAATTACAACTCTTACTTCTCATTCTTGCATAATGATAGGAGATTTGCATTAAAAGGGGATAAATGAGCATTAAGCCCTATTAACTCCTTGATACTGACCCTTTTTTTTTTTTTTTTTTTTTGATGCTTTGTGTAGTAGACAATGCGTGATATCCATTGAACTAGTCAGTTAGTTCACGGTTCTTTGCAACCAGTTCCCGTGTTCTTTTGGAGCCGATATGCTGCCTCTGACAGTAGGGGTTTGTAATCACAAAATGCACTTCTGCTAAATTCTTTTCAGAGGTTGTCTTATCTTCAGAAGCAGCATTTCCTAGTAATATCATAAATTATTAGAGGGGTAGCAGGCAACAAATCCATCTCTTGTAAGGGCTCTCGTTGCGCTAATGTGTTCGTGGTTTTATTCAACTGTCCTCAGCAGACACACTGTTCTTTCAACTCTTCCTTTGAGCAGCAAATGCTATAAATTCTGGTCTTTATTCTTTGACTGATTTGTTAGGTGATTCAGAAAGAGTCCTTTCACCTCTGAACTCTGATTGATGTGTCCCCAGCCTTCTTATAGATCCAAGAATTGGAAAATAAGAACCAAAGAAAACCTAGAAATGTGGACCCCACGGCCTGTGGCTACACCTGTTCATTTATTCCATAAACAGTATTCCCAGCACATGCCAGGTGCTGGTCTGGGCGTTAGGGGGCAGCAGGCCTGAGGGGGCACCCCTCAATCCGAAGCTTCCTCCTGAATCACACAGGACCAGTTAAGGTTTTGTCGTCCTCACCTGCATCTCCCATAGAGCAGGCCCCCTTCTTTGCCTTCCTCCAAAGCCACCTGCACAGTATCTCAGGCCATTACCTTCAGAGCAGGACTGGCCCGATTCTGAGGGCAGAATTGTGATTTTGAGGGATTGTAACTCAACTTTGATGAAATGTGGTCCAAAAGCAGTACTACTTAATTGTGAACACAAATGCTGGTAAACAACCCCTAGGGAGATCCCGGGGTGCGTGCTTGGAGACCCCACTGTCTGCAGGGCGGGCACCCAGCAAGTGTTTGGGGGCCATTTTTGAATCTGTTAGGTAATGAGTGATTTCTCTGGGATTGCCCACTGTAGTCATGCCCCTCAGAGAATGCTAAGGGTGGGAGATCGGAGGACTGGAAATGGAAGAGGATTTCATTAAAGATACTACGGATCTGCCTTTATATAGGCATGGGTTCATATTTGGTTATGCAAAACTATGGATTCCGGAATGATTCATACCCAGAACCTGGAAATTGAGGCTGGAATGCTGCTCCCTTGTCTGTAAAACACTCCCTTTTGTCTCTGAAGGGACCTTGAAAAAACTTACTGTGGAAAAACCTCTCCTATGAATCATCATTATCTGATAAGGCTTCAAGCCGAGAGCATATTGTTCTATAAATTTTCTCTCACAAATGGCAGGACTATTCAAAATCTCAAACAGAATTCTGTTTGAATAAACAGCAGCCTTCCACCAGGGCGAAAGTTCTTTTAAGTAATTTTCCAGGGATGAATCTACACACACGCGCGCGCGCGCGCACAAAACACACAACACACAAACACAAATATCAAGAAGTGAAAAGGGAATTTGGACAAACTTCCAACTTAAATGTTCCCCATTTTGGCTGCAATGGCTATTATATAGTTGTATATATTTGGCAAAACTCATCGAAACTACATCCTTAAAATAAGTGGATTTATTGAATACCCATTAATACCTCAGTGAGCTTGCTTCCAAAAGTAAAAAGCAAACCCCAAATTTTCAATTTTATATCCCATTAATATTTCTGTGTCCATCTCTAGCTTCTGGTATGTTTATTACCAAGGATTTTGAATACAATCAGAATACTTACAGCTGTTGTCAAAAGCTTCTTGTATTGGGACCAAAGTTTAGGCAGGAAATTAACCTTTATCCCTAAATTCATGTTATTTTAAGATAAACAAATACACATCTCTGAATAACAAACTTGTGCAGCACACAGCTGGCTTGTACAACTTGTAAACTCAGAGAAACCCCAGGACTCAAGCCTTTCAGCGGCAGGCCTTAGCGGGTATCAGGGCGTCATCAAGAAGTCTATTGTATTTTGTAATGAACAGAAAAAAATCCTGTGGTAAACCTGTCAAACACATATTAGCATCCAGCATTTTGAAGCAAATATTAGGTCCAAGTATTTCTTTTCTGTCACATTTTTCTGGTTCCTTTTGATACGGACAACCTTTCATTCTTTGAACTGCATCCCAAGAAAAATCGTTGGCATTGCCAGAATTGTCCAGCTCCGTTGGGATTCAGACACCTTCCTGAAGTGGTCTGGGGGAATTCTTCTGGGGAGCCCTCAGACTGCTGGTCCAATCGAGGGCGTGCTGAGTGGGAAAATAGCCCGCTCATCCCTGTAGGAGACTGACTGCCTCCTCACCCAGCCCAGCCCAATCCACAAGCTGAGGGCCTGGCAGCCTCTGACTCAGGTCAGGACAGCTGAGGGGAGGGCTGAGGAGGCAGTGCCTACTCCCCTTTTCCTAAGAACCCCCCTTCCCTGGGACAGCTTCCCCAGACAGAGCCTCTACGACCCTCCCCAAAGGCAGAAACACACCCATTCTGAACACAGCCCCACTTTTTTCCTGTGTGCTTTATGTCCCAGTTCTCCCTCGCACCCCCAGAATCGTCCGCGCCCTTGGCTGGTGGGAAATTCACATTCCCAGCTTGGACTTGCCGTTAGACACATGTTAGCCAACTCCCAGCCTGGACGCTGCCATGCCCCTCGCTCCAGCCCACATGTGGGGTTCAGCCCCACTCTGTGCGGAGGGTGGGATGTTACTGTCGAAACAAAGAAAACCCTCCAAGGTGATTAAACAGGAAAGCTTGGCCTCAGATGAGATCTATGTAAAGCTTTCAGCTTCTGTGCACTCAGGAAAAGGAGAAGGTTAACAGATACTGTTGATTATCCTGAGGGCTAATGGATCCTGACTTAAGGAACACAAGTGAAGTGAACCCACTTTCTCCAGACGTCAGCCCCGCTGCTCCGTGAGGACACCCACTGCCCGGGTCCTCCGATAGGCTTTCCACATTAATCCCATTCAGAGCTTTCACGACACATTCATCTCAATCGTTGGCTTTTTCTCTTGTCCATTCTAAGTGTTAATATAATAGCTTGCCAAGATAACTTTACGGCCTTAGTGTCTGACTTGTTCTAACCCTGCTCCAGTGGTCTTCCTGTGCTGAGAAACCAGCCGGTTTCAATCTCCATTTATCAACTTGTTAGTTATTGAAGGACTCTACATCCAGAGTAGGATATGAAATAAGCCAGGGCAGACGCCCCCTGTGTGAACACTAACACGTAGAGTATAACGATATTTTCATTTTATTAGTATTCAGAGCTTTGACTTTTTAAAATTTTTCCCATTTGAAACACAGCATCAATTTTCCTCAGTGTGCACTTTTTTCCATTGTACTTGGCATATGGTCTCTCCACTCACTCATAAAATCGGCCAAAAAGGACTGGACATTAAAAGAATTATACCATAAAAATATTGGTCGTGTGCACTCCGAGTGACTAGGCTTTCTTCCTCCCGTGAGCTCCCTGGTGGTAACAGTCGCTGAGAATTCCACCCACAAAATGAATGATACCATCCCCGACGGCCATGCCGCCAGCCAGTGGTTCCTGAGTGCTGGAGGCCTCCCGGCTGAATTCCAGCTCAACCAGGATCCCAGAGGTGACCAAACACTAGAGCATCCTTGAGGAAACGCCTGTTCAACAAGCAGTGTGCACGTGTGGGAAGTGTGATTCCATATATGCATATGGAATCAAAATGATTATAGTTAGCGTGTGGATGTTCATATGTAAAAAAATCAAACCGACTAAGTGACAAGGGGAGAAAGGAGAGTCGTTGAGAACTTGAAGACTGAATGCATGTGAAGGGCCAGCTCTCAGGCGATAGGGGATAGCTGGACTGTCCCCTCCCCGCCAGGAGTCTGGGGGTGTCTCACCCACATACTACAGTGTCCAGGCTGCACCTTCGGACACCACAATCAGGGCCCCTACCTACACTGGCCTCCTTGTTAAAAGTCCCTTAGTCAGCTTTCCGATATTCTGCTTTCAAGCAGGTGGCCAGGAAGGCATTAGAAAAGAGCCATTAAGATCAGAGTCACCGAAGGGGCAAGATACTTAACTTCCCCGGGCCTGTTTCCTCTGTAAAATGAGAAGGAAGTAATAACAGCACCTATTTCCCAGAGGAGCTACAAGAATTGAAGAAGGGAATGCATGGAAATTGTTCAGTACAGGACCCTGCATAGAACATGTGCTCAAGATGTCAGCCATTATTATTATTATTTTATTTTTATTATGATGAGGAAGCAAGAGAAAACTATGAGGGCTCCTCAGCTCCTCTAGAATTCTTCCTACAGGTACAGCAGGGACAAAGCCCCTTAAATATAAATAGGGACACTTCTCAATTTAGATGCAGGTTCTATACTAAGTTTGAAGAAAATGTTTTGTCTTTTTATAGAAAGATCTGGAAATCCTGATCTTATATCAGGAGTGATTTGCATGTGACATCCGTTCTCTGTGTGTGTGCCACTCACCCAAGGGTTACTCTCAGAATTCAGAAATTAAAGGTAGAGGCAGTTACATGGCTATAGGGAAGCATTGCTAGACAGGTGGAATATTTAAGCAATCCTCTGAAAGTTTCCTTTGAGGGAAGTTTGTCTTTTCTTTTGGAAGGCCCATGAGAAAATTCACTCACCAGGGCAGTTTCAATTCGTTCACCTCTCAAGGATATGTTTTGGTGTCTCATGTTGTCTTTTTTGCCGTGTGAATTTTCACAACTCCACTGTCTAAGCTGTCTGCAAAGAAAATGCTTGCCACTGCCCTGGGATACATTGGACACTGTCTCTACAGGAAATCCACTCCATTGTTGGTTTTATGTGTTTAGTTCGGATACTCAGGTGTAGACACAATACTTTTAGAGTCCCCAGGACTTTAATGGATTTGTGGTTGGCTCCTTAATGGAGGACTTTTCTCCAGATGAGAAAAACACAATAAAATTTCTTAGCAAAAGGAATCTGCAGCAATGGTGCCCTGTGTTCCAGTAGCTTCTAGGAGAATCCTTAGGCAGATACTGCAGTTTAGCAGCCATGGGCTGGCAGGACAGAGGGACAGAGACCCGCATTTAATGTGAGGCGTAAGGATGAGCGGAACGACAGTGCAGTGAAAACAGTACAACAAGTGACAGCTCCCGGCTGTCTGCTCTGAAATAAACACACGGCCCCATCTGGGCAAGGTCATGTTCCCCCACTCAAATTAAACATTCTGGACCTGCAGACTCTAAGATATAGAGAAAAGCTGGAAGCAGGGAGAGGAGGGGAGAAGGAGTGGAGGAACTCAGAGACCCCCAAGCTTTGGGAGGTTACGAGAACAGGCCCGAAGCATGGAAGAAACTGCTCCCCAAACCCAAAGTCTAGACAGCCCCGACCCCCACCCCACGGGAGGGGCACCGCCTTGAGATGGAAATGGAGATCCCAGCGGAACAGGGGAACATCAGCAAACCTGTGCCGTTAGCTGCCCTTCTGTGTAAGATTTCTCAACTCAGAAGAATAAACGCTTCCAAGAGTTTGCGTGGAAGGCCTTGGTGGAGCCCCAAGTTTACAGGAGAAGTGACCCCAGAGAACACCAGAATGACCCCTTCTTGGTTCCGCTATTCATGGAGGGAAGAAATACGTTTTTCTTAGTTTGTAAAGAGCTTAAAATTTTATTAGCTAAATTCAGATGAGCAAGAAGATGGGTTGTTGATCCGGTTTTCTGTAACAGCCCCACCCTGTTCTGAGGCCCTGGTGTGTTCTGGGTTTGGGTTAGGGAGAGAGAGATGCAAGCCTGCGCTTCAAGTTCCCCCGCTCATTTTGAAAGTGTTTCTTTCAGGCTGCCTCAGTTTCCCTGGGGCACACGCTTCCCCACTCCCCGCCCTACATCCTTTCCGGGAAGCACACGGAATGGGCTGCCACCGGCTTCAGGGTCGGTCTCACCTTCCCAGGGCTCAGGAACAAGGTGCCACACACACACTAGGCAGTTGAAACCACAGAAATGTATTCATTCACGGTTTTGGAGGCCAGAAGCCTGAAATGCAGGTGTCGGGAGGCTCGGCTGCTGAGGAACGCGGGGCGAAGCTGTTCTTTCTCGGCTTCTGGTCGTTGCTGGCAGCCCTTGGCTTCGTTGGCTTGTGGCAGCATTAACTCCGACTTCTTCCGCCTCCCCATGTGCGTCTGTGCCTCGTCTGCTCTTATAAGGACACCAGTCATTGGATGTGGGCCCACTCTAATCATAATAGCACCTCATCTTCAATGGATGACATCTGCAGAGACCCGGTATCCCAATAAGGTCACATTCACAGACACCAGGAGTTGGAATTTCAACGTATTTTTTTAGGGGACACAACTCAACCCACAGCAGTCTCCGTATCGGTCTCTGCTCTGGTGGCTGCTCTGGTCTTTTTGCTGCACTTGTGCATGCTGAGGTGCTGATATTTGGGGGACTACCATGCTGTGGAGGACTAAAGGTCCTTATCATCCCCCATTTCTCTCCAGTCTTAAAGTGCTCTGCCCCAGGCCTTTTGTCAGCCCACCTGTCCTTCCGGCATTCAGGCCGTATGCAGGCTGCAGGGCCATAGGGCTGCCTCACCCCTGCAGCAGACCAGTGAGGCTGTCTCCCCAGGAGGACCCCACCCCTTCCCACCATGCTCACAGGCCAAATGGAATGCAGAGCTGCTAACCGGAAGCTTGAAGGTCAACCAGTCTCCACCTGGGCCAGCAGGACCCACCCTCACTCCAGCCCCTAGCTTCAGCCAGGACCCACATGCAGATGTTTCCTCCAGGCCTTTGTCATCACTGTTCCCTCTGTCTCTGATGCTTTTCCCTAGATAATTATATGAGTAAACTGAGCCAGGACTCCAGTGTAATCTCAGCAGCAGGCTTTCCTGATCATCCATCTAAAATAGCCTCTCTGCTCTCAATCCATCCCTTTCCCTGCTGTCATTTTCCTAGGGAAGTATCATTTCAGAGCAGCTGGCTTTCCCTGAGGAAAGGAATGATGTTTTGCCCACTGCTAAACTGGCTTTTTGAGCTCACCCTAAAGATTAGCCTTTCCATTTTCCACTGATACGTTCAGCCATTAATTCACACAACAAATAATATCACTGCCCAGCATACTGTCAGAATATACAATGTTACATGAGATTAAATGATTGTCCCTGAAGGGAGGAACTCTTTTTCGATACTGAATCCCCACCTCCTAGCATACAGTGGTTACTCGATAAATCCTGGTGTGAACGAATGAAGACTCCATGAGAAAGTTGATTTGTGTAAGACTTTTCATCTCCATCGTTCTATAGAATTGAAATGCACAGTTTTTCCCTGGAAACTGGCCCAAGACCAAACACTGAGAAGTTGTACAAATGGTAGATACCGCCGTGGCTAAAGAAGTGTCATCTTTTAAAGAAGATGACTCTTTTAAAATGGCTCACCAATTTTTAAATGCTGGTGGAGATAAAGATGCTTTTCAGGAGGGAGAGAGCATCCAGTGGTCTGTGAATTCTAGCTACTTGCAGAAAGGCAGCCAGGTTATAGAGTATAGTGGCATGGCTTTTACCCTCCCTTTATAAGACTGAGGCAAATGGCCAAAAAAAGAAAGGTGGCTGCAGACCCTTGTTCAAAAGTGCCAAACCCAGGGCTTCTTTACAGCTTTCTCTATGGCCTGATAAAGCAGTAGTTCCCCGTCACGTCTCAAGCCATCCAGAAAAGTCATCGGATGGTTCCCCAGGAGCCAACATACCCAGTAGGCTCAGCCTACTGCTCAGTTCCTAAGGCCCCTATACTTTTCGGGACCTATGAAAATGTTTTAATTTCTTTTAAAATCAGAAGAAAAACAATGAACTTTTAGGTAGAAGGAAATGTTTTTAATATATTAATATATTCATCTTTATACCAACACAGTCCTAAAATATCTTTTTGGGGCTGGGTTTTTTTTTTGAGGGGTTTGTTTATTTGTTTGTTTGGTTATGGGGGAAAGAGCCCCTGAAAGCAAAAGTGTGTGGAGCCCATGAAAGTCATCACGAGGCCCTGCTCTTGGGTGTCCTGTGCTGAAGAAAGCCTTCCAGGCACTCAGTACAAACTCCAAAATGTGCTCGTGCCAAAAGAGGTATTAATAAATCCTCATTTAGACAGAAAAACCTCTTTTCCAGGTAGATTTATTTTCCCAAGATGCCGAGGATTCACAATAACACATTTCAGAGGAGAGATTAATGCAATTGGCCCATAAAATATGTCCAGCTTCGATGCTCCGAAACAAAGCACCCAGCATGACACCCAGAGAAAGTGACTGCCAGGGCGAGGAAATGGCGTTTTCTTCAAGGTGCTGCAGCCGCTGTAATTTGCACCTTCTAAAGTGGAGAGAGAGGTGTCATTGACATGTTCAGGCAGCTAGAAGCTGGAAGATAATAACAGGATGAGAGGATGTGCCCAGCTGAGAAAATAAGCACGTGGCTAGCACCGCCCGTAGCTGAAAATGAAGGTCTCCACACGAATATTGGAGATATTTCGCTGGTCCTTTGTTCAAAGGAATGTGAAAATGAGCAGACCCGTAAACCCCACCTGAGCCGTACCAGTCACTTGATTTAGGCGACTTAGCTACAAAGGCAGCTGCAGCTCTGGGGCTAGCTATGCCTTTCCTCTTCTTCTGAACTTTGCCTAGTTCACCCTAGTGCCATCAGGGGAGGGGTTAACAGTTCACAAGGGGATGGGATCTTCAGGTAAAGAGGATCTTCTGAAAGTCTGGCTCGTAAACCCATAGTTCCCCCGACCCTGTTGTGTGTTAGACATTCTGGCGTAGTGGCCGTCTGCTGTACCCCTGGTTTAGTACTGCACCCTATTCAGAATGCTCCCTCTTAAACTGCCCAGTCCTGGCCTCATTCTGACCACAGCAGGTGACTGTCTCAGAAACCAGCTCCTAGATTAGAATCTAAGTCCATCCTTTCTGGACTCAGCCACATCTCACTCTTAACTCCTAAATCACTTAGAATTAAAATACCCTAGTGTTGTCTGGGCTGGAGCTGGGAAGACAGGCAGGAGGGTGCACGCTGCTATCAGGTGTGTCCTATCCAACTTCATTCATATGGGAGGTTATTTGGGGGGTGGAAGGAGGTGGGCGATATTTTCAGTTATAGAAATTGGGTATTTGTTTCCGCTAAACTTTCCTAGTTAGATCCAGGCTATCATTTCAGTCTCTCAATGTCCCTTTGGCTCATGGTCCTGTCATCTCATATCTAACAAGCCCCTGTCTATTAAATGCTATATGACATATTGGTCCCTGTGCCATTGACGTCCTTGTCCAAATTAATACAATAATAAAATGTCTGCCTGGAATCATAGCACTAAAATTCTCCCCTGAAACCAATTTCCCCCCATTGATCGAATTCCACCCAGAATTCATCTCATTAAAAATCTACCTTTAAAATACCACCTTACTATCGTGAGCCCACACGTATCTGTCTTGACCACAGAAGTTACATGAGAGACTTAATAAAATGCTCTGCTGAAACATAGACAGCTTCTGTCAGTGTCCCCAGCCTGGTAGGCTATTACACGAATCGGAAAAGAATGAGTTGGTTTTAGAGGTACAGCAGAGAAAAAGGTGGTGGAGAAACACACGTACACACCCACAGGCCTGCCAGTATGCACCCGGACCCCATTCCTTTGTAGCATGGCGGGGGGTGGGGGGATGTATAGTTGTCATGTTCAAATTCATGTGACGATCGCTCCCTTTGTAGGTTCAGCCTCCACACATTTAGGCTTTGTCTTCTCAACATCATTTCCTATGTCAGGATCCCAAGGCTGGAATTCTTCCTTCTGTTCATCACATAACGTGGGGAGCAAGTCGGGGACCCTGCCAGCGCCCACCCTTTCTGGCAGCACTCCTCTTCCGTGTGCTTCACGGGTCTCTCATCACCCTGGGGAAATCGTGCCGGTCAACCCCTCCCTGGGACATCCATTTCCTGACGCTTTCATGCACCCTCAGGCCTTGGAGGATTTTTTTCTCTCTTGGGTAAGACAGCTGTCCAAGCCTCCTAGGGTAGGAATTACAGTACAAATGGGAACAAAGGAAGGAAGCCACTTTTTGGTTTACTGAATTATTCAATTTGATATTACCTGGAAATGTAAAATTTTGCGCACACACTTTTCCCAGCCTGTCCTTCCTTATGCTGCTGGTGCCATGTATGAGGTCGGCACCCTGTTCCCCTCCTTTCCCCATTGCCCCCAAATTCCCAGCTGCTCAGGGGGTTCGCTTTGAATGACCCTGGGCTGCTGGGCTGGGTTAGAATACTCTTCAGGGGTTTGGAGAGGATTAAGGGAACCCTTCAGAGCTTATACTCACTCTCCTGGTAGTGTTGGCTGCAGTTTAATAGGGCTTGCCAAAGCCTTAGAAAAGAAGGAGGGAGGGAGGGAGGGAGGGAGGGAGGGAGGGAGGAAGGAAGGAAGGAAGGAAGGAAGGAAGGAAGGAAGGAAGGAAGGAAGGAAGGAAGGAAGGAGAGGGAGGGAGGGAGGGAGGAAGAAAAAGTTTAGCAGAAGAAGATCCTTTTTCTGTACATTTCAGTTTGGTCATTTTATACACAGGATTTTGGTAATTTTCAACCTCTGCTGCTCAAGTAGAAATGCAAAAGTTGAGTAAACCCCAGTGAGTAAGAAATAATCCCGTTCATATCAAGCTCCTGGGAGACTCAGACCACGCATTTGTGTCCTGGACTCCACTAGGACATCTTTAGAATCCGTAGCTTATATTTCCTAGAAGTAAACTCAGACCTGCATTTCTAACGAACTAGATCACGACACCCAGCCTGTGGTTTGACCGACAGCTCCATCCACGTTTCTGAAAGGTCTTGTTACTTTCAGCAAAGCCCCGTATTCTTAGCCCTGAAAAATCACACCACGTAGCAGGCACCTGTGGCTGCAGAAAAGGGTCACCAGGCTTTCTGTCTTATATCTGACAACTGAAAACATTCAGGGAAAAATGGAGATTGTACCTTTCAGATGTGTGTTTCTGTGTGATGCCAAACGTGTTTTGGAAGCATCTGAGGGCTGGTGCCTTCCCTTTTGTATGTATTCACATTAGCCTGCAAGCAGAACCAGTCTGCAGTTTTCAGGCTCAATTTTAGGAATAAGAATGACCATTTCAACCTATATAGATGCCCTAAATGTTCAGGGACTATAATAAGTTTCTACAAATAAAAATGCAATCCTTTCTCTTTGTGTAAAATAGTGTATTAGGCTAGTATCTTCATAGCAAGACTTTTTTTTAACTGTTGTTTTTGAAAAAATCCAATTTTGTTTTATCCTCAGAAAAAGATTTACAGACAATGTAGGAGGAAAAGAAGATTCTGTTTCTCCCACAGATAGCCTCCTCCATGTAATTAAGTTACCGTGTGTCACAGGTCAAGAGCTTTTTAAGTGACACCTGCATATTTTACTCCTGCCTTCCTCCATAAGAGAGAAAAGCATGTAACCAATACAGAGAAATTTCATTAGTGTCTTTCTTTCAGAGGCTAATGAAATATCATAGTACATAATTTATACATCAATTATGGATATGGATTTAATTCTAGTTGTGCATCTTTTAAAAGGCAGCTAGCTGGTCAGGAAGATGTCGCTGATCAAAAAATTTAGCCTAAAAGAGCAGGGAGCGGACAGCACATCTAGATTCCAACATTCCAGCACCTCGCCTAACGTTTATCATATGAGCGCATCAGAATTGAGAAGTGAGATTTCTTTGGTTTTATTTCACTTTTTTAGATTAATGCTCAGCTTGCTTTGTTGTTATGTTTGGGGTGTTGTTTGTTTGTTTGGGTTATCTCCCACTTAATTATTCTGGAAGTAATAAATTCTGGGACCCACTCAGGCCTCTGTCCATACAGCTATGCCCAAATGGGGAAATTGTAGCCAAGCTAATCACCCACAGCAGCTCCTTTCTCAGGGGAGACCCAGGCACTCAGCCCCTAAGCCTGAGAGTCACAATTTAGGGTGGCTGCCCGCCCAGCAGCACCCTGGCCATGGTTTCCTGTTTACAGCCGGTAACTACTCACCAATCTCCTTTCAGTCTCATTTTACAAGAATTATTTGAAGCTTCGCCCAGGCAGTGATTCAGACCCACTTCCTATTTATTCCAGTAGGTGCAGCCTAACCACGGCTCCATGCTGGAGGCCTGTGGAAGGTTTATTTAGCAGTGGGTATTCAGCACGAATAGTCGAGTGTCACTTTAAGAGCAACACAACAGTATTTTCCAAGATGAGCGCACTTTCAGTGGGATAGACAGATTCCAGCGTAGTAGTGTAATAATGCTCTGTTGGATCTCAAGTTGCTGCCCCCACTTCGTCCTTCGAGGCCACGTTCCACGCCATGTCACTCCATGAGGCTGACAGACTTCAGCCCACAGTGAACTTGGCCCAACCTAGATTTCCACAGTACTCAGCTCCATCCCACACAGCCAAACTCTGAATAAGAGACTGTAACAAATAGTCTCAGTTATGGTCACACACACAGGCACCAGCGGGTTACTTCGTACGGGGTATTCTCGCAGATGTTTCAAGGAGACAAAGATGGGTACCATGCAGTCTCCGCCCCCCACGGAAACAGGGGCCCAGATTCCGGTTTGTGGCATATATGGAGAGGGACTGAACACACCTGGCCCAGGTAGAACCAGGCGCAGCATCTGGGAGGAAGCCATTTGGAGCCCTCTTTGAAGGACGGGGGACCCCTGATGTTCTACAGTGATGGATAATCACAGGTATTAACACTTTGTAAGCGGGCATAAAAAGCTATATGACGAGTTTACTCGTTTCCCACAAAAAAATGTGTTAAGTGTGAAGAGAGAGGGAGGAAGGATTCTGTGTGAGTGGAACAGAGGTGCTTAAGGTTGAAAATCAAGGGGTTTGGAGGAGTACCAAGCTCCTGCATGATGCTATTCCCCCAAAGACGAGTCATTTGAGGACCAGCTGCACAATATTTGCCTTTTCTGGTCACATTTTTGCCATTTCCTGTTACATCATTGCCATTCCTGGTTACCTCCTTTACATATTTACTTAATATCTTTCTTCAAATGGACTCTCTATTTTTACTTAAATGAACTTATGTTAAAAGGAAAACATTTATGTTAAGAGAAAAATTTTGAATTGCGACCATAAAATGGCATACCAGTGTTGCTTGCTGTAATGATAGAACAGTGATGAAAAAAAAAAAAATACATGCAATGGAAGTATGAAATTCAATACTGCTGCCTGCTGAAGCGGCTAGGCCTGAGGGCTGTTCTCTCTTTATTGAAAGGGGGAAAATAGCAAGTTTGGGTGTGGCGAAAAAGACAGCCCAGCCCCAAACTGAGCTTTTGAAAGACCGAAAGGGAACTGAGAAGGAAATGGCTTCCCCACTCTGTGACTGGGTGACATTGAACATCCAGTCTGTGAATTACCGAAAACCACCCCCACTGCCATTGGGACCTATTCTTCCCAAGAGGTAAGGAAAGCAACAGAGGAAGGACAGTGCTTTGGGCCAGTTGTCCCAGCAGCGTCTGCTGAGCACAGGTGAGATCTGCTGGGCTAGGACCAGGGCCTGCCATCTCCTATGGATCCCACCAAGCCTTTAGAAGGGTGACTTCCCGAGCCCCTACCACGTTGAGGGGCACACAATATCTCCTTATCAAAAAGTCTTCAATCACTGACACCCTAAGTCTCATTGGCATTCTAAGATCACTTGGCTCTTTTTCACAAAGTGTAAAACATTCACTTTACAGTGATATTTCATATTCTATAATATCACATTTCTCCCCACCCCCCAAGAAAAAAAAAGAATATTGATAGGAAACTCCAAAAAGTGTAAAACATCACAAAACTCAGCTGATGGGTAGATTCCATGGGACACATGAGACGGATACATAGGTGAACTTACACTGTCTCAACAGAAAGTAGGAAGCCTCCCGAGGAACAGGCATCTAAGCTTTTGCCCAGGCCCAGCAGAGGGCTTGTCCCCGGGCCTCTGGCACAAGCCTGTCACCAGTGGAGCCTGCTTTATTCTCCCCGCGTTTCTTGATCACATGCCCTTTCCTCTTTTCATTTCTCATGACACTCCCGCCTGTCACTTGGTGTGCAGCCGCTGAATAAGACATGCCAGGAAAGCATGCTAATGCATTGCAAATGTAATTGCTGCATTCCCTCTAGAAGTATTGTCAGGAGCATTTCATTTTAAGGTTTTAACCAGGAATTATGTCAGTATCTTAAATGGGCTATTCTTCCCTAAACCACATCACTGTGAATGTAAGACATAAAGTTCTAATGACAGCTTGCGGATTTAATTTCAGAAGGGACTGTACTACATTTCTAAAATTTGCATTCTTTAGAGCAGGGTACCCCCCCTGCCCCCATATGTGATGCCTTGGCCAAGACATTTCCATGCAGAAAGTATCTTCTTCCAGTAAATTGTATTTTAATATTTGATTTCAGTATGAGACGAGGCTGATCAATATTAGATTAGCATAATTCACTTGTAATAAGTTCAAATGCGCTAAAGCGATAGCTTCACTAACATTTGTTGGATGTCCCTGAGAAGTTGGCATTTTATTCCAAACATGCATTTCCAGAACTCACTGGTGCTTTACTTGATGCTGGCAAAGCTTTGACATGAGTTCACGGCATTTCCGAACACCGTTTTGTTGACTCAGTCACCAGTGAAACAGGTCCTGAAGCAGTTTCTAACAGCCGTTATTTTTTTAAAGCCTCACTATGCCATTTCTATAAAGCCCCTGACTGCAAATGCGAAAAACCCAAGTGAACATGAAAACAACACAATAGAGTCTGTGCTCCCGAGAGAAGTTGAAAATAATACAAAACGTTTGACGTCTTTTTGTTTTTTTATGTGAAACTTGAGCGTCTCCTCGTTGGCAAAGCCTTAACATCTCTAAGCCTGTTTCCCGGTCCATGAAGTGCGGATGGTCAAGCTCAGACGGTTGTGAGGAGACTTAATGAAACAACGTACGAATGTGCTAAACACAGCGCATGCGTGGGTACCAGTCTGGGGTATGAGAAGCTCTAAATATCCTTCTTGCCACATGGCCCGGAGTTGGAACCATCAGGACCAGAGGACTCAAGCCCATTGGTTGCAGCCTTGCCTCCCCATCCCCCTGCCCCCCACTCCCCCACCTCAGGGAATGGGTCTCTGACCACAGTCTTTAGAGACACGCCAAGCAGCTTCAGAGCACTACCCAGATTGGGGGGTTTGGGGTCTGCTCTCCTGGACAACAGAACACTGGTTTTTCTGACCCCGTCACCTTTCAGGAAAAGAAGAATTGAAAACACTGGGGGTTTTTCCCAATAGAGAGAAATGCAGGAAGGGGCTAAAGGAGAGAGAGAGCAGAATGAAAGCGCCCCTAAGGGAACAGACAAGAATGACAGCTCATCTCCACCAGTGGACCTGGGAGCCCCCCTCCTTCCCACCATTCCTCTGGTCCCCGATCTACCATCAGAACCCCTTTCCTGGGGCTCCCCTCTGGCCACCTGCCTTGTGGCTGTTATCCCTACCCAAGGGTCACCTCACGGGAATACACTCAGGAGTGGACAACTCTTTGAGAAGCAGGGACCCCACGTTAAGTTGGGAGCTCTCAGCTGCCCACAGCTTTGACGCTGTTCCTTTTCTGTGGTGTGATTGGGAAGCCTGCTCTAACTTAAAGTTGAGAGACCTGTGTTAGGGACCATATGAAATGAAACTGGAGTCAGAAGTTCCCTACCCAGATCTCTAGCAGAGGAAACAAAACCAAAACCAGTTCATTATAGGTTATCCAGCGGCTTAGCAACGGGGCGAGAGGATGCTGGTGAGGAACAAAGGAGCCCTGACTCATTCCCATGGCCTAACCCTGCCGGCAAGGGTGCCCCTGCCTAGCCCAGGGGTCTGCAGGGGCCTGGGGGCCAAGGAGACCACCCGCTCACAGCACTTTCTCAGCTGCCACTGGAATTGCCATTCGAACACAGTTCCCATCGCAGTCCTCGGCAGCTGAAACACCTGAGTTCACACTGAAATTCAAACATCTTCGCATGGCGATCAAGGCCCTTCACCATCTGGCCTGAGCTCGGACCCCTCAGACCCCACAGGCCCCAGGACATGAAGCTCGTAACACACTCCGCCTGCAGTTCTCCATCCTTACACCCTCAGAGTCTAGCTCCACCACAGAGCACAAGCAGTGAGACTGTGAAGAAATTGGTGGGAATGTGGAATAGGGCAGCCGCCGTGGAAAACATCATGGAAGTTCCTCCAAAAATTAAAAATAGAACTGCCTTAGTTACAAATTAGGCATAGGATATAAAGCACAGCATAGAAAATGTCAATAATATGGTAATAACTATGTGTGGTGCCAAGTGGGGACTAGATTTATTGGGGGCATCACTTCATGAATTATATAAATGTCTAACCACTACACAGTACACCTATAAGTAATACAAAACACATTGAATGTCAACTGTAATGGAAGGGAGGAAGGAAGGGAGAAAGGAAGGAAGGAAGGAAGGAAGGAAGGAAGGAAGGAAGGAAGGAAGGAAGGAAGGAAGGAGGGAGACGCCATATGACCCAGCAATTCCACTTCTGAATATACACCCACTAGAATTGAAATCAAGATCTCTAAGAAATACCAGCACTCCCATGTTCATTGCAGTATCCTTTGCAATAGCAAAAATATGGAAATGACCTAAAAAACCATCCGCAGATGAATGGATAAAGAAACTGTAGTATACAATACAATGAAAGAGTCTTCAGCCTTAAAAAAGAAGGAAACGCTGCCATTGCTGCAGCATGGATGGAGGACAGCATGTGAAGGGAAATAAGCCAGACACGAAAGAACAAATGCTACGTGATACCACTTATTATCAAGAATCTGAATAGTCAAACTCAGAAGCAGAGAGTAGACCGGTGCTTACCAGAGGCTGGGGGTGGGGGTCGGGAGTTAGGGATCAAAGGGTTCACGCTTTCCACGCTGCTGTGAGAGGAGTGAGGCCTCGGGATCTGCGGGGGGCACAAAACCTAGAGCTGACAACACTGTGCTGTTTACCTAAAAATGTGTTTACCCTCTGGTTAGAAACCGTCCTCGGTCTTGTGGTACCGCTCCTGAAATTACTTCTCCAGAGCCCCACGCAAACTGGCTTCACTGGTTTCCCATAGACTTTGATAATTTTACCAAACACGTGGTTTCTTTCTCAGAAAATCATAGTGGTTAAGAGGCTCTGAGGTCAGTCTGCCTGGCCTCCATCGACAAAGGGGTCTTAAGCAAAAGCCTCCATTTCTTCATGGCTTACACAGAGATAATGATATTCCTTTCTCCATAGGGTTGTTCAGGGAAATTAAATATCACATTTTTATAAAAACATCTAGCACATTTTAAGGGTTCAATAGAATAGATGTTAACTCTTGTTATTATACAGCTTGGGTTCAGTTGTGTTATAATGTTGGTTGGCTGTATGCATGTTTCCACCAGCTAGGTTGTGAGCTGCTTAGGGTAAATCCTTATATTTGTCTATCTTCCTGCTACTGCTACGAGGCAGTCAATACCTGTGATGAATTGAATTGAGCTGAGTTGAGTTGAATTGAGTTGAACTGAACTGAATTGAATTGAATTGAATTAAATTGAGTTCAATTGAGTTGCATTGAGTTGAATTGAATTGAAGTCCCACCAGATGGGACTATCAGCCCCAGTAGCGACCAGCCCCAGAATTCTTTTTTCCGGAGCTCTATACCAGGACTAGACAGTTTAAAAAAAAAAACAACTCTCCATTTATAAGCAAGAAGCAGCTCATGGGGCCGAGGTTGTTCCCAGTTTCCTACCACCAAGTGGCCATTTGTCCTGGTGCCTCAACCACAGGTGACACGAGATAAGAATTTGGGGGAAGCAAGGAGCTGAGGTCTTCTTTTCCACTCTGGGAGCTGTCACTTTGAGTCTCCTTGTCCTGAGGATGTTTCAAGGGAAGGCGGATCGTTAGAAGAAGGAAATGGAAATGAAATAGGTGTTTATGAGGAAGGCACGTTGGTGGACTGAGAATGAGAAATTCTGATATTAGATCAGGAGACAAAAGTATGAATCCTTGAGTAGCCTGCAATCCATGAGGAGAAAGCAAGGGAGGGAGAATGGCAAAAACCAGCGCAGGCGTCACTGGGACCGGAGTCTCTTTGTGGCCATTAAAGGAACCCTCGGGATACATCCTGACTGTGGGCTTTTTGTACACAGTCGCAAGTGCCATCTGCCTCCCTATCCTCAGTGACACATACTCCAGCTCAAAGTCACAGACTAAACTATACTGCAGGAGAAAAATATGGAAAATCATTAATTAAAATGTCTTTATGTACTTGTCCAAGACCCTGTATGAGTCCCTAGAATTAACCATTCTTCATCATTCCCAGTGTCACTTCTCTGCCATTAATTGAAATTCACAAGGAACTAGCACAGGTTGATCATTGAGCTGTTTCATTAATGCAATGAATATCAATACATCCACTTCTTGTGCCCCCCAGGCGTACTCGCTTCTCTCCTCATTTATTCTTCGATTAAAGGGGGAGGGGAGGTAAATTTTTATACAAGAGTGCTTCGCCTGTATTCATTCGGTAAGAAACATCACCTGCTCTGAATTCGATGTTTTAAAGAAGTAGAAAGTCTTCTGTTTTCCAGTATCTTTGTTTTTCACAGTTCAAGTAGAAGGATAACTACCTCCCATCCCTGTCCTTATATTTTAAAAGGTAATTATCACGTGAACATAATCTCCCATCCAGCATACAGCTGCTGTGCTCTCCCTGCAGCGCTGTTTGCCCATGACCTGGGTTTGCAGCACTGCGTTTTCACTGCCTACGTCTGTGGTCCTCCAGGGTCAGATTCATAGGAGGGCTTATAAAAACCCAGATCACAGGGCCCCAGCTCCCTGGTTCCTGATGATGAGGTTTTGCATGTCTAACAGGTCCCCAGAGATGCTGATGCTTCTGGTCTAGGAACCCCATTTTGAGAACCACTGACCAGAAAGTTCTAAAAGTCCTTCAACATTCATTTCTGCTGGACAGCTTCTAACACTCGGGGCAGAGCATCAAAAAGACACTCCGGGGCCGGCTGAGTGGCGTGGTGGTTAAGCGCTGACTTAGGAAGCCAGCGGCCCCGGTTCGGGTCCCACATATGAGGGCCAGTGACACTGCCCTCAAAAAAAAAAAAAAAAAAAGACACTCCATTTTACTGGTTTCACTGGTGTGACCGTGTGTGGTTATGCTCATTGAAGTGGTACAAAGTTGGAAATGCCTCCACCCATTTGAATATTAGTTTAAGAAGTTGTTGAGTTGGGGTGGAGGGAGGCAGGGCGAAGGGGGAGGGACAGTGATTCTTAAATCCATGTGTGTGTTTGTGATGGACTTGGGAGAGTGTCCTGACTCCCAAAACATCCATCATATACTGGCTGGGCCTCTGTAAACCTTAGAATTCCAAGGGGGTTGGATTCTAAAGAAAGGAAATGCCCAATTACACACTATGAGAACTCTTTCTTTTCTTTTTCTTTTCTTTTAAATAAAGAACTCTAAGGAAGACAATAAGAAAGAGGTTCAATATGAAACCATAATTTATCAGGAGGGCTGAGCAGGGGGCCTTGTTCAATACGGTAAGAGGGCCATTGAAGCATCAGAAAAGAGAAGAATCAATCGGAACCAAGTGAGAGCTGTCCATTTCAGCAGTATTGCAAGTATCAGGAAGGGAGTACTGAACGCGTTTTATTTTAACAAGTGCAGTCCTAGCCCTCATCCTGCCTGGCTCTCTGAGAACACCGAAGTTTCTTTTAAAGTGAAGTTTCCAGCCCTAAGCCTTATCAAGTCAGTAACATTTCATCTGAAAGAACCTAATATCTTAACCTGAAACCTAAGAGTAAGATTTGGACACAGGCCTCCAAACAAGTGTGTTTTACTGCTGGAATGTAGTGAGTGGGGTAAGATTTTTACTTCCTTTCTCTTTTTTTTTTTTTAGAAACAGGGAAGATTGACCAAGAGATTCACAAGTACAACACCCCGGGATTCACCGGGTGCCTCTCCAGGGTCCAGTTCAACCAGATCGCCCCCCTCAAGGCGGCGCTGAGGCAAACCAACGCCTCAGCTCACGTTCACATCCAGGGCGAGCTGGTGGAGTCCAACTGCGGGGCCTCCCCGCTCACCCTCTCACCTATGTCGTCCGCCACCGATCCCTGGCACTTGGACCACCTGGATTCAGGTAAAGTCTAAAGCAGCCTTGTCCAAACTGCTTTATTTCTTTAGACCTCATCTGTAAAATGGGGTTCATAACAGAATCTTGCTGGTGACGTAGTCAGAGGCCTGAGAGCAAAGGAGTGTTCAGGCCCAAGCGTGCTTAGCATGGCGCTGAGGGCACATCAAGCACTTGTCATTCTTGCTCAGCCGGAAGTGCATAAGCGGAAGGTAAGGAACATAGGAATGACGGACCCTTCCTCATGAGAGTGAAATTAGGGGATGCCTAAACCGATGTCTGCGGCCTGACTGATGGATGACCTGAGCAGGTCACTGCCTCACTTTTGCCTTTGTGGCTCTCACTGACTGGCAGCCCCATAGTCCAAGTTCTAAGATCAGGAGGAAAGATTTACCTAAAACAATACAGACATTCATATCCCTACACTGTATTTACATGAACATCCGTAGCCTTCCATATTTTTAAGAGGCGTGTGTAGGGTTGCAGAGCTCGGTGGATTTAGTCACACTTCTGCAGGTGATAAGACGTGTACTTTGAAAGCATGTGGCTAAAATGAAAGGATGGAGCTGTTGACTGTAAAATTAGTTGGATTCAAATTCAGTGTTGTCATGACAGGAAGTAGTGGAGAGCCCCTGGGTTTACTTCTCTACCCAAACTGACCTGGGGCAGACTCACACCGACCTTGGGCAGTTTGGGTCCCCTCTGTAAGCCTCTGCCTTTTCACCCGTAAAGTGACAAAGTGGGATGTGATCTAAGTGATATCCAAATCTAACATTCGATGGTTCTCCAAAGCACCGTGAGACGTCGCTTATGCTAAAGACAGGAGGAGGGCAAGGTGGGAGGCAGGTGGCATGAGGCCTGGGTGCCAACACCATCCCCGCCCTCACCAGCAGGTCAAACGTGGGCGGGTTTTCTGACCTCTATTCTCGGTTTCCCCGGGTCTAAAATGGAAATAATAAGGCCTAACCTAAGCTAACCCATAGAATTCTTTGTAAGACGATGTATTTAAAGCAGTATAGTTACAGACAGGTGGCAAGCTTTTAAAAAGTGTAGCTGCAATAATACGAGCAGTGTGATTATATACTGTAGTAGACAGAATTTTCTCTCGTGCATGAATGTCCGGTACAGGCCCCCGAAACCTCCCCCACCCTAACCTCTCCTTTGTAGCAGTCCATCCTGTAAGCACCTGCATCTGATGGCTTTGGCGCATTCCAGCCCCGCCCTCGGTGATCATCAGCTTTCAGCGCAGTTCTCATTGTGAATCCCCACCAGGGATTGTGCTGCAGAGCTTTGTGGGGCTTCGAAAGAAGCCAGAGTTGCCCTGCGGTCAGAGCAGCCAATTTACAGACTCAACAATCCTCTTGGCTCCTCACACATGGATTCCCGTAACATGACGAGGGGTGCCGTGTGCCAAGGGCACGTCTACAGAATTCCCTTTCAGAATGTGAGGATTACACAGCTGGCTGCGTTTCCTCGTGGGCTGGTTGAAACAAAGAGGAGCATTGCTCGTGCTGACGGGGGACAAACAGGACTGAACGTATGAGAGGAGAGAAGACAGACGTCAGGGCTACGGAGGGACCGATTTCTCAGATCAATTCCTCCAAATGCAGGAGTGTATAGACCTTAGAAAGGAGGGTTTTCACACCGGTCCAGATACTCGCTGCCCAAGGCCATCCATGAGCCTGTGTGGTCTCGGTCAGCTGCCAAGAAATTCGTTTCAAAACATCTAGATGCTAGTTTGAGCCAAGATGAGTTCATTGTCGTTATGTCTTAACTAGCAAGTTATTTGCTTTGTGGTCTGTGAGATGCAGTTGTAGGGACCGAACAGTTTGGGTTCATTTATTTAAAAAAAAAAAAAATCATGCTTTATGCGTGATAATTTATTCATTCTTTTGATGGATGCAATGAAAATGTATGTAGGGACCATTTCTGTTATTATTCAGTGTTCAAATCAGAATTCTGCAGCCCAGATACTATGGTCAGCCTGGACTATGTAACATACGGACCATTGGCAGAAAAAACTTCCACTTGCCCTTGGGCAGAGTTCTTACCTGGTGTTAACCAGTGGCTGCATCATCATAATTTATTCCATAATTGAAATTCCAAATTAATTTCCATAATTGAAAAAGTGCTTATGAAGAAATATGTGTATCTGTCTTGTGAACTTTATTAAAAGGACAGAAAACAGCTTCTGAACTACGAGGCGGAAGGCTTGTTTAGATAACAAGATTTAATTTTTTTTTCCCCTTTAGGTAAATGGGAATATAAGAGAGAAGGAGGGTCAGGGGGCTGATACGAGGACAGAGAAAGACACAGACATAAGGGATGGTTACTTAATAGCAGCCTACAGTGGCTTAGCATCAGGGAGGAAACACTTTTCCTCTACCCACTTATGTCCAGTAAATGGGGGCCTGCAAATTAAACTGATAAAAGACAGATTAACAGGAGAGAAACGTGTATTCATATGCATAAAACAGCTTATAAAAGAAGGAGCTCCATAAATGGCTAAAGTCAGAAGTTTACATACCTTACTTAGTAGGCAAAAGGGAGAGTGCAGAAAAGGCCTCTATGGATAGAATAAGTGCACTTCTAAAAGAACAGAGATAAAGTTTGTGATGATGTTGGTTCAGGCAGGTGAGAGTGGTCTTTCTGTCTTCTTCAAGGCCACAAAACTCCCCTGGAGATGGGATTAATGGTAGGTTTACTCTCAATCTCCTTCCTGAGGGTAAAAGCCACTCAGAAGAGGGAATTTGTGGCAGCCTTATTTTTCAGAAGCTTCTATTTTAGTCAGACAAAGGAAGCGCCAAAAAGATTTCTTTCTGCATCTGTGGAACCCCAAGTGTCCTCAGTTAAAAATAATCTTCATACTTGGGCCGGCCAAGTGGCGGAGTGGTTAAGCTCTGGCTTGCGAAGCCAGCGGCCCCGGTTCGGGTCCCACATATGAGGGCCAGTGACACTGCCCTCAAAAAACAAACAAACAAACAAAAATAATCTTCATACCAACTTGAGTTCAAAGTGGATGCACCCCAGTTTTTGTGAGCATCCTTCTGAATTCTGATTTGAGGGTTTTGCTTTTCTCAGGTAATCTTTCATGTGTGAGTAGAATAAGAGTCCTCACCATCAGATATTCAGAAACAAAACAAGAGTGTATGCACCCAAATGTCATTGCTAGCTACGAACCTGAACCCCGTGCTATGTGAGCCTTTGTAGGTATCAGACAGAGAGAGAATCAAGGTGAGGGCTGCTCAGTCCTGGTTTGAATGGAGGACATTTGCAAGTAGATGGTTTCATCTGGTCCTTACAGAGTGGTATCACGTGAGAGTATCACCTGGGAGCTTGTTACAAATGCAGAGTCTCAGACCCTAGCCCAGACCCACTGCATCAGCGGCTCCATTATAGTGAGATTCCCAGGTGACTGCCATGTGCACATAAGGTCTGGAAGGCACTAACCTAGTACAGTGGTTCTGAATCTCAGGTGCACTTTCAAATTACCTGGGAAGCTTTCAAAAATCCCCATATCCAGGCTACACCCCTGACATTAAACCCGACATCCTGGTGGGGAGATACAGGCATCCAAGATGTCACCCCTCCCGGAGTGACTCCAACATATAGCCAAAATTGGGAATCACTCACCAAATAACAGAGAAGATTACTAATAGCCCCCTTGGTGAGCCCTTTGAAGTAAGGTTACCAAAAGAAAAGGAAAGTAATACCCAAAGAATGCAACCAAAAAAAAAGTTTGTGAGAAACAGTGAAGCCTTTAGGTAGCGAAATCACAAACCGAAAGGCTGTGGCAATTAGCTTGCACGAGGTTGAGCAACTCTGACCATCTTATAAGGAAGCCCACAGAGATAGAGGAGTTTTTATCTGTCTACTTGGAGGTGGGAAAACAGACTGGAGACACACAAACAAGAATTCCACAGCGTGCAGCCGACGCAGTGGCTCTCAGGAAAGCGTGTCGTTACAGAAGTTGCTGCACCCCAGGAAGGGACGTCAGTTTGAAGAAGGTGCCCAATTATTATTGTTTCTTGAATCAGCTGCAAGCTTAATTTGAAAGAATATGGGGGGTGAACATGCTGCCCTAAAATAAATATGTGCATCTTTGAAAATAACGCCCCTTGCTGTGAAGAATGGGGAGTCCTAGGGCCTCGGTGTTACAGGGATGGTAGTTGGTGATCACCGAGACTCACTCACTTCCTATCCGCACCAGGGTGTTTGCAGAGATCTGGGGATCAGAACTGCAAACACCCACCCTGAGGTCTTGCATTCTTTCTGCTCCCTTACATTTCCTTTTTAGTTAGATATCAAATGATAAAAACAGAAAATGTATTCTAAGGCATGCTGGCTCCGTGTAATAAGATCTTTTTTCTCTTCTGGAACACTACTTCCTGAGTTACTCATGACCTCTCTAATGCCTTTTGAGCTCTGTCAGTGTTTTCTAACGTGGGAGATATTTATGGTCGGTCAGCCTGTGCATTGCACAACTCCAAGGGACTCAGTGTGTGAGTCCCAGAGCTGTGCAGCACGGTGCCTTTGATGGGGGGCCACCAGATCGTTATGAAAAGAAACTAGACATGGCTTCCTAAAACAATACAAGGTTATTTCCGGTTGATTTTTCCTTCAGTCGGAGAGAAAGTCTCCTCTTGGTTCCAGCATGCCGTTAACACCTCTCCCACCCTTGTTATTCACGCTTTAATAACGAGAAAGCCGACTTCTGATTCGAGCCTTGACAGGCAATAGAGTTACACAGGCTTATTATAAAGTTTTACCACTGCATTTATTTAAATACGAACTTGAGTCAGTTTAGTGAAAACAAGTAAATAGTAATTCGGTATTACACAGGTATGGCAAACAGTGTGAAGGCGGTTCCCACGCGAGTGGAGTTTGAAAAACCCTGGGCAGGCTGGCCAAGTGGCTCAGTTGGTTAAGAGCTCGCTCAAGAGTGCTAGCTCTGAGCAACAGGGTCGCCAGTTGGATTCCCGGCCCGAGCTGAGCTGCCAACAGCTGGCAGGATGGCGCACCTAAAAAAAAAATAAAAAATAATAAATGAAAAACGCTGGGCAGTAAGACAGGATCATTAAAACACAAGGGCCCAGCATGGGGCCATTAGAGTGCTTTTATAGGGGAAAACCATAAACAAAATTAGGTTGATGTGATTTAAACCAATTCTGCTCTATTAAAAACATCTGGTCACTGTTTTTTCTACCTTGTTTATTTCTCCCCTTGATGAGAGGGACAACCTGTTTCTAAAGCACATGGTCCTGGGGAATATTTTTAGAACAGTAGTTGCCAGGTGGAAAAAGCCAACCCAGCCTTGAGCTCTGGTTTATTTGAAGGTCACAGAACAGCAGACAATGGTGGTGATTCACCTCTCAGAATTATGGGCTCTGTTCTTTCTCCTCGTCAAATTCAGGGAACCTCATTTCCTTGGAATGGCAAGGATTTGCCGGCAGAAAGACAGCTACAGATGGCAGTGCACATTCCGTAAAATACAAAAACAAAACAAACAGCAGAAAAACTATATCCAAGAGTCTGATGCCAGAAACTTCTGCACTAAGGACCAACTCCAAAGCTCCCCGAGAGCCATTTTACAAAGCGTTCATATTACGCCTTGGGGTGTTTTACTGCATTCATGATATTTGATCCAGAATACACCAGACCCAAGGCTACATCCTAGGATCTTTTTTCAGTATCAGAAGAAGATAGACAAGGCACTTTAGATGTACGATGTAATTTCCCGAGGAACCCTCTGGTTATAAAGGTTATAACTAGTTATTGTTTTTCCAGAATTTCCGGTGTGTCCAGGTGGTGTTATCAGCACAGGTTGCACAGTATGCGAGAGGTGCTTACCTCCGTTCATTTACAGGTGCACGGAGGACTGGCCTTTGATAGGTGCTGGCAGGTGCACCCACAGTCTCCACTATCACCTTGAGTCATCTCCCACCCTGGCGCTAACCTGCCTCTGATGCCGAGGGACTCTTGACCAGGACTTCTCACAGCCCCTGAGCGGGGAAGTGGGCGGGACCTGGAAAATCCAGGAGCAATGAATGGAATAGACAACAGTTAATGCAGCCCCACTGTCCTCCTGCCCTGACCCAGGACCAGAGATTGTCAGGAATCCAGGAGAGTCCAAACCCAGACGTGTCCAGTGGATTCACTCAGGTTCATGAGCTATTGAAAAGCCAACCCTCTTAGAATGGGGTCCTTCTCCTAAATAAACTGGGAGGTCAATGGATTGTGGTTCCCGGGACCCCTCAAGGTATCCTAGAATATACAGTTCTGCCCACCTACTGTGAGCTGAGAAGAAGGCTTCGCTCACCACAATCCTTGGCTGCTGGGAATGGGGAGTTTGGTTTCTGAAGGCATTCCTACCTCTAGTGCCATGATTTTTAATGACTTGATTTCCTATCTGTAGTCCAATTTTTCTTTCCACCATCTGAAGATAAAATACTTTTATATCTCCATGTGCAAAAGAGTTATGGATATGATGAACATTTAAAACTGCATGTATTTATTCAGTTGCCTTCATAATTACAAGCTGGTGGTTGGTTTTCCTTACCACCTGCAAGCACTTAAAATAATCTTTCCAGCTCTTTTAATTACATCTTAATTATTTCTGAGCAGATCCTTTTTCTCATCATTATGCTAAGATTGCCTGATTAATGCGTTTAATCTCTGATATTTAATCTTTCTGTTCTCTCGTGTATCTTCTGTTCTCTTCAGTGACCAATGCAGCCTGCATTTATTCAAGTGAAAAGAACAATTATTATTCCCCCTTTTCTAATGTGCACATTTCCCACAAATGATCCAAATTCTGCTTTTCTGCAAAAGCAACAAGCACATTCATAAAGCTTAAGTCAAACGTTAGATTGTTGATCTAATAGTCATTTAAGTTGTCCCCATCTCTTGTTTCCATAATGGATAGCTTTGCACACATGGTTTTGTTGAGTCAAGGGATATATTTTTAATTTTGATAGCTATTACATATCACCCTCCAATGATACAGTACCTCCAATCCAATAAGGTATCAGTGTATTTTTCCACCTACCCTCACCAACACAGTACATCATAATATTCTTTTAAATTTGCTACACTGTATTTGGACTTTTAAGTTCGCAAACTTTCCACTATGTAAGTGCACCGTATGTCTGACCGTGTCGGGACTGCCTGTGTTCAAAGTTCTCTTCTGTCCTAACCAGAATTATTTACCTCTCTGAAGCAACACTGTGAAAAAGATCAGAAGGCTCGCAAACACCCAGCTTTGGGACAACTTCTCTGGTCCTTGCTTCCTCCCTGTGTGGGCTTCTCTTTCAGTCCCGATTTCCCCCTACCTCTCCTCCTACCTGTCTTTCCCTTCATCCCTTACAGTAGATTCTGAGCGCGGAGGAGGGCAGGGTTGCCTCCCAGTGGTCTCTCTGCGCTCCACCCACCCCACCTGGCACCGTCCTTAGAGATGGCTCTCTCCCCTGGTCTGTGCCTGGCGGGTCTTCTCATCTGCTGTCTCCGTCATGAGGGGCTGCATCCGTATGGCTGTGGTGACTTCTCTGTTGATGGCAGAACGACTGACTCCAGCAAGTCGCAGTATTCATTTTTGTCTTGTTCTTGTGCTGAAATGTTATGAGATGCTCATGAAAATGAAGTAGATTTGAGCTCAGTGTTACCCACAGATACATGCGTCTGCCCTTGCCTCCTTCCAGACCACATGCTAACTCTTCTTACTAAGTGTCATTGTTTAATATCCTTGTACGTCACTTGGGCCCATTCAGGACACCATGATGCCCTCCAGATTAACCCGGAATCACTTCCTTCACTGAGCTGTCCGAAAGACTTTGGGAATCCCTGGTGTGAATCCTCCCAAGGGAATCCCTGCGAGTCCCCACCTGGAAATGCTGGCTCCACCTTTGCTGGCAAATCGGGGCCTTGTACCATTTCCTGTGATTTCTAACATTGAAGAAACATTATCCAGATGAAGTTTTGACCCAATGCCCGCCTTCGCTCTTCAGAGGAAAAATCACTGTATAAACACCAGTAACAAATAGGTGACGAGTCGTTTCACTCATTGGAGACCTTTGGTTGATTCCTGAGCTCTTCACAGACTATTCAGAAATGTTGAAAGACCAGATAGATTCTTGATTCTGCTTTTGAGTTTCTGCCTAGGAACAACCCTGGAAGGCTTAGTAAAAATCTTTACTTAGGAAAAAGTAAAATCAACTTAACGTTGAAACGGAAATGTATATAAAAATCCATATGAATGTGGGACACGGTCATTTTAAACAGAGAACAAGATGAGTCGCTTTGAAATTTCCCTCTTAGAAAAGGCTAAGAGTGGTTTTCAAGAATTTACTTGGGAATTTTAACTTTTAGAAAATTTTAACTTTTAGAAAATTGGAAAGGGTAAAGACAGAAATACTGATAGCTTAAAATTGTAAATGACTGTAATTACTGAAGAGCTGTCAGTGCTTGATTTTGTGGTATCCTGAGAGTGGCTTATGTGGTGTGACATATTAGCCACGTTTGAAAGATAAGGAAAATGCAACTCAGAAAATAAACGCCGCACTCCCACTGTAAACACCGAAGTGGCTGCAGTGGGGGCCGGCCCCACCTTGCTGCCCACGAGAAATCACGGCCCCAGTGTTTGCAGCACGATGCTCAAAGGGATACAGAGAAGAGCGTTATCAGGTCTGAATTTCAGGTATTCTCCCTTCAGATTCAGTGCTGTCCCCATTTTTCCTTCCTCTCAATGAAAAAGTTTAAACAACAAAGAATTCCAGTTCTTTATTCTGAACTGTGTTCCTGTCTTCTGTCGTCTCTTAGATACAACGCAGGAGTCTGAAATAATAAGTGCTTTGCATACCTACAGGTGAAATTACTGCTGCTAAAACACGCTTTCCCTTTTCTTCTCCACTTTCTCTTTTTTGATATGGAATATCAAAAATCTGGGCCGGCCAAGTGGCGCAGTGGTTAAGGGCTGGCTTGGGAAGCCAGCGGCCCCGGTTCAGGTCCCACATATGAGGGCCAGTGACACTGCCCTCAAAGAAAACAAACAAACAAACAAACAAAAATCTCCAGGAAGGCCAGAGCCAATGAAGTTTTTTTGTTTCACACTCTGTTGACATGAATGAGAAGAGCTCTGACAGACTCAGCTGGCTTGTGCTGGACGTTTATCACAGTCTTGATCGTGATGTGACCCAGCACCCAGGAGGAGTGTGTCTGTCTGTAGCGGGGACACTGGGCAGCTTTAAAAAACAGGAGAATTTGTTTGGCCAGGTTCTCTTTGAAGCCCATTAGCCATCCCTCCTGCCAACAAGCAAAGATACTTGTCTTTTGAGATCTGAGGTTAATTCAGGAAGAGAACAGGTGAAAAGACAACGCAACTATCTAGCGTGGGGTTTGCAGATTCAATTTTTTGAGGTCAGCCTCCTTGGAAGACAAGACATTGTCCTGGGATTGGAATTAGAAATTGTCACTTGTGCTACTGTAGCTAAACAGAGCATTTCAAAAGGCAAGAGCCACACTGGGCATTGATAAAAGACTTACAATATATGCAGAATTAAATTTTAAAAGCACTTTGCATTTGCTGTCCCCTCCCCCGCTTCTAAAGACCACACCATGGGGCAGAATCCTGTCCATGGGCTATGATCTGGGTGTGCATCTCTGTGTCCTCAGAAACCCTCCTCATCTGTACACTGGCTTCTGAACACTTAGAAATAAACAGAGTCAATTTTACACTGTAATGGACTAGCAATTGTACCACAGACCTCCCGTGATGCCAACACCATGTGAATATTGACAGAGCGAGTCCGCAGAGAGCGGGAGCAAATTCATCATCTAAAACTAACGACGTTTTCTGCACACTGAGCTCTAGAGGCGATAGCAGAAGATTAAGTGTTTTTTCAAATGCATTTTATTATTCGCTCTACGACCACGAAAGACATGCGATGATGACAGAAACAAATCAGGAACATTCAACTGTTTCCAAAAGAGGCAAGTTATGGCCTTTGAATTTACTCGGAATTCACAAAGGGGGAGTAAAATTCATCCTTGCCTGATGCTTCAAATGATGAAATGGGCCTCCGTCTTCTCACAAATGATGCAACTCATCTTTGGACTACATTTTCTGTGATAAAAAGGTTATTTCACTGAGCACCTGAGCCATAAATTCCAGAAGTTCAAAGCCTTGACTGACACAGCACAGTGCCTGATGGAGGTATTCTCAGCGCAAATCTGAAGGTAACAGCTTCAAGGTCCCCCAAAGATGGTCCTCAAATGAACTGGGCCAGTCCTTGACCACTGTCTTGGAGGAAAGGCGAAACACGTCAAGGAATGTTTTTACAGATGCACTCTGGGCTTATTCACTGTTGGGTTGCTTTTATCTTCTCACCATCATCCTTTTCTCAGCCACCCTCTCCTTAGAAACTGAGGCTATTTCCATGGTCCAGCAGACAGACAGCCAGTCCTTGCTAACACTGCTTTGCCGATACGGAAACCAAAGACTGTGTTAGCTGAGACTCCTGTGTGATGGGAATGTTCACCGGCTTCCTCAGCGTCCATTACTGCGACCCAAGCAGTTCATGTGGTGAGAGACACCGTGCCTCGGGTGTTCTCACTGGACATTTGACGCACGGCCTTCCTGATGGCCTCAGGTTTCCCACCCTGAGCTGCCTGTCTGCCACGGCACAAGCCCACCTATGCAAGACCAGCAGCAAGGAGACAAGGAGCCTCCCAAACAACAGATCAATTAAGTCCAGAAAAATCAACAAGCCAGTATTTTTAAAAATACACCTGTTCTCTCTCATCTGTGCCTTTGAATGCATCTGCAACCTCAGGAACCTGCGTGGTGACATCGCAGTACTCTTCCGCCCTGATCCACGCTTTGGAGAGCTGGTATTTTTGTTTAGAACCAGGGAAGGTCTCCAAGGACCTTCCTAAGATAACCATTTGTCAACCCCCGAGGCTGTTTTTTCTTAGACTTCTTAATATTGTAATAGACTCTTCCCTCCTGCATTCAAAATACTAACGTACTCAGGAATTAAAGCAGTGCCCCTAGCTTAGCTTTCACAACACTAAGAAGAAATGGAGGCAAAGGAAATGGCACCGTGGGGGTGGCCTGTCAAGCAAATCATTAAATAGCACACAAATGGTTCAGAAAAAAAAAAAAAAAACAGGTTCTCAGAAGGAATTATTTCTGTTCCCTCTCAGGCACCACTTTAAATTAAAACACACACGAACAAGACCCGCTGGAGATAGGAATCACCAGGGGTCTCCGTGAAAGCAGTGCTGCTGAGAGAGAGGTATGTATTCAAGCAGCCTGGCCGCCTGTTAGCAATGCAGGCTCCCAGGCCCGCCCCAGACCAACTCAGTCTGAATCTGCATTTTCACAAGATCCCAGGTGCTTTGTACGCACCTTGCAGTTTGAAAACTCTGAACCAGAGCACTCAGGAATGAATTTATTTGTTTCTCCTAAAGGCATGTTAGAACGAGGCTTAGGGAGGAAGAAAAAGCCTACAAAATCCACCATTTGCACAACACAGGGGCCCGTGTATCCCTACCCTCCAAGGCCCTCCTTAAGTAGGATGGGCAACCCCTCAAGGGGGAACCCTGCTGCTGCTGACAACAACGTGCAAACCATGTTTGCCCTCAGAAAGGGGTGGGATTGGTACTTCCCAAAAGTATCATATTCCCTAGGTTTGGGGCTTTTGCATTTGTGTTGTCAACATGAATTTATAAGGCCCCGTGGAAGAGAGGAAAAGGAGTGATACCAGGCAAGGGCGCCAGGTCAGCTCCGTAAGAGAAGTAAGTGCCACAGCCTGGGCCCCCCAATCCGTCACTCAGGGGCTCCCTGCTCCAGACTTTCAATGCTCATCTGGAGAACCACAGGAAGATGCATAGAAAGAGTCCTGAATGAGCCGTCCAAGCCCTCATACCAGTGAGCCTGGCGCCTACCAGCTACATGCCGCCAACCTAAATGCCATCCTGCGTTTTCGCAGCCTCCGCGGTAGAGCTTGTGGGGCAAAAAGCCAGCGGTAACAATCTGATCCACAAATCCCATAACAGTACCCAACAACAGCTTGACTCGCCATCAGTTATCACTAACCTGCAAGAAGAAACCATTTGCCCACCTAAGAAATACATCTCAATCTAATGAGAAAATGGACCCCATGTGCCTTACTTTAGTGTTTATACAAAGCCTGAGTTTCTATCCATAATGAGCTATTTCCTATTAAAATACCTATTTATACTTATTCAGACAAAAGAATGTAACGTCAGCCTCATCTAGGAGCGTCAGTAAATCTTTTTCCTGAAAGGCAATTGAGACAGTTTAGAAGTTGGCTTTTAAAAAAAAAATGAAAAGAGGGAATCTAATCAAATCAATTGTTCATTCAGTCCTTTTGTATAAAAGTTAGCATTATTTAAACAAGATGGATAACAGATGATGACAAGTTGCTTTCTTCTGTTTCTTTTCACCTAAATAATCTCTCTTGGTCACTGGATCTTGGACACGCATGCAAGCAGCTGCCACTGGCCCTCTCTTTTAAGAAGCTAGAAAGAAATGTAAGGCTTGTTTCACTTCTCCAGTCAGAAGCCAAAAACTCATGCTCTCTTCCCTATGTGAAATTGGGACTTCAGCTGGCTCTCTTTCTGTAGAAGCTGAGGTGAAAGGTCTAGGCATAGACACGAGTTTGAGGCTCACAAAGGAATGTGCCCCGTATTGTCCCCTCAGTAAAATTGTTAGCCATGAGAAGTGTCTCCCTCCTGAAAGAGAGGCTCACAGTAGCCTCTCTTAAAATAAAACAGCGTCCCCTTATACCTTCAGCATCTTCGTTGACAACCATTTGTTTTCATGTCTGTTTCTAAAATATCAGTCAATAGTGAATGGTTAAAAAAAATTATTTGAAAAAAAAAATAATTTTCTGCTGTCGAACTCAGATTGGAAGGGAAAGAATAAAGTGGAATGAAACGAAGAAGCTGGGAAGAACAAAGGCATACATATACCATCTAGCCCAGACCTCACTGCAGAAAATAATGTGGCAATTTAAATTAAATTATAATTAATAGCAGCAGTTTTGTTGGAGTGTCTCAAATGATCACTTTAGATGCCGAAGCCCCAGTCGTTTCCATGGAGATAGTTTCTCGAGGAGATGTCAGCTCCTATCTAATTTTTTTGTCCCTGACATATGACAACCTAAAGCTTTTAGTGCCTTTTATTCTGGGGGCTTTTATGTTAGATAATCTCAATTTATTTTTATGTGCATTTAAATGTGTGTCTTATTTACAAGTGGGTTCTGAGCCTGAAGTCTGCCACTTTACACATTTCAAAATATAGAAATTAATAACCACAATGACCTCATTTATCTTCTGTATTTTAAAAAAAAAAATGCTTGATTATTCCATCTTCTCCCCACCTGCTAAATGGGACCAGAAAGAAATGAGAAGCTAGATTAGGATTCAAATCTCAGTGGCAGGCGCCATATCTGGCCAAGAAGGTAGCAAGAAGAAGCCCCAGAAACAGCCTAAGAAGCAGCCAAGGAGATGGACGAAGGAGATAGGCACCCCAGCAGAGAAAAACTGGGGCAATAGTGAGCCTGGGTTCCATTCCTGTTTTAATACCTGGATTCCTGCCATAATATCTGTTGCCACCTACAGCTAGAGTGGAGTGTCTCCAAGAAGACACTTCTTGGAGACTGTTATACCTTTAAGAATAAACTTTTAAACATAATAATAAAAATAGTGATTAGTACCACCTGGAATTAAATCCACTCATTGAAAAAAAAAAAGAACAGAATTCAAATTCCTCTTTAATATTCTATTCTTAAACTGTCTTTTAAATCCATTTATTGTACTTGGGCACCTATACCTTGAAATTTCTGTTAGTTTTTCACATTTTTGTAAATGCAATAAAAAATTCTGTTCTGACAGTAATGTCTTCAAGCACAGTTGGCACAATTCACGATTCCACACGTGTTCCTAGAGCGGCGATGACCATTCTCTTTGTGCTGATTGGGCCTCCGAGGGGTTCGTATCTGGAACCAGGTTGGGTTCAGAGTTCTTAGTTTACCACATGGTTCCGCTGATACTGTCGTCATGTGGGGTTCTCCTTTGTCAGATAAAACGTCTCTTCATGCTCAGCTTTTGACAAGCGCAGTCACAAGCCTTTAGATATGATCGGCCTCCCCAGACGGCCCACCAACCACAGAGGAACAATCGGGCTAAGTGCGTTGGGTGCTTTAAGCGGCAGTGTGGTAACTTCTCATCAGAGACAGTTCTGCTTAGTCTTTTGCAAAGTGGTTTCTGGAGCCAAATTCCTGGTTCGAATCCTGGCTCCACCACTTCCTGGCCATGGGGCCCCAGACAAGGCCTTAGCTTCCCAAGTAGGATGACGGTGCCCACCTCACAAGGCTCACAGGACGATGGAGTGAGTCTGTGCATGAAGAGGACTCAGAACAGGGCTTGCCTTGGAGGAAGTGCTGTCATTAATATTTCCTCAACAGCCTGTTTCCGAAATGTGAGTTGACATTGTGGACACCAAAGTAGAAGGAATCCCAGAAGGCTGACTCCACCATGTCTAACCACTTGCGATCCTGGGCCCGAGAGAGTTTTATATGTAAGGGAAGTGTCCAAATGATGACTAATTTCACATAATCCTGGAATTTAGAGCTTTGGTCATTGGGGGCCTTGGTTGTGTAATGGCCCCACCCCTCTGGGCAGGTGGGGTTCGGAACGTGTCACTGGCTCTCAGCAGCCCCAGCTGCCAAGAGAAGGACACCACACGGTGAGTGGCCCTGCCCAGCACACAGACTGAAGAGTGCTAATTGGAGACTGTTCATGTCTAAAACCCATTTGGCTTTTCACGATGTTTCCCAAATATAGGTTCCTTGATACTCCAGCACCTCTAAAGTTGCTCTGCTCTGTTAGCGAATCTGGGGTGGGAGGTGGGGGATGGATGTTACCAGAATGGAGCCCGGGTCATGGATGCGGTTTGTGGTCTGGTCTCAGGCGTGTCTCTTGGTGTGTCGCCACTGCAAGGGGGCCCAGGCACGTCCTCCCAGGTGCCTGAGGATAGTTTCAGAAAGAGGTAAGATTTGATGGACAAAGAGAGGAAAGGCAAACCAGGTGTCCTGAAGATTACTGAGTTGGGAATCAACCCTCCCTGGGTTCTGATACCAAGCTCAGTGACTTTTTAGAAGGCCATGGACTATATAGTGTGCAGAAAAGGGTAATTACAACATCCAAAGGCCTGGAAACTGTGCCAGAGGTGGGCAGTGAAGGCATAAGCTTTCATCCTTGAAAAGCAGCTTTGAAAGGTGGCTTAGGGAATGTGTATGTTCATAACGGAATCTTACTGTTTCCTATGAGTGCGTGAGTTACTCCGTGGTATCCACAGAGTAGTTTCAGGCAATCCACTGTAGGTGGGTCGGGGCATTACTAAAACCACATCCATGCTTCAGATCAGTGTTTTGACTATGTAAACAAAAGTCTTCACGGAGGCATGGAAAGTTCCCGTCACTAACAATTTTTGTCTGTTTTATTGTTCACTGTGTATTTCCGGCACTTAGATGCCTGGTAATAATATATAGTAGACATTCTACAAAGGTTTGTTGAATGAATGAATGAATGAATGAATGAATGAATGAATGAATGAATGAATGAATTTGTCACATCTAATAATACTTCTCTGAAGAGAAAACTAAGGTTTAAAGAAGAAAGTCGTGGTTCCTGAAAACATGATATGTTTTTATGTGAGCCAGTTTTATTCCTGTGGGACAGTTTTATGATCAATTTATTATAGTATTGTGTGATCAGCCTATAAATGCAAGAGCACTGCATTCTTGGACTGACACTTGGAATTTTGAATATCATCCATGCTGTACCCCCTGATGGAGCCTGGGGCAGTGAGCTAGTGGGAGAGGAGCTAAAGGCACAGAACTTGGCACTGGGTCTGCCCATTTCCTTACCTGTCTCAGTAGATTGAGGACTGGACCCGTTAAAACAAGCAAATATCACCAAAAGGTCTCTTCCATATTCACCAGTTAAAGATTTAGGGGAGTCTAAACAGTCCAGGGACTCAGATTTCAGTTCTTATACATTTGTACCTTTCTTAGCATCTGTGGTTTTAATCAAATCTCAGGTGTGAATGGTACCGATGGTTTAGCTAATGTAAAATAGGATACCTCTAGGGAAGAATAATTTTCCTGGTCCTAAGTAAGAATACCAAGCCTAAGAGAGAAAGGATTACATAGCATGTGCTGGTAGAATGTGGAAACTCCTGGAGGCGGGGGAGGGGTTGCCTTATTTCCTGGGGAAAAGGAGGGGAAAGGGCCCCCCCTACTTTTAGTCATTATGCTGGGGATTCTTGGAAGTCTGTAGCCCCGGGAATCCACAGCCTTAGAAAAACTGAGTTCTTGAGTGAGATTCTCCCCGAATCATAACACAAACCTATTTCTCAGCATGTACCCATTTAGTCATGCCAAATAAAATTTTAAAAAACCTTTTTATATTTAATTGGTGCCACCCAGTAGTCATGCTTTCGATTAGACTAAGGTATCTGCTGTGGAAGAAGCTGCTTCCAGTTGGAAGATTTACCTTGAATCTTAACTTCCCAAACAGAAGCCCAACAAATATGAAATCATTTTTTAAGCTGAACCAGCTTATGTGGATGGCAATAGATGCTCTCCTGACCTACAGAAAGACTTGAGGCTCTACTTGTCTTTTGTGTGCTTGAAATTTATCTTAGAGACACATCTAAATTTAATGCAACTGGTTCTTATTTTTTATAATAGGGAAAGACATAGAATATTTATTAGGCAGTTAATATTCTTCTCAACTGTTATGAAATATTACCCCCTTACACATTCTTGAAATGTCCGGTGTTTTATTAGAGCTGTGTAAAATATTAATGTAAAGAAGTGATTGTTTTTTAAACAAATGCGGGAAGCTGTAAAAAGCTCATCTATAAGTATATCCAATGCCACCAGTTAGGGGTGGGGTAAAAATGTGTAGGAGGCAGCTTTCAGGCAAACGTAAGGAAAAGTATTGTAATGTGTAGGCTTGTCTGTCGGGAGGATTGGAGCAGTGCCCTGGTGGCTTCCGATTCCCTCATGTTCCTCCAAAGCAGGGACAGTGCTTGTCTGGGCCTCGTGCAAAGGAGAACAGCAGGGCAGGGGTAGGTGTGGCCATGAGTCCCAGAGGACCGGAAAGCAAGGTGGTTCCGTCCGAAACAGACATCTCAGTGGTGGAAACAAGAAGTGATGGAGAGATAGATGAAAAGAGAGGTATCCAATCATTTGGGATTAGTGGGCTATTTGACTCTCATACTTGACTTTTCCCCTCTTTCTCTACAGCCAGTGCTGATTTTCCATATAACCCAGGACAAGGCCAAGCTATAAGAAATGGAGTCAACAGAAACTCGGCTATTATTGGAGGTAGGTGACAAATAGGCTTGCGTGTGGCTACTCCCCTGTGGAAAGTAGTAAGGGGCGGGGGGAAGCTGTCTAGATTTTAGTTTTGTTCATTTTGCTATTTAAATATGACTTCAGATTGCCAAGTACAGGTATGGAGAAACTGTGATACATGTAACCTGGCTACTTTTTAATACAGACTTTAAAAAAAATGGTAGGGCTGGCCGAGTGGCGCGGTGGTTAAGCGCTGGCTTGGGAAGCCGGCGGCCCCGGTTCGGATCCCACATATGAGGGCCAGTGACACTGCCCTCAAAAAAAAAAAAAAATGGTAGTGGTGAGCTAGCCAGAATCAGAATGCACAAGTAGGTAGACAGTGGCAATGCCAGGCCATTTCTTTATCCCTCCTATCTTTTCTTCCTCTCATCGTCTCACATCCCAAATGGTCTAGGATAGCTTCCTACAAAAATGGGAAGGACTGTGCCAGTCTGGTTTCAGAAAACTAGTGAGCTGGAGTATCTAAGATATCCTCATCTTTTCATCTCCCCATGGATACTGCAAAGTAACTAATATATATATATAATATATACAGTCCCTCGTAGTTGGACCAGTATTGATAACCCTGCTGCCCATTGCCTTCCATCTTATTTCATAAAGGTGTTTCCTTTCTCTGAGCATAGCTAATACTGTAAACATATCAAGGATGTCAAACTCAACCAGTCAACTTGGCCCAGACAATAGGTTTCTTTTCCACATGAAGAAGGTAGATACCTCTAAGAAACATATATGACTATAAAATTAGATGACATTCAGAATGCTGCTTCAATCACATTGTCCAAAGTTCTGGGGTAAACTTCATCTTCATTGTTTTTTGCTTTTTAAAGATCAGCATCATTGAAGTATAATATGCACTCATTTCAGCGTCACAGGGCAGTGACCTTGGACACTCGTGCACCCATAACCACCACCACCATGAAGATAAAAGACATTTCTATCCACAAAAAGCCTTCTTGTGCTCCTTTGTAGTCCATCCTTTCCCCTTCCCCACTCACAACCAAGCCAGCCCCTGATCAGCTTCTTCTCACGTAGATTACTTTTGCCTCTTTTAGAGTTTCATATAAATGAGATCATATTGTGTGTGCCTTACTCCCTTCACCCAACCTAACGTTGTTGCATATATCAATAGTCCATTTATTTTTATTGCCAAGTTGTATTCCATTGTACAAATGTACTATAATTTGTTTTATCTACTCACCTGTCAAGAGATGTTTGGTTTATTTCCAGTTTGGAGCTATTTCGAATAAAGCTGTTATTAATATTCTTGTACAAGTCTTATATGAACATATTTTCATTTCTCTTTGGTAATTCCTAGGAGTGGGATTGCTGGGTGTAGGGAAAGTGGATATTTAACTTTATAAGAAATTGCTCTACTGTTTTCCAAAACAGTTGAGCCATTTTACATTCTCATAATCAATATCCGAGAGGTCAAGGTGCCCCACAGTCTCATCGGCACTTGGTATTGTCAACCTTCTTAATTTTAGCCACTCTGGTGAATGAGTCATGGTATCTCATTATGGTTTTAATGTGCAGTTATCTGTTGACTAGACTGTTAAGCATCTTTTCATGTCCATCCTGCCATTTGTAAATCTTTTGTGAAGTGTCTGTCTAAATTGTTCCCATCTTTTAATTGGATTCTTTGACTTCTTATTATTGAGTTGTAAAAGTTCCTTCTATATTCTGGATACAGGACCTTTGTCTGACATATGTATTTTGAATACTTTTTCCCAGTCTGTAACTTGCCTTTCTATTTTCTTACTGATATATATTTTTTGAAAAGCAGATGTTAACTTTGATAAAGTTCAATTTTTCTAATCTTTTCATAGTTGCGTGATTTTTAAAAAATCCTATCTAAAAAAATCTGCCTATCCCAAAGTTGTGAAGATTTTTTCCTATGTTTTATAGCTTTAGTTTTTATTATTAAGCCTATAATCACTTTGAGTTCCTCTTTGTATATAGTGTGAGATAAAGGCCAAAGTCATTATTTCCAATGACTGTCTAGTTATTCCAAGACCACTTGTTGAAAAGACTATATTTTCACCCAAAATAATTTTCTTGGCACTTTTTGGCAAAAATCAATAGACCGTATATGTGTGTGTCTATTTTCTGGACTCTATTCTGTTCTTTTGATCTATAGATCTTTCCGTAGCCAATACCATGCTTTTCTTTTTTTTTTGAGGGCAGTGTCACTGGCCCTCATATGTGGGACTCGAACCAGGGCTGCTGGCTTCCCAAGCCAGCGCTTAACCACCGCGCCACTCGGCCGGCCCAATACCATGCTTATTTTATTGTTATGTCTTTGCAGTAAGTCTTGAAATAAGCTGTATAAGTTCTCCACTTCTTTTGTTTGTTTTCAAAATTATTTTGGCTACTCTGGGTCCTTTGCATTGCCATAAAAAAATTAGAATCAGCCTACAAATTTCTACCTAAAAAAAATTTGCTGTGATTTTCGTTGGGATTGCATTAGATCTATAAATGATCATCTTAATAATATTGACCTTAAACATGGTATATTCATCCATTTATTTAGGTCATCTTTAATTTCTCTCAGAAAGGCTTTACAGGTTTTGGAGCCTAGTCTTGAACAATTGTATTTAATTTTTTCTTTTACAAATGGTATTATTTTGTTACTTTCACTGTCAAATGTTTCTTGCTAGCATATAAAAACACAGTTGATTTCTATATATTGACTTTGTATTCTGTTTTCTTGCTAAATTTGCTGTTTATTCTGGGAAATATATATATATATATCCTTTAGAATTTTCTACATAGATAATCATGTCATCTGAGAATAAAGAGTTTTCAGTTCTTCCGAATCTGCACACTTTTTATTTCTTTTTCTTGTTTTATTGCACTGGCTAGGACTTCCAGTATAATTGTGAATAAAAGTGTCAAGAGCTGACATGCTTGCATTGTTCCCTGTTTTAGTGGGAATGTGTTTAATCTTTCACCATTAAGTAGTATATTAGCTGTAGGTTTCTCGTAAGTCCCCTTTGTCAGGTTAAGATTGTTTCCTTCTATTGATAGTTTCCTGAGAGGTGTTAACAATAAATGGTGTTGAAATTTGTCATATGCTTTTTCTGCATTTTTGAGATTATTATATGGTGTTTTTTTTTTATTTGCTTAATGTGGTTCAATTAGAGTGCTTTATGTTTTAATGTCAAACCAATCTTGCATTCCTAGAATTAACACCACTTTATCATAATATACTCTTTTTTTTACATATTGCTGAGTTTGATTTGCTAAAATTTTATTGAAGAGGAATAGTGCTTAATAGTTTTCATTTTTGTAATGCGTTTCTCTGGTTTTAGTATGAGGATACTACTGGCCTCATAAAATGAGTAGTATTTCTTCCTCCTCCTCTATTTAAAGAAAGGTATGTAGGATTAGTATTATTTCCTTAGGTCAAGTGTGTCAATACTGTTTTTGAGGTCTTCTAAATTCTTGCTGATTTTCTGTTTAATTGTTCTATCAATCAGTGAGAGAAGAGTGTTGAAATCTCCAAGTATAACTGTGACTTGTCTGATTCACCTTTTATTTCTATTAGTTTTCGTAGTTGTTGTTGCTGAGTAGGAGTTTTGTGTTTCATGGGCCTGCTGAGTGGCTCAGTTGGCTAAGAGCTCGCTCAAGAGTTCAAGCTGAGCTCTGAGCAACAGCAGTTCGATGCCCAGCCCAAGCTGAGCTGCTGCTGAGCTGCCAACAGGTGGCAGGATGGCTCAGTTTAAAAAAAAAAGGAGTTTTGTGTTTCATGTGGAGAGGGTACTATTGGAGGGAACCATGGTGCAGTGAGAGAGAAACATATACGAGGGACATCTGAGGTTTATTTAACCCCTAGCACCTCTCCTGTCTCCTGCAGGTGTCATCGCCGTGGTGATTTTCACCATTCTCTGCACCTTGGTCTTCCTCATTCGGTACATGTTCCGTCACAAGGGCACCTACCACACCAATGAAGCAAAGGGAGCAGAGTCAGCAGAGAGCGCAGACGCTGCCATCATGAACAACGACCCCAACTTCACAGAGACCATTGATGAAAGCAAGAAGGAATGGCTCATCTGAGGGGTGGCTATTTGGCGATGGGATAGGGAGGGGGAAGTTATCAGGGGGAAGGGAAAGGGACGAAAGCACCCTGCTTCATACTCTTGAGCACATCCTTAAAATATCAGCACAAGTTGGGGAGGCAAGCAACAGAAGATTCTTGAGACTGATCACCACAAAAAAAAAAAAAATACTTTTTAATATTTCTTTATAGCTGAGTTTCCCCTTCTGTATCAAAACAAAACAATACAAAAAATGCTTTTAGAGTTTAAGCAATGGTTGAAATTTGTAGGTAATACCTGTCTTATTTTGTGCGTGTTTAGAGCTGTTCTAAAAAACCCATGGTAACAGGGCAAGTTTTCTACATTTTTCAGAGCCCTTAGAATGTGGATATTTTTTTCTTGAGAAAAGCTGATGCACATTTGAATGGCCTCCCGCATTCTCTTCCTTTTACACAGAGTCAACTTTTAATGGGCTATTGTAGTTAATAGGTCATGTTCATGTAATGTTTCTTTTAGTGTCCTATAAGTTGGAGAAGGAAAGAATGGGGCAAAGAGGACCTGTTACTTGCCAGTTTTCAAAGAGACCACAATTGCCAATTTTCCGAGAGTTTTTGCCTGAAGCACTTGAAGGCTCCTGTTGGGTGACAATATAAGCAGCACAGCAGAGAAGACGAACAACCAGGGCGAGTAGTTCCATATCAGGATCGTTGGTTTTATTTGTTATCGAACTCTATCGATTATATTGTTCCATGTATTTGGTCTTAGACCATTTTGATAGTGGTAACGAAAGATTAACTAGCAGCTGTTACAAAAGATTTATCCTCTGCTTTACCTGAAAACTACGGTTACATTATATGGATGTATAAGTTCCAGATGTTATGATTTCTTTGCTGTTTCTTTGCTGTAGCAAGAGTATGGACACTTTCTAGTGAATGCATCCATCAAGTCGTTCTTATTTTGCTTTAAATCTCTGGTTTTTAAGCCCCTGTGATAAAATCCTAGCAGATGGTATCCTCTCACTGGACATATCACAATAAAGCCACGTGATGGTTGCTGTTACTCTTTCTATTACTCTGGAATCATATGGAAAACACTGCCATGTTTTGTTACCTACTCCATGTATTGTTCCATTCAAAAGTGATACACTGCCGTGATTCAGGGATCTTCTTCGGCAGATACATTTGAACCTAAAGTTTATCACACACCTGGTACCTGATTGTTGCTTCTCAGAGAATGGACATGTCTAGGCAGTCACACCTCAGTTTAATCTGGAACCTCGACCAACTAATAACTTATCGATTTTATCTAAAAATAATAGACCACTGGGACAAAGCTCAGATTGGACCATCCAAAAAATAATTTGTTATTTATTAAAAGATAACATAAAAGTTATTTCTATGATCATTTCTTGTGATCATTATAGTTCAGGCTCTTAATAAATACTTTAAAAAAAATTTTTTAGACTCTAGTAACATTTTAAGGAATTAAATATGATCACCTACTAAGTAAGATGAGGTTAAAAAGGTATTGGTGCTATTTTCTGATAGCCTGTCTCTATAAAATGGAAATTCTAGTTTGTTTGGGTTATATATACAGACTTTTCAAGATACTTGATATATGCCTAACTTGCTGGAGGATCTCAATTTCTTGAGTAGGGAAAATGTTACCCAGAGCTGCCGGTGGCACATTGCACGAGTACATGGCAATTCCAAAGGAGATACTGGACCAGTTAACCCAGTCAAGTCAAGGTAACAGAACAGAAGGGAATCCAAACTCCCTTTCCAGGTACTACATACTGTCATGAACACCGTTAACTTAGAATGGTCTTAATCACTCTTCCATAAAACACATTAAAGATGAAAAGTATTTAATATGACAAAATATAGAACACTGTAACATTTACAAATGACATCTTGAAAACAAAGGCAGTTTATTTCACCAAGATGACTATTATGTGGGGTTCTTTGATGTATTATAAATTGAAAAGGCAAATTTTAAACAATGTGAAAGCCATATCTAGAACATTCTAAATGGTAAATAATTTGTTTATGTGAAGAAAAGAAAGCAAGTCTTTTCCAGCTCCCTCCCTTGAAGGTTTAGGGCAGCGCAGCCTAGATAACCACGACGTTAAGACCCACACTCAGTGCCTCACCTTGCTTTGTCAATCATAGTCCACCAACCCTTGGCATCTCATTTCCCAATGCGTTGTCAATCAAGCACAAATAGGCCAGTGGTAGCATCTCTACATAATAGGAACAGACAAAACAAAAACAAAAAACAAAACAGTGTTTTAATACAAGAGATTGTTTTAAAGATCCAGGGAAAGCTGTTGGCGGGTTTAGGGTTGTTTGTGCAGGAGACATCCTGTGTGTATAAAGCAGGCACCTATGAGAAGCTAGGAGTGGGGACTTGGGACCATCGGTGCCTTTCTGAGCTCTCAAAATGACATACCCCCCCAGAGCACAAGGAAGCTAGCTGCAGAGGTGAGACATGAAACTGCTATTAAGCTCTTCTCTGGCCCTTCTTACTGTATAAGATATTTCCCACTGTGGCTTTAAACCAGCTGCTCAAAAAAAGAGAAAGAGCGACTTACGTGAAGTTTTTATTACAGAGCTGGGAACACGTGTTTGGAGTACCTTCGGTGGCAAATTTGCTGTTGCCCCACATCATAAACGAGCTTCCTTTACAAACCGGAGCAGGTTCCAAGCACAGGAAAAGCGCAGGCAGGAGCCAAAGAGGAGGTTTTCAGGTACAGCCTAGCTGGGCACAAAGACACAAGCCAGGCCCCAGAGAATGCGGAAGGGAAAGCAAACAGCTCCCGGGTGTGAAAGCCTAGTGTCAGCGTAGTGTCAAGAAGAAACTTTTATTTCCTTCTATAACAGGATCTGTTCTTTTCTGTTCCTCCCGCTCTTTTTCTCCCTTGCCCTTCTCTTAATGATGTAAACATTTGAATGGCCTCTTTATGTCCCACACCTGCAATTAGCACCTGAGTGGAACCTCATCCTAGTTCCTCCTTTTCTTCATCCTATCAAGCAGTTTTCAAAAAGATAGGCAGCAAATTATCAGATTGAATTATCAAAATGAATTCCAGTGAGCCTGCCAAACAGAGGTCCTAACTTGCCCGTCCCAGTAGAACCACCTGATCCAGAAATAGGTGCCAGACAGTAACATCACGTGTAGGCGAAGGGGGCTGAAAACCAATGGGCCTCATTTTTAAATGACATTTGGGGAAGGGGGACCCTGAGAGTCAGCTGCTAGAGTCTTAAGCCTTTCTCTCTCTCCCTGCCTTGTTACGTCACCTTTGTCAAGTCCCTGAACCTCTCTCTGTCTTTCCTTGCCTCGTATTTAAAGTTAGAGCCATTTTATATGACAACTGTGAGGTGCACTGATTCTTCACTGTAGGATCCTTTGAAACCCAAATACAAAGGCCAAAGTCAATGGAACCCAGTGGAAGTCTTCCTTTCTGGCTTGTGGTTGTCACATCAGAAGAGGCCACGTGGTCACATCCAGGAATGTGGAGACTTCTGGGGCATTGCTGTACCCCAGCTAAATTATGCATCAGGCAGACTGCCAGGGAGATAACCTGTCAACACTGGGAGAGGTGACACAGCCAACGGCCAGAGAAATCAGAACCCCATGTGCATAGAAGCGCTATGTTCCCACTGGGTGTAGCTTACACCTACCCTCAGTGCGATCGGACTGGCTTAAAACTAACACACAAACAAAGGTGACTTTTCCACATAGCCTGCTGGCTCTGTGGACAATGTTGGCTTCATTAGAGTGACTTCTATCACAGTGGTGTTTTTTGGGGGATACAAATGGTATGTAAAACCCATTGTCAGGGAAATAGGGAAACTGTTCTAAAGCTGATTATCTCCCGTTGAGCAGAAGGTGATAGAAATATAGGAGCACAGCGGTACAGATGGCTAACATGCATTGACAAGTTTGTTTTCCAGATGAAAACGTGCTTTAAAGAACAGGTCTGCTTAGATGGTCTGCACCATTTCCACGCCTCAGTTTATTTACAGCGAATGCTGGGTTCTGAGATGGCCATCAAACATGGAGGCTCTTCTCAGAAAGGCCACGCTGCAGGTCTAAGTGTTACCGCGTCTAAGCTTTGCTTCGTCAGATTTTTCATTTTTTCAGTGAGCATGGTGACTACGGAGGTTAGAGGTGTGAAAAGTTGGGCTAAATATTCTTTCTGTAAAGTCAAATCAGGGTTCCATCCCTGGGAAATAACACAAAATTTCACTCTCTAAAAGCAACAGCATGTAATCTAGAATGAAAGAAGGAAATTATGTATGTATGCCTACTATTCTTTGTGAATGTCTTTCATTTAACTAAAATTATATTAGAAACCAGATTGATAAAAATAAAAAAAATCCAAAATAGTTTTAATTATCCTAAAAGCGATTCTTTGTGTTTTGTTCCACTTGGTTCTCTTAGAAGCAATTTGCAACCTTCGGCAAAGAAAGTTCCAAGCCCTGAAGTATTCATATCTTGGGAATATAGTCTTTGCAAAAGCTGTGAAGATATAGTCACTTCTCAAAGACAGGTATTATATGGGTGCATCCATGGGTAACCGTCTTTGGCCACAGACTCCTCCCCAACCCCATTTTTCTTAAACTCGCTTAATGGATATTGACTTCATGTTTGGGGTTCAGTTACACACAGCTTGATAAAATGTGGTTAAAGTGACATCCAGAGTATATTCTGAGCCTTCATTTGGAATGAGGGGTAACACTGGATAGTGGACAAATGGACCCAGGCCGGTGAACTAGGTAGCAAGGTTACAGTGTGTCTGGAGGTGTGAATCTTTCTAAATGTCCTCATTAAAATGACCTTGTAGTTCTCATTTATGATTAACACTTTCTGGCCTTCTGTTATCATTGGGAAGCCATTTCCTTTTCCTCAATTCCCCATGAAGTATTTAAGTGAACACCAAATAAGTGTGAATTGCAGGGAAAAGCCCAGCCTCTCTGCTTGAAGCAGCCCCAAATCAGTGGGTAGCCACTGCATTTAGAAAGCCTCATTCCCTGAGTTTCTTGGTCGTGATTTTGCTTGTGGATGTGACCCAACAGATGCAGGGGGATGTCACAAAGGTCTTTGAGAACAGAAAACCAGCACTTCTAAAAGTTCATAACAAGCCAGTTTTTAAAGGATGAGCCAGCAAGCTCAGGGTTTGTCGTCGGCAAAACGACCATTAGAGCCACATGTGCTTACGTCCTCCCCAGCCCTACCGCCCATAAACAACGTGATGTGACATCGGTAAGTTCCAGGACAGTGATCTTACTTTGCATAAGGCAATGTTTGTCCAATGAATGGGGGGTAGAGGGGCAGGGGAGGGTAGAAGGGGGCATCGCAGGGCAAGAGGCACATTGAGGAAAATATTGGGTTGTCAGAAAAGTCATGACACATTTTTTCTATGTTTTTCGTTGCAAAAATACATCATGACTTCTGACAACCCAATATAGCTTGTGTGACTCTTTGTCGGTGATCACATGGCGGGATGGAATTATCAAGATGCAGAAAAGAGAAAATAATTGTATTATTATTCTTTGAGCAAGGGTCTGAATGAACCTAGGTATGAAAGGGAACTCTTTAAAGCAAGTGTTATATGAGTCATCATTAGCACGTGCTCACCTTTCTTTGGTCACTCTGAAAAGCCAGAGGTAACACCTGACCTAAGTGATCCCTGAACCCAAAGTTTCCTTTCTACCAGCACCCTTTGTCCCTCCACAAACACTGTCAACATACCTGCAACAGACCACAGCTCAAAGCCGTTTCACCAGGAAGAGAAGGTAAGAGTGTTTTTCTGATCACGTTTCCATGGTCGCCCCGTTCCTCATCATTTGCCCTCTGGGTGGGTGGTAAGTCAATTCTCTTAGGACAGGGAAAGGACACACGCGTGCCACGTCTTCACCACAAGGACGAAACCAACACTTTTTTAAGCCCCCAGAACTGAAGCATGAGAAAGTTAGTCATTTCTCCTGAAAATAGAAATTCAAATTATAAAATGTAAATGAAGACATGACAGAGATGAAAAAGGCCATGATGATGAAAATGATGGATTTATTTTGTGTGCACAAATAGAAAGCTGGAAGATAAAATTCTTAAGTCTAGGAATTGTTGCAAGCAAAACAAAATAAAACAAAACTAACATGTGGTTATCTTCCCAAAATGACTGAGATTATTTCAGTAATTTCCCCACCACATGAATTTTAAAGGGAAATCAAGTTTAGGGAGTCAATGAAATGAACATTTATGGAGTCCCTCCCGTGCCCGTGGCATTATTCTGGACTCTCAGAATTCACCAGAGAACAAAACAGGCAGACACAGCCCAGCTCTCAGGAAACTTAGGTTCTAGTGGGCGGAGAAAGATAATAGGCAACTAAACAATATGCAAGAAAACATAATTTCTAGACAGGAAATTAATTCATTTTAGCGGGGTGATGTGACAGCATAACTGGGCAGCTGCATTCGATGGGTGGAAAAGCGGGGGGCGCTTCTCTATGGAGGGGACAATGAAGCTGAGAACTGAAGAAGAGTGAGCCTTGCAAAGATGAGACAGAGCCTCAGTCTAGACGAGGGAAAAACTGGTGCAGAGGCCCTGAGAGAGCAATGAGCTTGAAGCTTTAGACTCAGAGGGTAAGTGTGTCTGGGAGGAGAAAGGGAGAAAACACCACCTAACAGATGGAGAGATGTGACCATGTATTCTGACCAAATTCAGAGCTGGAGAGACTCAAAACCAACTTGAAAGTTCGTCGGGGGGCTGGGGGAAGGAAGGGAAGAGAGAATGTGAGAATGAGAGAGAGAGGTTAATTGAAAGGGAATTGGCCCATTGATTGTGATTATAGCTGGTGAGTCCAAAACTCCATAGGTCAGGCTGGCTGGTTGGAAACGCAGGCAGGACTTGTATGTTTTGCAGTCTTGAACTAGAATTCCTATTTTTTTCTGGGAACCCTGAGTTCTTGCTCTGAAGGCCTTTAACTGATTGGATGAGGCCCACCCATATTAGGGAGGGTAATCTCCTTTACATAAAGTCAACTGATTGTAAATGTTAATCACACCTGCAGAATACCCCCATAGCAACACCCAGACTAGTATTTGACCAAAGACCTGGGTACCAGAGCCTGACCAGGTGGACCCATAAAATCACCCATCACAGAGGGTTCTTCTGAGGCACGTCAGGGTAGAAAGCAGAATTGATTGGCATGGTTATATGTTTGAGTTCTGAGGCAAATCATTTAGTCTTCTCTTTCCAGGCATGTCAGTAGCCTGAAGTTCGGCCAAAATCCTACCATCCCAAGCAAACAATAACAGGATGGAAAAGTGCAGAAGCTGGGGGCTCCCTCCCTTCATGCAACCTCGAAATGCTGCAGAACTAAGAGGAAAGTGCAAGGGCCTGTGAGAAACCGAGGGAGGTGAGGCCCATTGGGCTGGCTGTGAGGCGAGGGCCCGGCGGCCCAGCGGGGAAGGATGGCTGCATCACCCCTCACAGATCACTGCCCACGCTTCTCCCCGGCCCAGCCCCGTGGGGGTCACTGTTAGCCCTCAGAGGACATCTGCGTCCCACTGGATAAAGGGAGACAGCAGAAGTGCAAGCTGCTCCGCCAGTCCTGAGGTTCCTACCTCAGGCCCCAGGCTGCTGCAGCCAAGGGAGAGACACTCTGGGGAAGCCGGATCAGAGAGGTTGTTTGAGGGGCAAGAATGGGGCGCCCCGGGCCGGCCGAGGGGCGCGGTGGTTGAGCACTGGCTTGGGAGGCCGGCAGCCCCGGTTCGGGTCCCACATGTGAGGGCCAGTGACACTGCCCTCGAAAAAAAGAATGGGGGACCCACTGCACAATGTCAACTGTGGGCTCGCTGCTTGGGAGCAGGTCTCCTCCCTGCCTCGCGCTCACCAGGAACTTCTTCCCTCTTGCCAGTAGGTCACAGCCCCCACTTCCGGGAAAATGAGCCCACGGTGGGGGAGAACGAGGGGGACACTGCCATCCCGAACCTGGGCTGACTGCACATGACTTCCCTCATAGCTTGACTTCTGCTTCGTGGATGGAATAACAGGCATCAATTGTGATGTGACTACTTTTCACTGGTGTTGAGTGGAACCAGCAGAGCCTTGTGCAGAAGTGATATTTCTGATGCTGGGCCGGAGGGCAGGAAGCTCCTATTTTTTACTTCGTCGTAAAAGAAAAGCTCCCCGGTTAAATCATGGTCTTGCTGGAAGCCTGCCTTGGGCATTGTCAGAAATCCAGGAAGCTTCTGTGATATATCACTAGGGGATCAAGTTATAAGTCCTCTAAATAAAATTTACAGAGCTCATTGGCTTCTATTCCACACAGCCACCATGGAATTCCCGTTAAATCATTATAAGTATAGTAGATATATTGATTACTGCCAGACCTGTCATTACGAATTCCAGTTTAAGCACTGCAGGAACGAACTCTAACATTTAATTGGGATCCGCGTCTGGTGTTATAAAATATAAGCCCCGGAACACATGGGAAAGAAAAATGAGTCAGTGCAAATCATCTTTAAAAACACACAACCAGCCAGGAGAAATACGCAGATAGCTGACTTTCTTCTGAATCAAATGTACTTGCCTTGACGTATTTATTATGTGATTGATTTCGAGGGAAGCACATATTGATCCTTCTCAAGAAGACAACTTTTCTGGAACAATTGAGGAAAAGGAACCAACAGCAGCCATTGGGTCACATGACAAGTTTCCTGGAAACGTGTGGTTTGCCACACTGGCTGTCTCCAGACGTAATCAGTAACAGAAACTCCAAGGAGTGTCTCTTGAGAAAGCAGCTGTTGCCTATGACACCCACTCTAAAAAGGCAGGGAGGAGATACCACCAGGCAGCTCTCTAGGTGAGACTACCACTCATCAAGTCCCAGTACGGGGGACCCAACATTTGGGGGTGCAAAACATCTCAGGTCATTAGTGCACAAGGGCAGCACGTGCCTGGTGGACCAAACACTGGCCCCCAAGAGAGAAGGGCTCTAGGGTGACATGGAGACAGGTGCTGGTCTGGGCATTATGGGACAAGCTGAATTCACTTTTAATAGGGAGCAGCATTCAGTGGGAAAAGATTTATTAACTAGAATAAGCAGATTCAAGGGAATTCTCTCCCGAGAAGGCAAGTGATAAAAGGCAGCCTGGAAAGATAATGAAGCTTTAGCGAAGTGGGCCAGGTAAGCTCAATAAGTGCTGGATACTGCTGGGACTCAGTGTTGGGGAAGAGCTTGTACGATGACCCAGGGTGGCCTCTTGACTATTTTAATACAAATGGAGGTGAAATAGCTGTGGGTCAATGACCTCCCCCCATCCTAGGAGACCCTGAGGCTCAAAAGCACATTTATGGGACTGTTAATGGACCTCCAAACCCATGGAAGTCCTGTGGTGGCACTTAGAATTTAAAACATGCACATCCCTGCCCTCACCCCCAGGATGGATTAGAAGGGGACATATCTTCTAGCAGTGAGCAGGGATAGCAGCTATTCTAACCCCATCCACATCCTGACCTTGGCAGGGAGGTGGGTCCAGCCGCCAGTGGAAACCAGTCTCAGTACAAACCCTGTGAGCAAAGGCGGGGGTGACTGGCTGTGTCCCCAGCTGACTGGAAACCCAGAAATCACTGAGTTGCGGCCAGTTGCAATTGCAGACACAATAAGACCTGACATATGGGTGTATTAATTTCCTAGGTCTGCTGTAACAAATGGCTGCAAACTCTGATGTCTTAAAACAACAGAAAATTGTTCTGCATAACTCTTATCGTCTGCCTCTGTCTTCACATCCACCTTCACACGGCCTTCTTCTCTGTCTTCTAAGGACACCAGCCGTATTGGATTAGGCTCACTCTACCCCAGGCTGACCTCATCTTCACTAATTTCATCTGCAAAATGATCTCATTTCCAAATAAGGTCACATCATAGGTAGCAGGAGTTAGAACATTAATGGACCTTTTGGGGGAACACAATTCAGCCTTGAGGAGTCACCATCACACATACTCTTTCTGGACCAGTGTTTTGTCACTTAACAGTAGATCCTTGTCACATCCACGTCACTAATTAGTTTCCATCATTTTTATGGCTGCATGGTGTTCCAGGTATCCCCACTCTTACTTTCTTATCTACCCATTTTGCTATTTTACTTTATTGTTGGACATTTAGATAGCATCTGAATTTTCCCTATTGAAATATTGCTGCAAAGAACATAGTTATCAATAGATATTGTGTTTAACCATCATTACTTTATGACAAAGTCCTAGAAGTAGGATGCTCCAACAACTGGTATGTACGAGCGTATTTATTTGATTCACATTGCCAAAGGGTCCTCCCAAAGATTTTACCAGTTTACACTCTTCATACCCTAATCATCTCTGGGCATCAGCATTTTTCTGTTTCTGCCAAATTATGAGGTGGGAAATGCTATCTGAATATTAATCTAATTTGCTTTCATTTGCATTTCATTGATTACTAATGAGGGTAAATAGCTTTTCAGATGTTATTAGTCCTTTGAGGACTCCCTGTGGGAATATGATTGCTTCTGAGGCTCTTGATAATTTTTTTTTCAATTTGCACCAATTCACACTCCCACTGGCAGTCTTTGAGGATGCCTGCCTGATTTCAGAAGAGATATGTCAGTGTGAGATGGGCTCACTGGGGAAAATCTACCAGGGGAGGCACCTTGAGCTGGGCAGAGTCTGAATAGAAGGGCATTTTCATCAGGGCAAGTCTCATGTCATAAGAGTGGGATGTGTTTTTGGACCTGAGAATAAAGTCGCTAGGTGGGAGCGAGGGTACTTGGGTGGGGCTCAGCAGGAAAACATGGGGGTAAGTCAAGGTGGGGGGACTTGAATTAAAGCCGAACTGCTTATTATCCTATGGGCAAGAAGCCGTGAAAATTCTTAGGCAAAGGGGTGATTTACAACTATTGGCTTTCTTGCTTGATCAAACATTTAAATTCTCAACATTCGTGGTATTGCTAAATAGCCTGTTCTAATGTTTAGGTTTATCTTCTGCCCTCCTAGTCTCCCAACCCTTCATCTGCTCCACAAACACACATGAGTATATCCCAGTATCTATACCCCAACACTACCAGCACATGCCCTGCACACACACACACACACACACACTCACAAAACATACACTCGCACAGTCACACACACACTAATACACACACGCAATGTACACTCATACACACACACGCAACATACACAGTCACACAACATATACTCACACTAACACACACAACATACACTAACACACATGCACACACTCTCACACACTAACACACATACACACACTAACACGCATACACACACTAACACACACATACACACGCCCCACTCATACATAGCCCCACCCCACGCCCTTTGCCATCCAGTGGTTCCCTCTGGCCGGAATCCCCTTGTTCCACTTCTTTACCAGACAATTTCTTACCAAAGCCTTAGGACCACAACTTTTTGTTCACAGCGTTAGAATCCCCACTGCCAAGCTGGACTATAATTTGTCTGTTTTCTTTTTAGTCTACCTGATGACCAGAGATTAAAACCAGCTCCCTTTGTGGTTGTCATAGTCACAGACTCCACCCCCTAAGTCTTACCTGGTCTGTCTCAAGGACCCCCAGGCAAGCTCTCCCACCTGAGATTTTCACACACATACATTTGCCAAGAAGCCCAAAATCCTATTTCTTTTAAGTCTTAGAGGATTTTCATTCTTCCAGCTTCTCCTAATAAACTAAAAAGCCCCTTACCTGCTATCTATCATCAGCCAAATATTTTTATCATTGACCAATACCTGGGTAGAGATTAGATAGCAGCTCCGACTTACCTAAATGCAGAAGAGCAGGGCAGGGCCAAGAGGCCGAAGGACTCCTCAAGAGGAAGAGACTGTGTTAAGTTTGAACCTGACCTACACCCTGTTAACCAGGGGGCAGACTCTGGAGGGAGATACAACCCCTGGAATCAAACGTTAGTTTGGGAAATAGCTGTAGAAGTTGCTGTATAGTTCATATTGGTTCCTGGGTTTCAATTCTCAAAACATCATACTAAACTTCTCCACCCTCTTTACACCAACCTGGATCAGGAAAAGAGCAAATGGCGTATTTTGGACAGTTCCTTGGGAGAAGATCTTAAGATGTATTTATCCCTAACAGCACGCATGCCAGTGAATCGACGGAATCATTTTTGAATAATGTCTATGTTCCTGTCTTGAATAAGACACATTTCACAATTTGCTCCTACCCTGTCTTTTACTCCCGCCTCTTTTTTCTTTCTGCCTAATTCTTCCATAGCCTAGGAGCCATCATGCTCAGGACCCACAGGTAAAAGATATCCTTTCAGAGACTCTCACTCGCCCCTCTCAGGGTCTCTCCCCCATGGCACTGCCTGTCATTCGTGATTCTTTGTGTAGGTGTGTGTAGTACCGTGTAGTGCAATTCCTTAACATCCTTGTGAAAACACAGGCACAGCCAGAATTTAATCTCTTAACTATGCTTTCCAGGAGCAGGTAGGGTTTTTTGCAGCTCTCCTCTGGTTTCAGGGCTAGATATACATATGAAAAAGGTGCTTTTAATCATATTTGTTTGGACTCCTAGTCAAGTCTCTCCTTAAAAGCTAGAAGAAACTATTAACAGCAACCACAGTCGGGAAACCAGTATTGTGGCAACAAGCATCTATGGTTCTAATTTTTCTCCCTAAGTCCTCGGGGGAGCGCTGAAGCTAGTGATGGCATAGCAAGCAAGGTGATTCCCAGGAAACAAGCAAGCCAAGTTGCTTTGTGGCTTAGAAAACTTGGATTAAATACATAAGAGCCTGAGGAATGCTCTCTGTACAAAGTCTAACCCCGTGGCATTCATGCTAAGATGCTTCAGTCAGCTCTACAAACATCTGCTGTGCATCCAACACAGTGCTGGGCCCTGGAGATGGAAATGAGTGATAGAGTCTCTTATCTCTAAAACTAACCTAGCAGGCAGACGGGACATACACACAAGTCATTCTAACACTTGGGAATCTGTCCTAGGTGCTAATTTAAAGGTTCAGACAGTCGCAATGAGGAAGGAGAACAAGGAAAGAATTATCAGATACACAGGGTAGTTGAGGAACAAAGAACTTGAACCCAGAGCCAGCTGACTGACTGACCCTTTTACCCGTTTGGCTTAATCTCACTGAATCCTCAACTTCCTCACTGAAGACATGAAATCGATAATAATAGTGTGTTGTTCTTGAAAAGATTTTAAAAACAATGTGCCTACCCTTCCCAGCACAGTGCCTGGCCCACAGTAAGTGCTCAGTAAATGTCAGTTATCATCAGGGCAGCTCTCAAGAATATTATTGCAGGCCGGCCGAGTGGCGCGGTGGTTGAGCGCTGGCTTGGGAGGCCAGCGGCCCAGGTTTGGGTCCCACATATAAGGGCCAGTGACACTGCCCTCAAAAAATAAAAAAAATAAAAAAATAATTTAAAAAACCAGAATGTTATTTCAAATTATTATGATAACAGAATTTTCTGTGACCACTGGGTGTTTATTTACAATCTTTCCTCAATCATGGATGAACCTTGAGAACATTATGCCAAATAAAATAAGTCAGACAAAAAAGGACAAATATTGTATGAGTCCATTATGTGAAATACCAAGAATAGATTGAAGCTTAGAGTCACCAAATAGAATAGAGGTTCCCAGAGCTGGGGATGATAATGTTTTTTAAATACAATGTGACTGGTCTTAATGATACTGAATTGTGCATTTAAAAATGGTTAAAATGGCAAATTTTTATGTTATATATTTTACCACAATAAAAAAGATTTCCTGGGCCAGCCGAGTGGCTCAGCTGGTTAAGAGCTCGCTCAAGAGTGCGAGCTGAGCTCTGAGCAGCAGCAGTTTGATGCCCAGCCCGAGCTGAACTGCCAACAGGTGGCAAGATGGCTCAGCTAAAAAAATATATATATATATATTTCCTTGCGGGCCCCCGTTGTGGAGGAATAACACAGGCTGGTAACTGTTTTCTAGAGAAACATATCCTTGGACAACAAGGTTTCTTTCTCAGTCCACAAATCCAGTTCCCGTAACAGGCACTAGGGCATCCTATTGGTTTGTTGGAAAAGTCATGACTATTTTTTCTGTTTTTCATTGCAAAAATGCGTCATGACTTTCCCAATGACCCATTAGTTCCAGAGAATTCCCCGTTACCCCCTCGAATGGCTTAGGCCAGCTTCCCGCCAGGCGGCCCTCCCCAGAGTGCCACTCAGAAACGAGCTGCAAGCGCCCACACCTGCCTCCCACTCCCAGCGCGAGCGGAGGGCCCCAGGTGGTGCGGATTTTCACGTGCACGTGTCTTCCCCGGACCACGGCCGGCCCAGCCTGAGAAGGGCTTACACAGGAGGAGTCGCTGCTGCTGGAAGCCTGCAGCGGGGGCCAGGCAGCCCCCTCTGGGCTACAAGGAAAGACAGAAGGAACCCAGGATGTACTTTTAATCATGTCTGTTGGAGTCCTGGCTCTGTCCATCCTTGAGGGAGGTTTCCGTCTGAAAGGTGAGCGCATCCCCTCTCAGCCCTAATTGGTGGTAACTTTTCCACAGCACCATTTCTCAAGGGCAACGTAGCCGGGCCAACGAGGAAGCCCATGCAAAGCGATGGACTGGTTAGAATTCTTTCTTTAGGCTTCTGTTTTGCCTGTAAGGCTACAGGGGTTGGGAGGCTTTTTACATGTTTCTGAAAACCCAGGAAAGGAAGGGTGAGAGATTCTTTGCGTGGCTGAGGTTGTATATTCGGTTGATATGAATCAAGCGCTGTGAGAAACGGCCTCCGGCCGGTCAGAAAATAACCAGGTGGCAGCTCAGGTGCCGGGCTTTCTGCACACGCTTCCCCTCGGAAGCCCTGTGGCCCCTGTACCCCAAATCCTCACTCTGCAAGATACTTCTAATATCACTTCCGGCTCTCCAACTCTGCAGTGACAGTCTGTGAAATTAGTACCAAACAGAAATAGAAAAACTACATATCTGTGACCGAGCCCCATTGTACAGGTTTATGGACCTGTCACTCAAAGCTGCCTTGTCCTAAATCGCCTCCTAGGGGCGTGTGCCGCCGTCAGACAGTCCTGGCCTGGCTGCAAAGCTAACGCGCTCTACTTAAGATCCGGTTAGGACCCTGGATGGCCACATTTCCCTTTTTTATCAAAATGCTATTGCAAAAATAAATATGTAGAGAGAACTTCCTCTTGATAGACTGGCCGTGAGTAATTCCGGTTTCATTTCATTCTTGTCTCATCCTCACATGGTGTTTGTGGTGCTAGTTGCAGACATTGCCCGAATACCTACTAGAAATGGCAGCTCTCCCAGGATGGCAGAGGAATTTTAACCATCAGGCTCGCTTTCCTTCTGGGGCAGAGCTACGGGCCCCTCAAGGGAAGGTCAGGTTCATCACGGGGGGAGATGTGAGTCACACACAAACTAAACGATGTCTTTGGAACAGAAAAACTCATTCCTCCGAAGCTCCAACCGGCAGGCAAGTTAGCGAAGGGAAGAGCTAACCCTTGTGGGCAAACAGAGCACCTGCAATATTGTGAATTATAGGAAATGCATATTTCTCACAGTGATTCAGTCCTGTCCACTGCTCCTGGCTCACAGCTCCTAATTTCCTGAGCAGTAAGAAGAATGGCAGCATCTTTGGTTATCATATTTGGTTTCTAGTGCTCACTCGGTTCTTGAAACCGCTTCCGTCTCATAAAGGTGAGATGGGAGACGTTATTCATAATTAACGCCTTTCCACCGCAACTGGGTTTATGTTAAGGGGTGACTTTTGGAAAGCACCTAAGGATCGGGGCTGGTTGCGGGGGTGGGGGGGACCAACCACCCCTCCACCTCCCAGATGGTGCAGGGGCAGGTGTGTCTCTGGGATGAAGCCTCCATAAAACCCAAGAGGATGAGGTTCGGAGAGCTTCCTGGTTGAACACGTGGAGCTTTGGGGAGAGTGGTGGGCTTGGGGAGGACAAGGAAGCGCCACCCCCTTCCCCGTACCTTGTCCTGGGCGCCTCCTCCACCCGGCGGTTCCTGAGACATACCCCTTCCTAACAAACTGGTGATCTAGCAAGTTCCCTGATTCTCTGAGTTTGGCGAGCCACTCTAGAAAATTAATCAAACCCAAGGAGGGAGATGTTGGAACCTCCAATCCACAGCCAGTTGGTCAGAAGCACAGGTGACAGCCTAGACTTGTGACTGGTGTCTGCGGGGGGCAGTCTTGTGGGACTGAGCCCTTCACCTGTGGGCCTGATGCTGTCTTCAAATTGATAGTGTGAGAAATGAGTTGAATCGTAGGACACCCAGCTGGTATCTGAGAATTGCCTATTGATGGTGCGGGGGTTGGTGAAGGGACCCCCGCCGCTCCACAGATTGGAATTGGGTCCACAAACCACAAAGCACCTGGAGTGAAATTGCTAGAATGTGATGGGCCTTCTCCACCCTAGGGAAGGAGTTACATACACAACATGCAGGAGAGAGAGGGTACCCTCATATTTCTTCCAGGAACGTTTGAGATAGGGCTTCCATTGGAAATGCCTTTGGCAATGGGGAAGGTTCGTTTTCACTATTTGACGTGGACTAGAGCCCACCACAGACAGTGGATATGATCAGCATGGCGGGCTTTCCTGGGGCTGGCAAAAAAAAATTAGGTCCTGTCCCACAGGCCTTTACCCAAAACTGAAGAGGCGATGTCATCATCAGGAAACCCACGATCCCCTGAGTCACGTGTCAGGGACTGAGGGAAGAAGCAAGCAAGGACAGACCAGAAGTGACTGGGCAGCCAGGGCGGCCCCTCCACCACCCTGCCTTTGGGCGAGATCCGCAGCCATGTCACTTTGTCCCAGAGAATGTCCACATTTAGGTGTAGAGGTTTGAATCTGTGTTGGCCACAGATTCTGGTCTGCAAGAAGTATAGTCAAGCCTTATTTCTGTCAGGAGCCCTGATGCTGCCCCAGAGCAGAAAATGTAATCCTGTCTCTTTCTGGTAAAGTTGGTCAGTTCAGATTTATACTCAAATTAAGAGTTCTTTCTCCTCAAGGGGAGCCAAAATGCAGGCATGCTTTTGTGGCATCCTCTGTTTGTTGCTGGCCTCTGCTGGTGATATCAGGTATCTCACCAGGGCCCAGTCTCAGCCTGTCTCCAAGCCAGCTTGGCGGAAAGAAACCCTGTTCTCATCAGATCCCAAACTGGACAGAATCCCTTCATCTCTGCCACCACAGTCCCTTGGGCCCTCTGACGCCATAGTCTCCCATGTGCCCAGACTCATGGCACAAGGAAGACTTGACAGTTTTCCCTCACTTGTTCTCTCTGAGTCTTCCAGGCAAGGGAATGGCAAGTGCAAAGGTCCTGCGGCAGAAGCGAGCGCATTTGGGGAAACTTGGGTAACTGGAGTAGTGAGCAAGGAAGGGGCCATGAGGGAGCCAGGAGCCAAGTCTCCCTGGGCCCCTTAAGCCATGGTGACCATTTTGTATAAATGTTTGCAGAAAGCCATGGGAGGAGTTTGAACAAGGGAGTGACACGAACATATTTACCTTTCCGAGGGGGACCAAAGTAGATGAAATGACACTAGGTAGAGGGCTATTCCAGTAGCTGAGGTGAGAGATGATGGTTGCTTGAAATAAAGTCTTAACAGTAGATGTGTTCAGATACAGGATATATTTTGTAGGTAGAGACAACAGGACTTGCTGTTGGGTTGGATACAAGGTGTGCAAATAAGCAGAAGGATCTAAGAGGAATCCTGGGTTTCACGGTGGTATCAGGGATTGGGATGGGATAGACGGAGGGCAAGGAGGGATGGGGACCCAGGGGTCAGCCGGCCTTCAGAAATCAGAGATGCTTTTAGTCCTCCCAGTGGAGGGATGCGGCAGGTAATTAGGATGCCCATGAGCAAAGCCTGCTGAATTAACTTACGAAAAATATACTGGATTCCTGGGGAAGGGGAAGCCAGTTCCTATTGCTGGAGCCCGGGGGCAGAAGCTTTCCTCGCCCTGGGGCCTGTCTCCAGGAGGTGACCCTGCCGCAGCCTGTGTGATCTCCCTCTGGCGCAGCCTACTAATCAGCACGTGTGGGGCTGGTTCTGCATTTCAGTGGGCCTAGCCGGGGTGTGGGTTCCTGCCTGCATATTGGCATACGGTCCCCCTCAGGGAGCTGGGACCTAGCCCCTTCCCACCCCAAGCAGATGGTCCGAGGCCCCTCCAAATGGACCCCCCAGGACCCCCCAGGACCTAGGCAATTGGTGCTTCCAATACCTGGCTGAGCCCCTCCTTAGATACTGAAATGATAGCAGGTCCTCAAATAACCTCGTTTTGTTCAGCATTGTTTTGTTATAATGTTCATGAGGGAAAAAATGTTTTGATGCCCGGCCGAGGCCACTGTCTGTGGGGTTGGCACTTTCTCCCCGTTTTCTGCGTGGATTTTCTCCAGGAACTCTGGGTTCCTTCCCCCATCCCAGAGACGTGCATGTGAGGTGACCGGCGTGTCTGCATTGTCCTAATCTGTGGAGCGTGGGGGGGTGTGAGTGACCCGGCAATGGAAAGGTGTCCTGTCCAGGATGGGTCACACCTGGCCCCCAAGCTGCCAAGATGGGCTCCAGTCGTCCGTGACACTGAACTGGAACCAGCAGGGTGGAAAAGAATTCTCTTGTTTTTATTCATCTTAAATGTCTGTATGGCTCACATGTATTTTCTTGTTTAATATTGGAAGTGTTTGGGGTCTTTATTTAGACGTTTGGTGATATGGTGACCAGAAATATGCGGTAGGAACTTAATTCTTGTTTAAATCAATTTGCCGATGACAAAATTGGATTTCTTAGGTGTCGTTTCACTTCAAGTCGCAGTTGCCAAGAGCTTGTCAATGATGTTAAGTGAGGACTTCCTACAGACTCAGTCAGGCTCAAGTTCATCCGATTCCTCTGAGCAGCAGCTACACCCACTCTTCCCCGCCGTAGCCACCCAGATCCCAGGTAGCTTTGGCCAAAGCGCTGAGTCCCAGCACCCTATCAGAGTCTGACATCTGAGCTGCACCATCTCTTTCTAACCACTCGGGGCAGCTATTGGATTGTCAAAAAGTTCATGATGCATTTTTGCAACGAAAAACAGAGGAAAAATACGTCACAACTTTTCCGGCAACCCAATTAAACAGAGATTTAATTTTAGAGAACTTCATTTTTATGCAACTTGTCAAGTCCCATGTCTGTGAGAAGCGGACCCCGCCTGTCACAGAATACATGTGTGTATATTGAAAACTAATGAGGGAAAGCTCTCCGATTTCAGGCTTTCCTGGGAAACTTGTCCTAGTAATTTGGACAAATGACTGGCATCTCGATGACAACAAGCCTGTTGTTGCTGGTGGCCAACTGAAAAGTGTCAGAAGGCCGTCACACCTGTGTTTCAAACCACACTGCGTTTCCTGCTGGGCTAGCACCCACACACAGCTAGTGTGCTCACAAACACAACAAGAGCTTCCCCAGGGAACTGTCTTTTTTTTTTTTTTTTTTAGCTGAGCCATCCTGCCACCTGTTGGCAGCTCAACGGCAACTCAGCTCGGGCTGGCCTCGAACCGCTGTTGCTCAGAGCTCAGCTCACACTCTTGAGCGAGCTCTTAACCAACTGAGCCACTCGGCCGGCTCCTTCCATGGAACTTTCTAATCTGGCTCCAACCCATGAACTGACGAACATTGCTGACTCTCACTAGGAAAATGGCAGAGGACCGTGTGTGCCCTCTGGCCTCTGGCCGTGACCTTCTGTGTAGGAAGGGGCACCCCCTCTGCTGCCTGCTCCATCCGCAGAAGGAGCGGGGGTGGGAGCGCCACACTGCTCTCCTGGGCACTTGGCTGTGCCCAGAAGACAACATGGGCACTGTGTGACCTTTCCCAGGGGTCTCCGCAGACCTGTCATCAGGACAAGAGTTTTAATACAAGGTCCTTGTTTGTGATTTTTGACCTTCAATAACCTTGGTCTCTCAACCTGACGGTCCCCTGGACCGATGTCATCCTTTTCAAGAGGCTTATTTCCATTGACCATTATCTGGGCACACTGCCCAGCATAATTTTATTGGTAGTCCTATGTATAGAGACTAAATTAGAGATAAGATTCATAAAAGCTTATAAATTCCTATTGAAATGTATATGGTCATAAATTTTAGTTCCCTCTTCAGGGTATGTTACCTCCAAAATGTTTTTTTCAAGACTTATTGGCAGTCCTATCGTTTTCTCTTTCTTTAGCCCAAACCCTTTCCACGTCTAAGCCACAAACACTGAACTCACCCTTTGTCACTAGATGGGCGCTCACACTTGTCTTGGGGGGGTGGGAAGGGGACACCGAGCATATCCAATTCTGTGTGAAAGGCGCCCCCAGCCAGTATTTCCACCCTCCGCACGGTGTTAGCTTGCTAGACCTGCCATAGCAAACTACCTCAGACCAGGCGGCTTAAACAACAAAAATTTATTTCTCATAGCTCTAGAGGCCGCAAGTCCAAGGTCAAGGTGTGTGGGGGGCTGGTTCCTGCTAAGGCCTCTCTCTCTGGCTTGCAAATAGCCACCCTCTCCTTGTGTCGTCACAGGATCACCCCTCTGTGCACATCTGTGTCATCATCTCTTCTTATAAGGACACCAGACATATTGGATTAAGGTCCACCCAAAGGTCCTCATTTTAACTTACCTCTCTAAAGGTCCTCTCCCCAAAGACAGCCACATGCTAAGGTGTGGGAGTTAGGAATTCAACATATGGATTGGGGACAGGGGTTCAATACAGCCCATAGGCCTGCTTTCCAAAAGAGAAAGGGTTCCTTTGAAAGACCTTCTCTCTAAGCAGCTTCTCCGAGTGAAGCCACGTGTTCAGTCCCAGGGTTGTGGGGCAGCTGCTACAAACACTGCAGAGAGCAGGTCCGTGGGTGGACACACAGCCCGGAGGGCTGGAAGGCGGTGGGAACACCCCCCGCCCCGTGTGTGGGCAGGGACGCACCTCAGAGCAGCTGCCCCTCTCAAAGGCTAAATTAGAGAGCAGGCATTCCAAACGCTACAGAAAGACAGTCCAGAGCAACAGGGCAGCGGAGGATTCATGACTTCCAGAGTGCTCTGTGATCTGCCGAAATCTGCCTTCTCTGCCCCGTTCCTTCCATGGCTGGGAAACCTAGTTTCTCACGGTTGGAGCTGGGTGACAGAGGACTCCTATGAAAGGATGACGGCCAGTGTGACGCCATGGTACCAGTGACCAGACGTATTTGTCTCCGATAAAGGAGAGGATGCAGAGATGTGACCCTGGAACCCAGAGCCCCTTAGTGCTGCAGGTCGGTCACCCACATGGGGGTGCTTGTTATTGTGAGATGAAGGTAAGAGTCAGAAATGAGTGTGTTTCTGAGGAACGATGTGCTTTGACTACCCTGGATTAGCGTGGGGGTAATCTCTCAACCTCTCTGGCCTCTGTTTTCTCACCTGACAAATGGGAACCATTCAACCAGTCAATGTGCATACAGTGATGTTCAAAGTGCCTAGTAGGTAGCAATGGGCCCATAAATATTCGTATGTTTATTAACATAAACTTTCAGAGCCCATAAGAGAGGTATGGCAGTTCAAAGAAACGGGTGTTTTCTTTTGGTGGAGTAATTAGGAAAAGTTTCATGAGAAAAAAATATATATATTTATAATGGATCGTGAAGGCCTGGCAAATACGAGGAAAGGCTGAGCTAAGGAAGTGATGACATATGGGCAGGAAACAGTGAAGTTGGAGGGGCAAGGGCAGCAAATTTTTCCCAAATGGGGCTTCTGAACTCTCAAAGTGATCCTTACATAAGTGAAAAAGCAGACAGCCATTGTGTGTTTAGCACGTTCCAGGCATGTGCTAAGACCTTTAAAGCTTCGTCTCATTTGACCCTCGCAGTCCCCATATTAGCAAAACCCCACTGCTCCCACATTGGACATAAGGGGACCGAAGCTCTGTTTCCCGAGATCACATTTCTAGCAAGTTGGGCAACCAGAATTTGAGCCCAGTTCTTACTGGCAGAGCCTGCGTGTTTAAATGGGATCCACAGGAGGGTTGGTGAGAAAGGCCAGTCACAGGATAAGTCACATCTACACAGATACACACTGGGCAAAATGCGCAAGGCAGACAGCGTGGGACCCGGAGCCCAGCAAGGCCAGGGCCAAATCCACGGCAGCGTGGGAAGGAACACTGCAGGAGAGAAGCAGAGGCCAAGTCACCGCCACGGCGAGGGCAGCCTCTGTGGCCCCAAACCCCCAAAACAGGGAAACCCACCTTTCCTGCACATCCAGTGTTATTGGTTCCCACTGGGGAGATTGAATTGATTCTGAAACTACCACTGTAATTATTGTGCTCTCAAAGCAATGTAACTTAACCTGACCACCTAACCTTTCATTGTAGGATAAGGGAGCAGGTTTTATCTCTGCCAGTTTCAAGAAGCCCAAGTTTAAAGACTTCTGGTTCTTGTCATTAGGTGCCTAGTTTTTTTTGTTTGTTTGTTTTTGAGGGCAGTGTCACTGGCCCTCATATGTGGGACCGAACCGGGGCCGCTGGCTTCCCAAGCCAGCAATTAACCACTGCGCCACTCGGCCGGCCCAGGTGCCTAGTTTTTTTTTATAAGAAGAACAGGTCCAATTTTGGCCATTCCACTGGGAGTAGGGAAAAGCCCAGTCCCTCAGATGTTTTGCCTTTTCTCTAGAAGCTTCCAGGTCAGAACTAGGGCTGAAATCCCACCTCAGCCAGTGCCTTGTTATCTCATCTTGGTCAAAGTGTTTCAGGTTACATTGGCCTCAGGTTGCGCATCTTGACAAGTCTATTTATCAGCACATTTAAATTTTATTCTCAAATTAGAAAATGTTTTCATGATGGAGCTGAGTCTCTGGTGTATCCTCAGATCAGAAGCCGTGCAAGCGGGGCTCCTCTGAATAAACCCACGACCCAGAATGCCCTACACAGCAAGCTCCTGCTTTTCTGTTCCACAGGGGACACCATCACTGCTGCCCTCATCACAGCAGGAAATAAGTCTCTTCAGTGTCTTGTCAGCAGGAAATTACAAAGGAATTCAAGGTGAGGGCTAATCCCTCCACAGGAGACAGAACATCGAAGACAAAACCAAATGACACCATTTTTCATTTTTTTCTTCCTAGAGGGTATACCAATCCTCAAAATTTAATATAACAATTCATAATCCTGGGCCACACTGTACATTTTAAGTGTGCCACCCAAATTAAATATTTTTTTCACTTTACTTCATCCTCCCAAATTCCTCCACCATCTGCTGGTCAATTTTTTTTTTTTTTTTGCTGGTCAATCTTAATTCCTCAAAAGTGAGAGCAACATGAAAGGTTTTGAGAAAAAGGGAAGCAGCCCCTGCCCCAGGAGCCAACCCCACAGTCAGCGGTAGGCACGGCGTTTTCCTGTAAAATGGGCCACTGCCCAGGGTACCACATCCAACCACTGTGGGACTGACAGGGAATAACACAGGAACAAGGCCACTCCACAGCCGTGTCTGAACACAGAGAAAAACAACCACTGTCTAGATCCCAAAATCTCCAGTCATCCCCCGTCCTGGTGAATATGGGGGACCGCCGCTCTTCCTGTCACAGCATTAACCTCGAGTCAGTTGATCCCCATATAGACTCCATCTACAAAATTACCTAATGACAAGTTACCGCTGCTCCCCAACACAGTCCCAAGAGAAGCCCTGCTTCCTTGAACCAGCCCCCAAATCACCAGACGCAGGCCCAAATCCTAGAAGTTCTTTCTGGCACCCTCTTACTGAGCCAGCCTGCAGGGTGCATGTTCTCTTTGAAACAAGCATCAGCCTGCAGGTGAGTTCCTGCACTTCCTCTTCCTGTTGAGCTGTGAAGGGGGTTGCACAACCCTCCCACGTTAAATGCAGTTGTTGAGCTTACGCCAAGGAGCCTCAAATCCAGGGCTCCACCTACTCCATACAAATTTTAGTCTCCGTTCTCTTCAGAGACTAGTGCAGTCATTCAGTTCCCTCTCCTGGTTCCTGGGCAGCAAATTCTGGGGACAGCAAGACCACCCCCAGGTTTCGGTCTTTATAGATCACAAGGTATTAGAACCAAAAGGGGCCTTCCTTTTACAGATGGTTACACTGATACCCAGAGAAGTTAAGTAGCTTGCCTGGAGCCATTCATCCTCTCACGGGCTTTCTTTCTGTTTGCAACAAATGTACATCCTGGATTGGGTCCCCGGAAGTAGACCCCACAATGAGGATTTCCTACACACCACTTTCGGGGGACATGCTCCCTGGAGAGACACGTAAGGGAGAGGAGGAGCAGGATGAGGAAAGGAAGAAGCCAGTCAAGGATGGAACCTCCAACAAAACCTGCAGAGGGGGTTTACACCCAGCTCCTCTCAGCTGGGGCAAGTTTGCCCCCAGGGGACATTTGGCAAAGGCTGGAGACATTGTGATTGTCACAGCTGGGGGAGGGGGTGCTACTGGCATCTGGTGGGAAGAGGCCAGTGATGCTGTTAAACATCCCCCAGGACAGCCCCGCAGCAAAGACTGACCCGGACGAAATGTCAACTGTGCTGCCTGCGGTTGGGAAACTGGCCACCAATGATGATGGAAAAGAAGAGTTAAATAATTGGGGGCCACAGGCCTGAGACCCCAGCCAGACCAGAGGGAGACCACTGAGCTCCGTGGTGAGGAGAGGCTGACGGACAACATCCAAACTTGCCCGGAATACTTGGAATCAGCTGAGGCATTTGACTCGTTTGCAAATTCAGCCAACATTTTTATTCATAGAGTGATTGCATTATTCTCTGGCAAATTCTCCTCTTTTTAAATCCCAAGTTTGATCTAAAAGTGAAGGCAGCATGATGCAATAGAAAGGGCATAGATCTGGGAGCTGACTTTGAACTTCAGATGCATCATTTACCTAACAGTGTGTCTTCAGACAGTTCCTTAAACTTCCCATGCCTCATTTTCCTCCCCTAGCAGATGGAGATCACCAGATTTGCCTTTATAGGGTTGTGAGTTAAAATGAAGCAGTAAGTGAAAAGAATCTGGAATATGGTAGACACTGAATTAGTAAGAGCTGCTTCTAATATTATTCTATTAGGAACTGGTCAAATAAAACTATTAGTCTCCAGAGTCTTGACAACCATCTATCTGGTCATTGGACTAGTGCCCAGGTAGGGGAGGACTGCCCTACTGAGGGTGCATGAACTTCAACTTACCAAGGAGACTGACATCCCCAAAATCTAATACTGCATCACTCCGATTTCTGGTGGAAAAGAAAATGGAACACACACACACACACCCCACCAAGAATACAGCACCTCGCAGCCATGTATGGGCTCTTGCAAAGCCAGCTGAGTTGATGTCACCTTCCCAGAGGGCCCCAGGACAGCTCATTCAGAAGAGACAAGATCTTGACTTCTTAAAAGCCAAATTAAACATGACAGTTAAACTATGGCTCTTTCGGAAAGGGCAGCAGATTCAAAGTTTTTCTGGGCACGCAAGGTTAAGAAACGTCACTCACAAAGGTTCTGTTTCCAGCCCTACCTACCAAGGAAAAATGATCCCATTTTTCCTGTGGTTTTGTCTCTGTAAAGCCTAACTGGTCTGGCTGACCTGGTTCCCAGGGCTAATGCGAACTCTGCAGGGTGGCCCCTGAGAGAGGCAGAGTTGTACGTCCCAGCTGTGTCCCCCACAGGTTCAATTGTCCCAGGCACTTGTAATTACTCAACCTTATCCCGCCTTCGCCCTCACCCGGGGTTTCCTCCAACCTGTAGCAATCTCAGAGCCATCTGAAGAGGAGAGGGGGCCCTTCCCTCCCCTTCGCAGCTTGGTAACACTTTCAAAGGAAACTGCAATCTGGTAGCATGTGGCTTTGCAAACAGATGACATTTCTGGAGCTCACACCCTCTGAAGGGATTCAAGATGACAGATACAGCCCGCGGAAAATGTCAGTGTTAATATTTAATATTGTTTGAATAACTGCCCTGTTTGTCTCACTTAGCATGGCAGGCACCAGTGGGCGGCTGGCTGGCTGCATGTCTCCCCGGGCGTTTGGCGGGAACACAGCTTATAGAAAATGCTCAGTCAGCAAGATGTTCAATAATTTAGACATGAGATTCAGATTTGCTTTGAGAAATTACATTAAAGTTGTTCGACATGACTCAGGGAGACCCTAAAACATTGAGCACACAGACCAAAGGTGCCTTACGAGTCTTCAGACAAGTAGGATGTGATCCCAGGGGGGAAGAGGCACCCACTTTCCTTGGGCAGGGCACTCGATTAAACTGAGATTTCAGTCACTCCAAGAATAATCTAGATGCAATAAATACTCACTGATTAAAACACCCAATTGATTTACATTGTACTTAAATGACATGAATGTGGTAGACAAGAGAATTGAAACCATAGCCAAGTGGCCTATTTAGGTTCTTTAGTGATCACGCAATTAATTTTAACTTTGGTTTATCTATAGGATATGTATCCGGGTCCGTTAGGAAGAGGTTTTTAAAAAGCAATACCTTAAACACAAAACCATTCACTGATCATGAGTTTTCTGTCTCAATGTGTGAATTTCCAGGTGGGATGAAGTGTTTGTGTGTACAGAAGTAAAATTACAGTGCCACCTTCAGGAAACTAGAATTCTTCCTTTATTAGAGCATTGCATATGTAATGCCAAGTGACCACAAGTGTTCCTAGGTTTGGAGGCAAACTCTCCTTTAGGTCATACGAAGAGTAGGTGAGGCAAAGGATAAATGGGGGGCATCTCTTTACAGTGAAATGTCATGCAATCTCCCAGATAACCACAGACACTAAGCTTTTAGTGCTCCTGGGTCCAGACAGAGGGCGGCTTCCTCGTGTATAGCTGTATATTTATTACAGACGGCTAGAAGAAAGGGCAAACTTAAAAGGAGGAATCAAAGTTGCCTGTGTGGCAGGCAAGGTGCCTCTGTTTTCCTTCACCTTTTCTGTGCCTGTGAAGCTAGCAGAAAGCCGGCAGGGTTCAGGATCCCGCCGGCTGGCCTGGCGGGACTGTGTGCTGGTGAGCCTTGCTGGACAACAGGGGGGCACACGTGTGTTTGGATACAAACAATGCAAAGAGCAAGGAAGGTATAAGATGTTCAGGCCGTGAAGGCTTGGAGTATAAAGCTCAATTTCCAAGAACCATAGACGGTTAGAGCTAAAAGGCGTTTATTTTATGGATGAGGAAACAGAGAACTTAGTCACCTTGCACAAGGTCACCAGGCCAGGGGAAACTCCAGGGTTTGTCACCAAAGAAGCATATAAATTGGTCCAGTCAATTAGGACACAGCTTGGAGAATGACCATATGCTTAGTGCCAGCACTTGCTCTCCTACCAGCCTTAACGCTAGAGAAGAGGGGCTTTTCACCCTCAGCCAGTGTGGCTCTCCCCCTAGCACAGGAGCCCAGGGAGATTAGGGACCTAAGTCTCCCCATTTCCCAGATCACATGCCAGGTACCTGGAACTCTGGTATGCCCTGCCCAAAATCGCCCTAAGACCGTTTCCAGGACACGCAAAGGGTAGCCAGGTGGGAGTGTTTGCTGAGAAGCAAAGTGTGGATGATACTAGAGCTGAGTGTGCAGTCTGGGGTGTCAACACCCAGGCACACAAGTCCCCTCACTACAGGAGACAAATCTAGGGCTGAGGAATAAGGCGGACAGGCCACAGGCCAACTCTCCTCACGCCGGACATTCCATCACAGAACTCTAAGGAATCTAAAACTTCTGCATTAGAACCTGTCATTTCAGGTCATTATGAAGGGGTATTTGTCAAAGTAGAAGACTAGAACACATTTTGAGTACACGTTTACTTGAATTTGTAACTTTTAAATAGTTAGACACATTTATACTTTTGCCGTGGACCCAGCAAATCAGAAAGAGCCTGATACGTCTTCTAGATATTTTTATTCAAAAGACATCATCAGAAACACTAACAAAGCTTTATGCACGACGATGAGATTTAAAGTGTATTTTACATGAGGAAAAAAAAAGACATCTTCTTAAAAGTAATATTAAAGGGAGCATTTACTAAATTCTGTTGTACGGTACATGTAGGGTCACACCAAGCTTTTAGGCTGGGATGATTAGAGATGGGGGAGCAAGCTGTGGGGAGGGAGGTTAGAAATCAAGCGCCCCAGTTTTACACATGCTATTTGGGACACTTCTAACATGTCAGGTAGGTGGTTGGTTATAGAGATCAGGAAGATGGGACCAGAAATGCAACCCCGGGGTTCATGTATATAGAATCATCACATATGTAATCATATTGACATGATTAGACCTATGTATAAAACCATTGAAATAATACATAAACATCTGGACAGAAGTGACATCTGATGGTAAATCTTAGGGAGTGGTGACAGCTGGAAAAGAGAAGAGGGTACAGCGCTAAGCCCTGAAATTGTGGTGCCTTGGGAGATCTGATGAAGTGTAGGTGCTACTGCTGACTCTTTGCACACTTTCACCTCAAGGCTTTGTGAGATAATGGAAAATATATATATTGGTGTCTGCCCCCTGGTTCTTGCCATAGAGCTCCCTAATCCCTTGGAATTTCCTGGGTGATAGGAGTTACTTCTGTTCTAATGAGGTAACTCTTGGTGGGCTCCCGGAAAGCTCAGGATGGGCGCTGTTCACCAGAGACCAGCCGTGATTAGAGGCTTGGAGCTTCAGTTCCATCCACCATCTTCTGGGAAGAGGAGAGGGGCTGGAGTCTGAGTTAATGATTGATCATGCCTACATGACGGAGGCTCCATCAAAATCCCATAAGTACGGGGTTCAGAGAGCTGCTGGCTTGGTGAACACAGCTCCACTCCGGGAGACAAGCTCCTGGGCTCAGGATCCTTCCCGACCCCCCCTATTTATCTCTTCCTCTAGCTGTTCACCTGCCTCCTTTATCACATCATAGCCTTTATTATTAAACCAGGAAACGTGAGTCAGAGTTCCCCTGAGTTCTGTGAGCTGTCCTAGCAGATGCTCGAATCCAAGGGAGTCATGGGAACCCCTGATTTGTCGCCAAGTTGAACAGAGCTGTGAGGGACCTGGGAAGCATTCCTTGCCATTGGTGTCCGAAGTGGGGCAGTCTTGTGGGGCTGAGCCCTTAACTGCGGTGTCTGCACTCCAGGCTGAACCCACACTTCTGCTGTAGAAAGTGCTGTGAGTGTGAGTGAAGGCGACGTGGCACACTTTTCCCAGACAGGCCTCTATTTCCCTCAGCACTGCCTGGAGGTCTAGAAGCAACAGTGTCCACGGTAGAGACGAGTTTAGGGACACTGGAATAAAATACAATTCATTCTACAGCATTAAATCAAGATTTGAAACCTATTATTTACAGATTTCCCCCTTTACCTCTATTCCTTGAATTGGTAAGCCCTTACAATCCTGATAAGTGAAAAAGGCTTTCTTTTGAAAAAAAAAAAAAATTTACATCTCCCTGTGAAAACATCCAAAGGTATTTCTTCAATTCAAGTGAAATAAGAGACTAGAAGTAAGTACAAGACCAACCTGACTGATTAAAAGAAACAACATAAAACTATTCTTTTTATCTGATCCTTAAGGAATGAAGATGGGTTGGGAAGAAAAAAGAGGGATTTCAGTTTGCAAAGCCCTCATGATTTCTGGGAATGCTTTTCTTTAAATTCCCCTCGTCTTTCATTTGGGTTCTGAAGGCCTCTGTGGCGTGTCCCGTTTCTATAGAAACTGGCCGCCCCAGGCAGGTTTGCGGAAGGGCTCCCATGACATTTCTAGCCCATAAGTAGCTACGCTGGCAGTTCTCCCAGCAAAAGCTCACCTTTCCAGGTGACACCCGAGGGGTTGCATTCATTCCCATGTGTCTGAAATTATTCAAATCACCTAACTCAATTCACCCTGGTATAAAACATAGTTCACCTTCTGGGCCTGAGTGCCTGTTGGTTTGAGCAGTTCTAATGGGCTAGAGACATGGGCAGTGGCCTGTGGGGGGAGAGGGCAGGACACAGCTCTTTGTGAAGCCATCAGGCCTCTACTTCTGAACACTTGACTTGCTTCCTTTTGAACATGGCTGACCTTGTTCCATTAAAGTGTCTTTCATTCCCTCCCTTTTCCCAGAGACCCGAGTGTTTCAGGCCTATTGATCCATTACAGCATTGGGGTGTGAGCTTTGGAAAAGAGCCAGTAATGGCTTCCTGTCACATCCCGCATGACTGGGCTAGGTGGGTGTGAAGAAGGGATGGCAAAAGGTTAAGGAAGAAAGAGAGAGACACACACAATAGAGAAAACAGTTCGGGGCCAGGGGACGCCAGCCTCGTGGACTGGAGCCTCAAATCGGGCCTGACTGATCGTTTTACTATCTTACACATAAGCAAGGGTCAATGTAACTTCAATGTAGCTTCAGAGGTCTGTGTTTCTCACGCCCAAAAACATAGCCAAAGGCCAAGTCACCCACACCGGCAAGGTGCCATTACGGAGGTTATTGTCATGCACCTCTTACGAAGGCAGAACTCCTTCTCCAGGGCTTACTGATAAGAATGCACTGAGGACAGATACTATCATATCTATAGGCCATTTCACAGGCAGGCTGCCAGACACTGAAGCAAGGGGTTCACACCCTATTTCTGTCAACTTGTGATTCCTCCGGTTGGTAACCACTGGTACCCACTGGCATCCACGGGCACCCACGTGCACCCACAGGCACCCACGTGACCGTGTCTGGCTTGGGTTGTCCCTCTCATGGGAACTTACCCGTCTCCGACTAACTGGCCATACTGGTGCCAAACAGGAATATATACAGCAAGCATAATATTGAAGTTATGATCTGTCTTTATGGAGAGGTGCACGGAGGCAGACAGACAGGGTATAATGTGACAACTTGTCCCCTTTCTGCAGCTGAAACCTAGAGTGCCCCACCCTCCCCACCAGCAGATGCAATGAAAGGGGAAATGGAGCTTCAGAAAGAGCCTGCAGGCATCCAAATTACCACGTGGCTCATTGCAGTTTGAACCCTTTTTTTTTTTTTTTGATGGGGTCCTCAGGATAGATAAAGAGTTAGAACAAGGGCCAGCCGAGTGGTGCAGTGGTTAAGCGCTGGCTTGGGAAGCCAGCGGCCCCAGTTCGGTCCCACATGTGAGGGCCAGTGACACTGCCCTCAAAAAAAAAAAAAAGAGTTAGAACAAGAAGATAGTTGTGACCTTTTTGTTCTACATTATGAGAGAATTCCTTGAGTGTATTTTCTGTTCATCTGAATCGTCAGGATCCTGGCAGGAAACAATGCCACAGTCAAAGGGTGACTAAAGAAAAGTTAATGGGGGAACTGTTTCCAGAGGTATGGTCAGTGCTAAAAATGCACCAAAGGATGGCAAAGCTCCCACAGCCCAGGCACAGTGCAAAGCACTGCTGTCCCTAAGCCGGAAAGGATGAGAATGCAACCGGAGGCCAACCTACTCCCAGGCTCAGGGCTCGTGCTGCCTGTGCCACTTAGCCAATAGACGGACAGGAGTTGGGCCATAGAATAAGCGTTTATTATCAGAGCACCAGTGGCCTGAGAAGGCAACTGGTTAACACCTCTAAAAATTGCCTTAACATTCTCAGACCAGCTTGGGGTTTTTAAGGGAAAATCTGGGCATTCCTCCAGAGGCCACGTGTCTGTTCGGGGGTCTGCATGGAGCCTTCCCTCTGGCAACTTCTGTGGCATCAGCAACCGATGGGAGTAGCCTGGAAAGAGTGCTAGACCAAAGAGATTGTGATCAATAAGCATAAGGCTATTCATCATACGCTTCAGGGTAATTTTCTAAAGCATGGAACTGGGTGGGACAGTAAGAGTGCTAGACCAAAGAGATTGTGATCAATAAGCATAAGGCTATTCATCATGCGTTTCAGGGTAATTTTCTAAAGCATGGAACTGGGTGGGACAGTAAGAGTGCTAGACCAAAGAGATTGTGATCAATAAGCCTAAGGCTATTCATCATGCGTTTCAGGGTAATTTTCTAAAGCATGGAACTGGGTGGGACATTCCAAGTTCAAGCCACAGGAGGGATAATCTATTACTATAGGTCAAACAAAGGTGAGGCCAGGGATGCTGTGAGGCCTCGACTATGGGGGTGCCAACTGGACCCTGCTTCAAGGGGAGGAAGTGGGGTCTGTGGGATCTGAGAGCTGCAGCCATGAACGAGGTGCCGTGTGACAGGAGCTGAGGCCACAGGGGAGAGAAGCAGCCACAGCCAAAACCACAGCTCAGCAAAGGGGGGACCTGTGCAGTGGATTCTCGTTATTCACAGGAGTTCCGTTCTAAAAAGTCACCACGAACACAGGATTAGTGGGTATCGAGCCATTGCTCCCAGGGGAAACCCAGAGGTCAGGTCCTGTGAGCCTCTGGTCACATTTTGTCAACACATTAATATATGTTGATGTGTATCTACTTAAAGATAATCTTATGTCATGTGTATTGTTGACTTGTTAACATTGAACTCAAGGCCAACAGCATCATAACTCATGAACAAATTTCATCTAACACCCTATTTCCTCCGTAAGCACATCAGCTTTCCTGGGTATTTCAGCACCAGGTTTGGTGGCCGCTATAAACAGCAAAATCACCAATGAAAAGCACAGAAACGCCAAAGTGTGGCACTAGACTGTGAAAAGGTCCCATGTTTATAGTACGAGAACTTTACCTCAGCTGCGAATACGCATGTTAGGCAACTAAAACTCCTCATCACTCCTCATCACTCTATGCCTGGCCACATATGAGGGCGAAGGTGCCTGAGTTTTGGTTGCAGGTTACACATCAATTAGTGAGCAAGCCAATTTGCATATATGAAGTCTGAGAAAAAATGAAGATGACCGACCACCTACCAGTCACCCACAGCACCTTTCATTGGCCAAACCCAACCAGAAGTCAGATGCAACAAAATCCAGATAATGTCATTCATAGCTGTCAGTTTCCCAGGTACATATCAGGGCAGAAGAGAATAAGAGAATAGATTTGGAGGGACCAACAGAGACAAGCCAACTCCCTCTTTCTATTGAATTTCAAATAGGACAGCTACATTTTAATTCCCAGAAACTATTCCATTCTCTAATTTTTCCCTTTTCTGCGACATTTTCTACACAGATGAATATCTTCTCAAATCTCTCTGAAGACACAGCTGAACTTATTGCTGATCATGGTAGGTAGGTGTCATTTTACTTGTCTTTGGTTCCCTGTCTTAATTCTATTTCTTCAGGCATCATTTTTATATCAATCAATACAGGTGTCTCTTTTTCATGTCGCAATCTTTCCTCAACTATCCAGTCATATGTTAAAATGAGGTCATAGGAAAGGCAACTGGGAGGGTTCCCCATCAAAGATAGTCTGTTGACTGTTAGGCTTCACTCAGATCAGGGCTTCCCCACCTTGGCAGTACTGACACGCAGTGCTCGGTGACTCTTTGTTGTGGGGATTGTCTGGGCATTGTAGGATGTTTACCAGCATTCCTGTTCTCTACCTATTAGATGCCAGTAGCACCCTCCCCTCGTCATGACCATCAAAGCTGTCTTCATAGCCCTGGTGCCCTGATGGTGGGAATATAAATTGGTGCAGCCACTTTAGAAAACAGTATGGAGTTTCCTCAAAAAACAGAACTACCATATGACCCAGCAATCCTGCTATTAAGTATATATCTGAAGGAGATGAGATGATGATGAAGAGATGTCTGCACCCCCATGTTTATTGCAGTATTATTCACAATAGCCAAGACATGGAAACCTCCTAAGTGTCCATCAACAGACGAATGGATAAAGGAAATGGTGTACACACACACACACACACACACACACACACACACACACAATACTATTCAGCCATTAAAACAGAAGGAAATCCAGCCATTTGCAAGAACATGGATACACCTTTGTGAGCATTCTGTAAGTGAAATAAGTCAGATAGAAAAAAACAAATACTGTGTGACCTCACGTGTGGAATCTAGAGACATCAAACTCATAGAAACAGAGTAGTGACTTGTCTAACCGTGGGAACCTCCAGTATCAGTTTCCTGTGGCTGCAAATTTGGTGGCTTGAAACAACAGGAATGGGCCGGCCGAGTGGCACAGTGGTTAAGCGCTGGCCTGGGAAGCCAGCGGCCCTGGTTCGGTCCCACATGTGAGGGCCAGTGACACTGCCCTCAAAAAAAAATCAAACAAAACAAACCAGGAATGTATTCTCTCACAGCTCAGGAGCCCAGGAGTCTGAAATGGAGACGCTGGCAGGACGGCGCCCCCTCCGAAGACTCCAGGGGAAGGTCCTTGCTTGTCTCTTGTAGCTCCTAAGGCTCCGCCCTCCCACCCCCATCTTGGGACTTAGGTGGCATCACTGTCTCCACCTCACTGTTCACATTGCTCTCCACGTGGCCTCTCCTTTGAGTCTCTGTGTCCCTGTCCTCTTCTACTAGGGACACAAGGCACTGGATTGAGAGTCCACCCAAAATCCAGCAGGATTTCATCTCAAGATCCTTAACTAATTCCATCTGCAAGCATCGATTTCCAAATAAAGTCACAACCTGAGGTTCCATGTAGACATGAATTTGGAGGATGTAGCATAGGGAAAGTCCCAATCTTTATCTCCATTTTACAGATGAGGGAACCAAGGCTCAGAATAAGTTGCCTGCAGGTACACAGCTGGTAAATAGCAGTTTGAGTCCAAGCAGCCTACCTCCACAGGGGTACCGCGTTCTTGAGCACTGCGCTGCACCCCCTCTGAGTGCTTTGTGTGCAGCCATTGTCAGCAATCCCCGGCTCCTGGGGAGAGGAAGTTATATCGTGCTAAAGACTCCAGTATGACAACAGGAGCCTACTACAACCCGTTGGGGTCCAATGGGACAGAATGTGGCACACAAATTTTGTTCAGAGGATGGAGTACAGAGCATCCACCTCAAAGGCTCTCACCATCTGGACGGCCATGCATGGGCATCGTGGGACTGCAGACAGCCCGGCGGATCCAGCAGCTGGCGCCATGTGACGCTTCATCTTGATGGGACCTCACAGCCAAGCACAATAAATAAATATTTATTTATTGACCTCCATTAGGCAGAGTCCTAATGGCCAAGCCCATATGTGGCACTGAGGTGTGTCGGGCACTGTGCTAAACACAGCTCATGTGATTATCACAACAACTCTACGACAAATGTGGAAACTGAGGCACAGAGAATTGAATAACTTGTCCAGGGTCAAATCCAGATGGTCTGGCTCTGGAGCCCCGTGTGTTACAGAAAGACCTGTGTGTGAGCGGAGCACAGGAGAGACAACTGCCTTAAAACATTCAGTCCTCATTGGGGGTGCAGAGGGGGTCGAGGGGAAATGGAAGGTTCCACAGTAATGCCTGAGAGGCAAGCAGACAAAGACTTCTTTTTTTTTTTTTTAACTATTCATGAGACCCCGTTTTTACCTCAGGACCTGCATGACCTGAGAAATACCATCTGTACTTGAACCAGAAGGAACTTAAAACTATGAGTGTAACTCAGTCTCTCCGTAGCTGAAACCTGCAAGACACTCACTACCTCTCAATCTCACAAGTATTTAAATACTTTTAGGAAAGCTCAGTAACATCAGGAAACTGGTACTTAAGTCGTCCATGTAGAATTCCTGTTCAAACTTGTACTTTTCAATAGAAAAGGTTTGCTTATTTGTACAACTCTGAGTGATAATTTTCTCAGTTTCTAAAGAAGAGAAACTTTGAAATTCTCTACCAAACATTGAACTCCAAGAGGAAAGTAATATCTGCATTCAGCCACTAGGTGGCAGACTCACACAGTCTGAGGTGCAGACAAATATTGAAAAAATAAATGATCATCAACAAGAACATTTTTTTTAATATGCTCAAAACCAAATACTAGCTTTATATGTAATCAAGAAAGTGTCTGTGAGAGTAACTGACTCCTTAAGGAAGAAAATAATAGGATACAAATTTAACCTCCCCCAACTCCCTACCACTACCCCCTAATGATCAATAAAATGAGTGGAACCCAGGAGGATTTATGGAGAAAAGGAAATAGATTATCTGTATGCTTCCAGCTGATCCTTAAGTGTTAACCTCTTTGAACTGGAGAAAGGGAGGTTTAGGGAACTCCTGCAGCTCTCACACCCTCTCTCTCACAGAAACTGACAGCCTGCCTACCTTTGGTGCCCAGGGGCTCATGCTGGTGTCAGATTTCTGCAATGAGGTGGCAGCCAGCAGGCATTAGTTTATGGCAGTAGAAAGGGCATGTGCACGGAGACTTGGGTTGGATCCTGGCTCTGCCGCTGACTACTGCTTGGCAGTCACTTTACCTCTCCAAAATGCAGGGACTTCATATTAATCATCTATATGATAAAATATGAATGCAATAGAATATAAAATATATGTGATAGTAAATATGTTTACTTGATAAGGTCATTGTAGTGATTATAAATAATAACTGTTCCATACAGTTGTCTGCCTGGGGAAAAAAGATTGGAAAGTTCTGAAGTCATTTTTTTTATTTCATTTAAGGAAGAGCTGTGTGTTTCCTTTTAATATATCTGTTTATAATTGTGAAAGGGATGTATGTTTACTGTAGGAAATTTGGACATACAACAGGTTTAATAATTTAAAAAATTATCCAGCCATTGTCCATTATGCTATCACCTAAAGGTAACCATTAGTATTTCCTTCTAACCTGTCATTCTACCTCCCTATGCACACACAGGTATGTATGTTATATGCATATGAATTGCAAACTTGGGGTCCTATAGTACGCCTAGGTATATACCCTGATTTAGTCACTTAAACAATATATAATGAATATTTTTCATATCCTTAAATATTCTTTTAAAGTATATTAAATGGGTGCAAAATACTTCTTACGAAAGTGTCCATATTCTATTATTGTTTTTAGTTTTTCATTAGTATAAATCTAGGATGAATACCTTTGAGCATCACTGGAAAGGTCCTTAATACAGATTACTAGGAATAAAGATACTGGGTCAAAGGATTAAACATTTTTAAGATTTGGAACACCTGTTACCTACTGCCTTATTGAAAGGTTACAGCAAGTTACACACCTGTCACCGTGGAGAATGGTCCCATGTCACTACCTCTTTATCAGTCCTAGATGTTACTTTTTTTTTTTTTAACTTTATTGGGGAACAGCCATGGTAATTGGTTACACATTGCTTTCATGCTACAATGGCATAGTTGACTCTTTTAGGGAGGGCGCAGCTCACAGTGGCCCATGCGGGGATCCAACTGGCAACCTTGGTGTTATCAGCACCACACTCTAACCAACTGAGCTGACCGGTCACCCCCTACTTTTCTTAATTTGTCAATTTTCTAGGAAAGAATGGTATCTCATTGTTTTAACTTGAATTTCTTTTGATTACTAATGAGGTTGGAGGTGTTTTCATAAGATTATTTGCCACCCTATTTCTTGGAACTTATTCAAGTTTTTATATAGCTTCCTATTGAAGTGTTTACCTATTACCAGCTTACAAGAGCTGATTATATATATTATTCACGAGTTAATTCCTGTGTCATTTATATTGGAAAATGGTTTCCCCTTGTTCTTCATTTATCTTTAATAGTGTTGCTTATGGTACTTTTTAATACACAGAAGTCTTTCATTTTAAAGTACAGTAATCAAATCTTTAGAGGGAAAAGCATAAATGTGTTTAGAACAGTCTTCCTCTCATTTAGATCTGATAAATATTTATACATCTTTTCTTCTGGGTCTTTAATAGTTTCATCATTTATACTTACCTCTTCAATAATCAACATGAAATTTGTTTTGGTACAGGGTATAGGTAGAGAGCCAATTTAATTTTTTTTGCAAATATTTAACCAATTATTCACTACCATTGTCATTTTCTTCATCTAGATTCTACCTGTTTATGAAGATTCATTCCAGTTATTTCATATTTTGCTTCTATCGTAAGTAGGATTTTTTATTATCTTTACTAATTGGCTTTTTTTGAATATAGAATACTATTAATTTTTTTCAGACATTTATTTTGTAGCAAGCAAGTTTATTAAATTTTCTAATTTTGATTGTGTATCAGTTAATTGTCTTGGATTTTCTAGGTATAAAATTTTTTTGGTTATACCTCTTGAAACTTTTGTTTCCTCATTTCTAATTATGAAATTCCTTTCCCTTGCTTCATACATTCGTTAAAACAAGAGTGTTAAATAACAGCTATAACAAGTCAGCTCATAGTCAAGTCAGGTTTAAATATAAGATATGACACCATTTTTTCAGTGACCATTGAGTGCGTATTCTGTGCCAAGGATTGTTTCAGGCTCTAGAAATACAACAGTGGGCAAAACAGTTTAAAAAAAAAAAATGGAAAGAAAAAAAAATCAGCTATTATGTTTTGGTTCTTATTTCAAGACAGATTAGTCTTTATAGAAAGAACTTTTTGTACAGTCATGATCATCCACACATTAATCGGTTGTCTCATGTGGCAGAGATTTCTGATATCTAGAAATATTTGCCCATAGATTAAACACCTGTCAAGAATGTCCTACAAACTATTCCAGCACTGGGTGGATGGTTGGGCTAAATCATTTTATTTAACAATCCTGAATTAAGCATCTGTCATCTGCTAGGTACAAGAGAGATAAATTAAACTTTCACTGTTCTTCATAGCCTCAGAGTCTCATGGGGGACAGAGCAATATGGACAAATATTATAGCAATGCAAAAATATGGTGCAAGAGAGGTTTCAGCAGGGTTTTACACAAGCATGAAAAAAGAAGCGAGTGCTTAACTCTTTCTGTATGAGGGAATGAGTCTCCAAGCATAGGGAACAGTATATGCAAAGTCAAGGGTCACAATAGAATATGTTCATTGTTAACTACAAGTGAGTGTTTCAGGATGGCTGGAACACAGAACTGGGAAGTTTCCTTGGAATCATGAAACTGTAAATTTACTGTTAAGTTATTCAAGTGTTTATAAAGGGTTGCATTTCAAATTTCTTATGAAGCCTCTTTTCTCAGCGCCTTTACTATGCTCATATGCATTGTGAATCTCTAATTATAAAATATTTGCTATAAGATGAATATAAGCTCTTCATCTCTAAGAGGAGTTAGAGCATTTGAGGTAGCTAGCAAAACAGTAAAAAGATAAAAAGATAAAGTAAAAATTTTAAAGCAAAACCACGTTAAAAGAGGCCCACACAAATCTGTCAGTTGGATGCGTGTGTCCCAAAAGTGTTCTCCATGGAAGTCAAACGACGCTTACTAGGGGCTGGGGGAAGCAGGTAGTAGATAGTTATTGTTTAAGGGAAAGTTTAGGGTGATGATAAAAGGTTCTGGAGATGAATGGATGGTGGTAGTTTCATAACAGTGTTAATGTACTTAATGCCGCCGAACTCTGTACTTTAAAAATGGTTAAAATGGCAAGTTTTACATTAGGTATATTTTATCCCCAGTTTTTTAAATGTGCATTTTATGGAATGTCAATTCCAAGAAATGGTAATAGATGTTATATGGGGGGGGAAGGGATTCTCTCCTCAAATAAACTGGGGTGGGGTGGGAACTGGGTTAAAGTAGTATAGGTTTCTTTTCTAGGGACTTCTCTGAGCCTTCTCTGAGTATATGTATTATGAAATATGAAATCCAGTATTTCCCAATTGCATTTGAGCACAGAGTATCTTGTGGGGCCGTCTTTCATAGTACCCATTCAAAGCAATGCTGATAAAGTAAATAGAGTACCTACTGTGATTGATCATTAAATTTACTGTCTTTTTTTTTTTTTGACTGCTAAAACAAAAAGAAAATACAATCAGTTTACAGTTCAGAAACAGAAACAATTTTCATTTTTCTGGTGCTAAATCCTTAAAAGAGTGATTATGTAAATCCTTTTATGAAGAAACAAAGGAAATGAAAAAAGTATCATCAAAAGTCTTCCAGGGCCAGCTGAGTGGCACTATGGTTAAGCCCTGGCTTGGGAGGCCAGTGGCCCCGGTTCGGGTCCCACATATGAGGGCCAGTGACACTGTCCTCCAAAAAAAAAAAAAAGTCTTCCAGAAGGTGCAGAAATGTTCTTTTTAACACTGACCCTCGATAATAAAGCTAAAATAAGAACATATATCTTAGAACATATAGCTAAGTTGATGTAGTAGAATCTGAATATCTACAGGGGAACTTTACAGAAATAAATTTATAAATTACAGAATGGTGGTTATAAAAAAGGAAACTTAAATTATTGCAATATGGTCATAGTGCTAACAAACTGATCTCTCTCGTGATGTTTCCAGAAAACCAGAGTCTTCATATTTTGGTATTTTATGTCATTCATATACTTTTCTTTATAATTTTCCATTATTACTTCTTTGCAGTAGGGAACATAAAGCCAATTTTATGATTTTTTTTGTGTGACAATTTCTTTCAATACCAGGAGGCTAATGGTCCAGTATTTATGCTGATTTTAAATATTCTCCCATCTGAGACATACCCAGAGGCAAGTTTTAATTGCTGCCTCTGACAAACTTTACCCGTTGCGACTTTCCAAAATTCCCTGACAAATTAGCTTGGAAACTCCACACTAAAAAAATCATTTTTGTTCCTCAGCCTTTCTGACAGACCAGGCTGGCCAATTGTGTCATAATGCATTGCTGCAATTAAGCATTTTGACAGGAAAGAGACGTGTTTATATTTCTAGTCAATTTCCCCCACTAGGTTTCACACCCTGAGCTGAAGACTGAGTCTGAACAGAGAAGCATGCAAAAAGCAGAGAACTCTGTAGGACCTATAAACTCTGCATCTCTGCCAGATCCCAGAGCCTGAGAGTTCAGTGTTGACCCTGCCTATACTTGCTCTTTGACATCGACTGTATGGATCCAGAAAGCAAATGAACTTGCAGCCATGTTGGAAATTCTTCTTCATTTCCAGTCTTGGTTAACAGTATAAACATCCATCTGGTCAACCAAGCTGGATCCTCAGGGCAACCTATCTCTCCTGCACCATCCATATTCAATCCATCACATGTTCTTAGAATCCCGTCTCAGAAAAGTATCTGGACAAAATCTCTCTCTCTCTCCATCTCTCTGATCACTGTCAATACTTTGTGCCCTCATTTTTCCTGCACTAGTACAGTATTTTCTTGATTTGGGTTAGATTCTTTTGCCTAACTTGAGGCATAGTGGTTTTCTTTGTTTTTTTCTTTTTAGCTGACCATCCTGCCACCTGTTGCAAGCTCAGCGGCAGCTCAGCTCGGGCTGAGAATCGAACCAGCAACCCTGTTGCTCAGAGCCCTCTCTCTTGAGTGAGCTCTTAACCAACTGAGCCACTCTGCCGGCCCCCACAGTGGTTTTAAATATTACATTTCCCTGCTTGTTACTGAGGGTGAACATTGGCCATTTATGTTTTGTCTTCTGTGAAATGCTTTCTCATGTCTTTTGCCCATTTTTCTTGGGTGTTTCTTAGTGATTGATTTTTTTTTTTCATTCACTTTCTGTTGTCTTTTTTCCTTCTTTTTCATTTTAGTATATTTTACTTTTCAAAAAAATTTTCAATTACATATGACACTGAATATTATTTTAGTTTCAGGTATATATTGTAGAATAGTGGTTATACATCTACACAACTTAGGAAGTGATCCCCCTGATTAGTCTACTACCCATCTGACACCATACACAGTTATTACACTATTATTGCCTATATTCCCTATGCTGTACTTTAGATCCCCATGACTATTTTGTAACTGCCAATTTGTACTTCTTAATCCCTTCATCTTTTTCACCCATTTTCCCAACCATCCTCCCATCTGGCAACCATCAGTTTTGTTCTCTATATTTTTGAGTTTGTCCATTTATTGTTTTTCAGATTCCACTTATAAGAGAAATCATGTGGTATTTGTCTTTCTTTGTCTGACTTATTTCACTCAGAACAATACCTTATAGGGCCATCCATGTTGTTGCAAACGGTAATATTTCATTCTTTTTTATGGCCAAGTAATATTCGATTATATATATATATCATATTTTCTATAGTCTTTTTATTATTGATTTGTAGGAGTTTTTATGTACTGTGAACAATAACCTTTTGTCTATTATATGTGTGGCAAAGAAAGTCTCTGGAACTCCTAGAGGGTCACTATTTTGGGGTTCAGGTGTCGAGGAACCCACCCCACAGAGATTCAACCTGCAGAAAAAAACCCTGTGACTCAGCTCAGAGTATCAGGTGCTCATGAACTGAGATGCCGCAGTCAGCCCCAGCCTTGCTTTTCCTACTGGCCAGTAAGGATCATACGGGGCCTGTGACAACTCCATCCATAATACTGGTCATCAAAGACTAGAATGTTAGGGCTCCAGATAGTGTCCAGGGTATGTTGGCTTACCAATGCAACCTGTAAATTGTGTGCATGTGTTCTTTGTCCTGTCTTCAGTGAAAGTTCTCAGCATCCTGTGGTGAGTGTTCGCAAAGCCACGGGCTCCCCACCCGACCCCAGAGTCACGTGGTCCAGGGGAGCTGAAGGGCCTGCTGACCGCTCCTGTGCCGGGCTGGTCAACTTCCAAAAGCTCTCTGCTCGGCACACAAGGCCTTTGGCTGGTCAAGGATGGCCTCTCCCAGCTAGGTCTCCACTGAGCCCGTCAGCAGCTGGCCAGGCTCTTTCAAGGCCCAGCCAGTCCAAGAAACAGCTTAGCAGCCTCCTGCTTCGCCTGGAGAAAGCAAACCAGTGTCACGCTCTGCAGCACGGCACCCCAAGCTCCCTCTAGGCTCTCTTCTAATAGGCAGCAAGACCGGACAGTCCGGTTTCCTTGTTCCCTTAAAAGGCCTCATCAACGCAGACAAATCGAGCCCATCATCGGCCCCATAGTGTGCAGGTAGCAGAGGGTTTGGCTGCGGCCCCTTTGTCAAGATGTCTCTCTACTCATCATAGAAAAACATGAAAAGAAAGTCTTCAGCGGTGTTCTCCAAAAGATTAATATGTCAAATAAGTAGACGAGTTTTACTTCACCCTTAATTTTCAATAAGTTTTCCAGATCTGAGAAAGTTCCCCCCAATTAAAAACCCAAAATTGATTCTGTGAGCATGTTGGACAACACGCATCTTCTCTGGTTCATTTAAAAATTCTAAAGGTGAAGGAGAAATGTCCTTAACACCCCAAAGGGAAAGTTGCCTTTCTAGAGACGTGTTCATTGTTTCTCCACCTGAACTGCCTGCTGTCATCGGCATGAATTCCCACGCGGCCGACCACAAGTAAATGAAATCTCTTGAGTACCACAAAAACGTATTTCAGTTACTGGTTTATACTCCCTTTCCTGGGGAAAGTTGAAAAAGGGCAGCAGAGTTTATTTCATTTGTTTATATCACCTAAATGGAGGTGTTCTTTGCCAATAAGGTAATACAAAATGAGGAAGGCAGAGAGACAGTGTCCAGAAGCTATGGAAAGCCACCTTCCTACAGAGTCGATGAAACAACACCTCCTTCTGGGCAAGAAAGAATAGTCTTCAAATAGGGATCAAAACTAAAGAGCACAGGGTCAAGCAAACTCTGAGCTCAGCACATGAGAATATGTTTCCACCTTCAGTTCCTGCTTATTTGTGTCATAGACTTTAAAGCAATTCTGCCATGTTGGAAATGTCATCAGAAGATTAAATTCCAAAGCAACAGGTGTGAAGGGATCAGAGCAAGCTGCCTAGTTCATGGTTATTTTTCATCAGAGAACACAAGAGAATCACACGGGTACAAGCCAACTGGATCCTGGAAGAAAGCACATATTTAAAAGCTATTCTGTCAGCTGAGGTGGTTAATACACCATTTCAGGGACTAATGACTAATGGGAGGAGAAAAGAAAGGGGGGCGGGGCGGAGGGTAGGAAGAGAAAGGAAGAAGGAAGGAGGGAGGGATGGAAGGAGAAAAGGAAACCAGTCATCAGTGCTGAGCTAGATTACACAGCAATGTGAAAATAACCTATGACTAAACCCCATTGATTCAATCGCTTAAACATTCCTTGGATTTGCCTCTCCTCTCTGACACTCCTATCCAAATCCCACGTCATCTCTCCCTTGGAAGATAGGACAGCCTCTTAAATAGACTCTGTGTCTCCATCTCTTCCACCCCAGTCCATCCCCATGCACCTCCAAAGTGCTTTATCCAAAACGCTGGTCAAATCACCACAGGTCCATGGTGCCTGCCTACAAGAGAATCACAATCACTTAGCGTAGCACACATGGTCCTTTATGACCTGACCCTGCCTTTCCCTCCAGTCCAGGACTTCCTGAGTATGTTCTGAAGATGACTGATGCTAAAGGATGTTAAGGCACACCCACACAAAATGGCTTGTTGGTTAAACCATAGGAGATAATACGTACAAAGTACAGATAATAATACGCATTGACATGTTAAAAGTTGTTGTGAAGAGTATAGATATGCATAAAATGCTTAGCACAGTGCAATCTGCGAGTACTATATCATTATCAATAAAATGCCCAAACCCCACAATTTAATGAGGAAACTGAGGCACTGGAGTTTACTGACTCTCTTTTAACTCGATGTGACTGTCTTATACAGAATGCACATAGGCCACCACTTCCTCTGGTTTCTAGACCAGACCTTTTCAGTCCTGTTTCATACTGATGATTGTGAATGACCTGAAAAATCACCCAGAGCTCAGCAGGTGCTGACAATGACATTTTCCATGATGCTGAAAACAAAACTGTGGTGTGCTTTTAGGTTTGGACCCAACAAGATGCTTTTAGAAAATTACTTAAATTTCCACTATCATGATGACTGTTTATTCTCCCCTGCTTTCTTTTAAAATAATCCAAACCAGCTCAAAATACAGACGTAAAATATTTCTGGAAGTGCTGTGCCGTTTTGATGGAAGCTGACAGATTAAAATTCTTAACAAATACACCCACTATGGAATGCTCAAGTACACTTGCGGGCAATTTTTCAGAGCAATGGATTCAATTTATTCTTGTTACCATAGCAACACAAGGAATCACTCTCTTATTTTCATCATAGCATTTCCAATTATTTTTCTTTCCCAGTTTAGGCTGTAGACAAAACTAGAAAGAATGGTGTTGGCCACAAAACAAACCATAAACTAGTAATTTCCTCCAAGGGTTAAAAGTTGCTGCTGAGAAGCTCATAGCCTTTGGCCATTATGAATCCCATACTGAAGTCTCCAGATGTTTGGCTGTGATTCATCATACATTATTATCACTCTGGTTTCCCCTACAGTTTTAAAGATAAGCCTTTATCACTCCCTCTTAATTACTGGCGCTTTGTGGCTTGAAAATCTAAGCCTTGAAAATAGTTTCTAGAAGGCTTTCTTCCGTTACAAATTTTTTTAAAATTAGGTATTTTTATCATAAATATAACATATGGTCATTGTAGAAATCTGTCAAATATGGGAAAACATTAAATCATTGCTGTTGACTTTGACAGTCAGATATGTCCACTCAGTTATGCGTCCTTATTTCTCAGCTACTTCCTCGTCTACTGCATTTCTCTGCATGAGAGAGAAACTGAATTGAATTTCAGCTCCATAAACCTGGCTTTCTTCTTCATGTCGTTTGGCTCATGCTGGAAAAGTCACAAGGCACATCCGCAGACCTCATGACTGCACTTTCTTAGACAAAGGCATCAAAGCTACTTTTCAAAAAGTTGAAAACATGATTTGTACACAAACAGAATGAACACATGTCCAAGATGTCTTTTGCTCGTAATGAGAGACCCAGCTCAGGATGGCAAAAGCAGTTTAAGTAGCATTTGAAGAAGTGGGTATTGACAGGTTTTGGAAAAAGAATGTGTTAGAATAAGAGATCTAGGTTATACAAAACTCATCAATGTCCTACAAAGCAATAACCTTTCGGTTCTCTTTTCTACCAGATAGAAATTACTTGCATCTCTTCTAGACAAATATTTTAAGATAACATGTAACTTCACAGACTCTGGCCCTTTAATCATTAATAGATAGCCAGGCAAACAAGTACATTGCCCTAAATATTTAAGTAATCCTCGGATAAACCTGTTAAACCGTGTTCCAAAATGACATTGAAAGAACTCTTTTTGCTCTCCTCTGTTTGCCTTGTTTCCAAGTTTTGAATACCAAATTGGCTTTTTTTAAAAACTTGCAGTAGTTTCATTTCTGAATATATTTAAACATTCTGAAATAACAGACAAATAGACTTTTTGACAGTAACCTACAGACAATAAGTCTTTCTACAGAGTGAGTTTGCTGATGCCTGCAAGAAAGCTCTCTGCTAGAGTTGCCAGGTTGAGCAAATAAAAATACCAGATGCTCAGTTAAATTTGAATTTCAGATAAACACCAAATAGTTTTAATATGATGTAAGTATAATAAACACATAAACGATGAGTAATTTTTAGTATAAGTAGGTCACAAGTATTGCATGGCTGCCCCATTACTGTTTCTTTGGGCCCTCCCAGTTCCGATACTCTAGGAAAACATCCCCTTAACAACAAATCACGAGTATAACACTGGTTTTTTTTCTAAATGCCTTTCGAATCCATTCAGAGTTTTGGCTCATCAAGGTCCACAAATGCACTGTGTGTATTCGACTACTCTGTTCCATTAGGTTTGCTCTGAACTGAGCGATTTAAAATGTAACAGAGAATGGCTGGGTTAGGTGATACAGGGAGACAGCGAGATAGCTTTGTAGCCTTACAACGCCAAACATCATCACAAATACTTGCTTTGTTCATGATCTTCTTGAGGCAAACCTTGAATAGCCCCCTATTGTTTATCCCGACCTGATTCAAAGCCCTGTGCAGCTTACCTCGTGGTACTTACTGACAAGCGGCCTCCAACTGCTGCTTCGCTTCTGCTGTTTTGCCTCCTGATTTCTACACAGTACTGGGAAGATTTCCCTGATTCTTTTTTTTTTTTTTTTGAAGGCAGTGTCCCTGGCCCTCACATGTGGGACCGAACCGGGGCCGCTGGCTTCCCAAGCCAGCGCTTAACCACCGCGCCACTCGGCTGGCCCTCCCTGATTCTTTTTGATGAAATAAATTTGATTTCTATTTTTTTTTCCAGATGTAATTAGGAACCTAGGGCATTTTACCCTTTTTCTCTTTAATAAAGGTGACCAAAAACTATGGTATACATTTTTTTTCTATCCTAAAAATAAAAGTTGAATAATGTATAGCATTCTGCAAAATAAAAGCATAACTCAGGAACTAACAGCATTAGGATCAGTGAATTTGTACAGTCTTCATCTCACCTCTAGAACCTTCTTGAATTGAGCCAGTGGAGAAACAAGCTCAATCTTCAGCGATGGATCCATCGCAGAGCAGCAAAAATATATACGCATGTTGTTCTCCCAACCACTGGCTAGAGCTCCATCCAGAAGCAAATCTGAGCTCCTGAGAATAACAGCAGCGCTGCCTCCTTCCTCTCTCTTCTCCAGGCGATGCATTAGGCTTCTGAGTTGCCCACGGAAACAGGTGGAGGACCAGAGGAGTCCGATGAGACAGCCCCGGTCCCTAGGGGTCTCTGGGTATTGCCACAGACAGAATCCAGGAGGAAACTGCCAGCGATGGAGATAAGGCCCGGAAAGAGCTGTGGTCAAGGAAGACAAGCTCAGGAGTCAGACATGTCAGGTTTAATGGCAGTTGAAAGGGAAGACTCATCATTGCTTACTCTTACAACCAAAAACTGAAAATAGGTGCCAAAAAAAAGAAAGAAAGAAAGAAAGAAAGAAAGAAAGAAAGAAAGAAAGAAAGAAAGAAAGAAAGAAAGAAAGAAAGAAAGAAAGAAAGAGATTCGAAAGATCCTGGTTTCTTCTTTTTCTGAGGAGCCCCTGAGCTGTCATGAAATGTACCCCTGGTCAGCTTTCCTAAGGCAGCCATTGGAAGACTGGTCCAGCCTATCTGTCACCTCTGCATCTCAGAAGGTGGTTATTGTTATGTCTGGTATTTCCAAGGTTTTCCTCAGGGAAGTGGTAGAAGCACTGAATGTGTGTGAGAAGCAGGGAGAAATGTGACCACTAGAACCCAAACATATGAGGGAGGCTGTTGAGGTTAAAGACGGCGGGGCAAGTACCCAACTCAAAGCACAAAAACATCCTCTTCTTCTAGACCAAAACCAGAAAAGGCCTGATGCTGAAGGAAGTGCTGGCTCCAGATGTGGGGTTGCATGAGACTCAACTGCTGCTCTAGTCTCTCCGTCCTCCAAGGATTCCATGATGGCTCTCATGTCTTCCTCGGAACTCGGATATTCATCACGCCTGGAAGAAGGCGTGCAGCCTGTTTCACACTTGCTCTGACTCTTTGGGCCTCTTTGGACATTTTGAGGCATTTAACTGCCTCTTGGTTCGGTGGAAGAAGAAGAAAGGTCCACGCCTTCAGCATCTCCTGGACAGGGAGCTGCTTTCAGAGAGAAAACATCCCCTAGAGAACTTGGACGGTTTCAGGCTGAAGCCTGATGTTGCCGTGACTCTGGGCGTTTCTTACATCTGGTTTTAAGTAGACGAAACAATCAGGAACTTTTGACTTGTGACGCTGTAAGACGAAGGACATGGTGAAGCAGGAGTAGTGGGATAGTTTGTCCTATAAACATCCAAGGTTCTCCAATGGATTTTGGTGAATGACTGTTAAACTGTTTTCTAACTCAATAAAAAAGAAGCAATCTGAGCTGCTGTCTTACTCAGCTGCTACCCCAGGGCCACACTCCCTCAGATTCTGGAAAAATGCAAACTGTTATTCCATGCTTGGGGGAGTAAGAAATAGTGCATCATCTAGAATTCAGGGTCTGTATTCAGCTCCCATATCTGATGGTGAATTCTAATTAACTCAACCATTAGAAGTGGTCTGTCCTCAGACACTGACTAAGTGGGATGTACTTCAGACACAGGGAAAGGAATTCAAGATAAATGGCCCAAAATGCAAGAAGAAATGAAGAACAAAGAAAGAGATAAATCTGTCGATTAATGCACATGAATAATGACTAAATAACTATGTAAATTACTAATAATAATGTGTGATGCAGTTTTAAAAAAATTAAAATACATGACAATATGTAAATCAAGAAGGAGATGAATGGATTTAAACGTTCTGAATTACTCACATTGTCCAAAATCAGGGGAAAGATACTGATTAATTTAGAATTGGATAAAATAAGGATACACATAAAAGAATAGAAACAGAAAAAAATAATTTCAAAGCTGGAATTAAGAAATAATTGAATGTTGAGAAACAGTATATCATTCAAAAGTAAAGCAAGAAAAAAGAAAAGGAAGAGCAAAACAGAAAAATCAGGACAAATGGAAAAGCACAAAATAATTTATCTAATTATAAATGCATCATTAATTATATTAAATGGAGCTAGAGTAAATTCTCCAGATAAAAGAAAAATATTGTCAGACTGGATTTTAAAAATTAAATTCAGCCCTATGCTGTTTATAAAAAAGCACATCCTATGCAATAATACAGAAAAGTTGCTTTTGTAAATATTAATAAATGGATTATAAAATGTAAGTTTTAATGCAAATATCTAATACATTCTTGAAGATGAAGAAAAACATGAAAAGATTTGCTTTTGTTAGATATCAAAACTTATTATAAAGCTTTGATACTTAAGCCAGTGTGGCACTGGCTCAGAGAGAAACCGATAGACGGGTAAAACAGATCACAAGAAACAGACCCCACATTTACAGAGACTTCATAAAGGACAGATGTGAAATGACCACGAGAGGAGAAAAGGACTTTTCAACAAACGGCCCTGGGGCAATTGGACCCCCTATTAAAGAGTTCAGTTGCGAACACAAAAATCAATTCCAAAGGATTTAAAGACCTAAATATGAAAAGAAAAAACTATAAAGCTTTTAGACTCTAACAGCGAGGAATGTCTTCAGAACTGCTCGGTGAGGTTAAGCTTGAAGACAAAAGCAAACACAAAACCAGAGCCGCTGGGCAGATGCCTGTGTAACACGTGTGTCTAAACCAGGAAGACAAGTCACAGTCTGGAGAAGGGGCCAGCTTAACTAGCAACCCAGGCATCCTGAAAGGTCATAAAAACATTTCTGAAAATGCACACTAGTCTGTTCATATTATTGCTTTTTTACATGGGCAAATTCTGCTAAATAATCGTGGAGACTTCCCTGGAATTCCTTTCACTCTCCTTTCCTGCCAGCCCTTATTTTGTGCTTCTCTTGGTGGAATGTTACTTTTTCACACTTAGCTCCTCGTTCCTCTTTCATCCTCGCCCACTCTATATTCTTTTTTACTTCGTTCTATAGAAAGTATATAAAATAGACACTTCCTTAAAAGAAGACCTATGTTTATTCAGTTTCTAGAGCATAACATATGCTGATAGAAATATTTTTTGAACTAAAACAGAAAATTTGTTCCTGAACTAGTTCAAATATGGCTTAATATGTATGACTATATTATGATTATGTAATCATAAGTTAAGATTACATACACCCGTTTACCTGGTCTATTTTTTCAATATTTCTGAATGACTACGTTAAAAAAAACTTTTTTCACTTAATTTTTCAGAGCAGTTTTAGGTTTGAGACAAAATTAAGAGGAAGGTGCAGAGATGTCTCCCATAAGCCTCCTGTTCCCACACATGCACCACTTCCCCCATTATCAACGTCATTCTCCAGTGGGGACCCTTTTTATCAAGGATGAACCTCCACTGACACAACGTAATCACCAAAGTCCATAGTTTACATTAGGGTTCACTCTTGATGTTGTGCAGTCTGTGGGTTTGGACAAATGTATAACGAATGACATGTATCCGCCATTACAGGATCATCCAGGGTGGTTTCGCTGCCCTAAAAATCCTCCGTCCTCTGTCTATTCATCTCCCTCTTCCCCCAGCCCTGGAAACCATTGATTTTTTTGTTGTCATTGTTCATTGTTTTGCCTTTTCCAGAATGTCATATAATTGGAAGCATATAGTATGTAGCCTTTTCAGATTGACTTCTTTCACTTAGTCATATGCATTTAAGGTACCCCTATGTCTTTGCTTCATTAGTTTCTAAATGTTCAAGACATCTATTTTTGTGAGGAGCAGGGAAGGGGGCATTGTATACGGATCTGTACATAGAAACAAATGCCTATAACTGTAAGAGACATTTTCTAATTTTAAGAATACACATGAGCACCATTTCTCAGTTGACATGGAGGTACGCATATATCTATTCTTTGTTCTTTTTTCTCTATTTTGATGGGGGAACATGGTAAATTTATCCACTAAATGAATATCCCAAATGAAATTAATACCCACAATATCAAACTGCCTTTGGGGGGGGCCATTTAGAAATACTACTTAATGGTTGTGACCAACCTTCTTTGAGTGATCTAATATATTCAGTATTTGCTTTAATCTATTACTTTAGGTTATTAGATTATTTAATCTGTTCTGCATGCTTTAGATTTATTTTGCCCTTATTTTTCTAGGATCTTGAAGATGGAGTTTAGGTTATTAATTTGAGACATTTTCTCTTTTATAATATATGCATTTAGCTATAAACTGCCCTCTCAGCATTGATGTATCTGTGTCTTATAAATTTTGACATTTTATATTTTTATATTCATTGTGTGTTTAAATTTCCTTCAAGACTTCCTCTTTGATCCATAATTTATTGGGAGTGTGTTGCTTAGTTTCCAAATATTTGGAAATTTTCTTATTCCCTTTATGTTTTGACTTCTATTAGTTTGAATCCATTGTGGCTGGAAAACATATTCTAAATGATTTCAGTTCTTTTAAACTTGTTGAGGTTTGTTGATGGCTCAGCATATGATCATTTTTTTTTTCTTTTTTTTTTTGAGGGCAGTGTCACTGGCCCTTATATGTGGGACCCGAACCGGGGCCACTGGCTTTCCAAGCCAGCGCTTAACCACCGCGCCACTCAGCTGGCCCAGGATATGATCTTTATTTTCCACAGGCACTTGAAAACAATGTGTGTTCTGTTGTTGGGTGGAATGTTTTATACATGTCGATTAGATCCTACTGATTAACGTTGTTGTTTATTTCCTTTATATCCTTGCTGATTTTCCTTCTACTTGTTCTATCAGTTGTTGAGAGAGGGGAGCTGACCGTCTCCAACTATGAATGGGGATTTGTTTATTGGTCCTTTGAGTTCTATGAATTTTTCTTCACATAAATTTAGCTTTTTAAAATTTTTTTTATTTTTCAATTACAGTTGACATACAATATTATATTAGCTTCAGGTGTACAACATAGTGATTTGACATTTATATAACCTACAAAGTAATCACCCCATAAGTCTAATATCCATCTGACATCATATGTAATTACTGCAGTATTATTGACTACATTCCCTGTGCTATACTTTACATCTCTGTGATGATGATTATTATTTTTTTTTTAGAGGGCAGTGTCACTGGCCCTCATATGTGGGACCCGAACCGAGGCCTCTGGCCTCCCAAGCCAGTGCTTAACCACCACGCCACTCAGCCAGCCCCGTGATTATTTTTATAACTGGCAATTTATACTTCTTAACTTCTTCCCCTTATCACCCATCCTCCTAACCCCACTCCCATCTGGCAACCATAGTTTGTTCTCTGTATCTATGAGTTTGTTTGTTTTGTTGGTTTTATTTTGTTTTTTAGGTTCCACGTATAAGTGAAATCGTGTGGTATTTTGTCTTTCTCTGTCTGACTTATTTCACTGAGCATAATACCCTCCAGGTCCATCCATATTGTTGCAAATGACAAGACTTCATTCTTTTTATAAATAATACTCTGTTGTCTATATGTACGACATCTTTATCCATTTGTTTATCAATGGACACTTTGGTTGTTTCCATATCTTGGTTACTGTAAATAATGCTGCAATGGATATAGGGGTGCATGTATCTTTTCAAATTAGTGTTTTGGATTTCTTCAGATAAATACCCAGGAGTGGAATTGCTAGATCACATGGTAGCTCTATTTTTAGTTTTTGAGGAACCTCCACATTGATTTTCATAGTGGCTCCACCAATTTACATTCCCACCAACAGTGCATGAGGGTTCCCTTTCCTCCACATCCTTGCCAACACTTGTTCAGAAAAATATGTTTAACAGACACAACATTCACTATTTTATGTGGAAAAAAAACAACAAAAAACTGGGGCCTGCCAAGTGGCGCAGTGGTTAAGCACTGGCTTGGAAAGCCAGCGGCCCAGGTTCGGGCCCCACATATGAGGGCCAGTGACACTGTCCTAAACAAACAAACAAACAACAACAACAAAAAAAAAACTGCATACTTTGCTTCAAAACTGAGGTATTAAGGAACAAACTTAAGTGTTTGAATAATTACTAAATAATATAACCCCCAAGTAATCTAAACAGAGTGATACTCGTATTTTCAGTGTTTCTCTCCTGTAATTCATTCTCCTTTGCCTCGCCAGAGAAAGAGGGACCTATAAGAATGTTCACATCCCATCCTCCACATTGTTATAAAATCAAAGACTTGAGTAAATAGAGTGTTTTTGCCTTAAACTTAATGAGAGGATTGTCTTCAATGATCAGACAGCAAAGCTCATTTACCAACAATGAGCATTTTGTCCCTAAGTTCTTGTCAACAACATATGTGTCTCCTAAAGCCTTCAGTGTTATATTCTGTCTCAAACAGATAAGAAAATGCAGTTAAAATTCCCACTACCTGTTACTGTAAAAAAATAAATAAAAACCACCGCATTCCATTTTCTGAATTCTGTCCTCATTAGCAAGAACGAACACTGCACTTCGAAAAACAGACATGCTTGAAAATACTGGGAGTTCCAAAAAAATGTACACAGATGACTTGTATTCATCTTGTGTTATCGAGATATACTGAATATTACAATTTTAATGCCATTTTTTCCTTTCTTAAAATGTGTAACTTTTTTGGCATCCTCTACATATTCAACTACACCGTATTCATCCCACCTTTTAGTTTCAAGGTGAGATTTCAGATCTTAAAATTGTAGTTACCTCCGATGATTATCCAAATGGAGATGTAATGATACCCTACTTGTATGATTATTGATGCGTCTTTTTATAGATTCATTTTTGTGTTGAACTACTTACTTTATATGCATTGATGTGCATAATTGTAATTAGTTGTCTAGTTTGGTAAATGAGTATCTGGGATAATTTATGAGTGCTTCCAATTTTTAGTTGACATTTTAATATTGACTTGCATATTTTATAATCCTTGCTGGCTACATTTGGTAACTCGCATTTACAATGAAGCATAGAGCTACAGATGTTTATAAACGTGAAGGTAAGCCTTCGGTTCATTCACTCCGTATTTATTTTCTTCAAAGTGTAGTGAGCTTCTACGGCCCAAAAAGGACCCTCCAGCTTAGAAAGATATTCCTAAAAATATTCTGATTCCCTCAAGTTAAATTTATTAAAGTTATAAATTAGAAACCTAATTTCTTTTAAAGCTTTAAGCTCAATTTTTGAATCTTGCTATTTTATTTATAACTCTAACAAATTTTGTATGAAAAAATAACACTCAGGTTGATTTGTTCTTTTATTATTATTTCAATGAACTCTCAACTGGCCAAATCATCCTTAAACACTTAACATTACTTAGAATATTTGTTAAATTCTTTTAGACATTTAAACTCTAATTACAAATTTAATGTATCTGGTTCTCTCAAATACTTCAAACACCCACAAAAATGTCTTAGGTGGAGTTTATCAGTAGCATACCCTGAGACAAAATATCAAGAAAAAGGATTTAATGGGAAAAAATTGGTAAGGGGATGGAAATTCAGGGATAGAAAGACAAGGAAGCCACATAAAGGTACAATACCAAGCAAGGCCCCAGGCAGGGTAACTTTCACTCAGTCCCACACAGCAGCTCTGGAGACCATGTAGGTCATACTTTAGAATTGTCCTAATTAGCTGCAAAAAAGCCAGAATATTTAGATGTTTGGCCCATCCATCATCGGTCAAGGACTATGCCTAGTGGAATGGGAATTCTCAAACACTTCCAGCCTTGGAACTTGAGGGCAGCTCCCGACAGAGACACAGGGCCTGACTGTTGAGAAAGTACCAGAAACCAGAGCGCACAAAAATGGTAAAGGGATCCGAGAGGACATGGGTGGAGCAGTGGCCACCTCTGGTACCACTCCAATCCAGGTGTGTCTCTCACGAGTTCACTCCACTAGTCCTTCAGGGTGTGGATGGTCACAATTTTTAGAAGAAAAGACTTTCAAGAGAAGTGTTAGTGGAGCGAGCTACCGCTGCTCGGTCCTCAGACTGAAATGGTTTTTTCTCCCTCCTCTACTCTCTATTCCAGATTCCCCTCACCCTGGGCCAGCGTCTGTCTCATGGGGTACCCCAATCTTCTCAATTTGACCAGATATCACCTGGAAGTATTTTAAATGATCTCAGCCCTCCTTCTAGCCCTCCAAGATAGTTTGGATCCATGGAGTGTTCCTACAACAGCTTTTATGGATTCAGGACCTGTCTCCAATTTGAAGCTCCTTGAGGAAATTTGGGACTTTTATTTACCCTTCTCTCCCCAGTCAACACTCTTTGTTCCTCCCTGACAAAATATAAATCACTTAGCTGTGTAATCCAAACAAATGTCACTTGGTCTCACTGCCTAACTTGTGCAATGGGAACATGGTAACATTCACTTTTAATGCCCATACTATCATAATACTTAGGGCCTTTAAGAGGTTTTGTTTCCCAGGTATTTCTGAGAATTTACAAGGAATAATGACATGTCCTACAAACCTGTACAATTCAAAGCTTGCTGCCTTCACCAATGATCTGGCTTCGGACCACTTCCTTAAGCTGTTGCTGCTCTCCCACAATGCACTGCATCCCAAACATAGGCATAAGTCCCTTCCTGAATGTCCCACAGGGATAGAAGACTCACAGCTCGTACATGTAACAAGATATATTTAGGAGCAAGTAACAGAAACCCCAATTAAAACTGACAAATCCAAAAGGGAGTTTATTGGTTCACATAACTGAAAAAGTGCAGGCATATTCTCAGTTTGAGCATGGCTGCCTTAGAGGCTCAAAATATGTCCTCAGGATTCACTCCCTTTCTTGGCTCTGATTTGCATTGTGTGCTTTAATCTCTAAGTGGAGACCCCAGCAGCTCCAGGCTTGTTCATCCCAGCTGACTTATTTCCAGTAGCCCCAGCAAGTCCTAAGACTGGCTCTGGTTGGCCCAGTGTGGATCATATGTTCAGTCATGAACCAATCACCACAGCCAGTACTCTCATTGGCCAAGTCTATGTCACCGACACACCCATGAAGACCTGGGATGGAGCCAGCCCTGTTTGAAACTCAAAAAGCACATGGGGCATCCAATTGCCTCAAGGAACTTGAAGGTGTTATTACCAGAAAGGGTTAAAATGAATATTGGGAAGGTGAAAACAATAGATGTCCACTGTCCTTGGGCATAATAGAAAGGAATTGCCATACAGAAATCCTTTAAAACTGCATTCCAGATATGGCTGTTTTCAGAACATACAGGCACAGATCACTCCACATGGGTCCCTACTAGGCCATGAGGCTCACAAGAAGGCAGTTTCTCCAGGCACTTCCAGGCCAATTCCCCCTCTCACAGCACCCCTTCTCCCAGGATGCACCTCTTCCCAGACCTCTCCACTCCCTTCAGGAAAGCTCAATTTCTGCCGGCAGTGTGGTCTGGCCACAGGATTCCAACATGACATTCACAGCGAAACACAGTAGTTCAAGATACATTGGAGTCCCAGAATCGCACTTATTCAGTCTGAAGTACCACCATGGACGGGACACCAACATTTCAGGGCATGTTGGGCTTAGCCAAGCCAAGTCGGGTTCCTTCTCTCCAGCTGAGAATTAGGCCCAGGTGTCTTTCCTTCTCTCCAGATCTATGTCAACAGCTGCTTGACTAGGAAGCCATGTCCCCGTAAGAACAAGTTATTGGTCTGCAATTGTTTGGGTGAAGTGGTTTCAAGGGAGGATAATTCACTTGAAGTGCTTAGCATTTAAGAGCTCAAGACACATTAGATGTCACTGTTTTCCATTATCATAAAAATATCCCAGGCAGGGTTACTGCTCAGGTAGAGAGACTGACTAATGTCAAGTCATAGGTAGAAAAAACCTCCAGTTAGGCAAATGGCAAGAGAAAGATGGACCACAGCAGCTGCCCCACTACGCCTTGGAGGAACCTTCCAGAGCCCCAAGGCAGCTGTTATCAGCCCCCGGGAAGCCCCCGCTGCCAAAGCCCAGAATAGAAGCAGGGCTGCTTGGGGCAGTCTAATTCCCCTGAGGGCTTTAACCCTTGGCTGCAGAACCATGTACCTTTCCACAATACAATCGGTTCCACAAGGAAAGGGTCAAAAATATCTCATATAGCTTTGTGTTTATATTCGGAGGTTTCTGGGTCTGGCGTCAATGTCTCAGGCACTGCCGAAACCTGCTTCTGAAATTATCTCTGAGGCTCTTGAAATTAAATTTATCAGTATAAACATAGTGATGATAAACATCTTAATAGTCTTTTGGTACAGGGCCAAGATCAAAGGTATTTCATCAATGAGCAAAGGAAGTGTTTCAAGTGACAAAAAGTCAGGCTTGGTCCTAAGTATATTTTGGGTTTGATTTTAGTTTAAGTAGCTCAGCTATGATACTCCGGCTTCATTTGTGTAGATACTGAAAACAGAGCAAAGCCCTAGAAGGTACCAGAGACACTTCACAGTGCAGGGTCCTCACGCCCAAACACCCTTCCACGGTGGCCCCATGCCTAGGCACCCATTCTGCTGCCCCATCCCTGGGATGGAGGCTGAGGCTCGCAGGAGGAGCCCTTCGGGTCCTCAGCATCGAGCTTATGGTTTGGATTTGGAACCCAGGTGAACTCTGCTTATTGGGTGGAATATAAATAGCCACCCGTGGAAATGATAGTGTGTCTCTTGTGTAGGATAAATACCAGATAATTAGGGCTTATCTGTGAAACTGGTTTTTAATAAATGTACTATTAAGATAATCAAGCATTAATATTAACTAATTACCAATGTGGGCAAAAAATACATATTTTAGAGTAAAGATGGGACACACACATTCATAGAGTCATTAGCTGTTGATAAACAACACCTGGTTTGTCCCAATCTACTTGAAAGGGAAACCTCAAACTCCCTTGTCATAAACAAAACTGCAATTTGGGGGGCAGGGAGAAAAGAAAAGAAAAAGAAAGGAAGAAGCAAAAGGAAAAAGACTTTGTAATTTGAACGAGTATAAGATTTCATAATGATCATGTTCCTCAAAATTATACTGTGGTTGTAGCTTTCCATAAAGTAAATATCAAGTAAAAAAACTTTGACAGAGAGAAAGCATTGATTTCTTCCTCCCCCCCGGCTCCTTTAATTAGCTGTCTCGGTTTCTGCTCCCTCATTCCTTCAGTGGTCTCTGCAGGAGGAGTGTCTTCTTTTCTGCTAGGACGGTCACTTCCACTCCTATCCCCACCCACCCGTCCAGCTCCACGCATGGTCACGCTCCATGGCCTGGGGAGCCCAAGCATATGCCACAGATCTGATTAACGCGCAGGGTGGGTTGAAAGTGTACTTCTCACTAGCTCATAGGTCATTGTTCAGAGATTTAAATCTCACACACAGAATCAGTGGCCTGGTGAGGGTGTTGTTACTCACAGGGAGAGCTGGGCCATTTCTCGCAACTCTGAAATGTCCTGGCATTTTAGGTGATGGGTTGTGGGTCTCTTTTTTTGTGGATTTCAGGGTGAAGTCCTCCAGCAGGGTTCCGTGACTAGACCACGTTTGAGTTCTTTATAATGTCCCCAGACGGGGCCCTGGTTGACAAGACTGCAATGTCACAGCAATTAGGAGATCATCTAGCATAAAAACCTGTCCAGAAAGTGAGGAGCAGAGCGTCCCCAAGCACAAATGCAGCAGCAGAAGAGAGCTCCAGATCTCTGCTCTAGGGTCAGAGGTCTTTGATTTTCCCTAAAGGATTATCTTCTTAGCAACTCCCCGCACATGACCTGAGGAAATCTCTGTGTCATATAGGCTTACAGAAACGCACCGATATTCCCTGAATCCAACTGGGGTCATTGAAACAACAGTTAGATTTGTCCATTGCCTTGGTTCACCCCTTGGGTGACCAGCTGTCTCATTCCTCAACCCAACATCAGGAGATTCTTTGTCTGGAATAACTTCCAGAATTCTCTGATTTACTCTCATCTAGGTGCACTGGTCTTGCTTGACTAAATGTTAGGTGTTTCTAACCTAAGGTGTTGACCTTTTTAGAGGCAGTGTAGGAAATAAATAACACCCTTAGATTTGTCCATTGCTCTGGTGGCCAAAGACAGAGAAGCAAAAGGCAAAAAGAGTCCCTGTTGATGGCTGCGGGTTCAAGTTTCCAGGCCAAGTTCTTGGGCTTCAGCCCTGCCAGCCCTGCTCTACGTCATCTTTCTCCCCACCACCCAGGGGAATTATCTGCAGAAAAAAAAAATTTCTCCCTCACCTTCCCTGAAGGGTAGTGTTGAGCCCATTAAACTTTCACCCAGCAGTATTCAATGGGATTCTAGTAGGAGGAAAAAAACCTCCAATTCTGCTCTTTAAATTTCCCCAGATGGCCGTAGGGCACATATGCTAATCAAGTGCCTGGGACAGCCTCCGGTCTCCCATAATTCCCCAAGGTGCAAACTCACTTTAATAGCAGCTGTCTTCTAAATGGGGCTGCATCTTTCTAGGCATCTCTTGTCATGCTAACCTGTTTGGCACTGCCCAGAAATTCTAACGTTTCTGCCATTTTAACTAATCCCAAGGGATTAAATCATACCGCATGATCTTCCTGCCAACAAACAGCATTTCACCCAGTGATTTAGGGGAAAAGATTTGCAATTGATGGGCTAAGCCCACCCCTGGTGATTTATGAAATTGTCAGTCTAGGTAGAGACTCATCCATTAATTCCTCAGAATTATAAGAGTAACAATAAAGAGAAATGGCATTCAATTAAATGACCATTTCAATTTATAAATCTTATAATATTTTTGCATTTGTGACATGATTCTACACAAAACACACAACTTATCAAAATGAGATTTTTCAGGATGTAATCCCCAATATTTTATTTTTGCCTCTTGGTTTAGTAAACTCCCAACCACTTTTTCTTACAAACAAAAGTTTCTCATGATGGTCTGAAACATTCCTTCTGAGTTTAGAGGTTGAAGATCATTTCGTCTAGGTGTTAATCACTTCTGGCCGTAAAGTGAGAGGAAGGTAATTCGGGAATACTTTGCAATCAATGCCCTTAGTGACCAATAGTAAGATCAGTTCTTCTGTTTACTTGAGTTCCTAAGAGCTGCAGGCAACATGCTGGACTTACATAGAGAATGAGCTCCAGCTGACTTTCTGTAAATTCGACTTAGGATTCTGAGCTGAGCAGACAGGAGCAGGTGGGGATAATGAGCGAGCGTGGAGGGGGCAGTGGGAGTGCTGCCCGTTGTACCTCCCCAGCAGGCCTCTCTTTCACCTCCAGCTCGCATTTTATACTTAGCTGTGACCTCACTGGTGGTCATGCCAAGCTGGTGGTCAGGAGCCAGGCGCCCATCCTATTTCTGAATCTTCCAGCTGCCTCTGGGGAAAGACTCATTTCAGTTATTGGTGGTGAATTCTTGCCCTCCTTGACAGCATCCGGGAAAGTCATTACTTTGTCAGAATGCAAGTGGGAGTTCACAAGCCTCAGCCTTGAGGAGTGTTCCTGGGAATTGCCAGGTCCTTCATGTGAATGTGAAGAGCTTGTGCCTACTGGGGAAGGCACCAAGGGGGTTCCTGCCTGGTGAAGAGGGCAGCGGCTGCTCGGGTCTGTTCCGATGGTGAGGGAGGTCAATTTACAATTGCACGGGAAGACGCGAGGTAAGCTTAGGATTCTAAGATGGATCGACTGCCATTTTAGCCAATATCATCTCTTGCAAATCCATTCATTTATTCATCCAACAAAGGTCTGTGCCTGTTTGTTGTGTGTGTGAGCACTGGGCTAAAGGATGTTTAAGAGAGACAGAGAGGCTGGTTTGAGTCTCTAAAGAGACTAGGAATCTCCTTCGGGAGAATAGTCCTCACAATGCAGTCCTCTGGGTAGTCTTTGGTATAACCCCTGAGCCATGTTGACTTGAAATTTTCCAGCATAAAAAATGGTATAATTCTACCCACTAAAATGGAAGGAGTGGGCCTTTCTCTATTCTGGAGTCTGAGCTTGACTGCCAGACGAGGCCCTGCCCTGGAGAGAAGGCGGCAGGAGGCCTGGACCTTGGTCACCGTGGTTTCAGAGCCAAGTGCCTTCCTTACACAGACCTCACCTGTTCCCAGTCTCCTGGCCTGGGTTCCTTAGTCCCTCTCTGTAAAGGCCTGGACCCCTGACTCACCGCTCACCTTTGACCCCGACACCGGGTCACCCTTCAGGCTTTGCTGTTCCTGACTCCCCAGACCTCTCCCTCCTGCTAGCTGTGCATTTTGGTAGAAGTCTGAGCCCCTCTTTGCATTTGTCTTGGTCTCAGGTGTCCAGTTCCCCTGGGACCATAGGCTTCCTCGCCAGGCTCCCTGCCCCTAATTTGCTTTCTTCCTGTTTTCCAGGCACTGGCTTCTTCCTGTTGCCCATACTCTGTGGCATTGTGCCCGAAACTGACACATGCCATGGGCTCATATTCTGGGCCAGTCATTAGAAGACAGAATAGGGCTTAAAAACCCTTCCCTCCCTGGGAACAGCCATATGAATGGAAGGGTCAGCAAGAGGGTGATAGGTGCCCACCAGTAGGGGCTCAGCACCAGGCTTGCTGTGATTGGTCTATTCCTGAGGTCAGGGAAAACCTATTTAGCATCAAAAGCTGGGGAGAGGAGGGGTGGAAGTAAAGACTTCCTAGGTAGGGCAAGGGGCATTTTGACGTGAACCAATGAAATTAGTCTTTGAACTATGAATGATAATTAAATGACATATATGTGTTTGAAAAAAGATGAGAAAAGATTATCACTGCCCAATCACACTTTTTAAAGGAGGCTGCAAGTGGATGGGTGGAGCATATGGGATAGATCTGATTTAAATCCAATTAAATCACTAGAATATATATCAAAGTCTTAACAATAGTTACCTCTGGATGGCAGTATGGGTTTCATATGATTTTTCCAAAATTCAAATATTCTGAATTTTTTAAGTAAAAGAACATAAAAGTGTGTGTGTGTGTGTGTGTGTGTGTGTGTGTATATATATATATATATATATATATATGAAAGCTATATATATAGCTTTCATAATAAGATTTTTTAATTGTATTTTATTTAAAATGTTAAGGTCAAGATAACTCAAAGTGCTTTTCCTTGGCTCAGTGTCTAATACATTTGGAGAAGGCTGCAGGTGAAGCCAATGTCAGGGGGAGGAGCTTATTTGGAGGGGAAGATAAAAAGGGAAAGTCCAAGCTGGGACCAAGTGGAAAGGGACAGAGCCAAGAGAGATGTCAGTTAGAAATGAAGTAAGAGGAGAGACTGGGGCAACTTACCAATAAGGGTGATTTGAGCTGACACCTAAGTACAAAGCAGTCCAGTTATCTCTTGATTGCCTTGAAGAAGGTGGATACGAGTTTATAGGGAGACACACTTATAATCCATCCACCTGGTTTAGGGCAAACGTGATGGAATCCGATGTGTCACGTAATTCCTTAGAGATTAAGATTTGGCATGACCGCTTTGGGTTGTTTGTCTTCTCTTCAAAAGATGACATCTAGGGCTGGCTGAGTGGCGCGGTGGTTAAGTGCTGGTTTGGGAAGCCAGCGGCCCCTGTTCGGGTCCCACATATGAGGGCCAGTGACACTGCCCTCAAAAAAAAAAAAAAAAGATATCTATATACAGGTTGTGGTTCAGGAACCTAAATGGTAATCCAGCCTGTGTGCATGGCCACTCCTGGTCATGTGTAATGACAGGGAGGGGGAGGGGCACTTCCGGATCCAAACACATGTGGCCCTGAGAGTCAGGGACTCTGGCAGCAGGTCAGGGAAGTGCCAGCCACAGAATCATGAGTACCAGGATTTCAAATGTCATAGTTTCTGAACATTCACCAGGTCGCTGTTGGTTGGTTGCTTGCTTGCTTCTTTGTAACCTACAGTATTCTTTTTATAAAAAAAGATTTTATTGGGGAATCCGGGACGGGGAACAGACAAATTGCTGTCCTTTTGTTCTTCAGTCTAGTTGCGGAGGACATTGCTTCACTGGCCCATGTTGGTATCATCATTGCTCTCTTCCCAGATGAGGCAGATCGGTCGCTGGCCTCTGGATGGTCGCTCACCGCGGCTATTGGCAGCTCACGCTGGCTGCGGACCACTCACTGTAGCCTATGGCAGCCCACTGCAGCAGGGGCTGCAGCCCACACCATCGCCAGGGCTCGCACAGCCCAGCTCCAGGTGGAGCTGTTGTTAGCTGTGGAGGGCAGTGTCACTGGCCCTCATATGTGGAATCCGAACCGGGGCTGCTGGCATCCCAAAACCAGCTTTTAACCAATGCGCCACTCGGCCAGCTCTAACCTACAGTATACTTGACTACTTTACCTTAAAGCTGATTAGATTTGGGATTGTGAAAGGATGCTCTGGCAAAAATTATTGGGTTATCGGAAAAGTCATGATGTATTTTTTCTATGTTTTTTTGTTGCAAAAATGCGTCATGACTTTTCTGACAACCCAGTTGTAACTATAAAATTACAATAGGTCATGGGCAACTTAAATTTTTTCCCAAATAGTGCTTATGTTAACATTAAACATCCCCGAGTTCCAGTCTCTGTTCTGTGGTTGATGCATTTGAGTTTAAAAAAAAAAAAAATTAAGCTTTTCACAAGAACGTGGATTTTTATAATATATTTTTTAATTAAAAACTATTTTTTTTAGAGAAGTTTAAGGTTCACAGCAAAATTAAGCAGAAAGTACAGAGAGTTGCCAGATACTCTCCACGCCCCCACCCCAACACACACACACATATACAGCCTCCCCTATTATCAACATCTCTCACCAAATGGTACATTCGTTGCAATGGGTGACACGTCATCATCACCCAAAGTCCATAGTTCACATTAGGGCTCACTCTGGGGTTGTACGTTTTATAATTTGGATAAATGTAGAATGTCAGGCAACCATAGTATCATACAGAATCATTTTACTGCCCTAAAAACCCTCTGTGCTCTGCCACCACACTAACTCCTGGCAACCACTGACCTGTTTGTTTTTTAAGCTGAGCCATCCTGCCACCTGTTGGCAGCTCAGCGGCTGCTCAGCTCGGGCTGGGCATTGAACTGCTGTTGCTCAGAGCTCAGCTCGCACTCTTGAGCAATCTCTTAATCAACTGAGCCATTCAGCCGGCCCTTAACCACTGACCATTTAACTGTCTCCATAGTCTTGCCTTTTCCAGGATGTTATATAGTTGGTATCACACAGTTTGTAGCCTTTTCAGATTGGCTTCTTTCCCTTTGTTATATGCGTGTAAGGTTCCTCCATGTCTTTCCATGGCTTGATAGCTCGTTTCTTTTTAGTGCTAAGTAATATTCCATTGTCTGATGTACCACAGTTTATCCATTCATCTACTAAAGGACATCTTTTGCTTCCAAATTTTGACAATTACAAATGGAACCGTGTGCAAGTTTTTGTGTAGACACAAGTTTTCAGTTATCAGGGTAAATACGATGGAGCATGATTGCTGGATTGTTTGACTGATAGTAAAATATATTTTTTACAGAAAGTGTTTAACCAAAATTAAAATTGAAATCTTTTCTAAATGTATTTTAAAATATTTCAGAAAAAAGTCCTTAAATAACAAAACCACCTTCAAACCCACTACCCGGTGTACTCACCTAGTCCTTCCCAATCACTCCCTTCCTCCCCAAGAAGTAACCATTATCCTAAAGTTTCTGTTGACCCTTCCCTTGTATTTCTTATACTTTTACTGCTCATATATATATTCCTAAACAACACACAGTATTGTTGGGACCTGATGTCTAGATCAGTATTTCTCAAGATTAGAATTTGTAAAAATTATCTGGGGTGCCAGTTAAAAATACACCCCCCCACCCCCAGAGATTGTGGGTCATTCAGGCTTCTGTGGAACCTCATGATACATGCTTTTTAACAAGCATCCCAGGGGATTCGGAAGCCCACAGACCACACAGAAATATTGATCTAGATATTACAAAAAATGAAGGAAGTGATGTAGCAGATGGACAAAATTATGTATCTGGAAGAAATGGTCAAATTCTCCAAAATGTGTATTTGTTGATAAAAAGGGGCAAAGAAAGAAAGGCTTGAGAGATCAGTTTTATGAAACTATAGGACATCAGAAAGAGGTCAGATCTTAGGGCTGGGCGAGTGGCTCCATTGGTTAAGAGCTCGCTCAAGAGTGTAAGCTGAGCTTTGAGCAATAGCAATTCAATGCCCAGCCCGAGCTGAGTTGCCGTTGAGCTGCCAACAGGTAGCAGGATGGCTCAGCGAAAAAGAAAAAGAAAAAGAAAAAGAAAGGTCAGATCTTTTCCGCTTGGTTTTAGGTAATAAATGCTTCTTGTCTGACTAACCAAGACACCACAGCCTTCAGATAAATAAAACTAGGGGAATCTGCTTCTTTTAATTTTTGAACCTTTCATTATTTTAACCAGCCTTTAAAAGAATCCTGCAGGATATTTCCACTTAGTAACCACCCATAAACATAACTTTTGTCTGTCGCCATGTAAAAGCGTGTCAGGTTTGAATATATTTCTTTCTATGTACCCTCATGAGCCTTACTTTTCTTTGTCATGTTTCTATGTTTTCTTATTCTTTTTTTAAATTAAAATTGATTGGGGTGACAATGGTTAGTAAAGTTACATAGGTTCCAGGTGTGCAATTCTGTAATACATCATCTATACATCACATTGTGTTTTCACCACCCAGAGTCAGTTCTCCTTCCATCATCACCATATATTTGACCCCATTTACCCTCATCTACCACCCACCTTATTTTCTTATTTTTAAGCCATGATTTCTCTTCCTTCTTTCCTGGCCTGTTGCCCAGTAAATTTCTGATGATTTTTTTTTTTCAATTCTTCAGCCACAGGTGACCCCAGTAAAATGACCACGAGTCCTTGCTTCTGTTTCCAGTGTAGTATTTCCCATCCTCTCAAACTTCAATGAAAAGTTTTGTTGGGAGATAGGTGGAGGAAAATGAGATCTTCCTACCCAGAAAGACAAGTACTTGGAAATTACAAATAAACCAGCCAGAAATTTTGACTACTGAGTGCCTCCAGTAATCACACTACATGGGCTTTAATTTACACAAGAGCTGGTTGTATTTCCCATCAGAATTTCCAGGAAGGGCAAAAATCAATTTCACTGGGAATCTGGCCTGTCATAAATGGCCCCATTTCCTCCCTATTATGAAGTGTGAAGTTCTGCTAAGAGTTCTGGGTACAAGGCCCCTCTAGTAAACATGGCTTTGTTTTGGCAAATACTGTGGTTGATTTTTCCTGGGTCCAAAGCTTAAGGGCTTAGGGCTCATTATTACCTTGAAGACGCCAAGAGTTGTTTTGTGTATATGGAAAAGAAAACATCTTTAACATTTTAGAAACACTTTAAAAAAATATTCAGTTCCCCTGTAATGGACTAGAGATGGCACATAAACAGGATCCTAGAATGAATGCAGAATAAACTCCCAGCCTCCAGAGGACTAGCTACTCTGAAGTGATGTATGATGTGCAAGCTTGCCAGGGGCTCTCTGGCATAAACTGGTCTTACATTCCTGGCCACAGAGGGAGCCTAAACATTCCGAGGGCTACCCAATTATATTTTGGCTCCTATAACAGAAGAATGAAAGAGGAAAACAATGGCAGGGCGTATGGGCCTGCGTTCAGATCCAGAGCAACAGAAAACCCAGCTCAAAAGTCTTTCCAGAGAAGGAAATATGTTTGTTTATCTGCAGAAGGAGAAGCCCAGAGATAGAGCTGGCCTCAGCTGCCCTCACTGCTCTTAGCAAGGACCCAGTTCTTCTCAAAACCTGCCCTGCAATTCACAGTGACCTCTTCACCTTGAAGTTGGGTCTTCTCCTCCTGGTTGTAAAGTGGCTGCCAGTAATAACTGGCGCTTCTCTCTAAAAAGGGAGGAAGGATTTTTTTTTTTTTTTTTTTGAGGGCAGTGTCACTGGCCCTCATATGTGGGACCCGAACCGGGGACGCCGGCCTCCCAAACCAGCGCTTAACCACCACGCCACTCGGCTGGCCCGGGAGGAAGGATTTTATTGGTTACCATAAGCAACCCCTCCTCAAGGGTCTGTTGTCAGAACTTGGTCACATGTCCACTCCTAAACCGGTTCCTGGCAGAGTGAAGGCATTCCCCATATATTCTTCTAGCTGGGGTAAGGTTCTCCTCTGATACGTGACGGGGGACAGTGGGGTGGGGGCAATAAGGCTTGAACAAAACCGGAGATCTCAGGAAAAAGGGAGAAATGCGGAGAGGGCCACGAACAGTGTCCCCCACCTAGAGACAGAGTCTGTGCTGAGTAGGAGCGTGAAATGGCTATGTTAAAAACAAAGACATTGAGGACCCTTCCAACAAGCAGGTTCCAAGAAACCTAGATGATTTCTCATCCTAAATCCATCTGTTCATCAAATCTTCGTTGAGGCACCGTGTCCCATCAGGGCTGGGTGCAGATCCAGCAGAGGTGCAGAGGCGAATAAAAATGGTTCTGCCTCAAGAGTTCATTAAACAGTCAGAACCACATGGCGTGTCTGTAGGGAACAATAAGCATTAGAACCACTTTGTGGCTAGTTCAGTCTCCAAAAGGGCTTCCAAGGAGGGAGATTTCTTCCAAGCGAATTACGAGAAGCAGCAGCAAGAGGTCATTGGCATCGGAGTTGAGAGATCAGACTTTACATGCCCAGTATGGGGACAGATATTCCTGGGAGAAGGAAAAGAAATGGGAAGAGAGTTAAAAGACATGATGAGGGAATTATCCACCTTTTTTTTGGTGTGAATCGCTCCGTTACTCTCCCCCAGAAGGGAAAATGTCTAACTCACCATCCTAGTGATCACAGTAGGTGTTTTCCTCCAGCGCCAGTCACCACCCCCATTCTTCTCCGTCTTGTTCTGTGGCCCCAGAGGCTGGCTTTTGTGGACTGCAGTAACCAGGTCCCCTTGCTTCTGGCTTTTCGTTAAAGGCACAGGCAGTGGATCACAGAGTTGGAGGTACGATTCCCCCAGCTTCCTCCTTGCCTCGCTGTCAGTGGTCACATACTTTTACTAAAAGTCATGGCTTCTCTTGAGCAACCAACGCTTCCCTATAACTAAGTTCTGGTAATTAATCCCTCCCTCTTCACCAAGTTGTGACAGCAGCTTTCCCAGGATGCTTCGTCATCATTTGTTGGCTTTCCTTAACACTGTCAACACCTTTGTGTAAAAGTCCCTTCATTAAGCTCTCCCCAGTTATCCCCTTTCAGCGTCCCATCTACTTCCTGCCAGGACCATGACTGACATAGAGACCTTCATAGTCAACTGAAGTTTACCAATGATTTTTCTTTTTTTTTTTTTACTCTCCTTTGTCTACTCTTTTCTTATTTCTTGGTTATAAGTGTCTTCTTTCCTCATCTCCAAAGTGTCACATTACTAATGAACTTCCCATCAGACTTGTAAGTTGTAACTTTTTCACCTCTACTCCAAGGAGCTAGATATACTTTTCAAAATATTGGAATTACACAAGTGACAAAAGAAAAAAATAGATAAACATTGGTCCTCATCAAAATTAAAATCTTTGGGGCTGCAAGGAGTATCATCAAGAAAGTAAAAAGAGGGCTGGCCGAGGGGCGCAGTGGTTAAGCGCTGGCTTGGGAAGCCAGTGGCCCCGGTTTGGTCCCACATAGGAGGGCCAGTGACACTGCCCTCAAAAAAAAAAAGAAAGTAAAAAGATAACCCACAGAGTAGGAGAAAATATTTGCAAATCATATGTTTGATAAGGAACGTGTGTCCAGAATACATAAAGAATTCTTATAACTTGATAAAAAAAGATAAATAACCCAATTTTTAAATGGGCAAAGTTTATGAATAGACATTTCCCCAAAAGTTATATACAGATGGCTAATAAGCACATGAAGAGATATTCAACATCATTAACCTTTGAGGTATGCAAATCGCAGCTACAATGAGACACCACTTCGTACCCACTAGATGGTGATAATAAAAAAGACAGATAATAAGTGTGGGTGAGGATGTGGAGAAATTGGAATCCTCATGCCTTGCTGGTGGGAATATAGAATGCTGCCAACATTAAACACAGAGTCGCCATATGACCCAGTAATTTCATTTCTTGGTATATACTCAAGTGAAATGAAAATATGTGTTTACAAAAATGTTCGTAGCAGCATTGTTTATGATAGCCAAAAAATGGAAGCAAACCAAATGTCCACCAACCGATGAATGGATAAATAAATGTGGTATGTCCATACAGTGCACCATTATTGGGCATAAAAAGGAATGAAGTACTGATACATGGTGCAACATGGATGAACCTTGACATTATACTAAGAGAAAGGATTTAGTCACAAAAGAACCACATATGGCATGATTCCATTTATATGAGATGTCAGAGTAGGCAAATCCATAGAGATCCATTAGTGGTTGCCTAGGGGAACAGGGGAAGCGTGGGGAGTGACTGCTAATGGGTGCAGGCTTTCTTCCCAGGGTGATGAAAAAGTTCTAAAATTGTGCACATTTCTGTGAATACCCTGTATTCTGTCCTCCAATTACCTCTCTCTTCTAAGTATGTCTTAGAATTCGTACCTAAACATCAATTCTGAAAGATCTTAGAACCTACAGTCTTAGGAAACCCCATAGGGATCCTCTGACATGTTCCCAAGAATTAAGACTTCGATGGCTTACTTCTTTGTAGCATGCCTAACATTTTATAATTCTCTGAATATCCAGCACGAAACAACTGATCACAAGCTTTCGGGTCAGAGTGTTTTCTGTTAGAATAAAATGCCTTTTACCAACCTCCCAGAGTATCCTATTAATACCTGGCCCCTCATCTCCATTATATTCATGATAACTAGTGGTATTAAGAGACCATATGGCGATTTTAACAAAAGAGGAACATAGTAAAGGGGGGGGTCCTATGTCTAAGCTTGTTTATGCAAATAGCATTGCTGAGCTAGTTTTGTGCTGTAGAAAGAGGATGCTACAGGAAGCCAGGGCCCCAGTAGTTATGTGGCCGCGGGGAAATTACTCAGCACATATAGCTGCCTCCATAAGAGCCTTCATCTAGAGTATCTCTGGGCACCTCCCAACTCAAAAAAAAAAACATCCGTCAACTTCAGCATTCATATCACCTACCTCACCTAAAATGTTCAAGTACTGTTTGTGGTAATACAGCTACAAAATTGCTCTAAAATTATTGTTGCCTGCATCGCTCTAATTCTTCTAGATGAACGGAGACTTTCGTGGAAAATTCTAAAGTTGTAAACAAGTCAAATAGGTTGAATATCAGTAAACACTTAGATGAAGTAAGTGAAGTTGATTTTGTTTGGTTCTAATGGGAGTGGTAGTGATGGTGTTTTAACTGTGCTGTTGACATTCTGAAAGCAGAGCAGTCTGAGATGACATAGTCTTTGTAAGCCACATGGACAAGCGTGGACACAAAGCATGTGCACTCCAGATCCTGGTGAGGTTTTGAATGTTCCCAGAGCTGCCGTCGATTGTCAGAATTTTGCAGAATTAAGGAGTCACGCCTCCAAACATGTGCAGATGGTGGACTATCCTCTCGCAAGAAGAAAGGATAATCGCTGGAGAGTTGGAAATAACAGTTGACGAAGCCTGACTTTGAACACCAGTTCTCTTCGGCTATGAGCCCTAGTTCCATAGGCACCCACAGAAATCAGGGTGGCTGGTGTGCTGTAGCGTGGAGCCGAAATGAGCACCACAGAGTGACAAGGAACCAGGCTATGAGAGGGAGGAAGGCCTCACGGGGTCAGGTCAGAGAAGGGGCCCAGACCATCGCCTGCTAAGGGTGTGGCCAGTGATGGGACCCTGGAGTTTACAACTAAGTGACCCTGTCATTCACCTTAATATTATTTGAAATACCTGGTATGTCTAAGTTAACTGTTTACTAAAACATGCTATGTGACCATCCTGCTGTGATGAGAAACCAGGGAATACCTTAAGGTTGGGAAGTTTAGAGTCATTAGGGTTTTAGGATGGAAGGTAGGGTAAAGCAAAACCAGAGACAGGAAGAGGCTTTTCTAGAAATTCGTTCACAATCGAAAGAAAAGGAAAAAATGATATTATCATGAAACAGGGCTGGGATGATTGTGAGGGAGAAATAAGCAAGTTCAAGGACCTTGAAGATATTTGACGGGAGTGACTTGGTGACCAACTGGATATGGGGGTGAGGGCAGAAGAATCGAGGGTATCTCCAAGATGCCTGGTTCCTCACGCTGAGACAAGAAAGGCACAGCGGTGATTTTCAGGAGGGAGTGAATTCAGCTTTGAGCCGCTGATGGCCTGCCGGCTTCTCCCACCCAATTCACGTCACCTAGAAATATCTGACTTTCACCATTTTTTGTGAATAAAGACATCCAGAGATGCAACATGGGAACTTTAGCTATGCCGCTCTGTACCCTACACCTGAGCTATTCTGCTATTGCTCGTTATTAGATACGTGGACCTTTATTTACCGACCCTTACATCGTAAATCTGAATGTGTCCCCAAGAGGCTTTTGTATGCAAAATGAAACTCGTTTCAGTCACACAGCGGACATGCGCCAATCACCTGCTATGTTTCCAGGTGTCTCCCAGGAGAAGTGGGTATCACGTCTGTGAATAAAACTCCATCCTGCCCTCAGAGAGTTAACAAGCTGATGGCTGTTTTGATAACCTCTTTAAGATTCTTGGGGGAAGGCAGCTTTTCTAACCACAAACCACCTCGCTGGCTTACTGGGTACCTCTCCAGCTACAAAGTAGGTCAGACAAGCGCTGTGTGCTTAGTGACACATGCACAGAATGCTTCTTGGGTCCTGGCATTCCACAGCATAATTACCTATTCCCGAGCCTGCTGCTACACGCCCAGAGGGCAGAGTGGAAGGCCGCCCAGCTGACGTTCAGGGCAGGGCTGTGCAGACATGCAGAGCAAGCGTCAGCATGCCCAGACTAAGAAACAAACCAAGATAGGAGATGGGAAGGGAGACTGACTCAGCCCCAGCTGCACGGATCCCCAAGCAGAGAACAGCCTTGCTCCCGTTTATGCAAAACAGGGAAGGGAGATACATGGATGGATGCACAGGAAGCTGTTAATCCCTGGAAGCCAGAAATTACTCCTAAGGAGGAAGGTGGAGGGTCAGAGTGGGAAAGAGACAACCTTTTCCTGTCTCCCCTTTTGTTCTAGTTGAATTCTTAACAGGAGTATGTGCTGCTTCTTCAGTGAAAAAGAAAAAGTGAGTAAGCATTCAAAAATGAGTAAATACATAGACTTGCCATAGGACCCAGCAATTCCACTGCAAGGAGTATACCCCCAAAAATTGAATGCAAGGACCCAAACAAATACTTGTACATGCGTGCTCTTAGCAGCCCTCTTCACAATCGCCAAGAGGTGAAACAACTCAAATGTCCACCAACAGATGACTGGTGGTAAACAAAACGAGGTCCATCCACCCAGTGGAATATTACTCAGCTGTAAAAAAGAGTGGAGCACTGACACATGCTACAACGTGGGTGCCCCTGGAACACATGCTAAGTGACAGAAGCCAGTCACAAAAGGTCCCATTTTGTATGATTGCACTTACATGAAATATACAGAACAGGTAACATCCACAGAGACAGAAAGTAGGTTGATGGTTGCCAGAGCCCAGGGGAAAAAGGAATGAGGAGCAACTGCTTGTGGGTACAGGGTTTCCTTTTTGGGGGTGATGCAAATGTTTTGAACTAGATAGAGATGGTGGCTGCACACCATTGTGAGGGTACTGAATGCCACTGAATTGTTCACTTACAATGGTTAATTATGTGACTATCACCTCAGTAAAAAAATAATATTTTTTAAGTGGCAGGGATAAAGTGTAGGAGGAAGGTCACCCTGGCAATTGCAACCTGTCAGTGGGTCGGGGCAGGAGCCGGAAAGCTAGCTTTCCACACCTCAGCCCAGTGCACTCTTTCAACAGAATTCATTGAAAATAGAGCATGACGAGATTAAATCAAAATTCAAAATAATGATCATGGAGTTTTACCCTTAATCCCATCACACTAAGACCTATTTTCATTTTAGTTCCAGCATGGTCTTAACAAAGCATTTCTTAGAAAACATTGACTCAATAAACCCTTTTCCTGACACTTCTGCTCTTAGAAGCACATCAACTCGTCAGAATAAACTCCTTGTTAACTTTCCTCTTGTTGAACTGGGCACCTGTCCAGCTTGAAAAGAGAATCCCTCCGTTGTGTTTGGAACGTGCAGGGACCTGCCCCTTTAAGGGCCTGCTGTCAGCCGGGTCGGGGAGCATCTGTGGAAAAGGGTGTCTTGCCATGAGCTGCGGCCAGCACTGTCCCTTTCCAGGCCTGGCATTGTCAGGCCCACCCATCCACCATCCTCTTCTTCATGTGGTTTGTGTTCACCTCTCTGGTTCAGCACCTTGGAACTGACGTGTGGTGACTCCTTGCTGACAAGCCCCGGTCCGTCCTATACCTGACCTTGGACCTCAGATAAATTAGATGTCACATAGGTTTCTTCTGTACCTCCCGAAAACCATTTGGCAACCTCCTAGCAAGTATTAAGGCAAGAAAAATCTTTATCAGTTTGAAATGGAGAAGTGGGACCCCTGCTTTACTCTGTAATGATATAATTGTATTAGCCTCCTTGGGGTGCCATCACAAAAGAGCACAGACTGGGAGGAACATAGAAATGCATTTCCTCCCAGTTCTGGAGGCCGGGAGTCTGAGAGCAAGGTGTTGGCAGAGTTGGTGGAACATGTCAGGTGGAGCTTCCTGGTTGGAGTAACTAGAAGTCAGTTTAGCTTTCAGTCTGGTGTGGCCCAGTCTCCTTGTCCACGTTCTCAGCTCCGTGGTGCAGGCTGAGGTCCAGTCTGCCAGCGGCTCCCGCGATGTACTGCTGACTTCTTGTCTTGCCTCATCCAGACTTGCCCTTTGGCTCCTTGAGAGCTCCTGGCTCCTGGCTGCTGTCGGCCTTTGACCTGCTGCCCCTGTCTGATGACCTTTCCGATTTCTGTCTGCCAGGTCTCGGCCACTCCCTTGACCCGTGCACATATTCCTGGCATTAGTCAAAGCACTGGCCATGACCCTAGATGTTTTCTCAGCTCCACCTAAGCTGGGTGCATACAGCTTGTCTCCAGTGTTTAGATTTGGCATTGACACGTTGTCCAGGCCAGGTCAGCTCATGGAAGCCATCGTGTGTGCTGATAATATGCACTGGGCGTTTGGACGGACGTGGCATTCACAGATTCGGTTCTGAGTCACTCTCGCGACCTTTGTCTTGCACCTGGTTCTGCTTACACCTTTTGCAGCTGCTTCCCTTTCTGCTGAGCCTCCCGTTTTTGTCCTCCCACCAATGATTAGACCTGATGCTTTCCATCATTTCCTTGGTTATGGTCCCCACATTTCACCCCTGTGAGTCTAGCTCCCAACGTGGCTAATGACCCACTCCAGACTTGACCCACTTCTGGAACCCTGTTTGGTAGCATATTCATGAAGCTCACTCCAGCCCCACAAGGGGGAAAGGAGCAAAGACATTTAACCTAAAACTATTGGGTTAAATAATAAGGATGTCGATTACGTTTTTTTAATTGAAACAAATTCCCACCCTAAAAAGATCAAAGGTTCAAAAGTAGAAAGAAAAACAGAGAGAGAAAGAAAAAGAGGAGGCAGGAAGGGAGGGAGGGAGAGAGGGAAGGAAATACAATAAATAGAGGTAGAGATAGAGAGAGACGATAAAATTAGACTATAAACTTAGGAGCATTTTTTTTATAACTTTGGAGTGAGAAAGGCCTTTCTAAATGAGACACATAATTCAGACATCATAAAATATTTATAAATTCATCTTTATCAAAATAAAACATTTTAGGTTAAAAAATAAGCAAAGTCAAAACACAAGAAATTGAGGGAAAAAAATTTTTCTATCATATCACAGACCAAGGGCTAAACTCACTAATATCTAAAGGGCTGCTACAAAATAATTTTTTAAAAATCAACAACTCTGTAAAAGAATTGGCAAAGTATAGGAATGGACATTTTACAAAAATGAAATGCAAATGGCTTAAAAACATATAAAAAATACTCAGCCTCCCTCCAACAGTACAAATGCCAGCGAAAACTACACTGAAACATGACTTCCACCTATCAGTTGGGCAAAAATCAGTTGGGTAACACACTGAGATGCTAAGGCCATCAGGGAACAGGCCCCTTATATGTTGTTGGCGAAAGTATAAATTGGTAAAAACCCTTACAGAGGGCAATTTCAAGGTGTCCATTCAAATTATAAATGTGTGTGCATTTTGTCCCAGCAGTTCCACCTCTAGGAATTTATTTTAGGAATATTCTCACGTTACTGTTAAATAATTAGGAATACGTTTATGCATTCCAATATTGTTTGTCATATGATACTCAGAATATATTCAATATTTCCTTTAAAAATTTTAGAAGACTTTTTTTACTTTACTGTGGTAAGAACATTTAATGAAATCTGCCCTCTTCACGAATTTTTAAGCGTACATTACATGATTATAGGAAGGCTCTATTTCAAAAACAATGAAGGAAATAAATCTTTAGAAAGGACCAAGGAAAAGATTCTAAGCGTCAAACCTCAGAACTTTGTAATTTTGTAACTCTCGCCCTGTGTCTGGTTTGGCAGATTTTTTAAATGCATGCCTTGTAAAAGCCTGAGGGTTATCTGCCTTGAGAACTCTATGACTTCGCCACAGCCAGTGTCCTTGACAAGCGAGTAGCTCCTGAGGCAGCAAAAGACCTCTCTGGTCTGTGCTTGTCCCGTCCTGTGGAGTTGTTGGCTTATTGACAGATGGCGTAGCAGTGAAAATACAGGCACAGAGGAGAGAAATGAAATCAGTGACAAGACAACCAAAACACTCTCTCCAAACAGATATTCCTTTTAATTTTCGTAAATGTGATTCAGAATTTTTAAATAAAAACCACCTAGAACAAAATATTTATCTCAGTTGTGCTACCTATGAGGGTTTTAGGAAAATATCAAAACTGCCTATGACTAGACGGAAAAGCATTTTTGCAAAAGCTAGTCATCTAAATCTTGATAGTTACGGGGTAAAAAAGACAACACAACTTTAACAGCCTTCATCTCCCTAAATAGCTTTTTTTTTTTTTGGTATGCAATTAATTTGAAAGCTTTATTTAAATGTAAATCGAGTAGATCAGTGCAGAAAGGTAAATGGATACACATCAGATTAAAGATAACTAAAAGAAACCGAGTGACCTATATATTCAGAGCATTTTAAGAATGGCTGTCTGTTTTGGACTCAGTGCTGGAGAAAGAAGGCAGCTGGAAGGTGGCTAAATAACCACTGGGAAACTGTAAAGCTGCCAGTCTGAAATCTCCTTTTTTTGTGGTTGTGTGGACCAGGCCAGTGCTCCTTGCCAGCAGGCCATACATACACCACAGATACACAGCTCATCACAGGCCCACGGCTTCCAGTGCACCTGGGGCCTATGCCTCCCTCACCTGGGCTGGGTCCGGGGAGATTACGGCGACCCACTGAGGTGCTTAGACAGTTCCTGGGATTTTGCACCTGGAGACTGAAAAAAAAAACACACCTGATGTTGGAAAAGAGCCACTTTAAAAAGTTGCAAACCAGCATGAAGAAGCTTTCCTGTGCAGTTAGCTGATTTCATTTTGCAAAATGCATTTCCTGGAGAGTAGCTTTCAAAGAACCAACTGGGCTAAAGACCATATTTAATAAAAGCTAGAAATAAGCATTAACAGTTTAAAAATGGCTACTTTCTAATCGCCCAAAGCCAGAGTTGCTGTAATTTCTGAAAATATTTGTATAAAGTAGTTTTACAATATTATGGAATAATGTATGGAAAGAACATACATAGTTAAAAGAATGTAGTCCAACAGGCTAGGCCTAGTTTTTTTCCAAACTGTAAAGTTTTCCCTCTCTTTGTGCAGAAAGTTGGAAAAGAAACTAAAAATACAGCAGAGTTTTACTTTAATTACTGACAGGCAACCCAGGGTTTTAGTTTTCCTTACTTCTGGAATATTCCATTCCATATTGGCAAAACACATATTTCATAACAAAAGCAGAAACAGAAGAAAGGTATTGTGAAACAACTCCTACGCTAAGTTCAAATGCTCCCTTCCAAAGCATCAAGTACCTGTTTATCGCCTTCCATAATGCAAGCTTTATTTCAGGTAAGCCACACTCAGCTCCATCTCCCTCCTTGTAGAAGGGCAGGATTCCTTCCAGTTGTCAGTGGCAGGCAGGCGAAACAAGGCCAGAAGCAGGTTGAGCTGAGGTCAGTCCGTGAAGATGCCAATGCCTGGAACAGAGTTGAAAAGCCGGATTGGGGCTTGGGTGGAGGTCAGAACTTGAGCCAATAGCTAGAGACACCAAGTTCAAACCAGGACAAGCCCAAACCCAAGTCTTGGGGGCAAGTCTAAGAACAGATCTAAGACAAGGATAGATGAATAGGCAAGTTAAAAGAAACCAAGAAACATATGAATACGTGTGTCTAGATCAGCACAGACATGCTGCTTAGTGTTGGGACCTCTTCCTCTATGAGCCAGCTCCTAAAAGGAACCATAAGTAATGAATATAGGACGGAGACTTGTTATGCACAAGCATGCACTCCCCAACCCCCCACCCCACCCCCTAGAGGAAGGTCTACAAGAAAGACACAAGCAAAAGACTGGCATCACTGTTGTTAGAACAGTCAACTATAAACTGTAGCCCCCTTGACATACGAAGACCCATGCAATACCCATCCCATAATTTATATTTAAAATATTTGTTAAGTACCCACAGCCGCCAGGCCCCGTGCTGAAAACTGGAGGGGAAATTGAAACAAAATATAGTCTGTGCTCCCAAGGAAGGCACAGAAAATGAGACAGATACTTTAAAAAAGCAATTTCAGTACCATGTGATGAATACATTGCAAGGGGGGAAATGATGGCATTTTAAGATAAGATAGAAAGATGATGGAAGGTTTCCAAAGGAGATGAAATCTAAGCTGAGGCCTGAAGGAGTGATGCAGAGCCGGCAGGAGGAGACCTTACTCTACGGTCAAAAATATCACTCTCAAGATGCTAAAAAAACATACAGAGAGAGCATACCTCAAAACTCGATTTAGCTCGTTTACGAGGGAACCAACAGGATGACAAAGTGGTTGCAAGGCAAATACAAGAAAAGCATGTCCATATAACCTATAAAAGAAAAGGAGACTAGAATAAAATTAAGCAAGGTTAAAAAAAAAAAAAAAAAAAAAGAACCCTCGTTAATACCGTACAGGATAATGCACTGTCAGCTTTAGGGTTATTTTCTCTAGTGAGCAAAAATCATTTGCATTGCCCTTGGGGCAACAGTGATTTTTATCTTATTTAGTTTCTTACATATTAACTTCTGACTTTTGTTGTAAAATGTCTGCGCCCTATTTATCAGTAAATAGTAAGTTAAATAAAGTTACCTGTGCCGAAAGGTAGATGATCCTTAGGTTTGTTAAGTAAGGTCCTGGCATAACAATAAAAATCACACCACTTTGTGTTAGATAACTTTTCTTTAATAGTAACCCTCTGAAATTTACCAGATATGAGAGTTGTGATCATTTACAATAGAATTTGGTGACATATATTTTTTTAAAAATATGAAACAGTGAGAGTTTAGGAAAAATAGCTTGCTGAAAATGACCCAACCAGTAAAAGGAATTTAAGTGGCAACTCAAACTCAGCTCTGCCTGACTTAAAATCTGTAGTGTGTTATTGAGGGCTAGTCTACTGCATCCATCAGAGAGAAACTTCCTTTAGAGTTAAGGGTTGGGACCTGCTTTTCTTCTCCCAAGAGTATGTTTTCTTTTTCTTTCCGGTACACTGAGAAGTCCATACCAGGCTATAACTGCTTTCCATGTTGATCACTAGGAAACTCAGAGTCAAATCCAGCATCTCACGCCCACATTCTGGTTGCAAGGTAGACAGTCTCAGCAACAAACTGGAAGTTGGTTAAATTGGGGACCAGGCCCACATTGAAACATGGCTGCTGAGTCAGGCCCAGCACGTTAGGCTAAGTCTCTTTCAGTCACCTCAGCAAAAGTCAGGATTCATCCTGACAGATTGTCCAACCTGAGGATGCCTGAGACTCACCTGGGGTGATTCATTAAAAATACAGATTCCCAGGGCTCATCCCCACAAAAAGACTTGTACACAAATGTTCCCCATTACCAAAAACATGGAAACAACCCACATGTCCATCAACGGATGAACAGATAAACTATGATATATTCATAGACCGGACTCCCACAATAAACAAGAACAATAAAAGAAACAACAGAAAGGCACAAAGTACTGACACATCCATGACCTGGGTGAATCTCACAAGCATTATGCCTCCCTTTGGTCTGGCCTCTGTGACAACTGTTATGTGGTGGGTCAAGGAAACTGCCCTGCATACACTTGGGCCCCCCTCACCAAGCTGATTTAGCTGCTGCCACTGAGGGGTGTCCAAGCCACCAGCCCCACTGTGGCACGGTCCTCTGAGGAAACCATTTGGTAGCAGGTTGACGACACTGGACCCCTTCCACCCTGAGAAAGACAGAAATTCACCTTTCCTGGTATGACACGAAGCCCAGGTATGGATATTTCTTTCCAGCCCTCAGTACCTCAGGGTAGTGCTACTATTTAAGGAGTTAGATGGTTTGGGCCACTGAAATAAAATCTCTCATAACAAAGTGGAACCTAGGGATCCACTTTATAGCAAAAGAAGTGGAGCAATGGGCACATGACACTGAGATCCGCTGATACTGTCACATGCCACACCACCAAGAAGCCACTGGCCCGGCAGAGCAGTGATAGCCTCTTAAAGATGCAGCTGAGGTACCAACTTGGAGATGATACCTGCAAGGATGGGCATCAGCCTCCATGCTGTGTTACCTACCCTAAATCAACAGCCTTATATGTTGCTATGTTCTGATAGGTAGAATATGTGGTTCTAGGAACCAAGAGATGCAAGTAGGAGTGGCCCCACTTATCCCTTAGTCACCCACCTGGGGAATTCATGCTTCCTGCCTGACAACTTGAAGCAATTTGTTTCTAGAGGTTCCTTGTTCCCAGAGGGGGTAACACTTCTACCTAGGAACTCAGTAAGAAGCCCATTGAACTTTAAGCCATGGCTGCTGCACAGTCACTTTAGAATCCTTGTGCCCAGAGACCAGCCGACAAGGAAAGGAGTTACCATATTGTCGGGGAAAATTGCCTCTGATCATCAGAAGGGAGGGAGGTCAGTCTGTTCTACACATATCTCTTCTATGGCGGACACTCAGGTGATTCCCCTGGGATGTCTCTGATGCCCCGTGCTGAACTTTAAAGGTAAATGGACAAGTACAGTAGGCACAACCTGAAAAGGTAACCCTTCAGGGATGAGGGTCACAATGCCTTACTGGACAAGCCCCTGGATCAGCAGCAGTGCTCACCCAGGGAGAGAAATTTAGAACGGGTAGCAGAAGAGGGGATGATGAGTTATCAGTTACAGCCTTGAGATTAACGAGAAGTAACATCAGGGGCAGTAGTTCATCCTACTGACTCTTGTAAGTTCTGCAGGAAATCAGACCAACCAGAATGCTGGAGGAGCTGTTCCCAGATGGGATCAACTTCGGCTACAAGAAGTAAATGGAGCCGAGCAGCTCAAGAGGTGGACTGTAACGAATTCTGTGGCACTTGCTCAGTTTCCCTTTATAGAGCCGATGTATCTATCCTCCAGCTGCTGGAAAGACCAGCTGCTGAAAGCTTAGAGGTGTGTCCCTCGTTGGAAATTTCTCTCAGCCACAGAACACTGCCCTGCACAGGTAGCCAGCCTTCTCTTTCCAGGGGACAGCCCATGCCAAAAATGTGACTGGCTTGTAGCTATGAGTCTTTAAAAAACTGAAAACTTCTCTCTCTCTCTCTCTCTTTTTTAAATGAATTAAAAGAGCCCCTTTTTAGCTAGATTTCTGCATAGACACTCTTGGGATTCAGCAAGGAAGTGAGCTTACTAATTATGGTAGAGCATGGTAGGGGAAGTGGTTGTCTGTCCCCCAGGCTTGCGTGGAAAGGCCACATGGGCGGATGCTTCCAGGTTTTTAAGACCCTCTCCGTCCCCTCTGCAGCTGCACCCCCTTTACCCCAGCGCCCCAGCCTTATTCCCCTGGCTTCTCACAAGATGCCCTGAGCTCCTCCCCGCCCCCTCCTCGTACCCAGATTCTGGCTGAGGGGTTTGATCCTGACCTCACTGATCTGATCTCTCTCCCTATCTCAGACCTTATCATTTCTTCCATTTGCAAAGTCAGAATCTCGGTTTGCTTGCTCCGTCTTTTCAAGCCTTTCTTCTTAGGGGTTAAATGTCAAGTGCCTACCTGGAGTGCAGAGTCCTTCCTTTCTCCCTGGAACAGGGTTCTAGGCGATATTGAGAGGAATAGAGCATAGCTCTCTGCTGTGGCCAGGCCTCTTTGCAAAGCGTGTGTGCCCTCCAGTTCCCACGGGGACGTGCCCCTGGTCTCAAGGTCATGGCACTCATAACCCAGTGTCTGACTGGGACGACCGACAGCATTAAAACTATCAAAGTGCCTTTTTCTTTTCCTGTAAGGGACTCTTGAGATTCAATCTACTGGCATAACACAGGAAACTGAAGAGCCCCAACCTCAGAGAGATAATTATTTAAAAGCTAGAACTCATGCCATCTTTAGCATATGTTATGATTCCCTTATCTTTGAGTTAAGTAACTTAATTAGCTGGAATTCAATGAGCTTAATTGGTATATTAGAAACAGAAAAATAATCACTAATATAATTGCTCAGAGATTAGATTGAAAGCCTACCTCTGCTCCTTTTGAACTGTAATTAATTTGTGTTTGTTGTGAAATATGAGTACATTTTGGGTCCATCAAAATACATTAGAGACCTGAAGATGGTTCTGTGGGTGCAGTTACATATGCCAGGGGGCGCTGTGGCCCAAGCTTTACATTTTACTCTTAAATCGTCTGGTTTGGGGCAAAGCAATTTTGAATGGGATTAGCCGAGAATTTTTCTTAAACATAAAATGTTGTCTTTTAAGGGCTTTCTTTGCACAGATCCCATTATTTCCTGTTTGTCTTTTATTCACAACTGTCCCATTTTTTTTCCCCTCTCTCATTCTACACTGTCTCTCTCTTTTTTTTTAAATATCTATATCCCTCTTATTTTAGTAGTCTCTCCTTTCATTTAGCCTTTCTGTAAATCCAGCGCTGAGGGCTAAAACTTTTCCTTTTTGAAATGACACAAATGCTAATTATTGTAGGGTAGGAAATACCCCAGAGCACACATGGACTGAAAGCAATACCAACCAATTTGCTCAGGGATTGCATTTTCAGGGCCCAAACTTGGAATGTGTGTCCTGATCAGCATGGGGCACATGTGAGAGCAGCCAGGTAGTTTCTGGAATTGAGACCACACCATGAAATTGAGGACCCACCGTCTGTGTGGTGTGAACAGGGTCTCCAAGGCCCAGCCTCGGTGTGCTCAAGACAAACTCCCCACGTAGGCTGACGTGACGTCGCTTCTCTTCTTGGACCTCCATCTCCTCACGTTAGTGTCCCAGCTCTGGATTATATAATAAAAATACATGTGCCAGATCCACAAAGCCTATTAAATTGGTTTCCTCATTGGCTCACCGGCATCAATTGGCATATAACACCATCATGAAATGTACAGTGAGTGTCTGTGGAGCCCAGAGCTAATATATATTAGGGGACAGCAGAGACAATAGGGGTGTACAGCAGCAGAGGAAAAGGCTAAACTAGGTCAGGGGCCTAATCCCAAAACCACGAGTGAGGAAAGAAAGATAGCCCCAGGCCCTCACCCCGGGATGCCTCAGGGTATGAGCCCAGGCTCTTAATTGGACCGTCTGCTGTCTCTGCCTTTAGCTTGTCTCTGCCAAGAAAGGAACTATCCTTTCCTTTGATGGCTACTTTTCATTTTCACTGTGAATTCATGTAGTGATAGTGATTTCTACGGACCAATTGTAAAAAGTGTTCTCTTTTCTTTACAAACTCATAGGGTGACTGAGGTGTATTGTAAATATTCAGTAGTCACCTGGATGACAAAATTCAATGTAAGTAGATAACGGACCTCGCCTTTAAATTCCCATTTAAAAACATAACCCTGCCACCCACTGACTCCCCAAGCCTGGATGACGCGAGTGGTTTCTTTCCAGAAGCCCAATAAACTCCTTATGGGTAGAGGGTGGAAGGGAAGTCCCCATCCGCCTGAATGTCCGGTGTCTAGTATCCCTTTCCTGACTCACTGTACGTGGAACAATAAAATCGTCATGTGAGTGAGGGTTACGTAGTACTCTGCTTGTAGTTCCTCTAAGGGACTTGCCACTTTTGATTCCTGATCCATCACACCCTGAGCATGTGATGATGTTCCTTGGAGCCTCTGAGTTTTGTTCATGCTGTGCCCTCTACCCACTGTTAATCTGCTTTGCATTTTCACTGTGCATTTTCCTCTGTTAGATGCATTTTCCTCTGTTCCTGGACCCCCCAGCCTCCAAACTCTACCTAGTTCCCCACTGGTAGACCTATTTTCCCGAAACGTAAGTCTCACTATTTGATTCAACTCTTTAGGAAGTTTCCATGGGGTCCCGTGGCTTCCAAAACAAGAAAAAAGTAATCCTATATTAGTCTGCCTGGGCTGCCATGACGAAGTGGCACAGAATGTTTGACTTCAACCACAGAAATTAATTTGCCGCTTCTTATAAGGACACCAGACGTATTGGATTAGGACCTACCCTAATGACCTCATTTTAACTTAATCACATCTTCATAGACCCTCTCTCCAAATACCGTCACATTCTGAGCTATTGGGAGTTAGGTCTTCAACGTATGAATCTGGGGCAGACACAGTCAGCCCATAACAATTCCTCATTCAGATGTCTTTATCAGGCTCCAAGTCAGCATTTTCAGCTCTGTTCACCTGGTCTCCCACCCCCAGTCACATACTAAGGTCCAGCACATAGTCTCGAAAGCTCCTATATCTCCCGTCCCAAACCATTGCCCCTTCCTACTCCCATCTCTTATCTCTATCCAGCAGAAGTTTTCCCATCCCTCCAAGTCCTTCACAAACTCTCCTGTTTCCTTAAAGGGAAGTGCTCTGTCGCTCCTCCTGAGTGGGCATCAGCTGCTTTATCCACCCCCATCCCTGCATTCCTTCAGCTCCCCCTTTCTTAGGAGACCAGCTTCTCTCCCATTCCACTAGGTCTAGCAGACCTTCCAGGTAGAGAATTCCTGGCCCCAGGTGTGGTTATGGGACCGAACCAATCAGATCTACCTCCCAGGATTTTCTCCAGACAGGAGGTGGATGGAGCGGCATCACTCGATCGCAGCACACCTAATGTTCTTGAGTTCCTCCTGCTGCGTCTGCCATGGCTGCCTGGCAGGTCCCCGGCCTTCTCCAAACATCTGTTAAGCTCTTTCTTTGCCACTCAGCCAGCTACCCAGAATCCTTCCAGTACACCCATTGTTGGCCTTTCTTAAGTCAGCCAGTGTTCATTTCTTTCACATGCAACCAAATATCTCTACTGATATACTCTGAACTCCAGAGCACAACGTTTGCATCCTCTCTCTGCTGTCTGTGAAATAGCATCCATGGTTTCCCCGCATTTCTTTGTCTCCCTTGCTCTTCACATTCCAGCAGCCATGGCCTTAGTGGGGTGTGATGGAGCAGAAAAGAGAGAGGAAAAGAAGTTTCCTAGTGTGACAGAAATAAATGGCTCACAGCATAGACAAAAAGATTTGGAAACAAACATTACTTGTAAGACTTTGATTCCCCTAGCCTAGCCAACCCCAGCCACCCAGTCCTCCCAGATCAGAGAATTCCCAAGGCTAGAAGTGAGAAGGAAAGATGGAGCGCAGGCGTGGAGAGCCACATGTCCATTGGTCCTGGAGGGAAGAGGCATTTTAGCCTGTGACCTACAGGGGACCTTGCAGAGGTGAGACCCCATGAAGAAGATTAGTGTGTGTCTTAGTTTGTTTGGGGTGCTATTACCAAATACCACAGACTGGGTAGCATATAAACAACAGAAACTTACTGCTAATAGTACTGGAGGCTAAGAAGTCAAGATGAAAGTGCCGGCAGATTAGGTGTCTGGCGAGGGTGCAATTTCCTGGTTCACAGACAGCATCTTTACACCATGTCCTCACAGGGTCGAAGGGGTGAGGGATCTCTCTGGGGTCTCTTTCATAAGGGCGCTAATCTTATTCATGAAGGTTCCTCCCTCCTGACTGAATCACTTCCCAAAAGCCCCATTTCCTAATGGCATCACTTTGGAAGTTAGGATTTCAACATATGAATTTTGGGGGGAACCAAACATTCAGACCATGGCAGTGTGCTTAAGCATGCTGAGAAGAGGAACAGCAGTTACCATGCAACGCAGAAAGGCCTCAAAGTAGCAAGACAATCAAAAAATCCTTAAGAAACCATGCAGAGCAAATGAGTATGTCCCCTGGCTGCCTGCATGAACTGGTGATGGAGAACCCTGAGACAGTGAATAAGTCAGCAGGTAGTGCTGACATGATATTGAGGAACATAAAGGCACCCCCTCCTGATGCCTTAGGATTAGATAAGTCCTGAGAATTAGCCATGACCCCCAAAATGGTGGGCACCCCCACTGAGTTTATTCCAACCTAGTTAAAAGTAGACTGAAAACAGAAATTGAGTTGTTAAAGAGAAGTACAGAAATTGTTCTTTCTTTTTCCTAAGTTGAATGCTAAGATTTATACCCCCGAAATACTTGTTTGTATAGTCTTATCCTTCCTGCTAGATGATCACAGAGCAAGGGCTGTAGCCTTCTTATCTTTGCTGTCTCGGTGATTTATGCAAAGCTGACTCTCAGTAAATATGTTTTTAAGTTCAATTGAATTGAATCAGATACAGATTGGGACATGTACAACAGGGTTGGATGACCAATGGCAATGAAACAATTATCTTGATTTATAGGAAGGACCCTGGATATTTTTCATATTTTCATGAGAAATGAAAGCATTGCATCAGTGGTCTGTCTGGCAACATTAATGGAATTTGCTTCTCCCTCATAGTGAAGGTTGTCTGACCCCAGTGATTAGAAGGAGTTGGCAGTGTCTCTCTCTCATGGTCAGAAAGTGCTCGCAGTCTTGCAAAACTGAACCACAGAATTGTGGAACTGGAAGAGATGTTAACCAAATGAGCCAACACCCTCACTTATAAGGGGGAGGGGGGAACAAAAACTGAAGCCCAGAGGTATGTGGCAATTTACCCAAAGTAACAGTCAATGAGAGTCGCAGCCAGAATCTGCCCCTGTGTCTCCCCATTTCCCCATTGCCCGAGGACCATGACCTGCCCCTTCAACCAATCTCTTGCAGACCCTCAACTCTCTTGCTATATTCTCTTCATTGTCAACCCTCCTAATCACCCAGATAAACCTCAGCTTGGATCAAGCCAAGGCCTCTGAGCTCTTTGGGCACTTGGGCAGCTGAGCTCTGCTTGAGACTATCAGGCCACCTACAGGCTGGTGCCATCATAAATTCATGAAGGCCACCCTTGGTTGGGCCCTCAATGCTGCCAGCAATCCGTGCATCCTTCCCTGCTGCGCTCCCACATTCTCCACTCTAGTTATTTCACCATTTTTCTACTTTCCTCCAACTTCTGACTCGGCTATACTCACTCCTGCTGAACTAAATTCCTCTCATGGGAAAGCCCTGACCTCCCACCACCAAACCTACGCATACACCTGCGTCACACCCTGTTAGTCCCCCTGCCCTCCAAAGTCAACCCTCCCCGCTGTGCCCTGCATTCCACCTACTCACAAAGAACCCACTCGCGGCTTTGTCCCCCCCTGCTCCATCTTTCACTTCTCCTGGACTACTTCCTTATCCTCAGCACAGGAGTAGGTGTACACAGGTGGTTCCCATATTTAAAAATCAAACGAACTTCCTCAGCTCCTTGTCCCCATGTCCTCTCCCCAGAACCACCTCACTTCTCCCTTTCTCGAATTATATGCACTCACTGTCTTCATTTCCTTCCAGAGTCTGGCTGTTGCCTCTGATCGACTACGATGGTTCTCACAAGGGACCCCATCTCCGTTAAGTCCAGCGGAGCTCCTGCTGGGCAGCACTGATCCTGCTCAGCAGTCTCCCCTTTCTGTAAACATCCTCTTGATTTCTGTGATGACACATTCCACTGATTTTCTCAGACTTCTCTACTCATATCCTGGCAGTCTCTTTGTCAAGCTCTAGTGTCTGTGTCTATTACTTCTACGTTAGAGACTCTTGGGGGTACCAGGCTGTCTTCTCTGGTCACCCTAAATGCTGTCGCTAGGTACTTGCATCTACTTCCTTGACTCCAATTACAGTGTAGGTTGAGGACCCCCAAATCTGTAATTGCTGGTCCAGACCTGAACCTGAGCACCAAATCCGTAATTCAACTGAACATCTGCCCGTGGCTTTTCCAGCTCAGCATGTTGAAGCCAGGCTCCTTAGCCCCACCTCCCCCTACCACCTCCCTGCTCCTCCCAGGGAAAGGCAGTACCATCCACCCAGTCTTCATCCTGAATTCCTCCTCCCTCGTGGCTCCCAAATTCAGTCACCGAAGTCTGCTCTCTCCATGTTCTTCAAATCACCCCCTCTTGACAGAAAACTTTAGGGACGTGGTTAAACATGCTGCCAGATGAAGTGGGTTCAAATCCCGGCTCTATCACTTGGTTATGCAAATAACTTAACCTCACTATCGTTTCTTCATTTATAAAATGTGGGTGGTGAAGCTTTTCTTTGTGGGGATGCTATGAGGATGAAACGAGATGGCGCAGGCAAGCACTTGGAAGAGAATTTGGCACTGGGTAGCTCCTGGCTCTCATCGCGGTCCTCACTGCCACTCCCCAGCGCCAGCCATGTCCCCACTGACCCTTCCCTGGATTACCCTGACCCACTTCCTATCTAGGATCTTGTCCCTCCTCTAACTGCCATCCAAAGGATCTTGTGAAACCAAATTTGATCAGGTCACTTCCCTACTCAGAACTTCACAGTAGCTTCCCATTGCTCTTAAAATAAAATTTGAATTTCAGAACATGATTTGCAAGGTCCCTGGTGCTCTGGCCTTCCTTCTCTCCACCTCAAACTCTCACCCGTGTTGGTTGGTCCGGCTCCTTTTAATCCTTCAGGTCTCAGTTTAACATCACTTGCTCTAGGCAGATGGGCTTCCTCCTCCCAAGCCTAAGAACTCCCATTCTCTCTTTGTTCATGAAACTCCCCATTGGGCTTCTGATTGCATATCCATCTGTTTCTTGCGACAGATTTATATGAGTTCTGCTCTCTTTTACATTTTTTGCTTTATTTATTTTTTGAATTGCCCCCACACTAGATTATGATGTCTTTCGGGACAGGGACTTCATTTGGTTCACTGCGGGATCATAAGAACCCAGAAGACTGTCTGGCATGTAGAACGTGTTCAATAAATATTTGTTGAATAAATTAAATGATCTTAGGCTATCGTTTTCTCAACACAGTTGTCAGTGTTTTAGGCAGCAGAAAACATTGCAATGCATTTTGGAAACTGAACACCCACCACCTCTTCTTAAAATAATATAATCTGTTCTTGTTCAGAGGCATCTCACCTTGAGAAACCTTGTGTCATCTCCTCAGATGACTCCTATCATCTCTACCGTACTCCATCTTCTCTACCGTAATACATCTTCATGGAATTGGCTCCAGAGACCCTTAACCTTGAAGAAACCTTAGTTCCTCTTTCTTATGGAAAGATTTTTACATTAGAAAAGCCTATGGGCTGCTTTAACATGAAATAATGACCTTAATTACATTTGACAGCCCTTTCTACTTAAAATTATTTATGAGATTCAAGTGAGTAGTTAGTAAATTAATGACAGATTTAACTTTAAATGGTCCTTCCCTCCTAATGCTTTTGCTATAATGACTTGCAATATGAGGCGGCCTTTGTTGATTTTAGGAAGTGGAAAAAAGAAAGTTCCTTTCATTTTAGAATGTTCTTTTAAAATATCTTTCCTTAGGCTAAAACAGATGAGACTCAAAAAGGCCATGTGTCACTAATTATTAGGGTTAAGCATTTATTCTTTTCATATTAATGTTTGGGCATTTTTTGGTCACCCAATTCTGTTCTGTCTTATTCCCTTCCTCTCTTGTCTCTTCCATCCCTCTTCTTGAGGGAAAAAAAAAAAGGGAAGAATAAGAAAAAGTATATAATATATACATATATACATACATGGAGGGAGAAGTATCTCACAATACGTATATTCTATGGAAAAAGAAGTGTCTGCATATATGCATATATATTCTATTAATATTAATATATATATGACAGGCATGTGCTTGTATGTATGTGTGTGTATATATATATATATATATATATACATAAATACTGAGTATGTTCCAACATGTATGTTAATTAATTTCCAAAGTCATCTTCACAAGTTGGTAAAATTTCTATAGTTGTCTATGACTACATGGATGTGTATGTATGTATACACACATGCATGCATATTATATATGCAATATATGTATTACATAATATATGCATGTAATATGTGTATATATATAAATAACATATATATTAATGTGTCCTGTATGCGTGAATACATATATACATACATATACACATATATATTACATGTATATATGCATAATGTATGTATACATTTTATATGTATATTATGTAGCCATAATATGAATATATATCCATATGTTCATATGAATCTATGGAAATTTTACCCATTTATGAAGATGACTCTAGAAATTAATAAACATGTTAGGCTGTACAAGTATTTACATCCTTTACAAAACTACACCACCATTCATATTTATATTAGTTTGAATTTTTCATGCTTAGTAATCACCAACCTTTGGGGAAATATTGGTAACCTTTTTTTTTTTTTTTTTTGAGGGCAGTGTCACTGGCCCTCCTATGTGGAACCCGAACCCGGGCCGCCGGCGTCCCAAGCCAGCACTTAACCACCGTGCCACTCGGTGGGCCCAATTGGTAACCTTTTAATTTGGTCTAAATTTGACACATTTTCTTTTTCCCAAAGCTGTCATATTAAGCTAAAGTAAAGTAAATGCACTGTAGATTTGGGGAAATTCCTTGAAACCACCTAAAAAACCTAGGGACACTTGAGAATGTTACAAAGATAGGCCAGACGTCCTAGTGGCAGCCATCTTGTGCTTCGCACATTGTAAACTGTCCACTTGTCCCAGGCAGGTCTCTGGGCAGCCACCATGCTGTATCTTTGTCCCAGAAAACAGGCGGCCTTTTCAGAAGCAGGTAGGGCCCTCCTTATTGATTCCTGTGGCAAGAAGCAATAGAAAAGTCAGACAGCTTGCCCTCCCACTTCCTGATGCCTGAGGCAGCTTCCTCCAGGCCCCGGGCTCCCTCTGCTGCCTTCCCACTGCGAGTCCAGCTCTCCAGGAGGAGGGTGAGACTGGGACAGTCAAGGGTTTCTGTGAACCAGGAGACCTGAGTTCCTACCGAGTTTTGTTATTAATTAGCTGTGTGATTCAGGGCACAGCACTTTCCTTCTCTGAACCTCTATCAACCAAGGGATTTGGACTCAATTATCTCTCAAGTTCATTTTAGCTCTACTGGTCTATAACTTTCTAAGTTGCCATTTATAAATGTGGAAAGGCAACTGTCGTGTTAGTCCCCAATCTATGTAGTAAAAACATTTAACCAGTTTAATTCAAGTGAAGTATCTTTGGTACTGAATACAAAATTAGGAGTTTGGGGGATGCTAACAGTGGGTTTAACCGTAGTCAGTCACGTGAAAAGGGCAGACCCTGGAGCTTCCTATCCCTCTACTAACGAGATCTTACATGGAGCAAAAGGAAAGAGGAGGGCAGTTTGCAGAATCCTTTACCTCACTTTAAGAGTTTGAAAACAGGGTGACTGGTTAGCTCAGTTGGTTAGAGCTTGGTGCCGATAACACCAAAGTTGCCCGTTCAATCCCTGCATGGGCCACTGTGAGCTGCGACCTCCCTAAAAGAGTCAACTATGCCGTTGTAGCATGAAAGCAATGTGTAACCAGTGACCATGGCTGTTCCCCAAGAGTTTGGAAGCAACAGAAATTACTATAGCCTGGCATTCCTGACACATTGTCTGATTCTTAGGACAGGCATATAAAAAAAGTCTGAGACGGACTGGGAGGGGTGGATTATAGAAGCTCTAATTCCATATTTATATATTTATGTTTGACTGTTAAAGCACGTGCTCGTTTTGAATTCAGGAAGAAAGATAAATAAAATTAATGATAAATGAAAGTAATTACCAGAATGAATTTTGATCCAGTTCCCACAGGGCTTATTTGCTTAAGTGAGAGCTGTCTACATCTCCTCTCCCCATCCAACAGGAAGAAAGAAAAGATCTTAAAGTGAGATGTAATTAAGGGAAAGATCACAGGCTTTTCCCACTCTGCCAAACAGAGGGGGAAAGCCATAATTTTCTCAGTGTCTCCTCCATAGTCAGAGTGCTCATTTTGTGGAATCTTGCCTCTCCCAAGCACTGGGTGGAGAAAACAACCATTGTCTCCCCAAGGTGAGAAACAAGACAAACTTTTTGCCTAGTAGAAGAACAGTCAACATGACAGACAAAGCGTAATTGAAACTCATTAACTAGTTTTTCAAAGACAGCCTTCAATAAATTTGCCCTCCATTACATTTTGCTGATTTTAATTAATTATTGGCAATTTTGCCTGCCACCAACTTACTAAAAAGAGAAGCATGTGCTGAACAAACTTACCAAAATTAACGTTGCTAATATGTCTTATTACCTGGTCTTGGATACATACTAGTTGATCCCTGTATCTGTTTGACCCATCTTCTATAAAAGGCTCAACCCGGGGACCTAGCCCAGTCTTCCCCTATGTTCCAATAAAAATAAAGTTTTATTGGAACATAGTCACAAGCATTCATACATGAATTGTCTGTGGTTGCTTTCACACTGCAACAGCAGAGTTAAATAGTTGAGACAGAGGTCACGTGGCTCAGAAAGCCTAAAATATTTACTTCCTGACTCTACAAAAACAGTTCTAGATGAATGGGAAACACATTCTTAGTTTGGTTATTTTTTTTTGTCTCTCACCACTAAATCTAATCCCAATATATCAGGTATGCCCATCTGTAACATAAAATGTAGCTTAAGCTAAAAAGGTTTTTAAATTTTATTTTCCTTGAACAAAAACACATGTATCTACAGTCAAATAAAAAAAGAGACATTATTAGAGCCTCTAAAGTAATTCCAAATAAGTGACCTCCAGACCATTCAGTAAAAACATCATTATGGAAGGAGGTATGTGTTCTTTGCTTGTACCTAAAGCTTAAGCTTTATAAGCTATAATTTCTCAGTTTATCATCCTCATCCTTAATTGGATGAGGACAGGATGTCATGTCTTGTAATTATAATAATTATTAAACAAAGTTTCGAGGCCTTAAGTAATTGAGAATATCAAATTCCAAATGAATGCTTTCCTAATGTAGCATCATTAATGAATAGGCATTTGTGTTATGTGTGGGGATGGTGAGATCAGGGACATATTGGTTATCATTCAACTTTTCCCTCCTGCTGTTATTTTTGATTTTTAATTTTTTTAATTTTTTTTTTTTTTTTTTTTTTTTTTTGCCTTCATTGTTGAGTGGTAAAACTGTTCCATAGCAAGAGACAGGAAAACTGTGCCTGGTTGACACAGCAGGGATGGGGCACATGTTTTAACAAAATGCCTTTTTATTAATTTAATTAGCACCTGGAATTACAGGCTGGTGATGCAAGACCTAGGAGCACAAGCATGGAGTCCCCAAAACCTTCCTTTCTCCACAGCAAACATCTCCCTAGGGCTCATTCTCCTCCATCTCCCCTCCAGTGTAAAGTCACCTTGTCATGTATATCTTTAGTCACCCATTGTCCTGACCACTCTCTCTCCTGGATTAAAAAGGTGGAAATATAAGCCTTTCTAGAAACATGGCAATTTATCCAAATAATGTGTTTCTCTTTGATGAGAAAATGTTTGAGAATTTGAGAATACTCAGTAATATATATGTTTAAAGTAGAATCACAGAACTTAGGAGAGTGGAAGATGCTATTAAAATCACTTGGCCTCAGCTCTTCTAGCTCTCTCTCTGGAAAAGGAAACTGAGGCCCAGAAAAATGAGGTATTTTGTGCAAATCCTTGACTTCTAATCCAGGAAGCAGGACACTGAGCTTGCCTAAGTTTGTATAATAGATGCTCACACCACAGAGATGTTCCCCAAAGAGCGTGGACTTCCTCCTTTTCTAGAACTGGACAGAGTTAGGATGGCCAAAGCATGGTCCCATAAAATGGACTTTGGGTTGCACAGACTTACTCTTCAAAGATCGGCTACCTTTGGGCAATCCGAAAGGTCTGTAAATTGAGTGATTTTGCTAACACAGAAATTTGAATCGTGTGTGTGCTCTGCCAGGAAAATGTCTTAGAGAGAGCTTACACTTACTGCAAGCAACCATCCATCATCGCACATGGCTTTGCAATTCTCTTCTTGCACATGAGTACTCAGTAACAACCCTAAAGTGATTTTTTTAGAATTATTTGTATTGTGGGAAATTGCTCTTTAGTGTAAAGTGATGGAACATTAGTTGAAACTGACCCAGGCCAAAAATAGGGGGGAAACGATGGATTCTTGTAACTGAAAAATCTAGGATGTAATTGTTTCAGACAGGGCTAGATTTCGTTGTTAAATAGCATCACAAAGGATCTGTCTCCATCTTTCCCCTTTGCTTTCTGCTGTGTTGCCTTCCTTCTGGGCCAATCTCTCTGTTTGTGATGACAAAGAGGCTATCAGGACCTATGTCCTACGAACTGGCTACTTGGAGCATGTCTCCACTCCTGGGGTTGGAGCATGTGGTCAGACTACTCGAGCCATGTGAACTGAGATAGGTATGGCAGGGGGAGCACCCACTGGTAAATATTTAGCTCTGGGGGTGGCGGGTCGAGTCCTCATTTGTAGTGTCTGCCAATTTCCATGGTGTAAATACTCTCACCACAGCAGATTTCAAGCTACCAATGTGGTCCCTAAACAAGGAGTTGGGAAAAGATGTGCAGAAGCACCGATTATATAACATTTCTACCATACAGAAAAAACAAATGTAAGTAACCTCAAGACCAATTATTTTACTACAATAATAAAATGTAGTAAAATAATTAGGAAGTGACAAGTTTTGAGCATTACATTTGTATTCAATAGAATTTAATCATAAGTTTGTAGAATTTAATGTTAAATAATGACTGTGTATGACAATGGGCTGGCCAAACGCCTGAAATTTTAACAATTAGCTCTTGGGAGCTGGTATGAGCCAGTTCTAACACACTGATGGCAAATTTCCCCAAAGGAGAAGGTTTCTGTTATCCGAATAAGGAAGAATGGATGCTGAATAGGCAAAAATAGATGTTTTTTTGCAAATGAGAGCTCAGATTTCAAATGAAAGTTGAAAATGGGCTTTATCGTATCTTGAGGATATGCAAAATAAAATGTTTAATTTTTTTGCCAGAAACGTAAATCTTGGAGAATTAGGCAGACACAAAGATCTTGTGTGTGTTGGTGTATCCCTCCTAATATCAAGAGGTCTTGAGTTCTGCTGCAGCCACAGTCAGAAGGGTTGGTGGTTTGGTACAAGCCAGTTCCAGGAGGAACATACCTAAGACCCCGAAGATTTACAGAGATGGGGGTGAGCTGGAAAAAGAGCTTCTCAGCATATGCTCCCCACTTTATCCTCCATAGAAGTCGATATTAATAACTGAAATTAAATGCAAGCAAGTCTTTTGTGACAGAAGCCTGTACTGTCATTTTTTTAAGCAACTGAAGTTATATTTCCATCCACACGACTAGCATCCTCTAGAAAGCCTGTTCTCCCTAACCCAGGGTGCATTGATCTCTACCTCTCTGAACGTCGGTGACATTTAATTGTGACACAGTTTGCAGTATGATTATATACTCTCTTGCTTGTCGTAAACATATTTGTGGGAGAAAGCTTTCTCCTGCGAAACATATTATTGCCGACATAATATTTCCTTTTGATCCCCAACAATGCTGAGCCTAGTATTAAACCTATAGAACGTGTTTAATAAAAGTGTCTCGATACGAGAGGGTAACAAATTACTATCTACTAAAAGATCCAGGACTGAGACAGTAGACACCAAATGACTTACCTTTAGAAGGCGAAGTAATGTATCTGGTAGAGAATCGAGACAATTATATCCCTTAATCATCTTAATTGTTCATCCTACATATTTTTAAAAAGTCATTGAATCTCAAATTCTATAATCATAGTGTCTTCTCCGCCTTCCTCAACAGCTGTTCCTCAGCCACTACCCCACCCCTCACTAAAAACGCTTCTTGAATTGATGCTGTTCAGCTCCTGGCTGGAATTTTCTGGTTTAAGTTAGATTTATACCACATATCTGAAGCCCTCTCCGTTTTCTTTTCATTTCTCAGTGTTGTTGGGCCAGCTGCCTTCAAACAGATGGAAATTTGGCCCCTTTTTAAGGCTACATCTGTTATGGAACCTGCTGGCATCGTTTCTTCCCACTTCATGTTGAATCCCATGCGTTTTTGCCTTTGAGCTGCTCTAGTCACACTTAAAATTATACCTAAATTTAATTGTAATTCCAAACACAATCTCTCAGAGCAGCAAATAAAAACAAGTTGTTAGAAGTTTGCAAGTCTCTGATATGGCAATAATTTGAAGGAATAGAAAAATGATGTAAATGTGGAATTTAAGAAAGAGTATGTCGGGCCGGCCGAGTGGCGCAGTGGTTCAGCGCTGGCTTGGGAGGCCAGCGGCCCCGGTTTGGGTCCCACATGTGAGGGCCAGTGACACTGCCCTCAAAAAAAAAAAAAAAGAAAGCGTATGTCAAACTCACACATGTTGCTAAATACACACACACACACAAGAAGGAAACACAATATGATTACATTTCCCTGATATCCCAAGGATGTGCAGAATGTGAGTTTGCATAGCTGACTTTCCAAAAACGGTGGGACTGTGTCTTTAAGAATCAAAACTTTGAAATCATAATCATCCTCATTTGACTACTTTGTAAGCTATGTTACAAAGATTATAAATATAATTTAATTCCATTTCTTAATTACTTGCCGCCATCCTCATGAACATTCTTCATTGCTCTGTGCCATTGGGACAGTAACACCCTAAGACAAAAATAAGTCTTATTCATTTCCATTCAAAACCACAAACATTTGTGCGTTTGCCCTCTCTGTGGCAGACATGATGCCACAGTCTAAGAATAGAGACAAATGAAACCCGGGTCCTGTATCCCTGGTTGCTCATTTTCACTGAAGGACCATGTGCACCCAAGAGATGGACAATGAGTGATCACAGACAACTGGCCTTGGAGGTGAACAGAACCAGATCATGAAGGAGTCTGAACTTGACCCTGAATTATTTTACACCGGCGCTTACCTGGGCAGATTCCGAGGTTCACCCTAAAGGCAACATGAAGATGGACAAAGTAGACTCCAAACTGGAAACGATGAGACAAGTTGGGAGAGGTTTTACTTAAGTCCAAACAAGAAATGATGCCAACCTGAGCTAAGGCAGTAACAGATTCAGGAGGTAAAAAACCAGCAGGACCTGAGGTCTCTCTTAATGGTAGAGTTAAGAAGGAAGAGGAAACTGTGATGATTTCCAAGTCTCCTGTTATGACAACCAGGTAGATGATAGCATTAGCCAAAATGGGAAATTTAGAAAGAACAGGCTCGAGAGGAAAGATACTGAGTTCGGTTTTTCAGCCATTTATTCCACAAATATTTATTGGCCACTTAGTATGTACCAGTCACTGGAGCTGGCAGTGTGGGTACGATGGTAAACAAAAGGAGACATGATTCTGCCCTCTTGGAACTTACAAAAGAGGATTAACTGAGTCATCCCATAGATATATTTGTAAACATCAACTGTGATGATTGGAAGAAAGTGGAAGAGCATGGTGCTATGAGGGCTTATCACTGGGGGGTTTTACCTCTTCAGGGAGATCAGGGCAGCTTCCTGAGAACTCCATGTTAGGGCAGAGCTAGGAAGGTATGAGTAGGAGTTAAGGAAAGGAGGGAAGAAGACGTTCACAGAAGCGACAGAAGGTCCAGAGGCTCCATGGTGGGAGCATGATATTTTCAAAGAACTCAGGGAAGTGGCATGGGGAAGAGCAGGGTGGGCAGGAGATAACAGCCGGGAGAGTGAGCAGATGCTAGACCATAGAAGGCACTGGAAGCAGGCCTGATGGTCAGCCAGTCTGCACCAATATGGCCTGGCTGTCATGAGTAATATACGTCTGTACCAGTTGATACTGCTACACTGAGCCCCCCTGGTGTTCTCTCCACCAATCCAGCTGCCTGGCCCCTTTTGTGGGCTTCCCATGGTCTAGTAGCCACAAGACTAATTAATATCTGGCACAGTTGGGCAGAGAGTGCAGGTTTTTTAAATGCTGCTCTAAGATGCTGGTATCTGTTCTGAGGGGTCTGTACCTGTGCAATATTGATTGTTAAATATTTTGACTATTTTAAATATGATCCCTGTTTATGGGTCATGTCAGGAGTCCAGGGTTTCTTCCAAGAATAACGAAGTGCATTTGAAGAAGGTGACACGACCAGATGCATGTTTTGAAAATACCATTCCAAGTTCAAGGGGAAGAACAACAGGGGAGGGGCCAAAGTGAAGGCAGATGGACCAGTTTGTAGGCTGTTGTTCTCCTGCCTTCTGTGAGGATGGTGTTTGTGGTAAAGATGGAGAGAAACAAACAGGGTCAAGAGATAGTTAGAGAAGAAATCCTAATCAAAATCCCAGCAGGCTTTCTTATTGTAACCAACAAACTGAATTTAATGTTTTTAAGGAAATACAAAAGATCTTGAATAGCCAAAATGATTTTTATAAAGAAGAACAAAGTTGAAGGACTTACAGTTGCTGACTGCAAGTCTTACTAGTATAAAGGTACAGCCATGAATTCAGTGTTGTACTGGCATATGGAGAAACATGCTATTGTAAATGGAATGGTTTCCTTAATGTCCTTTTTGGTTTGTTCACTGCTAGTGTATAGAAATACAGTTGATTTTTGTGTGTTGATTTTGCATCCTTAAACTTTGTTGAATTCACTTATTAGCTCCAAAAATATTTTTGTGAATTCCCTAGGGCTGCTCTGTATAAGATCATGTCATCTTCCTATAAGATGGTTTTGCTTCTTCCTTTCCAATTTGGATGCTTTTATTTCTTTTTCTGGCCTGATTGCTCTGACTAGAACTTCCAGTGCTATGTTGAATAGAAGTGGTGAGAGTGGGCACCCTTGTCTTATTCCTGATCTTGGGAGAAAAGCTTTCAGTCTTTCACCATTGAGTAGGAAGTTAGCTGTGAACGTTTTATATTTGGCCTTTATCACATGGAGGAAGTTCCTGTCTGTTTCTATTTCTATTATTGGATGGTGGTTGTTGTTGTTTTTTATCATGAAAGGGTATTAGATTCTGTCAAATGCTTTTTCTACATCATGTGTAGATGATGCGATGATGTAAATAAGATGATTGTGTGGTCTTCCCCTTCATTCTATTCACGTGGTGTATTGATTGATTTTCATATGTTGACCTACTCTGGAATGCCTGGGATAAACCCCACTCACCAACTGATCTTTGACAATTCCACGAGGAACGGACGATTGTGCAACAAATGGTGCTTACCAAGTTTTCTATCTATGAGGAATAAAAATAAAAACTTTGGCCTTAACCTCAAACCATATTAAAAAATATCTCATATTTTCTATGGGTCAGGAATTTGGGAGTGGCTTAGCTGAGCGGTTCTGGCTTAGGGTCTTGTGTGTGTGTGTGTGTGTGTGTGCGTGTGTGTGTGTGTGTGTGTGTGTGTGTGTGTGTATTTGGTCAGGAGGTCACCTGGGGCTGCAGTCATCTGGGGCTCCAGCGTGGAGCTGGAGGGCACACTTACATAGCTATCAGCAAGAGGCCTCAGTTTCTCACACATGGATTTCTCCTCACAACTGAACTTTCTGCCTATTAGGTGTGTATAAGTTTTGTAAACTTTATGTAAAATATAAGTTTTGAAAACTTTAAACCCAAACTAAAGTTGCCTCAGAAACCCAGAAATTCTTGAGAAATACTTTCTGTAACAATTTCTCTTGCATTCTTCTCTGATATCTATTTCAGTCACCAGGTTCTAAAAATTACTTGCTGAAGCCTGATTTCACATCATTCTTTTCTTACAATAATTATTCCATACTCAAATGTTTGGGCTAAAAACACATTTCATTTCATCTTCTTTCACGTGCATGGATCCATAACTATTTCATCTTGCTAAACAGCAAGATATCCTAATTAAATAATGTGAACACAGCAGTTTTTCTTCTACAATATTTCCATTATATTTAACATACTTTTCTTTGTCTTTAAAATAAAGTTGAGAATCATTAGTTTACTTGTTATTGGAAATGTATCTGTTAAGATGTTTGGCTGGGGGAGGCGGGCAGCCATTTTAGATAAAAATACCTGGGCCCAGTGTTATGCTTGGGTAATTTGTTCTGTGGCATGATTTCAAAAGAAATCTCCGCTGTTCCTATGTTTGAAATTTACTCAGCAGGAGTCACAGTCTTTCATTCCACAGTTTGACTTAAGGTAAAATGAAAATGATTACGATTTATTTGGACCATAGTGAACAAACGTGTCATATGCCTTATCCCATTTGATCAGCACATCAAAGCTGTGAACCGTTATTATCACATTCATTCTCCTTTTCAGGCACAATGGGTAAAGCAACTTGACCAAGATGGCCCGTGTTACGTTGACTATCGCTCAACTAGTAAATAGTAGTAGCCAAACTTAAACTCTGGGCTTTTTATTCCAAGATCCTGGATCTTTCCATGGTAACAGGCTGACTTCATTCATACCGACATATAAGTCACAGCTGTCACTGCTGCGTAGATGACCAAGAGAGACTACATATCACAGGGACTCTGACAGATAAGGCTAGTGGCTGACCAGGTGTGGTAGTGTGTGTCTCCTCAGCAGACAGAAGCCACATGGGAGGTTAAAGAGGGGAGCTGAATATAAAGAATGATTCCTTGTGATGAAAGGGAGACTATAAGATAGACGGAAACTCTTTTTGGGTGAGGGAGAATACCCTAGGAAGGACACACTCAGAAGGGATTCAGATCTCACTGGAGAAGGTGTTGGTTCCACCCACGGGGTAGCAGGGTTCTCTGGTGGCCAGGCTGGCCCTGGTCTGGAGTTGCTGGGCAAGCAGGTGGGAGAGTAGGGCACTGGTGGTCAGCAACCGATGGTATGGGCATGGAGTGAGAGTCTGGGAGCCTCCAGGAGGGCCGGAAGGCCTTGGGGTACAAGTTGTGGCGGGGCGGAAGGGGATGCTGTCCAGGGAGCTGCCGCTGAATGTGTGACCCTCGAGGCCACAGGCAGTTGTGTGCAGGCAGCAAGGGGAGGATACAGGCATAGGTGGGGGTACATGCAGAGGGAGTCCAGGTGCTGGCATGGGCTCAAGGCCATCAGAGTGTGTAGGAACTTTAGTATCTGTGCCATGGGGCCTGCAGAAAGGTTATTTCCAGGCTGAGACTACAGGGACACAGACATCTGACTCTCAAAATGTGAAGAATTAATTCAGCAATAGTTTAACTCACATTTATAAAGCACTGACTCCTTCTTTCAACAAAAATTTATTGAACATCTACTGTGTGCCAGGTGTTGAGTGAGGTGCTAGTATTTTCAAGGCAATAGACCAAAGGTACTATAAAAAAGAAGATGTGTGTCGGGCCTGTAAAGAACCTGGAGTCTACATACGTAGATCAATGGAACAGAAAGAACCCAGGAATATGAGCACACAAATAGCTCAATGAACTTTTTTTTTTTCTTTTTTTTTTTTTTCTTTTGAGGGCAGTGTCACTGGCCCTCATAAGTGGGACCCGAACCGGGGCTGCTGGCGTCCCAAGCCAGCGCTTAACCGCGGCGCCACTCGGCCAGCCCTCAATGAACTTTTGACAACGAACTTTTGACAAAGTTACAAAAATGATTCAATGGAGGAAAGATTACTCTTTCAAAAAATGGTGCTGGAGCAGTTGGATATGCTTAGGCAAAAACAAACAAACAAACAAACAAAAAACAAATTAAAAAAAACACAAAAAAAACTTGACCTCACACCTCATACAAGAATGAACTCAAAATGGATCCCAAAATTAAATGTAAAGCATAAAACTATAAAAATGTTTAGAAAAAATATAGGAGAAAATCTTCAGGACCCAGGTGAGGGTTTTTTGACTTGACACCCAAAGCATGATGCATAAGAGGAAAAGGTGATAAATTGAACATCATCAAAATGAAAGCCAGTACTCTGTGGAAGACCAGATGAAGAAGATAAGAAGGCAGGTGGCCTGGAGTCTAGGGCCACAGAAATACAAACAGCCAGAACCGTGTCTATGGCAGAGGCCCAAGCAAAACACTATGAGAATACAGAGAAGAACCCCATTAATTTCAGCCCAGAGAGTCTGGGAAGTCTGACAAGGTGATGACTGAGCTGGGATTTGAAAGACAAGTTCCGACTGCAACAGGTGGTCCCAGGAGTAAGGACAGCATCCAAGGCAGAGTTAGCAAAACTTGGAGGAAGAAAAGGAAACAAATGTTTACACGGTGAGGAGCCCAATGCAGGTGATGGTGGATGCAAGGGGCAGAGAGGGAAGTGAGCCTGGGAAGGGGGGGTGGGGACGCGTTGTGCAAGTGAGTGCAGTGGGGACATAGCCATGCTCCCAAAGAGCTTACAGCTAGAAAATGTTAAACATGGTAGGAGGTGCTGACAACCCCAGCAGGGGTGAACTCTGGGCATCCAGTAGAATGGGATTATTTGACCAGGTGCCATCCTGCCAGATGCCCACCTGTTCCAGGTGGCATCGCCTGAGGGGGGCAGGAGGGGAGAGCGGTGCGGCCTCTCCTCTGAGCTTTCCCTCTTCTGCCCTTTGTCTTAGGCACAGGCTGGGACGCCTGAGTCTGCCTTTTTCCCATGGGAGTCTCTTCCTTGTTTCTTCCCACAGTCTTTCTCAGACTGAGGGTGGAGCTGGAAAAGCTCAGGTGTAGCAGTTCTGGAGGGATTGGTCTGGCTCTGTGCAAGTAAGAGCCACCCCTGCTTCCCGAGCCTAAGCTACCGTGTGGCATTTTAGCTGCAGTGGAAAACACAGTTGAGCTACCAAGGGGTTTATGAAGTGCTTGCTCAGTGAACACGGCACAGTAAATGCTTCACTCTATTTTTCAAATTGAGGATACTCTGGGATTTTTTTTAATCACTTTATTTTGACCATTAGAGTTTTACATCCACTCTTTACATCGACTCACCTAATTCTGTCAGGGAAACATAAATGTCTGTGGTTGAAAGTAAATATTATTCCACTGCCAGTTTCCTCCAGGCAGTCTTGCTGGTATGTTCAGAATATAAATCCTTTTGCACTGTCCAAGTTGCATTTCCTAATGTAAAGGCAATTATGTTAGGAAATGTCAGCCATCTTTCAATGGCCAGGGAGCTAGATCGCTAGATATTTATCTAGTTCTAATTTTTTAGTACAAAGTTAGAGTTTGGGACAGAAGGCGGTGGAGAAATAAAAGAAAATGCCCTTGACAGACTTTCCCACTGGGAGGGAAAGTTTGAGTGCCCGTGTTAGATATTTAGTTGCTGATTTCCCACCTGTTGTGTACCTCTTGCTCCCCTACCACGTTATGTTTGTAATTCTTGTTCTCATCATGGTCTGCCCCCTGCCCCTGATTAACTGCTTAAGCTCACAGCACCCTTGAACTGATGGCATCAAAAGAAACACCAGAAAACCTACCAGTGGCCTTATCACTGCTGCGATGAAGCAGTGGTTGATGACATTGACCTGTTTCTGGGACATCATTAGCAAAAATAAAATGTAGCTCTCATTGTACAATGAGCATTTGGTTCTGAACTTACTCTGCCAGCAGAGCTAGCCAGGAGCCCCCTATCCAGATTCTAAGTCTGAATGAAACACACGTTCTTAAAAAATTGCCAGAAAAATTATGCAAATGTGAAGGGTCTCTCCACTCGCCATTCCACAGAAAGTAAGAGTGGGAAGAGAGTAATGTCATTTCTCCCATCAAATGATAATACAATACCTTTTTAGTTTATTTTCTATTCATTGAAAATTCCAGCCTACAGACAGGCTCCCTAGCGATCTTTTCTTTTTAATCCCCAAAGTGAATAGAGTCAAAAAGCAACTGGCCTGACAGACCAAGAAATCCAAGTTTTAAGGTCATTGGAATTTCTTAAATTCTCTGTTCACATTGTCTAAATACTATAGCCGTTCTTTCAAATATATCATATAAACAAATGGTGTTGATGGGCAATCAAGTTTTTCCTGGCACAAATGTAGTATGACCTGGAAAACATACTTCATCATTCATGACTAGAATACTCTCTCCAATTTATGCCAATAAAAACTTGGAATACTCCAAGATACACTTTATATGTATTACATACAAGAATACAAGAATAGTGGCTCAAAACCTGAAACCCCATTTTTGGCGATCGAAAAAGAAAGTTCGGGGTGAGAGGGAATTTCTCAGAGGAATTTTGATCAATGTTTATGCAAAAACATTGGGACACAGAGGGTAGAGAAGAGGCTGAAGAAACTTCACTCGAGAAGATGAATGGGATCAGGGACCTGGTAAATGATTCAAGTTTCTACAGGGAAAGAAAAAGGAAAGAGGACATTCCCAAGCTACCAGGAATCCCCAAACTTCTAGGGATATCCGCCTGATTGTCAAGTGTAGCTGCTGCATAAGGTCCAGGAACAGAAACTAGGAAAGGAGACAGAGGTCGTGCTGTGAAGATTACTATTGAATGTCTTCTTTCAAATGTGAATCCATTGCAAGTTTTCCATAGGAGAGCGACATAACAGTGCTTACTATGTGTCAGGCATCCAACGCCATGAATGCTCTAACTTCTTTCTTCAAACCATCCTATAAAGTGGGCACTATTCCCATTTTATAGGTGAAGAGATTGAGGCATAGACCAATGGAATAACTTTTGCAGGTCCAACAGCTAGGAACTGGTGGAGCCAAGATTTAAACTTAGGTCTTCTAACTCCAAGCGGCCCGCGCTATCATGCTCCCCGGGAAGTCATTACTGTTAGAAAGATAACTCCATGGCTGTGTGAGGATGAAATGAATTAATTGGAGGACAGACTGGAGGCAGGGAGACTAGCTCGGAGGCCATTGAACTGCCCAAGTGAAAATGAATCCAGGTCTAAATTTGATAGGATTTAATGAACAAATGGATGTGAAAGTGGAAAAGATGGCACAATAAAAAACACCTGAGGTGTCTAATTTGAGTGACTGGGTGGATGGTGCTGTGAATACCAGAGACAGAAAACAAAGGAAAAGATATAGGATCAGTCAGGGGGAGCAGAAAGAAGAGTAGGCCTTTTTTTGAGGCCAAATGATTCAAAATATAAAGGACAGTCATGAAAAGGGCTCTGCAAACAGGTAGAAAAACCAGACATGTAGATACACCAGGAGAGGCTCCGGCCACCAGTGACCTTGAACTGGAATAAGTGGGGTGGAAAATAATGTTTTTATTTATCTTTCTTAAATGTATGTATAGCTCACATGTATTTCAGCGTTTAATATTAGAAGTGTTTGGGGTCTTCACTTAGAAGTTGGCGATGTTTTTGTGACCAGAAATATGCTGCAGGAACTTAACTCTTGTTAATTAGCCTATGGTAAAATCAGTTTCACTATACATGGTTTTGCTTGAAGTTGCAGTTTCCAAGAACCTATCAACAATGACCTTGAGTGAAGACTTCCTGTATAAGAAACCAGAGGGAGACAAGTACGGATGGATCTGTGGAAGCTGAAGTGTAGAGTGTGTTTTAAGAACGAAGTGCTTGTCATTCTTTTGGTAGGAAGTGGGGAATTATTAAAGGTTCGTGCAGGAAAGTAGCTTGGCTGAGTTTCATGGCACAAATAATTCCACTAACATATGAGTTGGGTTCCAACTGTCCCTTCAGTATTCAATGTGCCAGGCACTATGATAAATTCCACAGATATAGTAACAAAATACACAGTCTCTGAATTCAAGGAGCTCATAATCTGTGAGGGAGTAGGAGATAGGGAAGGGGGAAATTATAATGCAATATTGACAAACTCTTTAGTAAAAGCAAATATGTGGAATACCTAATCCGCATGTGGGCATGGGGTTGGGTTGATGTGTGGAAGGTCATAGAAAGCTTCCCTGGGAAAAGTGATTTTAGGACTCTTTTCTAGAGCTCCGAATAATTATCTCATACAGACTAGGTTGAATCATTTGAAAATCAGTTGCAATTTCATATGATCCAACCTAATAGAATGTTACAATGGTGTTCAGATCCCCCAGGGCTGACCTCAAAAGCTTAATTCATTCATGACTATCTTAGAACAGTATTTTCTGTCTTATGGGTCCCCAAAGCATGAGGCTGATGACTTCTCAATATGCAAAATCTGAAACTGGACAGATTAGATTTTTAAATAGTTCCATCTTCTTCCCTCATTCCCTTCCTTTGCTGACTGCTCTGCCCCTGAGATCCTCTGACCCAACCAAGGCCTTTGCCTGCCCTGAGGTCCTCAGGGTTTCCTCCCAAACTTGATTGACCCAAAACTCTCCATTCTGTAAGAGCTGATTTGTGTTAGAAAGCAGGCAACCTGTCTGAAAGAGTGAATGCTGATGTGTGAATGACACTTAAGCCCTGTTTACTCTCCCAGAGCTATTTGGGTCTTTAAGAGAGAATACAGGGAATCTGGTTAATTTCAAGCAGTAGAAAACAAGCGCTTTGTGTATTTGTTTGTATATAGGCCATTTATAAGTCAAAGAGTTCAGAAGGTGGGGCTACCCATCCTCTGTTCCCCATTCAGACATATTTAGTTTGTGACTTTGGTAAGTAAATTTCTGCTTCCCATTTTATATCTAGTTACATTTAACATCATTAAAATATTGTTTATTTGGCATGTTATGGACCAAAATGAGCTTTGAATTTTTTTTTCTAGTGAATTAAAGGATTTAAAATCCTCCTTCAAAAAGAAATTATGACTCATTGTCCTAAGTGGAAGAAATCATGGAATTAGTTCATCTCTTGCCTGCATCCTTTGAATACTAAGTTGTGAATTACTCAGGATAGTTATAGCATATGTGTAGTTCTTTTTCTAAGAAAAACTAGTTTTGCAAAAAAAAAAAAAAATCCCACGTAATATATGTTTCATGATTTGGATTAAAAAAGCAAATTTAATTGGAAAACCTGTTTACTTGAATCCTCTTCCTTATTTCAAAACAAATAAGACTTATTGTAATATGTCATAATGCCGGTTTTCAGTATTAAGGTCATAACATTTAAAACTTGAACAGAAGAAGAGATGGTTCATTAAATCAGTCGTTCCCAAACTCAGGTCACTAGACTGACACTGAGTAATTCTATCATCATCATCTTCATAGGTAATGTTTATTAAGTATTTAATTTATTATTTTTTTGTTTTGTTTTTTTGAGGCCAGTGTCACTGGCCCTCATATGTGGGATCCGAACCGGGGCCGCTGGCTTCCCAAGCCAGCGCTTAACCACCGCGCCACTCGGCCGGTCCTATTAAGTATTTAATTTACAACATTATATGAGCTACTATTCTCATCCCCATTTTATAGAAGAAGAAACTGAGGCACAGAGAGGGTAAGTAACTTGCTCAGAGTTACCCAGGTAATAAGTAGTAAAGCCAGGATATGAACTCTGGCAGTTTCAAATGCCCTCCCTGCCCCTTCCCACCCAATTTTGACTCAGTGCATCTGGAATGAGCCTTGAAATCAGTATTCAAGTCTCCAGGTGACTCTGAAGCAATGACAGGTTTGGGAACTATCTCATCAAATGAATTTGCTTTGCCCTGAATGGCTAGTTTCTTACTCATGTCTTAGAAATAACAGCTCATATGGCTAGTCAAGTGACACAGTACCCTTTCATTTCATTAGTAAACACATATGTTTGGACACTCTGCAGTGTTCTCCAGGCACAATGCCGAGGGGGCTGCGGAACTTTAGGAAATAGCGTCTGGCCCAAGGCACAGATCAGTAGGCTGAAAGGCACATATGAGGAATTGGATCTCAGAGACAGATCACAAAATCTGGGGAGAAGGTGCAAAGTGGGCTTCCTGGGAGGGGTCATGAGCCGGATTTGGGGAAAGGAGCATGATTTGTGGATGCAGGAAAGGAGGAAAGCAAATATTTCTGTTAGGGGATCCAATGTCAGCAAGCACTCATAAATTGTGATCCAAGGCCGGTATTTGTGGGCCAAACATAGGCCCAACAGACCTGGATGAAGTTGAGAGTTCCTTCTGGAAAGTGGCTGGAAATAAATTGCGGAAAGCAATTATGGTAGACCCTTAAGTGCCAAGTCAGAGTTTGGACTGAACCCTGTAAACAATGGGGAGCCACTGAACAGTTTGAAAGGACAAAGATACAATGATGAAGGTCATTGGAAAGAACCATCTGCAGTCAGTCACAGGCTGGAAGGACAGAGATCAGAACCAGGAAAACCACGGAGAAGGTTAAAGAAACAATATAGGTGATATCGTAGTACAGGAGTAGATATATGCCGATTTGGGAGTCAGGTTATGGCACTGACCAAGCTGAGTGATTTGGAGCAAATTGTCTAGCATCTCTAAGTCTTAGGTTTTTCTCATTGGAAAATGGGTGTGACTCCCACAGACTGAGCCAAAATTAAAGATTTCTCTATGATGGGGACTAGCTCTGGGATGCAAGATCAGTGGGTCAGGATTTTGAGTCTTCAGGCCATTATGACAGAAATGTTAGTGTTATCAACAGCAGTAGGGAAGTCAGTGGACCTCCATTTAATGGAAGATGAGGAAAGAAAGGGAACTAACAGTGAGTTTTCAGAGATTATGCTGGAATTATAAAGGAATTTCCCTTCACTTAGGAGGTAGATCTTTTTATCCCTATTTAACAGTTAACCACTAGAGGAAAAGATAGTAGTTTGAGTCTGAATATAAAACAAGGTCTGCCTAAATCTAAAACTTGGCTTTTTGAACTTCATCATATCATTTGGTACCTGTAAAGTTATATTTTTTTATTTCATTGGTTTTGGCTTAACAGTCTAATCTGAGACTATTTTGCATTTTAATTCTGACATGTATCAAATTAATGATCCCTCCTAACTGCGGTCATCTGAAAAAGGGACATCAGTTTTGCAATGGGGGAGAAAGTTGGAGGGAAGACGTTTTGCGGTGGAAAGAAAGTAGATGCCCTTGATCCATTAGGTAGGAGGCAAGATGACCCTCCCAGAGTGGAATTAGTATAGATGCAACCTGGCTGTGAAGTACATAAAAGTCAGTGGAACAGTCTAACTGCTAAGAATGACGATGCAGACAGGTGGAAGGTAAGGGATAGAAAGAAGTTAAGAATCAGGAATTGAGGCAGTGAGAAGTGGAGGGGGTGGCATAGGTGGACTAAATACTTCCATTAAGCAAAAATAGAGAGGGTGGAGGAAAGAAACAGTAAAGGGAAAGTTCACCCACTCAACTCATGTATTAACTATGGCAAGTCACAGACAGGGAGGCCATATTGACTGATACGAGTAGAGGAGACAGGTTAGGGAAGATGGAGATAAGTTGTCTAAGGAAAGCACAGGTTCCAATAGGGGAAGAGATGAGGATATAAAAAAAAAGCCATAGATGTCCTGTGGAAAGCACTGTCCACAAAAACAAATCTTCCATTCTTACCTTCAGTGTCTTATCATGTGCCCATAAATACATCTAAATGTTCTTTTGACCAGGTTATATATAAGTACAGGATATAAACCAAGAATTGTAAACCCTTGCCCAGACTGAGATTACATACTTTAGTGATAAGTGAGGATGAATGCAACGCTTCTAAAGCTATTCAACAGAGGTTTACAGGCCCCATTGCAATAGAAGGAACCACATACACTGGTGGGATATGTCTCCTAAGCCCATGTGACTCAGGGAACTATGCACTCCGGGGTGGCCCTCTGCTCAGGGCCTAGATTTCTACCCCAAGATAAACCAGAATGCAGAACTAAACTAGAGGACATTACATTCGTCCATGTCGCTTGCCCAGGTGGGATCATTGGAAATTAGCCAGCGCTGGTGTGTTGTGAACCATGGAATGAAGGCAGGTACCGCTCTCTCCAAGTCCGTGCTTTCTCTGTCACCACAGCCAGCCAGGTGCTGCCCAAATTTGTCTTTGGAGGATTGCAATGGTGAGAGTTCAATGTACAAACGAATGCAATGGGCTATCAATGCATCAGCCTACACGTGGAAAAGATACTGCTTGTTTAGTCACCCCTCATGCCACCCTGATATGGAAATACTTTGACTTGTCTTTACCAAGATTGATGGCAAAGCGACTCTGGGCCAACCTGTGCCCTCTACGAAGAGTTGGTTCAAGTTTGCAGCGGGACGCCTGGGGCAGTTTTATTTTCGCACCGAGTCTAAGTCGGGAAAAGCTGAGGCTTTCGGGCGCTGAGGGCGCAGGCCCCGGGGGCCCGGGGGCGCCGCCGGCTCAGCCCGCCCGGGAGGGACCGTGTTCGGCTCCAGTCCCGGCCCGGGGGGGGGGGGGGGCGGGGCGCGCTGATTGGGCGCCGCGGGAGCCGCGCTCCCAGTCGATTCCGGGTGCGTGCGCGCGCGGGCGGGGCGGCCGACCGACCCTCCCCGTCTGCGGGCCGCGGGGTGCCTCTCTCCGGAGGTCCGTGTCCGGAACCTAACGCGGGGCGGCGGGGGCGGGAAGCCGGGCGTTCGCGGCGGCCCGCGGGCGAGGAAGGCTGTAAAACCCGGAGGAGGATCCGGGACGGCGCGGGGTTCCGGGCAGAGCGGCCCCCCGGCTTTCAGGTAGAAGCCCCCCGCCCCCCAGGCGGGCAGGGCCTCGGGGGCCGGGACGTTTCCGGCCCCCCCCCCCGGTCTCGGGCTGGCGTGGGGGGGTGGCGACGGCCGTTTCCCGGCTCCCCCCGCGCCGCGGACGCCGCTGGCGACGGCGGTTTCCCGGCTCCCCCCGCGCCGCGGACGCCGCTGGCGACGGCGGTTTCCCGGCTCCCCCCGCGCCGGACGCCGCTGGCGGCGCGTTCCGGGCCCCCCCCCTCGCGAGCCGGAGCCGGAGCCGGGAGGGCGGGCGGGAGGGCGGGCCGGGGAGGAGGCGGGGGCGGGCGCCGTGCCGCACGCAGCTCCGGGCGGGGCGGCCCCGGCGGCGGCGGCGCAGGGACGCAGCCAGACCTCGGCGGGACGCGCGTGGAGCCGGGGCGCAGGCCCAGCCACCCGGGGTCGGCAGCAGGGCCATGCGGGTGAGCGCGGCCGGAGGAGGGCGCGGCGCGGGCGCGGAGCCGCGCTGTCGCAGGGCCTGGGGGCCGCGGCGGCCGAGCGCAGGCGCCGGGCCAGGCCCGAGCCGCCGAGGCGCGCGGCCGGGCGGCATGGCGGCGGGGCCGGGGGCCTCGTGGGCGGAGGGCGCGCGGGGCGGGCGCGGCCTGAGTCACGGCGGCCGGGCCCGGGCTGCGCACTGCGGGGAGCGGGGGACAGCCCGGCTCCGCGCGCCCGAGGCGGCGGCCTGGGGGCGCCCGGGCCGGGGCCGCAGAGCTGGGCCGGCGACCCCCGCGCGGGGCGCCCCCGGGGGCCGCGTTCCCCGCCTGCCGCGGGGCGACGCTGCGGGTCCCTGTGATGGGGGTACAGTCGCCTCGGGGGCCCGGGCCGCAGCCCCCCGGCGGGCCGGGCGCGCGCCGCCGCCTTGGGCGCGCCCACGAGCCTGCGCCGGGGGGCGCGCGGGGGGGGCCCGCGGGGCGCGGCGCGCGGCCCGCCCCCCCCCCCCCCCCCAGCCACCTGGGGAGCGCAGCGCGCCGCAGACGCGACGATGCTCGGCGCCCAGGCCACGGCTGGGTGATGCGCGTGCCTGGGGAGCCGTCTCCCAAGTGGAAGGGTTTTCTCTCTCTCTCCAGCGAGCCCTCTGCCAAAAATAGGATCCTTTTTGCCGATTGGTTGGCTGTGGTTGCTTTTAGCTCGTGAACTGGGGGTTAGGGGTTCGTGTGCAAACACGGAATGGCAGTTAACTTAGGTATTTATTGCCTCTGCGTAATAATGGCCCTTCCCCGGGTGAGTGACAGCAGCCCAAGTTAGCAGTCCGGTAAATAAAGGGTCGCGCAGGTTTTGAGAGGCACTTATCCGGGGGATGGCGGGGAACTCAAGTCACCAGATTTTTTTTTTTTTTTTTGAGGGCAGTGTCACTGGCCCTCCTATGTGGGACCCGAACCGGGGCCGCTGGCTTCCGAAGCCAGCGCTTAACCGCCGCGCCACTCGGCCGGCCCCTGTCCACCTGATTTTCTGAAACCCTGGAGGGTTTGGTTGGGGGTTGTGGTGGAGCAAAGCAGGGAATGTTTAAAAAGCAAGAGCAGTCATTTTGTTTAGAAAAAAATTAGATACAAGATATTTTTTTGTTTAAAAAGGTTCTTGGGTGCTAGAAAAAAAATTTTACTTGAAAGTTGTTTGTTGCTTTCTATGGTAATGGAACAGAGTTGCCTCGTATTTCACATTCCGAAGCTGCAAACATAAGACGGGCTCCTTTTAATTCTGTTATGACCGTTTTTTGGAGGTTTCAGGAGAGTGCTCATTAAGGTAACCTTCTCTAAAAAATGTTAAAAACTATTTTATCTCTCATTGATGTCATCGTTTAGAAACTATTTTGCCAAAGAGAAAAAAAAAACTTTAGATATATATAGTAGGATTTTTCACTAATTAGTGAACTCCACCTCCTTGTGTAAGACCCACAAGCTCAGGTCCTTGCAGGCATGCCCTTCGTCTCCCAATGTGCCTGCATCAGATAAAGGAGCATCACGAGGACCCAGGGACGAATGACTGCCTGAACTGATTTCCAGTTTCCTTAGCTCTTACAGCCCCTTAGACTCGGTTGCCTTTTACTGAATGTTATCTTGGCTCTTAATTGTCTGTACGGCCTCATTTCCCATGCATTTGAGACTAGGAGTTCCTTGAAGGGAGGGGCTGGTCCTTGTTTATTTTTTTTGCGTCCCCAAAGTAGCATAGAAGTTGGTCATGGGTACCTCAGTAGCTCTTTGAAGGAGTAAATCTTCTGGAAAAATTCTGACCTAATGTTTGACCCCTTCTGATTTTGGCTGCAGAGAACAGTCACTGCACTTATACTGGTTAAAAATGCAAGCTTTAAAGAATAAGAAAAGAAAAAAGAATGCAAGCTTTATTATAATTCTCATTATGGTGCCCCAGCATCCAATACAGGGCCCTAAGAAAAAAAACCTCTCAGGTTTTCTTGAGTTGTTGCAGTCCAGGAAAGTGCCAAGAAAACAAGTTGTAAAACTTTTAATTTGCCCCCCCCCCAGGTGTTTTTAAGGTGTAGATTTTGTTTTATTTTTAAAAAACAAGACTGAGACCTTTTCCTGGTTGAATATGGCACCCTTGCCTTGAAAACGAAATGGCTTGGTGGTTGAAGCTCTTTCCTGCTGTAGAGATGAGGCAAGTCCAGTGGTGGTACCAGTCCACTGTGACAGCACTTACAGGAGGGACCACTCTGGGTCCTGAGGGCCTCGTATCAGAAGTTCACTCCCAGTTTACCCAGCAGGCACAGTGTGCCTTTCTTTCAGTTTGGGAAGTTAAAATGAATATGCCTTAAATTGAGTTACTTGCCATTCTTCAAATTAAAAATCAGGGCCCCAAATACTTAGGAATGTGTTTGTATTTTTTGCTGTTGCAGCCCCCATAGGTCCCAAAGCCATGTGCTTTCTATCCTCAACAGTTGTGTCAGCCTGGAATGAAATGTCTTTTGAACTTATCTTTTAGATATGTTTGGAGAAAAGAGTGTATCATTTTTAAGGACCAATTCAAAGTTTGCCTCGTTTTTGTTTTTTTTTGATACCTAGGAGTTTCTCAGTTAAGGTGTGTCCTGTTTGCTTTTCAAAACTGAGAAATGGACATTGTATGAAAAATAAATCAAATTTAAATAAAACCAAGTTTATTCTATTACTAAGACCTTCAATCTCACTTCATATATATAATATATATTATATATATATTATATATATATAATAATGCACACCATAAACAAGATCATTATTATAACCTTAATGACTTGTAAAGTTTTTATTCACACACATATCTTCTGGCATCTGAAAAAGCTATGTCTTATTTTTGCTTAGCCATAGAACATTTTGCTTGGGGGGAGGACATGGGATCTAGTTTGAGCTTAATTTTGCTGGGCCTCTGTTGCCTCATTTGTAAAAAGAGATGATTTTTAATTGACACTGTTTAAGATTTCGTTAGGCCCTCAAAGCGTGTGTATTCCATGGGGATGTCATAGCTGTTGACATAAACAGCATTTGGAAAACTATAAAGCATAATCTTATTCATGCTTGAAAAGCTGAGTTGTGAAGCCTAAGTTAGACAGTCATTTAATTTTTTTCCCTTGGGGATACTTGGATCAAGTAAGCAGAGCCCCCCCCGCCCCACCCACCCCATCCCCGGGCTCCCACTCCATGCCCCCTCGTCATTCAGCACCAGTTCCCCGAATTCCCCATGCTGCTCTTTCCTCTGGTTTTACTCCTGCTTTCCCCTCTATCTGGAGTGCCATGTTTCCTTCCTGTCACCTGACAGACTCCTGCTCCTTAAAAAAGGCAAGGTTCAGCTCAGGCCCTGACACCCCCACCCCACCCCAGGCTAGGAGACTTTCCTGGGATCCCATGAGCCCCTTAACCCTTTGACTGGACCTGGTAGTTTCTCCCATTAGACTCTTTTAGGGCAGGGACATGTGGTGTGTGTCTGTCCCCATGTCTCAACACACAGCCCACACCAACATTCATTTCATTCCCATTTTGTTCATGATCATCCTCCCACTTAAAATCTTCACCAAACCCCATCAAGTGTAGGCTCCATTGTTTAGTTCACCTCTGGTGTATAGGTGAAGAAAGTGAGGCTTTGGGTGGGTGAGGTGGTAAAGCCTGAGTTACAACCAGACGGAGGGACTCCGGAACTCCAGCTTTTAACCAGATACCCCTACGTGTGAGGTTTATATGAAGGTGGAAGAGGAGAAAAGATCAAAATGAAAATGCTGTAAAGGATTGAAATCTGACAATTGATAATTACGACAGTATTCATTATGCAGAACCTAGTGGTTTACCAAGAATGAGCTTATTCTGCTTGGTCTTTTAGTAACTGGTGGACGTTGAGGGACAGTAATTGGCCACTGATGGGCTAGAAATGAATAGTTCTGGAACGGGGGAACATTAAGTTGGGTGTGAAATTTGTAGAACCACTTTTAAGTCTCAGACCTAACAAGCTCCAATTTTTAAAAAGGCTTGTCTCCAAAAATGCTTTTGGAAAACAGATCACATGAGGTGTGTGCAGCCATTTAAAATGTGTGTGCATAAAGTGTGTATGCACTGGTGAAAACATTTAAAGTAGTCAAAATGGTTGTACTTTTAGGGTGGTGAACCTTGTGGTTTTAAAATACTTTTCCAAAAAATTAAGAAACAAAAGATAATACAAATGATCTGAGGATGGAGAAAGCGACTCTAAGAGTAACACACCAAAAGTAGGAACTGTGAAAGAAATTATTCGTTTGATGACTTTAAAATAATTAAAATGCCAGAAATTAAAAGGCAAATGGAAAACTGAGAAAAATACTGTAACTTATAAGCAAATTTACTTTCCTTACTATAGATAGCTTATAAAAGAAGGAGCAAGAAACATGAAAAAAATTTCAGCTTCCCTAGCAGTATTCCTAGAAATGCAAATCAGCGAGATAACTGTTTTTAAAAGTTTTGGCGCACATTAAAAAATAAGCTATGTCTGGTGTGGATGTGGAGAAATGAGCCTACTAATATGTTGCTCAAAAGAGTATAATTTAGTATGAGTTTTCTGAGAAATATATAACAAAAGCTTATAAAATATGTATGTACTTTGGAATAGCTAATCCATTTCTAAGGATTAGGTCTAAGAAAATTTTTAAAACGACAGATTAATCTGTCATGGGTACAGTTATTTAACTAATGCCCTCTTGAGCATTTGTTTTCAGTTTTTGCTGTTAAGGATGATAATTTCAGCATTGTTTAGATAAACCTTTGCATGTCTCTAATACTGTATTTAGTGATTATTCAGTGGGCACTAAATGACAAAAACACACCATAAAACAACATAGGTAACATGTAACAATTTTTCGATGTGTGTGAATATATGCATTAAAGGAAGATAATAAACTAAAATATTAATAGTGATTATCTCTGAGCAGTGGAATAATGGGTTTAGTTTCTTTTGGGTTTTTTTCCCTCCAATTTTCTATAGTGCACATGTATTTATAATAGAAAGGACTAATTTATGTAAAACAATTTAAAAAGCAGTAGAAGCAGCAGGCCTTAAGAGCATGCTGTTTCTTAGTTTAACCCTCTGTCAGGCTCAACTGATCTCACAGATTGTTTTGAATTTCTATTGATTTTTATACTGAATTTATGTAATAAACATATTATTTTTACTTTGTGGCAAATTAAAATTTCATTCTGAATAAATAAGCATGCTTACATGTTATTTTCAGTTTAAATAAATAAATGTCATACATGCATCTGGTAGATGCATTGCGCCTGAAGGAGGGTTAATGCTGAAATCACTTGGGTGTCTGTGCTACTGCAGGTCCCTTTCCAGGTGTGGTGCCCGGAGAGTAAATAACCTGACTCCTGGCGGGCTGTATTTCCTGCTGTCAAGTTTCACCTTTGCTGCCTAATCTTCCCATTCTTGGCCCCATATCTTAATCTTTCAGCTACTTCAGTCCTCTCAAGTTTCATGCCCTCAGTGAAACTGTCTTAGTCTCATATAGCTCATTTATGTTTTGGTATTTTATTAAAACACTGGATTATATACTGATGAATTGTGTGGAAGTTTCCTTTTCTTAGTGAGAGTGTGAGCTTCCTGTCCTCTTTTGCTTAGCTCACAATGCTCTGTGATAGTAGATGTATTTTTAAACTGTTGTCATTATGCTTAAGAACATAAATTTGCTAAAAAATTGGGGGGGAAAATTCAGCACTTTGTGCTATAGCTTGGAAAATTGAAAGGTTACTGTGAATTTAAGAAGTGTATTCTAAATGACAAATTAGGAATATTGTTGGAGTTATGAGAAAGTAGGTGCACAGAAATGCATCACAAAATATCAGAGAAAAAAAATGCCTTTTTTATGTAGAAATTAGTTAAGTACACACTAAAGTAGCCGTGTGCCTGGGCTGCATCGAAAGTTACAACCTGGGAGAAAGGCCAGGAAGACCAGACCTCACTACGGGATGGACGAGGCCTGCTCTGCTCAGACTCAAAGGGTAGCTCTGAAATCGGGGTGACAGGGACAAACCAGCCGTGGACCATAGACTTGGCAGACCCACCGGAACCCCAGAGAGCGCCAGGCTCATCTTTGGGAACTGGGAGACGTTTGGTTTGGGGAAGTGTGGAGAAGACAAAGTCCAAGGTGGTTTCTTCTGACTTCTCCCAGCTTACAGATTCAAATCCGTACAAGATTTACTTGCAGGTGCATCTTACCTGCAATTACGCCATTATTTATTCAGCCAAACACGCGTTGGTGACTGCAGCTGCTCCCTTCAGCTTTCTGCTTGCCAGTGCCTCACTTTGGACAGAAGTCTTTCCTCCGCTTTCCTGGTTGAAGGTAGACTGGGACACGGGTGCAGGACTGTTTCACTAGCCAGTCATCAGATGGAGACTCCAAATCAAAGGCCCTCCTGTTGGATACGGACCCAGAAGACAGAAGGGAAGGCCCAGGGACACTTCTGCTGAGTAGCCTTGCCCTGAGTTAGCTCCTCGGTGACAAGGCAGTGTTCTGGGTAGGCCACCGCCCTGGGTGGGGTGTGGTTTGGCTTGATTGGGGCATACCTGGTGAAGCATATTTTGCAAGTCATCACTTTGGACATTATGCAGTGTTTGTATTGGTCACTGTTATTTTTATAATGTGGGGGAGGAAGAAATTTTCCTCGATCCTTCAAGGTTCTTTCGGCTGGTCTAATAGTTAAGTCAATGTGAGAGAGATTAATGAGGAAATAACCACATGTAATTACATGCGTGCATGTGGGAACCGCACATACAGGAGAGTGTCAGAGACCCCCAGTATGTAAGAGGCTCAGCCAGAAAGTGAAAATGCGGTGTGTAGGACTTCTGAGTGAAGGGTGAGGGCAGGCGCCCTGGGCTTCAGTGGGAGGAGGAAAGGCATTTGCAGGGTCGAGAATTAGAAGTTTGCCCTGCTCTATTGACAGGCCATAAAAAAATGATTTCTGGCAGTTACTCGAATTACGGGCAAGGCCCCAAACTTAAATTGTTTAAGGGAAAGGTAGAAGTTTCTTGTGAACCCACAGGGCTTCCATTCCCTCCAGCTCAAAAGTAATCCACATGCCAAAACGTGACACATTCTGGGGGGGTTTGGTCTGCACCCTTTCAGTAAGAAAAGGAGCTCAGCTTTACCACTCCATGTTACTGCATTTTCAGTATTTTTATTTGTTTAGAGCAATATTTGCCCGTCTATATTCTGTGACATGATAAGCATGGGAGTGGGAGGGTGGATCTGTGAATAAATAAATTTAGGAAATGCTAGGTTGCATCTTGAGGGGCCTTGAATGTATTTAGTATACACATAAACCTCCCTGCTCTTACAGGGACATGTATATCTTACAGGGTATGTACATGTATGTCCACATAAGGTTACCCTCAGTCTAATGATAGCCTTTGAGTGAAGAAAACATCCTCCCACATTGAAGAATGGATTTTGTTTTGTACAACATACCAGTTTTAGAATCACAGAATGTGACAAATGACGTGACTTGCAGTAGGATTGCATGTAGTAACGGATGTGTTCACTGTGTCCCCGTCTTTGGCGGGGCTGATTAGCATCCTGAAATCCTAGTGTTCTTTGGAGGGGTGCGGGACCCTGATGAGCAGAGCGATAGATGTGGTTGTTTGGAAAGGAAACGCTTCACTGTATTCCTTGTTTAAAGCTAAATTCTAAAGGCTATTATAGGAAGTATCTAAAAAAATTAAAGCACATGGGTCCGCATTAATCCATGAGTAACGAGCGGCAGTGACAAAATCAAAGTGTGCGTCATTCACATTTTCTTGGTGGTGACGTGCACGTGTGCTTTTCAAACCTGGAAAATACTGGTTTGTAACAGTAACTGTAAAGATACTATTTCCAGGACTTTTTTCTTTAAAAGGCTAAACTGCCTGAGTTTGAAAAGCCTTTCAGTCTGTTGAAAGTCACCCTTTCCTTCTCCTCTCGAAGGTTCTCTTAGATTCTTAACTGATACATTTTTGCTCAGTGGTTTCCAGAGTGTGAACACTGTTCACATGATATGTGAGGTCAAATTAGTTTGGAAAACGGAACCAGGTCTGTTTTCTAGAGGAGGGGGTGTAACGTGCAGCGTTCCCCAAGCTTCTGGGCCCAGTTAGCGTTCTTTTTCTTGAATGGTCTCTTGGCATTAGCCTGTGGAGAACACTTGGCTCTTCAGGTTCTGTCATTTCGTCTCTTCCTGGGCTTTCAGGAGATAGCTCTCTGACCAGTGTGTTTTGTTGTGGGATGTTTCGGTTTTATTTTGGCCAAAGCAGTTCTGTGTCAACCCTTCTTAGTTCTTTGACTCAGAGGCCTTCTAACTGCCCTCTGCGCTCGTCCGAGTGGCTAGCCTGCCCTTCCGTCTCAGCTTGCCCCAAGCTGATCCCTTCGGCTCCCTGAGCCACACCCACCTTCTCGGTTTCCAGCATTCTGTCTGAGACTTTCATTTCTATCTCTTGTATTCACCTGTAGATCTCTGACAGGTGGATCCCCAGGTCCAGCAAACACAGACTGCCTGCCTGACCAGAGGTACACTGGTGGGAATTGGGCGAAGGGTGCTGCCCTGGTGTCATCAGCTATCAAGGGTGCTGTGAAATTTTCAGGCAGCGTTAATTTATTTACTTCATTTTGACTAAAAAAATAAGATGCTTGTTTTGTCACCTTTCTCTGAGTTTTTTATTGTTATTCAAGTGCCATGTTAAAATTCCAGACATCTTGTGAGCTTTGTAGCAGAGTTAATATGAATAGTAGCAGATGCTTACTGTGCACAAAGTGCTTTCCTTAACATTGTACGTAACGTGTGTTCCTCCCAACAAGCCACCTCGTAAGGTCGATGCTGTCATTATCCCCCTTACAGATAGTTCCAGGCACAGGAGGGGAGGAAGCCAGTGAGTGTGGAGCCCCGACTGTGAAGTCCCACAAACCCACGGTTCTGGGGGAACTGCCTGAAATAGTCATGTCACTGTGTGATGTGGCTCCTTCTTGACTTGTTTCTACAGTAAGAGCTGCATTTTGTAGGCTCACCCGTACACAGAGGCTACCGAAATACAAGATGCACTGGAGAAACCTACCTTATGTTCTGTGAGCTCCTTTTCTGTGTCACTTTTTTGAGGAGTCCCAGTTGCTGTTGACTAATTCATTCTTATGGCCACATATAAAGGGATAGTCGAGATCCTCAATTTGAAAAACATACATACTGTAAACAGATAATCATGATCAAATCTGATACCATTTTTTTCCTTGTTTTAAAGTGAATGAAAATGCTTGGAAATAAAATGGATGCAAGTACCAAGCCAGATCATTGAATAAATGTGTTTAGAAAATTACCGTGCTGAAGTGGGAACTGAAATTTGGTCCTTCGCAGTTAGAGCTAGTTGACATGGACAGACCGTCTGTGTAGCTCCTGGTAAATCTCTAGTGGTTACAGTTGTCTGCACATTTCCAAGTTTTCTAAAGCAGTTTGTATCAGTGATGCCTGTGTCACCCCACGTGGAACTCACGTGGTGATTAAAGCAGAAGGACGTTGCCAGCCGACTTAAATTCACTTATGAATTGAACAATATTTAAGATTTTGTATGTGAGTTTTTAGGATTTAAAAGGACCCTGTTCTATTAATTAATTGTTCAAGTATCCAGTTTATGAGGATGAAAAGTTCCCCAATACTAAGATGTTCATAGAAGAAAATTCCATGCTTACTAACACCTGAAATTTCTCCTAATTACAAAATTGTGTGTGTTTGGGGGAATGAATTGAATTTGCATGTTTCTGTGTTACATAATGAATGAGACAGAGATTGTTCTCCAGGAGAAAGCAGCTTTATTAATTCATTTCCTATAAGTTTGAGGACCTAAGATTTCAAAGCTTTGCTAGCTTTTTTAGGAAGTAGAAGGAGGAGGCATAGAGAGAACTAAATGGTGACGCTTTAAATACATTTGCTCTTATCCTACCTCAGAATTATGGGTCCTGGCCTTGTTTCTTACTTTTTTAAAGCCATCAGTTTTACCGTTTTTATGGCTTGTTTGAATAATTATATTTCTCTTAAATTGCATACATAATGTAAATGTTGTATTCTTCCCCCATTTCTCTCAGTACTGATACTATGCTGGTAGAAAATAAAATGACATGTAATGAACCATGTTCCAGCATGTTCCTTATTTTGTAGTAGTTCTGTAGTTTGATGAGCTGAGTGGTTTTTTTGTGTTGTTTTAAAAAAAATTTTAAGTATCATCAGCGATTCAGGTATGTCCTGCACATGGAGTAGTCAGTTCACCAGTATTTCTGAGCACCTGCAGTGTGCCAAGGTGTGGTGGGTTCACCTGGGAATTAGGTCCCTGCCCTCCAGCCACAGCCCAAAGCCCACAGGTCAGAGGTGTTGCTTCCTTTAAACCTAAAAGTCCTGGAGCCAAATACTGTTTAGAGAGAACCTTTCATTGATAGATTTTTCCATTTTTACACTAAAAGGTATAAATTTAAAATCCATGTATTAAAACATCCATTACTCAAATAACAATAATTTGCAAAATAGCCCAATTATGAATTAAGGAAAATAATCAGCAAATATAGTATTTGATATTCAATACCAGCTTTTTGTGTACTCATGTTTTCTAGATTACAAAATACAAGTATATTGCATGAGAAAAACATAAAATCAAAAGTAAGCCTCAGCTTTAATTTTTTTGCTTTTGTTTTGATTTTTTTTTTAAAGACTCCATTTTTTTTTTTTTTTTTTTTTTTTTTTTTTTTTTTTTTAGGGCAATTGTAGGTTCACAGCAAAATTTAGAGGAAGGTGTACGAGTTTCCCATATACTCCCTGTCCCCTCCCCTCCTACATGCACAGCCTCCCCTGTTATCAGCATCCTCACCTGAGGGGTACATTTGTTACAGTCTGTGAACCTCCAGTGACACATCATAAGCACCCAAAGTGCATAGCTGACATTAGGGTTCACCCTGGGTGTTGAACATTCTGTGGGTTTGGACAGATGCTTAATGATGTGTGTCTATCATGACAGTGTCATAGGACACACAGTATCTTCACTGCCCTAAAAATCCTCTCTGCTCTGCCTGTTTCTCTGTCCCCTCTCCTAACCCTGGGGAACCACTGATCTTTTTACTGTCTCCATAGTTTTGCCTTTTCGAATGATGGCATGTAGTTGGAATTATACAGTACATAGCCTTTTTAGATTGGCTTCCTTGACCTAGTAATATGCCTTTAAGGTTCCTTCATGTCTTTTCATGGCTTGACACCTTGTTTCTTTTTAATGCTGAGTAATATTCCATTGTCTGGGTGCACCACAACTTATTTATACATTCACCTACTGAAGAACACCTTGGTTTCTTCCAGGTTTTAGCGATTTTAAATGAAGCTGCTGTACACACCCATGTGCAGGTTTCTGTATGGACATACGCAAGCTTTCAGTTCATTGGGTAAATACCAAGGAGCATAGTTGCTGGATTGTATGAATGAAAATATATTTTTTACAAAAAGTGTTTAACCAAAATTAAAATTGAAATTTTTTCTAAATGATTGCTGGATCACATGGTGAGTGTGTTTAATTTTGTTAAGCCGCCAAACTGTCTCCCAGAGTGGCTGCGCCATTTGCCTCCCACCAGCAGCGACTGAGAGTTCCTGTGGCTCCACAGCCTCGTCACCATTTGGTGGTGTCTGTGGTTTGGATTTGGGCCATTCTAGTAGGGGTGTGGTGGTGTCTTGATGTTTTAGTTTGCTTTTCCCTGATGAGATAGTGTGGAGCATCTTTTCATGTGCTTATTAGCCATCTGTATATATTCTTTGGTGAGGTCTCTGGCCCTTTTTTTTTAAATTAAAGTTTATTGGGATGACAATTGTTAGTAAAGTTACATAGGTTTCAAGTGTACAATTCTGTAGTACATCATCTATGTATCACATTGTGTGTTCACCACCCAGAGTCAGTTCTCCTTCCATCACCACATATTTAATTGACCAATATTTTTAATCAAGTGGTTTTCTTAATTGAGTTTTAAGAATTCTTTATATATTTTGGCTAACAGTCCTTTATCAGATGTCTTTTGGAAATATTGTCTCCTACTCTGTGGCTTGTCTTCTCATTTTCTTCTTGTGGTTTTTGGTCAGTTGTTTTGGGGGATAGATTCCTGAAACTTGAGATGGCTGGGTCAAAGGATAAATGCATTTGTAAATTACTGTGTGTGTCGTTGACCATTCCCACCAGCAATAGTGACGTGGTTTTGAATTTTTAATATACTGGTATGAAATTCTGGAACTCAAAGATAAATTTTGGAGGTTTGAAAGTACAAGTTTGAGAGACAGCCCTTGTCATCCTTAATTCGTACCTTACCTATGGCCCCCATGTCCCATCAGCTCAGTTACCATAATTTCTACTATGTGTGATTTTAAGCACCTGGCCTTTCTTTTTCTGTTGCTGGGCACCTAAATTGAGCCAGTATCTCAACTCTAATAGCCCCCCAGTTAATGTCACTGCCTTTCCTCCCAAGTCCACGGAGCCGTTGGACGAGTGCTTCTAAAGCCTTCTTGGTCACTGTAGCCTGGAGTGACTTCCTTCAGACCCTCTGAACTCGTCCTGCAGTTTTTGTCTATATGTTTAATATGGTGGTGTCATGAATGCCACCTGACAGTTCTTCCTGGAGCTTCAGCTAATCTTTCAAATTACATTTCCACGTGCTTATATGTGCTGCAGGGAAATAAGAACCCCTCTATTGGTAACATATCTAGTAGCAGTTTGAAGAGTTTCTCTCTGGTAGAACACCAAGCCCACTGCTGGTCCCGGAGCTAAGGACCCTGCATGTATACACCGCCCAGTCATTGGAGAGATGTGTTGCTTTCTGTGAGTGAACTGAATTTGACCCAAAGAGGTTTATAGTTAGCATGCTTTAAAGCTGTCTATTTTTTTTTTTTTTACGGTTTATTGAGGTATAATCTGCATACCATGAAATTCACTGGTTTAAATGTGTAATTCAGTGATTTTTAGTGAAGTTACAGAGTTGTGCAGCCGTCACCACAAACCAGCTTTAGAACACTCGCATCACCCCCACAAGATGCCTTGTGCCTCTTCATAGGCACTCTCCCCTCCCCCAGCCAGGCACTAATCTGTCTTCTGCAGTCTGCCTATTCTGCAGATTTCATATAAAAAATGGAATCAAGTAATATGTGATCTTTCACATCTGGCTTTCACTTAGCGTAATGTTTTTGAGGTTCAGCCATGCTGTAGCATCTATCAGTACTCAATTGTTTATATGACATTTTGATTATCCACTTACCTGTGGATGGCATTTGGGTTGTTCCACCTTGGGGCTGTTACAAGTACTGTGGTGTCAGCATACGTGTACAGGTCTTTGGGAGGACGTGTTTTCTTGGTAGGGGGTAGATACCTAGTAGTAGAATTGATGGGTGATGTGGTCAACTTATGTTAACTGAACCTCGTCTCCTAATGCCCTGAATGTTTAATTGCTAACTTTGAGTAAAGACGTAAAAACAAGGCAGTTTGAGCAATTCTGATTCATTCAGGTCTTTGGGATTTGGCTTTGATTGGTTGTTTGAGAAATAGCAGAACCCATTTCCCAGTTGGGTTACGTGTTTATGTTGCTTCTCTTACTTTATAGCCATCGATTTAAAGGTTTTGAATGACTAAGTAGAGAGAAGGCTCAGTTAATGTCTCTAGAAAGTATGTTAGAAGATTAATTGGAATTTTTTTATGCTCGTCATTTGTAATTGTTTGAACTTAATTGTGATTATTCCCTTAGTTTTATATAGAGATGGAATAAAGTACTTCAGTTTTAGAAGTCAGTATAAATTTGGCAAGCCCGGACTTTCCGTGATGAGGCGCTACAGGCTGTCTGGGGGCCGAGGGCCCTTCCCGCTGTGCCTAGAACCTGTTCATTGACTGCACAAGTCATGTCTGCTTTTGCAGGATCTTTAAGATTCCTCCTTGATTAAAAGAGTGAAATTCAAAACTAATTAACATTCAAATATGAATGTTCAAATGCAATAGAAAGTTTTAAATAGTTGTGGGATGTAAGTATGCATAAATATCCAGTTCATGAATTTGCCGCTCTTCCTTGACCTGCTGGTTTGCGGTCCTTTGGACTTGTCGTTACACTCACGTCATGAACCCTTCACTTGTCTTTGTGCACGGTTTCTTTGGAAGCCATGTAATCACTCTGAAAAGCAAGTCTTGGTAGCACACTTTTTTGGGAACTGGAATCAGAACCTCCACCTTCCTGTGGAAACAGCTTGGGGGGTGGAGAGGGGTGAACCCGGTTTGGAAGCCACAGCACTGGGTCGGAACCCTTGCCACTCATTAGCGGAGTATCTCTGGGCAAATGGTTTAACATCCCCAAGCCCGAGTTTCCACGTCTGTAAGCAGACAGTACCGTGCAGAGAATATGGCTATGGTAAGGGCTCAGTGAAAGCGCCGAGCTCCTGTTGGCCGAGTCCAGCACTGCGGCCTCTAGTAAATACTACGTCCTTGCCTGGCACAGTCAGCGGGCGTGGAGCCAGCGGTTCCGCTGGGTCGGCACTGCGGGGGGAGGTCATGGGTGTGGGTCGTGGAGCTCCTTCACAAGCAGGCGGAATGGCTGTGTGTTAGAAATCAGCCTGGGCGGCAGTGGGGAGGACGGATTGGAGGGGTGGGTCTAGTGACTGGGAGACCAGAGGAAATTTTGTTTGTGCCCCAGGGGAGAGATGGTAACACCTAGACTCTAGCAGTTAGTTAGAGTGGACCTAAAGGGATGTGGGTGGATGGAAAAGATGAGAAGGAGGCGGAATTGATGGAATGGACCTTACCTCGGGGGTCTGACTGGGGAGGAGCCGAAGCCGACCTGTCTTCCCACAGGCAAGACCGGAGGGGGCGTGCGGCTGATCGAGGGGCACGGGGCAGGGGCAGGGAGGTCTGTGCGGTGAAGAAGGTGCTGCTTTCATTGCCTCCAGGATTTCGAGTTGGGCAGCTGAGGCGGCTGTTGACCAAGGGCGGGGGTTGTGTTCAGTTGGACTCTGAGCTTGTGGCCTCTGGGGTCCTGGGAGTTGAGGAGGAGCTGGGCTCACAGGCGGGCGGGAGGGTCTGGTATTGTCCTCGCAAAGTGGGAGAGCGCCACAGCCACCCTGCTGTGGAGACCATTGCTGCTCCTCAAATTATTAAAGAAAACTGGGCGCCTGTTACTAAAACCTGGGACAGAGCTTGCTGCCAAGTGTACAGCTGGAAGCTTCTTTTTCTTGCTAGATAGTGTTACCTAATCTCAGCTGTATACTTCCAACCCAAGTTGGCTGAATCTGCCTCTTTTTCAGGTGTTGCATTCATTTAAAACTTTAATGGAATAGAAGAATTTCTAGTAGTCTTTAGGAATTTCTCGGCTTGCGAGCTTTCCCGTCTAGGATCTAAATGGCATTGAGTATCCTTTAACCTGCTAAATTGTTTTCCCTTGTATGTATCGGCTAGATCATAGCATGACGGCATGTCCCAGGTGTGTAAGGCGAGAAGGAGAGCCGTGCAGTGAACCCCGGCGCACCCGGTTGCCCGCCTCCCGGAGAGAGTCTCCAGCACCTGCAGGGCCGCGCGTGCCTCTTTCCAGTCCCGTCCCACCCCCACTCTGTGCCCTGAATGCCCCCCACACCCGTTCTCCTGCTTTTCTTTTTGTGTTTACTTCATATGTTGTATAGGTTTGCTGAATTTTTGGTTAAAATTTTATTATGGAAAATAGGGCCTACAGTGGACCTATTGCTCAGCATTTTTTTTTTTTCTGGAATATTCTAAAGAAAATCTCAGCCATGATATCATTTTTACCCACAAGAGTATGTATCTACTAAGTATGGTTGTTTTGTTTTGTTTTAAACCTCAGCACAGTTACACCAGCTGGCCAGGGCTGTATGGTCCTTAGAGCATCTTCCCGTCTTGTCTGGGGGATTGCCAGCCTTCTCTCCTCGCAGGAGTACTTTCTCTTTTTTTAAGAAAAACAATCGTATATATAAAAACTGTATCATACTATATATATTTCTCTGTCAGTATTCCTCTGTCGTTTTTTTCATTCAGGACTCTTTCTAAAATTCATCCATGTTGAAGTATGCAACTGAAGTTGACTCAGTGTGTGTGGTCTGTGGCATGACTGTCCTGTAATTTATTTGTGAATTCTGCTGTTGGAGGTGTGGGTTGTTTCCAGGTTTGGGGGTTTTATTGTCCTCATAAAGGGTGCAGCGAATGCATGGGTTTGCGTATTTCTTGGGGTAGGTACAGAAGTTTCTCTAGGTCTAAATAAATGGTTTGGTTTGCTGTGCATTTCATGTGCCACACTGCAAGTAAAGGCCAGAGTGTTAGGCGTACTTTTAACCAAGTGTTAGAAAATAGTAATTGCTTTATTAATACCCAGGATCATTTAAATTTTAACCAGAAATGTTACTAAACTAGAAAAGCTAGATTTAGTCTTGGGTGTTTTTTTTTTTTAATGCTGAATTTTAACCATTTTCATTAGCTCTAATATAGACTTTATTTTTAGAAGATCCTGTAACATTTTAATTTTTTTTATCTCTTTACGTTTTTCAAAAGCAATGTAACTTAAGCAGCTATAGACAGTCCTTTTCTGAGAAACCCTGTCTCTCGCATCCCTGTCACAGTGACTTGGTAGTCTGCACATTGGCTTCTGCTGCAGCCTCTCCGTGTGTTTGGCCATTAGAAACGGAGGCAAATAGCAGGGCTGCATTCATGGGCAAAGTGGTATCTGGTCCCTTAAGTACTTGGAGTGAATTTGAGGAGCGGGCACAGCCCTGTTATTATTTTAAAGTGTATGGGTTGCCCCCCACCCCAGCGTAGAAATGTAGTTGTGTTCATTGAAGTCTTCTGAATTTATATTTAGGACTTGTCGGGAGAATAGCACATGAGGAGAGTGCACAGAGCTGACAGGTGAGGCGTGGGCCCTGCATCCCAGTCCAGGGCCACGGCCCTGCCTTGTAAAGCGGAGGCCATCCCCCACACACACACACACACACACACTTTGATTTCTACCCTTAAAACCACAGTGAAACTTCCCGTGCTGCGCACACCAGTGACTTACATAAAACTAAAGTCAGAAGCTACACTTGAGAAATCATCATGACCATGAAAATAATAGCTGGCGTTTTTAAAGATCGATGTCGCTTCTTTTAACCCTGACTCCTCGAGATGTTTAGCGGGGATATACCCAGATCATGGCAGTGGCCATTGCGAGGCCTAGCCAGCTATGGCTGTTCCTTCCCTTGGCGTCCAGGAGCGGCCGTGGTCGATGCTGTAACTTGGCACACCGACTCTGGGGGGCCCTGGCGGGCCTGTTTCTAAGCGCTCCTCAGGCCGGGCCTGGGGGCTGCCTCTTGCTGTAGTTTCTCGGATTCACTCTGGTTCGAGACGCAAGTAGTGCCTGTCAGAGCGCAGCTCCCACAGCCCAGCTTCCTGGGGTCCAGAAGCGAACCCCTCCCTGCACCCTGCTCCTCCGCTGTGCTCTGTCCTCGGAGATGGGCCCATTGCTCTTAGCGCTGCGGGCCGGCATTCGTCATGCACTCAGCCCAGCCGGGGAAGTCCTGACCGCCACCCATTGCGGTAGTGTTACAGCTGTTAAAAAGTAAGTGTCTTGGGCCAGCTGGGTGGCGCGGTGGTTAAGCGCTGGCTTGGGAAGCCAGCAGCCCCGGTTCGGGTCCCATATATGAGGGCCAGTGACACTGCCCTCAAAAAAAAAGTAAACGCCTGTAATAGAAGCTCTTTAGTGGGGGCTACTTTGGTGAACAACAGAATATTACAAAGCTCCCCCAAACAGGCATTCAGTGTGAAGTGAGGTACATCTCGCAAGTCCACGAAAAAAGTTGCAGAACTGTGTGTGGTTGAGCCAAGAGTTAGGAATCAGGAGGGGTCAGCACAGGTACATCTTTTCCTATTTAAGCTTTATTCCTTCAAACGGTTTTGAAAATCAATCCCGAGACATGTTCAGGAAATAATACTCGATGGCCACGAAATTTGAGAGAGACACGCTTTATACTGTGTTTCTGATGGAAACTCATAAGACATATTCACTTATTAAGGCCTCTGAGTCTTGTAGCAAACAAAATACAGTTCTTCACTTCGCCAAAGCTGCCATTTCCCAGACCTCCCCCGCCCCGCGCATGTTCTGTTCAGTTGATGTTCCAGTTAGTGTTTAGTGGAAGACTCTTAGCAGTGCCCTTGCATTGCATCTGAATTACTAATATCACAGAGTGGGGAGCTTTCGGGATTCTGGAAGTTAGTTCACACTTCTACTCAGTGAAGGAATAGTACACACCGTCAACCTTGAGAAATAGGCTGCTGGATTAGTGTGGAGTTTGACTTGTTAAAGAGCTTGTTTAATATTGGCAGTGCTGGCTTTCATACCCCTTTGGAACAAGTCTTTTCTCTTAAGACAAGTCCTGAAACATACAGCCTTCCTTCTCCATCGGACCTGCTTATTTTCACTCTTGTGTTCCACCCCATCACCTTATTTTCCTGGGGAGAGATGAGGGAAAGTGAACTTAGAAGAGTGTGTGTTGTCATTCAGTGGCTGGTGTGAGACGGTGCAGCCGGCTCTGCCCCTGGTTCCTGTCTTGGGCTGGCTGCATTTTGTGCCTTGGTTTCTCTGTTTCAAAATCGGCAGCTTCCATGTCTGAAAACTTGAGCGTTACTCCTGGGTACACGTGACGACAGCTGGAACCCTGTAACGCCAACGGTCTGTATACCAGAGTACGTGTGCCTAATGTACTAGGAGATATTTTTAGGTTTGTTTTTTTGTATCTATTGGCTTTTTGGACCTCCGAAGTTTTTTGGCCACATGATGTGATTTATTGGGGAAATATCTTTACCCTTTACTTCTCTAACTTTTCATGAACTCTGCTTAAGATTATTGACAGTTTTTGATGGCCTGGTTACAAAATGGAATGTATATAGTTTGTGAAGTGGTATATTTCTGAAAATTCAACATTGACCAATAAGCCAGTCTGTTATGGGCACCTGTATTGTATTTTATTACTCCAAGCAGTTTTACAATCAGCTGAATTCATCGAACACTTTAATGCATAAACAGATTGCACACACACCCCACCGCACCCCCAGGGTAGAAAGCTCCATTCATTACCAGAGCACCCTGTGTCCATCTGGGCACTCAGGCAGATACACAGGTGCGCCCTCCCCCAACCCCCTGACACCCTTTTGGGAACGGCCTTGGCTCCCAGCATAGGTGGTATGCTCAGCAGCCGGCCTCCCGCCAGTGCGCCCTCCGGGGCCTGCCCCAGCGGCAGAGAGCTGCCTACCCGCCACTCTCAGTGGCTGAGCAGGACGGGCCTGGCCCTGCAGCCCCAGTGCCCATGTAGGGACTGCGGCGCAGTTCACGCCCTCCTCTGCCCAGCCCTGCTTCCTCCCCTTCGTGTCACAGGCGTCATCCCTGAGAAGCTTCTTACCCCCACGCTGTGTCCCAGAACCTGCTCCAGACAGCCCAGCCCGAGACCCGCTGATCGGCCATTGCTGTCAGCATGGGACCCACCTCAGGACCGTGTCCTCATGTGCTTGCTTTAACGTTTCCCTTTAGGCTTAGTTTTAGATTTCTTTGCTGTAATACTAGTGATAAATCTGTAAGTATATAAATGTGAGGCTTTCTAGGCAGTATCAAAAATATAAAATAGGGTTATCCTCTTTAAACTTCTCAGTTAAGTAGATAAGGACATCAGAAATTTGGAGACCCCCGATCAACTGTGTAAGAATTTTGGGTACTCAGTGGGACAGCTAGAAAAAGGAAATGGGCAGTTTGAAAGCATGGGAGTCTAGTTTAGACTGCCTGAAGCAGTGGTCCAGGTGGTAAGAGGAAATGACCTTGAACGTTCCCATTGCCAGCACTTGAATGTGAAAGATGAGGGATGCAGCATAAAGGTAGTGCCAGGTGTCTGATTTGTGGGCGCTTAGGAAAGTGGAGTTGCCGCTTCACTCAGACGGGCAGCGCCGGCGGAGAAAGGGGCCTGGGGCCAGACCCTGAATGTGGTTTGAGCCTGTTGGGCTTGAGACATCAGGAGGAGACTGAGGCACTTGGATACGTGGACCGGCCTGGAGTCCAGAGAAGAAATCTGGGCTGGAGGTGCAATCCCCCTTCCGTAGGGGGTGAACTAAGCTGCTGGGGAAGGGGTGTCAGGCGGCAGTGCCAGCCCGAACCCCGATAACCATCGAGTGGGGTGTTGGCATGATCATCCCAAGGTAGATGAAATGAGAGTCAGATAATTTGCATACTGGTTGCTGAGTTGTTAAGTTTCTGTAAAACTTGGTGGAGTTCTTGTTAGACATTTTCGTATTCCACATTTGAACCTACCTATTCGAATGTATGACATAAAATACTTTCAGGATCAGGAACGGTGTTGTGGCCTCATAAACTGTTGCGTCTCATAGATTAAATGATAAATATTAGAGATGATTTCGGCTTCGGTAGTTCAGACTTAGTCCGAAAGCGTTGCCTGTGCCGTCAGTGACAGACAGCCGGAATGCCACTGAGGACGCAGGGTGCGCTGAGTTACTTGCTGGGGTGACGCCGACTTGCGTCAACAGGTTTCGGTGACCCATTGTTCCTGTTCTGGGTGCCATTTACCTCCCAACATTTCTTTCACGGCACCATTACAACAGTTCAGTGTTTCTTAATTCTGCACTAGAAATCCATGTTTAAAACCCTCCTCATTTTGACGTGAGGCACGTAGACGACCCTTAAAGTCAGTCTGCAGAGCTGCACATGGAGAGTCCGGGCTTCGCGCAGCGCGGCCCAGCCAAGGCCCTTTATGTACCCCGCCTCTGAAGCATTGGAAACTGTGTTTGGCGGTAGCTTCATACACTTAGAAATCCTAGCCAGTACCATTTGTTAAGCATTTACTGTGTTAAGTATTTTATATACATTATCTTAATTAAACTTCACAACTATTTAGGAAAATGGTTTGCCCCCATTTTGCAGACCTGGAAATCGAGATATAGTGTAGAAGTGAGACGTTAAGTAACGTCCCCAAGGCCATGTACCCAGTAGATGTGGAGTTCAGCTTCAAACCCAGGTCTCTGAATTCTAAGTACATTTAAAATTTTGCTACTTCTTGCCAAATTCCTTTCTAAAAAGGGTGTGACCATTTCCTTTCACCTTTAGCCTCACCAGCATTTGCATTTTGCCAAGTGCTAAGTGAAAAATTATTAAAATTCACAGATAACTAGGGAGATTGAATGATTTTTCCTATTTATTAGCTATTTGTGTTTTTCTTTCTGAGAATTTCCTATGTCTTTTTCCTTTGAGTTTGTCTTTCTAATTGTTGCACAGGTGAAGTAATAGAGTTGAAGCTTTGATACTTTTAAAAGACAAAGGCTCTGTGCTAGTTGTATGTACTGTTGCAGTTTTACCCAGATTTTCTCCTGAACGCTAATCATCCTGATGATTTTGAACTGAATGCCTAATTAAGCGTGTTTCTGTACACAGGTCATACAAGTTTCCACATAGAGAAATAGTCTCTGAGTTACAGCGGTGCATGCCGATGCCCCCAGACTGAGCATTCTACTAGTGTGTGGCAGGCACCCTACTACCCTCCCTGAGATGCTGAGAAGGGGTTAACTAACTTCCTTCCTTTCTTCTTCAGGTTTGCCTGCAACGAGATTTCATTCCCTACAGTGAAAGGACATCCTTCTGAGCTGCTGTGAAGAAACTTGGAATGATACTGTACATTTTCATCTAATGGAGAATTAGCTGTACCTTAAGTAAGGATTGCTGCACTGGACAACCTCAGAACACTGCTCACAATGTCATCAAACCGGAGTCAGAACCCTCACGGGCTGAAACAGATCGGCCTTGACCAGATCTGGGACGACCTCCGAGCTGGGATCCAACAGGTGTACACCCGACAGAGCATGGCCAAGTCCAGATACATGGAACTCTACACGTATCCTCCTGCCACGCTGAGGCTTATGTGCGTCGAGTGTGATTGCTTACCAGTAGGATCTGTGAATTATTAGAAGCTTTGCTTCATGTTTTCTCTTTCCAGTTCATCCTGTGATAGAATTACAAGTTATTTTTAGCTTTAAAAATTAACTCATTTACTCTTTGGAAGTTTTTTGAACAGAGGTGAGATTGGCTGGTTGGTAGTCTGAAGCAGTGCTGTTCGGTCCAGTAGCCACTGGCCACACATGGCTATCTACACCTGAAATCATTACAATGAAGTAATTAAAAATTTAGTTCTTAAGCCGCAGTAGCCCTATTTCAAGTACTCAGTAGGTAACAGGCCACCACTGTCACTGCAGAAAGTTCTGCAGGGCAGCCTTCGTGCTGTGGGGCAGAGCCTAGCAGTTGCATCCGAAATGGCCTGGTCCACAAAGCTGCAAGTATTTTCTAGCTGGCCCTTGGTGGGAAAAATTCACTGACCCCCATCTAAAGGGTTACCGCCTAGAGCCAAAGTTTTCCTTTATGGCCCTGGTTGCAAAATTGGTATTAAAAAAGGATTTCTGTCATTGATTATGTGGGTCCAAGGTGTGTGGAAGGGACTGCTGTGCCGCGGCGGTGCTGAGGGGGGCCATTCGGAGCGCCTTTCTCTGTATACTGGGAGACCACCGTTTAACTTGTAGCTTCTCATTTCCTTTCAAGTAGAAGAATTCAGAGTTCAAGCTAACTCACTAGAGAGCAGATTGCTACTAACTCACCAGTTCTAGGAGTTTCAAGTTGCTGAGTCAATGGATGTTTAAGTTTAAATCTTTAATACATATCAGTGATTGTCAAACTTGATTACGTGATATTCCAGTATACCCTCAACTAAGCTAACATTTTAGAATCTTAAAAAAATTAACATTAATTTAAAATATATGAAATTGTTTATCTCTAAATTTCAGTTTTATTGTAGGTGTGTATGCACCTATGCTATAGAATACTTGAAAAAAAAACCAACAGCTTTATTGAGTATAATTTGCATACCATAGATTTCACCCTTTTTTAAAGTGCAGCAGGTTTTGGTATATTCAGAGTTCTGCAACCATAACCACTATCTAATTTTAGAAAATTTTTTTTTTTTTTTTAAAGATTTTATTGAGGAATTGGTGGAGGGGAACAGCGTTGGGGAATCGGGGAAGGGGAACAGACAAGTTGCCGTCTTCTTGTTCTTCAGTTTAGTTGCGGAGGATGTTGCTTCACTGTTGGTATCGTCATTGCACTCTTCCCGGATGAGGCAGATCGGTCGCTGGCCTCTGGATGTCGCTCATCGCAGCTATTGGCAGCTCACGCTTGGCTGCCAGCTGCTCACGCTAGCTGCGGGCCATTCACTGCAGTCTATGGCAGCCCACTGCAGCAGGGGCTGCAGCCCACACCATCACCGGGGCTCGCACAGCCCAGCTCCAGGTGGAGCTGTTGTTAGCTGTAGAGGGCAGTGTCACTGGCCCTCATGTGGGATCCGAACCGGGGCCGCTGGCATCCCAAAACCAGCGCTTAACCAATGCACCACTCGGCCGGCCCTAATTTTAGAAAATTTTTATTGCACTCCCCCTCCCCCTGAAGAACACTTGTACCCATTAATGAATTTTTCTCTTCATTCTCTCCTCCCCCCATCTCTAGCAACCACTGACCTACTGTTTGTCCCTATAGATTTGCTGTTCTCACATTTTGCAGAAAAGGAATCTCACAGGGCGTGGCCTCTCCTGATTGTCTTTTTCACTTCGGGTAATGTTTTCAGGCTTCATCCTTGCTGTAGCACGTGTCAGTACATCATTCCTTCTTATGGCTGAATTGTGGGTTACCCAGCGTTTTGTTTATCCATTCACCAATGAAGGATATCTGGGTTGTTTCCACTTTGGGGCTCTTAGGAATGATGTGGCTGTTAACAACTACTGTGTATGCATTTTTCTGAGGACATGTTTTTTCAGTTGTCTTGGGTATATACATAGGAGTGGAATTGCTGGGTCATGTGAGCCATTTTTATGCATAGAGCACTTTTACGCAGGATATAATCATTGTAAACGACAGGATATTGCACTGAAGAGGGTTGTGGCTTGCTAGATATGGCGATTTTTTAAAAAATTCTTGTAAGTAATAGAGCTGAAGATGGTGATTCCAGTAATGAGACAAGGTACTTGGTTAGATTTCTGGTTTGCAAAAAAAAAAACGGGAGCACTAGTGGAGAGACTAAGGAAATTTGTTTACTGATATATCTCTGGGGAACTTCTTTTTTTTTAAAGATTTTATTGGGAAATTGAGGGAGGGGAACAGCATTGGGGAATCGGGGAAGGGGAACACACACAAGTTGCGATCCTGTTTGTTCTTCAGTCTAGTTGTGGAGGATGTCGCTTCACTGGCCCATGTTGGTATTATCATTGCGCTCTTCCCGGGTGAGGCAGATTGGTCACTAGCCATTGGATGGCTGCTCACAGCAGCTCATGGAATGCGCACGCCAGCTGCCAGCCAACCCCACTGCAGCCTACGCTGTCACCAGCAACTCACGGCAGCCCAACTCTAGGTCGAGCTGTTGTTCACCATATTAGCTGTAGAGGGCGCAGCGTCACTGGCCCGCTATGTGGGATCCGAACCTACTGCCCAGAGCTGACATGCCAAGCCAACTCCTAACCAGCGTGCCACTCTGCCGGCCCTCTGGGGAATTACTTTTTTTTTTTTTTTTTGAGGGCAGTGTCACTGGCCTTCGTATGTGGGACCCGAACCGGGGCCCTGGCTTCCTAAACCAGTGCTTAACCACCGTGCCACTCGGCCGGCCCTGGGGAATTTCTTAATATGTAATTTTTGACTGAATCAGATTGGTCTTTTGCCCAATAAGATGTTTTGCTCTTACAATTCTAAGAAAGTAGAGACTGCTTGAAGCAGTTACTGAATACTTTTATTCTACAAATAATTAGAATTTGTAGTTGTTCAGATACCTGCAATTTTAATTATTTTAGGAATGCTTCTCTTAATTCAAGTATTATTCTAACTTGGTCTGAGACGATAACAACCTCATACATTTATTGAGAGTAGAGAACCTGACTTTAATTCTTTAGATATTATTTATGAACTCACTGCTATAGTTTGAGTCCTGTGTATCATCATACATCATATTTAGGGCTTCTTTCTCCAGGAGAGTTGGTGGCAGTAACCCTCCTGTTGGGGTCAGAAACCTGGTGTCAGAAAGCTCAAGTAACTTGCCTAATTGCCATAGCAACCACTGATAAATGGTGATGCTGGAACCAAAACTCTTACTAGTCTGAAGCTAGAAACTGCCTTTGTTGCTGTGTGGCCTTCGAGTTTTGTATTTAAGTGAATCACATGTCTTACAGTATTTTTTGTGCTTTCCTTATAAAATTGCAAGGAGTGTTTTGACCAACTCTTAATATATTAACTCTTAGGATACAGATGAAGCAGTAGAATATCTACTTGTATTTATTAATTTAATTATTGAAAATCATAAAAGTATACTTCTCCTTACCTGCATTTTCAATATCAGTGTTATTGTTATAAGTAGAAGAGCTTTGAGTCATCTGACACATTTTTCTAGAGCACACCTTCACTTCCATTGAAGTCATTTAAGATACAGTACTTTTTGAAACTATGTTGCCATTACTGCAGTTTTATCCAGCCTCAGCTTGCATGACAATCTTTTTAAAAAGTTTTCTCTTATGGGTGTGCGTTCAGCCTCCCATGGAACCACTTAACTGGATCGCCCTTTAAAATGGCCTCCTCCAGTGACACCTGACATGTGGGATTGGGAGGTTATGTTTCAAGTGAGAAGGAGCTTTGGACCCTGGGAAGAAGGGGTAGACTGCATGTCACCATTCTAGTGTCACTCTTCAAAGTTAGACCTGCCTCGTCTGGAGGGGGTGAAGAAATGTTGAGAAAGGGAGGGGAGGGAGAACTGGTTGAGAGAAGAAGGAGGCACTTTTTCTTCCCATAAATCTTGCTAGTAGCTCACAGCTAGATTTTTACCCTTTGTTTATCCTGGAGACACATGTGACATGTTTTCTAGAGGGAGTAACCTACTTCTGGATGTGTAAAACAAATATTCTTAGAGCCTTTAGGAACCTCTGGCATTTGTGGTCGCTATCATAGAAGGTAGGTCATTATACTGCAGAGAAACATTTTTCTTGATTTTTTAACTCAGAATGGCAAAGGAAAGAGAAGGGAATTTGGGGAAAGAAAAAAAGGTCCCAGAGCATCTGCAATCAGAAAGATCTAGTTCAGTTAACTTTGTCTCCAGCCACTTCTCAAAGGCTTCATTTTTCTTCTAAAGCTTTAGCCTTAAGTCCTGGCTCTCTGCTGTCTGTCTGTCTGTCTGTTCAGCCCTTCTGTTCAGTTCCAATTTCCTGTGATGTCTCACATCTGTAATATGCAATAATTATTATGCAATAACAATGCAATAACTATTTTTCTTTTGCAGTAAAATACAGGATCACATTCTATGCAGGTGGATAAATAATAGTAGGTTTCCTTTCTTTGGACTTGAAATAGGTAATGAAATTTGTTTCAGTTTATTGACACCACTGTATTTCCAACGTCATGCCTTGCCCAGGACAGACGTGGGTCCTGCAGAGGAGGAGCAGACATTGCAGCTCAGTGTGAGGCCCCTGGGCACAGCCAAGGCAGCCAGGCTGACCCCGTCCAGACCCCAGGCCTCTGGTTGGGCTTGCTCGGTCTTTGCAAAGCCCCAGATCTGCGTGACCCTTGCTTCCAGGTCAAAATTCTTTTTGTGTGTGTGTGGTAATTATACACCTCAAATCATAATTTTAGCTCTCTTGGAGTCAATTTGGACTTCTTTATTGATGTCTCTTTTTTTCTGTTTGCCTGCATAAGTTCTCATAAGCTTTGCAGTTTCTGTTTTTCTCCCTGTAGCCTGTGGGATGAATTAGTTTATTCTGTTTTCTTAGCCTGTTTTTTCAAAGTCTTATTTTCCCCCGTCCAGTACACTAAGGGCCCCTTTCGTGTTTCCTAGTGCTGTGGCTTCCCTCTCAGAAAGTTACAGCATCAGCACATTCAGAGTTCATCCCTGACCTTCGTCCCGATGGTCTGGGGTGGGGGTTCAGGGCACTGGGGTGGGGCCTTGTTCCCCTGGAGCCAGCCTGCTGAGCCCTGGCAGCCTGCAGCTTGTGCCCGGCAGGGACGACATGCCAGGGCTTGCTGCTCCTGCCGCTGCCCCGCACCTGCCCGCTGGGCAGTCCTGGCGCGGCTGCTGCTGCCACTCTTCTCAGGCCCACATGCTTTGCCCCTCGGTAGCTCTTGCTAGGAGCTGTGGGTGCTGTGAACCCCCCAGCACACCCTCGACTTTAGAAAAAAAATGTGTGAACCACCATTTTCGTAGGTATTGGGCTTGTGGATGATTTTTTAACAATGATCTAATGTCAGGGCCGGCTGAGTGGCGCGGTGGTTAAGCGCTGGCTTGGGAAGCCAGCGGCCCCGGTTCAGTCCCACATATGAGGGCCAATGACACTGCCCTCAAAAAAAAAGATCTGATGTGCTTTCTAGATTTGGGTGTAGAACATGCATTTTAAAATACAGTCCATTCGTTTTTATTAGTTTTCCTTTTGCAGATATAAGTTCTCTACATCTTTCACTACTGACCTGGTACTGTTAAAAATAGTTCCTAGGATTGAGAAACTGTATTTGTCTTCGAGAGAGAATCCACAGAAGTTGCAATTATATTGCATAGTTACCTCGAGATGTGATTTTTTGTTTTTATTAGTATGAATATGGTATGTCCAGCTTTTTCCTTCTACTTTGATTCATGGTGTACGAGTGTATGTGCTTAGAGCACTTTGAGTATTTTCAAACAAATTTTATAGTTAATCAGTCGCAGGCAGTCTTTGGCTTTTGAAATATGCTATTCGATATGGATTTCTTTGCTTTGTATGGAATGTTCCCTATGTTCCCTTTCAGATTCCTATCTAACCATAGCCTCATTCTTTTATAATTTCACAGACAGACTGTAAAGAACGGTGGATGAGCCTGCTGCCCTTGCGATGTGTACGGGGTGGGGGGGCATGTGAAGATAGGAAGTGTTTGTAGTTTAACTTCTAGATAAAGTCTTTCCAAATGATTTTTAATACAAGTTGTTTAGATTTCCACCATACGTTCCAGTTGGGTAAGAAGTGGTAGTGGAAATGATTCTGTTCTCTGTAGTTTTGCTCCTTTAATTGAATTGACTTTCCTATTAGAAAATGGAAATGGTTTGAGTTTAGGACTAGTATCTGAAGGTCGCAAATGTGTGTGCCTTAGATGCAAGGCGCAGTGCTGGGGGGCGACCACATGGGAGACGTCTGTCTGACCCTGCAGTGGGTACCATGACCACTTATGTCACGGTTAGGTATGCGGCCACTTCCACAGCAGGTACCAGAGGCAGGGAAGGCGCTCAGGAACTGTCTGCAGAAGATGCACATGTAGCTTAGCCTGAGACCTCTTTGCACCTGATGTGACCCCTTTCCTGGTGACTTGTCCCTACCAACCATACAAAAGGTATGCCTTGGCAAATGACTAAACAGATCTAGGGTGACAGGAGAGGTATGTGGCCTATTTCAGAAGCAGCACCAGACTTGGCTCTTGGCTCTGTAACATGACAGCCGCACCATGTCACCATCCCTGCCTGCAGTTAGAGACCTGGTCAGGCACTGGAGAGGCCCGGACTCTCTGCCTTTGTCTATGTTGCCAAAGAAACTCTTCCAGGGAACCTTTTGAAAAGAACCTCCAAGTTTTAAAAGTCAAATGTGTGGGTTTGCTAGACTCGGTCTGTCTTAGTATAAACCAGCTAACACATTGACTCCTGGATGAAGCTTCTGTTTTACTGCCTTTCAGATTTTTACCTCTTGATGGTTTTTCTTTTCTGTATTTCCTCTTACTTCCTATATTTTCCTATATTTAACTTTTCCTCTTAATCTATTTCAATTGTTCTGCTTAAAAAATAATTTTAGATGTGACCATTTTCTTCCAAATTTCTACGTCATATTTATTTAGTTTATATACTCATCCTGTAAATGATTTAGTAACTCGTAATCGTGCACGTGTTGGAATGGCGGGTAGCAAGTATGGGGGTGCAACAGGAGCCCCATTTCATACAGAGAGCAGCTGGGAGCCTGAGGCCTGGAGTCTCCCCACAGTGGACAAAGCCACACCCAGTAATTCAGGACCCCGTCTATTTCGGAGTCCTGTGAACCTGGATATTTTCCCCCGCCCTGGAGACACGGAAATACTCTAGTGGCGCCTTTTCCTCAGGCCTCACCCCAGTGACATGAGAGGGAGGACTGTGTTCCTGGACAGATGGCTTCTCTCTGGCAGCTTTGATACTCATTAAGAATCAGCTCTTTGGGCCGGCCAAGTGGTGCGTTGGTTAAGAGCTGGCTTGGAATGCCAGCAGCCCCGGTTCAGATCCCACATATGAAGGTCAGTGACACTGCCCTCTACAGCTAAGATGGTGAACAACAGCTCCACCTGGAGCTGGGCTGTGTGAGTCCTGGAGACGGTGTAGGCTGCAGCCCCTGCTGCAGTGGGCTGCCATGGGCTACAGTGAGTGGCCGGCAGCCAGCGTGAGCTGCCAATAGCTGCTGTGAGCAGCCCTCCAGAGGCCGGCGACCGATCTGCCTCACCCAAGAGCGCAGTGACGATACCAACATGGGCCAGTGAAGCAACGTCCTTGGCAACTAGACTAAAGAACAATATGACAGCAACTTGTCTGTTCCCCTTCCCTGGTTCCCCAACGCTGTTCCCCTCCCTCAATTCCCCAGTTTAAAAAATCTTAAAAAAAAGAATCAGCTTTTTCTTTCCTGATAACATTTCCCCATGTAGCATAGTTGATTTAAGGCTAAGACTGAAAAAATACCGAGTAAAGACCGTGTATTCAGCACTCCATTAGGCCCTTCCAGCCGGGCGGGCTGTGGCTCCTGCCTTCCGCTGACTCAGCCTGGGTTGACAGTACCCAGTTGGCGCCATCGTCCTGGAAAAGGGGGTTCACGACCCCCTCGGAAGTGCATACCTGTTTGTGTATGAGCTTGTGTCTGCTTCCTCTTCAAGAAACAGCAAGTATGGGTCCCCCAGGCCAGCATTTCACACGAGACTTCAGCTTTAGGCTGATCTCTTCCCCAACAGGACATGGCTACTCATGTGGATTAAAACTATTTGCAGGAAAAACTACACGAATCAAGATTAGATCCATTTTAGGACTTCTTAAAATGTAATTTTTTGGGCCGGCCGAGTGGCGCGGTGGTTAAGCGCTGGCCTGGGAAGCCAGCGGCCCCGGTTCGGTCCCACATATGAGAGCCAGTGACACTACCCTCAAAAAAAAAAAAAAAAAAAAAAAATGTAATTTTTGGTTTTTTTTTTAAAAAACATAAGTAATCCTGTTATAAAATTTTAGAAGTCCAAAAAAGCACACAGTGTGACAAATGCACATCCTTTCCATCATGTTTCATCCGCATCTCAGCCACCCAGGCAGTCCCTGTAGCTGCTTGCTTGGGTATATCTGTGTATGTGTTTACCTACAGATGCATACATACATACAATGAATGTATGTAACTTAAAGGTAACTTTCAACATAGAAACTTCCCAAGTGCAAGTAAATGTGTATCTGTAGGGTTTTATATATATATATAATATATATATACACACACACACACACACAAATTCATAGTTAGTCTGTTTCAGTAAATTTTAGGATTCTGACATGGATGTTGTAATTTTGGATCCTATTTTCCTGTTAGGTATTCATTCTGACTTAGTTTTATTTTTCTGCTATGTTTTAGGTATTCTGATAAGCTCTCTCAAATGCCTACTGAATGAAGTGGAGGGTGTGTGCATGTGTGTAATGGAATATTTGTGATGGGAAATGTTGATGGTCTCATTTTATTAGGAAATACATGATGGGTGGTGCAGACAGGTAATATTGCAGAGGATGATGGGTGGTGCAGATGGTAATATTGCAGAGGATGTGCTGACAGGCCGGAAAAGGTGGGTATGAAAGTGGGAAGTAACACTTTTAGAGGACGTCGCTTTGGCTGACTTGAGTACAGACTGTAGTAAGAATGACTGAATGAGTTGGTTAGTTTAACTGTCTTGGATAATGGATGATGCAGGTTGTGGTGAATCTTGAAATCCAGGTAAATGACTGTACATTGTTGTTTTTAGTCTTTTTTTAAGGTGTTGTAGGTCCATAGAGGTGGATATATGACTTGAGAATTAATGACTTGATATAAACAGATTTTAGGAGGATTAATCTGGAAACCAAATGGGGTTTAAAAAGGAAAGAGATCAAAGGAAAGAAGTGACTAGATCTTAGTAATCCAAGTGTGACGTGTAACTTCTGGAGCAAGATAGTGGCGACAGACATAGAATACAAAACAGAGCGATTACTGGGTTTCTGGTTAAAGATGAAATTTATGTTTTGACTTTCCCATTTGTGACATTACTAAAACGACAGTAAAGTAATTTTTAATCAGAAAAGACAAAGAATGGAAAAGAACAGACATTATAGATGAGAATTCAATTTTTTTTTGAAAGATGGAAAGCAGGTGGAGGCAGGGTACTAATCACCAGGGTATAAGAAGCCTCAATTTAGAAGGTACTTGGAGGAGGACAATACAGCCACGGGCCCCGCAGGCCTAGAGAAGCTTAGGGCCTGACGGCTTGGGTTTGGCAGGAGGTAGAGGTGCAGCCCGGGCAGCGCCCTGGAGATGAAGGATGGATTCAGACTGCAAAACCAAGAGCCCGGCACCTTCCTCTATTCTCAAGGACAGAACACTTGCAGCCAGGAACCTCCGTTCTAGACAGACTGGTTGCTTGTATTTAGGACATACTGCATGGGACCGTCTCAGAAATTTGGGGAAAGGAGGCATAGCAGAGGTTGGCAGAAATAGGAAACACAACAGTGGTTATGATAGAAAGCATTTAGAGTGATGGGAACCCCCCGCCCCCATTCCATATCAAAATACTGATGGTGCTGCTGGACCCAAATAGTTCTTTGGAAAAACTGAACAGCCCTGAAAAATAAATCCATTTATTGACATGGGAGGTTACGTCAGGGAAATGGCCAGCTCCCAAGTAAGTCCCCAAAACTGGCCCACCAGTCCCATTCAGGCCAGTGGTGTTTCCTGTTGGTTTTTTAGTGCCTTATCACTAAGGATTAATAATTGTGTGAAAGAACAATAAACAAACATAAAAAGTAATAATACAGGGAACAGAAGAAAATGCTTTAAACATTAACATTGTCTGATATGAGAAGCTTCTAATTAACAACAGTAAATTAGGAACAGGATACTATGAGAAACCTCACACTTGAAATGGTAACACAGACTTAAAAAGTAATAGAAGAGCTAGAAGAAGGCTTGCAAGTAAATGAAAAGGGCAAGAAGTTTTTGAGACTGAGGAGTAACCCAGGAAGCCTAGTATCTGATGGTTAAGAATTCTAGAGAAAACCGGCAGATTCGTAAAGTTTATAGTATTGTATAGAGAATATAAAATTATTTCCCGTAACTGAAGATGCTAAATCTCTAGTGCCCAGGATGAGGAAGAAAAGGATTGATTCCAGGAACAAAGTCTCGAAATTTCTGTGCACGAGAAATGAAGAGTGATCCAAAGCCTATGGATGAAGTGAAGAGGGCCAGGCTCCAGGGTCAGGATTAGTACCGCCCAGCACTAGGGAGCAGCCAGTTCTCCTCGGGAGACGGAGCTACTGCGGTGTTTGCCAGAATTAACACCATGGGTGTGATGAGTGAAACCCGGCCCTGAGTGACTAACAGGCATATAGGGCATGTCCAAAGCCCCGAGCTCTCATCATGAAGAGGCACCGTTAAGGAGATCAGCATCACTGATGGAATAGCTGGAGTTTGACCACCTGTCTCTCACGATTAGCCCGTCACATAATTAGCCAAGAGCCACCGATACAGTAAGTCTTAATGAGAGAACCAGAGTTGTGCACAAGCTTTTGTTCAGCAGTTGCATAAATGACTGGTTGTGTATCTTTGCTCTTGGTTTTAGATAGTAAAGCATTTATAATTGTCTTTGGCTGATGACATTAGAGGTGTGAGTGTTTATGTTTTGTTTTGAAGGTTATTACATTTTATTTTGTCTTCGAATTTTCAGCCTGTTATAAAAAACTTCAAACATGCAGAAAAGTTAAAAGAATTTATAGCGAATACCCATATCATATCATTGATGTTTTATTGTACTTGCTTAATCATATATCTGTCTGTCCTGAGTCCATCTCTCCCTCCCTCCGTCTTCGATACATTTCTGAGTAAGTTGTAGGCATCAATCCGCCTCTCCCTAAATGCTTAGGCATGAATGTCCATTCGAGTTTGATATTTGTTTGTAGTTTCCATTAGAGACATTTTGACGAGCGCATCTGCCTGTACTACCCAAAGCTATACCAAGATCGAGAATATTAGTATCCCCACAGGAAGTTCTTTCATGCTTCTCTGTCAATCTTTGCCTCCCCTAAGGCCACCACCATAGATTAGTTTGGCCTGTCCTAGAACTTCACCTAAAGAAAAGTATGGATTATGTACCCCTTTGGGTAAGGCTGCTTCAGCTCAGGATGCTTTTGAGTTTTATTTCTGTCACTGCAAGTATTAGTAGTTTTTCCCTCATTGTTGCTGAGTGATATTCTGTTGTATGAATACGGCAGTTTGTTTTGTTTTGTTTTGTTTTGTTTTTAAAGATTTTATTGGGGAATTGGTGGAGGGGAACAGCGTTGGGGAATCGGGGAAGGGGAACAGACAAGTTGCTGTCTTCTTGTTCTTCAGTTTAGTTGCGGAGGATGTTGCTTCACTGTTGGTATCGTCATTGCGCTCTTCCCGGATGAGGCAGATCGGTCGCTGGCCTCTGAATGTCGCTCATCGCGGCTATTGGCAGCTCACGCTTGGCTGCCAGCTGCTCACGCTGGCTGCGGGCCACTCACTGCAGCCGGCTGCAGCCCACACCATCACCGGGGCTCGCACAGCCCAGCTCCAGGTGGAGCTGTTGTTAGCTGTAGAGGGCAGTGTCACTGGCCCTCATGTGGGATCCGAACCGGGGCCGCTGGCATCCCAAAACCAGCGCTTAACCAATGCGCCACTCGGCCGGCCCTCTTAATTTTTTTTTTTTTTTTAGCTGAGCCATCCTGCCACCTATTGGCAGCTCATCGGCAACTCAGCTCGGGCTGGCCTCAAACAGCTGTTGCTCAGAGCTCAGCTCGCACTGTTGAGCGAGCTCTTAACCAACTGAGCCACTCGGCCGGCCCTCGAATACGGCAGTTTTTTAATTCTGTCTTCTAATGATAGACATCTGGGCTTGTTCCAGTTTTGGACTATAATAAAGCTACTATGAACGTCCAAGTGCAGATCTTCTTGTGGGCATAATGTTTTCATATCTCTTGGGTAAAAAGAATACATAGCAGTGGGATTGCTGCATTGTATGGTAATTGTATGTTTAACTTTATAAGAAACTGACTATGTTTCAAAGTGCCATACCATTTTGCATTCATATAAACAATGTTTGAGAAAAGTTCTAGTGTCCCAATTTTACCAACACTTGGTAGGTCAGTCTTTTTAGTTTTAGCCATTTTTGTGGTGTGTGGTTATATCTCATGGTTTCAGTTTGCATTTCCGTAATGATTAATGATATTGAGTCCCTTTTCACATGCTGGTTGATTATTTGAATGTCTTCTATTATTAAGTATCTGAGTCTTGGGTTTTTTTGTGTAAATATGCCTTTTATTGTTGAGTTGTATGAGTTTATTAAGGATACCATTGTTTGTCCACTATGTCTCCCTAGTATTGTCTCCCAGTCTGTTCTTCTTAATGGTGTCTTTGGATGAGCAGATATTTTTTATTTTGAGGAAACCTACTTTGTTTTATTTTTCTTTCACAGTCATTGTCTTCAGTGACCTGTAAGAAACCTTTGCCTAGGTCACAAAGATACTGTATTGTCTTCTGAAAGCTTTATGGTTTGGGCTTTTGCATTTTGGTCTGTGATCCATCTTGAGTTCATTTTGTGTATGGTGTGAGGCAGGGCTTCAGGTTAACCCTTACCCCACTAAGCTGTCCAGTTATTACAGCATCATTTGTTGAAAAGACTTTTCCCTAATGGGTTGCTTTGGTAACTTTGTTAAAATTAAACGACAATATAAGTGGTTTTGTTTCTAGAATTGTTTCATTGATTGATATATACCTGTCCAAAAGAAACAGTATATTAATTTGATTTTTTTGTATTTTTATAAAGTATTTTTGTATCTATGTTTATGTGGAATATTGTTTGGTGCTTTCATTTTTTGTGATTTCTTAATTACGTAGCATTATGAAAACTCTTGAAGTCAGGTAGTATAAGTCTTCCAAATTTGTTTTCTTCCCCACCCCCAAGATTATTTTGACAATTCTAGATCCTCTGCATTTCTCTATAAATTTTATTTTCAGCTTGTCAATTTCTATCCTAAAAACTGCTAGGATTACAATTGGGATTGCATTGATTTTTTTTGTTTGTTTTATAACAATTTTATTGAGATATAATTCACGTGCCATAGAATTCATCTGTTTAAAGTGTACATGTCAGTGGTTTTTAGTATATTCAAAGGTATGTTCAACGATCACTACATTCAATTTTAGAGCAGTAATATCAAAAAGAAGCACTGGGGCCGGCCGAGTGGCGCATTGGTTAAGCGCTGGTTTTGGGATGCCAGCGGCCCCGGTTCGGATCCCGCATGAGGGCCAGTGACACTGCCCTCTACAGCTAACAACAGCTCCACCTGGAGCTGGGCTGTGCGAGCCCCGGTGATGGTGTGGGCTGCAGCTCCTGCTGCAGTGGGCTGCCATAGGCTACAGTGAGTGGCCCGCAGCCAGCGTGAGCGGCTGGCAGCCAAGCGTGAGCTGCCAATAGCCGCGATGAGCGACATCCAGAGGCCAGCGACCGATCTGCCTCATCCAGGAAGAGCGCAATGACGATACCAACAGTGAAGCAACATTCTCCGCAACTAAACTGAAGAACAAGAAGACAGCAACTTGTCTGTTCCCCTTCCCCGATTCCCCAACGATGTTCCCCTCCACCAAATCCCCAATAAAATCTTAAAAAAAAAAAAAAAAGAAGCACTGTACCCTTTAATTATCACAACCTTACTCCCCCTACCCCTTACTAATCTACTTTCTATAGATTTATCTGTTCTGAACATTTTATATAAGCATATAATATGTGGTGGTAAGGACTGACTGTGTACCCCCAAAATGTATGTGTTGAAGCTCTAAGCCCAATTTTATAGTATTGGAAGATGGGGCCTTTGAGGGAATAATTAAGATTAAATGAGGTCCTATAGGACTGGTGTCCTTATAAGAAGAGATACCAGAGAGCTCTCTCTAAGGATACAGGGAGAAGGCAGCCATTTGCAGGTCAGGAAGAGAGTGCTCCCCAGAAACCAACCCTGCTATCACCTTGATCTTGGACTTCTATCCTCCAGAACTAGGCAGTGTTGTGATGGTTTGCTAGGTAAGTATTTATACATTTCCGTGATAATTTCTCCATGTAAATGCTTATGAGTATAATTGATGTATCAAAAAGAATGTAATTTAAGGCTTTTTAATATTTTTAAATTTTATTCCAGAAAAATTGTTTAAGAGTATACTCTGACCCTAGTGGATAGAATCTCCCATTTTCCTGTACTTTGTCTCTCGTTGGGTTTCATTGTTTTCTTAAAGACCCTTGTTAATTTCATAGCTGGAGATTAATATATTGCCAAATAACAGAGGTCAGGCTCAACTAGATAACCAAAAAAAATTTCCTGGAACCAAACATCTAGAACTGGGTGCCAGATAAAAATCAGGAGCCTCTGTGTGGTAGCTTTTAGGGACTTGGACAAGAGGCGGACGGGAGAATGGCGGCCACACAGAAAAGGAAGCGCAAAGCCTGTGCCTGGGCAAGTAGTGGGGGTGGTGCTGGCGTTTCCATGGAAATCTTCAGTGAAGAGCTGAACTGGAAAACAAAATAATTGAGCCACTCTCCCAGGGAGGCAACTAAGAAAGTATTTGAGCTGAGTTCTGGATATGAGGAATGTGGGGAAAGGCTGTCGAGAATTTGTCACCTTGGCTGTGTTTGGGGTTTGAGGTTATACTAAGCCAAGCTTGTTGCAGGATTTCCTCAAGCAGAAATTAATGTGAAAACCCCACTGGAAATGAGTTTACAAAAAAAAAAAGTGGAGGAGCGAGCCCACTGGAGCAAGGCAGCACGTAAGAACGGACGGCAGACGTGGGGCTGTCTTAAGGATCGCTAAAGAAGCTTTAGTGAGTGCCCCGAATATGTTAAAAACAGTTGGGGATGGAAATGAATCAAAAATATAAAGGAATCAAACTATGGGAAAGACGACAGATTTTTAAAAGCAACAGGGAAATTCTACAAATGTAAAATAAAAAAGTAAACAGCAGATTTGACACAGATTTACCCAGATGGTAGATAAGAAAAATTAGGTTTGAACAAAGATAAATCCATGGCAAATAACTGAAGATATAAATTGAGATATGGAATGTGATGTGAAAATGTCCAACATACATATAGTAGAAAAGCTAGGAGAAAATAGAAAGGGGATTGGAAATATTTGAAGAGGAGATAATCTGAGAATTTACCAGAATTGGTGAAAGGCAAAATATGCATGTCAAATTTTAAAGTAACCATTATAAGAATACAAATAAAATGTATAACTCCAACATAATAAAATAACTACAGTGAAACAGGGAATATTGACCCAGTGGAAGGGAAAAAGGGAAAAAAAAATGCATAGAAAAAAAAATACTTAGAATAGAAAATGCAAAATAAGATGATAGAAGTTAATCCAAATAGCAATTAAAACAGTATGATAATCTTAAAACCAAACTTGCCCTTCAGAAACTGTCAAACTCAATCTTTTTGTAAAACGAATTTTCCTGTGGTGATGTGCATACACAGCAAAACACTGTGGCATAGAAGTTGACAGTAAAGAGGTAGAATATATTTGAGGAAAATTCCAACCATAAAATAGGAATAACTATATTAATATCAGAAATAGATTTCTAAGGTACTATTGTTAGGAATAGACATGATTACTTCCTAATGATAAAAAGAACAAGTCACTAGGAATATAATTCCAAATTTGTGTGCTCCTTAACAGGGCCTCCAAAGTATATGACAGATATTGTGGAGAATTGTAAAAGAAATTGACAAATCCATAATTAGATAGGGAGATTTCAGTAATTAATAAACAGACAAATCACCAACAATATAGAAGATTGAAAAACAAAGCTGACCAGCTTCCTCTAAAAGGTCCCTTTGTCCAACCAACAGAGAGTAGACATTCTTTTCAAGCACATGCAATGAAAATCACATTCAATTATGTCTCATCACATTTTTTTTTTTTTTTTTTAAGATTTAATTGGGGAAGGGAAACAGACAAGTTGCTGTCCTTTTGTTCCTCAGTCTAGTTGCGGAGGACGTTGCTTCACTGGACCATGTTGGTATCCTCATTGCGCTCTTCCGAATGAGGCAGATCAGTCGCCGGCCTCTGGACGGCCGCTCACAGAGACTATTGGCAGCTCACGCTGGCTGCCGGCCACTCACTGTAGCCCATGGCAGCCCACTGCAGCAGGGGCTGCAGCCCACACAATCGCCAGGGCTCGCACAGCCCAGCTCCAGGTGGAGCTGTTGTTAGCTGTAGAGGGCAGCGTCACTGGCCCTCCTATGTGGGATCCGAACCGGGGCCGCTGGCATCCCAAAACCAGCACTTAACCAATGCGCCACTGGGCTGGCCCTGTCTCATCACATTTTAAACAAACTGTATCAGAAAGATAACATTCTCTGATTATTTTTAGAATGTAATTAAAGGGTTTTTTTAAGGTAAAAAATTACTTTGTAAATCTAAAAAATTCTAAATAACTTATTAATCAAGAGACCTAATTAATATGGAAAAAATATGTAACCAAATAAAAAAGCACATATTAGGCCTTGATGTGGAGCAGAAAATCAGTAGTTTTCAATGCTTATTATTAAAAAGAACAGAGAATTGACAGAGCTAATCAACCAAAACAAGGATTTACAGAGAGCAAATATAAAGAAAGAAGTAAATTAAAAAGTACAGAAATGAAATATGTAGTAATGAAAATCAATAAATCCCAAACTGGTTATTTCAAAAGACTAATAGACAAGCCTCTGGCAAAATTAATCGAATACTGAACTACTGGGCAGTATACTTGAAAACTTCATCAAAAGACAGTTTTCTAGAAGTAGCAATACAGATAGTGGGAAAGGATAGACAATTTAATAGGGGGTGTGTGAACCATTAGTTCTCCTCATATACAATTGTACTCAAGGTGGATTAGAAACCTCAAGATGAACATCAGATTTAAAACCAAATGCCATAGAATCGTGCCAAATATTGGAACCTGCCAAAATGATCATTGGCAGTGTCTGTCAACAAGAGAATTGATAAATTATTGTAAATCTATACTACATAGTATATTATATACAGCTGTAGCTGTCTCAACTATTATCAAAAATAAATGGCAGAAGCAAATGTACATGTTATAATTTGTGTAATCTAAAATTTGGCCGGCCGAGTGGTGTGGTGGTTAAGCGCTGGCTTGGGAAGCCAGTGGCCCCGGTTCGGTCCCATATATATGGGCCAGTGACACTGCCCTCAAAAAAAGTAAATAAATAAAATTTGGAAACACATAAAATAATAGTTTAATGTTTAGTTACACAATAAAATATAAAAACATCCAGAGGAATAATAAACACCAAATCATGGGGATATTAGCCCCTAGGGAAAGTGAAGGGAGGAGTGGGATGAGGGAGGGGTACATAATAATAGGAGATAATAATTTCTGTTATAATCTGTATTATTTCATTTCCTAAAATGTTGAGGGAGGGGTTTCTACAGAATGAGACAAGAGTGGGAATATAGTAAGATTTGTTCAGGCTGGGTCGTGAGCTTATGAGAGTTCATTGTGTACTGTAATCTGTGACTCGCTCTACATTTGAAACATTTAATGAAATGATTCCTTGTTTTAAGGCATCGTTCTTTGATTATTACTGACGTTGATGATTTGGGGCGATTTTGGCCACTAATACATATTTCTTTTAGCTCTTGGATTTTCTGTTGGAATACTTTGCTCATACCTCTATAGAGATTAATTTTTTCATTGTTTTAAATTACCTTAATTTATTAAAGATAGTAACTCTGTTTAAGATGTTTTTTACTGAAACATTTTCAAAATTTCAGATTAATTATTTATGTGACTTGGTTTAGAAAGGTTTTCTCGAACCTGATATCAGGGAAATATTCTTGTGTATTTTCTTTTTCTTTTTTTTTGTTTTTAGCTGAGCCCTCCTGCCACCTGTTGGCAGCTAAGCGGCAGCTCAGCTCGGGTTGGGCATCGAACTGCTGTTGCTCAGAGCTCAGCTCGCACTCTTGAGCGAGCTCTTAACCAACTGAGCCACTCAGCCGGCCCTCTTGTGTATTTTCTTTGTTTTATGGTTTCAGTTTATATTTTTTAATTAGTCTATTTCTAATATTTTAGAATATGGATTTTTTTTTCTTTAAATTCCCTCTTGCCATGTCACTTACTGAATAATCTGCGTTTACCCACTGACTTGAAATATCTTTATTTAGTAAGTTAAGAAAATATACCAGAGTATTCTGTTTTATTGATTTTTCTTTTCAGGCTGGATCAGTATCAGTGTCTTTCTATTAATTTTATCCAAGTAGAATACATGCAGACACACTGAAACAGTCTGAAAGGTTATAACAAAGCAGAGTGGTTCTCTGCCTCATCTGGTCCCATTTCCCCTGGTCCTCACTGCCCCCTCCCCAGAGGCAGCTATTTTAGACTTGAGTTTTTTTTGTTTTTGTTTTTGTTTTTTTTTTGTTTTTTGAGGGCAGTGTCACTGGCCCTCATATGTGTGACCAAACCAGGGCCGCTGGCTTCCCAAGCCAGCGCTTAACCACCGCGCCACTTGGCCGGCAACTTGAGCTTTTTCTTCTGTTTTTTGTTGGGTTTTTTTACACATCTCCATAGTTCTCCATAGTGTGTGTGTACTGCTCTTTTGTGGTTCATCAGTTTTAGCCATCTGCGACTCTACTACTGTAATACGGAGACGTGGTCTCTTGCACTGCCATTTCTTCTGTTTTTTGTCCTTCGTTCTCAAAGTATGGCTTTGTTTAAATCCACTTGAATAATTTTAAAATAAAGTTTTGGTTATGTCTATAATGTGTGAGTCTGGGAATAAAGCTGTGCACCATAATAGACTGTGGTTATGAGTTTTTTGGTTTTATTGAAGTAGATAATTGCTGACCTTTCCTCTGTACCTATTGCCAGTTCTGTTCATACACTCTTAGGACAATTTCCCCCAAGAAAATCGCATTAGATGATCTGGAAGGCCCAGTGTTTTCTTGGTGACCTTCCTTAAGAAAATCCTGTTAATCACTTCACCTCAATGATGCAAGTTAGTTTCTTTAACTGTCCTCCAGTCATGTTTATAACTACTGCACGAGCGTTCACCAGTCGAACCAAGCACGAGGCGCTGGCGTCCCACCTTCTAAATCGAAAAAGGGGCAGACTCCTGGAGGTGCTCAGTTTGTTGGCTTGGAATTATACAAAAGGCTTAAAGAATTTTTGAAGAATTACTTGACAAATCTCCTTAAGGTAAGACGTTTTACCTATGTACTGAACATTTATAATAGAATGTTGAAAAAAGGTAGTGAAATAATGAATCCAACTTCAGTGCTAAACCTTTCACTGCCCTTTGTTCATTGTTTTTGTCACTGGCATGTGCGGGAGGATGTTTGGCTGTGGCTTAGTCTTTAGCCTATTATGAAGATGAAACATTCCTGAGCCATGTTCTGGCTTTTAATTTGTTAAGTCAGAAGTTTTTGATAACCTTACACAGTAGTAGTATAGCTTCCTCAAATTACTAACCATTTTGTACTTGGGTTGTTAGTCATTGATGAACCTTTCTTTTCATTTAGAACATATGGTCATGAATTCATATTTACCTACATTGTATTCTGAACTCAGTGTGCTGTTCTGAATCAAAATGTATCAGTGCTTGTAAGGTTACCCAGCCTCTGGTAAATCACATCTTTGCAATGTGATCCTGCCTTTTACACATGGTCTGTAGTCTATTTCAGAGCCAAGACGCAATTGTGCTCATGGCTAGGATGGGTTTCATTAGAACACCCACTGCCTGTACGTGGGGGTTCCTCCTGCTTCAGCCTTGCGCTTGCGCAGGATGGAGTTGATCCCCTTTGTCTTCTGCCTTTTTCTTCCCATTCTCCAACCTCTGTAGCAAAGGCAGTGCGATGCCTCCCAGCCAGCCACAGGATGCGCAGGGCAGGGGCTCCTTCACCGGGGCCACACCTGTCAGATAGAGGGAGTGACAGCATCTGGACGCCACTCTGGGGAATGCACACACTGTGGATATATTTTAAAGAGTTTTGATTTACAGATAACAATTTCCAGCATGCTCCAAAATTGTTTTTCTTAATCTGTTTTACAAGCTACTAGGATTGTAAACATCGTCTAATAGACTGTAGTCGATTGAGCACAGATTGTGATCAAGCTGCTGTCCCTAAACAGTGTGTCCCTAATGTCTTACTGAAGCCACTGCATCCTTGTTTTTATTCACACTTTGTGACATGAATGCGGGAATTCTTCAAGTGAGGAACTTAAAGTAAGGAACCCTGTGTTGTGTGTGCAAAGGTACTACTGGTGGCCGTGCCGTCAGTGAGATTTTTGGCTTTTAAAAAAAGGCCACACACACTGAAGAGCTTAGCTTTCCATTTTGTAGTTCATTTCTTCTTATTTAAATTTAAATGCACAGCAATTTGGTTGTATCACGATGCGGTCAGGTTTCCATGTGGCTTGTTGGCTTGCTGTGGACCATGTATTTAGGGAACTGTTACAGTGAAGACGTAGGCTGAGAGGTTCCCGGACCCCCAGGCTTGTGCTTCCCACAGCTGCTCCCTCCCAGCCTCGCCTTTAGAGCTTTCCTGCTGCAGCTATTTCAGTGACACTGCAACTGAGTGCTCAGTTTTTAAAGGCCAACACTTACTCTGGAGATGCCATTAATACCTAAGAAAAAAACTTCAAGTTCAATTCAAATAAAAATTCGTGGTTTAAGTTGGGGAATTCTCAGTAAAAATAATTTTGGTTAATACACATTTTCCTCATGAGGTTTTGTTAAAGAAGAAATACTGTACTGTTTACACTGATTTTTAGAAAAATGTAACAGATTACCACAAAAAGCTTTAGATTTTTATAATTTTAAGTAAATATAATGCAGGAAGAAGATGAATTTAAAAACAAATGGTATTGTCCTCATGGTCTAAATTGTTAACAGGACATGTTAATTTTTATCAGAGAGAAAATAGAAGGGTGATTTCTAGGTAAATTCCTTATTTGTAAACAAAAGTGATTACCCTCAGACTCTAAACTCATACTCTAAAAGTTCAGAGTTCTCTTTATGGGCATATATGCATATTTAATACCATGGAAAAAGTTCCAATTTGAGATGAAGAATTTTATTAAAATTCTAGTCTAATTCTCATGAGCTATATTCTTGTGAGAATTTACATTAATGAGATGTTTTTGTATACAGAATAATTTAAAGAACCCATCTGAAACCATATACATCAATGTGTTTTAATGCACTAGATTTTAGTTGACGTTTATCTTTATCATGTGACATTTTAAAGCTTTGGTTACCTTGTGTTTAGGATGGAGAAGACTTGATGGATGAGAGTGTACTGAAGTTCTACACTCAGCAGTGGGAAGATTACCGGTTTTCCAGCAAAGTGCTGAATGGAATCTGTGCCTACCTCAATAGGCACTGGGTTCGCCGTGAATGTGATGAGGGGCGCAAAGGAATCTATGAAATCTACTCTGTAAGATTTCCTCAAACACTTTCCAAATGCCTGGTTTCTTAGTGATGCATCATCTTTTCAGATAAGGGAATGAGGCAAATAAATAATAAGTTATTTTTAGACTGGTAGGCTAATTTTGCCTTTGCTTTCATTTATCAATAAATGACCCTTGACATAGTTTATGGCAAGAAAGGAGAAGGGTAAGTAAATCAGAGTTCTAAAATACAACCTGCACACTTTGGTGATTTGACCAGCCAACCGTCAGGCTTCACCTGGAACTGCCCCAGATTTAGCACTGAAAGCCCTGAGTCCTGGCAGTGTCAGGCCAGTCCTGTCCCTGACCTGAGCCTCAATCCGCAGTGCCCGCCCTCAGGGTCTGGTGTGGTCTGGGAAACTGCTCCCTTCTCACTTTACAAAGTACTAGGATATTAAGTAATGATATTTACAGAGTTTAAAATTGAGGGGTTCTTATATAGACAGCATGAAAATGGATTTTGCGAGGCAAGGTTTGAATTGTTAAATCCCCTTCATTAATATGTTCCTTCAGCCAAGGAGCTTTTTCTAGGCCCCCTGGTTTCAAAGTGTGGTCCCAAAACCTGCAGCATCATCTCCACATGGGAACTTGTTAGAAATGCCAATTATTGGGCCTCAGCCTAGATTTAACTTCATTGGAAACTCTGAGGTGGGGCCCAGAGACCTGTGTTAGCAAACCCTGGGTTGCACAGCCAGGTTGAGGCCTGTTGTAAAGCAAGCTGAGGAGGGGTCTGTGCTGGTGAAGGCCTGTGTGGCGTCAGATGGCAGGTTCTGGTGATGAGCTGCTGTCCGTATCCAAAATGTTGTTATAATAACAGGACTTGGTTGCTTTACTCTAGACAGATTTAATTGGAAAAAAAAAATGTATCACAGAGGCATGACATGTTTTTATCCTGTATGCATACGGTTCAATCTCTATACCAAACTGTTATGCTTCTTAATGGTACTTCACTATATAGTTATGTGGTTTTAACAAAACTTTCTAGGTGTGGTGTTTTGATTTGAGCTTTTTGTACTCCTTTTCTTTTCCACTTAAAAATGTTTTGTGGGCCTGACAGTTGTCAGTGCAGGAATCAGCTTGATTTGGGTCAGTTTCCTCTTAGAAGCCTGCTTGGCCTGCAGTACCACATACACCCTCTAATAACATCTGAGTCCTAAAAGTCGTTCCAGTTTCTTAACTTTTTCTCTACTATATTCAGTAACACATAAAGAAAATATGAAAAAGCACAAGTATACTTCTATAAAGTATTTTTTTAAGAGTCATATTAGTACCGTCTAAGGCTGTCTTAACTTTAAAATAATGTTTGGAAGAATGTTATTTTTAAAGGTGTAGTGTGCCTTTACTACAAGTTGGCGGCCACGGCGTTGCATTTTCCCTCCTGCCTCCCCCTTGCATTAAAAAATACTTTCTCTTAAGGCCGGCCTAGTGGCGCGGTGGTTAAGCACTGGCTTGGGAAGCCAGCGGCCCCGGTTCAGGTCCCACATATGAGGGCCAGTGACACTGCCCTTAAAAAAAAAAAAATCCTTAAATACCACTTTTCTGCTCTTCTTTTGGGGATTGGGGAAGAAATACCCTCAGTGAAAGTTCAGTGTATGAATTAAATTTACATAGTCTTTTCAGATATCTATATCTTACATAAACCCAGTTTTATCTATTGTTACAACAGTTTAAAGTCATGTGCAAATTATAACATTTCTCTCTTGCGGAGCATTTTTATAGTAATTTTCTTACATAACCTCTGTGGAAGTTTAAAAATCTTTTAAAAATGCATCATACGCATATCCCCCCAGGAGTATAAGTAAAGGGAAATTTGAATAATTTATGTACAATAAATATCAGTTTAACGTAGTTTGATACCTTCACACTTGTGTAAATCCATGAAACAAATCACCACAATCAGGATACAGAACTTGGTTAGATTTTTATAGTCCACTATTTATTTTACTGAGTATTAGAAAACTATGATGATAAATGGAATTACCTTTATTAAATGTATAAGGTCAAAAATTAATTTTATCCAGGAAACAGTTTTATAGCGTGAATCCGCTGCTGTCCTTTAAGCTGATGTGTACTTCTCCTTAAATCCAAATTTTCTTTTTATCTTAATTATTACAGTGTGAGCTGATTGGGTACCCCTTGAAGCTGTTAACTCAAGAGAGTGGCTGTCTGATTTCATTGTGATGATAGAGAAATATTAATAAATGTTTCTGGCTATTTCCTATGGCATCAGTCTTAGTAAAACTTAGTAAAAGTATAGACATTTTATATTTTTCCTCTTTCTTTTCACCCAGCTGGCGTTAGTGACTTGGAGAGATTGTCTGTTCAGGCCGTTGAATAAACAGGTACCTGCTTGTGTGCGTGTGTGTGGTTGCTTTCCTTTTAAAATCGCTTCGAGGGGGCCGGCCGAGTGGCGCGGTGGTTGAGCGCTGGCTTGGGAAGCCGGCGGCCCTGGTTTGGGTCCCACATATGAGGGCCACTGACACTGCCCTCAAAAAAAAAAAAAATCCCTTTGATTTTTTATTTTTTAGCCATTGTCTTGCTCTTCTGGGATGTCTCAGGAGCATCCCAGAGACAGATGTAATTGATTTAAATGTTTAAGAGCTATGTAGTAATATTAAACAGACATACTCCAGCCTGTAACATACATATCTTTTTCCTATATCCTTTCTAAAGGTAACAAATGCTGTTTTAAAACTGATTGAAAAGGAAAGAAATGGTGAAACCATCAATACAAGACTGATTAGTGGAGTTGTACAGTCTTATGGTAAACAATTTTCCTTTCATTTATTCAGAGTTTTCCAATCAAATGTTAGTTAAAATAATATTCCACCAGATTTATTTTCAGATACTTTAGTATTACCAAGAATATTGTTAGCATTTACAAAGTTGTTCATAAATCTCTGTGTGATTCCATTTGATATTACACATTATAAAAATGGTTTGATCCTTGTCCCTAAAGGAAAGCTTGATGGAAGAGGCATGTGAATTATTTTCTTTTCTGGCCTCATACTGAATTACTAGATAATAATATGATATTGTCATTTAAAAGTTTAAAATTAGTCATTTTTATTGTTTTTAAGTTTTTAGGAAATAAACAATTTTTCTAAAAAACTTCGTGATAACTTTGAAGCATGCCTGGCCATGAGTCAGAATTCATTGGTTTTGTATGTCTTGGATCTTGTTCTATTTCATGGAAACAGTATACTGTTTCGCATTTATCTATTAAGCATTACTTAAACTAGATGCTACACCTAAGTATATTATGTAAAATACAACAACAAAAATAGGGTAATTGAAATATAGTTCATATTTCTTTCTAGTGGAATTGGGGCTGAATGAAGACGATGCATTTGCTAAGGGCCCTACGTTAACAGTGTATAAAGAATCCTTTGAGTCTCAGTTTTTGGCTGACACAGAGAGATTTTATACCAGAGAGAGCACTGAATTCTTGCAACAGAACCCAGTTACTGAATATATGAAAAAGGTAAGCTTCACTACGGCGCTTCAGGTGGACTGCAGTTAAAAGTGACTGCTGCTCAGAGGGGTTTATTCTCTTCAGCATGCGCAGCTGTCTTCAGAAACCATTTCTCGAGCCGTGTTATTGTCTGGTGTCTGTAGCAAGGGCCAGTGCTGCTGAGTTGCCAAGGAGCTTCTGTAAATCGATTTGGTAATCGGGACTCTTCTCCTTACTGTTCTAAGGATACAGCTGTCATAACGGGATGACTTCTGTGTTTTGAACTCTCTCTCCTGGAATGTATCTCTGCTTCTGCTGGGAGCCACAGTCTCACCATGTCAAGGAGAAAATACGTTTTTCACAAATCGTCTCAGATTTGCAAACTTGAAGCTTTGTTTCTTTGCTGCTGAAACACCCCCTCACAGTCTGTGACGCAGCTTTGCGTTTGAGGAGAGGTGCTTCCGAAGCGCTGGGAGCTAGTTCCTCGTGTAGGAGAAGGCCCGCGGTGGGGCTGGGTGCAATCTTCTCCCGTGCTCAGTGGTGTTGTAGTGGTTACAGAGATGTCTGGGGAAGGCAGGTATGCTAGACTTATGCTGAGGAATGGCCTAGCTAGGTCAGGAGTCAGCAAACTCGACGAAGGGCCACAGAGGAAATGTTTTTGGATGATGCGCCATGGCAACATGTAAACAAGGGAGTGTGGCCGTGTTCCCATTAAGCGGCACTGGCAGGCAGGGTTTGGCCCTGGGGCTGTGTGGTTTACTGACCCCTGACTGAGACGTGCAAGATTTCCAGGGAGTCTGGGGCCGACTGTGTCTGAGACCTGCCCTGTTCACTTGGAGAGCAAGTGCAGTGCACGTCGCTGTTTCCATGGGCCGAGACCGAGTTAGGAAGCCGGCTAGTGAAGGAGGGCAGCAGCTCCCTCGAGTCATCAGGTCCTGCCGATTTGTGCGTGTCCCCATGGGAGGAGGTCGGGATGGTGAAGTAGGCCTGGGAAGTGTGAAGTTGAGGGTCCTTGACCAATAAATTTCTGATACCTCAATATTATTCAGAAGCATCGTACTTGGAGTAGTAGTAGTTCTTTGTGTGTGTTTATGGGTTGGATTAGCTTTCGTATGCCGACTTGGATTAACCACTAACCCCTCATTCAGTTTCAAACAGCAGCCTGACATGAATGTACTCTGTTTGAATCCTGGCATTGCCTGTTACTTCACTTTAGCTTGGCAGTGTTGTTTTCATAATCACATCTTTTACCACACATGGTGAATCTTGTAAAGCAGTCTGTGTTGTAAAAGCGGGGCCTTTTATTTATCGAGGGACTCGTCCACGGTGGTGGTGCAGTCTGTTCTTTTTAGGGACTTTGTAGTGAGCTGCGGCCTAGTCCATTACCCACGCTGAGGAGCGTACTCTGGGGTAATAGAAATCAGCCTTTATTTGAGACAGAGCACACACACATACCCGAAGGCAGGGCGGTCTGCTTTTCACATCAACAAGTCGAAGAGCGGAGGTTTGGGGTGGCCTGGGTGTTTTCCACCCAGCCTGAGCCCTGCCCTCAAGGGGAGCAAGCGTGCTTCCCGAGTCCTGGTTCTCTTAGACGGGACTTCTTTCTGGAGGGGTGCAAGCTTTGGCCCACACCCGGCGGATCTTACCAGACTGACTTGTCTCACGCTCTGGACGGCCTCACACAGACAGGGGGTCGCCAGGCCAAGCTCTGCTCTTCCCGCCATACAGCCTTGCATCCCAAACTTTAAAGTTCCCCACCCCACCATTTCCTAGAGGGTTGTCCTCATCTGTAAAATGGGAATAATAAGTTATTATAAATCTAGTATATTTTATAAGCATATGTTCTATTTGGGGCTTGGTAAAGATAAAAGTATTTGGTATCAAACACATTTCCAGAACTTCCAGTGTATGCAAAACCACAAGACAAAAGGTGGCACATTTTACTCAGTAACTTTAAGAGAAATTGTATTCATATTAAAATGTTCTATCAGGAAATACAATAGAAAACTCATGAACAATATAGAGATAAAACGTGAACATCCAGAAATATGTATTCTGCTTTCAGCAGCCACCTTGGGCTAGCTGTGCAGAGTCCCTGGGGGTCCGTGTTTGAGGGGAAACATGTAAGAGTCCTTGGCTTCTCTCTGGAGGATGGTTTCCATGAGGTCTCAGCCACACTGTCGCATGTAATTGAAACTAATCTGAGCTATAAAACATTTGTATGACTATTCTAGGTTCCTAGAGTCATTTTAAAAACCTTTAAAAATAAAACACACCTTCATTTAGTTTGCTTCTCTTTTTTATCTGTTATATTTTTGTTTTGTTTTTCACTTTGTTTTTTACTACAAAATGATCCTGATAGAAATAATAGGGACAGTCTTTAATTAATTTTATTTAGTCATTTTGAGTTTGATCTTGGTGTTCTAATATACTTGTCTACCCATTACAGCGATGATCAAGAGCTGGACTTTGAACCAACAAAGAAGCCTGAAGCCTAATAATGCAACACTTAGGACCTTGGTTTCTTTACCTATATGTAAAATAAGTGGTTAATGAGGCTTCTCTGTCCTTCAATATTTTCGTAATCACTAGAATGTTACTATTTGTACAAGAGATGGAAAGCCAGTGCCCCTCAGAGCGTGCATCAGCCTTGTCTGGGAAGGGGGTAAAGTATGGTGCAGGAGAAAACAAAGTTTTTAAGGGAGATGAGTTTTTGCTGCCCAAGGTGGTTATGTTCTTCTGGGAAACAGATATAACGTAAAACAAAACAAATGTGCTTTTGGGTCTGTATGTCCTGTATTTCGTCAGCTTTGGCTCTTGACGTATTGAGCTTAATGAAACATCAGACATGAGGCAGCGGGTTCTTAACGTGGAACTTCTATGTTAAAGCTTATAAACATCTCATCGTTTTTAAAAGTAATTTTGTAATCACCTTTTGATTACATACTATTTTGAAAACATATTATTTTCCAAGTTCATTTTATTTTCCAAGTTTATTTTGTTCACATTTAACTCATTATTTAGAATGTATAAGGTTCTAACTTCTGTTCTATATATAGTTTAAAGAATTATTCCATTGTTATTAATTCCTGACAGTTGCCAGTCCTGCCTTGCCGCTTTTTTATTTTATGTTTTCTTAGCTCTTGCATGTTTATTCTTCCAATTGATTTTTTCCAGATTTCTCTAAAATTATACAAAATTTAAAAATCATTTTGGAGAGTATTGGCATTTTTATAAAACAAAATATAGTTTTTGTCTGTTTTTTTTCAGGTCACCTGAATAATTTCAGATTATCGTTGAAATTTCTGGGGGTTTTGATAATTTAGTGGTTCCTTGGTGATACTTTATACCACACATATTTCTGGTGCGACGTATTGTAAAATATGAGTGTTATTAATTTTGATGCTTTGTTAAATTGTATCTTTATTTTCCTTCTTGAAGGGAAATGTAAGAAATTGAGATACATAAGTAATTCCGGTAGATTTCAGAGGTATATAGTTAGTGACTAGCAAGAGATTAGCCATAAAAAGTCTTTTTTAAGTCTAATTACTAATGATTATTTCCACGTGGTCATTTCAGGGATTTATATTTATGTGACTCTTGACTTCAAGTAGCTTTCAGTCAAAAGTAGTGGTTCTTGGTGTGCCACGTTTAGAAGGGCATCAGCAGGTGCCTCAGAGTGTCAGAGAGCGGTGTTACCCCCAACAGTGGGAAACCACCTATCTAAAGGAAGAAAATTTATAATTGGAACCTCGTGAAGTCATTTAAAGAGCAGTTTGAATGGGAAATGCATATTGTAGAAAAAAATCGAATCCATCAGTACCTGGCTTAAATATATTTCACATTCAGCCTAAAATCAGATAGCCCCTACCCCTTTTTTCTTAAATCATATGTGATTGGAGCTGGTGTGTGAGTTTAATTTGTCATTTTTCACATAACACTTCTTTAAAAATTAACTCCAACCATTCGCTTGAATTAATTCCTCCAGGCAGAGGCCCGTCTGCTCGAGGAACAGCGCAGAGTGCAGGTTTACCTCCACGAGAGCACCCAGGATGAGCTAGCGAGGAAATGTGAGCAGGTGCTCATCGAGAAGCACCTGGAAATCTTCCACACCGAGTTCCAGAACCTGCTGGATGCTGATAAAAATGAAGGTGAGCTGCCAAGACTCCCTGTAAGATCTGCAGTTTTGAACTTGAAGGTTTTGTTTGTTTGTTTGTTTGTTTGTTTGTTTGTTTGTTTGTTTCAGATTTTATTGGGGAGTTGGGGAAGGGGAACAGCCCCATTGTTGTCTGTCAGTCTTAGTTGCAGGGGGTGCGCAGCTAACTCATCTTTTAAGTCCAGTTACCATCCGGCCGCCTGTCAGCAGCTCGCAGCCGCTCAGCTCAAGGTGCCGTGTTCAATCTTAGTTGCAGGTGGGCATAGCCCACCATCCCATGCAGGAGTCGAACCGCAAACCTTGTCAGGAGCACACACTCTCACCAGCTGAGCCATCCTGCCACCGATTGGCAGTTCAGCTGCGGCTCAGCTCCGGCACAGCTCACTGGCCCAGGTGGGAATCGAACCAGCAACCTGTTGCTCGGAGCTCGCACCCTTAACCAACTGAACCACTGGGCCAGCCCTGAACTTGAAGTTTTTTTTTTTTTAAAGATTTTATTGGGGAATTGGCGGAGGGGAACAGCGTTGGGGAATCGGGGAAGGGGAACAGACAAGTTGCTGTCTTTTTGTTCTTCAGTCTAGTTGCGGAGGAGAACTTGAAGTTTTGACTCAAGAGTTAACAGCATTACCAACATCACTTTCATTTTTGTTTGTTTGTTTGTTTTTTAAGGGCAGTGTAACTGGCCCTCATATGTGGGACCGAACCTGGGCTGCTGGCTTCCCAGGCCAGCGCTTAACCACCGCACCACTTGGCCGGCCCTATCACTTTCATTTTTTAAAAAATTAATATGTGATTGTCTATTGTATACTGATCCCTGTAGAGCGTTTGGGGTATGGCTCTGGGAGAAGAGCATCTTTTCAGTTGAATACGAAATGTAACTTGTTCCATGGTTTGAACATTAAATGTTACTACCCCTAATTTTTTTTCTTGAATGTTTTTCTTTTGAAAATTCTTTAAGATGAAGAGGCTATTATTTTGTATTTTTCCTACCCCTTCCATGTTTTACTGGGTCGTGTTAGAAGCTCAGTAAAAGGTTGTCATTTGGATTTGGGATTTTTCTTCTTTGGCCCTCATAAACTAACCATGTGCCATACATATAATAAATGAAAAATTGAGGAGTCCTTTTGTGACTCATTTGTATAGTTGAGGTGGATATTTGGATTCTCCCTACATTTCATTTTTAAAAACAAATATGTGCCTGTTATACTGCAGGCATAAATAATAATCTCAGTGTTTAGGAAGCATCAGATGTTTCCTGATAAAGAAATTTTATCTCCTATTATGTTAGTGGACTCTTATAGTAAGCGGGGAAATGAATGTGCATTAGCAAAACTTCATTGTTACTTTTAGCTGAATATACTAAATACAAAATATTTTATTGTAATGAAGTACTTTGATTATTAAGGTCTAAAGACATGGTCATTTTATTTCAGGGTATCTTTTATCTCAATATAAACACATAATTAGTGGAATGCATATGTAGTTTATTTCAGTGCGTAAAGGTGGCTCCTCCTCCTTTCAGATTTGGGTCGCATGTATAACCTTGTATCTAGAATCCAGGATGGCTTAGGAGAATTGAAAAAACTGCTGGAGACTCACATTCATAATCAAGGTCTTGCAGCAATCGAAAAGTGTGGCGAAGCGGCTCTAAATGTAAGTACTATTTAACTGAAAATCAGTCGGCCTAACTATTTCCACGCATGAACGACAGGCATGTGTTGTGTGTCTCCATTGATGAACCCAAGTGGTAAGATTTTCAGTAGACTCCCATAGAGAGCCTTGATGGGCCTTTTTAAAGACAGTTCATGAACATCTTTGGTAAATACCTCCAAAAACTCTTCTGTGGCACTTTTTAGGCATTAAGGATGTCATTATTGATATATTTTTTTTCTTTGTATCTTCTCATTATTACATTCCGTACACTAGAAGATTCTTCCATAGAAAGAACAGGCTAAAGCCTCCGAGAAACTCTTCTCTGGCCCCCAGCAGACCACAGGACTGGCCTTGGGTATGGGGCCCCACCCCCGCGGCCCCCCCCCCCCCCCCCAGTTCCAGATCACAAGGCTGCTGGCCCTGGAAAGGCCCTGAGGTTTCTAGCATTTCCCATACGCCTACCGCCTCCAGGACGTGCATAGCAGAGCCCTTCTAGGGTGGCAATAATTCGAGTAATACTTTTACATAGCAAGTATGACATGTCTCTGAGACAGGTTCATTTGTCTTCAGTTTTGTCCATACTGTGAACTTTAACTCTGATAGTGTTTGAGCAAACTAATGGAGAAAAGAAGTTTCTAAGACATGGTTAATGCTGTAACTGAATCAGAATTTTTTTCTCTCTCTGATTTTATCATGTTTGATTCTTTTTATTTTTTTTTGTGTTTGATTATTTTTAACAATACTCTCGTTAATACATTTTTTTCCCCAAAGATTTTATTGGGGAATTGGGGGAGGGGAACAGACAAGTTGCTGTCTTTTTGTTCTTCTGTCTAGTTGTGGAGGACGTTGCTTCACTGGCCCATGTTGGTATCCTCATCATGCTCTTCCGGATGAGGCAGATCGGTCGCTGGCCTCTGGATGGTCGCTCACCGCGGCTATTGGCAGCTCACACCGGCTGCCGGCCACTCACTGTAGCCTATGGCAGCCCACTGCAGCAGGGGCTGCAGCCTACACAGTCGCGGGGGCTTGCACAGCCCAGCTCCAGGTGGAGCTGTTAGCTATAGAGGGCAGTGTTACTGGCCCTCATATGTAGGATCCAAACCGGGGCCGCTGGCATCCCAAGTCAGCGCTTAACCACCGCGCCATTCGGCCGGCCCTAAATGTTCCTTTTTAAAGGGTTTGCTACATATACACACGCACGCGCACATGTCATTCAGAAGAGACCAGCTTGGCGTAGATATTTTTTCAGTAACGTAAGGTGTTTTTACAGTTACATTAAAACTCGATTCAGCTGTGTGGGCAGCAGAGTCGAGTAAAAGACATAACTTTCCTTGAAATGAGTTAGGTGGTGGGCCTGTTATTTTATCAGATGGGAATTAGAGGAGTAGATAAATGAGGCAGGTTTTGCTTTTTCATGTACAAGTAAACTGTTGTGTGTCAGATAAGAGGCGGGCCCGAGGTTACTCGTGTTCTATGTGAATATAGTTAGACTAAAAATAAATATCATAGATTGCTTTTGTTTCCATAGAATGATGGGGTATTCTGAATTTCCATCTTTTCCCAGCCAAGGACAGGGCCTAGATCAGAGAAATCCCCTCTCTGTAATTCTTTAGGATGCAGTCAGCTGCCTGGTTGGCCTGCTCAGTGAGTCTTGAATCTGTGTACTTTTTTTTTCATGGCCAGGTAAAGCAAAAGCGCAGCTTGTAGGTAAAATTGTTTTCTCTATTTGTGGAAAATTCTTCGTCAGCAATAAACAGCACAAATAAACTGTATTTACCAGCACATTTTTTTACTAGAAATTAAGCTTGAGTTAGTTGGGAAAAAAAAACTACAATCACTATACATAATTATAGGAGGTATTTAATTACTTTGAGAACACAGTTTTGTTTTTGTTTTTTCTGAGGGCGGTGTCACTGGCCCTCACATGTGGGACCGAACCAGGGCCACTGGCTTCCCAAGTCAGCTCTTAACCACAGTGCCACTTGGCCGGCCCTGAGAACACAATTTTTTTTTTTTTTTTTTTTTCTGCAAAAAGCTTTATTGTGTCAATTTGGTCCAAGGCATGGGAGAGGGCTCCCGGGTGGTGGGGTGGTTAGAAGGCTGCCTAGCGGTTTCAGGGAGAGGCTTAGGCAGAGGCCCAATGCCAGGGGGATGCAGAGGGGTCCCTCAAAGGCCTCTGGGCTCCAAAGGCTCTTAGTCGTGCTTGAGGGTGAGCCTTTCGAAGAGATACTCGCCAAGCCCGGCCTGGGGGCTGGCCAGCCTGCGGAGGTTAGTCAGGTGATCGCCCATCTTCTTGATGAGTTTCACCTCCTCATCTAAGAGTGGTTCTCCAGAAAATCACAGACATGGGGGTCTGCGCGGGCAGAACCCAGCGCATGCAGATCCAAAAGGGCCTGGTTCAGGTTCTTCTCCAGGGTCATGGCAGCTTCCATGGCATCCTGAGTTTTACCCCACTCATCTTGGGAAGGCTTCTGCAGGTCCTGGAAGAGGGCGCGACCGCCACGCTGGTTTTGCATCTTCAAGAGACGTTCCGCGCCCTCCCGCTTCTCCTCCGCCAACTCGCGGAAGAAGTGGCTCACGCCCTCTAGAGCCACATCGTCGCGGTCGAAATAGAAGCCCTGCGAGAAGAGATGGCGGGAACAAGTTAGAGGGAGGCGAGGCCAGAGGCGATATTCTGCCCTCTGACTACACAGGGACCAACACAATTTTTAAAGTTTAAAAATGTTGCCTAATTGAGTTGAGTCATAGTATATGAAAATCATTTATAATTAGCATTTTAAATGCCGCAGAAGGCACTGCTTAAATGATTTTTTAAGGACTAAAAAGTTTAAGTTTTCTAGCCCTCTGATTTTCATTTATACCATCAGTTTGGTTAGAAAACAGTTTCATTACATAGTCTGGCCTAGTCTGAAATTATTACAGGTTTCAAATCTGTAGTGTGAGTCAATATTTTATGTGTTAGAAACGTCAGAATCTCCTTAAGAACTTTCTAAGGCATTTGTTTCGTAGTGGAGACAGACTTGAAACTTCAAGGCCCTGTGCCGGGGGGTCCCTGTGGCGTCTCCGTCCCGCACCCGGCCAGGGCGGCATGTCCTGTGGCATCTCCATCCCGCACCCAGCCAGGGCGGCGTGTCCTCAGGGGGGTCCCTGTGGTATCTCCGTCCCGCACCTAACCAGGACGGCGTGTCCTCAAGGGGGGTCCCTGTGGCGTCTTTGTCCCGCACCCAGCCAGGGCGGCGTGTCCTCAGGGGGAGTCCCTGTGGTGTCTCCATTCCGCACCCAGCCAGGGCGGCATGTCCTCAGGGCAGTGCCGCTGGGAGGGCCTGGACTCAGCCGCTCCTGGGACCTGTCCCGCCTCCCAGACACAGACACACACACACCCACCCACCCCTGGCCTGGCATCACTCCGCCACTGCCAGGGCTCCTCGGAGAACCGGCTTCCCAGCCAAGGTCCGCGTGGGTGCACCCCACCCCACGTCATGCCAGATGCCAGTGTGTGTGGCTCTCTCCAGTGGAGTAACCTCCTGACTGAGGCCATTGCTACCTACCTAACTGCAGGATGTGCTACAGGATAAATTAGCATATTGCATCGGGTACCAGTAGGACTTCAGGAACCTTGTACACAAACATTCAAGGATGGGATTTAAAACTGGTTTAGAGCTGAATAAAGGATCAGATAAGTAACTTTCTACTAGGCGAGTTTGTTTCATAGGCAGGTTACCCAAGTGTGGTTTCTGGACTGAGGAGAAAGTGGGGCAGCATTGCTAAATTAGCACATTTTACCCGGCATTAAATCTCCTTTGGAAGTCAGAAATTTGAGAGATCTTGTGTGCCTGCATAGATGCGCCAGCACGCTCTAAATGTGTTCCGTCACTGGCAGCGTAGTAACCATTCGTAGGCAAATAACATGTATTGGTGTGTGGGAGGAGGGTCATCAGGTGTTCCAGGAGCATCTCGGAAGCAGGTCCCACGCCTTCAGGTGCTCCTTTTAAAGGCTAAAGCGCACGGTGTGGCTGGCCCTGTGCTGGGCTCTTAATTGGTTTTTTTTTTAATCTCCCAAAGCAACTAGCTGCGCCGGAGCTAGCTACCTGGTAGTACAACTCAAAGAGCCAACAAATGTTACAGATAAAATTGAAATCATTGTTTTCAGTCATTCATTCATTCAAGCGTTGATGGCATTCCTGCAGTGGGCCTGAATGTCAGGAACTATGAGGTGAGATGCCTCACCTGGTCCCCCTGTTGACTGCAGGACCTCACCTGGAGGTGACTGCATTGCAGGTCCGTTTCATACTCACACCCCCTCCCCCGGTCCTTAGCACACGGGTGGCATCTGCGTGGTGTGTGTGTGTGCCTCCCTGCCTTTGTCCTTCGCCGGGGCAGCAGCAGTAACCTAGTGTGGGAGAACTTCCAGCTGGGAGTGGACACAGCCTCAGGATCCTCTCCACGCAGGAGGCAGCTGCCTGCTGCGAGTTGTCCCCACTCCATCCTCTGAGGACTCAGAGCGTCGACTTGCCTTTTCCTTGGCCCTCCACTCCGTGAGTTTTCTGTCCGGTCCCAAAGCGACCATCTGAACCTGGGCCCCGTCACTCCCGTCTCCCACGTGGCCTTGCATCACCCCCATTCCCGTTCATCCCTCATAATGCTGAGCAGTTTAATCCTTCAAAAATGCTACTTAATGCATTAACAATTTTATGCCACATTATTTGTTTTAAAGCAAAATAAAACCTCTTCTCTACAACAATATATTAAATATTTACTATTACATTAAATCAAAATCCTCTTCTAATTTGCCCCCATTTTCACGAACTTCGTCTTCTAGTGAAACTGTTATATCACAGTTCCCTCTCCCTGCCTCCATACGACTCGCTACCATCTGCCTGTGACACAGTCACCTGCCTTCTGGTGCCTTAGGCCTGCCTTTGAGGCCCCCTCAAATCCGCCTTCCTCAAAAGAGGTCTTCACTAGCCTTTCCAGCCCTAAGGGACTGGACCTGCATCCTAAACCCTTGAGGCATTAAAAAAATCTGTCACGAGCCACTTGGTGTGAAACTATTTCCTGTGACCCTGCCATCGATTGTAAGTCCCCCGAGAGTAGGGCTGACACCTCATTACAGTTGCACCCTCGTGGCAGTTTTGGGGCCAGCATCTCACACAGGTGTTTACTGAGGAGGATGGTGGTGGTGACGAGAAAGGGACGCCTGCTACGTGGCGGCCACCTCCTTCCCAGCTGCATGCTCTGTTACTTCATCTTCCTCTTCTAACCTGGGCTGGAGTCGCCGTCAAAGACGCACCTTGCTGGGCCTCAACAGCTCTCTCTGCTTAGCCACGTTCCTCTTTTCCTACCTGTTAAACACCTGTTTCTCTCTCCAAACCCAGCTCAAGTGCCATTCCTTCCGCAAAGCCTTCTCCATCGTCACTTTGGGCGCCAGAGGTCTGTAAGTGTCTTCTGAGGGGTGGCTTTGTCCATCTCCGTGTCCTCAGAGCTCAGCACAATGCCTTGTCCAGAACAGCCTCAGGACTTAGGTTTTCATTCTACTCCTCGTCGGTTCCCAGCAGAAAGCAGGACTGGACACACACTACGTCAGGGACAGCAGGATAAATGAAATCACTCGAGTAGCAGAGGAAGGATGAGGCAACAGTGAAGCCAAGCATGAGGTAGCACTCCGAGTGCTCGCAGGGAAAGCGGGGGCTCCCACTAAGGCTGTGTCACGTGCTCCCCGATTCTAGTCGGTACAGGGAGCTTGCCGGGTGACAGCCAGCTCCCTGAGTCCTTAGTGGTCCGAGAGTGAGCCTCAACTCAGGAACGACTTCACTCAGAACTGGGGGTACTTCCCCCAGCGGCCCATGCTGGGGGGACACCAGTGATGTGGACAGTCACCAATGCTCCACTTAACAAGTAAATGCGCTGTCGAGTCATGGGCCGGCCTTATGATTCCCATGGCACCAGCTCAGAGCAGAATAAACAGCCAAGGAAAGACCACAACCAGAGCCCAAGATGCAGCCCTGGAAGCACTTGCCAGTGAGCGCTTGGTGATGCAGCTGGTTCCGTGTTGAATGTTTAATTAACATGACCCAAGCAGCCAGGGGCTGTTGTACTTCCCTACAGAGAGTTTCGTGAATGACCATAAATCAGGTTATAAAGGAAAGTGTCAGCACCCTGTCTTCAGGGCAGAAATGGCAGCGCTGAGCACAGAGTCCTCTTTGAAACCATGTCTTGATTTAGTGTCCTGAGTCTGACTGGAACTGAAATGTAAGTCAACAGGAGTGGGCTTGGGGGTACTTTGCCCAGCAGGCCGCTGGGCTGACTGGGGGTGCTGGGCTGCAGGGAGGAGTAGGAATCAAGGTTGTAAGCAGGTATTCTCAGCTTTGAGAGAAGCTTTCCTGAGACAGGAGGGGCCCAGAGCTCCGTGACTGGACCTGGAGTGCTTATCAAGGGAGCACTTGAAATGGAGAGTTTGACAGGCCAAATCAGGTGGCGCCGACGGACATTTGTCAGGATAAGACTAAGGTGTGAATCTAGGATCTTACCAGAATTAGGGGAAAGTGCTGAGGTTCGCATTGAGAAACGGAGTTAGAAACAATTACAAGAGCCCCACTGTGTGCAAACTTACACCAGAATGAACAGGGGCAGCAGCGCAGGGGCTCCTGGCAGATTCGGGCTTTATTTATACTATCATCCAAGGTTCCTTTTCTCTTCTGGAGTGAAAAAGGCTTAAGTGACTTAGCCCTGATTTAACCAACCTGTGGATGGTCATGAAGGAAATTATCCCTGGGGTGATAAAATGAGCGAGGAGACCTCCCATTTGGAGTCTGACCCCATGGCTCCGTTGGTGACAGGAGATGGCATACACATGCTGAGAATCTCAAGTCCCAGGGGGTGGGATGAGAAAATCCTAGGCTGGCGCCGCTGCTGGCCATCCCTTAAAGTGGGTGATGCGTTCACAGGGTGGACTTTCCTGATTTTTTTGAGTGTAGTTGAAAATTTTCCATGATAAAACATTTTTTCAAAAACAAAAGGAAAGAAATGTACCAGTTTCGATGCAGTGGATGTGGGAAAGGAGAAAGTGGAGGGAATAAGGGCCTGTTTTAGGACAAAAGAAGCAATTTTGTATGTATGTCAGACTAGTTACACAAGGAACGAAATATACACTGCAGGATAAATGGGCTCAGAAAACATAGCAAAACTGGTGAATTTATTTTCTGTCTTGTCACGGGATGAAAAGAGTAACCATTTTCTTTAAAAGAAGAAGTACACAAGTGTCCGTTTTTAGTCTAGGATGCTCAGGCTATGAAAAGATTCTTTGTTTCAGTTTTATATTCAGGGTAAACCCTTCTTTCTTTCATCTCGTCGGGCCAGCCGAGTGGCGCAGTGGTTAAGTGCTGACTTGGGAAGCCAGCGGCCCCGGTTCGGATCCCACATATGAGGGCCAGTGACACTGCCCTCAAAAAAAAAAAATAATAATAAAATAAATTAAGTATACATTTCTTTCATCTCTAGGGAAGGCTTTAATCCTTTCACAAGCAAACCAATGATGGAAGCCCCACATCAAACTACATTTTGGTTTAAGTCCTGAGGTAGCCGCTGCTTGACTCAAGACCAGTTGGTAGCTGCCCTTGAACTTCTCCCAGCGCCTGTCCCTTGAGATGCACAGCCCTCTGCCTTCCGCACGCACTGCCCTGCGTCTGAACTGCTGTAATCACTGCTTTCTGCAACATCATTGTTTCTCTTAGAGAAGTCAGTTTTTCCCTGCAAGTCGAACTTAATCCCACTTTCAAAATTTAGTGTTTTTGGGCCGGCCAAGTGGCGCGGTGGTTAAGCACTGGCTTCGGAAGCCAGCGGCCCCAGTTCGGGTCCCACATAGGACACTGCCCTCAAAAAAAAAAAAAAAATGTAGTGTTTTCACCTCTGATCCCTGAGTGCATGAATCTAGTCAGCTCAGAGCCTCAGCCCTCTGAGTACAGGGTACAGGGTCACGCCTAGGGGACTCACAGTGGATTGGAGGCCGATGTCTGTGAGCCAGGACGTGGGACGAGCCAGGGCTGTGATGAGGGCCAGTGTCTGAAAGAAAAGCCCACAGTTACATCACTGAGATCAGGAATCTGTAAAAGTTTACCAGAAGCCACAAACTTATTAATTATGGTCTGACACTAAGAGCCACCATCACCAGATGACAGTATTAGGTGGACAGAAGTAAGTCTGATGAGACCCTGAGGAGCACTGGGTAAATTGCTAGGTTTGTCCTGGTGTTTTAAACTGTACACCACTGTCAGCCAGAACAATTGCTGATTTCTGCATATCAAAAGAGATTAGGTAATTAGGAAAAACCAGTAAGAAAATGTACCAGTTAGTATATGAGGCCTCCCATGCACACAGACTGGCAGTGGCAAGAGCCCCCCAGAAACATGCTGAGTGATGGGGAGAGCCAGCCCAGGGTTAAAACTTGCACAGGCCGTTGTTCAGCGTGGGTGATCTGTATGCCCACAGACGGTTACCCGTGTTTCTCTGTAGTTGATGGTTGGTGATTGTTCTATTTCTGAAACTTCTTCTCGGGGTTTTGTATGGAGATAATGTTATCAAGTGCTAGTGCTTATGGGGAAAAAGAATTCCATGCTGTGTTCTTGTTAATCAGTGAGAGCATTTCTTTCCCTTTCCTGAAGTGGTCTCAAGGTAAGGACGTCAGCAAGTGACTCGGTGTGCCCTGTGGCGCTGTGACGCGGCTGTCCTCAGAGCTCCTGCAGTGGGTCTGCTTTCTCAGGTCCCTGCTGGATGAGCCACGTGCGTGCCTCAGGTGGCTCCAGCTGAGGGCAGCTTTCCTGGGACTGGTCAGGACTGTCATTGGCTTGGAGAGCACCAGCTTATACACAAGAAGTGGTGATGGTGCCCCCTCGAGCCTACTGCACCCCAATATGCCCTTCTGGTGGTGTTCCAGTATGACTTAGTCACATCTAACGTATACTGGCTGCCCGTGAGATCATGCCCTCAGACTCCCTTAAGAGGGGATCAGATAAAATAGAAGTTCTGTGAGGCTTCTAAAGCATTTTTTCTCTTTGTGAGAATTATTCTTTTAGGAGGTGTATGGAGTGAAAGGCAACAGCTCTGTTACAATTCTCATTGTTTCTGATTTCGCCGTGGTAGCTGGCGCATGCCGCCGCACAGGCACTGACGTACAGCGATGGTGAACAGCGCAGGCGCGGGCTTGGCAGACTTCTTTGAGCCTAAGCCCAGCAGGACAGACTGCCCTTAGTGACGACTCGGTGTGATCAGTATCCATGGGGTTTGGGCCCTGCATTCGCCAGGGAGGCCTAAGCTGTCTTGGAAGTTCAGAGAGCTTCCCTGAGACCAATAGAGCAGTTGGAGCTAACGAGGCAAAGGGGGTCCTGGACAGAGCAGAGACCCTCAGTGGTGTAAACACTACTCGTTTTAAGAACCAAGAGGTCTGGTGTGACAAAGAGGGGAGTGGCACAAGGTAAAACTGAAGCCATGAAAGCCATATCCATGATACTCCCTGATCCTGAGGGCCAGAGGAAATCAGTAAGGGTTGTAATGAGCGTGAAAATGCCAAGGTCAGCTTTCTGTTTTAAAAATCTCTACCACGTGGAAAATGGATCAAAAGGATGAAGCCATGAGTGTACCAGTTGGGTTCATAGTTCAGATGGAGAGTGACACGGGCTGGTTAGGTGGCGATGGAGAGAGAAAGGTCTTAGGGAGAGCGTTAGACTTGGTAATGGACTTGTTTTGTCTGTGATCATTGTCGAAGCTAGACGGTGAGTACATGGGGTGGATTTTACCGTTCTTGGATTTTAAAATACTTGAGTTTTCCCCACAATATAACGTTGCAAGAAAAGACAAGGCAAACGGAAAGAAAAGGCATGGAGAGAGACATCCAGAGCAGGTGAGGGAGGTCAGTCCTGCAGCCCCGGGACTTCCGAGGGCAGGTGGCTGGAGCCCAGTGGGGAAGTCTGGTCTGGTCTGGAGATGAATGTGATGTCATTGGCATACTCATGACAACTGAAACCACAAGGAGCTGGGTGAGATCCCTCCGGGGACCCCCCTGAGGGGACCGCCCTGAGTGGTGTCGTGTTACTTATGCAAAGAGCTCTTTGTGGACTACTGAATGAACCAATAGTCCTGAATTGAACCTGTCACTACTCCGGTCATTTTTTAAAAAACATCAGAAATCCTGGAGTCTTCATTTTCTTGAAAAAGTGGGCATTTGAACCAACCGATCTTTCCTCTCTCCTTGCTTGTGTTGCCTTTATAACTGTGTACTCTACTGCCCTCCGAAACACCTGAAGAGCAGCATTTGCCTCCTGATGGCTGATCACTCCCCTTTTGAGCGTCTTTTCTCTGTGTGGCACTGTTGGCTGCTCCTTCCATAGAATTCTCTCTACTGTACATGTGTGCCTGTCTCCACCGCCCGTCCAGGTTCCTAAATGGCTTTTCTCTGGCTCTCAAATGCTGAACTCAGATTTCCACGGATCGATGCTTCGGCACTCTTCCCCTAGCAGGCTCCATTCAAACACTCACTGCTCACCAGCCACACTCCTGGCTGGGTCTCCTGTAGTAGGAAGAACCCTTGAAATCGGAGTCTGAGGACATCTATGCCCTTGGGGAAGAGTTGTCTGTCAAGAAATCCTTCCTGGCATTTCATGAGACATTTATGTTTCTCCAAATCCTGACTTTGAGAAAAGTTGGTCAAGAAAATGGGAAAGCATTGTAATTCTCCAGCCAGCTTAATAGTCAACACAGATATTCCTGGTTCAAAGGAACCCATTGATGACAGTCCAGAGCAATGGCAGGGGTGCTGATGTGCATAGTCCAAGGTGAAGGTCATTGTCTCGGGCCCAGGACAAGAGCTTGAGGTAGAGAAGCAGGCAGCCTCGTCAGTCAGCTAGTCTGTAGGTGATGCCAGGTTATAATGTGTGTGTCCCTGTTGCTGCGAAGGATGAGTCATTCTTGCAAATATTTATATGATATACATAATATATTTATGTAAATCCTGTGAGATCCTCTGAGTGGTTTTCCAAGAAAAATAGCAAGTTTTGGAAGCAAAAATAAGCTCTTCAATTGGCGATTTTGACATGAAGTTCTTAGTAATGTGTTGACCTTGAATGTTATTCTGATACTACCCAATAATGTTTGCTGGCATTTTCCAGTGTTTGGATACTTGCTGTACAGACTAAAGTTTTTTGTAAATACTTCAACCAAAACATACAAAGAGAAAAATGTGTGAATGCTGATAAATAACTTGACATGAAGTCAGAAAGCGATCTGAACTGACCAAAGTTTCCGTACAAAACCGAAATCAAGTCAAGCAGACAATATTTTCATTGTTAGAAACAGAAATGAGTTTATATGAAGTACATCATGCCTACCTGGGAGGTGCTCTCGTGAATACGACCACAGGTGCAGACACAGGACATTGTATCTGATGGGCCAGTTAATGCTGTGTGCAATTCAGTAGTAAATATATGTGGTATTAGCTTTCAATTTTTTAGGTGATTTTTATTTCACAATTATTAATAGAAAATCCCAGGAACTCTTAGTATAACCCTATCCCAGAAAAATGATCCACTCTTAATGAGATTCAAACAACTCATTGTTTGAAAATAAGGAAATAACGTGTTACAAAAATGCCAAATACTTAGAATTTGGGGAATTCTGCTTTCTCATTCCTGACTCCTGAGGATTACTATCTGTCCGCAATTTGGAAACATTTGCCAACCACGTAAGCTCGCTGCCCCTCGGGCCTCCGTTTGTGAGGTGATACGATTTGTGTCCAGAGTGCGGGAAGGTGTCCTAGTGACACACAAGGCAGGGCATCTGTCAGCACTGCAGCTGGCTTGTCACCCAGGCCTTTCCCTCTGCGGACTGTGGAGGAGGTGCCGAGCTCGGGAGCCAGGCCACCGCCACTTAAACCCTTGGCCAAATGCTTCGCTGTGACTTGGTTTCTTTGTCTGTAAACTGACCGTGCGCACCAGCCTCACGCTGTGCTTGTGACGGGCCTCTCTGTCTCCTTGGCGCCCACCCTGCCGGCTTCCTTCTACACTACTGCCTGCACCTCTCCTGTGTCTGACCGAGACATTTGGTTCCCCTGTGATGTTCCTTCGTCCAGAGACCCCGTGGTCGGCCAGCCAGCCCCTCACTGCCACGTCTGACCCCCCCCACCCCACGCTTCTTCGGACCTAAACCCCGCATCGCCAGTGCATCGCCTGCCCGACTAAGTTCTAGAAAACTGGCTGATTGGTTTCTGCAGCCAAAACAAGGCTAGACTTGGAATTTTTAACAATTATTGGCTAAACAAAGCTATGCCTTTTAAAACTTTGTTTTCTATGATCCCTTGAATTTTCAAATAATTTGAAAAATCGTTTTTTCATGAGTTTGAAATTGGTTAATTTTGGGTGTAAAAAATATGTATTATTATATCTGTAAACAAAATGTCCTGTGTGTTTTAATGAAAGAGCCAAAACTATTTCTTGATCTTACACGTTAAAGTCTTTGAAGTAATATCAAAACCTTTTGAGACTTATTTATAGGAGGACATTCATATGCAATTTCATCCCCAGTAACCAACTTTTGTTTATTTCCTCTAAAGGACCCCAAAATGTACGTACAGACAGTGTTAGATGTTCATAAAAAGTACAACGCCCTGGTCATGTCTGCGTTCAACAACGACGCGGGCTTCGTGGCCGCGCTGGACAAGGTGGGTGTGGGCGTGGCTCCCAGGCAGGTCATGTTGGGACCCGCCGGCCTCTGACTGGGTGCCGTGTGCTCCGCAGGCCTGTGGGCGCTTCATAAACAACAACGCGGTCACCAAGATGGCCCAGTCGTCCAGCAAGTCCCCAGAGCTGCTGGCTCGCTACTGCGACTCCTTGTTAAAGAAGAGGTATGGGCGACTCTGGTTTGTTATTTGTAAATCTGCTTAAAATCCCAGCTTTCATTGAGGAATTAAAACTTATATTACATACATTAAATTGTAATTTTTGTGCCCCTGGAGAAAATGCTTTAAAACTCATACATCTTCTTGGTCTTCCTAAAAGATACTTCGCACTATGTGTTCCATGCCCAGGTCATGTTTTTCATAAGTTATCAGCGTCCGTCAGCATGGCAGGCGGGCAGCGTGACCCCATTTAGGAAGCTAAATAAGGTTCCGTCGGGTGGGGCAGCCCGGTTGGAAGAGGGTGGAGATGACACCTCTTGTTTGGGGGCTGGGAGCATTTTCCATGCATTTATGCGGGTCTTCTTTATGAAGGACTTGTAGTAAAACCTTTAAAATTTCATTGACCCCAAAATCTTCCCTTTCAGTTAGTTTTTGTTCATAGAGTAGAACGAATGAATCAGTTCTTTCTGGACAAATCAATTAAAGGACAAAGCATTAAATGACAGCCATCTGTTTGGTAGACATAACTACAAACGGAAGGCAACATTTGAATAGTAGTTTCAACCCTTTCATTATCGTTCATTATTAGGTCATTATACGGAAGCTATATGCCTTTTTATTTTTTCAAAGTGAAAGCATATTGTAGAAAGCAATAAGAAAAGTGAAGTTCATTTGCTGATATTTAATGGAGCATATTTAAATAGATTCTGTTAAAGGAAAACGATTCAGGATGTTCGTGAACTCTTTTATAAACATCTGTTGGTTTTCATCTTGGATATTCTAAATGGTTGTTTCATAATCTGTTCTCCCATGAGAGCACTGCAGCATAAGATAGATCCCCAGGTTGCCATAGGTGAGAAATGCGAGCCGTCCGTCTTCAGGTCCCAGTCTGAAGAGGACCATGTTCAGACCCACGTTCTGGCCTGATGGTCGGGCTGAGGGGTGCTTGCTGATGAAACGTGTGCTAATTTGTTTTAAAACACTGCCTTTTTTAAAAATTTCAGTTCCAAGAACCCAGAAGAAGCAGAACTAGAAGATACGCTGAATCAAGTGGTAAGGTGCTTAATAATGATACCGTTTTCAGCAGCCATTTATCTGACATGTTGTTGTAGGTTATTTATAGAGGGCATCTGAAATGGGAAAAGTAATGGAATCATTTATTTTATTCTGAATCTATGGCTTTATTCCCTAAAGTGAGTCATTGATTAATTTTAGCATTTTTCCTTTCCTCATTAGTACTAAGACCTAATCAAACTAACATTTTTTAAGGGGGCCGTGAAAATAGGTAAAGACTGTGGGGCGGTATTTTTTGCCATCCTAAGCGCTGGCGCACAGGCCAGATAAAACCGCACACATGCTGGTTTCTGGCATGTGCTGGGTGCAGTCAGGTAGTAAGTGCATCAAGTGTGCTTCCGTGGTGGCTTTGCCAGATGGTCGTCTTCAAGTACATAGAGGACAAGGACGTGTTCCAGAAGTTCTACGCGAAGATGCTGGCCAAGAGGCTGGTCCATCAGAACAGTGCGAGTGATGACGCCGAGGCAAGCATGATCTCTAAATTAAAGGTAAACCCATCTTTTCCTTAAACTTGCCAGGTTTTTCAATCAGCGTTAAAGTTCTTCGTTTCCCCAGAAATGTTGTCACGTGGGCAGAGCCGTTCATGAGTGTATAACCAGGAGGCTGTGCTGCCCACTGCCAGAAAGCTAGCAGTCAGTGTGACAATGACACGTGCGGGCCTTCCTTCCTGGCGCCTCACGTGCTCCCGCAGTCCCTTCCCACCGCTCTTCGGGGCCCTGCTGTGGCAGCCTGGTGTGTGCACCATCCGAGCCTCCTCTCGTGGCTTGCTCACACCCTCGCCTCACACCTGTCTCGCCCATCAGAACGGCACGGCCTGTAGTCCCATTTTGCTGGCTTTGGGTGCATTGGGTGTTTTCGTGTTGCTCCGGGTATAGTTGACCGTCTGTAGCCCTGTCCCGACAGGAGGACAGAAAGGTCGGTGTTGCCCTTCTGTGGAGCAGCCCTTTCCGTATCGAGCCGCCTCTGCACTCTGCCTGCTTTGGCTTCAGTGCTCACTGGCCTGTCGGGTGCTGTTACTGCCTTAGAGCATATTTCACTTGGACCTGAACTTACAATTACGTGGGTGTCATGTTCAGCTCAGGCTGCCGTAAAAAATACCGTAGGCTGTGTGGCGGAAACCACAGCAGTGGATTTCTCACAGTTCAAAGCTGGGAGGTTCAGGCGCCAGGCGCCAGCTGATGGAGCTTCTGGTGATCCCTTCCTGGATTGCTGACGGCCGCCGCACCGCGCCCTCACGTGGCGGAAAGAGAGGAAACTCGGGTCTCTTCTGATCGTGGCACTGTGGCACTGGTTCCATCATGGAGGCCCGTCCCCAGGACCGCATCTAAACTTGTCATCTCACTGTGGCCCCATCTCCAGTTGTCGCGTTAGGGGTTAGGGCCTCAACATAGGGGTTTCGGGGCATAGTCCAGTCTATAGCCGTGGATAAGAACACAGACAAATTATGTCATTGTGTTCTACCAGTGTCACAAATCCTTGCTCTTCGATGCTCAAGTGATAGTTATTGTGTGTCTGAAGACGTAGCTGTTCAGTTTATAGCACTTATTAGTTCTGACAGTGTATTAATTTTAATCAGTGCATATTTATACTGAGACATAGTTAAATGGTCCTAGCTTTAGGAGCAGTGTAACAATAGTTAAGCGTGTCATGTACTGTGACCTCTCAGAGAGTCCCCCTGTGTGCATTTATATTTCTGTAGACATTAATAGGGACACTGTCTGGGTTTTTTCAGCAAGCCTGCGGCTTTGAGTATACCTCGAAGCTTCAGCGGATGTTTCAAGACATCGGTGTCAGCAAAGATTTGAACGAGCAGTTCAAAAAGCACCTGACGAATTCAGAACCCCTAGACTGTGAGTATGAACGTGCTCCCAGTCCCCTTTTAGGCAGTGTTCTCAGAGAAGTTCACGTCCTTGGTAGCAAATGGGAGAAATGACAGAATATTAAGTTAGGGTGCTGCTGCATGTATCAAAAATTCAAAGACAGGGCCGGCCGAGTGGCACAGTGGTTAAGCACTGGCTTGGGACGCCAGTGGCCCCGGTTCAGGTCCCACATGTGAGGGCCAGTGACAATGCCCTCAAAAAAAAAAAAAAAGAAAAAACAAAATTCAAGGACAGACACACAGGAAGTCCCTCCGAGCTGCTCTGGACTCCTCATGACTCCTGTGTGATGTTAGAGATGACAGCCATGGAAGCATGTCCGCCTTTCCCAGGGGACCTGGTGCTGAGCAGGGCTAGTTGGGAGTTTGGGGGGCTCAGCTGATGGTTTGCATCCAGGTCCTGAGCCCCGATCTCTTCTGCTTGCCAGGCATCTGCCACCTCGGAACTCGGTTTAATTTTTCTAAAACACAGTTTAATTTTTCACTGTTTTTTAACCTTAGTTTGGATCCATCCTAGAATTTGTTTTAATTATAAGAAATAGATTTGACCATGTAGAGAACAGAATAAAACAAATAGACCACGTGGCTTCAGATTGGCGTTGGCAGTTGGGGCAGGCTGGGGCCGGGGACGCAGCCATGGAAGGGCTGCTGCGGCCGCGGCATGGCAGATTCTGCCGGCATCACCACAGAGGAATGTCTTTTTGAAAGAAAAGGGGGATTTTATTTTCCCATAGCAAAAGAACTGACACTGCCAGTGGACTTGTAGTCAGCTATTGGTGGTGTTGAAATTATTGTTATAATTTATAGATTATTTATATAATATGTAGTATGTACATACTACACCAAGCATAATGAAGTTAGTTATTTACTGTGGGGGTTTTCGTTTTCTGAGTTTGGGACTCTGATGCCATCTGTGCCTGGCCACCAGGTGTGCCTTGAGTGGTTGACATTACTCGTGGCAGAAAACTGAAGCACACGAAACAAAGCAGGCATACAGTGTCGTAATTCTGAGGCAGAAGTGAGATGAAAAACTCAGTCTTTGGAGGGAAAGAATTTCTGTCTCTCCCACTGTTTACTAATTTTAATTGAATAAAATAATTGAAATGAAATCCTTAGTTCTTTAGTGAATGTGTTTTCATAAGGAGAACCCACATGTATCTGAAACGGTGGCAGTTTTCAGTTTGTAAGGCTAACAGTGTGTTCCTGAATTTCCATTCCCCTTCCCTGCAGTGGACTTCAGTATTCAAGTTCTGAGTTCCGGATCGTGGCCCTTCCAGCAATCTTGCACGTTTGCCTTGCCGTCAGAGGTAAGGAGGGTTTGTCTTCTGTTCCATTTGGGCTGAGGAGAGATGAAGGGCAGCTTACAGCACCGATGCACATGGTGCCTGCAGAACAACCTGCTGGCCGGCTGGTGCCCCGAAACAGGTTTGGGCCAGGGTGGGGCCCTGTGCAGGGCGCAAGCGGGGCTCCCTGCAGGCTGGCTGCCTCTGTCCCCTCAGTAGCCTGGTCCTTCATTTACCCTTAGGCAGTAGAATCTAATTCGTGCTGGGATGAACACCACGATACCTACCCGTCTTGAAGTAGAAACCTTTTGGATTGTATCTTAAAATGCGTGGTTCCACATGCTCTTACGAGTCGTTTGTATTTTACTTGTATATAAGCTTTGGTACTGTAAACTCAGAACAGTGTGTTCTCTGCAGAAATGCTGACTATAGAGTATGGTAAGAAACGTATTCTATATAACGCTCTGCTTCTGTCCAGTTGGAACGTAGCTATCAGCGATTTACAGCTTTTTATGCCAGCCGTCACAGTGGCAGAAAATTGACATGGTTATATCAGCTGTCTAAAGGAGAATTGGTGACAAACTGCTTCAAAAACAGATACACTTTGCAGGTAAGATCACCTTTTTATTTTGGGATACTTTTTAAAATTCTAAATGAAGGAAGATAAGACAAATTGTAGAAATCAGAACCAGTGATTCATGCGATTCAATCTCGAGTTAAGCTTCTGGGAAAAGAGCATAGAGGCTAATAAACAGCATGGGTTTTAGAGTCTGATGAGCAGAATTCTCATTCTTTCTGGCTAAGGGACAGGCTACTTAATGATGATGCTGAGCCTTGACTTTCTCTTCCATAAAATGGGGGTGTCAGTGCTTACTAAGTGTTGGGCACATTAAGTGTTCTGGTGGTCACTTAAAACGCTGGAGTTTTATGTATTTAATTATGATAGTTCTTTCTCTTTGACAAAGCAGTTTTACATTAATCACACTCTGCAGTGCTTACAGCAGCACTGGGTATCAAAATAATAACAGTGACTCCAGTTAAGGTCTTTTCCCTTAAAGAGTCCAGGTACTCTCTAAAACTTGAACTTTTGTGAGAAGTGGGCTTCACTAAGTGCTTTGTTTTATTCTCTGAGAAGGTTTTGCTTATAAAAACAACCATAAGTCAACTTTTAAGTGTTAAGAAACTGCAGACTGCATTCTGCAGACTCACACTCTGTTTATGAGTTCACGAATTGTACTGTGATAAAATAGTTAAAACGTATAATATTCTGTCACACCAGGGCCAGAGGTCTTTATCAATTTACATGTAGATTGTACAGTTAATTTTGATTCTTCATCCCGAAATACACAGAGAAGAACTTGGGAGTTCATCCTTGAGCCCTGTTGGCCTAGGCGGACGGACGCTCAGCAGGGCTGTTTGCCGTGCCCAGGTGGCTCGGGGCCCATGGACGGCAGCCTCTGCGCGTGCCCTGCCCTTGAACTGGCATTTAAGGACAAACAAGGTCCTTTTTGGTGGAGTTGTTTTTTGTTTTTATGATTCTTTAAATAATTTTTATATCAGCTTGGTTGAGGTAATTGACAGACAATAAAGGCCACCCCTTTTAAGTATATAGTTGGGATTGTGGCAGATTGTCCACACCAGGGGAACCGCTGCCTACTGGAACATTTCTTTGAGATTTGTTTTGATTTGGTCACTGCCACAGAGAGATGAGAAGCCTTGCGTGTCAGCTCGGGCAGCCTCTCGAAGCCCGTTAGGGCCCTGTCCCCTCCCGCTGGCCATTTTCCTGGCTGGCTTCCCTGCGTCTCCAGGAACACTGCTGCCTGAGGCGCTAATGCTGCCCACTGTGTCTGCTTGTCCTCGTTGACCAGGCTTTGCCGCTCCCGGTTCTTTATCTGTTGCTGTGGATCATGGAGGAGAAGGGGGAGGGGCCTCCGGGGCCCCTCCCTGCACACAGCCCAGGACTTGCTTTACCAAATATAACTCAGTTTGCAGGTGGTTTTATGTCAGCAGTGTACCAAAAGATCATTTTTCTCAGCATTTATGCGCAAACAGATTTGAAGGTTGATGCTTAACGTTTCTGTAGACCTAGGGTGAATGTGTGTATCTGTATAATGAGTGTGGATACATAGTTGCGTGTTCACGTGGGCAGACATTTTAGAAGAAAATTCAAAATCATTTTAATGTTTGAAAAGGTGGGAAATGCCGTCTTTCAGGACAGTGTTGCATTCCAGTGGAATTGACACTTTGTATTCCTTTTTAAATTGACCTTTATTTTTTGCATCTGTTCAAAGGTTTCTTTTTATAAATAAGTTCCTTAAACTTAGGCGATGTAGTCTGGAGTTTTTTCCACGTGCTTAAATTTTGCTTCTGCTTCATTTCCCCGGGGACCTCAAAGGCCTCCACGTTCCAGATGGCGATTCTGCTTCAGTACAACACAGAAGATGTGTACGCCGTGCAGCAGCTGACAGACAGCACGCAGATCAAAATGGTACGCGCCGCCTCAGCTAGATGGTGGGGCAGGGGCGGGCCGAGGAGCGGCGTCTTCGACTTGAGATGGGTATTGCCTTACGGATATGAACATGCTCTTATTCTGGGGTTTTAATACGTGTTTTTAAAAAGCTTAATTTTTAAACTCAGTGCTACACACACCTGCACGCACGCACACACACATAAATACCTACCTGCCTTTCTGTCATTCATTTAGCCCGTTCTGAACACTTTTTCCAGTGAGCTTTTCTGACTAAGCTTAAAATTTTCACTTAATGTCGGTGTTATTCTTTCTCTTAGCCATTTTATTGAGATGTATGTCACATAACATAAAACTGTATACAGTTGAGAAGTTTTTCCAAGGTGTCAGCACCAGCCCTACCAGAAGCACTGTCCTCACCCAAAAAGAAACCCAGTTCCCGTAGCAGTGACTGACCTCCCGGGCCTGTCCCCAGCCCCTGACAAACATGAATCTGCTTTCTGGCTCTAGACATTGAGTCACGGAATATGTGGCTTTTGTGTCTGCCGTTGTCCACTCAGCACCCTGCTCTCAGGGCTGACCCACGTGGCAGCGTGTGTCTGTGTCTGTATTTCATTCTCTCCTCTGGCTGAAGTGGACCCCAGTATGTGGATGGACAGACACATTGTGCATTCAGTCGTTGATGGACATTTGGGCGGGTTCCACCTTTTGGCGATTGTGACTAATATTTCTGTGAACATTCATGGGCAAGTGTTTGTATGAACATGTTTTCAGTTCTCTTGGGAATGTACCTGGATGGGAGTTGCCGGGTTATGAGAACTTGTATTTAACTTCCCGAGGAGCTGCCCGAGTGCCCCACCTTGGCTGCCCCGTTCAGGTCCTTCCCAGCAGCACACAGGGCCTCGCTTTCCCCGCCCTCACCCACGTTTGTTCGTACCCATGTTTTTATTATAGCCGCCCTCCTAGTTAGGATTGTATCTCATTGTGGTTTGATTTCCATTTTCTTAACTAATGATATTGAGGATCCTCATGGCCATTTATATATCTTCTTTAGAGAAATGGCTGTTCAAATCCTTTGCCCTTCTGTGTTTTTTTGTTGTTGTTGTTGTTGTTTTGAGGGCAGTTCACTGGCCCTCATATGTGGCTTCCCAAGTCAGCGCTTAACCAAAGTGCCACTCGGCCGGCCCGCCCATTTTTTAATTGGGTCATTTATCTTTTTGTTGTTGAGTTGTAAGAATTGCTATATATCCCATACAGCAGGCCCTTGTCAGATGGAAGACTTACAAATTTATATTTTCTCCCGTTCTATGGGTTGCCGTTTTGTTTTCTGTATCACACAATTTTAATTTTGATGAAATCCACTTTATTTTTTCTTTGGTTGGCTTGTGCTTTTGGTGTCACATCTAAGGGACCATTGCCTAATCCAGGGTCAAATACTGTTCTTTCCCTATTGATTGGTCCAGGCAACCTTGTCAAAAATCAACTGGCCATAAATGTTGGGTTTATTTCTGGGTTCTCAGTCATTTTCCACTGATCCAAACGTCTGTCCTTGTGCTGGTTCCGCCTTCTTGTGGTCACTGTTTTGTAGTCAGTACTGAGACCTCCAGCGTTGTTCTTTTTCAAGATTGCGTTGGGTCTCCCCGGCCCCTTGCTTTTCCATGTAAATCTCAGCATTAGCTTGTCCATTTCCACAAACAAGGCAGTTGGAATCATAAAAGGAACGCGTTGACTCTGGGTTGCTTTGGGGAGTATTACCATTCTTAACAATATTAAGTCTTCTAATCCATGCACATGGATGACTTTCCCTTTATTTTGCTTGTCTTTAATTTCAACTGTGTTACACAGTTTTCAGTGTACTAACTAATCTTATACTTTGGTTAAATTTATTCCCAAGTCTTTTATTACATTCGATGTTACTGTTAATGGAATTGTTTGGTCATTGTGAGTGTACAGAAATACAGTCGATCGTTGCATATTGATGTAGTTCTAATACTTTTTTTGCTTAGGGCTATTTAAAAAGAAAATGCAATCATGTCATCTGCAAATACGGATAGTTTTGCTTCTACCTTTTCGTATTCGGGTGTCTTTTGTCCCTCTTGCTAATCGCTCTGGGTAGAATTTCCGGTACAGTATTGAATACAGGTAGCATCCTTGTCTTCCTCCTGATCTGGGGGAAGCTTCACAAGTTTGCACCGTTAGGTGTACAGTGCAAGCTGTGAGTTTTTCTTAGATGCCCTTTATTAGATTTTAGAAGTTCCCCATTATTCCTAGTTGTTTTTTTTTACTGGTTTTATCATGAGACAGTGTTGGATTTTATTAAAATGCCTTTGCAGCTCCGTTGAGATAATTTTATGCTTTTTGTCTGTTAATACGGTGTATGACATTGAGTTGGTTTCTTAGTTAAACCACGCTTGCATTCTTGAAATAAGCCCACTTGGTCATGGCATATAATACCTTTGATATGCTGCTGGGTTTGGTTTGCAGGAATTTTCTGGAGGATTTTTGGCACCTATATTCATGACGGATATTGGTCTGTTGTTTTCTTGTGATGTTTCTGTCTGGCTTTGGTGTCAGGGTAATGCGCCCTCATGGAATGGGCGTCATGCTTCAAGTGAGTCCAAAATCGATCTCCTAATTCTAGAGCAGAATGAACTGGCTCCATTGTACCTTCGAGTCTGTTCCCGTTTCTCCTTACTTACCTCAGAGGCTGGGCTGCCCCGGACACCGGGGAGGGCTCTGCAGTCCGGGGCCTGCTTTGCAGAGAGAGCGCTGCTGCTAAAACCCCGCAGAAGTCTGCTCTTTGCTTGGCTTTCTAATCAAAACTACGCCGTCTGTCCGTTAGTGTCCCCATGTGGGGACAGGGCCGCTCCCTTCTACCCACGAGAGACACTCGTTGCTCAGTCGGATTTGGTTCCTGGACTGCAGCCGGCGGTGTTCTGATCCCGCTTTGGGCTCCTGGGCAGGTTGCTAGGCCAGCGGCCTGTCGCCTTCCCAGCTTGGACCCTGTGCCCTCTGACCAGATGGGTGCCCGTGAAGACAAGGGCCCTTTCTGTCCCTGGTAGATGGGCATCGGGGTGACTGCAGGTTGGGCTGGGTGCACTTCCGTTTCGTGAGGCATGACGCTGTGGAGCTGAAGGAGCTGAGACATGGCCGCCACTCACTGGCCTCAGGGAGGAAGTGACGCTGGGGCCACACGACCAGCTTCGAGTTCATGAAAAGCAGGCAGGCAGGCAGCTGCCGCCACCGGCCACGCCATGTTGGTGACTGCGCGTCCCTTGCTCTCCTTCCTGCTGACGCTCCTTTTGCGGCGCCGGGTGTCCAGGAGCTGGCAGGGCCGCCGTGGGCCTCTGTCAGGCGGGCCTGCGGGGTAATCAGGCCCCGGAGGCGCCGGGGGGTGCGGACTTGAGGGGCCGCCACAGCATCACCTTTCTCCTCTGAGGATAGTCTTCTGTGGGTGACTACAAAGGAAAATGCATTTTATCTTTAAGTTACTTTTTTCTCTAATTGCAGGACATTTTGGCACAAGTCCTACAGATTTTATTGAAGTCGAAGTTATTGGTATGTGTGCGCATTTTTTATGTTAAGTGAAAGAACGCCTTTTCTGAGATGATGTAGTAACAGTTGTTTCTTACAGGTCTTGGAAGACGAAAATGCAAATGTTGATGAGGTGGAATTGAAGCCAGATACCTTAATAAAATTATATCTTGGGTATAAAAAGTAAGGAAAATCTAAGTGGGTGGTCCTAGACCGTAGACTTGTCCCCTGACCCCGAAACACGTTCCCTGCTGTCACTGCAGACAGGGAGGTCTGGGCGGGGGGTGATGGAGCCATTTGATTCCGTCGCACTATTCCAGGCGTTTCTCTATTAACTGTTTCAGTTTTTCGTTTTTTCTTTATTTGGCAAACACGTCTCCTTACACGGCTCACCAGAAAGTTTGGGCCTCGATGTCCAAGCGTCTGGATTTTCTTTCCCTTGACACGGCCGGGAGAGCAGGGCCTGGGACAGGGGCCACCCTCTCACAGAGTGAGAGCACAAAGAGGCCTTACCGCCTGTCTCTAAAACAATAGTCATTGGTCTTCTCAATTTTCTTGACAGTAAGAAATTAAGAGTTAATATCAATGTGCCGATGAAAACGGAGCAGAAGCAGGAACAAGAAACCACACATAAAAATATTGAGGAAGACCGCAAACTACTGATCCAGGTGACTCGGAGGCCATGGCGTGTGGCGTGTGCCTCGCACGGCGGGCAGGTGGCCCAAGGCAGCTGCGGGGGGGAGTAGGGTGCTGGTAGTGGGGGCCAAGGCAGCGCCTGCGGCTTTGAACACGGGCTTTTTCTCATTTTTTAAATGCTTCATATTTAGTTGGCTTACATTACTGAACTTGCTCCTAAGAGCAGGCCCTTGGAGTGGCTGCTCTGTCAGAGCTGGAACACAAACACAGGTGGCAGAATTGGCCCCCTGCCCTGCGGCCTGTGTGTTCCCTGCCACGAACCCTAATCCTGGGCCGAATCAGAGAGCCTGTGTGCTAGTTGTCCTTAGTTTTTACGAAGTTGTTGCAGGTCTTTGAACCCACTTGTTTCCCCTCCTTGGTCCTGTAGGCGGCTATCGTGAGAATTATGAAGATGAGGAAGGTTTTGAAACACCAGCAGCTCCTTGGAGAAGTTCTCACGCAGCTGTCCTCACGGTTCAAGCCTCGGGTCCCAGTAATAAAGGTACAGGAGTGACGCAGCGGAAGCATTCAGTTTACCATTTTACAACAGAAAAGATAATTACTGTTCCTTAAGGAACATAAGTAAGAGATTCCTCCAAAAGCAGTTCGGCTTAATTTTTAAACTTGTATTGAAATGTAGACCGAGAAGCGGACAAACCGTAAGTATCCCGCCTGCCGACTTTCTCAAAGGCCCGTCCTTGTATGGCGACCCCACTCCCAGGTGTGGTGACCGGCCCTGCAGCCCGAGGCTCCCACGGGGCCCCGTCTCACTGCTCACCAGCAGCAGTTGACCTACCTCTGAATTCTTGAGAAACGGGGCTCACCCCTTCCTGTGCCTGTGGGGCTGTGCTCAGCATCGCGTTAGGGAGATGCCTCCTGTCACCTGTCACTGTGTGCTCGTCCTTATTGCTGTGGGGGACACTCCTGTCTGAGCACACCACAGCTATGGGGACTGTCATTTAACAGCTGGTGGTGTTTAAAGTGGGGTCCAAGGGGCTCTTCCCCTTTCAGAACCCTTTGGGTGGACGGCAGCCAGTGCAGAAGGTGGCAGGCAACAGGTGACCCCCGACAGCCAGGGCCCACTTAGCTCCGACGGTCACGTCAGAGGCCCCACGACTAGCTGTCGGCCTGCTGGGCCCGTCGTGGGGTCAGCCCCCTTCCTTTCTGCCACACCTGAGCAGCTCAGGGGTGCGGGCGACGGCTAAGCCCTGGCCGCCTGGGAGTCAGACTGCATGCCGTGGGGACCTGCCACGTGACCTTGGTCCCCCGGGGCTGTCAGGTCGGGAAGAGTCCAGGGGACGGGTCTGTCTCTGCTCTGATAGTAAACGGTTTTCTTCTTTTTCACTACCTCTCCCCTTCTAAAAACGAATGCCCAGAAATGCATTGACATTCTGATCGAGAAAGAATATCTGGAACGAGTGGATGGTGAAAAGGACACCTACAGTTACTTGGCTTAACCCTTCCCGAAGGGTCTGACTGCGACCCGCAGCACACTGGTTCCTGGTGGAAAGGAGGGAAACTCGAGTTCGTAGCAGCCAGCCTGCCGCCGTTGGGACCTCCCTGTTTAAGACCGAGACCAGACTCCCACCCCGGTCTCGGCTGTACATCAGAACTGCTCAGGATGACACATGTCAAGTCTGTAAATAAGGACACCACCGCCATTTAACCTAATTTAAGGACAGGGGACGCGACCCTTCCACGCTGAGGGCTGCATGCTGCTGCACTTAGACCCACACGAGGCCACGCGACGGATGGACAGCTGCCGCCCAGGTGGCACCGACCGCGTCGGCAGCACTTGGAGGGCGAGTCTGAGTGGACCCACGTGTAATCTGCTATGAAAACCCATTTGTATAGTGTGTTTCATTTTTTAATGTGTGAAAATAAAGAAACTTAAAGGATTTCCGTACACGTTGCATTGGGTTTGTTTTCAGTTTCATTGATTTCTACATGTAAATAAAAGATAATGATTGTGCAGATATCCCAGTGTCTTCCTGTAGGCGCAGAGTGACAGCTTGGTCAAGACCTTAGAATGTTAAGCCCCTGGAACCCTTTTCTGCCCCCAGACTTCCATGCTCACTTCCATGACGGCCTCCAGCGCCTTGGATGCGCCCAGGAGATGCAGAGACATTGATCCGTCGGCCACTCGCACGGACTGGGGTGCATCCTCTGACAGCGTGGCAGGTGGGGACGACTGAGGAAGGCGCTGTCACCGGCAGGTAGGGGACTGGCACGCCAGCGAGCGTGGGCAGCCAGCTCGGCGACACTCCCTACCTCTGCCGCCTTGTCGCGGCCACAGAGCGCCTGTGGAGCCTGGAGGGCCCGCTGCGGCCACGGCGCTCCTGCGATCTGGTCGTGACCGGTGCTTACGGCACAAGAAGCACCCGCTGGAGATGAACTCCTCAGCTCTCCCCGGCCGGAGCCAGGGTTCGCGCGAGGGCACGACTGCCCCTCCCGGAGACGGGCAGACACCGACTGGGGAGTGGAGTGTCCTTGGCTGTCTGTCCCCTGGGGGGAGACCCACGTGCTCCCCCGCTCCCAGCTTTGGGGGGCCCGGGTCCAGCCTGCATGTCCCCGTAACACCCTTGTTCTTTGTTCACAGTCACTTCTGGCCGAAGCACAAAAGTGGGGAGGTGGGCGCGAGACTCCCGGCAGGCCTGGGCCTTGTGTTTTGTGCACGAACCTCCGAGCGTAAGCAGTGTGAGTACTTGCACGTGCATCGTCACCAAGTGGGAGGGGGATGCAGCAGTCCGGGTGCACTTTTAACATTAAAGGTTGACTAGGTCATAAAAAGCAATGGTAATAATGGTTTTCACATTTCAAGACTCTTAGAAAACTGACGCCCAGTGTATAAACCAGGCAAAAAGGAGTGCTGCCCACGCGACCCCAAAGGCCCCGGGTGCCCCATGAACGCCCGTTCCCCGGGAGGGGGCCACCGCCTGCCTCCCTCCCAGCACTGCCTCTGGGACCAGGACCCAGGGAGCCACCCGCAGAACCGGGGCGGGGTGGGGGAGGGATCTTCTAATGAGCTCTTGCTGGTGTCTCGGTTCCTCCAGGAGGTTCAGAACGGGTATCGCCCCACACCCCGGGCTCGGGGACGTGTCCTGCTGATGGGTGCAGGGAAAGGCATAGTCCAGCCTGACAAGGGTGGTCCGCAGCCCCCAAATACAAGCCTGGCGAGTCGCACCCCCCGACAGGCCACGTGGCTGCGTTTCTCTGAGGCGTCCTGTGAGCAGGGACTTTTCGGGGTGCCCTCTGAAGCTGCTGCGAGGCAAAGCACGGCGTTCCGGAAACCGGTGCAGTCGCTCCAGGAAGTCCGAACCGAGGAGGAGCCGTGACTGCAGCCCTGATCCAGGCTAAGTCTGGGGCCACGGGGTCCCCCAGCCTGAGGGACCCACTTCCTCTCACCTGCGAGAGGGCCAGGCAAGCTGGGGGCCTCACCCAACGCCCAGGGGGGCGGGCCCCGGGCTGGGCTGCTGGCCTGTCACCTGTCCGTGCCTTCCTGCAGGTCTCTGACCCATGAGCGCAGAGGAGAAGCTGGGCCCGGAGGTTCCTGGGACTGGAAGGACTTCTCCTGCTCGCGGCCGTGCGTGTCGGCTTCTCGCTCGGAGAGTGAGGCTCGACCACAGCCAGGAAACGCCAGCGCGCCGCCCCGAGCCGCTTGCTGACTGCCCCCAGGAGCCCCGGGGCCTCGGCTGCCCAGGTGACTTGCATCTCCGCTCGTGCGCCCGCATCCTGAAGGTGAGCGTGCGTTGTCTTTACGCCACTTTGCGGAGAGGTGGTTCACCTGCCGGCGGCTGGCCGTGCACGCCGGGGACGCCGCCTCCTCGCTGCGGCCGCTCACAACACGGCTGTAACCTCAGCGCGTTCCGGGGAAGCCCGGGGCCCAGGCAGGCGGGACACCGAGTGGACCAGGCATACTGGAAAAGAGCATTTCTGGGTAATGATTATAGTTGGCTGTTTAAAAATTAAATTCCAAAATGTTGAAAAGGATGTGGAGAACAGTGCATGTTACCTAACGGTGCCCGCACAGTTGCGTGCAGCAGTCTGTGGGTGAGGTGGAAGTCAAGGCTGACGGAGCCACGGGTTGTCTTCTGGGGTTCATGGCCATTTGGAGACAAGGCGAAGGGACCACAGGTGTGGACCAACCTGCTGTCCAGCTGCCTTCCACCTCCTCGGAGTGTGTAATATTCCTAAACCATTTGCAAACTATTCGAAATATGATGCCTGTTACTCTCACTCAGTTGTAGGTTTTTGCTGGTAGGGAAGAAACCGGGCTTAGGCACAGACTGCCAGTTGTTACCTCGGGGGAGGGGAAAGCATACTGTTAAACTCAGCTGTTGTCCTTTGGACTTTTTAGAGCTTATGTGTCCAGCCCTGTGGAGTGGAAAAGCTGAGCAGCTGACCGAGAGGTGCCCGTCGTCCCTGGGCAGTGAGTAGGGCGCAGGAGGCACATTGCCCATCTGGGTACAGAGGCGCGCGTCTCCCTGTGCCTTTGCACCTGTGGGTGTGAAGCAAGCGGGACCGCCCTCCCAGCACCTGGAGATGGAGTGGCGCCGTGTCACTGCGCACTAAGGCATCACGAGGCCCTGAGTGGCCCGCGTAGGCGCGTGAACCAGCGGGAGACACGAAATAGAGCCGCGGGGGTGGTCAAAACAAAGCATGGCAGAACAGTAGCTAGCATGACCCACCTGAGAGAGGCACCCAAGGCCAGGGCTTGTCACTGCCCAAGCCAAGTAGCAAACACCTTGTTTTAGGACCCACGTTGCTGTGGCTGGCGCATCGCTGCAGCAGAAACCAGTCTTGTCAGATTTGCATAATGGCAATGGAAGCTAAGTGCCCCATTACAAACGCTAAAAATTCTGTGACTCTGGGAAAAGACAGCTACACAGACTGACGATGGCTGCTTTGAGGGTGACCCACAGCACTGCTGGAACGCCGTCACTGCTCCCGAGCCCGCTATGGACAGGCACCTCGTTCCCTTGACACTTGGGAAGGTACTGTTCGGTTCCAGTGTCACCTTGCGTGGGTAGTAAGGACTCCTCGTTGGCAGTGCTGTAGTTCTGGAGGGCTGTTAGCTAGACCAGAGGTCGGCAAACTGCGGCTTGCAAGCCACATGCGGCTCAGATAGTTTTAAACCATCATAGTTTCATTTGTAAAATTTTTAAAGGCTCTTATTCATTCATACAATGGTGATTTCATTTGTTTTATAGGTCTCGCAAAACTTGAAGGGACAGGATTGGCTCTTCCGTCTCAAATGTTTGCTGACCCCTGGAGACGGAAAGAACTTACAGCAACACAGGCTGTTAGACGTGACGGAGGCCGAGCTGAACCCACCCTGCCACTCGCTCCCATCTGCGGGATCGCAGCAGCAACTCCATGTGCATGTCACGTAATACGTTCATGTATTTATACTACTAAGGATGTTACAATGAGGTATTACTAAGCAGCATTATTTAGTTAGTTAGCTCAAGTTTACATGTCAGTTTGCTTTCCCATTAGACGCTGATGAAGCCCTAGGACAGATGACGCACCAAGGAGAAGTTCAAGTATTCTTTATTCAAAGTTGAAAAATGTACCATACTGCATTATTGCAAAAATTCACTGGTACAAAAACACTTTGCAGCTGGTGAGAAGGCAATAAAAAGTTGATTTTTAGACTCATTACTATAAATTATCCTTACAGTACTTTGCAAATTCAGACTTTCAAACCGCATTTTCTTATATCACCCACAGCACTCGAGGTTCCGGAAGCTAAGGCCGCTGTTCGGGGGGCGGGGGGAGGTAGCAGGCGTCAGGGGATCTCCATCTCGCGCTCAATGCCCACGTACTTCAGGGCGTCGGCCTGGCTGTATCTGAAATGGCACGAAGCGGGCATGACCACAAGCCTCCCACAGGTGAGACCGCCGCCACCTCGCCTTCCTGGAGAGGGGGCATTAAAATGGCCCCAAGAAAGGCACACACCACCACACTCCAGCAGAGCCATGGCCGGGCTGCGAACTGGACAAACCTGCCGGCCCCACTCCGATGGGGAGCGAAGCCGCAGTGACGGGCGCCAAAGCAGCATGCACAGACCTACCTTCAGCAGCCCGCCATGTGCCACTGGAAGTGGCAACACATGCACCCACCCTGGTTTATAACTCAACCGGTGCAAACAGCTTCGGACTGATCGCATTTAAATCAACAGTAAACAACCTGTGAGTTTGTCCTCTAGAACCTGACGGTGTAAACTGCCCACATGATGCCTAACCCTGCGAACAGCCCAGGGACCAGTGTCCTCAGCAGCCTGAGGCTGGCATGGCTTTACAAAAAGGACCCAGAGGGCGACCAATAGGATGTTAACAACAGGTATTTAAGTACTAAATAATGACGTTTGTAGTAAGTCCTCTAGCACTTCCTAAGAATGAAATAAACACAGGCTAAGTAACAGCATGCTGCAGGCCCCTGCCTGTAGCGTGATCAAATCCCCTGAAGGACCAGGTGGCACAGCCATGCACACATGTCCAAGGCCCAGGGGTCACATCAGCAGGATAAAAGAAATGGGGTGCTCTGCATTCTTTTTATTATTTTTTTTTTTTTTTTTAGGGCAGTATCACTAGCCCTCATATGTGGGACCTGAACCGGGGCTGCTGGCTTCCCAAGCCAGCACACCACTCGGCCGGGCCCTATTATATTTTTAAAGCAAGCATTGTTTCTAACGCCTCACCAGTGCCCACAGCAAAGAAGGACCCCAAATCAGTGCCCTGTCAACACAAGTGAAGACGCGGTGAAGAGCTGAAAGCCTGCCCCAGCTCCAAGCCCCGGAGGAGCTGGTCTTGGCCCTCACACCCGGGCCCTGTTGCCTACCTGTAATCAAAGAACAGCTCTTCCCCAGTCTGGATGGCTCTCTTCGCAAAGATCCCTATCCTGTGGTCGCCGTTGACCATCATCACTGGAAAGATACGCACATACGCACGCCGGGGTCAACGGGGTTGTGAGATGGGTGTGGGGGTGTTCCTGGAGCGTTCAGGTCGCTGTCACCGCACTAAGGCAGTGCCCCGCAGTGAGACGAAAGGAGTGCTGACCCCAGAAGCACCTACCTTTTGCATAGCAGTTTGGATTGACGGAATGATTTGCAAAACGAATTTTGTTACCCTTGCGGGTTGCATCCACCACAAAATCTAAAGAGAAAAAATAAGCACAAAGCAGTGAGCAATTTCAGTTATAGATCAACATTATGATTGAGGGGACACCGCTGGTTATAGTTCTTCAGATCAAAAGCAAGTAAGTCATTCCGCCAACTTCATTCAGCATGAAATGACATTTGGAAGAAAATGCTGTTGAAATTAACAGCTACTAATAAATACGTACTGGTGAGCAAAACGAAGTGCAACCTGACTAAATTTCAACATTGTAATTTTCATTATACTGCTTATAGAACATGTTCATAGAAAAAAGCCTACCCTCCCCATTTCAGCAGTTAACATCTGAGGTACTGATTTCCTGACTCCCACCAGAGACATGGACTGCAGCCTCTGTTCTCTGCCAAACCACCACCTGCAAAAGCAGCTTCCTTTATTCCCACAGTCCTTGGAAAGCAGGGCGTTCTGGAGATTCCGGGCCCCTGCCTTGCCTGGGGAGAGGCAGTACCTGGCAGATGGGGGCCAAGCTGGCCCCACACCCACGGCCTTGGAAACACAGCAGGCGGGCGGCAGCAGACCCGAATGCCTGCTAGCCAGAGGGCTCAGCCCCCCGAGACCACCTAACCCACGCCACCACTGAGGGATTCCTCTCCGCAAGTGACAGCAGCCTGGCCTGCCTGGCTTCAGAGCACTGGCCCACTCCCACGCCGGGAAGAGCTGGGAATGTGAAGGAAGAGGCTCCCAGATGCCAGCCAAGAACTAGGTGCCTTCTAAGGTGAACATACCGTTATTCAAGTTGAAGAGAAAGCTGCACATGTATTTATCATACACTTTGCCTCTTCTGTCCGCTTCGTCTTGAGAAATGATCTAAGAAGAGACATGGGACAAGATGATGTTGGATTAGGTGACAGACCTGGTAGGGGACACAGGCTCATCGAGAGCACTGGCCGGGGTCACCATGAACATGCCTCTCCTGCTGACAGTCCTTAAAACTTAAGATCTCTGACCTAACAAAAAAGCCTTTAGTGACTACAGACTGACGCTAACGCTGTCTATGGCTTGTCCCTACCTCGCCCACTGAAAAGGCCCATGATAAATGAGTGTCATTTGTGGGTCCCTGTCAGACTGTGGATTGAGGGGGACAGACGCCTACGGCACACAGCTCCTTCTCCCCAGATGATAAAAGCTCAGTGTGATCAGGACTGAAGCTGGCCAGTTACCAAGCAAACCAAACCCACAAGCAGAAGTCCAGCGGAAAAGGCGTTTTGTATTCATGCGTTTCTCATCAGCCCCAGTGATAGCCCCAAACCGTTACTACGCACAGGACCACCCGCCACAGGCGGTCAGTGGGCAGGATGCCACTGCCTCGTCGCTCGTGCCCTCCTTACCTCACCACAGTACTCCGAGATGAACTCATTTTTCTGTACAGGATCTTTGATGAAAATCCCCCAGCCGGCCACATCAGACGGCGCCAGCAATAAATGCTAGAGAAAAGCACAGTCATATAATTAGGAGGGGAGCGAAGACAGACTGCTGACCAACAAACGGACGGACAACGGGGTGAGTCACCAAGTCCTCCGGCCCGTCCTAAGGCAGCAATTCTACCCGAGTCACTAGGAAACCTGCTGGCTACCCTGATGGAGGGTTACCTTCCCTCGTGTTGCCCAAAGGGCTGGCTGACAAGCCGCTAAACAGTGCTCTGGTTTTCTTATAAATCAAGTCCAGAGAGGGCACGAGCTCTCGCACAGAGGACAAACGCCGTGGCGCTGGGCCCTGGCTGCCACTCGGGCGCGTCCCCGCCATTTCTTCAGTCCTTGACTTGCCTGCATGGCTGGCCTTCTACGGGGAACATGAGGACACAAAGCATGGTCCTCTCTGCATCCCCCAAGTGACCTCTCATCAGCCGGTCCAACCATTCCGCTGAAGCCCCCACAGCACGTTTTCTGGCTCCTAACTAGCCTTTTCCCTCCCGTGGCAGCCCCCCCCCGCCCGTGTCCCTCGCACCTCTTCACGAGAGCACGAGCAGCTACCCTCCGTCAGGCCAGCATTCTGTCCCTGGCAGATGCCAACAGGATCCACGCTGTCCGCTGAGCCCCAGGGTGTCTGGGAATGAATCCCCAGCTTTCCACCGTGGTTCCTTTGAAGGCTTTCATTCCAAATTGCCTTGTGACCTTTCTTTAGAAAGGCTCCCTGATCAACCCAAACTCCAGCCTACACTCACCTGCCAGGGAATTTCCCAGCTACCTCCCTGATCAGAAACACAATCAGCTAAGGAGCATTAAGCAAATGAAGCCCAGGTGCTCAAAAGGATCTACACTGGTTTTGTTTTCAGAGTGCAGACTTATCAACATGAACAGCACTGCCCACTTCCTGCGTGGACTAAGGATGGAGAAATGAGATGATTAGGGCTGCATGGGAGCACCGTGGGCAAAGGCCAGCATCACTGACACGAGGGCCTAAGTGGACATTAACTGCCTAGAGTAAAACTAAACTGAAACATCACAGCCAAAATATAAGCTACTGCCGGAAATGGAATTCTCGATGGAGGAAGGGAACCACCAGCAGTGGGCTCTGTCACATCATCGAGGACATCTGGATGGCCTGAGACACGGAGGGTGACAGCAGGGGGCCTATCCCCCCGTGGCCTGCGGACTGAGTTACTGCACAGAGCACCTGGCCCAGAGCTTTGCAGACTGAGAACCACCTGCCTGCAACTCCCAGGCTTGTTATGTTAATTCCTGTGTTGTTTTCAAGGTTATTAAAGAAACGAAGTCTGCAAAACCTGCCGCGGGAAACCCCACCTTTCACTCTGGATGAGGCGCCTGGATCCTGTTTGGTAAGAATGGGTCTCTCCATTTTGATAGGAACACCATTTAAACGACTAGTTCTATTAACTCAATATTACACAACTAGAAAGGCAGCTCTTATTCCAAATCGGAAACCATTAGCAACTGCTGATCAGAATTCACTGGTCCATCTTACACCAAACTGAGGGGCTCTACAGGAAACAAAGCGGTCGCTTCAGTCACTTGTTTTTCTGCCCCCTGAACGGCCTAAGGCTGCCCTGGCTGACCCTGTTCGAGAACCCAGAGGAGAGGGGCCACGCACCTTTTTGGAGCCCCGCTGAATACTACAGTTCTTGCAGGACACGTTCTTACTGTCCCAGTGGTCAGCAGCCCCACAGGTGAGACAGAGGTCAGGGTCACACTCTCGGACGGCCAGGTAGCATGGGCACTGCTTGGTATTGCACTGCGCTTTGCAGCGGCATCCGGGAAAGCGGTTTTGACCTTCAGAGAAAGGTTCTTTGTCATCATCCTGAAAACCTCCCATCAACGGTGCTGCCTGTCAAGTCCTGTGCTAAGCCCCTGAGTAGGTCTGTGAGCCTCCCAGCAACCTCGAGTCCAGCCCGCAGGTGAGGAAATGACACTGCAGAGTAACCAGCTTCCTGTGCATTTTCATTACCGTTACAGTCACTGCCCTCCGGATACAAGTCCTGTAGTCGAGAGACTAAACCTGCCCAACTGAGATTGCTGCTGCCCAAAAAGTATCTGGGTAGCTATTTCTAGATTCCCCTTACATCCTGTGCCAACTTGACTATAACTGAAACCACCAGGAAAAGCTCCTTTAATCCAATTTTACCTAACCTGCCGCATTGCACACATTAGCCAGGAGACAGGCTGGGCACTAGCACAGGGCCGGCTACGGGGCTCCATAAATCCTGGGGGATCCATGGATATCCAAGGGAAACTGCGAACACAAACTGCCACGTCCCGGTTTTGACTTCAGTCGCTACTGTGATTGCTGACCAAGAGCCTATTGCATTCTCATGCAGTTTCAAGGCAACAAATACTTACACTCTGAACTACATTGACAAAACTTTTCACAAAAATTTTGTGCTATCACACAAGGGCACGAACTGTCACAAGGCTGGCGTGGATGGTCACAGGGCTGGTAGTTGTAAACGTGGTTAGAGGAGCCGTCTGCATCAAGATAACAGTGTGCAGGTCAATCCCGAGGCGAGATGGTGGCACACATCGCAAGAACACATCCGTCCCCACTCCCTTTGGAGCTCAGGCCCCCTGGCTGTACGTACAACTGCACACGTATCCTGTCTACATCCCCTGAGGGCCCGGAACGCGGAGCAGTCAGCACATCTCAGTCGGATCCCCAGAGGACTGCGCCTTTAACCCACTGGCTGCCTCGCTCCATCCAATCACCTTCACTGCACAAGAAAACTGACTGGCAATATAGTATCACACATCCTCCATTTAAATTGGTTTAATGTACAGAAGTCAATTGTTATAAGAATATCCTAAACTCTCTACAACAAATGACAAGTAGACATTTTTACGTTAATAATGAAGTTGAACGGAAAGATGCTAACCTTTTTTCAGCTGTATTTTTCTGCAGTGTGCAGCCCACAACCTGCAAAGCACAAAGAAAATAAGCCACAGTGTTACCCAGGAAGCTAGGGAGTGTAGTAAACAGACCCCCCAGAGGCTCCTGAAACAAGTCAGTCTGTGCCAGGGAGGGAGCAGTGCCTTAAATCCAAGGCCCTGGGACAGAAGACTCACGCATCCGGCCTCCGCCTGCTGTCTACTGTGGGCCGCGTCAGGGCCGGGAGTGGGGTGGCCTTCGTGCAGCCAGGTGCGTCCTGGTGCGCACGACACTGAGGCGCCCACATTGTCTAATGCCACGCATCCTTAAATCATTCAACTGAGCTAGGTGGTCAGAAGTAATGCAACCAAGATATTCACAAGTATCTACTACAGCCTAAATTCTGAGGGGAAAACGTCTTAAATTCTGAAAAAGTTCTTTCAGTTCTATTGGGTTGTCAGTGGGGCCGGCCGAGGGGCGCGGTGGTTAAGCGCTGGCTTGGGAGGCCAGCGGCCCCGGTTCAGGTCCCACATATGAGGGCCAGTGACACTGCCCTCAAAAAAAAAATAAAGTGTATTGGGTTGTCAGAAAAGTCATGATGCATTTTTGCAACGAAAAACAGAAAAAAATGTCATCACTTCCAACAACCCAATAAAGTGGACGCTCCATTTAGTAAACAGATGGAACATAAGTGTGTACGCAAGTTTTGAAGCGTAAGCCAAACACTCCCTTCCCATCCCCAAATCAGCTCCTCTCAGAACACGGCGGGTGGGAGATGAACGCTCACGGTCCGGCCCCCACCTGCGGGCCCCACGCTTACAGAGCAGTCGGCCTGTGCGGTCAGGGCGCCTCCCCACCCATCGCCACAAGCCCTTGAAAGGCCACATCCACACACACAGCCTTCGATAGGCTACGCGAGCACCAGAATGGAAGGGCGCACACCTAGAACATGCCAGCTTCTGGAATGAAAACGAGCTCAGTGCTCACATCAGCACGCCAAGGTTCACGCTCAGGAAACCATGAGGACAAACGCTGACGTCACTGTTTGCGTAGCCTCTGCTGCAGAGGCGACTGTGTTCTTAACCAAATGCAGCCTAGTAACCATGAGTTTCAGAACTCTTAACGCCAAATCTACTGGAGGCTGCCGTCCTCTTATGGAAGAATGCCCTTGGAAACAAGACTCCAGGCGTGTTTTTGAGGCCAGTTAAGTTTCTGTTAACCAAGTTGAGCCAAGCACTGCTCTCGGACGCCTGGCCCGCCGCGCCTTTTCGTGGTGGCGTGGAATGGTTGACATACCGGTGTTTCCTTTTCTTTTTTCGTGGAGGCGTATCAACATCCTCGGCAGGAGCTGGAGCGATGATACTGGACTCTTTGACCCGGAACTCATAGACCTGGCAAGAGGCAGTCACAGAGCCCTGAGGAACGTCCAGGTAAGCCGACCAGTCTCCACTGCCTCACCCCAGAAACCTCTCTGTCTCTTGTGAAGCTGCTAAGGTGCCAGGGACACAGGTGAGAGAAATAAGACCCTGTCCTGACCCTCTCACAGGGAGAGCAGCTTCTGATCAAGGGGCTCACGGCTAAACATCTAAACTCTTACTGGCTTTTTAGGGGACCGTGAGATTTTGCTCCCCAACATACATTGTCGGTTTGGCTCCAACTCTTATAAATTCAAAAAAATTAAAAAATAAATTCTTACTGGCTTTTTAAATCCATTGCCTCCTAACCTGAAATCCTGGGTTGTTGGAAAAGTCATGACGCATTTTGCAACAAAACCCAGAGAAAATACATCATGACTTTTCTGACAACCCAATAGCTCAAGTTGGAGGAAGTTTTCTTTCAGTTCCCTCTCAGTGGAAAAGAAACGGACTCCTTTTCAGGAGACAGACAGGAGCTTATTAAGACTGGCTCTCAGTTCTGGACAGTGACTGCGTTTCTTGCCCCTTTCACCAGTGTGCTTCCCAGACGTGCTTACCTGTCTGCATGTTTTGGTCCCGATGAGCCTGGCAATGGCACAGAAGTTGTCATAGTAGGTGCCAATGAGGACACGGAACATGGAGGCCTCAGCCCCACTCCACTCCACATTCTCGGGGGGCTCACTGTTGGGCTTCATCTTGATTGGTGTTTGACACCGAGAGTTTGCTTCTATAAAAGTAGAGGTAGGCACTGGTCAGAAGTGACAACTGGAGAATGGGGCATGAAATTTAATACAACTCAGGCAGCGAACTGTCAAGGCTCCCAGCCGTGTCAGTAAGCTTCCCCCGTGGCAAGCCGCAGGCTGGGCCCTCCAACAGCCTCCTATGGGGAAGGCCCTGGGTTTTCTCTTCTCCATGGTTACTTCCCAGGGCGGGCTAAAGGGACAACTCAAATCCAGCCAGGAAGGTACAGCTGTGGTTCTCCTCTCTCCTACGCCAACATCAGGAGTCCTAAACGGAGTAAACTGGGTTCCAGTCGGCCCAGAGGCATGGAGACAGGGACACCCAGTGAAAATGAACGGAATGGTCACACCTGACTTGGGCAAACTCACAGGCAGGCTCGGGGCAGGGCCGGCAGCAAGTGCTCAGCCACAGGCCTTCCTCGAGAGGGTTCTCTGCTCTTGGAGTTCTCATGATATTGCAAAGGACACCACATGCCCTTTACCTCCACGATGTGGAGCGTTTCAAAGCGACAGGGAGCCCGGGCCTTGGCCTCTCACCCGAGGAGCTGGACGTCTCGTCTTTCTTCTCCTCTTCCTCTTTGTCGTTGTTCTCGCCACCAGTCTCGGTCCCGGCTTCCCGGTCACTGTCCGTGTCCTTGGACTCCAGCACGTTGATGGTGGGGGTGCTGGGCCGGCTGCTGTTGTTGGGGAGCCTCCCCCTCCTGCGACCCCCTGGGCGTTTGGGGGGGGTCTTGATCCGCTCAGCTGTGAGGGCAGCAGCGAACTCCTTCGCTCCCTCCTACAAAGTGAAACACGCAGACATCAAGGTCAAGTTCTACAACTCATTTTGGTGGAGAAAGAAAAGACTCACAAGGCGAGTTAGTCAAGAAATGTACCACAACATCCATTTTCCACAAATCATCTTCTATCTGCTTTTTATAGTTTGGAAATTTCAGCAAGACAAACATGGTTCTATTTATTGCCAGTGGTATGAAATCAGGCAAGGCAGTTCTGTATTTGTGATTTACATTAATTATAATTTATAAGTTAAAATGTAAAATGTACTTTGTGTAACATTGTCTCTTTACAATTGAATTTTTAATCATAATTCTAATGATAATTCTAATGAGCGTCTAGAGTCAGATTTCCCTACTTTGGGGTTTCTTCAGATTCAAGAACCTCTCTGTGGTCGTATTTCAAATACACGAGAATACAAAACATAAACAGGCCTGACTTGGTCACTTCCTGCCTTGCTGTTAAACATGTTATTTTCCTGTGAGCGACGCGCGACCCCCAGGAAGACATGAAAGGAACTGAGGAGCCAGGCCGTGAGGGTTCCGCGCCATCTGAGGAAGTGCAAGTATCCAGTCTCAGAAAGTAAAAAGCAACGGTAATGCAGGGAGCAGACCCGAGAAACGTTTTAGATGAGCCAAAGAAAATTCTGCCTTGTAAAGAGTATCGTGAAATAGTGCTCAAGAATTCCATTTTCAGTGGCAACAGAAGGGAGAAGTTTGAGAGCAGCCAACAGTTTTATACTTCATTCTACAGAAAACAAAATTGCTTAAAAATAGGATACCTTCTGCAGGTGCCATTCAATGAATCTTCTGTCCAAAATCCAAGAGGCAATTTATACCCACTTAGTTCCTAGGTAGGAGTGGCTTGGTTCAAAAAGGGGAAATGGTAAAAATAAGATAGTACCCGTAAAAACAACTTTTCTACTCCTATTTTCCTAAACCTTTACCTTTTCTCCATCATTAAAAAACAAAAAACCTGTGGGACCTACGCTACAGCTCAACTACAGCAGGTCTACAACTCACAGGGGCCCTGCGAGCGGCGTGGGACACTGCCTGTGGCTACCCAGGCTCCGCGTCTGCATGGGCTGAACTCTGCGGAAGGTGTAGGAGTCCCTGACCCTGAAGACCCTGAGATGCTGCTGACGAGACTGACTGATACACAGAGTGATACAAGACTAATGCAGGGCTGCAACGTGCTCACGTAGGCTATGAAGGAAGCGACACGGGTGAGGACCTGTCTACCACGTGGCGGTGACGGTGTGGGCGCCACGGTGTCATGCTGACTTGATACACCTCGCCACGGTCAACACGAACACTTTCCACGCGCCCTCTGCAGCCACACACGCCCAGGCTCACCAGATGCTGGTAACACTGTGGCCCACAGGGTTTGTTGTCCAGAGCTGTTTCTGTGTTCTTCCGCTTATAAGTGTTGGGTGTTGCATGAAAAGCTGCAAAATAAAGGTACATATCCACATATAACTCTAAAATATTTACTTTTTCATTTCCCCAAATCAATGGAAAAAGTCAATTAATACATGACACTCTTGCTAATATGCAGTTTACATCACAGAACTTTCCTTTGATCACTGACTTTTTCGCCATGGAGTTTCCTCGCCTCTCCCGTAGGCTGCGCCACTCCCTCCAACGCCTAACCAGGGAGGAAACATTACGTCTGGAATGATTGGTGGTGTCTTAGTTTTCTCCTTGCAAGTATAACTGGTGCACATAAACTCTAAACTCTAATTATAAACACTTATTTGAGTCTTTAATATCACCACAGAAACAACTGATATATTCTCCACAGTGAAATTGGATTTTCTCCTTTTACCAAAAGAATTCTGACATCTTAATTTCTTGATTTCTAAAGAAAAGTCGGCAATCAGCTTGTCAAATGGGGAAGAATGGAATATCACTTGTTTAAAATTAGTGTTTAATATAAAGAGGGACAGCCTCAGAATACTAAAATTCAATTTCTTTGATTCATACACAATTCAAGAAACTAGTGTGAGTTTGCAGTCAGCACCTTCCCACAGGAAAATATAGAGGTCAGATAAAACAAGTTTTAGAAAGATGTTTGAAGGTGTTTGAAAGTTAAAATTCCCAAATAATGTGATAACCAGAAAGATTCAGATTACACACAGTGTATACTAACAAAGTGGGAATACACAGCCATGAGCCTTTCAGAGAGCCTGGGAAAGCTTGCTTCCCATGTGCAAACCAAGTACTAGGAATGTCCTATTCAGAACAGGACAAGGTGAAAATTATTTAATTCTGATAAAAACAACTGACACTCATGAAACAAGTCATTTTTAAGATGCTTGTAAAAAGCCACTCTTCTATCCATAAAACTTGAATGGGATATAAAGACAGACTGACTAATGAGGGAGGGGGAAACACAAAAAGAGGACAGTGTTTTTAAAGTAGAAATTCAAGGCTCAAATTCTGTTTCAAGTGTATGAGTTTTTCTCAGAATGAAAGCCTGATACCATACACCACTTTATCACTGGATTACATTTTAACAGGCAAGGACCCCTAAAATATAAAGACTGAGTATGTAGAAGGTAAGGTCACATAAGCAGCAAGGAATTAATTACATCGTCCAAAAACATGACAGCCCTTGGCCAGTTACGGCACATACTGCAACCCATTTCTTGTCAAATTTGTTATTAGCATGGATGTCACCTTAGCACTTGCTGTATTTATAGACTGATATTCTTGCCCTGACTCTGAAAATACAAAGGCACACATGTATCTGTAGACAGACAGACACACACGCTCAAATGAGGATAGCAGCTTCAGCTGGTCCCGAGTCAGAACCAGGTAACAGTACACTCATTATAGGCCAGTTATATAGTCTCCAAGATAAGAAGCTATAAAGACAAAATTAGCATACTAATAATCGAAGGTATTTTTAAAAAGCTAAAAAGTACCACTTTCAAATTCACATTTCATTTAGCTCAAGAAAACTATGATGACTAGATTCTCTCAGCAGAACTTTAAGAACTAAAGTTTGTTATTCTTTAGGAAAACTAAGTATATGAAGAATTCCCTGTTCCAAAAATGTCTTGCCTAGTTTAGATTTTTAGAATACATAATCTTTTCAAATAGGCACCTTAAAACACTAATATTTGAAGTTATTAAAATATATTTCAAACTGAATATAATATAGGGAAACGATTATATAAAATTCCCTGACTGGGAAAATTAGTAGAAGGAAAATTAAGGCAAGATACTTTCAAATTTTACAAAAAGGAGAGAACATGGATATTGAGGGTTTGTAATGTCAAAAACAACCTATAAAATCTTGATGAAAAACTTGTCTAAAGGTTGCCAAGCAAAGGTGAAAAACATATAAACTGGCTGAGTATATCCCCCTTAGGCTCTCATTTCACAAAATAAGTGATGCCTCAAATACACAATGGGAGAATCCAAGGACTGGAATTGGAACAAATGTCCATAAGCACCTATTTCCACGGGGATTCTACAATCAGGCAGCAGACGGACAAAGGCAGTATGTGTCCAGCTAGTTAGATGGCAGCAGGGTGGCCAGGCCCCCACTCAGCACCTCACCACACGGCGGAAGAGGAGGACTGAGAATCTCTCAGGGCCCGTCGCTGCCATCCTCAGCACTCCACTTCTCCTAAACATTGCTCCAGCTCATCATGTGATTACAATTAATGACCACAGAGCAGAACGAAGTGTCAGCTTTACACATTTTCTGCTCAAAGCACTGATCTTGTCTGCTCTGATTAGAACTTGTTATCAAGAATAAATTCCAACTGAATAGCTGGAATCAGGTAAATTCCCACTTATAGCTGGAATCAGGTAAATTCTTCTGCGTAATACCCAAGACATCCGATTTTTATTACAGAGTACCTCACAAAATAATAAAGTTAATATAATAGTACATCCCCCTATGTTCAAAGCACACACTAAAAAGTTTTAGGCACAATCTCATTTAATCCTCACCAACCCCCAGGTATTAGGGCCCTCCTCCTCCTCTTCCAGGTGAGGAAAACTGAAGTTTAGGGAGGTTGGGTCACTCTGTTAATTACATGGCAAATATAAACTCATGTATGTCTGGATTTTTTTAACCATTACACAACTAAAAAAATGTCCACCATCAATTATAAACTTTGGAATACATTCCTTGAAATTCTAACCATTTAAAATGTTAGAATCTCCAGTCAACATTAACATACATTCTTCCAAAAAGAACATTCAAACAGACTTTCACATAATATCAAAAAGGAAAACAGATACAATTGGGTTTTATGCTTAAAATGGATTCCTCTATAGGCTATTCAGACAATAGAAAGCGTATCAAAATATTTCACTAAAAGTTCTACTTTGGTCCTATTTAAACACAATTTCCCAGGCTAACTTTCCCATACTCCCTTCCTCTCTTCCGGCCCTATCAGAAATCACCGAAGGCAAACCGGACAGCCAATTTTAGGCTGAAGCTTTAATAAAGAAATTACGAGGAGTCCAAGTAAGCAGAACAATCAGTTTCCAAATTACAGAATGGACTGTGGCCTAAAATTTATTTGGAATATGAAGTGGGATTAGCTCCCTGATCAGAACCATTTATCCTTCCAGGTTCATGAGAACATTCGAGTCCCTCTAAGAGAAAAGATCCAGTCAGGTAGATCCTGGATTTCTGGCAATCCCCTACCATCAAAACATCAGCCTTAGATAAAAATGGTAGATACCCCTAACATCTAGATAGCAAGGCCTAACATCAGTAAGGCTGCCAGCACAAAAACAGTAAAAAGAGTTAACATCTACAAAGGCCCTTTCTCCTGGAAGTTTAAAAAATTCTCCCATAAAAAATAAGTTAGGGCCGGCCAAGTGGCGCATTGGTTAAGCGCTGGTTTTGGGATGCTAGCGGCCCCGGTTCGGATCCCACATGAGGGCCAGTGACACTGCCCTCTACAGCTAACAACAGCTCCACCTGGAGCTGGGCTGTGCGAGCCCCGGTGATGGTGTAGGCTGCAGCCCCTGCTGCAGTGGGCTGCCATAGGCTACAGTGAGTGGCCCGCAGCCAGCGTGAGCGGCTGGCAGCCAAGCATGAGCTGCCAATAGCCGCGGTGAGCGACATCCAGAGGTCAGCAACCGATCTGCCTCATCCGGGAAGAGCACAATGACGATACCAACAGTGAAGCAACATCCTCCGCAACTAAACTGAAGAACAAAAGGACAGCAACTTGTCTGTTCCCCTTCCCCGATTCCCCAACGCTGTTCCCCTCCACCAATTCCCCAATAAAATCTTAAAAAAAAAAAAATAAGTTAAATAGAAAATATAAAACATTCCTTAATTCTCAACATAGCAAATAGTAATAATACCAAATATCAGAACCTAAGAGAAAGTTGAAACAGTGCACTAGACAATTCATTGTGTTAAACACAATGAACCAAAGTAAGAATGAAAACAAACACCAGACTCATAAACAAACAGTAAAACTACTACAATAGCTGATTCTGAGGGGAAAATACAGAAAACAGATTTTTTAAATGAAATATATAAACCACTTCTTAATCTCAAGAAAAAAGGAACAATAGCTTACGAAACAAGAAAAGAATAATCACTGAAATAAAAAGAATCATTAGAACATGTAGATCAATTTTATACAAATAAATTTCAAAACCTGGATGAAATGGGTAATTTTCGAAAACTGATCCAGAAGTGACAAAATTTATCTACTAGCACCACTGCTATTTATACAAGCCAATATAGTTAGGCAAGAGAAAGAAATTCAAGTTATAAAGATTGGAAAGACGGCCATCAATAACTGCAGATGACTTAATTAAATAAGCTGAAAAACTCAAAAGAATCTATTGACAAACTATTACAAACAAGGACAATTCAGCGAGGCCACAGCGTATAAAATATAGAAGATAGAAAGCGGAAAAGCCCAACAACAACAACACATTTAACACCAGAAATCATCTGACCAAACAATGGACAAGAGCTACATGAAGAAAACAAGGTTATTAAAGCAGACTTGATCTTGGTTAGTCAGGATTAATCCTTATTTTTAAATGTCAAGTTCCCCTTAAGTAATTTATAATTTAATTGGAGTCCCAATAAACATACTACCTAGACTTTTTGTAATTAGACAAATTGATTTTTACATTTATATTAAAAACCAAACAAGAACAGCCAGGAGATCTCAGAGGGAAGCCTCCAGGACAGACAGATTAACGGAGTGGAACAGACCCAAGAACACGTGGTGACAGGCGACGAAGGCAGCACCTCACTCATGGCGGTGAAAAGAGGGACTTTTCCACAAATGGTGTGGAAGCAAATAGGTGGGAAGGGGCGTTGGATCCACCATCTATCAGAACAAATTCCTAACGGATCAAAGAGAGTTAGATGTTAAAAAAAATGAAGCCTAACATGTACTAGAAAAAAAGGTAAGACCCTTTATAATCTTGCAGTAGGGAAAGCCAACTGATAAAAAAATTTTAAATTTTTTTAACTTTGCTTTTGCAATTTTTACCAAACAAAAATTACAACTCATCTCAAAACGTCCAACCTCCTGACTATATAAAGAACTTCCAGATTTCAAAAAGACCAACAAGCCAAAGGATAAAAATAGTTCCAAAAAAATAAAATCCAAATTTCTTAAACATACAGAAAGAAAAAAATGCAAATTACACAACGCTAAAAACCGTTTTTCGCTCAATAATAAAAATCCCTTTTCCACACTCTTGGCCGGGCTCTGGGGAAACAGGCGTTCTTACTCTGAGGCCTTGAAACTGGCACATGCCCCGGTGGCGGGTCACAAGCCAATCTCTAAATAGAGGGAATCAGGTTAACTTGCACTCGTGCAAAAGGATGTACATAGGTTATTCACTGCAGCGTTGTCACAGCAAAAGGCTCAAAACCCTCCAAATGGTGACTTTTAGAGGACAGGGTCAGTAAGTTATAGTACCTTGTAAATCAGCTGACCAGACAGCAATAATATCTTCAACTTTAAGTCAAAAAGGAGAAAAGCCTGAATAATAAGGCACTACTTGAATAGGACGGTCAGGAAACAAAGAATTTGCCAGAAGAAACTAGAAAGATAGAAGAGCCAGGGAGACGTCATTCACTGGACACCTTTTAATACTATTTTGAAATGTAAACCATGTGAATGACAATTTAAAAAAAAAAAAAAAAGCTAAACACAATCCAGGTACTATTTTAAGTATTTTTTTTTGAGGGGGGGCAGTGTCACTGGCCCTCATATGTGGGACCCGAACTGGGGCCGATACTATTTTGAAATGTAAACCATGTGAATGACAATTTAAAAAAAAAAAAAAAAGCTAAACACAATCCAGGTACTATTTTAAGTATTTTTTTTTGAGGGGGGGCAGTGTCACTGGCCCTCATATGTGGGACCCGAACTGGGGCCGCTGGCTTCCCAAGCCAGCACTTAACCACGGCGCTACTCGACCAGCCCTATTTTAAGTATTTTATAGACTAATAAATTTAATCCTTACAACAGCTTATAAAGTACTATATTCCCATTATATAAACAAAAAAAACAAAATGAAAACACAAAATACTATTATTTAACATGTTTAGTAATTTACTTAATGGCCTATTTTACCTATATAGTGTGTGATAGTTTGTCAAATTAGTGTAAAGCCACGAAATACATAATTTGTTAAGGCTCAATTATGAAGAGATTGGCTCCAGTGGGAAAAGGGCGGGTGGGCACAGGAGCCGCAGGACCCGCAGCTGCCAAGCAGGTGGCTGCCCTGTCTGCCCCCGCCGCCCGCTTCGTTACAGTGGAGCAGCTCTCTCTCCTTCTCCCCAGCTTGAATGAGACAACTGACAGGTTCAAGGCTCATCAAAACTACTCAAATCCGAACAGCACAATAAAGTAACTCTTGTAATAATGTTTAAAAGCAGTATCCTGCTTCCCGGGTTCATTTTATACAACAGCCGGCCGAGGGGCGCGGTGGTTAAGCGATGGCTTGGGAAGCCAGCAGCCCCGGTTCGGGTCCCACGTGTGAGGGCCAGTGACACTGCCCTCAAAAAAAAAAAAAAAATCATTTATACAACAAAAAGGGAACATTAAATGCTGCATCTACAAAACAAATTAGAGGAACCGTTTCACTCCAAAATAGACCTTCCACTCAATTTTTCTGCCATAGTGATATCTAAATGCAATTCACAGTATTCTTAATAAGAATTGAACATAGTTTATAAAATGACCACGTGTAAAAGGGAATTTATATGCAATTCAAGGCAAATATTTCAACGGCTGTGTGAAGACAACACTGCCAAGCCCAACAAGACTCAGTCCTCGTCCAGATGAAGTACCACGTGTCTGACGCCTACAGATTACTGAAACCACCAAACCATCAATGGATCAATTAGACAGGCGTGTGGATAACACCACAAGGAGGTGGGAGAAGATGATCCTAACCTGCTTCCAGGTTTTCTAATCTAAGATACCTAAACCACTAATACTGCACACATACACAGAAGATGACCATTTCCAGACCAAGGTATACACATCACGCAATGCATTTAGAACTGCAGCAAATGTAAGTAGAGAGAACAAACACTCAAAATGAGGCAAGATTTGGCTGGCTGGGCAGCCTGGTTAACATTAAGACATATGACTAGAAAATGAGGGTGGCATTCTGGAGTGGGCACAGGACCTCCAAAAGACAAAGCAGTGTGGGGCCAGTTAGTACACGGGAAGACAACTTTACACGGGTTGAAACCCCTACCCGTGTTACCGGACCACAGACAGTCCCACTAGAATGGGGTATGGAAGGGGCTGACCTATATTAAGTAAACTCTGCTTAGGAAACTGGGAAGTATGAAATATATTTTCAAAATATGTTCCTCAAAAGTAGTTCGTGACTGGCCAAGTGGTTCAGTTGGTTAAGAGTTGCCTTAGAGCACATGCTCTGAGCAACAGGGCCGCCAGTTCGATTCCCACATGGGCCACTGAACACTGTGCCCTAGCTGAGCTGTAGCTGAGCTGCCAACAGGTGGCAGGATGGCTCAGCTGGTGTAACAACAAGATTGCCTGTTCGATGGTGGCTACACCCGCCCGCAACTAAGACTGAACTCGGCACCTTAAGCTGAGGTGCCTCCGGGATGGCTCAGTGGATAGGGTGTGTACTCTTAACAACAAGGCTGCTGGTTCGACTCCCACATGGGATGGTGGCTATGCCCACCCGCAACTAAGCCTAAACTCGGCACCTTAAGCTGAGCTGCCTCCGGAATGGCACAGTGGATAGGGTGTGTGCTCTTAACAACGAGGCTGCCGGGTTTGACTCCCGCATGGGATGGTGGCTGTGCCCACCCACAACTAAGACTGAGCACAGCACCTTGAGCTTAGAGGCCAAGAGCTGCCGACGGGAAGCCAGATGGCAACTGACACCCTCCACAATGAGGATTGAAGAACAACAACTTGGCTGGTCCCCTCCCACAATTCCTCAACACTGTTCCCCTCCCCCAATACCCCAATAAAATCTTAAACAAAAAAAAAGTTGGTACTTTCAAAGTGCTTAAAGAAATAATTTCCAGTTACCTGGACACTTCATTCCTCAGCAATGTTAGAAAAATAAAGTAATACTGTGTGTGCCTTACTTCAATTTCATTAAGAACATTTTATGCTTTACCTGTATTCAAATGCAGGTATTTTTTAAGGTAACTTAGAGGGCCAAAAAAAATAAATATTTTAAAAAACCACCTTTCACACTCAATAGAAAAGAATATACATAGGCATCTTTTTAGCCAATATCTTATTCAACAAAACGTGCTCATCACTGTGGGCAGCGTTGCCCTGGGCTACCCCTCAGCTAGTTCACAGTGATAGTTTCATTACACAACTGCTTGGTCAGCACTTAAGGAAAATCACTGACCTGCATCCCAAGTCACACTGGGAGACGGCAGTCCAAGTTAAGCACATGCAGACTTAGAGCAACCCTCAAGCAACACATTAAAAATAACAATACTCTGATCCTAACGTATTTTTCAATCTTAATTGCAAGATTAGATGATAAATTCTAGCTATAATAAACGACAACAATTTCCAAGTTGCTTTAAGACATAATTCCACAATAAAGATAGAAAATGAAAACGTACAATAATTGCACTTACGATGTAGGAAGCAGTCATATTTAAAACATCGTCTACAGAAAAGTGTATGAAATGAATGCAGGCTTTGCTCCCTCTGCACAGATTTGGCGTTTGGTCCATCTATGTTTGGGGTGCATTCAGGAGGAAGTGCACCGGGCAGCTGCTGTTCAGTGAGTTCTTTATACCTAACATTAACCAAGAAAAAGGGACGTAAAGGTGAAACAAAAATTACTATTATAAAAACTAAATTTCTAAACTGTTTCCATGTATTATTTTTGAGGTTTATCTTGCCTAAAACACACACAAAAAAGGTCTAGCCTACAACAATCTAGTGAAGAACCAATTAAACACTATGCATGATATATCAAGAATCAAATTCACTGATATGATTCAAATTTCTCATGAAAAGTGTCATATTAAAATTAAACATCAACTGTACTAAAATGTCTACAAGTGTCCACAGAATGTATTCTATCTACAATAAAGGTTTGTAGTAGAGTTCCACAGAGATACATATCGCTTCCAGTGTCCTGCAAACATTGTGAACAAAGTAGCGAAGCTACATCAGTTCCCACTTCTAATAAACCAAGATGGTGAGTTACATACCACACAAGGCAAGATCGCCTCAAAAGAACAAATCTTACTTTTCCTTTAGCTCCTCTGCTGTGCCCTTATCTGGAAACATGGAGGAAATGGCTTCAAAAATTTTATCAGAAGGAAATTTCCTAGGTGGGCAGCTTTCTTTATCTAAACATGGAAATATGAAAGGAAAAAAAGAATAACAGTAAACAAGCTTTCAATCTTACATTTACTCCACACAAATATATATCACAAAGCTGACTTTCCAAGAAATTATCAACTTTGTGTTTCACTTACTTCTAATGTACTTCACAGATATCTGTGACATACTAGTAAGTCAAACAAAAAATTCAAAATCAAATATGGAAAGTTTGAAGCAGACTGGGAGGCAGAAAAGGTAGGTTCTAATCCCAATTCTGCTACTAACTGGTTCTGTGACCTTGGCTGGTCACAGATCCACTTGGGTCTGTTTGCACATCTATAAAATGAAGGAATTAACTAGATGATCGCCAAGATGCCTGTTACATAAAATTTATGCTTCTCTGAACCTGTATTTTCCCCCAAATTCTTCTATGTTTTAATAACGAGCTTTGCGCAGTCTCCACCAACTCTCGGCTCTGCCCTGGGATCATCTGTTTTTGTAGTAAGCCCCACCTAGTGTAGTAGGGGTTAAAAGCATGAGCCCTGGAGTTAGTCAGAGCTGGCTACCATTACGGTGTTCTGGGTGATCTCTTCCCAATAGCGTAATCTTGAGTAAATGACTTCACCTCACTAAGCCCATCTCAGCTATACAATGGACCTGATGATCATTTCTACCTGTAGAGCTTCACGAGGATTGAGTGACTTGGTGCAGACAAAGCGATTAGCACATGACAGTCAATGATCAGTGTTACTTAATGATTATGATGACTGTCCGTGAAACCCAGAAACTAGTATGTTCTTTTGCTAGCCAAAGGAAATAAAAGATGCTCAGGTGCTGGACGAAATGTTGCAAATAGTATACTAATTTTGATTATACTATCCATGTGATTTTTAACAAAAGAAAAAGAGAAAGAAGGAATTTAAGATCTACTTGCACTCTCTACTGTTTCTGAAAAATGCTGGACTGGCTGCACACAGACATACCGTCTCGGCTCTCCTCTAGATCTTTCTGTTTTTCTTCTGTTTCATCAGGATCATCTCCATCGTCGTCGTCGTCATCATCATCATCATCATTGTACTGACCAAGAGCATTCACCAACTCCACAAAAATTTCATCATTTATAAACCCACATTCTGAAATTCACCAAGTCAAATATTAGAGCTATACAGAGGAAAGTGGTAATGATAAAGTTTATGTATGCCTTTTCTAATTTGAAAGAAATGGCCAGAGCCCATCAATCGGCACTATAACATTATTATTAAAATAAGGAGGAAAACATCCTTTTCAGGACTGGCCTAAGGCTAAGTTAGGAACAAATCTGTCTTCAACACCTGTCATTTTCTCTTTAATCAATTCTCCCCCCAAAGTTTCCAGCACCTGCTACTATAACCTAATTCTCTAGAAACTGATTGTGGCCTTGGCCTCCTCTGAAACAGTGTATCTGACAGACCTTCCTTTCCACTAATGATGAGAATGAATGAACAGGGTCTCCTGTATACAAAACACCAACACCAAAGCCATGATTCTAATGACAGAACTTCAAACACTGCAGTAGCCTGCTCGGAAAGGAATTTTTGAGTGCCGGGCCTTTTGGAGCCCATGTCACATAAGCAGAGCCCTGGTCCTAACTAATTTTACTGCTAAAGCATCTTAAAATCTATGTACACTCAAACAATTCTGTTTCAGTTACATGCCATTGACATTGTATAATAAATTGTTACAACCAACTATGTGTAAGTTCCAAGTGGCAAACATGATCCTTGGGAAAACACTAAAAGTGTTAGGCTTGCAAGCCAGGCCAGTCCAACACAAAATTTTAATATTAAAAAAATCTTTCTCATTTCTATGCTTTAAAAAATCAAAATATCTCCCAAGTCCCCTTTTCTATGAGAATAAACACATGGCTCACCTCTATCCCCATGTACTTTTCCATCATAATTTTTTATTAGTTCTTCAATGAAAGTCCCATCCTGGTCTAAAACTTCATCCCCCATATAAGGAATATTATGTAAAACAGTTTCATCTTCCACCTTAAAATTAAAAAATTAAAAAATAGATTTAAAAAGCAGCCTTATCCTAAGTATCAAAAATTTTTTAAATCGATGTAATAAATAAAATACAATTGTTTTTCATAAGTAGATGTCTTTATCCACTTCTCCAAGCCAAAAATAACAGACAGGAAAACTCTAAAAGCTATAAAGACATAAAAGACCTTCTCACCAATAGGCATTAACAGAGAAAAAGGTTTACAAAAAAATACTGTTTACCTAATCTAACGTCATCAATCATTAAAATTTACCATTATTTTACGTACCTCTAAAAAAGGAAAAAAGGTGCAAATTACAATATCACCCATCATCAATTTTAAGACGCGTTCCTATTTCAGATGATTTTAAAAACTTAGAATTGATGAAATATGGTTTATCAAAATCAATTAGAAATAGCCATACCTTAAAAAAAAACTAGCATACGAGTTTCTAAATTTCACTTGATCTAGTTATTGAGACATTCAATATAATAAAATTCTAGGGATGTAAAATACAGTATCGATAGTCAAAGTTTATGCAGACAGACTCTTCTACATAAAAGAACATTCTACAATAACATATTTCAAAATTGAGATGAATAAGATGCATATCAAAATTGATAATGCTAATAAAGATGACAGATGAGTTTATATCATGGTTTGGAAGACAACAAGGAACAAAAAGGGGACTAGCTTAGGCAGGAAAAGCCAATCAAAGACTAGTGCAGAGAGAATGTTAATACTTAAGAATATAAGGGACAAGAAGCCAACATTCATGGGAGGAAGAATTTTTAATAAAGAATAAAAAAGACAGTAATTATAAAGACCAGTGGGCTCTGAAGTCCATATTAAGGACACAATTTAAGTGAGGATAGGCCTCTGAACAGGGAGGGTATTGGTAAAAAACAATTTTTTTTTTTTTTTCTTAGAAGGCAGTGTCACTGGCCCTCATATGTGGGATCCGAACCAGGGCCTCTGGTGTCCCAAGCCAGCTCTTAATCACGGTGCCACTCGGCCAGCCCAGGTAAAAAACAATTTTAAAAGGTAATTCTGATCAACAGAATGGACTGGATAAGGCTGACAGGCGGACATGGCAGCTATTTTAAAGTACGAGGTGCCCTTAGGCTGGGAGCATGATGGACAGGAAAGAAGACACGGGAAACAGCCATGACAGACACAGGGGACCGTCAAGGAGCAGGGAGAAATACAAAGAAAAGGAAAAATTTCCCAATAATCCCTACATAACGAATTTAGGACAACTGCAGGGTTCATACCTTAAACCAACAGGAAATAAGGAAACTGGGAGAAAAGTACATATGGGATATAAAATGAAAATTTAGTTTCAATGTATTGATCTATTCAGATTCAAACTTATATACAACTAAAGATTCCAGTTTTCATCACTTCTCACTTGCACTAATCCCATTTAAACTAGATGAGTTAATTTTTTTGGATGCAGCCAAAATTAAATGACAATTGGGCTATTTTTGCCTTCCCAATTGTGTCCAAAAAACCTCTGCCCCCAAAACATATCCGAGCCATAAAAATTGTCTGCCTAATTTGCTTTGGTCAGTGTCCAGCAAAACCTATGGGTGATTCATAAATAGTATTTTTTGACAACTTTAAACACTATTCTTTCAATATGAATTTCACAGAATTTCAATCTGTGAAAATATGAAACTTCCCTTAAGCTCTTGCAACGATTCTCAAACTAAATGTTTTTGAATACAGCCTTAAACACACACATCTATGGCACTGCGGAAGAGTATCTGAAGTTTACCTTTAACCCTCCACTATAAATCTTTAAAAGTTACTAAAGACATTAATAACATCTATTTTTTTTTAATAATCTAGTAAGAAGTTCTCTAAAGTAGGCTCATCAAAGATTTCCATTAACTTTTTATATGTCAAGTAATAACACTACTGGGTTGTCAGAAAAAGTCATGATGCATTTTTGCAACGAAAAACAGAAAAAAATACGTCATCACTTTTCCAACAATCCAATATACATTTCTTATTTAACAACACAAGTCAAGAATGCATACTCAAATTTCTTTTTTGTTCCATCTTCCTTCATCCTACTTCTGTAAGAACTTCTATTTCATTACAAAAGCTATTGGGCCACTGTATATGTGGGCCACTGTATAAGGGCCACTTCTCTAAGCCTGAGAATATTTCATAGTGTATGCTATCATCTAGCTAACATGCTGCCTCCAGTTGTTTTACATAATAACTTCTCAATTAACAAAACCTCCAAGTCCAACTGAGATTATAGGATACTGACTGACTTCTTCAAGGGTAAGAACTATAAACTTCATCTTCCAAACATTTTTAAACCCAGGTATGGTTTTTGCTTAACACTTTTCCTTTGAAAAATCTAATTGGAAAGGACTAGGAAAAGAGCCACACACTAAACGCTTAAAATAAACTGGGGATGACCAAAAAATGTATAAACATGACTTGTATTCATCTTTTGTTATCGGTATATATTGAGTATTACCATTTTAATACCGTTTTTTCCTTTCTAAAAATGTGTATACAGGGCCGGCCGAGTGGCACGTTGGTTGAGACCTGGCTTGGGACACCAGCGGCCCCGGTTCAGATGTGGGCATATGCGGGCCAGTGACACTGCCCTCTGCAGCTAAGATGGTGAACAACAGCTCCACCTGGAGCTGGGCTGTGCGAGCCCCAGGGACAGTGTAGGCTGCAGCCCCTGCTGCAGTGGGCTGCCATAGGCCACAGTGAGTGGCCGGCAGCCAGCGTGAGCTGCCAATAGCCGCGGTGAGCGACATCCAGAGGCCGGGGACCGATCTGCCTCACCCGAGAAGAGCGCAATGATGATACCAACATGGGCCAGTGAAGCAACGTCCTCCGCAACTAGACTGAAGGACAAAAAGGACAGCAACTTGTCTGTTCCCCTTCCCCAATTCCCCAATAAAATCTTTAAAAAAAAAAAAAATGTATATTTTTTTGGCAAAAAAATGTATATACATTTTTTTGGCACCCTCTGTATATAAAAATTGGTTTAAGGGCCGGCCAAGTGGCGTGGTGGTTAGGCGCTGGTTTGGGAAGCCAGTGGCCCCGGTTCGGGTCCCACATATGAGGGCCAGAGACACTGCCCTCAAAAAAAAAAAAAGTTCAGGCCGGCCGAGTGGCTCAGTTGGTTAAGAGCTCGCTCAAGAGTGCGAGCTGAGCTCTGAGCAACAGCTGTTCGAGGCCAGCCCGAGCTGAGTTGCCGTTAAGCTGCCAACAGGTGGCAGGATGGCTCAGCTGAAAAAAAAAAAAAAAAAAAAAAAAGTTGATTTAAAAACATCAGTCTAAGTGCTACCATTTTGAAAGCCTTTTTACTCATACTACCTTGAGGAGAAAATCATCTATGCATTTTTATTTCAAATAACAGGCAGAAGCTGCATTATTTACATACCATGAAGTTCTGCTGTAGAGGAGACCAAGAGTACATTATGGGCACGGAAGCAACTGCACTCAGAGTCTTTAATGGGATGACTTGTGTTGGAAAATCCAACTCACTGGTCACTGAACACTAGAACAGAAAAAAACAAAATGACTCGTAAGAATAAGAACCTGAAGATGTAGCCATCGTATTACAAAGGGATGCTGCCTACTTACATAATTTTAACAAGGAAATGTCTTTACCTAAGACAGTCAAGTTCATAAAAACCAAAAAGCATTCTCTCCTCTCTCTTTCACTTAGGGTGAAAAAAAATGCTTCAGATTTTTTAAGCCCTCCAAACCTCCCCATACTTACCAATAGCAATAAGAATCAAAAATTGTATTTATGTTAGCCTAAGATGAACTGCTTCTTGCTTTCACTATAAATTTCTTTCACTCTTCAACCACAAGAATAATAACATAGATACCAAATATGCCACTTAAACCTTACTTAGTGAGGATATGGAAACTTGTTAGGTTAACCTTTCTTATCTTTATCTTCCCTACCAGTTGATACACAAACATTAAAGGGTACTAGATCTGAGTTTCAATCACAACAAAATGGGCTCAAATCAATTTTGCAAAGTACAATCTCTAAACTATTCAGAACAGCTAATGTCAATCAAACGCCTTCTATGTGCTCTGCAGGCGCCATTTGATACACATTATGTCTGAGCATATTTAGTCCTCATTACAACACTGTAAGATGGGGACTATTCCTAGCCCACATTTTACAGGTGAGAAAACAAAGGTAAAGAAAGGATAAGCAACTGGCTCCAAGTCATACATTAGACAGGGCTAGATTTAAACCCAGAAAGTCTGACTCTGGGGCCCCTGCTCTTACCCCACTACACACACTGCCATGACACCAAATTTCTATAATGTCTAAGTACATCTACTGCCTTGAAATACCGTATTTCATCCAATCTATGATTACATCAATTTCAAAGCATACTATTATTTTCCTTATCACTAAGAAAATAATGTTGCCAGTTGAAGTATAAATAATGATTTCTTAACACAGCGATTCTGAGATGCATGATGGTTCCAGAGGTTAAAAATGTTTAAAAATTTGCATCTTTGATTCTATGAAATATGGTAGACATCTGTGCCCAAATAACCACAGCACTTTCCATCCTGTCTAGGAATCCAGCTTTTGTTAACAAAGCTGGATTACCCAACTATCAGGTCTCCAGAGCTTTCTCAAAAACACCCTGAACAGATTACTCATAATCTATAATCAATGAAAATAGAGCAAAAAGAAGAATTGAAGGGGTAAAATAGAGCAAAAAAATAATATGTACACACATAATTATTAAATGTTTAATTTTTACTTAAGAGGTCTGAAATCAGAGTGGAAATCTCTGGCAGAGGCCCCACCTGGCGCCCAGCCTTTCATCAGGCCAGGGACACTCCATCTCGCAACAGTCACAGTCGCTGCAGCCCCCAAAAATAGTTCCTTCCTCAGTGGAAGTGACAGTTTAAAGATAGAGTGGTTGGGAAGAACTGTGACAGTGATTAATCCATTAATTTGCTTTCCAAAAGGGCAAAGATAAAGATAATAATACTAGAAAGCTCACAGCTCAGGTAAATACAAAGATGTGAACAGTTTATTAATACTCCAGAGCCTGCAATCTTTCCTGGTTCCGCTCGTTCTTTGGCCTCTGATACAATTCTTCATCCATCCATCCAAATCCAATAAGCAGTTAACATTTATTGAGCACGTACTATGTTGCAGGCACTGTGCTAAGTGCTTTATATATACATTATCTTAACCACTCTCATCTTGGCCTTTGGCATTGAAACTTCACAAATGAGGGAGACACTGAGGTTCAGAGAAGTGAATAGCTTGCCTAGTCACAAAGCTGGGAAATGACCCGGCCAGGATGGTAGCGTAAGTCTGACTCGAGCACCCAAGAGCTCCCTCACAGTGCAGCTAAGATGCTCAAAGGGCAGAAGATCAATTACAGCCATGTAGTGGGTGCTACCTAAGCATCTTCACCCCTCCCAACCCCAGCATCCACTTCCTATTCCTATCGCTACCAAGTCTTCTTTCCTTCTTCCTACTTAACTGGGCAACTTTGGGGCACATACTACACCCTGTCCAGTGATTTCAAGTACAAAATACTTCTCATTTCTTGCAATACAATTAGACTTTTTGATTTCTGTTTTACACTTGGTGGAAGTAATTAACTGTGACTTTAATTCTGAAGGTTAGCCCCCTTTCAAGCTTCGGGGTTGGGAGAGGGGGTTGCCTCTCCAACTCTTGACTTATTTGTCTGCTTTAACATCTAATTTCAAGGTCACACTTAAGGTTAGACAGCTGAATAATCCCTTCAACTGCCAAGCAGGAGGGGTGCTGGCTTTGCTGCCATCTGTCATGGAGCCATGGAGAAGATAGCTCTGGGTCCACTGAATGAGGTCAGCTGACTTTTCCCGTGGACAGAACGAACTTACAGAAGCACAGAAGATAAGAAGGCGAAGGGTGTAGCACTAAGCACTACTTCCAACCCCATACTTCTGTCACATGTCACACTCCCATGACCCATCATCTCAATGCTGAGTCACAGGAGTCGCCAAGCTCTCTGAGGGCAGAAGCAGCAGAGGCAGAGTGTAGCTTTTCCTCTGTCTCACAACAATACTCAGCACAGTGTCTCAAAAAAGAGTAGGCACTCAAAAAATGTTTCCAGAATGAACAGACTGCATTTGCAGGTTCCCCCTAATGGAGACTGCGCCTTCAAATTTCTCTTGAAAGCACAGAGAGCACCGCCTTAGGAAACGAGGCCCACCCCCGCCTCAGTGCCTATGCAGCACCTCTAGAAGATTGTCCCATTCTTTAACTTGACTAATAACCATATTCCTTTCATTTATGAAATCATATTCAAATGCAAAAGCATTTGTTGGTAAAACAAGTTTGGGAATTCTTATTTATTGACTTATAGGAAAATTACTCAAAAATCCCAGTTACTTACCAGTAACTCTCTTTTCTTTGAAAATGTGTCATCCTTGACAGTTTATGTAATTAAGTCTCATATCACTCCGAGTACTGAAAGGAAGATGACCTTAGGAGTCTCCACAGCATTTTACCTGGTCAGAGTAATGGGTCCTGGACTCAGGACCTCACTAGGAGACTACGTGGATAAATTAAACTCTCTAATTCTAGTTCCAAGTTGAGGACGTTAACATAGATGATTTCATCATTGACGGCAAAGAAAGAAAAAGCTACATTAGTTATCAAGGATGCTACATTTTCAGAGAAACGCAGCTTATTGGTAAGTGACCAGGTTCCTCTGGGGATGGATAGACTTACATCAACCAGCTGGTACAATAGGCGACTGTGTGGCCGGACCACTGGGAGCTGGAGAGGGAAGTCAAGCCAAAAATAGTAGTTGTAGGAGTACACAACCAAACTGAGACTCTTGGCAGAAGGCTGGTTCCAAGTAAAAACTGTGTTATGGAAAACCGTAGAGGGAAGAGCAGGTGAATGGCCTGCAGGGAAGGGAAAGACATTAACACACCTACTATGTGCCAGGCACTGAGCTAGAGACTTCAGCAAAGTTAACTTCTTTAAAATTCACCGCTACCCTAGGAGATCGGTCTGACTCCCCATCTTACAGTGGGACACCCCAAAGGACAGCAGCCCTAGCCACCCAGTCTCTGAACAATCTTTAACATCAGAAGGGTGAAGTCCAACCTCCGTGTAGTCGGGGGAAAAAGTCAGTTAGCCAAGTTAAAATACTCTTGGTCCATTTGATTCATGCCAGAGACAAAATGAACTGTTGATATTCTCATATCCTTTAGCTTTTCCAAGTAAAACAATAAGCAACCATCTTACACCTACAGTGTAGGAAAGAAAGGGTCCGGAGAAAGCATCAGCTGCCACCCAAGTCTACAGAAAAGCTGAGCACAATTTCTGAAACTACCTATATTTTTCAAGACCAGAATAGAGAAAAGATAACACACCCAAGTTTTAAAGTAGCTAGCCCTTCTGGTGAAAATGATAGCATATGGAACTTAATTTCAGACTGCTTTTTCATGAAGGAAGTACTGAAGAAAAAACTGTAATGAGATAAATATCCAGTCTGGATCAAGTTGAGAGAAGTTCGGTGGTGGAAGTGAGTTCACAACCAGCGTTAGAAGGACAGTTAGGAGAAGGTGATGAAAGGACAGGAGCGTCTCCTGCAGGAGAAAGTCAGAAATAGAAGTGGAAAGAAAAAATCCTGATTAAATCTGTACAGAGACGTATTTAATAAAAGCAGCTAATCAAAGGTTTTGGAGCCAAGGAATGAAAAAGAATGGTTCATTCCAGCTTGAAAATGATTTGTTTTGTTGTTAAACATTCATGTTGCAGAACCATCTGCACTGCGGAGGAGAACCTCTACCCGGCAACACAAGACTCGTGCTCCCGAGCTCACTTCAGCACAATAGAAAGATGCGATCCTATAAGCAGCAGTTCTTACGTTTCTCAGGAAAAAAATGTTAAAAGCCATATATAGCATTTAATGCGGACTTTAGCAAAGACCTAGAGTATGTAACATTTGGAATACAACCTTAAAGCTCTTCCCTGCATCCTAGCTTCAGATGCCTGATTCCGAATGAAAGAGATCACATACCAGAGGTGGGGGTGCCAAAAAAATGTATACACATGACTCGTATTCATCTTTTGTTATCGGTATATACTGAGTATTACAAATCTAATACAGTTTATTCCTTTCTTAAATTGTGTATACATTTTTGGGGCACCCTCTGTATATAAACCTAGTTAATATATTAACTATTAAAATACAACGCACAGGGAAAGCCCAGGGCGCTGTTAGGGTAAATCACCTCATAACCTGCAGTTCTGCTCGAGACAAAAACAGAACAACAGTCACAGGACATAAGTTAGTAAAACTACAAAAACACTCAACAGAGGACATGAAGCAGGTAACAGAGCTATATTCGTCCATTACATGCAAATTCAAGTACTTAATTCAAGAATAGTCCTGTGAATGAAAAATAAGACCATTCCTGTCCTTGAAAAAAAACACGAAAACAAAAACTAAGAAACAGAACACACAGTATTGTACAAGTCCACAGTTTCCATAAAGAGGGGCGGCACAATCGTTTTGGAAGCCTCGCTTCCATGAGTGGGCAGCGGACTGGGTGCTCCAGAGCAGCGGCGGCCCCAGAGTCCCTGCTCGGGGGGCACGCGGGTTCAGATGACCACCCATCTGACCACCCACGTAGGCCCATTCTGTTATCTCTGCAAAACAGATTTATAACTGCTCCTCAATCAATCCTTCACTGATTATTTAGTAAATAGTGTTTAAACAACTATAGAGCTAAATACAAAAAAATTAAAAATCAAATCCCCCATTCACTCTTTATAGTAAAGGAAATTCCTGATGGGTTAAATGTAAATGATAGTAAAATATAAAAATGAAAACAGAACTAAAAGTAAAAATGGATAATTTATAATCTTGAAGTAGAGACTTTCTAAGCCTTTAAGAAACAAAGAAATCAAAAAAAGAAATTCTAATTGAACTACATAAACATTTCAAAGTTCTATGTAACCAAAATATACCAGAAATAACATCACAGTGAGGGGGAAAGAGGGAAGCCGCAAAAGGTGATAAAACACAGAGAATCCTTAAAAATCCTAAGGAAAAAAAATCCAACCTAATTTTAAAAGATTCAAGACCATAATAGCCAACTCATAAAAGAAATGTAAAACAATACTTAATACTTCACTGAATATTTAAAGACAAACAAACTGTAATAACTTTTTACCTACCACACTGACGAAGATTAAAAAGGTGATATTTTATGCTGGCAATATAGATAAACAGACACTCCTATAAACAGCTGGTGAGAGTGTAAACGTGAAACCTTGGGGGGGGGCAATTTGGTAATCTCGATTAAACTTTTAAATATGCTTATCCTCTTGACCTAGTTATCTTATTTCTAGGAACTTTTCCTACAAAAGTACTCAAAAGATGCAAAGATGTATATAAAGGATATACACATCTGAAACACTAATTGCAAAAGTAAAAAATAACAATAAAAACCTAAAAGTTCATCAATTAAAAATAGGACAATTATGATATATCAATAGTACCATACGCTATACATTCTTTTTTTTTTTTTTTTAAAGATTTTTATTGGGGAATTGGGGGAGGGGAACAGCATTGGGGAACCAGGGAAGGGGAACAGACAAGTTGCTGTCCTTTTGTTCTTCAGCCTAGTTGTAAATGACATTGCTTCACTGGCCCATGTTGGTATCATCATTGCGCTCTTCCTGGATGAGGCAGATCGGTCGCCGGCCTCTGGACGGCCGCTCACCGCAGCTATTGGCAGCTCACGCCGGCTGCCAGCTGCTCACACTGGCTGTCGGCCACACACTGTAGCCTATGGCAGCCCACTGCAGCAGGGGCTGCAGCCTATACCATGGCCCAGAATCATGCAGCCCAGCTCCAGGTGGAGAGGCTGTTCACCATCTTAGCTGTACAGGGCGCAGTGTCACTGGCCCTCATATGTGGGATCCGAACCGGGGCCACTGGAGTCCCAAGCCAGCTCTTAACCAACGTGCCACTCGGCAGGCCCTATACATTCTTAAAGAGACTAAAAACCTGGACAGAGGTTGTAAAGTGATGGCCCAAATTGGCAGCCATATTTTCTCTGGGATTAACTTTTTAAAATAAAATATATATTATCATTATTGTTAACATGTTATCATATACAGAAAAAGAAACCTCAAAGAATAAGTCACACAAATTGGACTACAGGGACATTTATATATTTGTGTTACTTGAATTTTTACATTTATCATTTGTAATGACCTTTAATTGGAGAAAAGGATAAAAAACTAGAGTTTCGTGGAGTATAGTGTGGAAGGGAGTCAAAGGAATTGTAATGGATATGTAGGATATGCGGGGGTGGCGAATTGGTTAGGGGGGTTGTCACTTTGAGGAGTAAAAAGTATAACTATTGGGCCGGCCAAGTGGCGCTGTGGTTAAGCGCTGGCTTGGGAAGCCAGCAGCCCCGGTTCAGGTCCCACATGTGAGGGCCAGTGACACTACCCTCAAAAAAAAAAAAAAAAAGTATAACTATTACACTGCATTGTACACCTGAAACTAATTTTAAAAAAATGTTTATTTCACAATAAACGAATTTTTAAAAAAATCAGTATTTTAAATAAAAATCTGCAGGGGGGAAAAAAAAAAAACACCACCAGAGTTTCATTGAGCCATTAGACATTCATTTTACTGGGTATAAAGTCATCAATTGCCAAGTAGCCCATGAAATCTGACCAGGTAATATTCTTTTATAAAATCTAGTAAGAGAAGATAAGACAGAGTCCTCAGCAGTGAATTTAAGTCCGTCTATGCTATCAAATTAAATTGTTACAGAAGTTCTAGAACTCAAAGTTTTCTTATTTCTTCTGAGCAGCAAATATTTTTTAACACTGCAGACTAGACAGGCATTTCTTTTCGTTTTGGCTTGTTCTGTTTTTAAAATAGCCATCAATCTGGTTTTGCATTTTGCAGAGAGACTTTATCTTTGCAATTTTTAAAACAAACTATATACACAGCATTCTAGGAGAAAAACAGCAAATTAAACACAATTTCTGCTTGTTTATTAGTTGCACAAAATAAACATTTGATATTTTGGAAAAGTTCACTCTTTAAACTTAAGATCTATAATCGTAAGTTTAAAATATAAACTCAAACATCATAAGTGACCTTTTTTTATTTTAAATGACCCTTAGGAAAAGCATAAACTGCTTATACTGTATTACTTTCCTTTCAAAAGAAAAAAAACGCCCCTCCTTCATTGTCATTTAAGAAATGTTCCATCTATTTTATCTGAAAGAAAGCCAGAAAGAAAGCGAAGGCTGCGGTGATTTGAAAAGTTATAAGGGCAGGAGGACTGGCAGAGTTAACATAAGACTCAACTCTCCCAAAGGTTAAGAGCGGCAAACAGTGGCAAAAAGCAATTTAGAAACCAGTTCCTTGAGGAACCAAGAAAACATGGTTATGTTCAGACTGAAAGTCAAAACAGATACTTGGGAGACCCATCGGCTTATTTCTAAGACATGAGAAAAATGGTCTCACTCGCTGCCATATCTGCCCAAAGGCCTCCTGAGATCCTAGACCTACTGGTCCTATAATTCTGCAAATTACAAAGGAAAGAAAGCATGTGAGTGTGTTGAAAATTAACAGCGTGTGTATTTAAGTAAAGAGCTAGTGTACACTGGATACACTAGCTTATTATTTTTTCTTTGTAAATAGCAAATAAATTTATTTACCATTAACTGAGGAAAGTGCATTACCAAGTCAATAATAATGCAATCAAGTGTTTACATGTAAACAAGACAATGCTTCTTTTCTCCTCCAACAAAAATAAGTCCAAATTATGAACATATGAAAGAACTTACATGTTATCTATTACTTTGATAGAAGCCTCTCCAAAAAAAATTCATTTGCAAATATCAAATGACAGGTGATGAACGTAAAGTCATTTCAGATACCACTAGGAAGAACCAACCTGCATATACTGAAAAGTCCAAAAGACATTTAATTCTTCACGAATTTGAGGGCTAGGCATTCCTTCTGATGTCGCTCTACGTTAAGCATTCTGAAGAAGCCCCATGTTTCAGTATACATAAAAAATTCTCACTAAATTCATTTGTAAACAAGACACAGAATTCTCACAAGAACATTATATATTTCTGGGAATCCAAAAATGCATGTTAGCAGGATATTTTTAAATTACAAAATCAGACAGACATCATTTGCGCAACACTCTTCCACAGTCATAATTCGTATAGGTAATAAAAAGCATGGTACAAACGATCAATAGAGGGTAAAGTGCCTTGTAGTTTTTAAGCAAGAAATGGACAAATGGACAAAAAGAAATGCACCAGTAAGAACTACAAGAGTAATTCTTAAACCAGTTTCTTCATTATCTGGAAAAACAGACGCATTGAAGAATGACTATCAATGTGCAGACTTACAGAAGATAAAGGTTTTTTTACTGACTGATAAGACAAAATAATGAAAGTTACCTAGAAGCAACTTTTTGATGAACTGCCACATATTATGGCAAAAAGGTGCACATCCTTTGTCTTGTATGTATCATGTAATGACATTTTTAAGCTAAATGCTCCTTAAAAAGATCAACCAAAGAGCAAAGGAAATAAATGTAAACCATATAGTCACTGTCTTCAAGAAGTCAGAAGTATTTTTAAAAAGAAAAAAAGACACGTATTCTGCATTAAAATTCTATGGACAACACTGCAGAAGGTTCTATAACCTCAACACCAAAAAACAGGTACCCAAAAGTGTCTTAAGAACACACACTAAGAAAATAATAATGCTGCGGATGGTCTCTAGGTTCAACTGCAGGGCTCCTGGTCTGAATGAAGTCGGCAGGTAGAGCAGTCACTTCATTAGGTCAGACATTCTTTACTAAAATAACCTAGATTAAAGTAGTCCCTTTAAAACTGAGTAGAAGGGAAGAAAGTATAAGACGAGTGAAAAACTGAAAACTGTCATTGAATCATCATCATGCTGCAAAGGATTTAAACTGAAGACAGCACTTGTAAAGGATCAGTTTATAAAAATGAGCAGTTAATTAAAACAATGTTACAACAGCACTTCCAAATGTCGAAAGCCATCGACTTTAGGTGTTCAGATTAACACTGCAGTCCAAAACTCTGAAAAGCCTCCTACAAGGAAGTCTTTGCAAAACGGCCTAACTTTCATTTACCCTCCTGCTTCTGACCGACTTCAGACTCCAACTTTCATAGCATATAAAAGAAATCGATCAATAGCTGGAAATGCTCAAACTGAATAAAAAAATAAACAGGGATATAGTCTCATCTGAAAAGTAAGGTGATTTAGGCAGATCACTAACATCCTTTCCAGTCCTGAAATTTTATTATTTATCGTGATAACATGAAAAAGCTTATCACACTGTGTAACTTTAGGTTCCAAAAGTCAGAGATGGTTTTAAAAGGGGAGTGAGAATGGGAGAGTAAAAGATGAATCATTTGAAGCAGATCAGCTAGCAAGAGCAGCTCAAAACTGAGTTTGTCTGACCCAGCCTGAGTCCATGTGGCAGAAATGAAACTCCTGAGGCTGGGGGATTGCTCTCCTTTCCTCCTCATATTTTGTGAAAATGGTTTTGCTCAACCTGCATGGAGTACTAAGTTTAGAAAACAATTTTATTAAAATGCTGACTTCTTACAACTTTTCACATAAACTCACAATAAAAAGTTATCTATCTTTACATTCAATGACTTATCTCCAATTGACAAAATTAAAAGCAATTTTCAATTAGTAAATATTCACTTGAATAAGCTGTACTCTTAAATTTGATGCCAAAAATTATATTATGAGCAACTGAAGTTGTACATAAATAATGAACTTCACTAACTTTTTAATGTGTCTGAGCAAACAGTCCACATCAGATCATTAGAGCAAGCAAGCTGACTTAACTCTCGTAAGGCTGTTTCCTCATTTGGGGCAAAAAAAGGCATAATACAACAATCATAAAGATTAGAGAAATGATGTGTACAGCGTACCTAGCACAGTGCCAGAAATCAAAAGCACTCATAACTTTTATGATTCATGTGAATTGGGCTTTCCATAGCATTTTGAGATTTGTAAAGGGTGGCAAAGTACGTGTTCCATGTGTTTCTACTTTATTTCTCCTATTGCCAAGATTTATTCCTCCAGGGAGAAAAAAAAAAAAAGGTTTCTTTTTTCTTCACTTCAAAATTTCCAAAAGGTCACCAGACAAAACTTTCAAAAGAATTACTCAGAAGCCCCATGCTTATCTCTTTCAAGACCGTTCTGACTGGCATTGAAAAAATCCCTTTCACCATTAATAAAAAGTCATTACCTCCAACATGTAGGCCCTGACCTGTCTTAGATAGTGCGGAGTTGTTAGCAGCATAGAATACATATTCATACAACTGCAAGTCAGAGCTGTAAAGAGCGGTCCCCTGATAAAAATGCATAAATGACTAAGAATCATTCCAAGTCATGCGTCACCATCAAGACTACCATACCATCGCTGAACTAGCACAGGGGGCTATTGTGACAGCACTGACAAGTCTTTGAAACCAGTGTGTCACATAGTTGACAGGTCTCATACAATAGCAAATTATTGCTTGATTATCACAATATTATATTAAAAATAGCTACTCATTGAAAACATTATCTTAGAACAAATTCCACTGTTAGGATGCTTCCCATGTTTCAACACTAAGATAAACAATCATCTAAATTCCAAATCACTTTTTGCCCATTTTGCTTCAACACCCATTCAGATCGCATTCCATAGTCCATGCCATGTCTTCCTACATAAAACCAGTACTAAACCAGAAATGCTTCCACCAAAGTCCTGATTTGCCCTATGCTGTTTAATCTTCTGCCATTTTCTTTTCATCTTGTTGCCACTGTGTTTTAATGTGTTAATGAAGTATGTAACCACAGACTTACTGTCTGTCTTTGAAAATAAGATTTCTTGGAATGATTAATGATTAAGATCGCATTCATTCAGAAATGCTATAGAAAAGGAAATTACAAACTCTCAACACTGAATTTAAAAATTCTTATAGAAAGTACCTTGGAATTTGAACAAAATGTGAAAAACAAAAAGGAAACATTTCTTACAGCATAGCTAATTCATATTAAGGAAGGGAAAGACAGCTGTATGTCAGAAAGCTTGCTCTAAATAGTGATCTGATAAGGACCTTAAAGAGTATTTAAGTTCAAAGATTTTTTTTCTTTTAATCAACATTCTTATAAAAATCCAGGAATCTATCTAGCAAGTGACAGTGTATCAAAAACACTACAGCACTGGTACAGAATAGCTATTAAGTGTTCCCTAAGCGAGCTATTAACACTTGCACATTAAACAGCAACGGCACTAAAAAGATGGCCATCCCAAACTCAACGCCTCCCTCTCCACAGCCAGCCAACAGTCCCCAGCAGAAACCAGAATGCACTGCCAGTCACGGCAGCGCAAGAACCAACCTCCCTGGTCCCGCGCAATGAGCTCACAGAAGTCAGGATGTGCACAGGCTGGATCCTTCGCTGCTTCCACTCCTGGTTTAAGATTTCAGTTCTTTCCACAATTTTCTGACGATTGGAACTAAACATACTCTTTAAAAATATGAAGGAGAGGAGAAAAGAAATTGTTCATTGTTAGAAAATCTGTAGTATCTCTACTGCAGGTTAAAACCTAGTGATTTCTCAAAAGTATCAGGAACATTCCCTCAAATGTATATTTTACACTTAACTGTAGTGTCCCATATTCAAATAATATAAAAATACCACTTATTATCTTATTGCAAATGGGAGGGGAACAGGAAATCATTTCCATCCTTCGTTAACTTGGTATATAAAAAAAAAAAAAAAAAAAAAGTCACGGGGCTGGCCGAGTGGCACGGTGGTTCAGCGCTGGCTTGGGACACCAGCGGCCCCGGTTCAGGTCCCACATGTGAGAGCCAGTGACACTGCCCTCAAAAAAAAAAAAAAAAAAAAAAAAAAACTTTCAGAACAATCACAATTACTTTAGAAACATTAAAACCATGTCGTAACTCTTTGTTTTTGGGTGCCAAGTCTACACATGCAATACAAAGGTATACTAAAGTGATTGCCAAGTGGGGTGAAACTCTTCCACTGCACATTATCTTAGGGTGCACGGGACAATTTTCCAGTAAGACAGATCAAGGGCCTAAGCTCCCGTCTTCATTTATCTTACTGTAAATGTGACCGTGGCTGAAAATGTACCCTAACAAATTAAAACTTATTTTTAAGGAGGGAAAAAAGACTATCTTTAATGGCATATGTGTTTTCACAAAAGATAAAGTTATACCTTTACTTCGTCAGCTCGCCTGAACCTCTTGAGCTGTCGCAGTCGCATGTACTCTGATTTTACACGTTTCCGCCAACAAACTGGTCCCTTCTCAGATTTCTTCCCAGTCTGGCCCATGATTATTCTAAAAGCAAGTTTCATATTAAAATCACTAATCTCACCATCTTGAATATGACCACTTGTGTTTTAATCCCCAGCAAACTAACAATCAGCAAAAGAAATTGATACACTGTTGATATATGCATGAGTGCTCATTTGTTCTGTATGGTTAAATCCTTAAAACATTTCATTCAAAATATTATAACTTAATTTAACACAACTTTTTTTTTTTTTTTTTTTTTTTTTTAGCTGAGCCCTCCTGCCACCTGTTGGTAGCTCAGTGGCTGCTCAGCTCGGGCTGAGCATCGAACTGCTGTTGCTCAGAGCTCAGCTCGCACTCTTGAGCGAGCTCTTAACCAACTGAGCCACTCAGCCGGCCCTTAACACAACTTTTAAAGACACTTTTTACACAGATGTCCCACTCCTAGATAGAAGTGGGCTGACAGCAATGTGGCCCCATCATAGGAATTAAGCGTACTATAACAAGCCAGTTTTTGTTTATGAGACCACACTGGGAGTGAAAAAAAAAATATCAAAACACAGTAAGTTTTCATCATTAAATTTTAGGCATAAATGAATAATATAACTGAAAAAGACATAAAGTAAAACTTACATACAGCACTAAAAGTAGAAACAGTACAATATATAATAAGTGTACAAACTGAAGTAACCCCCTACACACATTTAAACCATGATTCTCACCTTAAACCCTGTGATAAAAGTCTGTATTTTTGCCTCACATGAAGGTTTCTCTGCCAGCACAAGAAAAAAGGAATGCAGCAAATGCAAAGTAAATTCTTCTGCCTTATCTTCAGTTGCAGGCTCTGGGAACCAATTATGTTAAAATGTGGAGACAGCCTATAGATCACCAGATGTCTAATTCATACTACCGAGTCCCCACTTTAAGTCTAAATAAGTGTCCTGTTCTGGAACATTTTCTTCTCTAACTATTAAAATCATACTTGTATCTTCAAAAGATTAAAAGAACCTTTCTCAAAAAAAAAATAATAATATAATAAAAAAGAACATTTCTCTGTCAGACAGTACCACAGGTGCCACACTAAGGATTTCTGCTTTCATTTATCTAAGAGCTACGGAAAATGATTGAGTTCCAAGTAAAAGGCAAGGGGAGGCTTCTACTTTGGAAAGACCAGCGGCCAGTAGGCGGCCCAGGAGCTGCAGGGGAGTGGGGAGCAGAGAAGTGCAGGGGAGGCCGGGCCGCACTCAGGACAACCCCAGTGGTGAGGGGAGAGCAAAGGAAAGAATTCAAGAGTTACTCAGGAGAAAACACGGTGATGACTTAAATATAGGTGAAGATGGCTTTCGGGCTTGAATAACTGAGGAGGGTTTCTTTTACCTGTTTACATAAAACCCTCCGGCACAAAGAAAACTGCCTAAGGAGACAAGATTTAGAGGAAGAAAAAAGAGGCCAGAGGTCAATGGGTAACTTTCTGTAAGAATACTCACCCACCAAACAATGACAAAGAAAGTAAATTCGGAGCTGCTGAAAGAGGGGCAGAGAAAGCTCATACTAAACGACTACTATGAACCAGGCAATGAACATACAAAGGTGAATGAAACACACAATGTGTCCTTACGAAGTTTATGTCCTACCTAAGAAGGCCAAAAAAGAAGGAAATTCTTTACCAGACGACATAGACACCAAATGTACTGGGGCGAGGGGCCGCAGGAGGAGGATGGTAAGAAAGGTGACACTCAACCTTAAAAATTGAGATGGATTTCAGAAGGCCAAGAAAGAACGGAAGAGACCCTGAGGTGTTAGCAGACACACCTGGAGACTGGCTATGCAGTGCAAGGCCTGGCTGGTAGACCCTGCTGATAAAAATGGATGCCAAATTTGGTGAAGACACAAATTACAAGGACTGAGAAAATGAGAAGAATGAAGGGATTTCAGAATCTGAGATAAAGACGGTTGGATGAGATCAGAGATAGGTGTGTTCCTTGTGAAAAGGTTAAAAACACTGCCTTGCCTGTGGGTTGCTGAGAAGTGGAGCGAAGGTAACAGTTCCTAGAACTGAGAAGACTAATTAAACTCAACCAGTTGACAGGTCTCTGAGGTGAAGAAAGAAGAAAGCCAAGAAGATGTGAGGTAGGGCAAAAAGACACCCAAGCTAGGAAGTTAGGAAAAAACGGGAGCTTCACTTAAAAAATAACTTCGTGGCAATGTTGGCTTTGTATCTGCTAGCTAGCAGAGGACCATGGTAATTTTATGCAAATTGAGACATTCTGCACTTCAAAGGCCCAGGCATCTGATAAAAAGTGATTATCTGTTGTTCATTAGCTCATAAACGATTTCACAACTAGTCTCATCTGACCCCTTGACAAATTCTTGGTCCTTGGAGGCTGTAACAGCAACCCGGTACCTAATAAAACCTACAGCAGAAACAGGGCATTGAGTTTTCAGCGCTGTGCAATAGCGGTGTGACTTCAATATTTATTTTTTATTTTATTGGGGAATTGGGGGAGGGGAACAGCATTGGGGAAGGGGAACAGACAAGTTGCTGTCTTTTTGTTCTTCACTCTAGTTGCAGAGGACGTTGCTTCACTGGCCCATGTTGGTATCATCATTGCGTTCGGTCGCCGGCCTCTGGATGGCCGCTCACCGCAGCCTATTGGCAGCTCACACTGGCTGCCGGCCACTCACGCTGGCTGCCGGCCACTCACTGTGGCCTATGGCAGCCCACTGCAGCAGGGGCTGCAGCCTACACCGTCGCCGGGGCTTGCAGCCCAGCTCCAGGTGGAGCTGTTGTTAGCTGTAGAGGGCAGTGCCCTCATATGTGGGATCTGAACCAGGGCTGCTGGCGTCTCAAACCAGCTCTTAACCAATGCGCCACTGGGCCGGCCCTTCAATTCATTTTTTAAGCTGCCCTTTTTCTATGTCTTGGTGAAGAGGTATCATTCCATCAGTTAGCCTTGCGTGTTTCCATACTAGGTACGTCTAACATCCTGGAATGCCTTCATGTCATTTCTACCATTTCATGTCATTTCTGCAATAAAGTATGTCACAACAAAACAGTCTCTGACCAAAGGTTTAACTGAACTGAAGTTGGGAGATCAACAACAGACCATTTCAAAACTGAAGCTGGAAACCACCTCTCTAGAAAAAATATATACGGATAAATTTCCATGTTTATAAATTTCACAAAGCTCTTCCAAACAAAGTACCCGAGTGAAGGTTTTAGGCTATAGGATAAGCTGGTAAATAGCACAATAGAGAGGAAATGAGGAAAATCAGAGTAATTCATTTAGGAGAAATTACGGAAATATAAGGATCATCACCTCTGAATTATGATCTACGAAATAAATCTAAGTGTTCAGACTGTTCTTTGAAAGTACAGGGATAAACAGGCAGATTCATGACAAAATAAAACTTAAGGCACCACTGAGAAGGATGTTTTACATAAAACAAACGACCACTATTGTAGCATTTATAACATTAAAATCACATTTTTGTGTTTTTCACTTGACTTCCCCCCCGATGAAGTTCTTCAGTAGCAAGAACCGTTTTTATTCGTTTATAAAATCTCAGAGCCTGGTTGCGTGTTTGGCAGATACAAATTTAAAAACAAAACAAAACAAACAGATCTGTTAATGTGCACTGGTCATGAGTTGCTCACCAAGTCTAGCTGTGCCACAAGCTCTGAAAAGGATGGCTGGCACCACGCCCGAGCAGGGAAAAGGAGGGTGATGGGCCCCATTACCAAGAAGCCCCCAAGAGATGAGTCTCAGGAACAGCAGGACCCCGGGCTCCGGCTCCCCAACTAATCAAGCAAAAGTTCTGAGTAAAAACCTGGAGCTTCTGGACTTTCTTTCTATTAAGGTGAGTGATATTGCCTTGAAGACCATCCAAACAAGGGGGTGCCGCCCCCTACCTGAGAGCTGGTGGTGCAGCAGGCTCACCCTGCTCGAGGCCCAGCTGGCAAGCAGTGAGCTTCAAAGGTTAGTGCCCCTCCCAGGGAACGCATGCTCAAGTCAGGTTTCTGACTCTGTTTTCCACTACACCCGAGCCCACCAAGTATTAAGATACAGCTCTGAATATTCATGTATTAGCAGAAAGAAGCCTTTATTAAAATGACTTGCCACTAAAAGGATGGAGATTTGTGAATACACCCAATTTTTAAATTTCTCAATCACAGGATTTGTTTTGTTTCATAGGTAAAATGGCACTAGGTATGATTTTTATCCAGGATATGAAAACATCTTCTCTTATTCAAAACAGATTCCAATGTAGCTCAAGTCATTAAAACAAGATTCTACCTGTATACAGTGAAACCAAGACAACAGTTACAATTTCATCCAAAAAACAAACCAGAGCTGGCCGAGTGGCGCGGTGGTTAAGCGCTGGCTTGGGAAGCCAGCGGCCCCGGTTCGGGTCCCACATATGAGGGCCAGTGACACTGTCCTCAAAAAAAAAAAAAAAAAAAAAAAAAAAGCAAAAAACAAACCAGATTATGGCAGAGGACCATCAAAACCTTAATACAATGTAGTGAAGCCTTATAGAATAAAATTAAGGAAAATTAAGTAGTCTAGCGTGCATTTTATGAATCAAACCAAACTCAAATATCTTGAATACCACACCCTTGTAGCCTAGCTTTCTCCCACCAGAGCAGACACAGGGCTGATCTGCTGCCCTCATCAATCCGCCATCCCTTCTGAGGACCATCCCCCATGGGAGGGAGCCTGCAGGCCTGGCCGAGACCCCACCCTGCAGACAGCCCCCAGTTCAGGGTTGGACCCATGAGCAGAGCAGCAGTCCAACCAGTGAGAATCTCAGGAGGCTCCCTGTGACTTGAGGACAAGCATGCCCACTCTTTTCCACTTAGACCTGAACCTGATAACATGTTGTCCAAAAAAATTGCTGGAAACGAACGCAATCACAAGACAAGAGCCGGCAAAGACTGGGCAACAGAAAAACATCCAAAGCCAAGAAAAGGACTCGCGTCCCATCTCAGCCATGAAGCAGGCATGCTTGGCCAAACCAACTCCAGAACTGTTCAGTCCTGCGAGCCAAGAAATTCCCTTTTCTTTGTGCCGAAACTCGTTTGGATCAGGTTTTCTGCCACATGAAATACAGAAGGGTCTGAGCTAGATTCTCAGTATTGGGGTTATACGCCTGAATTAAAAGATGGGGTCTCAGGATGGAGCTCCTCGCTGTCCGCGCCTTCAGCCGCAGCAGCTTTTACCCAGTGTGCACGAGCCCTGCCGGGAGCTTGGTCCAGCCTCTCAGGTTTATATAGCCCCACTGATGCGGCCCCTCCCTCTCGGTGCCCCGGCCACACAGGCCCGAGAACCAGCATTCTTCTGTCAGGTCCAACCCGGGCCCACTTGTGAGGGCCTGTACCTGAGCTGACATTCCTGCGCCTCCTTCCTCTGTTGCAAATGACAGAGGGTTGTTTCGTTCTGTTTTAAGTTCCCTAGGTGGTTTTCAGTGGCCTTGATGCCTTTCTTTAAAGGTTCTTCATTCCTAAAGGATTTGCTACATACATCAAGTCATCTATTTAGTCTTTCTGGGTTCTGTTTCTACTTATCCGAAGAAAACTAATAAATTATATGTACCACTTATCCTTCCTAACTAAATTAGCATCATTCATTTTGACTCTTAACTGAAGACCAGACTAAATAAGGTCAAATTTAAGTATATGACTGCAATATTCTCAATGTCCTTTTCTGACTAAAATGTCTTTTCCGTTTACAGCAAGACTGCCATAAAATTGCCTGTTTAAAAAAAAAAAAAAAATCACCAGTCTTCAATAGTGCTTTTATGTTTAAATGCTTTGAGGGCAGCTGTTAGTCTCATTCAAAAATTTCATTTATTTTTAAGTTAAAATCCATTGCTTTAATAAGCTCAAAAGTAAATTAACGGTAAATAAGATTTTGTAGGTAAAGAAAGATAAGGAGAACAATATAGAGAGAACCTACAGAGACAGAGATGGAACTCTTGGTAAGAGATAAAAATTAATTACCTCGGAGAAGTAGGCCTTCCGCCTGAGGGGGAGTACGGAACACACATGGAAAGGAAGACAGTGAGCAAGTCTCCCAGAGAGGCAGACGCCCAGGACCACTGCACACTACACTCAGGATTCAACACGACGAGCAGACCTCATCTCACGTGACCACGCAGAGTGCTGCAAGGATTGCGAGACCGTGCCATGTTCTAGCTCAGCAGGAAGGAGTGCCGTCATGAGTAATAACGCCTGTTATGGATATGGGGCAGAGCATGTGGGGAGCAGCTCGCTCCATTCCAAACTCCCTTCAACAATCAGCTAACAGGTCGGCATTTGGTCCTATTAAATCCTAAGCCTACCCACAGCCTTAAATAAAAGGCAAGAGCGCGGACACCAAAGCCAGCTTCTACCTGAGTTCAGGTCCCAGTTCTCCCAAGTACCAGCGGCGTGTGGACATGGCCAAGTTACTAACCATCTTTGTGCCTCACCCTCCTCGTGAAAGAGAAGTTGATGCAAGAGTATATACCTCACAGAGGTGTTATGAGAAGTCAATTTATGGAAGGCGCATAGGACAGCGCCTCAAGTATTGGCTAGCAGCTATACAAAAAGCAGACGAGTGAGATTAGGAATCACAACATTATATTAAAGGGTTAAGTTAGACTACAACCCAGTGTGAAAACAGTCATTTTTTTAAATGACAGACTGTTTGCAAATAAAAACAAAGCAAGATTTCAAGGGATCTCAGGAAGGAATGTAGACTATACAATAAATCTAACTGTCCCAGAATTTTATGAGATAACCCAGTGGAGAAGGGTAGGGGAAAGGAGCCCCCTATGTAACTCTGGAAATCCATGTTTTGACTGGATAGAGGAAGGCTAAAGACAAAAAGAACTGCACATAAACACTGTACACTAGTTGGTAAATTTCTCACCAGGGCACCAGTTACAAATAAGCAAGGAGCAAGGGTAGGGTTGAAGGGATCAATATGAACTCCTGTGTTTTAATACATACGCAGCTAGACGCATAACTATAGATATGCATGCATACATAGCTTAGCGGACACACATTTATTTCCAAGCTCCATCCACAGAGGCCCAGAAGCAGTGGCACTCCCAACAGTATACCCAGCACGTGTATCTTTTTTTTCTAAATACCATTCTCCAGCACAGGGAAACAGAACTCGAAAGAAACGGCTGCTTCTAGGGCTGGGACACGGAAAATACAAGAAAAGTCATAGCGGAAAGTAAGGAATTGCTCAAAAGATGAAAGGAAGGGTACGTGTCCCAGACAGGAACCACAATGAAGGAACTCCCGATGGCCACAGCTGGAAGAATTTGAACACCAAAATAAATCACAATGGCATCATATTAAAACCAAATGAACAAAGTAAGTATCCAGGAGTCTGTGATATAATAAGTGATGAATAACTGAGTAAATGGAGGCCAAGGGACAAGCCTCCCTGGAGGGAGCCCCCAACAGCACCCTACTCTGTGCACTCCCCAATCTGAGAGGCGGGGCTCAATCCCCTTCCCGTGAGGGGAGACCAGACTCAGTGAGCCACTTCCGAATCGGAATCTGGAGAGGGAACAGTAATGTCACCTGGAGGACAACACAGTCACAGTCCCCGAGTGATCAGGGTTAAAGCCCCAGCGAGATAAGCAGTGCTGTTGTCACGTGCTCCCGATAAACCTCAGAGTCCACAACCTCAGTCTAATCACATGAAAACATCAGGTCAACCCAAACTGAAGAGCATTTCTACAAAATACCTGACCGATACTGCTCAAAACTCTCAAGGTCATGAAAACAAGGAGGGACAGAAATTCCCTAAGGAGACAAGTAAATATGATGGGACGAGATCCTGGAACAGAAAAGGGGAAAACTGGTCAAATTCAAAGGAAATCGGTCGTGTAGTTAAGAGTAACATCCTAATGTTGGTTTCTTAATTTGACAAATGTACCATGGTTCTAGAAATGTAAAATTTTTCCAATATAAAGTTTTTTTAAAAAAAGATTTAAGTTATATAACAACCTAAGGGAAAGATATTCATTTTTTAAAATGACGTCCACTTTTTAAAGTGATAAACAGAACAGAAATACATAAAAAAGTTAAAGTGCGGGCCGGCCGAGTGGCGCAGTGGTTAAGCACTGGCTTGGAAAGCCAGCAGCCCCGGTTCGGATCCCACATGAGGGCCAGTGACACTGCCCTCAAAAAAAAAAAAAAAGTTAAAGTGATTTGTAGAATATTAATAGGAACAAACAAGATATGCACAGATAATTACAACAATTTAAAAACATGAGGTTAAAGACAGACAGGAGGGCCCCAGACATGAGATTGCAATAAGCACGTAACACAGAAAAGAATTTGAGTTGGAAGTCTGAACAGAGAGAAGTATTAACACACATTCATTCATTCAATATCTGTTTATTGAACATCTTAATACATGCTGGGTATTATTATAGAAACTAAAGACTTAGAGATACATAAACCAAAAATCTGTGACCATTCCATCTACTTGAATGGAAACAATCAAAAACAAAAATGTTTTTAAAATGTAATAAAAATAAGGGGCCGGCTGAATGGCTCAGTTGGTTAAGAGCTCGCTCAAGAGTGCAAGCCGAGCTCTGAGCAACAGCAGTTCGAGGCCAGCCCGAGCTGAGTTGCTGTTGAGCTGCCAACAGGTGGCAGTGATCAACACGGCATAATAGAATTTTCAACTGCATTAAAACTCCTATTCAGGGATTGCTAGGTGTCACTGTTCAGGCTAACTACTCCGTCTGACTACCCTGAACAAATAAAAACTGAAAGTTAACACCTTTTTAGAAAACGTATTTATGCAAACAGCCATTCTCTATGTTAGTCTTATTAACCCAAAATAAAGATATAGGTTTTTTTATAAAACTGATCCTGAGATTATATCATTCTATTATAAGCTCTAATGCTGACCATTCAGTTTTAACAAAATAGCATCATTAAATAAATGTGTTGCTGATTTGATTGTATTTAATTTGTAACTTTGTTTAGGTTTTATCATAAGTTTATAGCTGTCCATTTTTAGGGACCATATTAATAAAATTAAGTCAAGTCAACCCTGGGGTTTCATTCAACACTCAAGTTTGAAGAAGATCTATTAGAAAAAACTGGAGTACTGAAGTAACTCAGGAATAAAGTGATAAGGGCTCCGACTGTGTTGATGGCAGTGTGAATAAAGAAAAAAGATGGCAAGAGGCAACCTTAAATTAAAAACGTCAGATACAGGGCTGGCCGAGTGGCACGGTGGTTAAGAGCGAGCTTGGGAAGCCAGCAGCCCCGGTTCGGTCCCACATATGAGGGCCAGTGACACTGCCCTGAAAAAAAAAAAAAAAAGCCAGATACATACATATGAGAAGGAAAAAGAATTGATCAAAAGAGAATACAGGGCCGGCCAAGTGGCGCATTGGTTAAGCGATGGCTTAGGAAGCCAGAGGCCCTGGTTCGGGTCCCACATATGAGGGTCAGTGACACTGCCCTCGAAAAACAAACAAAACAAACAAACAAACAAACAAAAAAAGAGAATATAAAGCCCTAAAAGAGCCACTGCGACGACAAAGAATTTGTAACTTCTGATACAGATTGAACCATTCGTTTCTCACACAGCAGTTACCAGCACAAATAGGATGGGTAGAAAGTTCAAAGAAAACATATATTGTTCTTGAGCATTTTGGTCTCAGGACCCCTTTAGTTTATATGGGCTACATCTATTGATATTTACCATATTAGAAATTAAAAACTGAGAAATTTTAAAAACACACTCATTTAAAAATAATAGAAAGCCAATTACATGTTAATATAAATAACACATTTTAAAATACTATTTCCCTTTTAAACAAAAAATCAGCGAGTGGCGTTTTTACATTTTTGCCAATTTCTTTAATATCTGTCTTAATACAAGACAGCTGGATTCTCGTATCTGCTTCTGCATTCAATCTATCCCAATATGTTGTTTTGGTTGAAAAATATGAAGAAAATCTATTCTCAAACAGATACTTAGCTAGAAATGAGAAGAATATGTGAACAGCCTTTTGAGGTGATTGTGGCTCTATCTCATGCTTTGATATTACACCAAAACAATTCTATGACACAAGTGGCTAGCTGACCTTGCAAGTCAACCTCCTAGGTGCTTTTCCTCAAGACAACCATTACTCTTGAGTAAGCAATGATCGTTTCTTAAAAAGATTGGCTGCACTGTGGAATCTGAAACTGTATCAATAAACTTTTCCTGCTCTGCTACACTAAAATTCATTGGCCTATTCACTCTAAACGATCTTTAACCCATGTGTGATTTTATAAAATCATTCTTCATTTGAAAAATACTGGTTTACTGAGTTACGCAGATTTTCTAGAAGTGAACATATTTCAAAAAATTATACTTGTTAAACCCATTGATCTTATCAGAAGTCTTTAAGTATTTATTGGGAAGCTGTCAGGCTCACAGTGACAGACACAAGTTTTCCAAAAATTCTAATTTTTGCTTGAAAGCTCAAATGTTATCATCAGCAACTAGAAGATCAGTTGTTTTCCTTGAGGTGACAGGCTCACTTTGTTGGAAAATGTTTTGCCAAATACCCAAGTCTGAATAATCAATTTGTCAGCCCCTCTTTCAAGTAAAAATGGTGTTCTCCATGAAAAAGGCAGCTAGCATAGCTTGCAACTCAATCGCGTAAGAGCTTCTCCTTAGAGACCCACTATACTTCAGTGTGCAGCAGCACTTTATGCACACTCCCATCTTGTTGCCCAGAATATTAAAAATGTGTGCACTCAGGATCAAGAGTTAATAAAATTAATAATTTGTATTACTTTATCAAGGACATTCTCAAATTAAAATGGCTTTTTTTTTCTCCAAGTGCTAAGGTGCCAACAATTTTTACCCACCAGTGCTTTTCCACTACTGGTGCATATGTCAACACAGTTCAAAAAAGGTGACTAACATCTTAGCATTATTACAAAAATAGTTTTAACGTCACAGACCCCCTGAGGTTCACAAACCACACTTTAAAAACAGCTGCCATGAGCATATCCAGAACCATATGAAATCAGAAATCACAGCAATACTCTGCCTTTTCAGCTGTCTAACAAAGAGACTAGAACAGGTAATACAGTCAAATTATACATTTCTAAAGACATAAGAATGAAAGCCTGGAAATCACCAATCTTACAAATAAAAAAAGGGGGAGGGGGCAAAGAAAAGTCTAAGTGAAAGATATTTAATGAGGAATACTTTGCTATAGCTGTCAAGCTATAAGAATCAAATGATAGCCTGCCATACATCTGTGCCAAATTAAGAGACTAATGTCTAACAAAACTTGGTTTACACAAACTGCTTGTTTTCGCCCATCCGTTTCACCCATCCTTCACCATTCATTGTAACAAGAGCTCATCAATGGTCACAATCCCGCTTTGACCCTCCTGCTGCCTAAAACCACCTCACCCTACCAACCAGCTCCCCAAAGACTCACAACTTCACCCCATCCCCATAAATGAGAGAAAAATGAAAATCTTGTTTCAGGGACCTTTCACTTCCTAGAATGCCTGTATTTATTTAAAAAGGAGAAAAATGACAAAAATACACAAGCTCACTACTGCTGGACCCAAACATTCCATCCAAATGACTCGCATAATGCTTCTGAAACTTCAGTGTTTAGGACTTGGAAAGCCAAGAGCACAGATACTATCAACCGGTCGGTAAAAATTCACAGAGCATTCCGAAAATGCTCAATCCTCTGCGAGACACAAGTGAGTAAGACACAACAGGCATCTTGGTGCCTGTGGGTCACTTGTACATGCGACTACAGATGAGAAAGTACTATGAACAAACAGCATCTGTGTTCGGAAGGTCGTCAGGAAACAGCTGTGCCAGTGACTAGTAACAGGGGAAAATAGGGGAAAAATAGAGATCATATTTGTAGCTCTGGTTTAAGTAGTGCTAAAAAGGCACAGCGGTGTTAAAAGGCACAGGAAAATTACAGAAATGTGGCCATGTTAGCTAAATGACAGCAAACATTAACTTGATTGTTACAACAGCAAGGAGACTGCAGAAATGTATTTTCCACAAAAATAAGATTACTTTTCTCCCTTTAACAGTAAACTAAGTTCACCATGGAGTCTACAGACCGCCATTCCTGTGTTTATTTGAAAGTCCTACAGGTTTTACAAAGACATGCCTTAAAAAAGAAATGGCCATATAAATTTCAACCAACTGGAGAATTGATGGATCACAAATGTTTTAAAGAATTTGCTTGAACAATATGTAAAACAGATGAACTAAACTGACATCTAGAGGTTCAAGTTTTCTTTGAAAACTCTAGTAAATCTATTTTATAAGCTAAATCTTCTCATTTTGTTGGGTACTCCAGCTGGAGGAGACATGAACAAAAAATTATGTGCCAGGAGAAACTAAAACTATGATAAACAACTCACTATGATTTGAGGATGAGACATGAGATACATTATTTTCTCGGCACTCCACTTGATACAGGCAAACAGAATGAAAAGGTAGGTGGGTCTGCTGACAGATGTTCTTCCTCCTAGAAAGTCTATTTTAGACCTTATACCTCAAGTAAGTCCACATCGAGCACAAACTAAACAACATACATTGAACAAAATTTTAAGAAACAATTTAGATAAATACAAGGGATCTGCCCACCGTTCCAGCTTAAGTGAGCACAAGCTGGGTGACAGGGATCTGCTGTTCCCACACCCTGCTCGGTGCGCCTCGGACCCATCTTCACGCCCTCAGGCTGATTCTGGTGCTCAGAGGACTTCTGGAGCACGGACCGTAGGTGACACCAGGGACCAACAGAACAGTGAACTGCTGCCACACTAGAGGATAGAAGGGACCTAAGAGAAGGTATTTATGATATGACATCTTCCTAGGAACTTTTCATGGGTAATTCTGTCAACATAACACTGTTGCCTTGTACAATGACCTTATATCCAAACCCCCAAATGAGACACAATTCTCTCTATATTCTGTTGACAGGATTAAAGCTGGACTGGACAATTCCAACTGCTAATCCCAAAGCATTTACAGAGCCTCTCACCTTCCAGGAGTCCTACAACCAATTCCAGGGGGTCTGGTAGTTTCAGTACCAGAGTCTAGCGACACACGGAGAGGTAAACACGCTTGCAAGGGCCATTTCTGTAATCTGTGGGCACCAGCAGAGCTCCTCACTGAATGAGGCCCTTCCGAAACTTCACTGGCTCATCTCCATCCTGAAGTGCATTTTCTCACTAGGAACAACAGTAGTACTTTCAGGACAAGATGAAGTGAAAGAGGTAGGGGCAGTTATGAGATATCGGCCTTTCATGATTTTCCTTTACTTAGGGTTTATCACAAATATACTACTGAGATATTAGAAAGCGTCAAACCCTCCAAGTATCATTTATAATCAATGATTATTTTCCAGTATTTGTTTTACCAAATATATTGTCTGTTGAATAATTTTATTCCTATAAAATGACATCACACATAATTAAGCCCTGAGAAAACAGTGTATTTTTTGAGTCTCCAATGGAGATGCTGTGAAGTATTCACCCACAATGATACCAGCTGTATGATCCCTGAGTAACCTCACTGCAATTTCCAGACTAACAGAAAGGCAGGAAAAAAGACTCCTGTCCCAGCACTCCCATGTGGGAAAGGAGGAACGAGAGAGGGCTAGGATAAGCACCTGACCCAGGATTTCTAGACTCGGGGCTACAAAAGGCATGACATTGTGTTTGGTAGTCTGCACTTACAAGCTGGCATTTTCACTAGTACAGAATGTCTTTCTAGAGGGAAAGGAAGAGAATACCTCACCCTGTATTTAACCACCCTAATGGGTGAAGACAGAAGCTCCCAATAGTTTGAGGGAGTTTTCTTTTCTAGAAAACATGTATAGTAGAGCGAGCTGTATAGTTACATGCTGTTAGTGGATAACAAATGGTTAAAAAAAAGACATTGTAGGGCCGGCCGAGTGGCGCGGTGGTTGGGCGCTGGTTTGGGAAGCCAGCGGCCCCAGTTCGGGTCCCACATGTGAGGGCCAGTGATACTGCTCTCAAAAAAATAAAAAAATAAAAAAGACATTGTATTACTCTCCCTATAAGAGTAAATTTTATAGGAAGAACTAGGAAATAAGTCTGCACTTGCCGTAGTACATTCGTGTAAAGACAAAGTCTACTGTATTCATTTACATTACACACAATACTGTCACAATAGTATTTCACTTCTGACACTTCTGGTTGCCATATTATGCGGTAGTTTTTCGCACCCCACACAATTCTGGGACACCAGCTGAGTATCCTACGTTTAACTCCATTCTGACACTATCTACCTGGATTCCACAAGTTAAAAACTAAGTCCCACAAGACTGCCACACACACACACACACACACACACACACACACACACACACTTCAGGTGGGTGGCAATCCTAAGTCCAGGATGTCACCCGTACTTCAGTCAGGCTATAAATCAGAGGTTCCCATGAACCCTCTCACTTGGGTTCAATTAATTTGCAAGAGCAGCTCACGGAACTCAACTCAGGAAAGGTTTCCTTACTAAATTCTGTGAATTCTAAAAGGACACCACCAGGGAAGAGTGCGATTTAGGAGATGCGCAAGGGACGGGCGGGAAAGGGAAACTCCGGGGCCTCTCCGGCACCTCATGTTCACCAACCCAGAAGCTCTCCGAGCCCATCCTTTTGGGTTTCTATGGGCTTGGGAATCTTATCATATCAGGCTCTAAAATCAAGTTTACTTTTATTTTCCTTTAATGTTCTCATTTATCCTATGAAGAAAAAGTTTAACTCACTAATAATAAATGAAAGGTCTGAATTATCCAAAATTGAAAATTTAAAGAACTGCTAAACATTATCACTTTCAAAACTAGTTAATTTAAAAATCCCCCATGCCACACCTAATACTAAATATATAATATCATTTATTATAATATGAATATATTCATTTGCATGTTTCTGCAAACATACGACATTTTGTTATATTAAGAACTAAATGACTTGTGGATTAAGAATAAATTTGCTTTCATATAATTTAACTGAATTTAAACAGTTATGCTTCCAGTATTAACATTATTTAATTTGATCTGTATACTGTCAAAAAATACACAAAATGAAAATAGAAAATTAAGGAGAAAACATTTGTTAATACATCCATCTGACAGAGAATGTGTACCCAGGACATCTCAATTTTAAAACGGGCAAAAAGCTTGACCCAAAAAAATTTTTACAAATGCACCTTTCAGAGATGTTCAACATCACCTATCTTCTGGGACACGCAAATTAAAAGCACAATGAGATACTTAACACTCATTCGATGGCCAAAATTTAAAGGACTGGCAATACCAAGTGCCAGTGAAGGCAGGGAGAAACTGTAACTTCTGTTACAGCTACAACTGAATCTGCAATTCTTCACACAAAATGGCACAATCATTTGGGAAAACACTTTGGCAGTTCCTTATAAAGTTAAATCAGCAGTCCAACTATAAGGTCTTTACCCAAGAGAAATTAAAAAATATGTCCACCAAAAACTTATACAAATGATCACAGCAGCTTTAGTAATAATAGCCCCAAAATGGAAACAGCCTAGGTGTCCATCAAGAGATAAATGAACCAAAACCAGTATACTCTCAAGATGGAAGACAACCCAGAAATAAAAAGAAACTACTGAAACAAGCACCAACATAGCTAAATCACTACTGAAACAAGCACCAACATAGCTAAATCTCAAAGACATGCTGGATGAAAGAAGCCAATCACAAGAGTAGATACTACATAATTCCATTTATATGAAATTCTTGAACAAGAAAAATCTGATGGGTACTTGAGAGGAAATTATTATAAAGGATCATAAAAGAACTTTGAGATGTACTCATGATTGAGGCAGTGGTTACACAGGTGTATACATTTGTCAAAATCCTTCAAACTGTACCTTCAAATGTGTGTTTTATTTGTATGTAAATTACACTTTGATAAAGCTGATTTTAACTAAAAAATGGATAACTTTCTAGAAAGGTATCTGACATCTTATTAAAACTTGAAATGCTAATACTCTAGAAACAGCAATTCTTATAGAAAGTTGTCATACAAATGTTCAGATATGGAAGAAAGTTCACTTCTTTTGAGGAGTGAACACAATTCATTAACTGGGATACTACGCATTCCACTTATAGCTTAGAGCAGGGAGCAACAAACTTTTTCTACAAAGGGCGACATCCAGTCTCTCTGCATATTCTTTTTTTGGGGTTTTGTTGTTGTTTTACAGTTAAGAAATGCTAAAAATCACTGGTAGTTGGTGGGCTTTACCCAAAAAACAAAAAAACCACCAGGCTGAGAGATCAGGGATTTGAAACCAAAGTGCTCAAATAAAAATACTGTGCCACTAACTAGTTGCTACCTAATCTCTCTATCTCTTGTTATTACAGCATCTACTTAAAATAAATGAAAGCACTTAGAACAGTGCCAAGAACATAACAAGCCCTAACGAAATATCAGCTATTTTTTAATGAAATGCATCTCTCTGTATTGACCTAAAAAAAAAAGCCATTTTAAAACTAAATAACTCGATCCCATTTTTGTAAAATATTGGGTTGTGGGAAAAGTCATGATGCATTTTTGCAACAAAAAACATAGAAACATACATCACGACTTTTCTGACAACTCAATATAAGTACATACTCATACGAATACATTAGGAATTTTAGGGAAAACATATAGCAAATTGTTAAGGGTAGGAAATGGGATTACAGGGATCAAGAAAGCTTTCAATTTGTAAATGTCTAAATTGTTTCAGTATTTTAAATTGAACACATATTACTTGTATTTAATTGAGACACTTTTAAATAAACAAATAGATACAGCATATGAAGCACCACTTTCTTTACTTACACACCCTAAGCACGTGTTTGAACTTGAGAAGTGTTTAGTGCCATTAATGAGAAAGTACATCAACTCTTAAAAAATAATACTGGCACAATAACTACAAATCATTTATCAAACATTTTGTGCCAGATGTAGTGCTAAAGGTTTCACATGTATTAATTCATTTAATCTTTTCAACAACATTATGGAATGGATAATGTCAGTAAGATCAATTTACAGACGGGGAAACTTAAACATCAAGGACAACCTGCCCAGGGCACAAACTGGCAGCTCAGGAACTGGAACCCAAACCATGTGACTCCAAAGACCACACTCTTAAAACTACTGTTCCGCTCGCGCCCCCACTAGGGAGTGCACACTGGCCGAGAAAGAAATTTAAAGACATCTTTTAGTCTCTCTCCGGCATCAGGCTGTACCTCCCATAAAACTACAGTTACCTACTTTGACATACAACTAACTGATTGATTCAAATAAATTCTTCTTAGAACCGGTATGTCTTTAATCAGCCAGGAGACCAGTAGATCCCATGGAGAAGTTAATATGGAGTCTAACAGATTTAAGTTGGAGCCTGATTGAAAATTCCTAGCTTAAATAATCTTGGGCAGGTTCTTAACCCCTCTGGACGGCAATTTCCTTTATCTGTAAAGGTTTGCAGAGTGTGGTATTATTAAAGCTTTTTTTATTGTAAAATATACAGAACATAAACTTTATCATTTTAACCATTTTTACATGTACAGCTCAGTAAGTAGCACTAAGCACGTTCAAATGTCATTCATTCCTCACTATACTTGTCCAAAACTTTTTCATCTTCCCAAACTGAAACTCTGTACCCATCAAACACCAACTTCCCATTCTCCCCCACACTCCCAACCCCAGTAGCATCTACACTTTCTGTCTCTATGAATTTGCCTATCCTAGGTAACTCCTATACATGGAATCATACAATTTTTTTCCTTTTGTGTCTGGCTTATTTTACTTAACACAATGTTTTCAAGGTTTGTCCATGTTGTAGCATGTATCAGAATTTCATTCTTTAGTGGCTGAATTATATTCCATTGTATGTGTATATACCACGTTGTGTTTATCCATTCATCTGTCAATGGATGCAGGGTGGTTTTTACAAGAATTAAAATTAAAAAACATCTGATGTAAATGTTACCACAATAAAAACAAACAAACCAAACAAGCAAATGAATAAAGCATCTGGCAAATAATAGGAACTTTAGTATTAATGTCTTTTTTCGTTTTTGCCATACTTTTTGCACCAAGTCTCAGAAACTTACCAGTTATGTCTTTTGAGACATTATTGGATTTGCTAATCCACATTTATCACAGCATTTTAAAAGAATGATGAAGAACTTCACAATAATGATCCATAATTACGCACTACTTCCTTCAGTCTTAGCTTCAAAACCTACCTTGAATTACTCCAATAAAGAACTCACCCATTGTACTAAACACCTTTCAATTAATATTTACTACTCTCGTGGCCCACTGTTTGCCCCTCCTTATATTTTTGTACAAGGATCAATAACAACACACAAGTCAAATTAAGCAGAAATTAGATGCTAGGAATCCAGGTGATCCAAGCTTCTCTCCCGCTGCCTGAAATACCAAACATGAATATCAATAGTTGCACCTAAAAGATATCCAATTTTCAGTATCATAGAGCACTGTAACTAGGAGAAACCTTTGAACTTGTTCACCTTGATGCTTATTTTTCTTTGTAATCCAAAGTTCCTCACAACATAAATATTAATATATCCTGTTTGCTTTGTGAGTTCCTTTGTCAAATTATTTCCCTCCATTTTTTCATATTTCTTTCATTCATTCAACTATTAAACCCCTATTCTCTAGCAACTACCAGGTATATAGAAAAGAATAAGACAGGGCCTCTGCCTCAAAGCACTTAAGAATGTAGCGAAGGGGCCGGCAGAGTGGCACGGTGGTTAAGCACTGGTTTGGGAAGCCAGTGGCCCCGGTTCGGAACCACATATGAGGGCCAGTAATACGGCCCTCAAAAAAAAAAAAAAAAAAAAAAAAAGAATGTAGCAAAGGAGATGGCTGCATAAACAAGTGATTGCAATACAATTTGATACATACTCCAATAAAAGTATGAACAAAGCCCTGGGGAATATCAGAGTGCCTGGGAACTCAGGAAAGGCCTCTAGAAGGTAAAGGTATCATCCCATCATCATCCCTTCTCTGAATTTAATGAGCTGTTCCTCTCCACTCTTTCTGTCCTCCAAACTAAAGATTTCACCTGCCCATACAGAACCTTTCATAATTCACAGAAAACGTTTTCATCATTTGTACTGACATCGACTTCAAGGCAAATCCATAAATCATTTCTAATGGACCCCAAATTGCATTAGAGGATTTTTTTTTCTTTTTGTTGATTTTGTAAAAGCAGATCTACTTTCTTAATCACTGTTTATTTAGGCTAATACAGAAATCAATTCACATTCCTAGGGAATTCTGCCTAAAACTTTTTAAGTGGTCAACACAAAGATAATCACTTATTTGTGTATGCATGCAAGGCCAAGCTGATACAAAAGCATCAGAAATTTTTTTGGCCTAACTACACTAAATCAACAAGTGGTTGTTTTTTTTTTAATCACTGCTAGTTAAAATGATTAAATACATGCTCAATTCAACCAAGAGAAAATTTAAAACAAATTTTTAAGCTAACTCCCCCAAAAGACTTCAAAAAAATATCTCGTGGCAAGTACAAAGATGGTAATTATTAAATACAAAATACACAAGAAGGGGAAAAAAATCAGAATTTCTTATCCTGAAAGATCCAAATTTCTGCCAAAAATCTACCTAACTAGGTCATCTCATAATAATGGGCAAGATTATCGGCAACTAATATAAACATTTAACAATCTCAACACTTAGGGCAGAACCTGGAATGTCTGTTCAATTGTGTCCAACGCTGCAAAATATGTATAATAAAGGCTTTTTCTAAAGACTTTTACACTGCATTTGTCTCCATTTTTATGAAAACGTAAGATAGTGGTGGACATTAAATCATCAGATAGAACAATGCAAATCAAGAGAGTGCCTATGTGGCTCTAAATTCCTTTTCTTTGAAAATATATCCACTTTCAACGAAAATTAGAATTTAAGATGCAGTTTTCCTAAGTGTTTCCGGGACTTTATAAACATTACGTTCCCTAATACACCTCCAAAAAAGAGAGAACAAGGTTCTTTATATGTAAGACTACAATCCTATATATTCTTAACTTTAGAGACGATGAAAAGGCAATAAAATATATCTTTAATTTTATTTACAAGAAAAGTGAAAGTATCAAGAGACTAGTGAGGATTACACACTTGTTGTACATTTTACTCCTACATATGAAATCTGCTTAATGAAAGTTGCTTAATGCTCATGAATGAAGAGTAATTGGAAAATAAACTTCAAAACGCTTAGAAGTATAGATTCCATTCGACTGTATCGGCATTCGTGTTTTTTAAAGATTTTTTAAATTTTGTTTTGTGCAACGTTAAAATGCCAGAAAATTAAACTCAGGACCTTGAAACCGGGAAAGCAAAATAGTTTTCAATGCCGGACTTTTATTTCCAAATGAATTTAAATTTTACAGATCCTGTGTAAATACACAAAGGACGTTTCACTTAACTGCGAACGGCACCCGTTCGATTTTTTTTTTATGTTTTTTTTTAGGCAACAAAGATTTCTGCACCCAATCTTCTCTGACCCATCAAGGCTATTAAAAATGAGACCAATTAATAAAGAAAATTGTTAGCCACACCAGCTAAACTCACAACTGCCCTAAGCATTTTATTTTCATCAACTATTTCTACCATCTCAACGTCCTTGGACCCCCCCCCCTGGGGATTTGGGGACTGGCCGCGGGCTAAAATGACAGTTGATTTCGTTAGCACCTGTCGCCGCTCTCAGATGGATCCAATGGGCCAGGACATTTGTAATTTGTTTTTTAAAGATTCTGATTCCTTAGGAAAGTGGGGAAGTCACTCGGCGCTGAGTTCACCAAGTTTTCCAAAATATGGGGCTTCTTCTCGGTTGCTCGCGGTTTTCACAAAAAGCGAGCCCGCGGGGCGCACGCCGCCGTGCCGGTGGCTGGCGGGGGGCGCACGGCGCGCGCGGGAACCCCACGGAGCCGCGACGGGGAGGGACACCCGGATCCTTCCCTCCAACTCAGCATGCAGCCGCCGGGGCAGGCGGCGCGGGGCGGCCTCGTGCGGGCGGCTGGGGGGGGGTGTCACAGGTGCGGGCGCCCCGGCCCCGCGCGCCCCGCGCGCCCCGCCCGCCGGCTGTCACGGCCCCCGGCCCCGCGCCGCGCTCCCCCGGGGCACGGCCCGCCCTTTGTCTGAGCGCACGCACTCGGCGGCGAGGTCCCACCAACTTGTGCGCGTCCCGTCCCGCCCGGCGCGCCACACAAAGGAGACTCGGGCGCGGGCGGCCGGCCCCGGACTCCGAGGCGCCCCCGGGGGGAGCGGGGCGCGCGCGGGGACCCCGCCGCACGCCCGCCGCGGGCGCCCGGCTCGGCTCTGCGCGGCCCGCCGCGGCCTCCCCGCCCCCCGCCCAGCCCCGCGGCCCCTGCCGCGGGCTGTCCCGTCGCCCCGCCTGCGACAGCGGCGCCCCGGGGGGCGCCCGCGGAGGGCGAGACCCGCGCCGGCAAAGGGGCGGCGCGGAGGTCCCGGCGGCGCCGCCGCCCCGCGCCCGGCTCCGGAGCCCCGCCGGCCGGCCGCCCCGACAGCGGCGCGTTACCTGAGCCCCGCGCCCCCGTGCGCGCCGCTCCCGAGTGCCGCCGCCGGGGCCCCGCCGCCGTCTGCGTCCCAGTGGGTGTCGAACGCTCCCGGACCGAGCGCCAAACCCGGCAGCCCAATCGCCATCGCTTTTATTTGGCCCCCCCAGTCCCCACCAAGCGCCGCCCCGATTGGCGGGACCCGGCCGGGCTCCCGTCCAATCACAGGGCCCGCCGGGCGCGGAGGCGCCGAGCCAGCCCCACGCCGAGGCGCCCGCGGGACGCGGCCGGGGCCGGGCCGGCGGCGCGTGCGCGCGCGGCCGCCGAAGGACGAGGCTGCCGAGGGGCCGCTCTGCGCCCGTTCTTTGTTCTCGCGCCGAAGGCTCGGCGCCTCTCCGGAAGGGAACGAGAGGCCTGGGCAGCCCGCAGCCCCGGCGGCGGGACCCGGCCCCCGGCGGGGCGGGGCGGCGCGCGGGGCTGCGCGGGAACCGCCGCTCGGAGTTCCCGGGCCCGCGGGGCGGGGCGGGGCCCTGAGAAGCCAAGTTTGAACCAGTTCAAAACTCGGCGGGGGGGGGAGGGGGTGGTAACGGTCTCAACTGCCGCGCGCTTTTCCCCGCGCGCCGAGCCCGGGACCGGGGCCCCGAACACGGGCGCGCGGGACGCGCTCCGGAGATGCCAGTGTTTGCGGTTCCAAGCACGTCTGCGCGTTAAAAAAAACCATTTATGCAGAAAGAGCCCGGTTCACGGGCCTCCCGCGCACACCCCGGAGAGTGTTGGAAGGATTGCAACCGTTTTCCATGGCTTCAAAGTGATTTGGGGGTAAACCTGTCGCAACCCTGATAAATTATGAAGATTCTGTTTAGGAGACACGCGCGCCTTTACCTTCATCTGGCAATGAAGTTGGGGTTGTTCCGAATTATTTTTTTTTAATGGGATGCAGGGGCCCCCCCAAAAAAAAACACCCGTGTAAAGTGAGATCCCCTATGGAGAGTTCAGACTGGACCCAAAAAAAAGGGTCAACTATAAATGGTGGCGTGAAATGCCTTTAAAAATCCTGTTTTTAATTCCATTTTCAGATGACTAAGATGTTTCATAAACTAATTTCATTTGATTTAAACCCATAATAGTCCCACCTTTCCTAAATCACCATCCCATTCCTCGTATCCCAGGGGTGCCAAAAAAGTGTATACACATGACCTGTCTTCCTCTCCTGTTGTCGCTATATATTCAGGATTACAATTTTAATAGTTTTTTCCCTTTCTTAAAATGTGTTTACATTTTTTTTTTTGGCACCCTCTATATTCCAAACAAATTCAGTGTTGGAAGTATATGTACAGGGAAGCCAAAAGAGAGGAAAAACAATCATGTGCCCCAATGAAAGCACAATTACAAATAAGAATGCAAAAGTAGATGATGCAGCTGAGATGTGACTATAAAATAATGTAACAACAGTTCCATCTGTCATGCACTTAACAGTCACCAATACGTGCATATTCCATGGTAAGAGGTTCCCACCTAAACCAGTAATTGACACGTGCCTTTTTTTTTTTCAGTTACCATGGACTACAGTACGTACTACATAGTGATTAGACATTTATATAACTTACAAAGGACAATTGCTTTTTTACCAGCAATTTAAAACTCAAAAAGTTAACTGCTTATCCCTAGATTGCTTCTCAAACCGCTGACCTTATCTGTTCTATATATGAAATATTAAAACAATGTGGGCATTTTTTAAAAGAAAAATCAAGGAAATGACAGCAGAAATCAGAGAGTAAAGCAACCTATAAACGAATTAACATAGTGTGAAACGTCATGAATTGCTAATCCATTTAGAATCAAGGAATGATGTTGGATCCAGGTGTTTCCAGAAAAAAAAAAAATCTCAGAAAAAGGAAATTTTAGCTAGACCCTGAAGAAAGCATAAGCTCTAGACTGAGGGGGTAGTCAGGGCACTTGAGATGGAATGAACATCTACAAAGAGTGATTGTATGAAATACAAGTACAGCTGAGAGTTCCAATTGGGAAAGGGTGAAAGTAGATTAGAGAGCTAAGTGGGGCTATAGTAAATATTGAGTTGTTGGAAAAGTCATGACACGTTTTTGCAACGAAAAACGAAAAATATGTCATGACTTTTCCGACAATCCAATATAATATTTATAGCATAATTTAAATTAATATATCATATGAAGGCTGAGTTGCAGCAGGAAGTAGAGACGTCAGTGGATCACAAAATTGTCTTAATTCAGTGATGATATTAGCCAGTTCAGCAAGATATTTTAGGTCACAGTGATGGCAGGAAAAGGGGATAATTTGAAAATATTGCAAAAGGACTCCATTACATATGGAGGGCATACGATATCTTGCAACTCTTTTTTGTATATTGAAAAATACAGGAAAAGTGTATTCAAGTACCCTTGAATAACCTGGGGGTTAGGGGCACCGACCCCACCCCCCATGCAGTCAAAATCTAAATATAACTTTTAACTCATCAAAAACTTAACCACAAATAGCCTACTATTGACCAGAAGCTTTAACCGATAACAGCTGATTAACACATACATTTGTATGTGATGTGCATTACAAATTGAATTCCTACAATAAAGAAATCTAGAGAAAAGAAAATGTTATTAAGGAAATCAAGATTCATCTGCGAGATTTTGCAAATCGTCGCAGATCTCCAAAAAATTTTCCAATATAGTTATTGAAAAAACCTGTGGGGCCGGCCGAGTGGCACGTTGGTTAGGAGCTGGCTTGGGATGCCAGCAGCCCCAGTTCAGATCCCACATATGGGGGCCGGTGACGCTGCCCTCTACAGCTAAGATGGTGAACAACAGCTCCACCTGGAGCTGGGCTGTGTGAGTCCCCGGGACGGCACAGCTGCAGCCCCTGCTGCAGTGGGCTGCCATGGGCTACAGTGAGTGGCCAGCAGCCAGCGTGAGCGGCCAGCCACCTGTGTGAGCGGCTGTCCAGAGGTCGGCAACTGATCTGCCTCACCCGAGAAGAGCGCGGTGACGATGCCAACTTGGGCCAGTGGAGCAATGTCCTCCACGGCTGGACTGGGGAACAAAAGGACAACAGCTTGTCTGTTCCCCTTCCCTGGTTCCCCGACGCTGTTCCCTTCCCCCAATTCCCCAACAATAATCTTTCAAAAGAAACCGTGTGTAAGTGAACCCACACAGTTCAAACCTTGTTATTCAAGGATCCATTGTATTTTGTCTTCAAAACTAAGAAAGCGTATCTGAAGATTTCCAAGCAGGAAAAGCAAGGAAATGTGTGTGAGTGTGTGTGCACGTGCACCTGCTCAGATGCTAGCTACTAAAGAGGCCTAGATGAAGCAGAAAGCCAGGCTAAATACAAAGGTGGATGTGAAGAGTGAGAGTTCCACAGCTTTTTCATTTCTGTTTAAAGATGCTTAGATTACATTTAGGACACGGCTGGTAGGTCATTCTGTCCTCCGTTATAGACAGAGATTCACTATTACAGTCAAGGGATAAAACCGAAAATGGAGGGTTAAACTCTGAAGTCAGGAGTTTATTCCCTGTTGTACTCCCAGGGCCCAGCACTGCATGTACACAATATATGTACGCATGTACACAGGAGGAGGTCAAGTGCAAAGATCAGACTACCAGCATCTCAAAATGTCCCTTTCAATCCCACAAATGGAATTTACTTCTCACATATTCGTTTATTCCCTCACATTCAACACATAGTTATGGAGCAGTTACTAAGTGGAAGATACTAGTCTAGGAGCTAGGAATACAATGTGAGTAAAATGAAGCTCCTTGCCTTGGTGGAGCTGACTTTTTAGTGGAGAGAAACAATAAAATAAATAAAATGGAGAAAACCAGCATGGAAGGAGAGAAGCATTCATTGCAAATGCTGCCATTTTAAAAATAGCTTGGTCAGGGAGGGCCTTGCTGAGAAGGTGATATTTCAAGAAAAACTTGAAGGGAGTAAAGGAGTGTTCCAGGCTGATTAGAATGATGGCAAGTGCCTGGGGCCTGACGGGGGAGCCTGCCTGGTATGGGCAAGGGAAGAGGGCTGCGACATGAGGCCAAAGAGCTGAGGGGGCCCAGGCAGAGCTAGGGCTTAAGTGAGAGGATTTCAAACAGAAAGGTGATCTGATCGTTTAAACACGATCACTCTAGCGGCTGTGTTGAGAGTAGCCTGAAATGAAGCAGGAGCCAAGTTAGAAGACAATTACAAGTCCAGGGTCATCATCCAGGCGAGAAATGACTGGGCTGGTAACAGTGGAGCTGGTGGGAATGAGTCCAATTCTGGATATATTTTGAAGATAGAGGCAATAGGATTTGCCAACAAATTGGTCATAAGATGCAAAAAAACAAGCTTGTGGATGAGCCAGTGAGTCATAATTGATTGGAGGCTGCAGGGACAATCGGGCAGGGAGGAGCCATGGGGACGGAGGTTTGGAGATCAGAGTATAGTTTGAGATATAGTAATTTTTTTTTTTTTTTAGGGCAGTGTCACTGGCCCCCATATGTGAGACTGAACCGGGGCCGCTGGCTTCCCAAGCCAGCGCTTAACCACCGCGCCACTCGGCCGGCCCCGAGATATAGTAAGTTTTGAGATGCCCATTTTCAACGAAGTAGAGATGTCAAGTACGTGGTAAGTTCCTGTTGCGAAGAAAACTTTTCCTTTACCAGTTTTGGTCCTAGTTCTTGGGGCCTGCAAACCCATTGACAGCACAAAGAAATTTTATTACAACTACAGGAGTGCTCCACCAAGAGTAACTCCCCAAACAGTTAAAGGCTTACATACCAGCTAAATAAAAGGCAGTGGATAGAAGAGGCTTCAAAGGGTGGGAGGTTCTGATGAGACTTTTTTTTTTTAGCTGAGCCATCCTGCCACCTGTTGGCAGCTCAGCAGCAGCTCAGCTTGGGCTGGGCATCGAACTGCTGTTGCTCAGAGCTCAGCTCACACTCTTGAGCGAGCTGTTAACCAACTGAGCCACTCAACCGGCCCTACTTGAATACTTTTAAAAGAGATATTTGATCAAGTCAAATGAATACATTAAAACAGATTTAAACAGGACGGCCAGGTGGTTCAGTTGGTTAGGGGACAAGCTCTGAGCAACAGGATTGCCGGTTTGATTCCCACATGGCCAGTGATCTGCGCACCCCTGCAACCAGATTGAAAACAGTGACTGGACTTGGAGCTGAGCTGTGCCCTCCACAACTAGATTGAAGGGCAACGACTTGACTTGGAGCTGGTGGGTCCTGGGAAAACACACCGTTTCCCTTCCCCAATAAAATCTTGAAAATAAAAAAAAAAATTGTAGAAATAAAAATAAAAAATATAAACAAAACATTTAAACAATTAGACAATCTAGAAATCAACTGGGAATTTTAAAGGAATCCAAGTATGGAACTGAGGAATGCTTGGCCAAATTATGGTTACAAATGATGCCTGGGCAGAATGTCATTTTACAAATATGACAATAGTCCTGCACAGGACTACTGAGGATTTGAGGAAGCTGAGGACTCATGAAGCTTACTTACCATGATTAAGGGCTATAACAATAGAAAGGATCAATAAAGACCAAAAATCATTGTATGAAAGAGAACATGGTTTTAGCAAGGGATAAAAGTTGGAAAGGAAAATATAAAACTGACTACATGATTGTATACCTAGATACTCCAAACTCATCTTCAATCAAAGTATTAGAATTAATGAGTATAGTTAACAAGGTCACTAGATATAAGGCTAGTTTATAAAAATCAATTTCTATATACCAGCAATAAACAAAGAGGAAATTAAACTTTTAAAGCAAAACCATTTACCTTTTGAAAGACATCAAATTCCTAAGTAAGGAATCTGATGAAAAATGTACAAGGCCTATATGTTGAATGTTGAATAGTATAAAACAATAATAAGGGAAACTAAAAAAGACCTAAGTAAACAGAGGGAATATTTTTATCATTTAGAAGATGCACGGTGCCAATCGACATCCCAGCAGGGTTCATGGGTACATGCGTGTGTGTAAACTGACAGGTTGATTCTAAAATAAAATATATGCAAATAAATAAATAAATAAATAAATAAATAAATAAATAAATAAAATATATGCGAAATCCAAAAGGCCAAGAAGATCCAAGACAGTCTTGAAGAAGAGGAATGAAGCTGGGAGACTGTGTTACCAAATAGCAAAACCTAGCTTGTTAAAGCTGTAGTAATTAAGACCGTGATCTTGCACAAAGATGGACAAATAGACCAACGGGGAACAAAACGGAGACTAGAAACAGATCCATACGTATATGGCCACCTGACTTCCGACAGAGCTGACCTGGCAGTGCAGTGGAGAGAGGCCCACCTTCTCAATAATTGGTGCCGTGTGTACTTATGGAGGAAGAAAATCTTGGCCTCTAACCTCACACGTGGATTATTGATCTAACTGTGAAAGAAAACATCTTTATGATGTTGGAGAAGGCAAAAAGTGCTAACACAGGACACAAGTGCTCACTATAAAGAAACAAATTAAACTTAACAATTTCTATTCATCAAAAGACACCATTAGGGCCGGCCGAGTGGCGCGGTGGTTAAACACTGGCTTCGGAAGCCAGCAGCCCCGGTTCAGGTCCCACATATGAGGGCCAGTGACACTGTCCTCAAAAAATAAAAGACACCCTTAAGATATTGAAAAGGCAGACCAAAGAATAAAAGAAGAAATCTACAGTACACATATCTGACCAAAGACTTGTCATCAGATTATACAAAGAACTCCTACAAACCAACTTGAAAAAGAAGCTAAAATATTAGAAAATGGAAAAAAAACTCACCTTAAACTGGCACCCCAAAAGAGTAAATATACAAATGTCCAATAAACATGTAAAAAGGTAGTTAATTTCACTAGTTATCAGAGAGCTGCAAATAAAACCATGATGTTATACTACAATATCCTTACCAGAAGGACTAAATCAAACCAAAACAAAATAATACAAAAGATACCAACTGTTGGCAAGGATGTGGAGGGACCAAAATTTTTATACACTATTAAGAGGAGTATAAATTGGTACAAACACTTAGGAAAAAGAATAAAGGTGGTGTCTATAAACTTGAATGAATACTGAATACTTCATAACCTAGCAATTCTGCTCGTAGCTATAGATCTAGCTACGTATGTGTATTTACCAAAAGACATGTACAAGAATGCTTATAAGGGTGCTATACCTTCCTAACAGCCACAAACTGAAAAAAACCAAAAACCCAAATGCCCATCAACAGTAGAATGAATACATTGTGGTAAATTTAAATATGGAATATCCTACAATAATGCAAATGAACAGTCTACAACGACATACAACAATATGAGTGAATCTATATGAGTGAAAAAACTCAGAGATAAAGAATGTGTATCGTGGTTTTGTTTATTTAAAGTTCCTTGACAAGCAAAACTTACCTATGACAGAAGGCAGAAGAGTCAGTTACCCTGGGTGAGGGTAGTGATTGGCGAGAGCAGGAGGCCCATTGTTGGGGTGCTAACCATGTTCTACTCCTCCATCTGGATGCTGGGTAAACAGGTGCATTCCTGTGTCAAAACTTATTCAAGCCATTTCTATGTATATGTTATATTTCAATCGTAAATTTGGGAGAAAAATAAAGGACCAGGGAGAAGAGAGGGAACCCACAAAGAAGACTGAAGCAGGGTGAAAAATGAAAGAGGAAAGCCAAAATGTAATGTCCGGCAAGCCACTTGAAAACAGTTTATTAAGAAGGAAGAGGGTAGAGCCGGCCGAGGGGCACAGTGGTTAAGAGCTGGCTTGGGACGCCAGCAGCCCCGGTTCGGATCCCACATGAGGGCCAGTGACACTGCCCTCTACAGCTAACAACAGCTCCACCTGGAGCTGGGCTGTGCGAGCCCCGGTGATGGTGTGGGCTGCAGCCCCTGCTGCAGTGGGCTGCCATAGGCTACAGTGGGTGGCCCGCAGCCAGCATGAGCAGCCGATAGCCAGAGTGTGAGCTGCCAATAGCCACGGTGAGCGACCATCCAGAGGCTGGCAACCTATCTGCGTCATCCGGGAAGAGCGCAATGAGGATACCAACATGGGCCAGTGAAGCAACATCCTCCACAACTAGACTGAGAAACAAAAGGACAGTAACTTATCTGGTCCCCTCCCCCAATTCCCCAATTCCCCAATAAAACCTTTAAAAAAAAACAAAAAAAAAAGAAGGAAGGGGTATATTCAGAATATATAAAGAAGGCTAACAACTCAATAGTAAAAAGACAAATATCCCATTAAAAATGGGTGACAGGCAGGTTCTCTTCCATCGGCAGCCTAAGAGGCACTCTGTAAGAAACAATAACCTCTTCCTCTCGGCCATCCACCCGGCAGCCCCAAAGCAGCAACTATGCGTGGGTGCGTCTCCATCCAGGTTGGCCAGGCTGGTGTCCAGATGGGCAATGCTGGGAGCTCTACTTCTGGAGCACAACATCCAGCCTGAAGGCCAGATGCCAAGTGACAAAGCCATTGGGGGAGGGGATGATTCTTTCAACACCGTCTTCAGTGAGACAGATTCTGGCTACCATGTGCCCAGGGCAGTGTTTGTGGGCCTGGAACCCATCGTTACTGATGAAGTTCACACTGGCACCTACCACCAGCTCTTCCACCCCGAGCAGCTCATCACAGGCAAGGAAGATGCTGCCAATAACTACATCCGGGCGCCACGCCATTGGCAAGGAGATCACTGACCTTGGACGCTGGCCGACCAGTGCACAGGTCTTCAGGGCTTCCTGGCTTTCATCAGCTTTGCTGGGGAGACGGGTTCTGGGTTCACCTCCCTGCTGACAGAATGTCTCTCTGTCGATTATGGCAAGAAGTCCAAGCTTGAGTTCTCCATTTACCCAGCCCCCCAGGTTTCCACAGCTGTGGGTGAGCTCTACAACTCCATCCTCACCACCCCAGAGCCCTCTGATGTGCCTTTATGATCCATCTATGACGTCTGCTGTAGACATCTCAATATCAAGCTCCCAACTTATACAAACCTGAATAGGGTGATAGGTCAAATTGTGTCCTCCATCTCTGTTTCCCTCAGGTTTGATGGAGCCCTCAATGTGGATCTGACCGAATTCCAGACCAACCTGGTGTCTTGCCCTGTTCCCCATCCACTTCCCTCTGGCCACATATGCCCCTGTCATCTCTGCTGAGAAAGCCCACCATGAGCAGCTTTCCACAGCAGAGAACACCAATGCGTGCTTTGAGCCAGCCAACAAGATGGGGAAATGGAACCGTTGCCACAGTAAATACATGGCTTGCAGCCTATTGTACCATGGTGACGTGGCTCCCAAAGATGTCAATGCTGCCATTGCCACCATCAAGACCAAGCGTACTGTCCAGTGTGTGGACTGGTGCCCCACTGGCTTCCAAGCTGGCATTAATTCCCAGCCTCCCACTTTGCACCTGGTGGAGACTGACCAAAGCACAGCAACCTGTGAGCGTGCTGAGCAGCACCACAGCTGGTGCTGAGGCCTGGGCACACCTGGACCACGAGTCTGACCTGATGGATGCCAGGCATGCCTTTGTTCACTGGTATGTGGGTGAGGGCATGGAGGAAGGAGAGTTTTCTAGGGCCCATGAGTATGGGGCTGTCCTTGAGAAGGATGAGGAGGGTGGTGTGGATTCTGTTGAAGGAGATGGTGAGGAAGAAAGAGAACGACTGTGATGTTAATAGGTCACAAAGGTGCTGCTTGTACAGGGAAGCTTATTCTATGTTAAACATTGAAAAACTGTGGTCTGATCAGTTAATTTGCATGTAGCAGTGTGTACTCTTATATACAATTACTGACCTCTGCTTTAAAACACGAAGCTTTGTTATAGACCCAGCCTGTCCATTTCTCTGATGGGTTCCAATAAAATATTCCCTGTCTTTAAAGGGAAAAAAAGGGGTGAAAAGTCTGAATAGGCATTTCTCCAAAGCAGATAAGTAAAGGGCTAATAAGCACATGAAAAGATGCTTAACATCCTTATCATTAAGGAAATGCAAATAAAAACCACAATGAAATACTACTTCCCATCCACTAGGATAGCTATAATCAAAGAGACAAGAGTGTTAGCAAGGATACAGAGAAATTGGAACCCTCATGCATTGCAGGTGAAGTGTAAAGTGGTGCAGCCACTTTGGAAAATAGTCTTACATCAGGTCTGCAAAATGTTAAACAGAGTCACCCTGTGAGCCAGCAATTGCACTCCTAGGGATACACCCACAAGAAATAAAAACACATATCCATGCAAAAAGTTGTACCTGAACATTCAGAGCAGTGTGAGTGTTCAGAAAGAGCCACCCAAGACATGCCTGCAGTTAGTTTTGAGCCAAGGGCAACTTTAGCTTCAGGCTCAAGAGAAACTTCTGCCCCTCCCTTAACCACCTAGAAGAATTTGAATTGAGGGCCTTGCTCATAATGAGAGATTATCATAGATAACCCCTTTGACCAAATTTCTGAACATCTGCTCTTATCATGCTGCACTGACCTTTGAGCCCCAAGGCACCTTACCTCATCCCTAGCTCGGAAAAGTCATATCGACTCATATTCCCTTTCTGTCTTTGAACCTCTCCTGTATGTGGGGTCTCTGACTCTCTCATGTATGCGGGGTTCCCATACATACATATGGAATTAAATTTGATTATTTTCTCTTGTTAATCTGTCCTGGGTATTTGATGATTAAAGCATCCAGAAGAAACTTTACGGTAGAGGGAAGTTTTTCACAACCCCCCAGAAATATTATTCATAATCGCCAAAAAGTGAAAACAACCCATATGTCCATCACCTGATGAATGGATAAACAAAATGTGATATATCCATCCATATGGTAAAATATTATTCAACAGGAATGAAGTACTGATACATGCTACAACATGGATGAACCTCAAAAACTTTATGATAAGGGAAAGAAGCTAGACACAAAAGGCCTTATAATATAAGGTGCCATTTATAAGAAACATCTAGAATATACAAATCTCTAAGGACAGAAGGTAGATTAGCCATTGCCTGGGGCCAGAACGCGGTGGGGGGAGGTCACACTAAAATGTCAAGGTCTTTTTGGGGATGATAAGAATGCTCTCAAATTAGGTATGGTGGTAATTGTACAACTCCAAATATACTAAAAACCACTGAATTGTACAGTTGAAAAAGGTGAACTTTATGGTATAAAACTTATATCTCAACGTTATCTTTTTTTAAAAGAAAGAAAAGGTGACCACTCAGGGGAACAAAGAACTGGTTTAGACATTCCTCCCACCAAAAGATCCTACTTTCAGAAAAATGATACTTGCTCATAAGGAAAGTTCAGACAACCTATTTAGGGATAAAATAAACCCTCTTTACATGAAAAAAGGAGACTCCTGAGCCATCAGTCAAAGCCTAAGGAAAGGCACTTGGGAAGTCAGTTGCCTGAAAATAAGGTCTTAAGGCCCAAAACGACAACATTATTGTCCTGGTATCAAACTTAAAACAAAAAACTCTGAGGTGTCCACGAAAGGAAATATGACAATCATTTTCTATCATTGCCCCTAAAAGGACTAAGAAATGGAGATTGGGAAGGGAAAAGAGAAAAGAGTCTGCTAAATAACGACAGACAACAAATCGGTACTCTTTAGGATGAAAACGCAAAGGTTGAGAAGTAAATCAAGGGTTCAAATTCTCTGAAAACACATAGGATCTGGATAAAGTGAGTCCAGGTTTTCCCACTGAACCCCAAGATGTTTCAATTAAAAAGCACTGCTTGCATTCTCTACAATGTAGATCGAAAACCATTAAGAATTACTTCACTTGGTAAGTAAGCTTAAAAAACTCATTACCTGAAAACAACAGTCTAATTAGACAAACATAAAAGAGTTTAAAATGTTTGTATATATGCTCAAAAGCCTGAGCCATATATGACTGGTGATTTATTTATTCAAATAACATTGACCTAAGGCTTGCTTTGATCCAGGCCCGGCTTGTGCCAGATCTGGAATATAGATGGAAGAGGAATGGGAAAGACATAGAGAAAAAGTCCTTAGGAAAGCAAGGAAAAGAGAAAAGGAAGGATGGGAGGCAATTCCCTTAGCCTCTGGAGTCATTATTGTCTAGGATCTCAAAGGCAGAGTGTGTCACCAGGATCCTGAAATCAGGACCAGTCTCAATGAAGTTCCTGACAGAGGACTCCCTGAGTTACTGGATGTGGTAAGTGAGCTTTGAGATAACAACTCTCTGGATAATAGAGCCTGCCAACAACAAGATCCTGAAGCTGATTTCCCCCACTCTTGTATGTCCTCAGTGGGTATGAGCAGCGAGGTTCTGTATGCCATCTTGTGTCCTCCTGCACCAGGGGACCAGCGGGCAGAGTGCTGCGTCACACACTCAATGCTGGCATTATGGCCTCTGCTGGCACAGGACACCAGGACAGCCAGACAAGTAAGGCAGTTCCTCTATTCTTTTGCAACTATTGACATGTCACTTTGCAATTAGTGTTCTCGTGACTGTTGATGAAAGACGTTTCCTACCATTAAAAGAAGAGCAATTCTGAGTCAATATTTTTAATATAAGAAACGTTTCCAACAGCAGAAATTCATTCCTAACTTGAGGAGAAAATATTTTCCCACTGATGAAATGTATCAAACTGGTGTATAATCGTTTGGGAAGAGAAACAGCAGCAGTGATAAAACTTCAGTTGGGAACCATATGTTTTTTTTTTTTTAAAAAAAAGCAGCCACTTAAAACTAAGGTCGATGTATCAATGATATCGCTGTTGCTTTTGCATTCATACACATCTCTCCTGTGAAATTTTTGAAGAAAAAAAAAAATCACTGAACTTAGAACATTGCACTGGAATTGCACTGACCTTGTAAGTTACTTTTTGAATACAGTACTTGCATACAAAGGTTATGCTAGGATAATCTTAAAAGACTGAGCAATTGCTCAATAGCTTACATCTCATAAATGAAAAAGGAATTAGTGTGTAACAGTCAGTGCACACTCATTTTGCCCATAAATTTATTGTTTTTCATATCTTATATTATTTTACAGGCCCAATGTCCTTTTAAAGAAGGCTGGGTTGTAGCAGAAAATGAGATTTTTTAAATGTTTTCTAAGGTGTTAAGTCACTTTGGCTTTCAGAGTGTAATAATGATGCGGGTCTTAATAACATTTTAAAGGACCCACTCTGATGTTTATTCCAGGTACCTGTTTGTGTGTACCAAATGAGCAAATTAGCATTGCTCTGAAGTATAAACAAACAGGTTCTACTCTATTCAATGGACTTATGACATCTTTCTCCCTCCCTCTCCCTTTTTTTTTTTGGCATTTTTTTATACAACATTCTTATTTTTAATGAACTGTCCTTTTTTCTTTCCAGATTATAAAAGAAATTAAAATTTCCCATAGCCCATCTGTCAAAGGGAACCATTTCGGTGTATTTGCTTTCAGTCTTGAAAAGCAACCTTGTAATTTAATTTTAAAACATTTTTCTTGGCCCAGTCGAGTGGCGCGTTGGTTAAGAACTGGCTTGGGACACCAGCGAACCCAGTTTGGATCCCACATATGAGGCCCAGTGACACTGCCCTCTACAGCTAAGATGGTGAACAACAGCTCCACCTGGAGCTGGGCTGCTGTGAGTCGCCAGTGACAGTGTGGGCTGCAGCCCCTGCTGCAGTGGGCTGCCATAGGCTACAGTGAGTGGCCGGCAGCCAGCATGAGTGGCTGACAGCTGGTGTGAGCTGCCAAGAGCCGCGGTGAATGGCTGTCCAGAGGCCGGCGACCAATCTGCATCATACAAGAAGAGCCCAATGACGATACCAACATGGGTCAGTGAAGCAACGTCCTCCACAACTAGACTGAAGAACAAAAGGACAGCAACTTGTCTGTTCCCCTTCCCCGATTCCCCAATGCTAAGAGCACATTCACATGTGACTTATATCATTTTTTTTTAAAGATTTTATTGGGGAATTGGGGGCGGGGAACAGCGTTGGGGAACCGGGGAAGGGGAACAGACAAATTGCTGTCCTTTTGTTCTTCAGTCTAGTTGTGGAGGACGTTGCTTCACTGGCCCATGTTGGTATCATCATTGCACTCTTCTTGGATGACGCAGATCGGTCGCCGGCCTCTGGATGGTCGCCGGCCTCTGGATGTCGCTCACCGCAGCTATTGGCAGCTCACACTGGCTGCCGGCCACTCACTGTAGCCTATGGCAGCCCACTGCAGCAGGGGCTGCAGCCTACACCGTCGTGGGGGCTCGCACAGCCCTGTTGTTAGCTGTAGAGGGCAGTGTCACTGGCCCTCATACATGGGATCCGAACCTGGGCCGCTGGCATCCCAAACCAGCTCTTAACCAATGCGCCACTCCGCCGGCCCACGACTTATATCATTTTAGAAAACAAACGTGTACACTCCACTTCTCCATTAATTGTTAGAGACCATAATATTTTTAAATATCACTTCATAGATTGTGAAGTAAATTATCGTAAAATGTTCAGATAACGCAAAACAAGCATAAGAAAATAAAAACCACCAGAGATAGCTTCTTTCACTTTCTTCTATTCATGTGTGTGTGTGTGTATCAATATATACATTATTTTAAAACAAAATTGTGATCAGATTTTGTGTATTTTATAGCCCAATTGACTTTTTGTTCCATATTTTATCATGAGCATGTCATGTGATTCGAATTTCAAAACATGATTTTTAAAATTTTAAAATAATTCAAGCACACAGAAAGCACAGAAACTCATATAATGAACACCCATGGGCCCACCGCCCAGCTGAAGAAATAAACATTACCCATGTAACAAACCCCATTTTCCCTCTTCGCTCTCCAGAAGTAACGCACATCCATTTGAATTTGGTATTTGTCATTCCCATGCAGATTTCAGACCATTTATATATAATTTATGTATGTATGGAACAATAACATGTAGTGTTGCTTTCCTGAAAACATGGTTTTCAATGCCTGATTAATATTCTAAATTATAGACATGCTATAATCATTCAACTAGCCCTCTGTTGTTGGGCATTTTAGAACAAATAGCATTTTTAAGTTTCCCTTTTAATGTGAATTAGTTAAAATGAGGTGCTACAAAAAGGTGTAGTCTTTTTGGTGGTATTACTCTATTGTATTCTCAATCTCCTGAGCCAACCCCACATTTCCCATGTCTTCTTTACTTGGCTCTGTTTCCAGAGAATTTATTTGTAAATCCACTATGAAAAGAATATTGCACGCATGAAGAGCAAAAGCAGACTGAGTTATAGCTGAGCTCTTCCCAGCCCTGCTTTTGGTCTCTTGCTGCTCTGCCTTGCAACCTACACGCTGAAAGCAAACAGCACAGGTTATCCCCTTAACACTGGTTGTCAAACTGGGATAGCTGGTTTCTCATTTCACATTTGATTCTTTCTCCTTTATTATGTGACAATTCTATACCAACTGCTCTAATCTAACAACAATCTCCTTTTCTACTTAGGCTTAAGGTTCTCCAAATAAGTCAGACATCTGTCACCTTACTTGACATTTCATCAAAATGATAGTCACTTCATGGAAGTGACTAAGTATATCAATTACTAGGAAGTATGACAAAAGAACAATACCCTTTTTTAAAAATAAATATGCCAGAATTTATACATTCTCAAGTAGCAGTACACTTTGAGAAAGAATAAATCACTGTAGCCATTGCTCAAAATCTTTTTGAAAACCTTTTGAAATTGCCTTCAGAAACAATCTCCTAAAGGGCGACAAATCTTTTCCTTAGAACAATAGATTCTATTTACAGAAGCACCTAACAGAAGTTTGGAGCCAGAGCTAGGGCAATGGAGCCCAGTACCAGTGTTGGGTCCATATAGAGCTGGGCACACCTGGTGCTGAGGTGACTAACACCAATACGGGCACACGGCTTATTCGTGACCAGTGTCCATTCTGATTGGTGTTGACCATGTCAGTTATAAAAATAATTTGAATCTCACCCCTCCTGGAGACCTGATCACCCTCCCACTTCCATTAGCCATCCCCAAAGCACCCCCAAATGATATCCCTCTTCTTAAAGAAACAGAAAACACATGCTAGTTGAAGGAATAACTGTTGACTTGTGGTTCACACCGAAAGCAATCTTGGGCTTAAGAGGTGTGCTTTATTTCCAGTACATACCCAGAGTATTTTTCTTAAGAATACCCTTTTTAAAGGAATTCATTTGTATAGCTTCAAGCAAATAAAAAGGACAATAGCTCAAATCACTGTTGAAAGCATTTAAAAGCCTAGAGATTCATTTCGTTCAGCTCGATGAGCAAAAGATGAGATTAAAAGCTGAAGGGTTAAATTCTGATCCAGAAAGACACTCCTTGAAGGCTTGAATTCTGAGAAGTTTCTTCAAATAGCGCTCCATGGGTCCACATAACACAAAAAGTTTCAGAAAAGGGTGCAGAACACAATGGAGAAGGAAGGAGGAAAAATAAGACAAGTTTTTAAGTGGCAGTGGGGGCATGAAGAGCCACCAGCACGCTCCAGCTGTGCACAGGAGAGCAAGGGTCCCTGGGATTGAGACCTGCCAGGTAGGGCTGGCGAAAGGTCGCTGGGAGCAGGATCTCAGGCTGAGGGCATGGCTGACCCCAGCTGCGCTGGTTTGAGAGGCCAATGAGGCCAGTGAACATGACAGCCCCGAAAACGAGAGAGCTAGGAGTACTGGAAAAGCCCACATTTGTTTTGTAAAAGGCATTCTTCTGCTAACACCCCCAATTCTCAGGATGTAGTGCTCAAAAGCCATTTTCTATATTACAGCACAGAGAAATGTAATACAGGCACATGATTTGTCTTATTTTACAGTGTGTATATTTCATGGTATTAATTTGGTGGCAGTGGCTTCATACGACAGCAATAGATGGCAGTGTCTTCTGTGTGTTTGTGTGTGTGTGTGTGTGTGTGTGTGTGTGTGTGTGTGTGTGTGTGTTTGCATGCATGCAGGGAATAGCCAGTCCCAGGTTAAGCATGTGAGCACTAAATGAGACTGTCTGACTAACTAGGTTCAAATCCTGAATATAGCTGTACCTTTCCAGGACTCAGTTTCCTCATCTGTGGAATAGGAATAATCAACAATTCCTACTTCACAGGGTTGCTGTGAAGACTGAAATGAAAGAATGCATGTAAAGAACATGGCTATTATTTTAGTGATTGTTGTTAAAAAAAAAAAAGCATTGGTCGTTAGCACACTATGAATCTTGTAAATACAATCTCTGTACAATTCCAGCATACAAGGAGACAATGACAATAACAATGACAAAATAAATTGTCTTGATTCCACAGACATGCTAGGGTAGCTCTAGAAAGGTACATAAACACAACAGAAGTGGACGGTGATCTTTTAAAAAGCATTATTGACATGATTCTTCTAAACATGGCCTCATACGTGTTTAGTATAAGAAGTTCTACCTTTCACAGTAGGAATACCAGGCATCTCTTTCCTAAGATAGTTCCTTTAATTCTTAGTTCTATCGGGTTCTGGGAACTGTGTCAGAACAAGATCAGAGGCTGGTCCTTTGTCACTGTCTTCCCTAACACAGCATCATTGTTTTCAGTCCTTCTCCCCTCCCTTTTCCTGTGAACTTTGCCATGTGACTTTGGGGTCCCTCCCAGCTAGCAGTGAAGTCCATTTCCTACAGTGTGGATACCAGGCTTGGCCCTGTGACCCAGTATGGCCATGTGGATGGAGATGGACGTGATACAAGCAAAGGCCTCGACTGCGCATTTGGACTTGCCCTGTTGTGTCTCACACTTCTGTCATCGCTGTGAGAAAAACAGGTCCCAGCCAGCCTGCTGGTCTGAGAAATGTGATGCAGACCTGGATCTAACCTTCAGCTTGGAGCCAACCCCACAGCACAGGTTAGGCTGACAACCTGCAGACACACGGGCGATGATGTCCCTGCTGTTTAAGCCGCTGAGTTTCGGAGGGGTTTGTTACACAGAAAAAGCTAACTGATAATATTCCGATAAAGCTTTTTTAAAAAGAATCCACAGGGGCAGCGGTTAGCTCAGTTGGTTAGAGTGCAGTGTGCTCACAACGCCAAGGTTGCCGGTTCAATTCCCACATGGGCTGCTGAGCTGTGCCCTTCACAACTAGATTGAAACAACTACCCAACTTGGAGCTGATGAGTCCTGGAAAAAAAACACTGTTCCCCAATTTTTTTTTTTTTCAGCTGAGCCATCCTGCCACCTGTTGGCAGCTCAGTGGCAGCTCAGCTTGGGCTGGGCTTCGAACTGCTGTTGCTCAGAGCTCAGCTCACACTCTTGAGCAAGCTCTTCATCAACTGAGCTGCTCAGTCTGCCCTCTGTTCCCCAATTTAAAAAAAAATAAAATAAAAAGAATCCACAAACATGTACATAGATATATGTGAAGTAATATATGAATTTATATAAATACCTTAGAAATACACGTGACTAAATTTAGTGGAGAATATGCCAATAGTTCAGTGGCTTCCTCCTTCCTCAATTTTCCAAGTGACTTATATGTCAAAATGGCTTTATTAGAGTATAAAAAAGTAAAACAAACAAAAAATTCAAACCTTAATTAGTGGGTTTGTTTTTTTACATTAGTGTGTAGGCCATATGATGAAATACCATCAAAATTCATCAAAATAGAAGTGTCTGGAACAGAAAATGATGGAAACTTGAAATTAACTTCCACTTCAGTTGGAAGGTGAAATGTAGTCGCTTTGCCTCTATAATTTCCTCTGTTCATTGATTTAAGTATTATTCACCAAAACAAGGTAAAATCTATCCTCTATATCAGGAAGAATACTATTTACATTCAGAGGATCACTCTTTTCATTCCTGATTTTTCCCATGCATGCATATTTAGAAGGCGACATAATAATAGAGTTTGTGTCATCCAATGAAAACTTTGCTAAGCTACTAGTGATGCATTTTCAACCAACAGAATCAATTGACTGTATTTTAAGATGAAACAGTTTATTCGCTGTATCTATTGAAGTATGTTTGGCTGCAAGGAACAGAGAGAGACCCTTCACTAACTGTGGCTGAAGCCTGAAGAATGTTTATTGTTTACTTACCAAGAAACTCAGGTACAGCCCCTACGAGAATTGATGTGCCAGCTTACGGATGTCATTGAGGTCTGAGACTCTTTCTGTCTCCATTTTGCGTATTGGCCAATCATGCCCAGGCCTGTCACCTTCAGGTGGCAATACAGCTGCTGCAGCTCTGACCATCATATGTAAGTTCAAGGCAGAACGCAAGGGGAAAGGGCTCAGTCAGCCACTACTTTCTTATGTATAAAGAACGCAAAAGCTTTCTAGAAGCATTCCCACAGACTGCCTCTTACATGTTGCTGGCAAGGAATGGAACATATGCCCATGGCCCACAAAGGGAAGTTAGTAAAAGGGAGGCTGGGAAGTTGCCGATCTCATGAAAGACAATGAGAGTCTCATGAGTGGTTTTGAAATATCATGAGTCTGAGTGGGAAGCTGGGGAACTGGGCGACAAAGGGAAAGGGATTCAGACATACAAATTGGCAGTATCATGAGCCATCCCCTCAGTCTGGGCCCACTGTCACCCTGAGCAAAAGTAGGGTTCTGTTAGCAGAAAGAAGGAAGGAATAAGTCTGGACAAACAGCCTCTGCACATTGCCTTAGCTGCACAGACATACCTGTCTTCTCAACCTGATGGAGGCAGCAAAGCAGAGGACATGGAATTGTGCTTTTACTTTGCGGGGGACAAGCTGAACTCCTTTGAGCCCCTGAGTAAGCAACAGATACTGCCTTACCCTCAAAATTTCCAAACAGGGTATTTCAGGGAGTGCCCAGAGTCCCTGAAACCCACCCATGGGAATTAAGTTCAGAAATCCAACCAAAGTCAACTCAATCGTTCAACATGGCTGCCCACAGTCTACAGCTCCCGGGTTCTGCCCTGCTGTTTCAGGTACGGTTGTGTTGTGGGTCTGATGGTAGCTATTCTGAATATAGCAGCATCTCTCCTCTCTGTAACTAAAGCTTACCCTCGAAGAACCTTGGCAATGTCTAAAGTCGTATAACAAGAAAAATTAAAATTTCACAATTTTCATAGTTCACTATGTTGAAAACAAAAAGACCAAAAGTTAAAAACGGAGTTTCTATGTCAAAGCATTATCATTATCAAGTATCTAATCGCAAAATACTGCACATAGGGACCTGCCTGGGTACAGCTCCCGCTGCTAAGAATCTGAGACAGTCTGGTGATAATCTCATTTGGGTTCTGCAGAGCAGAATGGATAATGGTACTCGGTTATTATGTAATAGATGATGGCTTTTGCAAGTGCAAACTATTTTGAAAATGCAAAGTTCTGGAATCAGTTCTCCATTCCTGACTCCATATTTCAACAAGAAAAATCAGAGATTGCCAATGAGGTCCCAACCCCCATCTGATACTCCATGCAAGCAGAATATGTTTTTTAAAATTGAGACATTGTCATATAACATTGTGTTAGTTCTCAGTGAACAACATGATAATTTGATATATGCACATGCTTTGATTATAAAATAAGGACACTGATTTCCATGCATGGCTTGAACCACTGTCCTCATTTTGTAGTCACATGTGGTAACGTGAGACAGATTTCTGGTAATAACAGAATGATGATTCCAAATTCATCGGAGGCAGAAAAAAAAAAGTATATAAAAAGAATAGAACAGGGGCCAGCCGAGTGGCACATTGGTTAAGAGCTGGCTTGGGATGCCAGTGGCCCCGGTTCAGATTCCACATATGAGGGCCAGTGACACTGTCCTCTACAGCTAACAGCTCCACCTGGAGCTAGGCTGCGCAAGCCCCAGCAACGGTGTAGGCTGCAGCCCCTGCTGCAGTGGGCTGCCATAGGCTACAGTGAGTGGCCGGCAGCCAGCATGAGCAGCCGATAGCCAGAGTGTGAGCTGCCAATAGCCACGGTGAGCGACCATCCAGAGGCTGGCAACCTATCTGTGTCATCCGGGAAGAGCGCAATGATGATACCAACATGGGCCAGTGAAGCAACGTCCTCCGCAAGTAGACTGAAGAACATAAAGACAGCAACTTGTCTGTTCCTCTTCCCCGATTCCCCAACGCTGTTCCCCTCCCCCAATTCCCCAATAAAATCTTTTAAAAAAAAAAAAGAATAGAACAGAACAGAAAACTGCAGGGGAGGTGTAAATAAAATTTTTCTCTTTTTCTTGACTAGGTCAGAAGAATTTGCTTTTCAATTCTCTTTCCTTCTTTGTCAGTCCAATAAAGCAGTATCGTGTGCAACTTTATGCTGTTTTAAAAATCTAAACTCTGGTTGAACTTACATTTCCTCTCTAACAACATTCTCCCCACTCTTTCCCTTGTGTCTGTAAGAGTCTGTACTCTTCGCTAGTTTTGATTTTTGTGAAGACATGAATCATTCTGAAAGCAGCTATAAAATATCGCCCGTAGGCCGGTGGCCCAGTGCAGATGGAAGAATTAACTCAAAGGAGAAGAGACCACTCCGAGCCTGATTTTCGTCTGGACAGTGGTCTCCTTGAGGACCACTGAGCTCAGACATCATCCCTCCCCCTGGTCCACAGATCGCCTGCAGAGCCTCAATTCCATCCAGGGAGGGTCTGAGCTCTGGTTTCGTCAGTGGCCTCCAGATCCTATTTCCTCCCTTCAGAGCCCAGGGATCTGAAGCAGATGCCTGTTGGAGGCAGCCTGCAATTGCAACCTTCCCTAGGCCCCTTATCCTTTCCTTCTAGCTCAGCCACAGCACCACCCCAGCGGTCCCAAGTGGCCCCTGAGCACTAGTTATTTCAACTAGTGAGGCCCCACTAGTTGAAAGGTTGAAATAACCCCAACCTTTACAGGGCATCATCAGGGTGAGAAAAGGCCTGGTTCCAGGGAAAACAGGATCAAATTTCTCCCTGAAGGTAACCCAAAGTACCAGCGACTTCACATCTACTTTTCTTTCCTATTTCTTTGTTTTGTTTTGTTCTATTTATGCTTTCTTTTCTCCCCCTTTTCTATACAAATTTATAGCAGAAACCTGCCATTCTAGTAATTTAAAAGCTATTTTACTCTGGTATTAAAGATGTCCTATATAACAGAGCTTGTAGTTCATTTCATGAAGATTTATTTCCATACATATGAACTAACAATTTGAAAGACTCCAATACATATAAAATTAATAAACCTGAACACTGCTTGGTAGCAAGACCGTGGTAAAGCCACAAATTGAAATCACTGTTGCAGCCCAAATATATTCACATCTTAAAACTAGGTGGCTTTCCTAACCAAATAAATGTTGGGCCTATAGTGAGCAGTCTTGGTGTGGGGGTGGGGTGCACAGCAAGGGCAAGTTCAGGCGTCCAGGAGACATCTGGGTTCAGACAACAGCAGAAGGTCTAAAGTTGGGTCTATGGAACTCCCCTGGTTACACACCAGAGTGGGCATGATTCAGAGTAACTCAGGAAGACTGGGTTCTTACATGGCGGGGTGGGGAGGGGAGATCAGCAACTAACAGGTGCCGGATGCCTGCCAAGCATTTACTACTCACTTTACTTACATACAGCAATTCATTTCATCTTCATGGTTCATATATGAGGGAGGGAGATTTTCCTTGACAGATGAGGAAACTGAGTTCTACAGGAATGCCTTAGTCATCAGTCTTTGGCCCATAAGCCACCTGGTGGCATAGATCCTATAGATCTTATTCTGTACCTTTCTATCCTTTTCACTTTATAGAAGACACTTATTTAATACTTATTGAATAAACAGCCCTCCCCTCTTTTCCTAGTGAGGTTTACCAGACCTTGACTAATGAAAAGTGCTCTGTTTCCTTCGTGGCAGGGGATCAGCCATAAGCCTCCAGTTCCCTGATACAAATCAGGACCAAATGGTCCGGCCCCATCTGTTCCTCAACCCGGCACTCATTTCTGTAACAGGCTCCTGGGTTAGGTTCCCGCGTCCACAGCCCAAGCCCCACAGTTGGTATCTCCAGCTTTCTTTATCAGGTTTCTCCAAGTAAGACAACCATGTGACCTCTAGTATCTCTCCTCCATCAGACTCACTGGCCTCCCCTCTCCACGTATCTTAACAATAATATTGTGTCCTGTGTCCCCAGGAGCATTTGATAAGAGCGTTCAGAACAAGTACAGATCGCCCAAGGGATTGTAGTCATATTAATTTTGATCTTACATCTACGTTAGTCAAATTAATTCCTTCTGGCTGAGATGTATGTGTATTTCACAATCACTGTAACAGCAAGCAGAGAATCTTTTCATTTTCTGCTCTGATTTACTCAGTTGTACTTCTTTGCATCGAGAAAAGACAAAAAGATTGTTTCTCAAAACATAAGCGGTCCAAATTCCCAAGTACAAAACAAATAAGTCGCAGGGCTGTAACGTACAGCATGGGGAATATAGTCAACAATTTCGTGATAGCATGGTACAGTGTCAGATGGTTGCTGGACTTACGGTGATCACTCTTTCATTCTATAAATGTTGAACAACTATGGTGTACACCTGAAACTAATATAATATTGTATGTTAGCTGTATGTTTTAATAAAAATCTTTTTTAAAAAACATTTCAGAAGTTGAGGTGATCATACAGGATCAGGTTGCATGATTATCAATTTCATGGTAACACCAGTGAGTGTTTATTGCTTCCTCCCCACCTCCAACACACCACAACCGCCATCACCGCTTCTCAGTCCTTAAAGTGTAAATAGTGCATACAAGTGTATTAAACTAATTTTTTTGTTTTAATTTTGAAAAAAATTTTAGACAGAAACAATTTGGAAAAATATTACAAAAAAATTCTTATATATCCATCACTGAGATTCCCCGAATGTTACTATTTTACAACTTCCCAATAAAAATCTTAAAAAAAAAAAGAGAGGCCTCAAGTCTCTCCCCTCCCACCGCACACTTCCCTTTGGGGGTCCCTGATGCACCAAAGGTCCTTCCTTCAAAGGGCTCCACCATGAGTTTTACAAAAGCCACTGACCCCCACAAGAGAACAACGCCTCCTGTGCATCCCATCCCAGTGTGTGATGCAGCTGTCTTTCTTCTCACGCCTCTGAAGTTTGTTCCTGAATGGATAGCAGGAATCTATCTCCCAGAGGGTGACCCTTCTGGCCTAGCCTCACCGGAACCCGCTCAGGTCATGAGGACCTCACATAACTGGAAGGTGCTTGCCCCAGTTTGCTGCGGCCTCAGGGGCCTTGTCAGGCCCAGACAGCATCTCAAACCGGCCACTTCATGGGCAAAGAAAGAGTGTCTAGAGACAGACTTGGCCAGGATGGCTCCGAGACCCAGAGTCTTACACCTCCCACAGCTCAGAGAGGAAAAAGGAAGAGGAAAGACAAGAATGGCTTCTTGACTCCATCTCCCTAAACTACAGGCCTGTTTTTTTTTTCTTTTGAACTTCTAAAATTCCTGTTTGCTTCCTGTTGTCTCTGCAGCCAACACAATGCAGGCCCCTAGGAGGCACTGAAAAAGGCACGCTGAGGAAAGAATTGTGAGGCCTTCAGTGAGAGTTTTTCCTCATCAGCTGAACATGGTGTAACAGTTGCAATAAGTGATTCCAAAGCAAGGAGAGAGGAAATGTCTCCTGAGCCTCCTAAGCTGTGACCCAGGGCTGAGAAAGGTTCTGGGGGCAACTGGGTTGGAGAGGCTCTCCTTGTCATTTAGACCTCCTGGGTCCCAAGATAGCATTTGCTATCTTGAAAAATTACATTTTCTACAACTTAATCTTATTATTAATCAATATTAAGAGTCAGTGGGCAATGGCACAGAACATGTCAAAGAACTGTCCTTCAGTTACTAACGTTTGGCTTTAAAGTGAGCTATACCCCCTTGATGGGCATGACTAATAGAACACAACAGAATAGATGTTGCACCAATTTCTGATCAGGGCCTCAGTGACCCAGCAGTTTTTACTTCCTGCCTCTTCTGAGTGGTCTTTCTAGAGACATTGCAATGCTGCGAGAAACCCACACCACATGGGGCAGTCACATGTAGGTGCTTTGGTCCACAGGCCCTGCGAGCCCCCGGCCAATGACAGCACCACCTGTGGCCATGGAACTGCGCCATCTTGGACATCCCTCCCAGTCAAGCCTTCAGATGACTCTAGTCCCAGCCGCCATCTAAGATGTCAAAGGAGAGAAGGATCCACTGAGCCCAGTCAACCCCCAGAAACCTAAGAGGTATATTCATTTCCTAGGGCTGCTTTACGCCAGTACCACAAACTGTGCGCCTTAAAACAAGTTTATTCTCTGGAAGTTCTAGAGGCCAGAGGTCCGAGGTCTGAAATCAAGTCTGCGCTCCCTCTGAAACCTCTAGGGGATGGTCCTTCTTATCTCTTCCAACTTCTGGTAGCCCCAGGCATTCCTTGGCTCAATGGCAGGCAACATAATTCCAATCTCTGCCTCCATCTTCACGGGTCCTTCTTCCCTCTGGGTCTCTCTGTCCAAATGTCCTTCTTCTTTTTTTTTTTTTGTTTTTTTTTTGTTTGTTTTTTTGAGAGCAGTGTCACCGGCCCTCATATGTGGGACCGAACCGGGGCCGCTGGCTTCCCAGGCCAGCGCTTAACCACCGCGCCACTCGGCCGGCCCTCAAATGTCCTTCTTCTTATGAGGACACCAGTTATGTTGGATGCGGGCCCACCCTAATGAACTCATCTTAACTTGATGACATCTGCAAAGATTCTACTTTCACATAAGTTACAATTCATTAGGTACTGGGGGGTCAGGCATGTCTTTTTCCGAGGACACAATTTATAACAAGAGGTAATAATAAATTGCTGTAAGCCTCTTTATTTTGCAGAAGTTTCTTCTGCACCACAGGGAACCAGAACACTGGTGGACACTCCTTCAGCACCAGCGTGTACCTGACACAGCTGGATGTCTTCAGGAAAGACAGCCGATGGTTAAAAAGTGGATGCGCAGACAACTGAAATGCAAATAGGAGTTTGTTTGACCTGGTTTTGGTACAGAGTTGTTTTGTTGCTCTCCTTCTGTTATTTTCTTCACTAATCTCTATATACTTTTACAAAATTCAAGGTCTTCATTCTAAGCCTATTCTACATGAGGAGCAATGGCTGGGAGCCGGCAGACTGCTGTCTGTCCCTGACTAGTTGTATGATCTCAGACATATTAACCAGCCTTTCTGAGTGTTACTGTCATTCATTCTAATAATCATTTATTTGGATCCTGTAATATGTTGGTGGAAAGGGCTCAAAAGTTCATATAGCCCAGCTTCTCATTTCACAGATCAGGAACTGAGCCCTGGGTAGTTTAGAGACCTGCCAGTAATGAACTAGCTGTATGCTGATGGTACTCATCTGTAAAATGATGGGTTTGGAACAAATTTCCTCAAAGCCTCTTTCCAGTCATTAAACTGATTCTGATTCTAAAACCATGGGTCTATATTTTACCCATTTTAAATTTTTTTTTAAAAAAATACTACATTTGATTCAGCTGAATGCATTTCTGAGACTCAGAAATTGTGACTGCAAAATTATGTCACCACAATTTCCTTGACTTTGATACTCATGAATTATGAAGCCAGTGAACAGAAAGTTTCATCCAACCATCAGAAGCCAAAATGACTCTTTTTGTACTTTCGGTTTGTATGACTTTGACAATCCTGTTTTTACTAATCTTAATAATGTCTCCATACTTTTAAAAGCCCCCAGAATACCTCATCATGGCAGAGTTGAGTCATGGGGCTCATCTGTGCAGAGCTCAGCCTTGGAAAGTGCACTCGCTGCCTGATTTAACAGAAAAAAACAATTATATGCAACTAACATGCAAAAAAAAAAGGTGAGTATATGAATATACTCATATCATTTATATGATACTTATGTGTATCATATGTACTTATATTCATGCATGAGTATGCTCAGAGAGCATTTTCTTTGAAAATAGGAAGAAATCACAAATGTGTAGCTATGTGTTGGGATGGATGGACTGTGGCTTCGTTTTCCAATTATGCCGGGTACCAGAGTGCACAGGTTTAATGATCTCCAGGGACAGTTGTATGAATGAATTGCTTTTGGAAATGAAAGGCACATCATACGAGATATAAGTTAGACAGTGACATGTTCCGGGTAAAGAGATATCTTTATAAAGTGTCATGAGAAGACCTGGTTAAGTGAGATGGACACAGTTTAAGACTGTATGTTCTGCCACGGTAGCAAAAACTGATCATATGAATTACAATGAAAAAGTCATATTGTAGAATGAGAAAGTGCTTGCTACACAGTCAGGACCCAGGATCAACCATCATTGGCTTCGACTGTTGAGAGTCTGTGCCAGGAACGCAGGGAAGCAAAAAAGACCACTTCTTTGTTCCTGGGCTTCTCCCTCTCTGTTCCCAAATCCTTGTTCAATGCATTTTTACAGCACTTGACCCATGTGTGGTCATTATTAGTTTACAGTTCATGCCCTGTCCAGGTTGTGAGTGTCTGTGGAAGAGAAAGTATGTCTTAACTCTCTTTGTGTACTAGGAGTCTGCTGGCACCTCGGGTACCGGTGGTGATCAAAGAGCCATCTCTCTCCAGTGCATCCACTGACAGCAGCAAGGATGCTGTGGGTGATGCAGACGTGAAGAAGCAGCTGAAATAGTGTGGACTTGGAACAGAACAGATTTTTCCTCCCAGGCAGCTACGAGTAGTTAACAAATTTGTGATTCATTTGTACCTTCCCCCATCAATCCCTGTCTCCTGGGTGGTGACTTCCAGCCTCTGGACTCTTTGGTGAGGTGCTTGTTACCTGTGGTCTCCTGTGCCACAGCCTGAAGTGCAGCCGTCTCCGTAAAGCACCTGCAGCTTACTCAGAAGGCAAACTGAGAGCTGCATTGGACAGGTTCCCCGCCACACACACACACACACACAGCTTCCACAAAACCCGGCATGACTCAGACACAGCAATCATGAAAGAAAGGGAAAAGTTCTCAAGAAAAAGAATTTTGGAAGCAGAGATCCTATTGGGCCTCTGGTTAGGACAGACCTCCGGTGTCACCTGACAAACACCTTCTTGCCCTGATGGAAGGTGCCGCCCCCAGCTTTGCCCCTGCTTCTAGCTACGTCTCCTCTAAGGGCGGCAATCCCTGATGGACCGACCCAGCACACTGGGCCCACAGCCACCCTTCACCCCTCTCCCTGTTCCTAGAACAGGAACACGTGAGGGTCTGTGTTCCGGTTCCACGGAGCCAGGTCAGCGGTGCCAGAGGCCAGGTGTGTGGCGCTGCCACTCCAGGTTTGGACAGGAGGACAGGAGCCAGCTGGCCAGCTACTTTTTAAGGTGGAGCTGGAATTTGTTGGGTGAGATCCTTCCCCATTGTTCCTGCCAAAGCCTGAGCTGGCTGCACTGGGGCTGCCTCAGAAGTTGTACCAGAAACTTCTTCACATATTGTCTTTTCTCTTCCTCCCTGATCATTTTTGCCAGAACAAATGGGAGCCTGGTTCTGCTTTTCAAAGAGCTTTGGGTCTCACAAAATGCACACTTGCTACCAGGTGGCAAGTTTTACAGGGGCCTTTTTTCCCCTGCTCCTAGTTTCCTTTCTCACTGCTTTATATTAAGGACACCTAGAAAGGGCCCAAGGAGTGCTGGCCAAACGAATGAGTGATTCATCATATTTGCATAGTACTTTCCATTTTACAGAGTAGTTCCACTTAATCTTCTCAGGAGAGGTAGGCCCTGCCCTTTGCTCACTCACAGGCCTTGCAGCTAAAAGTGTCTGCGGAGCCCTCCTCTCCTGTAAAGAGCAGAAAATGTGAGGGCCTTGAGCCCCACCACAGAAATTTGAAGACTGAGGAGGAGCAACGCTCGGGGGTTCTCAGGGACCTGGGGCCTCCAACAGAAGTTCAAGGGAGAGGTGAGCCGCGATGCACCCTGGGAAACGGCAGCATCAGGTCCAAGATGGCAGCCGGGAGGGGGCTGAGGAAAGAGCTGGAAGGAACCCACAAATATGGGGGGGAAAACTTCCGTAACATCCAGGTTGATGAAACAAATTTACTGACTTCCAAGGGCTTATTGTCCCTGACAACCTTCCATATGATAAGGGGGCCTTCGGAATCAAAATCAACTTTGCAGCAGAGTTCCCATTCAAACCACCAAAGATGGGCCGGCCGAGGGGTGCGGTGGTTAAGCGCTGGCCTGGGAAGCCGGCGACCCCGGTTCGGGTCCCACATAGGAGGGCCAGTGACACTGCCCTCAAAACGGACAAACACACAAAAAAAACACAAGTGGTCTAGGTAACCTGTAAAGTAAGGACTTAAAATTTAAGATGTTCTAAAAAGAGAGTAAGAGGGCTGGTCGAGTGGCCTGTTGGTTAAGAGCTGGCTTGGGACGCCAGTGGCCCCGGGTTCAGATCCCACATATCAGGGCCAGTGACACGGCCCTCTAAAAAAAAAAAAAAAAGAGCAAGAGAAGAGATCTAACCTAAAGGTGTAGTATTGGGTGCCACTGTGGGTCAGGCATTTCCATAACCAATTATTTACATTTAATCTGCATTTTTCCCATTTCACAGATGGGGAGATGGTAGCCAGGAGATATTCACTAGCTTTCCCAGGCTCACCAGCTAGGAAGTGACAAGCTGGGCTTCAAGACCCGGTCTGTCTGCAGAGAATAATTTAATGGGTGTGTTTTTTTTGAGGGCAGTGTCACTGGCCCTAATATGTGGGACCCGAACCGGGCCTGCTGGCTTCCCAAGCCAGCGCCCAACCACCATACCACTTGGCCGGCCCTAATGTTTTTTTTTATTCTATCAGTAAGCTCCATTTTCCTGTGCTGGTTCTAATATATTGTCTATACAGAAGGCTCACAAACTTCAAGGATTAGAGAATTCTTGTTGTGATTTACTGCATCAGAGTTCAAAGTAAGTACGATAGAGCACTCTTCTCAGATTGTGGACCGGGGGCAAAAATGTTACCAGTCTGCCAAGATATAAATACAAAAACTAAGATAAGCCACTTAAAAACTTTTAAGGCAGGGTCTTTCAACATCAACACTATTGAGGTCTTCAGCGGTACAATTCCTTAGTGTAAGGGGCTGTCCTGTGCACTGTGGGACATTTAGCAGCATCCCTGGCCTACCTACTAAATTCCAGTAAACACCACCCTCCCCAGCTGTGACAGCCAAAAATGTTTGGGACATTGCTGAATGTCCCCGGGTAGGCAAAAAAATCACAGCTCCCAGACCCAGTTGAGAATCACTGTTTAAAAGCAATTTGACAGAGGAATTTTATGTCTGTTCCATCTAATAATAAAAATATTGGGCCCTGAAGTTTTGTATGTCTTCGTTGTTTTTTAATTTCATTTTTTTCCAGTAATTCGTTTTTATTGATTTTATTAAAGTACCGGTCTGCAAGGCATTGGGGAAATAAAACGCAAAACAAAGCTGCTCTCTCACCATCAGTGGTTTGAGGAGCCCTGTTTGGAGGAAGAATACAGCCAGACAGCCCGAATGCCGTCAGGTTCCAGCCTATCTTGACCTGTAGGTGTAGTCTGTGAACCTAAATACAACCCTGTCACATTTCAGTTTATTTTTTTAACCATGCGGCTCAGGCACAGGGCACAAAACTAAAAAGGCACAAGCCCTGCGGCGTGGGCACCCTTAGGTTTATCAGCTCCTGGTCTGTGCAGACGGATACATGTTCACATCCTCTTCCTCTCCCCTGATGACAGACTTTCAAAGGTGGCAGATCTTTTGCCATTTCAGGCCGTGCTGCCACATACGCATATATCCATGTACACTCAAGCAGGAAGCAGGTTTGACGGATGACTCTGCAATTATAATACTTGCAAGCTCTTGGCAATACTAGGTTTATTGTCCAATTGTCCCTGTCATCAACTTCAGCTCCATATATTAATGTAGCTTTCTCTGATTACAAAAGCAATATATGCTTATTATAAAAATCTAAACATCACTGAAATACGTAACTCTAAATCTAAAAATACCTGATATTCCCACTGTGCCCTGCTCCTCACCATAACCACTGTAAGTTAATCCTCCAGATTTTCATATGTGTGTGTGTGTACCTACAAATGTATATATACATATTTTTAAAACAAATGGGATCGTGTATATTCTGTCCTATAACTAGTATCCTTAGCTATTAAAGGTTACATTCAAAATGCCAGACAAAGGTTTCTACTATGAAAACAAGAACAAGTCAAAAGACTCTGTAAAGCAAAGAATGACTGAGAACACACCTCACTCCAGATTTTAGAAATGTGGAAAATCCACTGATGTGTAGCCATAAGGTAGTATGTTTATTTCCTTGAAGTTCACCCAAAAGGATTGTTCTCATGCAGTATTTATTAAAATGTATGTTTTCTGTCTAACAGTATTAAACAAAACAAATATTTCCCTGGACCCACCTAAGTATCTTATTAACTGTAAATTGCATTATGAGAGACGCAATCAATATCCTTCTGGTATGTACTGCTCCTAACATATAATTTCTAAACCACATTATAGACAGAGAAGCCTGCATCACATTTAACAGGCTTTGTCTTGTCTAGCTATTGTTCAGATTTCTTCATCCAAACCTGCAGTGTGAACTGAGCATTAATTATCACCGAGGGCAGGAAAAATGTCACTTAAAAAACAAACAAACAGGGCCGGCCGAGTGGCTTGGGAAGCCAGCAGCCCGGTTCAGGTCCCACATATGAGGGCCCGTGACACTGCACTCAAAAACAAAAAACAAAAAACAAAAAAACCACCAATGATGATCACAAGTAAAGAAATAGCACTTTCAGGTTTGGATTCCTCCAAAGAATATGTTTTGAGCAGGTTTTATATCGTATGCTGTGAGCTGGGTACTATAGGTGCTGCAAAGGCAGTTAAAATGTAGTCTCTGCCCTAGCAAAGATTTCTTAGGAGGTAGTTTCTCCCTTTAAGAAAGGATATACTTTAAAATATGCTACTATTTGGTGATTTAAGTTCGAGTACTGGCTCTCAGGCAAGCATTTTTGCTGCTTAGGTGCATATTAATACCCCTTCTCAGGGCAGACATCTCTCACCTAACACAATAGAATTTTTTTACGTTTCCTTGAAGTGAATTTCTGATAAATGCATCCTTCCATTATAAAATCAGATAGGCTTTCCGCTAAAAAAAAAAAAAAAAAAAAAAGGCAGTCTTTGAATGTAAGAAAATTATAATTAAAAAAGCAAGCATCTAAGAACTGCATATGCTGAAAATGCATGCTTAACAGTATACAGTATTTAGCAAATACTCAAAAAATTTTCCTTGTTCAATCAACATGTTAGTGATGATAATATTGGCCATATTCTTTAATTCCCCTTTGTCCACAACAGGTTTACCTACTTACTAAATCTGACTCAGAAAATGTTGACACACCCATCAGAGCAAAGGGAAACATATCTAAATTTATCCAAAAACCCTTGAAACTGCCTGTCTGTTTCACATCCTTGTCCCACTGCAAGTATTGCAGTTTGGGGAGCGTTAGGATTTGGCTAAGTTCTACTTTACCCTCAAACCTCCTTACATATTAAGCTATATCCCTAAGACTGTTTTTTATAGGTTTTGCTTTCATTACACTTCTAGAATTTACTTTCATCTAACCAACTTATTAGGTAAAGAAGTAAGTATGTAGATAGTTGATTAGTTTCCTAAGGCTACAAAATCTAATACCTAATCCTTAATATGAGTGGTCTGATTTCTAAAAACATACTTATCTCCTTACTAATCTAGTGAATCTGACCCAACAGACACCACCCTTTCTCTCCCTGGGGAGGAAGCCTCCAAGGTATCTGAAATTTCCACTGATAACATCATCTCCAGGTGATCAGAGATACCATGGTTGCACACAGACTGATAGAAAATATATCCCTATATGTATAGATACGTTTAAAACTACCAGAAGTGCTGAATTTAAGATGCCACACCTTTTGAGCAAATTTTGAAATTAATATTAGCTCTATAGTACATAACTGAACCGTTTCTACTGGTTTTTAACATTACCCATTACAGCTTTTATGCTATCTCTACTCTTATCCAAGAACTTTGTTAAAAAAGTAATCCTTAAAATTCACCCAAACTCTACATTTAAGGTTAGGCCCCTGGGGAATACTGGCCTATTTGCTTTCTGACTCTGGTTGTACCCTGTCTGGCTGTCTCTCCCATGTCTTCTCCCTCCCTCCCTTCTATTTAAGAAGCCTTTTCTTCCTGCTTCCAGCTCCAGGTAACAATGACAGCCCAGCATTTCTCTAGCTTGCTCTGTTTTCATTTCTGCACTCACATTTTTTTTGAGGGCAGTGTCACTGACCCTCATATGTGGGACCTGAACTGGGGCCGCTGGCTTCCCAAGCCAGCGCTTAACCACCGCGCCACTAGGCTGGCCCCTGCACTCACATTTTATAGTTAAAAACCTGTGTCCAGTGGCTACGTTAGTGGTCTAGGGGGAAAAAGAACCCCATGAGTTCCACTCGTCACTAAAAGGAGTAAAATCATTTAAACCACTGCCATATAATTCACTGTAATATTCAAATGTACAGGTTTAGGTTACAAAGCTTCCTTTGTAACAAGGGACATCTGTAGCCATCCTGAGACAATCAACTGACAGCATCATCACACCTAAATCTGGACCTCACATATACACACTCAGGACACACAAACACACAGGCTCACACACACACATACACACACACACACTCACACACTCACTCAACTTACAAGGTATTAAGCCTACAGGATCTCAAATGGCACTGTTTAATGTAGTAGCTCAGGCTACTACAATGTATGGGATGTCAAAATTCACAGATGAATTGCCTAAAGAGTTTCCATGGGAGCAAGCAGGCTGAGGCTGCAAGTGTTCGCCCCGCTGGTAACTTCCTTGGGATGTCTCTCTCCCTGTCCAGGATTGGTCCCCATCAGGTCCTAGGTCCTCCCTCCAGAACTTTTCTGATGAACCCAACATGATCACTTACCAAGGTCTACATAGGATGTTACTGAAAGAGAGGGAGCAGGGATAGGAAGTAAATGAATCATTATAAGTTTGGTTTGGGCGGGGGGGGGAAGCTGGGAATTGAGCTCCAGCGTTGGCATGCTATTACAGGCTGAGCTGTGTCTCCCAGAAAGTTAGGTTGAAGTCCTAAGCTCCCAGATCTTAGAATGTAACCTTATTTGGAAAGAGCGTCCTTGCAGAGGTAATTAGTTAAGATGAGGTCCTGTTGGAGTTGGGGCCCGCGCTACTCCAATATGACTATGTCCTGCCAGGAGAGAGAAGACAGACACACAAGGGAACGACATGATGACAGAGGAGGAGGCAGAGATTGGCATTATGCAGCCACAAGCCAAGGGTTGCCAGCGACACCAGAAGCTGCAAGAGGCAAGGAAGGACTCTACCCAGAGTCTCGGAGAGAACATGGCCCTGAGGTCTTGACTCTAGACTTCCAGCCTCCAGAGCTTGAGACAATCAAGTTCTGTTGTTTTAAGCCCCCCAGTTTGTGGTCCTTTGTTACGGCCATCCAAGGAGGCTGACCCACATGTGGAAACCGGGGGACGTTGAACATGTCCCCATAATGCTGAGACTTTGTCACTGAATAAAACAGGCTGTGAGGCAGGACTGTGGGGAGTGCTGAGGAAATGATTTGGGTGAAAAAAACAAAAAACTATAAAACTGGTTATATTTTGCGTCTGTTCGATTCTATTATAAAACAAGCTAAGGAAGAGTGAGGTGGCAATTAACTGTCCCTGGCCCTTAGTGTCTCCTGCTGAGGACCAATTTCTGCATACTCGGAGAACATCAACAAATAAATAGTCCTTGTGCCAACGCCCCTGAGTTACAACTTCAGGAAGAAACTGTGAAAGCAGCACCTACTTTATGCCTCAAAATGGAAGACCAGATGAGGATGAATTTTATTTAAAGGGAGCCCCAAACCAAGTCTATCTACCATGGTCCTCAGAACTGACCTTTCTCTCTTTCTGGAAGGTCTAGGTGTCTGTGTATGCCAGCTGTGTCGGCCTGGATGTTTTGCCTTTCTTTAATTAGTTATCTTTCTTTAATTCTTTTAAGCTCCACAAGTAATTTGTGAATATATTATCCATTTAAACGATTCAAACACTACTGGATATATAGGAAAAAAGGTGAAAGTTCCCTCCCCTCACCACCTCCTCAGCCTCCTGTTCAGGTAACCCCTGGTAATGGCCATCCCGCCCTGTTGATTGATTTTCTATACATTTCCACACACTGACATGTGTGTGAGCACACAGAGAGTATTTAAAAGGAATAAATGCCACTCCCTTTCTAACCCCAAGCCTCCATAAGCTGATAGGCCTTCCATCTCCACTTAGACACGTTCCAAATACACAGTCGGAACATTTTCATAATGTACCATCTCCACGTAGCGCCCTAAGAATTTTGCGCTTTTAGGATTTAGGCTGGGGGGTTCAATGGAAACTATTTTGAAGTGCCATTTACAAGTAACTTGTATTTAAGTTTAGAACACTTTCATTAGGCAGTTGTATACAATATAATACAGGTCCTACGACAAATGAAAATGGACATTGTACAGAAAAAAGATAAGCCAACAGCAACTCAAGTCCACGTTTGCTGCAAGAGGAAAAGTCCAAAATGCTCATGAATGCTGTTTATATACCATCGCTATCATGTCGACAAGTTCAGCAATTAGAGTTAATAAAAGTTTCCAGATGGAGTATGGGCTTAATGAAGATTCTAAGCTACAAATTGAGCTTGTGGTCACAATAGTTCCCTATCCACTTTAGGTCCCGCCTCTCTTGCCTGTCTGGAGGCTTGCAAGCTCAAGTCCTTTCTAAACCCTCTTTCCTTGGCTCTCTGCACACAGCCCACCCCATCACCAAGGCTCTTCCTGAATGTGTTCGTTTCGACCTTCTTTTCCTTCCCCAGCACTAACAGAAATAGGGGGCGGCTTTGTGGCCTCTCCCTAAGTTGTATTTGCCATCTCCTGCCCAGGCCTGCTGGCTCCAAGCCTTCCCTGCTTCTAACTCTCTGGCAACCTGGTGCCCTTGACAATGTCCAGGTCCAAATCTTATTTGTCGTGCTAGATGAGATGAAGTGAGCTGGGCAGTTTTCAGGGGTGAAGATTTCACGTATCGTCCAGCTCTCCTAAGAAAGATGTCGCCACGCCTCAGGCACTCTGTAGGCCGCCCCCTCATAGGCTGGCTGGGCGAGGCCCCAGGAACTGTTTATGAGAATAAGTACTGTCGTTTTACGGGAGCTGAGAGCTATAATTTTCTGCTGTATTCTCAAGGGCAACCTTGATTCCACACACAAAAAGCCTCAGAGCCAGTGACTTGAAATATTAGAATCTCTTCCGAATTTCTACCTTGGCCAGAGGTCAGGTTTAAATTGGCTCTTCATTCATTTGCTCATTAGACTAAAGATGACAGGGCTGTGAACTGAACATGGTCGGGACTCCAGGGTCAACTTGCATCAGGGTAGATCACAAGATGAGCATGCACCTGCAGCCCAGGCTTCTTGAGGAAATACGATGGTTGAACTATGGTTCAGGGTTACAACCTTGACTTTGTATTGTCAGGTTGTTTTCAGGACTGCATTGCTGACAGAAGCCAAGGTGACCCAGACAGATTTTGAGGAGACTGAGACAGCACTTGCCTGTGAAACTGTTGAAGAATCACAACTGGCAATATATCACCTCGCTCCAAAACCCAGCTCCTCTTCCTGACCCCCAGTAATGACTGAATGGTGGCCCGCTCAGAAGACATCACCTCTCAGAACCTATGAATGTGACCTGATTTGGAAAAAAGGTGTTTAGAGATATAATTAAGAATCTCGAGATAAGATTCCCCCTGGATTAGGATGAGTCCTAAATCTAGTGACAAGTCTCCTTAGAAGGAAAGAGAGGCCTTGTGATATCAGCAGAGGCAGAGACTGGAGAGGTGTGTGTACATGCCAAGGACACCAAGCATTGCTGGCAGCCACCAGAAGCTTGGATAGATATAAAATGGATTCTCCCACAGAGCCCTGGGAGGAACCAACCCTGCCAACACCTTGATTTCAGACTCCTAGCCCCCAGAGCTGCGAGAGAATCCATGTCTGCTCTCATAAGCCCCCCAGTTTATGGTCATTTGTTACAGCAGCCCTAGCAAACGAATGCACCCCTATTTCTGTGCATGTACCGTGTTTCTCCTCCCTTCCGTGTTTGCACTTTTCAGTCTATTCTCAACATGCCAGCCATTCTCCTGAAAGCCCCGGCCGGCTTCCCTCCACTCCTGGCCCTCTCACCATCACACCCTCTTTGGCAGGTCATGCTCCCACTACCATGTAACCAGAGGGCTGACTTCCTCACCCTCTTCAGCTGTTCATGTAAAAGTCCCCTGTGGGCGGCCTTCCCTGACCACCCTGTTTCAAGCTATGCCTGCCACACTCCCTAGTAGCCTCCTTGCTTAATTTTTCATTATAACACCTGCTGCCATCTAACATGCTATGTCTTGTAGTGCCTTATTTTACATTTTTGTCTTGTAGTGACTTATTTTACTATTAGAATAAGTTCCATGAGGGTAGTAAGGACTGCATACCTTTCTGCTGAATGAATAAATGATGGTTTAATGTTGGTGCTCAACACATTTCTGTTGAAGGAATGAATGAATTGAGGATATTCATCCATGGAATTCTCTACATCACCTTTAATACCTTCATCTCTAGTCTGACTCCCCACATCTAAATTCATCCAGACTCACTGATTCCTTCTATCGATGGCCTCTATCCCTTCCTCCTTTTGGTCACTTCTACCACCGCCATGTTGCCCAGTGGCCCATGAATCAGCTTCCTAAATAGTCTCCCTGCCTTGAGTCTTCCTCTTGTACATCCTAAATTGCCACCATCATGTCAATGTTCTTAAAAAGAATAGCACTTTTGGGCCGGCCGAGTGGCACGGTGGTTAAGCGCTGGCTTGGGAAACCAACGGCCCTGGTTCGGGTCCCACATATGAGGGCCAGTGACACTGCCCTCAAAAAAAAATAAAAATAATAATAGCACTTTGATCATGTCTCTCCCCAACCAAAAAAAAAAGAAAGAAAGGAAAAACCCACAGTGGCTCTGAAAGATGAGATTACGAGTAATGTTTGTCTTCCTCTTTATACCTTTCTGTTTTTTCTAATTTTTCTACATTAAAGGTATACTCTGCTTATTAGAAAAAAAAGTTATTGATGCTAAAACTCCCAAATGGTTCTCTCTTGCCTGCATGAAGGCCCTCCACAGTGGGGGTCCCGTCTGATGTCCTCAGCTCCCCCTCTGAACACTCTCCACTCTCTCTGCACAGATGGCACTGCAGTGAGAAAGTCACCCGTCACCCTTGGACCCTGTGAAAGGAAACCAGATGGGCCTTCCAAGGCACAAGGGGCTACACACATGGGCAGATGGAAGACGTGGGTTAAAGTCCCACATGTGACCAAGTAAGAATCCCCAAAGGCACATGCTCACGTCGCAGTGGCATGACTCGCTCCTGCATTCTGGACTTTCTTCTCCTCACTCTGTTATTCTTAATTTGAATTTGGAATGTGGCACTGATTTTTCTCATCGCTTGCATTCTCAATACTGGCACAGTCACTGTGCTTTCCTATTCCACAAGCCATTAAGAAATCTAAGATGCAAACCCTCCTCTGATGATAAATGAAATTGATTTTTAAAAACCGTATGGATTCACCAGAAACAACTGCCTTTTAACACTTGTCTGAACTCCTACCTAATTATTTTTAGGGCTTTGGGCTAGAAAGCAAATTGCATTATGTTCTCCTAAAAGTATATACTTACAGAACCATCTGTAAACCCTTCAAAGCAATCTTTGCAAGTCACTACTGGAATACATAATGTTATAAATTCTATTAGATCATAGAATTACAGGGCTGGAAGTGATCTAGAGAACTGACAGATCATAGTTCTGACAGATCCCCACCGTCTTCAAAACCACATCTGAACAAGTCCAGAAAATAAATGGCCAAAAGTATTTGTTCCAAAATTCCTTTCTGCTTCCGCCTCCCCAAGCCATAAAAATATTTTCATGTAGAATGAGACCAAACCCATAAACATTTCAATTTAAAAAGGGAACTGGGGGAGAACTTTCCAGTGCTGGGGTCCATGATAATTTGCCTTACTGTGCACATCTGTAGGGATCACAGGTAAGTAAACACTCTGAGGCCAGCCCCAGCCAGTCTTGTCACTAGGTTATTAGACAGAGTGGCCACAAGAACCCAAAGCTAGTCAACTGAGTTGACCCCGCTCAAGTTCCCATGATAGAAGCTAGCAAAAAGGAGAGAATTTGTGACATTTATATTAAAACAATGGCTTCTTTAAAAAAAAAAAAGATTTTGGGGAATTGGGGGAGGGGAACAGACAAGTTGCTGTCCTTTTGTTCTTCAGTCTAGTTGCGGAGGATGTTGCTTCACTGGCCCATGTTGGTATCATCATTGCGCTTGGTCGCTGGCCTCTGGATGGTCACTCACCGTGGCTATTGGCGGCTCACGCTGGCTGCCAGCCACTCACTGTAGCCTATGGCAGCCCACTACAGCAGGGGCTGCAGCCCACACCATCGCCAGGGCAAGCGTGGCCCAGCTCCAGGTGGAGCTGTTGTTAGCTGTACAGGGCAGTGTCACTGGCCCTCATATGTGGGATCCGAACCGGGCCGCTGGCATCCCAAAACCAGCTCTTAGTCAATGCGCCACTCAGCCGGCCCAACCATGTCTTACTACCAAGACCAGACTCATTCTAACTTGGGCAAATGCTAAGAAGCATTTTTGACAGGGTAATGGCAAGTCAGGCCCTATCTCAAAATGAAATGTGTATGAGAAGTCCCAGCCTCACCTTTGTTGCCACTGTTCTTCCCACCTCCAACCCCCAGGCTTGCTTTTCCACCTCTGTCCTCAGATATTCAGACATCATAGAACCTTCTACCACCCCTCCGTCAGAGGAGTCAGATACACGCATCCATCACTCATTCACTCAGCCTGTGGCTTTTGGACACCTCCCTGCACTAAGCACTTTACACGACAACAAGGTTCTGTCTCCTGATCTTCACAGCATGACTCTGACGTGGGTACTGTGATGATCATCATTCAGCTGACAAAGGACCAAGGTACAGAGCAGTTCAGCAACTTGCCCAAGGCCACAAAGCTTGTGAGTAGTAGACAGAGCAGAGACCTGCACCCAGGAAGTCAGCTTCTAGGAGGCCATGTCCTTAGGCTGCCTCATTCAGTCTCCTCATAGCCCTGGGGCCTCCTGAGTGCCGATGGCAGCTCTGCCATGTGTTAGGAAGAGGCAGAAGGAGGGCACAGGAGAGAGCCTGACCTCGCCTGGGGGTTGGGAATAGCTTCTCCAAGGGCAACACATTGAAAGTAGGGCCAGCAGATAGGATAGTCAGCCATGAAAAGAGGAGGGGAGGAAATCAGCACAGAAAATTCAATCATCCATCCATCCATCCATCCATCAGTCACCCCTCCATCTATCCATCCATCCATCATCCATCCATCCATCCATCCCATCCATCTATCCCATCCATCTATCCATCTAGGACATGACACCAAACTGCCAGGGAACACTGCTTGCTGGGAGGTGTTGGCATCTGCAGTCTACTTCTCGGGCAGGAAGCCGAGGTTGGTACTCATGCACTCATTAGACCTATAACTATTTACTGTGCCATTGTTAACCCAGGAGGTCACTTGGAAAAAGGCTGGGAGCCCTTCCCTTTCTTCCTGAGATCTTCCATGAAGGCCACTTGGCAGATGAGGCCAACTCTGAATGAAGGTCCTTCCCTTGCTTTACTGGTCTCTAACACTCTCTTCAGGGAAAGATGCCCAGTGCTCCTGACTTCTGTGCATTCAGTGTGCAGAGCGATGGGTGAGCTGACGTCTAAGCCACTCTCTACCACTGACTTCTGGGGAGGAAGCCATCGCAGAGGACAGGCGGCACTGATGGTACAGCCCCACAGCCCACAGCCCTTCCAGCCTCCCTGTGTTGGACTTAGACAATAATCAGACCATAGATGGGGCTTCTGTGACACTGTGTTCTGTTGTTCTAGGCAGTGGTTATAGGGTACGCTCACACATGAAAATGCATCAACTGTGCACATTCTCTTTTTTTTTTTCTTTTTTTGAGGGCAGTGTCACTGGCCCTCATATGTGGGAGCCGAACCGGGGCCGCTGGCTTCCCAAGCCAGCGCTTAACCTCCGCGCCACTCAGCCGGCCTCTATATCTTTCTTCCACTTGAACTTCAAGGTTTATTCAAACATTAGGCAATGCAGTTTACTTCCTGGTTATCATTAGCATTATGGGGAAAGATATTAGTTGAGCTAGACGGGACCTCTGAGAGCAACGCATTCAGCATTACCAAAGTGTGTTCCATGGAACCCTGGCCCCAAGAGACGTGCTGACAAATGCCGCATACTATCTATTTTAGGGGTTCCAAAACAAAGCTCACTGGTGTCAACACATCCCTATCACCACACCTCATAATATTCTCCATATCAATATCACTTGTCCCATATTCCAGGCGCTGGTACCACTATCCACCCAATGGCACAAACCAGAAACCCAGGCATTTTTTCTGACTCCCTGTTTCCCTTACTTTTTTTGGGGGGGTTTTTTTTTGTTTTGTTTTGAGGGCAGTGTCACTGGTCCTCATATGTGGGACCGAACTGGGGCCGCTGGCTTCCCAAGCCAGCGCTTAACCACCGCCCCTCGGCCGGGCCTTCCCCTTACTCCTTGCAATTACATTTTCAAATCTGTTCTCAAATCTGTCCACTTTTGCCCCATTTTCACCGCTGTCACCCAGCATCATCAGCATCTCTCCTCAAAAACACTACAGGCCTCCTAACAGCTCTGCCTCCATCTACAAAATAGCCGAAAGGTTCTCTCGGGGCTGGCCACAGCACAGAAGGAACTCTGCTGGATGGGGCGTGTGTATTGTTTTGGGGGCTCCCCATACCCTGGCTCAGGAGGCCTTCAACAAATGCTTCTGAATGAATAATAGGAAAGGTAAAATAAAATAAAAAAATTGAAAAAAAACAAAAAACCCTTTACACTTTACATAACTCAGAATTTCCAAAACAAAATTGTCCACAGAGCTCTTTTCTCATTGAGCCCACCAAGTCTCTCATTTCACAGAAGACTCTGAGGCCCAGAACGTTGAAAGAACTGCTTGAAGGGGCTCTCTTTTTTTTTCATTTTCAGGGCAGTGTCACTGGCCCTCATATGTGGGACCCAAACCCAGGCCGCTGGCTTCCCAAGCCAGCACTTAACCACTGCACCACTTGGCCAGCCCTGAGGGGCTCACTTTAATCTTAGCATTTAGGTACCTGCCCTATCTTTTACAGACCGTGGCCCTGGGGAAAGTTGTTTACTTGCTCTGATTTGACTACATGATGGGAGTTGTTCTGAGGATGAAATAAGATAATACTAGTAAAGCTTTTAGCACAGAGCCTGGCAGAGCAGTAAATCTCAATTAAACACTAAAGAGAGCCAACTTAACTTGGGTGCTGCAGACCTATGACTAGATGGGTGGGACTCCTTTCCCCCCATGTTCCCCAGTAACCTCTTTGATCAGTACATGTTCTGATATTTCATGTTATTTTCTTTAGGTCAGTAGGGAAGGGGAAAAAAAATGTTTCCTCTACCCTCTCATGTTCAGTGTTTAAGGGACCTGTGAATCAAGCCAACAAAAGAGAGTAGGAAGAGAAAAGAGCAGAGGTTATTTAGGTACGTAGCGCTCATACCTGCAGGAACGCTCAATGGTGAGTAACCCAAAGAGGTAGTTAGAATTTGGAGCTGATCTCCCTAACTTAATGGGGAAAGGGAGGGGAGAGAAAGGCTATTGTGGGAAGAACAGGGTTTCTTTAGGAAAGTCAAATGGATTTTCAGAACAAACGGATGTCAATGAAAAAACATCCTGCCTAACAGAAAGCTTGTAACAGTTTGAGCCAAACTGATGACAATTGCTAGGAAGCAAAATCTCAATGGATTGAGAAAATGCTCCACAAAAGGGCAGTTTGCAGCTTATTTTATACATAAAACCAAAGGAGGAAGGTTACATGAAACCCATTCGTGATAGATTAAGGGGGTGGGAGAAAGCAAAGAGCGGGGGGGAATCTCTGGGATTGGATAAAAGTAAATTGTAGAGACAGGTACCTCTTTCTCATAGGTGGGTACAGGATAGTTAATAGTTCACTTCTTACAGCACAAAGAGATGATAATCAGGGGACAAGAATAATAATAAGGGATTCTATAGTTTCCCTCTCTGATCTGGAAAAAGGGATTACTGACATTCCAATGTTATCTTAGACGTGAAAAGACAGTAGACAGGCTCACTTAAGATAAAGATGGACCTTATCAAGGAAGCTTCGGGCTTAAGATGTGACTTCCCGCACCATGGCCCACCTTAGTTAGGAATTCTTATGTTCACGCCATCTTATGTGGTCATTTTCAGTCTCCTGAGCTTGTCAGGTTTGACATGTGGCCCCTTTTCCGCCCATATGGAAATAAGAAGACTTGTGAAAATGTTCCTCTCTATAGGTTTGAGTGGTATTTCTATCTTTTGGGGGGCTATAAAACATCCCCAGATAGGGTATTGACAAGTAGACCCACCCCAAAGGGGGAATTCATGGCAGCCTTATTTCCCAGAAGTTGCTGCATTTGGTCAGATAAGGGAAACTCCAAGAATGCTTTTGTGTTAATCTGTTGAGTCTCAGTTGCTTTCAGCTCAAAATAATTTTTATGCCAAAGTGGCATATTTTGGGGTGATATATCCTGATTCACTTCAGGTCCAACAAGCTTTACAAGGGGAGGAAAAATTGATGTGTTCTACCACGTTCTGAAGATAAAGATACTAGAAATGTATATAAATTAGATAATATAAAGAAAACAGTAAATTATTATAAAACGACAGTGATTACTATTATATAAATTCCCACCTTCGTCAAAAGACAAAAATCCCAAAATTTATTAAGGATATCACTAGAGCAACTATCTTCCTTCAAAATATAGCATTGGTTCAGTTTTCATTTCCACAAACAAGCACTGCAATTATAGCTATTAGAATAAAATTCCTTAGCTATTTAAAAAACAAAAATAAAAAGTAAATAAAATACAGCATTTGATAACAGCCCTCATATCTTTCTTAATCTACTGCCTTTCATAGATTATATGTACTTTTAAAAATCACTTTTTCAGCTAGCTTAGACTTTAGAAATCTCTAAGCTTTTTATACCAACATGTTCTCCAGGAAAAATGTTAAATACCTTTTCTTACATTTGAGGTGTCCTCCATTGTCCTGAAATTCTCAACCCAGCCCCAGTATTCCCAATTTCCAAAGTTTTTCTCACTAATCACAATAGGCAATTAGGAAGTTAGCTGGAGCCTTTTTTTTCTGAACAATGTCCTGGTTTTGTCTTCACAGGAAGAAAGAACAGTAAGTTCCTAGGAAAACCCTAAAAAAATAGGTGGAATAAGAGCTTTCGTTGAAGTGCAGGAAATCTAGGAAAGGTTCCCCCCAAAGGAATTTGTTTTAATTAAAAAAAAAATAAATAAAAGCAAAACTTTCCTTAAGAAAAAACTTAAGAGCATGCCCATAGTCCAAAAGGCTTCTTTATTACCTCTCTTTCCTATTTTCGTTTCCGGGGCGTGATTCATCGCTGACATTTAAAACCGAGGCTCAGCCCCACCGCCTCAGGCAAACCCTGTCCCCTGAAGAACTTCAGGTCTCGTGGGCAATGTTTTCCGTGTGAAACGCACGTTCAAGTGGGTGCCACCTCTTCTCGGTTTGTCCTTAAGACGTGTATGACACATAGTTCTAGCTCGGAAAGGTCAGCATTGGTTTGTATTGTCCCGGTTCTTGAAAAGCAATGACACCCCGGCCCCCTGTGATGGGATGAAACAGATGAGTGACGTGTGGGGGCTTCAGCTGCTTGATGCACTCCTTTTTGGCCTGGGCGGAATCTGCAATGACTGCAGGGGACGGGGAGCCTTGCAGGAGCCACCTGTTTGCCTCCTGCAGACTTGGCGCCCTCGCCGCTGCAGGCCACGCCCCCCGGCTGACTTTCGTATTTACCTAGGCGCTACCCATAATGCACTTGTACAATGAAATGCAAACTAGATGAGCGGTTCACACCAAGTTTACAAAGACCGCTTTACAAAGAGCGATTCTTTGTTTGTTGTTGTTTGTTGACATCATATGTGATTGGAACGGTGTACGTGTCTTAGTTTTTATGGGTGTGACACAAGCCATGAAAAGTCTCCTTACTGTAAAAAGAATCCGTCTCAGGACTATAAATAGGCACAGATTCGCTATTACTTGCAGTTGGTCCGAAGGCTGTGGGTTATTGTTAAGCTGATTAACATTGTCTCCCCCCACACCCGTTCTTGACTGACTTTGTGTTTTGCCTCAGTCAAGGGTCATAGAAAGCTTACATAAATTAATCAAAATGTACACGAAAGTAAGTTTTAGTCTATGGCTTGAAAGGAAAAGACGTTCAAAATAGCCTACTTGGTTATAGTTTTTTCTAGTAAAATTAACTTGCCAGCAGCTATTAATCACTAACATTCCAAGTGCCTGGAAAACTTATACAAACAGAATAATTTTGTTTTAATTACCTTTAAATTTATTAAAGAGTGTATTCGGTTTTTATAAATCTTATAATGAAGACTGTTAATTCATGGTTCAACAACAATGCATATAAACCAAGAGGAAGGAGAAAAAAGCCAATTGAAAAGTTCCTTTCAAAGATACATATAACATGATCTCATGTATCTCTGTGTGTGTGTGTGTGTGTGTGTGTGTGTGTGTGTGTGTATGCATGTGTTTGTAGATGGACAGAAAAAATCTGGAAGATGTACACCAAATTATTAACTGTGTTTACATAACTCTAAGGGAGTGGAATTTCAGAGGACATTTAAAGAAACTTTCAGAATAAAAGATACAGAAAGTTTGTTGCTATAAATTTAACAATTTTTAGGTATCTATAATAAGTAGATAATGTATATTCCTTTGCATCAGCTTGTTTATTTTTTTCATATAAAAAGTACATAGGTTCACAGACCCAGATCAATACCTAGTTTAAAACCAGGTAGTAAACGAGGTATAGATCAGTTTGCTGCTCTGTGTCAAGGCTTCCTGACTCCACATTCATCCATCCTTTCTGTCTGCTGTTGTCAGCCAGCAGCTGTCATCTTTTTAGTTCAAATGCTGCGATCAGTTAGAGTTTTACACTGAGATTCAATCAACAGGTTCTAACACACACTGACTTCTTCATTAGCAAATAAACTTGACTGCTTTGTTGAGAAATATGTGCCCTCCATTGTAAATGTGCTCCAAGAAAAAAAAAAAAACTTGAAAAAAATGGGAGGAAAGGCTGTATGTTTACTAAATCTTGACAGATGAAAGGGGCATCATTTGTTAGTAAGGAACGGTCTTAGCTGGAGAGCACCTATCACAGGATGATGGGAGCTTGTTGACAACGGGCGCTTCAAGCCTGTCAAACTTAATACTTAAATTAAATCCTGAATTTAAAAGCATTAAGATACAAAGTCCTCCAAATTCTAGGCACCTGGTATTCTAGAAACGCTAGAATACCAGAATCTTATTCAATGTTGTAAACATGATAGGCGCTTCAATAATCTATTTCAGAGGACTAAAAAAAATCTTTCAGAAGTGAGGCCCACTGGGAAGGGACTAGAACTTAGCTTTTGCTTCTATAATTTCAATCCATGTCCCAGGCCCAAGATGACAATGATTAACATTATGTTCTTAGGGTCAGATAATTTTCCCACAAAAATTATGCAATGATCCTGTCTCCTTGTATTCATGCCCTGTGTAATCAGTCACCTCTCCTTGAGTGAGGCCGGAACTTATTGTCTCATATTTAAGGAAAATAAGGCAAAATAATGAGATATCCATTGTTCATTTTATCCGCCTTTTTTTTTTCCCTGCTGTCTATTATGCAACTGTATTACTTTGTGTTTGGAAATTGAACAAAAAGCATTAATGGCATCATTGTATGTATTTTATATAGAAGAGATTTGATTTTTTTGTTGTTGCTCATAATAATAATATAGAGATGGATACCTATCAAAAACCAAAAAGAAAAAAAAAAGTAATAGATGTCACCTCCAAGACTAGGTTGAAAAAAGACTGTAGCTCTAATAGGGTTCTCATTCCTGTCTTTCTCTGTCCTCTGGGGGAAGCCAGCCACCACGCAGAGAGCAGCCCCATGGACTGTCAAGGAACTGGGTATGCGGCCAACAACCAGTCAGGCCTGAGGCCATGGGAGTGAGCCAACACCCACGTGAGTGAACTTGGAAGTGGCTCTTTCCCCAGTGGAGCCTTGAGATGCCCGCGGCCCTGGCTAACACCTTCCTTTCCGCAGGAGAGAGACCCTCGGCCTGAGCGCCCAGAGCTGAGGCCGGCGTCCTGACCCAGGGACAGACACTGCGAGAGAATGTTTACTGTCTTAAGTTGCTAAGTTTTAGGTTAGCTTGTTGTACAGCAATAGATAACTAAAATACTGGCATTTTAACAAAAAGGGCTGCCATTGCTTATGCATATTTGGAGCCCTGCTTCTGTTTCGAAAGTCTCCGTCAGAGTCAAAGTGTGAGCCACATTTTGGCCAAGAATGTACTCTCCAGTTTGTTCTTATCACATTCACCATCCTTGACTTTCACCGACTTTGGGCTGTTTTAAAAGCAAATCTGCTTTTCAGAGGAGAGCCACAAGAAATACTAAAAAAGAATATGCAGTGGCTTCTGTAGACAAATGTCACTTGGTTTCAGATATTTTTGGACCAATGGCTACATCACTGGAATAATTCTTCCAAAGGGATAACACTTACATTGGATATTTAATGCAGATTGCTCCATGAACGACTTGTGCTGTGTTATTTGGTATCTAACAAACATGTGACATTTCCTACTGACGGCTGCTCTGTGTGGTAGGTGCCATCATCTCTGTTTTACAGATAAGGAAACTGAGGCAGAGAGGACTTCCCAGGGAGACAGAGTAAGTGTTAGAGCAGGAATCTAAGCTAGGCAGTCTGAGTCTTTGATCTTTACTACAAAGCTATCTTGCTTCTATTGGTTTGCTTTGTTGTCTATAATAGTTATAGCTCATTCAGTGACAGGTTCGTATTCATCGTAATAAAATTTCACCTCTATTCAGACAATATTTCAATTTGATGGGTTTAGAAAATATGCAAATATCCGATTGATGTTCCTTCCTACATTCTCCTTTAAGAGAAGGCACAAGAAATCAAAGCGTGTATCTTTGGTCAAATTTAGGAAGGTCAAATTTATAAGCCCAAAATAGCAAGTAAAGATTTTGGTCTCTTATGTAAAACCTGATGACTTTTTTTTTTTTTTAATGAGTAACATATCAGACTCTGAGTAGAACTTTCCATGCATTTGAATAACCGGGGTCTGATGTGTCTACCTGCAATGTTAGCAAGGTGTGTGCCAGATTTGGAGTCTGGCTTCTGGGAACAGAGCTTTCCAGTGCCTTCCCCATCAGAGACCTCAAAAGAAGCAGCGGGGAGGGGTTTTCACCGATAAACCTCCCCTTTTGTTTTCTTCTATTGTCTCTGAGGGCATACCACTGAGTGTAGCCCTTCTGGCTATAACCAGGAGAAAAGTCCTTGCTAACTCAGTTTCCTGGGATGCACTGCCTCCCTTCCATCGATGCTCCTCCCTCCTGCAAGCCACCAAAAGCCCCTGTTATACCTTTACTGTACTAGGCTACTAAGCATACCCTTTGCTGTTTCATAATAGTTTGTAACTGTGGTTTATGTCCCCAGGTAGAGCAAAACCTCTTCAGTGGTGGGAATGCAACTGTATCCATTTCACAAGCTTCACGATGCCTTGGAGGCATTGCTTCTTCGAAATACTTTTTTGTGAGTGAGCAGTTTCCATGTCCAAGGATCCCTGTTATCAGCTGTAGAGCAGCTCCAGGTCGGCTTCAGAAGTCATGCAAGCTCCTGAAGACGCCCAGTTTCTGATCTTCCCGCTGCTGCAGCCAACCTTTCAACAATTCCAAACTGCTAGGGATATCCATGAAACCGCCGGACTGAGGATGGGTAGTGGGCCTGAAAGCTTTGATGAGCTCCCAGCTGACTAGTTATGGGATCCTGTTATTTAAACATGGTTACTTGAGGGCCGGCCGAGTGGCGCATTGGTTAAGAGCTGGTTTGGGGATGCCAGCGGTCCTGGTTCAGATCCCACATAGGAGGGCCAGTGACACTGCCCTCTACAGCTAAGATGGTGAACAACAGCTTCACCTGGAGCTGGGCTGTGCGAGCCCCAGCGATGGTGTAGGCCGCAGCCCCTGCTGCAGTGGGCTGCCATAGGCTACAGTGAGTGGCCGGCGGCCAGCGTGAGCTGCCAATAGCCGCGGTGAGCGACATCCAGAGGCCGGTGACCCATCTGCCTCATCCGGGAAGAGCACAATGACGATACCAACATCCTCCGCAACTAGACTGAAGAACAACAAGAAAGCAACTTGTCTGTTCCCCTTCCCCAATCCCCCAATAAAAATTTAAAAAAAAAAATGGTTACTTGATTTATATACATCTGTGCATTACTTAACAATATAAATAACTGCACGCACCAGACTGTTTTGATTCAAGTGCACATCTTTTAATCCCTAAGATCCTGAATTCGAAAAGGACTCCACGGATCCATGCGCTAGCCCGTGGGCTCTCCCCCTTTTTCCGTCCTTCACACAGAGGCATAGGCACCATCATTTGAACAAGGAGATTGTCAACAAATATTTGCTGGCCGCGCCTACTGACAAGCACTGTGGCAAGGAATACACAAGGGAAATGACCTCTGTACCCAAGTAGCTGAGTCAATAATGGGACTGTGTTTCTTTCTAAAGTACAAAGTAACACCAAATATGATGTCAGGTCCACAAAGCACCACTTAGAAATGAGGAACTTCAGACTGAAGAGGCTGGGCAGCTCACCCAAAGATGCACCCTGGGGAGAAGGGACCCAGCCAAAGCAGGACTCAACTCCAGTTTGCTGATGCCAAGCACAGGGCCCCTGCCTGCTTCCCCAGCTCCTGCCCAAATTTTGGCAGATGTGTAGAAATATACATTCAGCCTGAGGAATTCTCAAGGAAAGGGAGAGACTATTTGTGACTTGTAAAGAGCTCTGATTTCATTTTAAAGAAAAGTACAAGCACAGTCCATTATACAGGGTAGGTTACTCCATTTGTGAGAAGAAAAAAAAAAACTGACGTAAAATTATAATAACATACATGGTAATGGTGAAAGAATGTATTTCCAAGAAAAGAACCTCTGCACTTTGGGACTGCCAACTGCTGATGGGGGAACATGCCACTGTCATGTGCTGGAGTCAGGCTCAGAAGGACACGCTCACAGCTAGGAGGCTGGTTAGGGGAAACTGCAGGGGACAGTAGTCTCCAAGAGATGACACAGAGTCACCTTCCCCACGGGAAGAGAGAGCGGAAGCATGTGGCACAATCTCTGCTTCAGTGTTGCTTTCCCTGAACTAACCTGTCATTTCCGGGTGCCTCCTCTGGTGGTAATAAGCAGGAGGACCCAGCAGGGGTGAGGACACGTGCCTGTAGCTTCCTGCACCCAGCAGTGGATCCTCAATGGGTATTCTTGACTGGATGAAAGACGCATTCTACAGTATAGGTGCTGTCAAGATACAATGACTCAACTGCAGGTCTCTTGGTCTAAATGTCATATACGGGGACAAGTCCTGAGTGCCTAGGGATGGTTGATACGTTAAACTGAAAGGCTGGGGCCACCCTGCTATGGACAGATTGTTTGTGTTCCCCTCAAATTCATATATTGAAGCCTGGATCCCCAATATGATGGTATTTGGAGGTGGGGACTTTGGGAGGGGATTAAGTCATGAGGGTGGAGCTCTCATATATGGGATTGGTGCCCTTCTAAGAAGAGACACAGGAAAGATGATCTCTCTCTCTCTCTCTCTCTCTCTCTCTCTCTCTCTCTCTCTCCTTCCTCACCCCCCACTATGTGAAGACACAGCAAAAAGAGACTGTCTGCAAACCATGAATCAAACTGCCAACACCCTGATATTGGACTTCCATCCTCCAGAACTGTGAGAAATAAATGTTTGTTGTCTAAGCCACCCATCTATGGTCATTTGTTATTGTAGCCTGAGCTGAGAAACCTCATCAGATTCCATTTTTTGTCACTTACTAAGTACTGTGATCATGCACACATTAGTATTCTGAGGTTCAGTTTTCTTATTATTAAAATGGGTATAATAAAACACAAGCAGTAAGGTCCTTGAAATCGGTCTTGGCGATAATTTTTTGAATTTGACACCAGAGTAAAGGCACCAAAAGCACAAAAAATAAACAAGTGAGGCTTCTGCACAGCAAAGGAAACCATCAACAAAATGAAAAGGCAACTTAGGGGTTGGAGAAAACATTTGCAAATCAAGTATCTGATAAGAGGCTAAAATCCAAAATATATAAAGAACTCATACAACTCAATAGCAAAAACAAAACAAACAAACAAACAAAAAACCCAAACCATTCTATTAAAAATGGGCAGGAGATCTGAATAAACATTTTTGCAAAGAAGACATACAGAAGGCCAACAGATATATGAAAAGATGCTCAACATCACTAATCAGCAGGGAGACGCAAATCAGAACCACAATGAGATGTCATCTCACACCTGTCAGGATGGCTACCTTCAAGATGACAAGAGATAACAAATGTTGGCAGGATGTCCCTTGACAAAAGGGAATCCTTGTGCACTGTTGGTGGGAATGTAAATTGGTGCAGCCACTATAGAGAACAGTATGGAGGTGCCTCAAAAAAATTAAAAATAGAACTACCTTATGATTCAGCAATCTCATTTCTAGGCATTTACCCAAAGAAAACAAAAACACTAACTCAAAAACGTATCTGCACCCCACATTCACTGCACCATTGTTTACAATAGCCAAGATATGGATACTAGGTGCCTACTAATGGATAAAGAAAATGTGGTATATACACAATGGACTATAATTCAGCCATACAAGAAAGAAAGAAATCTTGCCATTTGTGACAACATGGATGGACCTTGGGGGCATCACGCTGAGTGAAATAAGTCAGACAGAGAAAGACAAATACCATATGATCTCATTTATATGTGGAATTTAAAAAAAAAAAAGCCAAAACAAACAAACAAAAAACTGGAATTCATAGATACAAAGAACAGACTGGTGGTTTTCAAAGGCAGGGGGTGGGGAGTGGGAAAAATGGGTAAAGTTAACCAAAAGGCACAAACTTATAAAATAGTCATGGGGATGTAATGTACAGTATGGTGACTATAGTTAAAAATATCATATTAGGTATTCGAAAGTTGCTAAGAGAGTCGATCTTAAAAGTTCTCATCATAAGAAAAAATTTGTGAACTATGAGGTGATGGATGTCAACTAGATTTATAATGGTGATCCTATTGATACAAATATCAAATCATTATGGTGTACACCTGAAACTAATATGTTATACATCAATTATATCTTAATTTTAAAAAGAGAGAAAATGGGTACAATAATACAATAGTATCACCTCATACAATGATTAGGAGAGTAAATGGTTGCACTTAGCAATGTCCCAATGCCCCAATCAGCAAGAGCTCAGTTAATGCTCTTCAGCTGCCACAGTGACAATTGTCATCACCTGCTCTTTATTTCACTGACATGATGTGTTCTATATTGCACGGATGAACACATTTCGATAGAAGCAATATTATTTGCGCTGATGATTCTAGGAGCAGATAGGAAACCTGTACCTCTGCCTGCCTCCTTGCCGACCTGCTCCTGACTTCTCAGGTTTATTCTCTGGTCAGGTCCTCCACCCATGGCCAGTCTCGGTGTCTCATCCACTGACTGTTTTCCTCCACTGGGCACGGAACTAGGACCTAAGGAATGTCGTGGTTCCACCATCCAGACCTGAGGCCTCTGCCTGGTGAACGCCCTGAGCCAACACCAGAGGGCTGCAATCAAGGGTTATCCTGGGAATGCGGTTTCTACATGGATGCCAAGAGAAGAAAGGCAAGGAAACTTCCACAGTGACTCTTAATCATACAGGACTCCCTGACAGCCTTTGAACAAAGCAGTTTTTGAGCCGGCTTTGAAGCTTCAAGGAAAACAATGAGTACGTGTGGCGTGCACGCAAGTCAGGACTGTGGGCAGAGCGACGGTGGCAACGACGTCCTGCAAAGGCCCTCACATGGTCACACTTCCAATCATTTGGGTCCCGGAGGTGCTCTCATTGCCATTGTGCAAAGGAAGAAAGCGAGACCTGGAGAGAAGCAACGCTTGCACACAGCAAGGAGTGGTGGAACGGGGCGAACACCAGATCCGAAGCTTGGCCCAGGGCCCTTCCCACCCCACCCCGCTCCACCGCCTGGAACGGGGCAACAGGTTTGGGCAGAAAGAAAGAGACAGGTCCACAGGAGAAAGAAATACCATTTAAAAAAGGGAAACCGCTCCTGCCAGGATCAACCTGCCCACACCAGAACGCATAAAGCAGGCCTGTTTCGGCCCGGGGCTGTGCTGCTGCCTCACCTGACACTAGAAGGTTCTGCAAAGCTGCTCACCTCCCCAGGACGGGGACGCGCCAAGGGCCGAGCACAGAGGCCGGCTGTTCCCTGCGGTTTGTGGCTCTGGGCTCCTCACTGCTGCCTGCTCCCCCTGGGCCCCTGGCGATTGGCGTCCCTCTGGCTGCTGCGTGGCAAGTTCCAGGTGGAACCTATTGAAAGAGAAACTTCTCAGTGCTGAGCCCTCTGATCTTCGCGGGGATGGGGCACGGGGGCTGGGGTGTTCAGCACTGCAGGCTGTCATCCTCCCCGGCGCTTCTCTGAGTAGCAGAGCCTGACACTGCCTGTCCCACTGTCCACCTGAGCCACAGCACAGGCAGGCCTTCTGGAGGCTTCTCAGGCTGACATCACTGCACCCACATCCTTCAGGATCTTTGCCTGTGAACAAGTGCCATCTTCAAAACCCAAGCTTCCCCAAGAGGGGAAATAACCAACTTGGGAGAAACGGCGGGAAAATGTCTCAACCTGACGTTTCCCTTTGTCACATTAGAGTGCGTCACTAAGAAGCCCACAGGTCCACTTGGCAGGAGGCTCATGACATCGGCTGCTTCAAGGCCCTTTTCGGGTTCATTTTGGGTTCGGACAATCCCATTTAAATCAGATATGGGTGTTTATATGTATGGTGTTATTTACACTATATGGGAATTTTTTTTGCTCTGCTCGTTTTAAGTTACCTGAGCGGGCTACAATGAAGGAATGAGGTTTCTTATTATGACACAGACAGCAGTATAGCACCATCTAGCATATACACAACAGAGAAAAAGCAGGCACTAGCCCAATGTCTTACACTTTTGGTTTTCAGTCTCCTTGGCTCTTATTCCCATATAATTCTCCCACACGGTTGTGAGCACAGTATGATTTTGTTTTCCCGTTAAACTTTACATGTAAGAATTTTTCTTTGTACTACTCAGTCTTAATACTTCTCTATTTTAAAATCTGCATAACTTTCCACTTCTCAAGTAGATGTATAAAATATACTTAAAACATTTCCTACTGTTGGGCATGATCTGGGAGAATAAGGGTTTCTATGACTGGGGGAAGGGGGCGTTTTAGAGGTTGGGACAGAGGGAAAGAGAAGAGGGTGGAGAAAAGGATGAAGGGGGCGACCAACTTGAACAATTTTGTGCAGTAAGCCATCTGTATTCCTCAGAGATCAGATTTTCTTAACCTGGGTTCACAATCAGGCTTGGGGTCCATGATCACCCTAACATTGTATGCAAAATGTCTGTACATACGTGAATACATACAGTTTGGTGGACTGCATCCTTTTCATCAGAGTCCAAATAATGTAATGAATTTTTCAAGATTTTAAGTACCGGTTTTGAGAGAAAAACTTCAAAGGGCTACATCCCTGTAGTCACTAAGCTTGTGCCACCCCTCCGGCCACACCCCAAGGAGAGCATCTGGGGATGACACACTGGGGTGTGCTGTGAGGGCTGGACATACGCACCTCCATAATTAGGACCCATCTAAGAAACTGAAAAGTGGTATGAGAGGGTAAGCAGATAAAATTCTGTTGGAATTCAGAGGAGAAATGATTCCTTCTAGTTAAGGGGAAAAGAGAAATAAGGGAGGCAGGCTTGCTGGGAGAGATGAAATCTCAAAGATGCTTTCAGCGAAGCGTGTGAGGTGTGTTTTGCGTGGCAAGGCTGCAGGGTTGGCTGCATGGTACTGGGGTGTGGAACACGGAGAGGTACATCAGGGGGACTTAAGTCAGGGGTACGTCAGGGGGGTTTAAGTCAGGGGTACATCAGGGGCGTTTAAGTCAGGGGTACGTCAGGGGGGTTTAAGTCAGGGGTACATCAGGGCCTCGTCAGAGGTACGTCAGGGGGCTTTAAGACGTATCACTTAAAAACAAAACCCAGATGTATCGGCTATAGCTTCATCACCTCCTGGGCAACTCATGTGGCCAAACACAAGATGATTCTTCCTGTTTCCTGGGTTCAGTCAATGCTCTGAGGGCTCAGATGCCCTCCCCATGTCCCCAACCGCCATGCAGCTTTGTCCCCTTTCCAGCAGCTGGGCGTGGGGTGCCTCCTCCCTATCCCCGCAAGGCTGGCCTCCCATTAGGGCTCTTCCTTCTTTGCTGACACAGATCTTAGCGATTACTCGATTACTCACCTGAGCAAGCCTGTTCAGGATCCAAGTGATGAAACTTGAACCAGTCTGGCCTGGAACACAGCTGAACACCCACAGTCCATGACCTAGGCATTCAGTTAAACTCCTAGAAGATTGGGCTTTCTTGATCATCGTGGCATCTTCCAAGCACATCCCAGGACCTAGCAGGATCACAATAAAAGTTTGTGCAATGACTAAAATGATCAAGCATCTGATTCTCATTCAGTTCTTAATTTCTAATTTTTCACTCATTGCTAAAATCACCTACAAGCATAAGCAAAAGTTTATAAAAAAATTTGTTGAGGTATAATTTGTGTGCCAGAAAATCCAATGATTTTTAGTACATTTATAGAGTTGCACAATCATCTGCACAATCTAGTTTTAGGACATTTTTATCACTCTTCCAAAAATGCCTCATACAAGTAAATTTTTAAAAGGAAGAGATCTACCCGGCATTCTACCCCCATAGCACAACCATTGCCATTTTTTTCATATTCCTTTGTGACTTCTGCCCAAAAGCAACATTTTGTTGTTGTTTACATAGTTATGTTCCCTCATGCATTTTGGAAAAGGCATCTATTTATACCCCATGCACAGAGATTTTGTTTTTTTTAAGAGAGCAGTGTCACTGGCTCTCATATGTGGGATCTGAACCGGGGCCGCTGGTATCCCAAGCCAGCTCTTAACCACCATGCCACTCGGCCGGCCCAGAGATTTTATTTTTTAACTTTATTGGGGAACAATGTGTTTTTCCAGGACCCATCAGCTCCAAGTCAAGTCGTTGTCTTTCAATCTAGTTGTGGAGGGCAGAGCTCACTGGCCCATGTGGGGATAGAACTGGCAACGTTGGTGTTAAGAGCCTGCACTCTAACCAACTGAGCTAACCGGCTGCCCCTGAACAGAGATTTTTTTAAAGGGAAAGATCATATCATAGAGAGCTGCTCAGACAGAGCTGGCTGAAAATCTCTTGTCCAGGTAAAAGATTCCCCTAAGTAACTGTTTCCTGCCCTGCCACTAGGCAGCTATCGCTATCCTCAAGGTGTTTGGGGGAGTGAACAGCAGGGAACTCGAAGCGTTCTTGGGCCTGGCTGGAAGCAGAAGTCATGGGCAAGGGTAGGAATAGCCTGCAGAGATGAGCCTGCCAAAGACGGGACCCAGAGAAATAAGGGAATGTAAACTTCACCAAAGGCAATGGGGTGCCATGGAAGGGTTTCCAGCATATTCTAAAGAACAGCACAGGGTAGCACATGAAAAGCATTCACCTCTACGACCCCCGTAATGGAATGGCCCAACTTCCTAAAAACTGCTGTTTTTCCAGGTAGACCAAACCCAGGTGTAAAGCAGGTTGGTTATGATGTCTACCCTTCCACCGCCTCCTCTGACCTGCTTCCTCCTTGTCACCAGTGTTTCTCTCCAGCCCCAAGGCATCTCCCAGATACAGTTTTAGGGGCTTGAGTCCAGCATCTGTTAAGCTCCTGCTGAAGTTAGATGTATCCTCAATCTCACCACTTAAAATGCACCTCATGGGTTTTGTGAAATCCAAGTACCACTTGAATGGCTATTTACATAATATTTTCTTTAAACAAATTAAACATACCTTTTCTTCTGTCCTTGAAACCTTCTATTTACTATAATGTTTAGTATTTTAAAATATGTATGTTTTAAAATAGGGAAATTAAAATTGGACAGGCAAAGATCATAACTATTTATTGATTATTTTCTAATCCTTCTCATTCCTTTTCTTCTGGTTAATGTGGGATTTCTTACCTGGAGTCTGGCAAGGGTGCTTACATATCTAATCACTGAGTGGGATTTGACCTCTGACAATGAAACCATTGGTAAAAGACTATTTTCAGCATTTTATGGCAACTTCTACATAGCAGCAACAGTCGTTAGGGGGGAAAGATATGGTCATATTAAATTTGGCATAACTATTTGAATTATTATAATTGTTTGGGACTATTAGGAAAAGAGAAAAACATCTAGAAAATAACATGCGTAAACAAACACTACATGTGTTCTTGGCTGAGAAGTTCTCTAGCCAAAGCTCCCTGTGCAAAGTGGATGGAATGTGAATCTTCTGTGTATTACTGCCATCTGCTGCTGCCTTGAATCAGGAAGGCATTTTGCAAATCATAGACCGGAAGATGAAAAAAAAAAAATCAAAGCTCATTTTGTTGACATTAAGTGTCTTCTATTTTTATTGCTAAACATTTGGCACAAGTAAGTTCATTATTTTTTTCTGTTATCCCCAAATGTCTTAAGGTTTTGTGAGGGACAGAAGGCTTCCATATGGTAATTTGTTTCTATTTCCCATCATGCAACTACACTTATTTTGAATATCCATTTGTGTTAAGCTGTTTAAAAATCCAAGGAACATCATCAGGAAATGTATTGTTTTTTTTTGTAGCATTATATTGTATAGTTCATATAACATTAAATCTTTTTTGGAAAGACTTAAAATAATTCATCCTAAGTTAGTTAGTATAGCTATTTAAGAGGTTTATATAAAGAAAATCAAAGCAATCTCATTGGCTGGTCCGATAGCAGTGGATTATCAGAACTTATTTAACATTAGTGTCACTAAAGTTGATTAAAAACGGTAGTGTCACTAAAGTTTGTATATCCCCCCACTGCTAAATTTGACTGGCTTTTTCTAAGTTTAATAACACTATAATCTTTTTTAAAATCTTAATTAAAGATTTTATTGGGGAAAAGATTTTATTGGGGAATTGGAGGAGAGGAACAGCATTGGGGAATCAGGGAAGAGGCACAGACAAGCTGCTGTCCTTTTGTTCTTCAGTCTAGTTGTGGAGGACGTCGCTTCACTGGCCAATTGGCCCATGTTGGTATTGTCTTTTTTCTTTTTTTTTTTTTTTTTAAAGATTTTATTGTGGAATTGGCAGAGGGGAACAGCGTTGGGGAATCGGGGAAGGGGAACAGACAAGTTGCTGTCTTTTTGTTCTTCAGTTTAGTTGCGGAGGATGTTGCTTCACTGTTGGTATCGTCATTGCGCTCTTCCCGGATGAGGCAGATCGGTCGCTGGCCTCTGGATGTCGCTCACCGCGGCTATTGGCAGCTCACTCTTGGCTGCCAGCCACTCACGCTGGCTGCGGGCCACTCACTGTAGCCTATGGCAGCCCACTGCAGCAGGGGCTGCAGCCCACACCATCACAGGGGCTCACACAGCCCAACTCCAGGTGGAGCTGTTGTTAGCTGTAGAGGGCAGTGTCACTGGCCCTCATGTGGGATCCGAACCGGGGCCGCTGGCATCCCAAAACCAGCACTTAACCAATGCACCACTCGGCCGGCCCCCATGTTGGTATTGTGATTGCGCTCTCCCCACGTGAGGCAGTCGCTTGCCACACCATTATTGGACATCCACCGTTAGGGCGGCTCTTGGCAGGTCACGCTGGCTGCCGGCCACTCACGGTGGCTCACGGCAGCCCACTGCAGCCTACTCTGCTGTCAGGGACTCACAGTAGCCCAGCTCCAGGTGGAGCTGTTGTTCACCGTCTTAGCTGTAGAGGGCGCAGTGTCACTGGCCCATGTGGGATCGGAACCTGGGTCCTGCTGCTCAGAGCGTCCCAGGCCAACTCTTAACCAACGCGCCACTCCATGGGGCCCCAGAAATGGCCTTTTGCAGATTCGATTCTTTCATCTGTACTCAGCCTAAATGCCAGTTTCCTTTGGCTTTTGGGATTGGAGCACACCTCTCCTGCAGTAGCCCTTTGAGATGGGGCCAGTACAGTGTCATTGTCAAGGGTAAACCCTTGAGGTGACAGCATGGGAAAAGGGAGGGCTATCCAGGGTGCCTGCGACCTCAGAAGGAAATAGCAGTTTTTAGGGTACAATCTCCCCTGATTGTCTCTTCTGAGGATCAAATTTCTCTTTGCGGTCACAGTTATCTATTGCTGAGCTGCAAATGCTTGTCAATGATCTCACTGTAAGCATCTCTCAGAATCTCAGGCCTAACCATTTTTTTTGAGGAGTTTAGGGATCAGGACAAAAAAGGGGAAATATACGAGTCTTTTCTTGACCCTTGTTCTATGATATTTGCTTTAGTTTAAAATAATAACAAAAATAATTTAAAAAACAGAATAATTTTTCTTTCCTTGAGAATGAGACTAACTATCAGAGCAAAGCAAAGAGAATAATAAGGGTGATATCACTCTCAAAAGCTTGTTATGGAGGAAGTACTGTATATGTTTCTTTTTCTTTCTCTTTTTTCTGCAGTGGGGAAAAAAGGGCACTGGGTTGGTGGCTAAGTCCCCAAAATAGAAAGACTCTGAGGCCCCAGAAATACCACGTTAGACGATCTCTAGTAGAAATCTCATCATGATTTCAACAGACACAGTTACAGGAAATGAAGAATTAAAGCAAATATCTGGGTAATTAAGGCTGCTCCTCAAAACCCCTTGTCTCTTACATCTGAATGGTGTTTTCTCAGTTGCCTGGATAATGACCTCTGCTCTCGCCTGTGTGCAGTCTGAGTGTTCCAGAGACCAGCACAGCAAGAGCAGTGTGTACACCTAAGGGACCGGTGGATTGCAAAAGCCACGGTGCTTTCCCTCTGCATGGTTCCCTGAAGACTAAAGATTGTGTTGATGTGGATATCAAATGTCTTGCTCTCCAGGGGACAGAATGGAAATTGATCCCTTGGATGGATGCATGCTTCTAGGGCCCACCTTTCTGATTCCCCACCCCATCTCTGCACCCCCGAGCCACTGCCTTTGGAAAAACACCCTACTGGCTCCGCTCAGACAGAATCCCTGGGCTGCCTTTACCCTGCTACTTATTGCCTCATATCCTATTGCCTATTTCCTCTCATTATCCTCCCACTTTTCTGATATCTATGGACTATTTCATCCAACAATAGCAGAAGACAAATTGTTCTTTAGCTCACATGGGACATTCACTATGATAGACCACATTCTGGGTCATAAAACACCCTAACGAATTTTAAAAACTCATACAATGGTTGCTCTTAAACCATAATAGACTTAAAGTAGGGACTTGATCTGGAAACTAGAAAGCAGTAACAGGAAGATAGATGGGAAATCCCGAAATACTTTGAGATTAAACAGCACACTTCCAAATAAGACATGAGTCAAAGAAAAAAAAATCTCAAGAGAAATTTTAAAATGTTTGAATTAAATGAAAATGAAAATTCAACATCAAAATGTATGTGATATAGGGCCAGCTGAGTGGCTCAGTTGGTTAAGAGCGCTAGCTTTGAGCAACAGGGACCCGGGTTCATTCCCACATGGGCTAGTGAGCTGCACCAGAGCTGAGCTGCCGCTGAGCTGCCAACAGGTGGCAGGATGGCTCAGCGGGTGAGAGCAGGTGCTCCTAATGACAAGGTTGCTGGTTAGACTTTCACATGGATGGTGGGCTACGCCCACCCACAACTAAGATTAAACACGGCACCTGGAGTTGAACTGCATTGAGTTGCCCTGAACTGCCCATGCATGGGCGGCTGGATGGTGACTGGACTTGGAGCTGAGCTAGCTTTGCCCTCTACAACTAAGATTGAAGAACAACAACTTAGCTGTTCTCCTTCCCCAATTCCCCAACACTGTTTCCCTTCCCCAATTCGCCAATAAAATCTTTAAAAAAAAAATGTGTGTGATACAGGGAAAGCAGTGCTTTATAGCACTGAATGAAAATATTAGAAAAGAAGATCAGTCAGTTAAGCTTCCAGCTTAGGAAACTAAAACAAGAGGAGTAAATGAAATCCAAAGTAAGCAAAAGAAAAGAAATAATAAAAATTAGAGCAGAAACCAATGAAATTGAAAACAGGAAATCAATAGAGAAAATCAATAAAACCAAAAGCTGGCTCTTTGAAAATATCAATAAAATCAATAAGACTTTCACGAAAAAAAATAGAGAAGACCCATCTTACTTACATGAAAATTACTTACATTACTTACATCCAAAATGAAAAAGGAGGCACCACTACAGATCCTATGTACATTAAAAGGATAAAAAAAAGGGGCCGGCCGAGTGGCTCATTGGTTTTGGGATGCCAGCGGCCCCCGTTCGGATCCCACCTATGAGGGCCAGTGACACTGCCCTCTACAGCTGACAACAGCTCCACCTGGAGCTGGGCTGTGCGAGCCCCGGCGATGGTGTAGGCTGCAAGCCCTGCTGCAGTGGGCTGCCATAGGCTACAATGAGTGGCCGGAGCGTGAGCTGCCAATAGCCGCAGTGAGCGACCATCCACAGGCCAGCGACCGATCTGCCTCATCCGGGAAGAGCGCAATGACGACACCAACATGGGCCAGTGAAGCAACATCCTCCACAACTAGACTGAAGAACAAAAAGACAGCAACTTGTCTGTTCCCCTCCCCCAATTCACCAATAAAATATTTTAAAAAAAGGTTAAAAAAGGAATAGTGTAAACAATTCTATGCCCAACAACTTGCTAACCTAGGTGAAAGGGACCAATTCTTTCAAAGTCACAGTGTGCCAAAATCATACAAGAAGAAACAGACAATCTGAATAGGCCTATATCTATAAAGAAATTGAATCAATAATTAATAACCTTCCAAAACAGAAAACACCTGGTAAATTCTACGAAACATTTAAGGAAGGAATTATACCAACTATCTATAATCTCTTCCAGAAGATGGAAGCAGAGGGAATAATTTAATTAATCTTGACTTCATTCAAATGAAAAATTTCTGCTCTGGATAACATACTGTCAAAAGAATGACAAGACAAGCCATAAACTAGGAGAAAATATTTTCAAAAGACACATCTGATAAAGGACTGCTATTCAAAGAAGTCTTAAAATTCAACAATAAGAAAACAATCCAATTTTAAAATGGGCAAAAGACCTAAACACGCACTTATCCAGAGAAAATATACAGATGACAAATAAGCATATGAAAAGATATTGAACATCATATGTTATTAGGGAATTCCAAATTAAAACAACGAGATATCACTACACACCTTTTAGAATGGCCTAAATCTAAAACACTGACACCACCAAATGCTGACAAGGATGTGGAGCAACAGGAACTCTCATTCATTGCAGGTAGGAATACAAAAGGGTATGGCCACTTTGGAAGAGAGCTTGGCAGCTTCTCATAAAACTAAACACACTTCACCATATGATCCAACTTCACACTCATTGCTATTTACCCAAGACTCGAAAACTTAATGTCCACACAAAAACCTACAGATAACTATTTATAGAAGCTTTACTCATAATTGCCAAAACATAGAAAAATGTGCTTCAGTAGGTAAATGGATAAATAAACTGTGGTACATTCAAACAATGGAATATTATTCGGTGCTCTGAAGAAATGAGCCATCAAGTCATGAAAACACACGGAGGAATCTTAACTCCTTTTGCTAAGTGAAAGAAGCCAAAATGAAAGGCTATATTCTGTACGATTCCAACTACAGAATATGACATTCTGGGGCCGGCCGAGTGGCGCGGTGGTTAAGCGCTGGCCTGGGAAGCCAGCGGCCCCGGTTCGGTCCCACATATGAGGGCCAGTGATACTGCCCTCAAAAAAAAACAAAAACAGAATATGACATTCTGAAAAAGGCAAAATTATGGAGACAGTAAAAGGACTGTGGTGCCAGGCATGCAGTGAGAAGGAAGGAATGAATAAGTGGAGCACAGAAGATTTTTAGGGCACTGCAACTACTCTGTATGATATTATAATGGTCAATGCATGTTGTTATACGTTTGTCCAAACCCATAGAATGTACAACACCAAGAGTGAACCCTAATGTCAATTATGGATTTGGGGTGATAATGACGTGTCAATTTGTGGATTGTAACATAACATATGTATTACTCTGACGCAGCCCTGTTGATAGTGTGGGAGGCTGTGCATATGTGGGAGCAAGGGATACATGGGAAATCTCTGTATATTGTGCTCAATTTTACTATGAACTTAAAACTGTCCTAAAAGTAAAGTCTATTAAGAAAAAAAAAAAGCAAAAACACCATCGGACAGTGATTGTTCAGACAAGAAACAGAACTTGAGTTACTTCATTTCTAAAATTGTATGTCACGACTTGGAACTTTTGTTCAAATTAATGGAGTTAAATGAGGGGCTGGCCAAGTGGCTCAGTTGGTTAAGAGCTCGCTCAAGAATGTGAGCTGAGCTGAGCTCTGAGCAACAGCAGTTCAACGCCCAGCCCGAGCTGAGCTGTCGTTGAGCTGCCAACAGGTGGCCGGATGGCTCAGCTAAAAAAGTAAAAAATAAAAAATGAAATAAATAATGGAGTTAAATGAATTGTAAAGCTTAATTTTAAAACAAATTGGTTTACAAATGAAATCTGTTTAATTTCAAATTTAAAACATATTCTATTTAAAATAGGGAAACAGGGGGAACTGCGAGATGTAATACATGTATTTGGGAAGTGCCAATTTGAATGAAAAATTTTACCGACTTTGAAAACAAATCTTTAAAATGGACATGTCTTACTTTCTTAAGTGTTGGTTGCTTGTTTTCAAACTGAAGGATGAATGGAGGGAACAGTGAAAATTACTGATTATTAGATGCAGATTACTGAAAATAATTCCGTTGTACAGAAGAGTGTTCACCATGACCCGCTCCAGGGGTCAAGTGGCTGGTACCAGCCACCCTGACTATAAAAATTAGCTGCGCTGTGTGTCCATCTGTCGCCGTTTGCTTTTGTCTGTCCAGTGTCCCTCCCTCCCTGGGCAAAGCCACAGGCCGATGGCTTGTGTGCTGCAAACTAAGGATGCAAGCCGTGGTTTGGCCGAGGTCCAGGACTGGGGCGCTCTTTGGGAAAACACAGGCACGTCCCTGACCCCCACACTTGTCTGAGGTTGCTGTGCACCTTATTTCTCCACATCATTTTAAAAACTTACCGCTAATTATAACATTTTTTATTTTAGCCTCTCTGGACAAAATTGACTTGTTTCCCTTGCTGTGTAGATGGGAGGGTCCCCATCTCCCTCTAGGGATGGCTCAGGGTCCTCTCTGGTGCTTCCTTCCCAAGAAAACGCCCTGACCCTTGGCGATTAAAGGCAACTCGTGTGACTTCATCAAACTCTTAAGAGCCTCCAAGACCCACCTTTTGGATTCTGATGGATGTGGCTGCTGCTCTTTTGCATGCAAAATACCCATAATGCTCTGGCAGGGCTGCCTGGAGCTCCCTTCATCCCTCTGAGCAGGAAAAAGGCTCTCTTCTTGACAAAGTTCATATATTTAATGAATCTATTTTTAAAATATATGGCTTATATGTGAGGCGTATGTTCACGCACTGGAAAAGACCCCTCATAGGCCATCAGTCATCACCATAAGTGTAAGGGAGATGCAACTTTGGATACTTATATATACAGTAGTGTGCTGTTTCATTCTGGCTGGTCCGAGTGCAGTGGTGTCTACAATTAATTGATCACAGCCAGTTACAGATTTCTTTGTTCCTTCTCCACTCCCACTGCTTCACTTGACTAGCCTTTTGCTGCAGGGAAGGGAAAACATTTTTTTTTAATTTTCCTATAGGACTGCCAGTGTAACACGGTGTCTTACACCAGAAGGTGTATTGTGCATGACAACCTGCCAGTGAAGCAGGCTAGTGGACAGCAGCAGACTGCTTGTGAGTCTGCATGGATCACGCTGAAAACACTCCAGTCTCTGGAGTGTTCCTTGAGAAGAGCTTGAGGGGACCTAGAGGATAAACTATATGTCTCATGCACCTCCTTATCCAGTATCTGGTGTGAGGGAGGCAGAGAGAGTGTTGGCTTAAGCCTTGGGTCCATCAGGCATTGCTTTTCTAGTAAAATATAAAGATTTGGGGGCCAAAAAGAAAAATCCCCTTTGTTTTCTCAAATGCGGGGCTTCTGCAAATCAAGATGATTTTGGCATCAAATTCACGTATCTACAACGATAGCAGGATATACCATGAAATATTTGGGATCTACTCACACTAAAAATGACTCGTTATCTGAATTTGACTAAAGCATCTTGTTTTTTATCTGACAGCCCTGGATTAGTCACACGGGTCTCAGGAAAGAACTAACCCCAAACTCTTTTTCTTTCTAGAGTTTTTATGTTACTCTAGGCTGACCTCATTGTTTCATTGGCCTTTCTCTGTGGCTTTGCAATTATTGTTATCTGGTTAGGAATTTTCTGGAGACACGATACACTTGTCATCAAGACTGATGGGGCTGTGACGCGCCCTGACCTAGGAATGACACCTTCCTAAGGGCAGAGAAACTGACTCAGCTCCCAAAGATCTTACTTTCTTAGTGTCCATGTTCACACACATTCCTCCACAAATTATTTACATTTCTCCCCTGCCCTCTCTCTCTCTCTCCCTCTCCCTCTCACGTTTTACCATCTGTCTTTTCTTTTCTTTTTTGGGGGGCAAATGTTTCTACTGACTGGGACACCACAGCATTGGTTTCATGGCTTTGTGGCCATTGTGTCCTTGTCGGTTTTTCACTGGAGGGTAGCAGAGAGAACTCTTGAAGAACAAAGTTTATTCTGACCCTGCGGGTAACAAGCTCTGGCTAGCCTTGAGCTGCCCATGTGATCTCTCAAAAGCGCAGTTTCCTCATTTGCAAAATGGTAATAAATGTCTGCCATCTAACCTAACTGAGTTGTATAGTGAAATAAATGACATGAAAATACCTTGCACCTTATCAAATACAGTACAAACACTGGGTTTCCTTTGGCGAATACAGAACATTGTGCCAACAGGCTGTTCTCTCCCAGCATCACTTGTTGCCATCATTCCTCAGACAGCCCTGTGTTAACTGCTGGTGGGCGATCACGGCATCATCAACTGGCTTCAGCAACCCACTGTGACTAAGGTGATTTGCCTTCTAAGTGGATTCCTGTGGAATGGGTGGGATCTAGGCTGAGGAACCCACAGGGAACCTCGGTCTCTCGAAGCCCTGGCAGGTGGCGCTCCTAACGCCGCCTTACCTCTCTGTGGGGCCATCGTCAGACTAAAAGAGATGATTCTCAAGGAAGGACCAGGGAGATCCACGTGCTCTCAGGGTGCCTTGGGTTGCCTGTACCTGTGAGGACAAATCAAACAGTTCCTTTGTTAGATACATATTTGTGGTTGTCACAGGGCACTTATGCCTTGGTTCTGGTGCTGTTCGGAATTTACACCTCCGTTTGGCGAAGGAGGAAGGAAGAGCAGCGTGAAGACCTCAGCTTCAGATGAGGCGGCAGCTAAATGGCTTTCTCAATGTTGCACAAGACTGTCAGGATGGAAGCAGGATGAGAAAGCAGCTCTGAGGCAGCCCCTGGGTGCCCCACAATGCACTCTGCCCATCTCCCACCTGCTCCTCTATTTTCAGACTGCTGGACTTGGTTGTCTTCCTTCAAAAGACTTTCTTGGAGAATGTCCACATCTCTATCTTCAAAAGTTAACAGGATTGTCAACTTTGAAATCTCTCCTAATTTTGTTTATTTAGCATTGTATCATCACTTATTAGTCTTTCATCCTACTGACATTCAAAACATTTTAAAATCCTTCTATATCTTCAGACTCTTCCTTTTTTTTTTTTTTGCAAATGACTTAAAGAATGTAGACATTAAATAAAACCGCACTCTATTAAAAAGTGGGAAAAAATAAAAGCATTATTCATCTCTGCATTTCCTTTCCTTGATCTCTTAGTACATATAGCATCTTTACCATGTCTGTTTGATTTTTTTTTTTGTCTGTAATAGGTTTCCCAAAATGCATTGTTAGCTCCTTGAGAAAAAGGATTATATTTTAAATTTGTTTTGTATCCACATCTCTCACCTCGGTGATTCAAACACAGTAGTAATACTTTGTAGTATTGACTTCCAAATATTTTTAATTAAGGTGAAAACAAGAACGATGCGTATGAATTTTACACTTAGAGGGGGCAGCTCTGCAAAAGACCAGTCAAGTGCAGTAGTGAGAAGGGGGGAAAGAGTAGAACAAGGAGTTCAATCTGTAACTGACTGTGAACAATCAATTGAGATAACTCACTACCTTCGGACCAGCCAAAACTTGGGGCTGCTATTTGGATATTTAAGGACCAAGATTTTATTCATTTTTACCTTACAGTGGTATGGCAGTTATCATTTATAAATGACTACATTCACAGTATTAACAATCTGTATCCTCTGAGAAATCCCCCAGAGCATCTACTTATCAAAAGATAGCATAAATGTCTCTAACGACAGGAATCTGAAGCGCTGCTGGGCATCCTGGGAAGAGACACGCAAATTAGCATCTCGTCACTAGCATTCCTCTCTAGTCCTGCTTGTCTGGAGTGGCTCAGCAGGCACAGGGTCTGAGAGAGCTGCCCAATCGCTGCTGACCTCCTTTGTCTATTTACCACGTGTGATCCTTGGGACAGGGCTGGAGAAAACTCTGGGCTGGAGCAGATCACGTCTCTCTCGCATCCAAAATCTTTAAACCCCAGCAGAGCCTCCAGGCCCTGGAAGCAGTCACCCTCCCGCCCTGGGCAGAGTCTGTACCCTTCAGAAGAGCAGAGGGGCCTCCCCCTTTCCCCAGGTTCCCATCCTCCTCCTTAAATGCCTACTGATGAGAGACAGAAACCACCACAGGAAAGCAATGAGGCAGGTGAAACACCCCAACATCCCAGATGCTTTTGAGGACTTTGGAATTTACAGGGACCTAAGAGCAGCAGAGATGATTCTGTTAAGGACAGTGGAACAGATGTCTGTAAAAGTGTCAGAGGCAAAGCTCTGACGTGCACCCTCCATGCAAAGGACAGCAAAGGGCAGCAGGGACGGGTCTGGAGCTACAAGGACGGAGCTATTCCGGGGCAGGTGGCTGAGGGTCAGCAGAATTCCCAGCTCCTGAAGGAGCAGCCCCAATGGTCCAAGTACAGGAGGGCCCACGCAGCAGGGCAGACAGCTGCTCCTTGGAGGGCGACGTCTCCAGGCCCAGACAAAAGGCGCCCCTGGGCACCCCTGACGTGAAAGCTGAATCCCCGACTGTCTGATTCCTCTGGGTGCCTAGCACAGAGCCAGGCACATAGCAGGTGCTCGATAAATGCACTGAGTGAATGAATGAATGGAGATCCAGGAAACTAGACATAGGTAAATGTTGTCCTAATTTTCAAGAGGGGGGAAAATGAGAGTAAGAATTTCATAAATGAAGGCCCATCTCTAAATGGATGCTGCTTTCTGGCAAAATTTCAGAATGGATTATAAAGGAGGTGGGTGTGTATTGGGCGTCAATTTGAAGTTAACAAGTCATACATCAAAATAGCTTCTGATAGCTTACTTGTTTTTAATTGCACCGTCTCTCGCTCTGCCTTTGTGTGGGCTGGGGGTGGTCTAGTTCACTGGGCTGGAAGTCGACTCAACAACCAAGTTCAGCGGCTGCTGATGGGGACTGATGCCATCCTGGGAGAGGGCGTCTCATGGGGCTGTTCCTTGGCTAGATCTTGTCTAACCTGTTTCCATCATCCACATGAATGAGACACCTGAGGTAGCAAATCGAATTTATTGATGACACAACAGGGAACGTGCTGTGAGAAGCAGGAAGGCACTAGAGACCAACAGCGTGGGCTCATATCACATTATCTGTTCCCGAGTCCTAGTTTTCATCACTGACAAGCTATGTGTCTTTGGATAAGTTGCTTACCTTGCATGGGCCTCAGTTTCTCTACCTATCAAATGGGCATAAGCTGAGTATCTATTTTGTAGGAGGCTGGGCGCATTATTGAGAAGCCATGTAGAGGCTTTAGCCTAGCACATGAAGAAGTCCTATAAAAATGTTAGCTCTCAAGGTTCAGAAACATTTTCCCTGGTGGAACAGACACAAACTAACAAGAAACTAACAAGGTAACAGATACAAATTAACCTGAAGTTTTCCTTTTCAATTAACAACAAAACAAATCTGAACAGGTACCAGGTAAGAGAATCTCACCAAGAAAAAATGCAAATACTAGTGAAGTGACATAGAAGGGAGCCATCAGCATTCTCGAAGTCTGGTCTGGTCGGTCAGGTGGTACCCAGGGACCAGGGTCAGTTTGGGGCCCCACATTTAAAAAAAGATATTGACAGACTAGAGTATACCCAGGGGAAGGTGACTAAGGTGATGACATACACTTCCTTAACAGCAAAAATGCGTTCAACTAACAGTGGGGTGGTTCCTCAAAGAGCTAAACAAAGAGTGACCACGTGACCCAGCCAGCCATTCCACTGGCAGGGACACACCCAAAAGCACTGAAAGCAGAGACTCAAACATCTGTGTACACATGTTCATAGCAGCACTTTTCACAATCGCCAAAATGTGGGAACAATCCAAGGGCCCATCAAAGCACAAATGGATAAACAAAATGTGGACTATCCATACAGTAGAGTATTACCCATAAAGAGTAATGAAGGACTGAGACAGGCTATATATTTGGGTGAACCTCAAAAATATTATGCTCCGTGAAAGAAGCCAGATACAAAAGGTCACACAGTACATGATTCCTTTTACATGAGCTGTGCAGAATAAATCCATAGAGACAGAAAGCAGAATGGGGATTGCCAGGGGCCAGGGGAGTGACTGCTTAAAGAGTAAGGCGTGTCTTTTGGGGTGAATGAAATATTTTGGAACTAGAGTATTGTGAATGTACTAAGTGCCACTGAGTTGTTCCCGTACAATGGTGAGTTTTATGTTATGTGAATTCTACCTCAATTTTTAAAAAATCTTTCACCTGACAGTATCCCATTAGATTCGGCCGTCATGGCAGTCCTGTGAGAGGAGTAGGACTGGCAGTATTTTCCCTAGCTTTATGGTAAAGAAAAATGAGGCTGGCGTTGGATCAGGGGTTTACCCTGGTGGTAAGCTAAATGGTGGCAGACTGGGTCTTGGACAGTGAGTCTCCAGTTCCAGGCTTAGGGCAGACCCGTGTCCACCATCCGCCCTGCTTCCTGCCATGGGAGGGTGGGGGTGTGCTGGCCCCCCACCTGGCCCTGCTGGCTCAGCCCCTCCCTGGGGGTCCCAGAGCCCTGTGGTCCTTGTGGGCAGCCCTGCAAGAGGCTGAGGGGGCTTTGGGACTGTCTGTTAAGGTCCATGCCCCCTTGATTCTTGGGCTTGTGGACCTGGTCAACCCCAGAGGTGTGCAAGGCAGGCCCTTCCTTCCCAGTGGTGTGTGTGTGTGTGTGTGTGTGTGTGTGTGTCCTGCAGGGGACAGTCCCCTGATGCCGAGTTGCTTTTTTTTGAAGATTTTATTGGGGAATTGGGGGATGGGAACAGCATTGGGGAATCAGGGAACGGGAACACACAAGTTGCTGTCCTTTTGTTCTTCAGTCTAGTTGCGGAGGACGTTGCTTCACTGGCCCATGTTGGTATCATCATTGCGCTCTTCCCGGATGAGGCAGATGGGTCGCCGGCCTCTGGATGGTCGCTCACCGAGGCTGTTGGCAGCTCACGCTGGCTGCGGGCCACTCACTGTAGCCTATGGCAGCCCACTGCAGCAGGGGCTGCGGCCTACACCGTCGCCGGGGCTCGCACAGCCCAGCTCCAGGTGGAGCTGTTGTTAGCTGTGGAGGGCAGTGTCACTGGCCCTCATATGTGGGATCCAAACCGGAGTCGCTGGCTTCCCAGGCCAGCACTTAACCACCGAGCCACTCGGCCGGCCACCGAGTTGCTTCTTAATGTTATCTGAAGCAGACAATGGAATCAATGAATTTAGGGCACAGAGAAGGGAGTTTTCCCTGATTTTGTTATTAAAAATCCCCCCTAAAACACTCCCCAAGCGGTTTACGAGGTCAGGGTTTTCCTTTTTCTTCCCCCATCTATGTGCCCTCCCAGGCCAAGTGACATTCTCTCAATCTATTCTTCTCTCCCTTCAATGTTCACCTGTGCTGGGTCCCATTTTTGCCACAGCTGCCCCCCCACACACACACACAAACAATCTGACAAGATTATTTGTCCTGATATGCAGAACCAGGAGCCTGTTGTTACCACCACACACTTTCTGAGGTCCAGCTGGTTTCTTTCCCAAAGCCCCAAACCTGGGCATCCCTGGGGCTGGGCGGGGTGGCTGAGCGAGGCGCCTGGGGCACTGATGTGATGACTCATCACTGGGTCTCAAGGAACAGGGACAGATCCTCTTGTGTCTAAGATGCTCTCAGCCTCTCATGTCGCTGCCCTGGATCATGGGGAAATCAAACCAACCCAACACAAAACCCTGGGGAAGTGACACTTAAAACTGTATGAAGACTAAAAATTTGGGTGTAGCGGTTTTGGTAGGGACAGCAGGTTCAGGGGGGCGTGAACCCAGCTAGCCCCGTCTCCAGGAAATTGTTGCTGCTTCCAAGACCCAAATTAGCCTTGGGGTGACCAAAAGAAAGTGATAAAAAATGTGCTGTGGTAGGTCTCCGTGGGGTGTACTCCTGGGGGGTGGTCAGAGAAATAACAGGAAGGGTTTTGACAAGTCCTATCCCACTGGACACTGTATTAAGGGGACCCATGAAACGCAGCACCTGTGCCTGGTAAGGGGCCATTCCTGCGTTCAGATGTGGTTGAAGGATGATGGCCCACAATCCATCCAACCAATCAACCCGGCTCACGCCAAGTTTCAACGCCAGACTGAAATCTCCCGCTTCTCATGGGAACTCAACTTTTGAAAGGTACCTCCTCTTAATACTTTTTTTTTTTTGAGGGCCGTGTCACTGGCCCTCATATGTGGGACCCGAACCGGGGCTGCTGGCTTCCCAAGCCGGCGCTTAACCACTGCGCCAGTCGGCCGGCCCAAGGGAACTCAACTTTTAAGGCTTTGTTACACTCGGGGCATCCTCTGTGCTGGTTTGTTTCTTGTGATTATAACACAATTCGAAAACAAGTGAGTTTCACTGAGGTCTGCAGTTTCTAACCGGATCTGGGCCTCAGAGCCTCTTTTTTGGCCCACATAGTAGGTACAGCCATTTGAACTAGATCTGACATTTAAAAATTGGGGGTGTCACACAAAATTATCTGGCTTTTCTTGAAATATGAACAGCTGCAGCAGGGCCCGATTTCCATGGCAACGAGTCCCCCTCCAGGTGGGATGCAGACTTGCAAGTGTGCCCTGATGGCCCTGCCGCCAGCATCTGCCCCTGCGTGCACTGAACTTACCTGCCAGGCTCCTTGAACACTGGTTTTCAGCCGGACCCTGAAGGTCTCTGTCTCCAGCCCACCCCGGGTATCTAGTTCTGGGGATGCTTTTTAGCAGCCGGGAGAGGGTGGGTTCCACTCCCACACAGGCCACGGTTGGGACATCAGTTTTCAATCCTACCTGAGCTGAGCCCACTTTCTTTTTCTCTGTGAGAAAAGCCAGGAAGACGACGGAGGGGCTCTTTCCCCACGTGATTCTATCGCCAAGCCACAGCCACCGCTTTGTAAAAGGCCTCCTTTTCAGCCTACTAATAAGTGGTCCTTTGTCCTGTTCTCTGTGCCACAGAATCTCCACAATCGAAGGCGGGAGCCCGCTGGATCACAGAACTGCGCTCCTTGTTTGGGGCTGAGCGGAGCGAAGACTGCGGGTGGGCGAGCTGTGGTAGCGAAGGGGGTCTCGGCATCGGGGGGCCTCAAGCCAACGCCTGGCTCCCCACTGGTTCATCTGAGCGGAGTTCTGTTCCTGTGTTCCGCCCTGCCCTCCCCCCACACACCCCTGAACGCATCACTTGGCTTTCTCTTCCTGCCTCCACTTGGCACAGCCAACTGTCATGTGAGTAACACCACGGACTTCAACAAGAGGTGCTTTACCTCAGTACAGGTCCCAGAGAATGCGTTTAAATACCTCGGATTTGTTATAATAGGAATCAAGGAATTGCAGGACTCGTGCCCTCCCAGGTTGAATCCCTTCACCCCACCTGACAGGGTTTCCAAAGGATGCACTAAGGTGCACCTGAAACTTGTGCCTCTGTGATGGGCTCCTGGAGCACCTCCGGCCCCCCCACCCCACCCTAGGGCTGGCCAGTGCTGACAGGACAGACGGGGTTGGGGAAGGCACTGGAGCTTCCTCGGGGCCTGGGGCAGGAGCTAAGGGCAGATGTCTCATAGGATACACTGGAGCTACCAAGCCTTGGCCTTGGTGATAGTGGGGGGTTGGCAGGGTGGAGGCATCACCATGGAGCCCCGTGGACCTGTGTGATTCACAGTCAAAGAAGCCAGGTAAAGGCCCACCTTCTCCCAGCATGTCCCCAGCACGCTGATGCCTTACAGGCTCTGAGAGCTTCGTCAAAGAATCCCACGTAAGCATTTTTTTTTTTTTAGTTCAGTATTTCCCAAGCCAGATTATTAACAAAATGCGATTTTCATGGGGCAATTTATCAGCCCCCTTCAGACGTGTCCTGCCAACACATTTTGGGAAATGCTGGGGCTACGGGAAGAACACTGGTTCTGGGTTCTGGTTCTGCCTTCCTGATTGACTGGCCGTGTGGTTTTGGGCAAATCATGTAATCTGATTTCCACTGCCTTTATCACGTGATGGGGGTCATACCTGTCCTGCCTGCATCCCAGGGGTGCAGTGGGCTCATATTTGGGAGCTTCTGAAAGCACACTAGGCTCCAACTCTGCCAGCCCTGATTCAGTAGGCCAGAGCTGGGCCCAGAAGTGTGCATTTCCACACACAGACCCGCACTGCCATAGGGGGGCTGCCTCGTGTCTGCACAATGCAACCTCAGTGCCCCGACAGGACAGAGGGGCGGCCTCAAAGGGAGCATCTCAGGACTCGAGTCACGCTGGTGTCCGAGGATCTGTGGCCAATTTCCTTTCAGACACTGCGAGTCATATCATTAGCTCAGCAGACACGTGGTTAGAAGACAACCACTTAGCAGAGGGCTGTGCCTTCACCAGCCACACCTGGGACTCAGCTGCTCCCTGTGCGGCCTGGAGCAATACCACCCCTGCCCGTGATGGCCACGTGCCAGGAACAAAGCCCCGTGCGCACATCGAAGCCTTATGAAGACCCTGCACAGAGGGCTGTCTGTCTTACAGACGGGAAAACGGGCTCTGAGAGGAGGTAAGTAACGTGCTCAGTCACACAGCTAAACAGCAGGGCCAGCTTGGACCGAGGCTTTGATGAGTAAATGCCATGTCCCTGGTGCCCGGTAAGCACCCAGCCAACGGCGCCCATTACCATTCTTGTAAGATGTGGTACCGTTTTCTACGCTCACATCTCTCCAAGTTTCTATATACCTCCTAGATACACCAGGAGACAGCGACAAACGAACACATTCCTCAAGCTTGTACAAAACCTCACTCAACCACTCCAAGTGACCCCTTGTCATTGTTTCTGAAGTCAGGCAAAGTTGCGGGGACAGAAAACTCTACAACAAGACTTAGACAAAACCCAAAGAGTGGACACCGTTTGCTGATGATTCAAACAGACCAACTGTAAAAAGACCTTTTTGACAATCGGGGAAATCTGATTATAGACTGCGTACTAGGTAAATTATTGTTTATTTTGGTAGTTGTGATAAGGAACTATAGTTTTGTAGGAAAATAGTTTCTCAAGAATGTAGGGGTGACAAGTATCTTGGCTCCATCATTAAAAAGTGGGGGATGGAGGGCCAGCTGAGTGGCGCGGTTGTTAAGACCTGGCTTGGGAAGCCAGCGGCCCCGGTTCGGATCCCACATGAGGGCCAGACACTGCCCTCAAAAAAAAAGTAAAAAAAAAAAAGTGGGGGGATGCAGAAAAGGAGGAATGGACAGATAAAAAAAATGTAGCACATTTTTGATATTTTAGATGGGTGATGAGTTAAAGGGCGTTGGTTATACTGCTCTCTTCATTTTTGTGTATGGATGAGAAGTTTCATAAATAACAAAACCTCAGCTCAGAAACTCGGATGCCATGCCTGCCTTCTCTGGTGCACTCACCTACCCTCCACTTCCAGTCAGCCGGAGGCCAGGAGACTCCACTCCTTGCCCTGAGACTGGACTCAGTTTTCTACAAGGGAGATGCGATAGAGATTGAGGGGCCTGTGCACAAACCCCAGCTCTGCATTGGCAGACATGTGTCCTGGGGCTAGCAAACCCCACCCTGCTTTCTTCACATGTAAAATAAACACACTAGAACCCACCTCAAAGGTCACTTAAATGGGATAAGCCAGCGAACGGCTCATGCAGGGTCTGGCTTTTGGTAAGTGGCCCGTAAGTGTTAACTGTCAGTCTCATTAAAATCGCAATCTGATCAGGTCACTTCCACACTTAAAACCTTCAGTGGTTCCCCGCAAAGTCCTAGGCTGAGGCCCAGCTCCTGACTCGCTGCAAGAGGGCCCCCGCATGTGGCCCCACCTCCCATCCGCCAGGCACTGCTTCCCTTGATGTGCGGGTTTCCCTTTACCTTGCAGTTGGATGCCTGTCCCTTTGCACCTGCTGTGCCTCCTCCTGGCCCCCGGGTCGGCCTCCCTGAAGGGCTGCTCTAGGCTGAGGCTGGGACAGTTCCCCCTGGGCCCTGGGCCCCGCACACATCTTCACCACGGCACGGCACACTGGACTGCAATCCATTTACTTGCCGTCTCGTTTGCCAGCCCTCAGCCTCCCTAAACAGTCCGGTGGACTCGTTAACAGGAGGCCTGCCTCCTGCTTTAACACAGGGGCTGCTTATGTGGACACGCCCCTGGGCAACCTGGTTTCCAGACTGGACTTCAGAAGAGCCATTTTGACGCCTGCCTCAGGACCTTGGCCTGGTGTTTCTCAAACCACAACGTGCCCACGAATCTCCTGGGGTCCTGTTAAAATGCAGATTTGGATTCAGCAGGTCTGGGCCCCTGCCTGCAATTCTGCATCTCTGACAGGCACCGGAAGTGCCAGTGCCACGGAGGGGGCCACTCTGAGAGGCGAGCCTCACTCCTATCTTCTGCCAGGCTCACAGCAGCTCAATGTCACGCAGGACAGAAGGGCTGAGCCAACACTCAGCTGAATGAGGCCAACGCTGCGTCTGCCTCCTACAGCCCGTCTCTTCCTCATGGCCTCATGTACACGTGTGACGTGTCCCCAGCTAGGCTGGAAGCCCCAGGACAGGAGCCACTCGGTTCTCCGGGCAGTGCTGGCTGAGCATGCCTCTGGGCTGAAGACAGTGCCTTGGAGCCCCACAGCCAGATTTGCTCCTAGGAGCTTCTGGCATCAAGGCCCAGGGGGCAGGAGCTCCTTCTCCTGATGGAAGGGGACGTCAAGGCGAGTGGACGCCGCCGTCACACTGGCGAGTCTGGGGACCTACCGCACACCGACCATTCCCGGTCTGCCTCAGCCAGACTCAACTGTAAGCAGAGGGCCCAGAAAGGCCCACCAGGCCTGCTGGCTGCCCCCCACCCAACCTCTGCACCGCACACACCACTCGCCGCTGAACGCTGCCACGAGCTCCAGAAATGTCCACCTCACCACTGTTGTTTCAGTCAAAGTTAGGAACAGGTGACAGAGGAGACGGCACATCCTGGTGGATGAACTCCTAGAGTGGCGCTCACGTCACCCCCGCCCCCCAGAGCCTGAGGAAGGGCTGGCCCAGCCCCCCGCCCCGTTCGCCCCGTCCTCCCAGCCCGAGGGCTCGGGGCGGGCCCCTCCTGCCCCATCCTGATGGAACGTACCGCCACTCACCTCCACACAACCGAGAGCTGAGACCACCGAAGCCCCTCACCTGGGCTGCGATGAACCCCCTCTCCCCAGACGTTCAGGTGTCAGGTGAGGTGACTTGTCTCTACAGGAGGGAGAGCCCTCCCCACCCCGCCCAGGTTGGGCCTCTCCATCTTCAACTCAACCAAGGCTCCCACATGTTCTCGAATAGTTATGGCGGTTAATTCAATGTTTCTTTTATTCCATCAGGACAGCCTACCCTCTTTTCCTTTCCCCTCAAATATCCACCTGGGCCCCAGGTCGTCTCGCCCTCCAGCCGTGTGGATTGTGGAGGTGGGGCTGTCCCCACAGGTAGGCGGCCTCTCTCTCCGAGGCTGCACCCTGGAACCTGGCTCCAGGAAAGGCTCTAGGCCTCAGTCCTTGGTTTGAAAGGAGAAGGCACAGCGACGCCCGGTCCTGCAGAGATGCTGCTTCTCCCCGGACTGGGCAGCGGCTCAAGCATCGGCGGAAATGTCGTCCTGGCAGGGTGCTTGGCGACAGTTCTCACTGTGTGCCGCGACAGGAAGAAACAAAAACTAAAGCACGCCAACAGTCAAATCTTGAACCAGTAATTCCTCAGACGTGACAAAAGGTAAAAATCAACATGATCTGGCAAAGGCTTTTTAAAACTTTAAATTAAAAAAAGAAGAACATATTCACACAGAAGAGACTCAACGTATCTGCTTTGAAGAAATATATTAAAGAGAGTGGAAGGTTAAAAAAAAAAAAAGAATCAAACCCCAAATAATGATAAAAATAGATGTAACCTCTGTGTAAAACTCTGGACTAATCTGCCGAGTCATTCATATCTATTCAGTATTCAGAGCATGAGGTGAAATTCCAAAGTACAAAAATTAAAAAAAAACAAAAAAAACCCAAAACCAAAAACTCGAGATACTGCCCTCACGCTGACCCATGGGCCAGCGGATGGCAGGTAGTGTCTGGTCCCTCCTGCCCTCTGCAGACTTCAGTGCTTCAAAGGTCCTCCCTGGTTCTGCTCGGTTTTGTGGCATGTTCTTCTATGAACTTGCTCAAATGTTCCAGATCTCTGTTTCCATCCTCAAATTTAATTGGGTTCTTTTTGTCCCCACGGGGGGCGAAGTAGATGGTGGGGAACCCCTCGACCTTGTAGCGGTCGCTGGTGACGTCATTGGCTGTGGCGTCCATCTTGGCAATGACCAGGTCCGAGCGGCTCTTGTATTTCTTGCCCAGCGAGGTGTACACGGGTTCCAGCTGCTTGCAGTGCCCGCACCAGGGCGCGTAGAACTCGATGAGCACGTCCTTCTTGGGGTCCATCACGACCGAGTCGAAGGTCTTCCCCACCACGACCTTGACTGGCCCCTTGTTGTTCTTGGGCACCGGCTGGGATTTGATGACCGGCTTCAGTTTTCCTGCGGGGAAAGCAGGCAGGGAAGGGATGTGAGTGATGCAGGCCCTGGGCCCTGGCGGCTCTGCCTGGACCAGGCAGGATGGGGCGAGTCACACGCCACCACGGCCAGGCAGGGCCTTCTCTCCAAAAGCCCCCCACTTCGTCCCCTGGGTTCCTCAGTCCCTGCAAAGGCCAGAGACGGCGCAGGAGGTCCCACTCAGGCCGGTCAGGCCCCTGGGTCCTGCGCAGTAAGGCCTCATAAGAGAAACACTGCCTGGTGCAGAGGGGTTCCAGGGACGGCGGGTGCCCTGGGCTGCAAAGCTACATGGGGAGACACACCGGGCAGAGCAGCCGACGGGGCACAGAGTCTGCCACGTGCTCTGCCAGACTGATCAAGGCATGCCGTGCGATGCCTCAGCAAGTTTCCCACAGACACAACTCATTTCACATCCAAAAGCCTGTTTTAAATATTTTTAAAACAAGGCTTCATGGAATTTCTAAGACACAGCGGCTGTTCTTTTTTTCTATTAGGAAAAAAAAGAAAGCGAAAGAACGGGAACTCTGTCTCCATCCTCCTTGAGGTATTAGGAAAAAACCAGGCTCAGAACAAGGGACAGGAATGAAGAGGCACGGAGGGACACGGCCAGGGCGCCAGGTGACCCCACAGCCCACACGCAGCCCACCTTTGCTGAACGCTGTGACGAACTCGCGCAGCGTGTCCGAGTCGAACTCGTCCGGCTCCATGGCGAACTTGCGCCCGCTCTCGTCCAGGATGGCGGCGTTGATGTCCTCCCCGCTCTCGCTGAGGCCCAGGTCCTTCACCTCCGTGGCGAAGTCGTCCTCGTCGGCCACGGCAAAGGTGTACTCGGGGAAGTCCTTGGCCACCTCCAGCACTTTGCTCCGCCAAAACTGAGTGGCTGGAACGGGACGAAAGGCACTGAGCCGGGCCTCAGAGGAGACGTTTCAGATTCTGAGGCTCAGGTTCTCGGGCACGGCTCAGGCTTCAACTGGAGAGGGGAGCGTTTCTGAAAAGGCCACCTCTGTGGGGAGGGGACCTTGGTCAAAAGCTCAAGGAGCCCAGCAAGCCTGTGATGGCGACATGCGCCCCTGCCGGCCTGGCCCCGGGCTCTGGTCTAGTCCCGGCTCTATCCCCAACAGGGCGCTGGACTCGACTCTCAAGCGCCTTCCTGCTGAAAACGGAAGTGAAGTGTGGCTGCACAGCACAGCAGGAAAAGCCCCGAAAGCCGTAAGTAACACAGGCAGGCGGCCACCAGCCCGCAAGGCCGGGACAGGATTCCTGCGCCGCCACCTGCCCCCGGGCCCCTCACCTGCTCGGTAGTCAAAGCTGAAGTCCACGCTGTAGTACACCACCACCAGGGGCCGCCGCGCGTAGCGCTTGCCGTCGTTGGAGGGCTTGCGGTGACCCACCAGGGGCAAGGTGTGCTTCAGCACGTAGTCCTTGATGGCCGAGCCCTCCGTGGAGCCCTGCGGACAAACGGGGACAGGTAAGGAGCGGCCTGACAAAAACGGGGCTTCTCTAACCTCCCACCTTTCGCTGCCATGTCAATGAGTAAAGATGGGGCTTGGCATGGGGAGAGGAGCCATCTGAAGGTGAGACGCTCTGGGCTTGCCCTCAAGCACACCCCAGTAATCCCCAGTTGTCTCCGGGGACCCTTTCCCTTCAGTGAACCCCAAGTGAGCTTCTCAAGCCACTGCGGGTGCCCCGGGCCTTTCCTCTAGGCCTGAGCTCACTGTGCTGTCAGGAACTGCTAGAGGAAGGCCTGGCTGCCGGGAGACAGCTGTAAACGCGGGCGCACTGCGCGTAAGCGTCCATCGGCCCATCTGATCCTCACCACAGTCCTATCCGGACACCTCAGAGGCGACAGGAACAGCACGGAAAGGTGCAGAGGCGCAAGTGCACACAGCTGGCGAGTGGCCATGCTGGGCTTTGCGTTCCGCCGGGAGAAACCACACGTGACTACCTGCTACCCCAAAGCGCGATGTGGTCTCCAGCAACAGCATGGGGCCAGACAGAGCTGTGAGGCTGGGGTGGCAGCTCCACCAGGGACCATCCCCTCACCCCAGAGGGAGCAGAAAGGGGGCTTCGCTTGGTCTGGCACCCAGGTGGCTTCCATTTAAAATTTGAAAATGATCAGGCAAAAGGCAACAAAAAAAAGGATTAAAGTGGCAATGATGTGTACAATAATAGACTTGACCACGTGGATCTCAACCTTTTGGGGAACCCCCTTCTAGAATGTCCTGGGAACATGTAACCACACAGGACTGTGCCTGACTCCCTGAGATCCACTGCCCTGAGCTCATCTGGCCCCTCTTTGGACTCAAAAGGGTCTGAAAAGCAGAGAAGCTGGGGAAGGAGACGGGGCAGCCACCGCACGGCCAGGGAGAGGGCCCAGCCTGAGCAGCGGCAGATGAGCAGATCCCTGTGACGCCTTGGGAAGGAGCACTGGGACTAAAGATCCCGGGAGTCACAAGGTTGCAGGGCAGCCTCTCCAAGGCCACGCTGTGTTCCCAGTTCAAAAGGGACATGGCTGCTCCCTGCAGTGCACGTCCAGGGGACTCCATCGCATGCCACCTCCTCCAGGGCCTGTAAGCGCCCTCAGCCGAATTAGCGAGGGTTACGGCACCAAGGGAGCGGCGCTGGCCGGGAAAGGACAAGGGGCTTCTCCCCTCAGTGCCTTCCAAGTGGCTGTGGGACCCTGGGCGAGGCCTCTGGCCTCTGCATCCTAGTCTCTCCAGGAAAAAAAAGCTTTGGATTCAAGATCGAAGGTTTCTTTCAAACCTGAAGATCTGCTCACGGAAGTGCTGGGCCCATGAAGCACTTGGAACACTGAGCTGGAAGGCCCTCTGCCCATCTAGAGGTGAGTGGCACGCCCCCAGGAAGATGGGGGTGGGGCATGGTGGTGCGAAGGCCGATCCAGTGCCACGCTCCACGGCTTCCTCCAGGGACAGAGGCCTGCCCCTGCCCCATAGCCCTCAGTGCCTGACCCACCTGCCAGCACACTGAGCAGCACATGGCCAGGAGCGATGCAGACCCACAGTGGGCAGGCGCCTCAGGGAGCTGGTGCCACGAGGTATGAGGAATAGGGGCAACTCCTTCGGCAAAAGTAGTGGGAGCTCTGCCAGGGGCCAGGACCCCGTCACCTGACAGGTGTGTGTGGGCTCCCCAGTCCCTCCTCGAAGCTCCCTGCTGGCTGCGCCCCCATCCTGAGACTTCCAGAAACCTGCCTTTACCATGGGGCATGGGGAGGGCTGCGAGACATGCTCCAGGCTCTTCTGTGGAGTGAAACCTCCATGTTTCAAAGCGCCTGTGGTGGCGCCACCAGGACCCTCCTGTCAATCGGACACCAGGGGCCGTCAAGGCCCCGAGCAGCCTCACCCACCTGGATGTCCATCACGTTGCTCCTGGGCTCGTATTTGGACTGGAATTTCTCTGGCTGCATTATGACCAGCTTCCCTGGGGAGGCTTTCAAGAACTTGGCTATTTCAGCGCTGAAAGTGTGGTGGAATTTGTAATCTTCTCTCAGGTTATTAGCTGAAAAATTAACAAATACACAACTTATTAAGTGGCTTAAACAATCTGGGCTTTTAACTCATCACCCACATTGGCCAACACGAATGCACGGAAAACAGCGTGAGTTCTGTGTAGACAACTCCTCAAGCTCAAACACTGGAAAGCAGTTGGCATTTTAAAATTTGGTACAGGCGTAATACCTTAAAACCTGTGTCTTGGAATGTGTAAAAAAATTTAACAAACTGGGTGTTCACAGGAAAACTCTGAGCTAATTTGCCCAGTCAGCTGCTGTCTCTGCGGCTCAGAAGGACATTAGTCCCAGTCAGAGTCTGTCCTGAGGTGAGTGGGCACTGCACACTCCTGTATGCACACCCGTCCGGGGGTTAATCTCTCCTCCTCGAGTTGGTGGGAGGCCTGTTTGTGGGCTGGAGCCCTAAATGCGGATCTTTTGCTACACAGTAAAACCGTGGATTTCAAGTAACATAGTTTGCGAGTGTTCCGCAGGATGAGCAAACATTTCTAATACATTTTAACTTGGTAAATGAGCGATGTCTTGCAATACAAGTAGTTTGTTTCCGGAATGAATTATGCTTGCAAACCAAGTACATTTTAATGTGGTAAACTAGTGATGCCTTGCAATGAGTAGTTCGTTTCCGGAACGAGTTATGCTCGCAAACCAAGGTACTACTGTATACGCTTTATTTAAACCTTGCGAGACTCCCAAGATAAAAAGGCCACTGTCTGGGGATACTCAAGAACAAGGATTAGCCAACTTTTTCCAGAAAGGACCAGACAGTATAAACATCTTTGGATTTCCCGGCAACTCTGTGCTGAAGTGTGAAAACAGCTAGACAATGTGTAACCGAGTCGGTGTGGCTGCATTTCAATAAAATGCTCTAAACCAGGAGGGGCGGGATGGGACCTGTGGCCCAGGTTGCCAGCCCATCCTCAATCCTGGGGTGAGCACACTTCAGTCCCCCCACTCTGCCTTGGCTGAGGCACCCAGATGCATCCTGAGCTGTCTGTGATTCAAACCTGGAGGGCGGGCTCCTGACTAGCTTTCAGGAAACACACAGCCCAGATGGCACACCACACGATCTGGGCAGTGGGGGACGGGGTGCCAGCCTGGAGAAGTTGCGGTTTTTGGAATCAGACAGACTTAAGAGTCAAATCATAATTTTGCGACCTGCTGATTGTGTGACTTCAGGCCTGTTGTTAGTTACCTCCCTGAGCCTCAGGCCCTCCTCGGTAGAAACAGGACAGTCTACCTCACAGACCATCGTGAGGATTCCGTGAGGCAACCCAATAGACGGCGCTGGGAGGCTAGTCTCCCACCTTGTTCTAAGATTCTAGCGGCCCCAGTTGGCCGTGGATGAAGAGACAGACTTGCTTTAAGAACTTCGTTAGCCCCCCGCATGTTCACGGCCCCCTTGTCCAGTCTGCCCCTCTGTAGACCACCTGTGTCCCTGGGCGGTCTCTGGCTCCTACACAGTCTAGTGAACAGCCGGCACGGCAGGCCCAGGGCCTCTCATGCCTGCCTGCATGCATGGAAGTCACACGTGTCAGACTTGAAGTGTGGTGCCCACCCAGCCCTACAGCCCCAGGCCTGAATTTTAACAAGATCCCCAGGGATGTGCATGCACAGATGGGTGGGACTTGCTGCTAGACTCGGATCTGGGGACTCCACGGCTGCCCCGGGCCCTGGGTAGGCTGGGGTTCCCTCTGCAAGCTTCTTCCTGATTAGTTACGAGTGGATGGCAGGGTTACCTAATCAATACAGACCCAGGAAGCACACATGGAATTTGGTGCTACTGGGAGTTTTGCTATGCGAACCTGCATTTGAGAGGTGCAACTGCCCCACCCCCACAGAACACTACTACTTAATTGTTCATACTCCTTCCACTTCTCAGGTTAGCAAGACTAGCACTTAGGGTGCTTGGTGTTACCAGGCACTTTGCTGGGCATCTCATCTCTCTCAATGTAACAGCTTGAGAAGTAGAAAAGATCACCATGTTGGAAGTGAGAACACCGGGCTGATCAAGTGCAGCCTTGGTCACAGAGCTAATAACTGGCAGAACAAGGACTCGAACCCAGGTCTGAAGCAGAAACCCTCGCTTTCTGGCAAAGACCCTCCCCCTTGCAGAGGGGCTGGCTTAGGGAACGGGCTCCTGGAAGGCGGGGGAGAAAGACGATGAACTTGGATGAACTTGACTGTGCCACACCAACTCTCCAGGTGTAATTAAGGCAACAGGGAACCAACCTCCACCCGCTGGCCTATGGGAAAGGAAAGCCTGCTCCCACAGATGCTATGGCAATTCTCCCATCAGCCATCCCCTAAATAGATGCCCAGGAGTTTTATGTAAAAGCAGCAGACTCCCCAGGTGGGCATTCTGTCCATCCCACAGGGCGACTACTCACCAGCATTCTGGTACAGCTGGTAGGCCGGGTCACTCTCCGCCTTGAAGACCCCAATGATGACAACATCGTCTCCATCCTTCAGGAACTCCTGGACCTGCTTCAGGGCCAGAATCTCCTTGGAGGGCGGCCCGGACTGCTCGATCATGTAGTCCACAATCCCTGGGAGCAGAGCACATGTCTGAGGAGGGACTGGGGCCCCAGGGCACGCCCGCCGCCCATACCCGCCAGGGAGCTTCCCTGACCCGCCGAGGTAGAAGCGGCCATACCGTATTTCTCCCGAGGGCCGTTGTAATCAAAAGGCTTCCCCTTGCGGAAGATCTTCAGGGTGGGGTAGCCGGTGACATCAAACCTCTTGGCCAGGTCTGTTTCCGCGGTGGCGTCAACCTTTGCCAGTGGGATTGGGGGAGAGCGCTTGCTCAGTTCCTTGGCGGCCTTCTCGTACTCGGGGGCCAGTTTTTTGCAGTGTCCACACCTGCCAGAGGAAGCCAGTTCTGTCAGGGGCCTGTTCCAGCGTGGACACAGCGGCCCAGCTCAGTGAGGTGCAGAAACCCAACCTGCGTTCCCAGGCAACTCGGGCAGAGCCAGCCAACCCCGGAATTTTTCCAGGGGGAGGGTGTGAAGCCAGGTCCTTCAGAAGAGGCCAGGATGACATCGCTTCCTCCCTCGGCATTCACACTCCCGGGACACACAGACGTGCATGGACATGCACACACGCACACACACACACGACTGTATCTGTGACAGGAAATAAAATGTGGGAGAGGCCAAGACAGACAACATACTAAGAGGAGAGATTTTCTTGGAGAGTTGGGTCAGATAGGCACACAAGTCAGGGATGGCTTCTTTCAGGATGTGACAGTTGAGCTGGGACAAAAGGGACGGGTAGGAGGTGGACAAGAGCCTGGGGGGGGGGGGGGAGGAGACACCAGCCAGAAAGCTGTGGGAACCCTGGGACTCCGACATGAGTGTGAAACAAGGCTGAGGTCATCCTCCAAGATTCACTCTGGAACAAATAGCCACAGACAGAACAGAGATGGCAACAGGTAAAACCACGGTTCGAACACCTCAGGAGGGAGACTGGGAAAACGACAGCTGGGATGGGCGATGGGAGGCCACCAGCCGTCATCCCCATGCGCTGTTGGGGCAGCTCTGCTCTTTCCTCCTATCACAGGCTGGGTGAACTTCCCCAAAAAGCCTCTGACAGAGGAGGTAAAAGACGTCCCGCGTGTTGCCCAAAGAGCCACAGCGGTCAGAGTGCTTTACACGTGCTTTCTCAGGGACATTCCCTCGGTGTGTCCCGACTAACGCAGGCACAGTGGTCAGAGTGCTTTACACGTGCTTTCTCAGGGACATTCCCTCGGCGTGTCCCGACTAACGCAGGCACAGTGGTCAGAGTGCTTTACACGTGCTTTCTCAGGGACATTCCCTCGGTGTGTCCCGACTAACGCAGGCACAGCGGTCAGAGTGCTTTACACGTGCTTTCTCAGGGACACTTCCTCGGCGTGTCCCTGACTAACGCAGGCACAGCGGTCAGAGTGCTTTACACGTGCTTTCTCAGGGACATTCCCTCGGTGTGTCCCGACTAACGCAGGCACAGCGGTCAGAGTGCTTTACACGTGCTTTCTCAGGGACACTTCCTCGGCGTGTCCCTGACTAACGCAGGCACAGCGGTCAGAGTGCTTTACACGTGCTTTCTCAGGGACACTTCCTCGGCATGTCCCTGACTAACGCAGGCACAGCGGTCAGAGTGCTTTACACGTGCTTTCTCAGGGACATTCCCTCGGCGTGTCCCGACTAACGCAGGCACAGCGGTCAGAGTGCTTTACACGTGCTTTCTCAGGGACATTCCCTCGGCGTGTCCCGACTAACGCAGGCACAGCGGTCAGAGTGCTTTACACGTGCTTTCTCAGGGACACTTCCTCAGCGTGTCCCGACTAACGCAGGCACAGCGGTCAGAGTGCTTTACACGTGCTTTCTCAGGGACACTCCCTCGGCGTGTCCCTGACTAACGCAGGCACAGCGGTCAGAGTGCTTTACACGTGCTTTCTCAGGGACACTTCCTCGGCGTGTCCCTGACTAACGCAGGCACAGCGGTCAGAGTGCTTTACACGTGCTTTCTCAGGGACATTCCCTCGGCGTGTCCCTGACTAACGCAGGCACAGCGGTCAGAGTGCTTTACACGTGCTTTCTCAGGGACACTCCCTCGGCGTGTCCCTGACTAACACAGGCACAGCGGTCAGAGTGCTTTACACGTGCTTTCTCAGGGACACTTCCTCGGCGTGTCCCTGACTAACGCAGGACGCAGCAGGCACAGGTCCTCAGCAGCGTCCTCCAGCCTTGCGGTGCCTGGCTCACCCGGCAGCCCTCCTGGGTGGGCTTCCCTCCCCTCCACGCCCCCGGCCTACGCTCAGCCTCATCCTCCCCGCAGGAAAAGACTGTAAAAGACCCCCGCTCTCTGGAACACTGAGCAGTTCCACCTTGCCTGTTGCGCAAGGTGAGGACATGCACCCACACCCCTTGCTCTTTGGCTAGCACTGCCTCATGCTCAGGGGTCGGTCTCTGCCACCTCTGCCCAGTGCAGCAGGATGCCAAATCCATATCTGAACAAACACCGTCTTACCACGGGGCATAAAACTCCACCAGGATGATGTCCGCATCGTTCACCACTTCATCAAAGTTATCGTTAGTCAACACAAGCGTGACTTCTGGTGGAGGCGTCCAGTTGGGCTGGGAGATCTCTTTGACCTTGGCAATAATTTCTGAAAGAAACCAAACAAGACTGAGCACAGGCAGACCCGCGCGGCGGGTGCTTGTCCTCCCTGCAGGGCCAGGTGGGGAGAGGCGAACAGAGGAAGTGGTGGAGGCCACAGGAGAACAGGAAACGTTTGATTTCCTAAAATCCAATCACATCTCTAGCCAGCGCCGCTCTGCAATTTTGAAGCCACAGTTAAGAATCAGAAGGGCCACTGCTTGTGTACCACCTGCAGACGTCCTGAACAGCCCAAGAGCAGCCTGACGAACGAGACTCTGTTCTTACCAGACCGCCTTGAGAGCTCATCTCTGATGCTTTGACCACATATGCTAACAATAGTTTGGGGGACATGCTCTTAACATGTGCAAATATATATGTATTTAGTCATGTACATCTAGTGTATTATAGTGTCATAAAACATATGCAAAAATCAAGAAAAGTGCAGACAGTAATGGCAGCTCCCACGCTGCTTGGGCTGCTCCGGCTTCGAGTATTAGAAAAAGGCCTATTTGTGGGCTCGGTCCCCAGAGATGGATTCAGTGACGGGAGTGGGACACAGAATATATTCTCACAAAGCATTTTCCAAATGGTTCTCAGGAAGAGTGGTAGCACTTTTGATAATTCCTTTTCTTTTGGTTTGGCTATGGTAGAACCCTGCCAGAAGCCAGATCTGACAGCCACTGCTGATGGCATGAGCTGAACCATGCACAAGCAGCCCTCCAAGGCACCCGCGGCACAAACTGCCTGCCCCCGTCCACACCTGAAGCCTGGAGCGAGCTAACGTCAGGGAGTCCCAAGGAGCCCGCTCGGCAAACACTGCTCTCAAGGTCCCATGTTGGGCCACATCCCTAGCAGGAAAATGTTTTGAGTACAGACCTCCAAAGGACAAGCCTATTTACGTAATGCTAAAGTATGCTACCCTCAGCCCGTTTTTTATCTTAGATTAAGTTCTTTACCTACTGAGATGGCTAAGACAGATCTGTTAAGTAAAAACATAAAGGTGCAGATGGTGTTTAAGATATGCTAACAACTGTGTAAAAATTACACACACACAGTCACATTTGCTTTGATGTGTACCAAGTATCTCTGAAGGACAGGGTTAGAAATTTGCGACAGCCACCTTCCTGGAGAGAACTGGAGGGCCAGGCCAGGTGCAAAGGCTATTCATTTTCTATCTGTTTGAATTCCAAACCACACAAACAGGTAAGTCAACAGACAGACAAATGCAATGCGAAACCAGTATTACTGGGCACGATCACGTTCCTTCTTGCTCCCCACAACGGCCTCCAGTGCTTAGAGGGTCCTGGGATAGACTCGCCCACTTGAAGGAAACTGAGATCAGTCCCAGTGACCTCACATCTATGACAGGGATCCAGGCCCAGGACGGGGAAGGTACTTGTCCAGGACACAGGGCTAAAGCCCAAACCCCACCCAGTGCTACTGCCCCTCTGCCACACAAGTATGGAAAACGGGGCATGATCTTTTTTCAAAGTGATTAAAAGACATACGCTCTTCTTAAAGGATACCACAATTTTATTTGTTCATTCGTGTCATAAAACGTCTTTAGTGCCTAATGTGGGCAGGCAGAAATCCATAGGCCTGATTTAGGGGAACCACCTGGCTCCCCAACGCCACGGCTTTCAATGTCGGGCTCTCGGCCCCACAGCCTCGGCAAGTCTGGGGCGCTTGTTAGAAATGCAAGTTATTGAGTCTGACGTGAAACTTCCCAAATCGGAGCTCTGGGGATCCGTCTCAACGAGTCCCCCCACCCCCGGGATGACTCTGATGCAAGGGGAACCCTAAGAATCACCAAGAACCCCGACTTCTTATGTCATTTCTCAACCTATCTGCTCCAGACCTTGTGTCATGATCTGAAATGGGAAGATACCTCTTCCGCTCAAGGACAAGTTTATTTTGGTCTCAGTCACTTCGAACATTCCAGCAAGGAGCACATCCAGAAGCTGGCTTTCCCAGGGGTCATTCCCGTGTCTTCTTTTCTATTATCCAAATTCCACCTTCCCGGGGGAGAGTCCTGGCCCTGCTCCCCGCAACAGCTCAGGTACCGCTCACCTTCCTGGGTCCGGGAGCCCTCGTAGTCGACAGCCTGTCCCTTCTTAAGGATCTTGATGGTGGGGTAGCCGCTCACACCAAACCTGCTGGCCAGCGCCGACTCCGAGGTCGCGTCGATCTTAGCGACAGCAATGGGAGGGTCATGCTCCTTCAAGGTACTGGCAATCTTTTCATATTCTGGAGCAAACTGCTTGCAATGTCCACACCTAAGAATTCAAATTTAGGGCAAGAGAAGTAGGCAAACTATACCCGTGGAGGCTTAAATCTAGCCGTGCACACAAAAATGGGGGCCTCAGGACTGGAAACGTCTACAGTTAAGACGAGAGACACAACGTAACACAACGGGGAGGCCAAGGTGGCCGGAAGTCCAACAGATCTATGCTCGAATTCCAGCTCTGCCTGGGGACATCCTTTCAACATCTCTGAACCCTATCGTTTCATCTGCACGTTTTTCAAAGTTTGGTCCAGGGACTCTTTCAAGGAGTTTTGAGGTGAAACTCTTTACAAAGACATTTTTGTCTTTCTCGTTCTCTCAGGAGTATAGAATGGAGTTTTCTAGAGGCTACACTGACTGACAATGACGTCAGCATCTGATGTTAACATGTACTGGGCTATTGTTTAAAAATGAATACTTTAAAAATTTCTCCAGGATGGCTCAGCTAAAAAACAAACAAACAAAAAAATTCTCTATTTTAATTTCTAATCTGGTAAATACTGATAAACATGACCCATATAAAGGCTATTTGGAGTCCTCAAATTTTAGGTGTTAAGGGTTTGAGAACTGCTGATCTATAAAATCAAAATAGAACCTCACAGACCTGTTCAAAGGAGTATTTAAGTATTTTACATAAAACCCCTCATACTATGCCAAGCATCAGGCACTCGACACCTGAGTATATCCTGGCTATTCCGTCTCCAAAGTGAACCAGGGAGGGCGGGTGAAAGAGGCTAGGAAGGATGAGATAAAACAGAAGGGAGCTGGGGTAGGGGAGCACCCGAGTTGTACTGCACGGTGAGGCGGAGAAGCACAGGCAGTGGGCCCTGGCTCTGCTTTCCCCAGGGGCTGTGTGTGAGCCAAGCCCCCACTCAGGGCGGCTGGCCTGACTACTGGCAGGAGGAGGGACGTGGGTGGCCTGGAGACGGGTCCTGTCTGTCACCAAAGCAGGTTTCTGTATCATCACAGCTTGCTAGGGGCCACCCCCTTCCACAGCTATCAGAGGGTATTTCACACTTTAAACCACCGGGGACCCTGTTCTGTTTGGGCCGGAAGCTCAGTGGCCCAGCTACTCCCACCCTGCCGGCTCTGGACGGCTCTGTGAGAGGTCAGCAGGAAGCTCTCGTCCGTTCTGGGGAACTTGAATGGGGCTCCTTACCATGGAGCGTAAAACTCCAGCAGCACCGTGTCCTTGTCGGCCACGAAGTTATCAAAGTTTGCGTCATTCAGGACTAGCACACCATTGTCTTCCTTAACTTCCAAGTCATCCTCCTCCTCCTCATCTTCTTCCTCCTCGTCTTCATCCTCAATGGCATCTTCTTTACTAGGATCTGAGCAGGAAATACCCAGACTGGTCAAGAAACCAGTGACTCTCCTCCTTAAACATTTTCCTAGAACCCCAAACCTTCAAAATGTGTCATAAGTCCTGATAGTCCCCTGGGGGCCACCACCAGAAGGGGTAGTGACAGCAGGCTTCCCTCACCCCAGAAATTCTGCTCTGAGTTTGCATATTGGGTGGCCACTTAAGATTTCATTTAAAGGGAGATTTCATTTAAAAGATGTCCGAAAACCACAGATCTACAATTCAAGTCCAAATGCCCCAGGAGGACGCCCCCTCTCCAGAGGTAGCCCACCCTAAACCCCGCTCTGCATGCCTCCTGCCTGAGCAGAAAACCCCAACTCGAGCCCCTCTTCTTGCTCTACACTGAGATCTGACCCACTCTGCCTGAGCACCCCTCCCCTGCAGCCTTTCCAGGCCTCACCCCTGCAGTAAGGCTCCTTTCCGTACATCCCACGCTTTGCATTTTAGGAACACCTCATTTTAAGGTCCCCATGCATCTGTGCTCAAGGGCAAAGTTAACTTACATGGACATGCTTCCGGCCTGGAAGCAAATTTCTCTTCCCAGAATGCAGAATCTGAGTACATCTTATCATCAAGGTCCAGCTGAATTTTTTACCGAAATACAAAGACTAGGCATCCTGGGGCAGCCGTTCTTATTAATCAGGCTCTCTAGTTAGGGTCACATCGGCAGGTGTACTTGAAGCAAATGCAGCAAGCACGAGAATTTCATTAACTCTGACAATTTCATTAACTCTGACACCAGAACGTTCCAAGGGGCCAATATTCCAAGGGGCCAATTATCCCTGTTTGGAGATGCTTATCAGGAGATAAGCCAAGGCAGACAGTTACAGCAGTTTAGGACTGAGGGTGTGGTCAGGGCATGAAAACCTGCCCTTGGGATCCTGAAAACCCTGGGGACTCAGCCCCGCCCTTAACTGATCCCCACCAACTACTCTGGGGCTGGCTCTGCAGCTGCTCAGAAAAACTGGGAACTGGTCTAGGTGGGGCGGGCGGCTTTGTTCATTATCCTTAATATCCAACCAATCCACAAACTAATTACAAAAAGCAAACCAAAAACCCCACCCAGCCACACTTTCCTCAACCATGTCCCTTTGTTTAAAGCAATCTCCCCACTTCTTTTTCCTGACTTTCACGGTCCTCTCTCCAACTTAGGGTGTCAGTTCCTCCTTTGTCTAGGGGAGAAACAGCTCTAAAACCCCACCTCCAAACCCTCACCAATTTGAGAAATACAAACGAAGCAAACTCCAGTGTTTCCTGGGACAAGTTCCCTCCCCTGCCCTGGTTCCGTCCCTGTCCCCCAACCCCCACGCCACACTCTGGGCCTCAGCTCTCCAGCATCCCCACTCCCCCTTCACCTCACCACCTCCCTCCTCCACAGAAAGAACTCTGGGGGTGTGGACAAGCCTGTAGAGGCCCCAGGCGCGGAGCACTGTCTTCAGGCAGCACCGAGAAGAAGGCTTCCTGGATGTGAAGGGGGCCAGGCTCAGGGGGAGACAACCTCACTTGCAAGTCCGATCCAGAATGATTTGTACGAGGCCTGCAAACCTGGGGGCTTGATGCAGGGTTCTCTGCTCCCCTGGAAGGACTAGGAGGCACCACACACCCTGCCCAGACCTGAGCTCAGTCGGGCAGCCTGCTGTGGGCAGTTGGGCAGGCCTCGCGGGCCCAGCATATGCACTCTTACTGCCTGGCTGCCCTGTCCAGTCAAATTTACTTGCAATGGAAAGACTGGAGGAAGGCTCAAAGAAAGCACTGTGGAGCCTAATCTGCTCTTCAAGATAGGGAACAGCTAGGGGGTTAGAGGGACTCGGCAATCTACTCAGTGCACAGGGACAAGGTGACATTTGACAGAAAGGAGAAGCAAAGATGCTTCCTTTCCTACAGTCTTAAGTGGTCTGTGAACACGATTAGTGATGGGGCTCTCATGATTAAATGGGGTCCATGAGTTCCTAAGAGCAAACTCATTTCTCTCTCTCTCTCTCCCCACCTCCCTCTCCATATATACGGAGGGTCCCAAGAAAATGTATACACATTTTAAGAAAGGAAAAAAAAACTTATTAAAATTACGCTGATAGTAATCACTTTGAGCACCTCTTGTAATTGCAGAAGTCAAACGTATCTTGTATTCATCTTTTGTTATTGGTATATATTGAGAATTACCATTTTATTTATTTTTTTTATTTTTTGAGGGCAGTGTCACTGGCCCTCACATGTGGGACCCGAACCGGGGCCGTTGGTTTCCCAAGCCAGCACCCAACGACCGCACCACTCAGCCGGCCCGAGAATTACAATTTTAATACAGTTTTTTTCCTTTCTTAAAATGTATATACATTTTTTTAGAAAGTATATAAAATATACTTTACATTCCTCTCCAACTCACAGACAACCAAAGGACTGATTCCTCTGCAATTTAAGTACTACCTACCTACTAAAAACCACACTTCCTGCAAAGAAAACACCCCACCTTTTAGTGGGGAGACCACGTTTCACTGGACTTCACTTCTAAAGCTGGATGTTTTAGGAGAGAAATACATCCAGAGCCTTCCAGCACCTCTTGGAAGGGTGCCACCTCCTCAGCGCGAGGCCCGTGCAGCCTCTCACATCACCCCCACATTGAGGAGCCCACAATAAGGCCACTCCTGAAAGGGGAGGCCCCTCCTCTAGCCAGGTCACTGCTGTCCCCGTGCACTCCCACCAGTACATCTGATGACGGCACTGGACCCCTGCCCAGCCTGGACGCTGGCAGCTCCTGGCAGGATGTCCACGTCTACTTCCTCAGCTGGTCAGGGTTCCTGTCCCCAGTAGAGAAGTACCTATAACAGTTGGATAAACTCTGCCATGTGGTCACTACTGAACAGTTTCTATTAAACACGGGAAAAGAGAAATTTGTTATCAGTACATCATTATAGCTGATATTTACTACATACCAGGCACCATGCTGAGTTCTTCAACACATTCTCTCTCCCCTTGAGAGAGACACATTAATAGATGAAGAAACTGAGGCACAGGGGGCCTTAGTCACCTGCCCAAGGATCACAAAGCTACTTGTGATGGGTCTTGACCCCTCAACTGCTCTACTGTATCGCCGCATCAGTTTCTTCTCAATATGCCCAAGTTTTACATGGATCTGTTTGACAATTACTGCTCAGGAATGAAAAGGGAAGCGCAGCTGAACAGTTCCTTAGCACTACACCCAAGTGTTTTTCCACTTACTTTAAAATCTAAGCCAATCCAATAAAAACAGGCAACAACCAGCATCCAAATCTTTTCCTTCACTACCTTAGCAGGAAAGATATGAAGAGCACAAGCGACCTCTAATCTGAGGCACAGAAAACCCTGCAACCTGAGGCTCAAGCTCTATTTATTGGGTTGTCGGAAAAGTCATGACGTATTTTTTTCTATGCTTTTGTTGCAAAAATGTGTCATGACTTTTCCGACAACCCAAGAGTAACCACATTCTTAGGGGGCTCAGATACCACTGTCTGAATTTAAAATGTAAGGGAGGCAAACAAAACAAAAAAAACCTGCAGACTTGGAACATCTGGGGTGGAGGGAAGTGAGGCCCCCAAATAAATCCACAGAACAAGTTATCTGTGACAGGCATTGAAAGTGAAGGGCCATGGATGGCCACACAGATGGGAAAGAGTCAAGATGAGGGCTAGAAGCCACACTCCACCCCAGAGGATGCCTGGGAGACCGGCCTTGGCCACGACAGCTCCGGAGGTTCCCCAGCTCACCCCAGAGGAAACTGCTCCCCGGGGCCTCCAGTGCATTAATTAGTGACCTGTGACCCAAATGATTAAATGCCCTCGGTGTCCAAGAGATTCTGTGTTTCAGTAGTGTTCCAAAAAGGACCCTCCATTCCCACTGGTCCTCAAGCTTTATCCTGTCTTCAAACGTTTATTCTAAGAACCAATGAAGAACTTGTTGAAAATGGAGATCCGGGGCCGGCCGAGTGGCGTGGTGGTTAAGTGCTGGCTTGGGAAGCCAGCGACCTCGGTTCGGGTCCCACATATGAGGGCCAGTGACACTGCCTTAAAACAACAACAACAACAAAACATTGTTCCCCAATAAAGTTAAAAAATAAAAGAACTGTTTTAAAAAAATAAATGAATAAAAATAAAATGGAGATCTGGGGCCCACCGCTACATCCGCTTCAGTATATTTTTGGGACTCTCTATTCAAATAAGCACCAGGTGATTTGGATAAAGGTCCCTGGACGCACTTGTATGACCATGCTTCTACCTATAATAGTTCCTTTTGGCAGGTGTTTTTTTCACTAGGTGCTGGCTTTATACTTCCTTTTCTATTTGGGTAACAATTATTGAATCAGTGGCCCCAGAGCCGTTACTCAATCTGTTTGAAAGAGTATAAAGTTCACACTTCCCCTACACACTAATATTAGAAAAGGGGGGTTATTTATATTGGAAAAAGTCACTAGGAACCAAAAAAAAACACAAACTGGTGGTGGGGTGAAAGGCCAGCGAGGCAGAAGGCTGAGGTCAGTAACGGGTGCTTTCTCCTTTTCGAAGCTCTCTTATGCCATTAGTCCTCAACTAAGCTGATTGCATAGCAAATTGCAGGAACGGACACCAGGATCCGTCTGAGGTCCCTATAGAGCGAGCGCTTTCCGGGCAGCGGCCACACTTCTCCACCTTTCCTCCAAGAAGCCAGCACAGTGGCTGGTGCATAGTAGGTGTTGAATAAACGCTCACGGGGGGCATAGTGTCCGGATTCCAAAAGAGGCACCCCAGGCCATGCTTTTTCTCCCTCGTGCCAGAACGCTTGAGTGATTTCTTTCCAGGTCTACAGGCCACATCTGCAAAAGGGCGAACGCTTGCTGCCCGCCGCCGCCTCCCCCAAATCCTGTGTTGGGAACAGCGGTCCCCTTTCCTTCCACGCTTCGGGGAGAGCTCGCCTGTCAATTTTAGCCCGTTCTCCAGCTCCCTTTCCCGGGAGCCTGGGCTGAAGGCTGCAGGGGGGCGACGGCGGGCGCCGGCTGCAAAGGCGGCACTTCGCACCCTGCGTGCAGCCAAGCCCGGCGGCAGGGCCCGGCGAGGAGGCCGCGCACCCCGGCCCCGCACTGGCCACCCGCTCTCGCCCCGCGGGCCGGTCCCGGCCGCTCACCTGGGTCCCGGCCCTCGGCAGTCAGCACGGCCAGCAGCTGCGCCAGCGCCAGGAGCAGGACGAGCAGCCAGGCTTTCCGGGGCCTCATCGCGGCGGGGAGCGCGCAGCGTGCGGGCGCCGGCGGCCACTGGCAGGCACGCGGAAGGCGAGGGCCGGCCGGAAACCCCCGACGCAGTGCTCGCCGACGTCGGGTTGGCTGGCGCGGGCCGAGGGCGCCTACCTGCGCGTCCCAGCCCGGCGGCCCCGCCCTCCTCCCAGGCCCGCCCCGCGCGCGCCGCGGCTGACGCGTTTAAAGCTCCGAGCCCTAACGTGAGGTGCCCCCTTCTGATTGGCTGCGCCGCGGGCACCAATCAGCAGCTGCCACTCGGTTCGCCCCGGGCGCACAGGCTGAGAGACGGAGAGAACAAAGGGTGCTGGCCGGGGCGGGGGGCGGGGCCGTGCTACGCCTCGAGGCGCAATTGGCCCGCGACAAAGGGAGGCGGGGCCTGGGGAATACCCGGCGCCAGAAAGCTCCGGGTCGGCGGCGGAGCTTGGCAGGAGCAATGCGTGTCCTTAGCGGAGCCACCCGCTGGGGTCCCTGAAGGCTGGGGACCAGAGCGACGAACGGTCCCGAGTCAGTCTGTGGATGGGAAGAAGAGACGACGGGACTCCCGAGTCGGCCTCCTGTTCATGGGCTTCTTAAGGGTTTTTTTTCTCCCTGAGAAATACAAGTTTGCATTTCTTTCCCGGGTGAAAACACAGATTGGTCTTGGAGAGGGGATGAGCCTGCAGGAAAGAGAGTCCAGAACTGGGATTTAGGGAAGCTTCTCCCCGCGGTTTCACCTATGAATAGGCCATCCGATGCCTGTCTAAACTTTGACTCAGGCCATTATTTCTCTCCTGATTTTCTGCAAAAGTAAAAATACCAGATAGGCAATCTAGTGGTTTACATAAGTCTGAGTATAACCCTGAGGTGTTCCCTCTTGACAGAAGGAAACTAGGTTAAGAGAATGATTTTTGTATGTCGAGCCTGTGGTGTGTTAAGGCTTGTGATTTCTTTATGCTTGGGGATTAGTAGGCCTATAGTTATGAGATAGGGAAATTATCGGTAGTCAGGGAAATGGCCACGGTAGAGGGAATCAGGTTGGAAACCATTACAGAGCCAGGAGAGCTAATCTTAATAGCTGACTGACAGGTTTAAGTCACCGGACCCCATCAGAAGGACAAACTTGGGACGGGGAGGAGGAAATGAGTTTTCAAAGCTTGTAACAAAGAAGTCAGAAGTTTCACCTCCAGAGTAGGAGATTAAGACAGGCTAGTTAATATGACAGTCACGAACTCCCTAATAGAATGAACAAGGCAGTATCTTCAAAGCCCCAGCCTTGAGATAGCATAATCCTATCAAAACAGACAGCAATTCTGAGGCAAGGAGACAGTTTCAAGAAAACGCATCCTCCGGGCTAGGCAACAATGTAAATCTGATAATAGTGCCAAGAGGCCCTCCTCCCCAGACATACAAAAGGTATAAAAACCAAGGCTTTTGACCTAACTAGGGGGCAACCCAGTCGAGAACCCCTCTTGTTTTGAGAGTTATTTTCTACTCTAATAAACTGTCCTCTGCTGTAAACTTTACCTCTCTGGTCCGCGTCTCTATTCCTCGGCTTCACGAGACTACGATCCCGGCACAAGAGAAATAGGGCGTAAAAATACAAAATAAAACTCAAGAGTACAGTGTGTATACAGAGTATTAAGTGAGGAAGAAGGAAAGCCAGCCACTCACAGGCTTTCGCAATTAGAAAACTTTATTTTTATTGAGCTTCTTCTGTGAATCTGATGGTTTCCCCTTCATTTTTGTAAGGCAGAAAGGCATTAAGCAACTAACTTAACATCAGAGTATACACTAAGCGATTAATTAAAATGCTATGAGTATTGAACATTAAACTGTTTGATTTCATTTTAAAGAACTCTTCAAAAAGATAAGAGTCCAGTCAAAATTTTCTTTTTGGTAGCTTCCTATGAATCCTTGCAAAACTGAGAGGAATGGGAGTGCCATTTGCCCAGATGTGGGACAAATACAACCAAATTCACTAAGACCTTTTGTTAATACAAGGTATGGGAGGAAACCTCTCTCTCTCCATGTGTGTGTGTGTGTGTGTGTGTGTGTGTGTGTGTAAAATCTGTTCTGTGTTACTTCTGAAATTAAAGTAATATGCTCTTTTTAAAGCACTTAGGGTATAGCAATAGAAGTCACTCAACAGCAAAACGCTGGAAAGCAACTTGTTCCTTCTTTATCCCTAAATCTCACCTGGGAGACCACTGTTTTGAGGATCAGGTGGACAGAGATAATATTTTCATGACAATGTCCAAGATCATCACAATAGGTTGTGAGTATAGAGAGACTGACGGTTAAGTCATAGAACTGGCCCCTAGGCTTGTCCCCAGGGCTGTCATTTAACATGGTTAGGTTACATTTGTAGATCAATTTGACCATGTGTTTCTCTCTTCTGCCACACAGCACTATCTAGAGATGTGACCCATAAGGAAATAATCCTCCCCATCTGAATAATCTTCAGGTGGATCTGTGACAATATGCCAGTCCTGGCACTCATGTCAGCCATCAATCCAAGAACTGAAAACTAAACAGACCAGGCAGCTGCACATATAGTGCCTGATGCTTATGAACCGTCTTATCTGGAATGCATGTGGGATGAACCATTTCTTATATGTGCTCGAGAACACAGCGAGCGGCCTACCATTCTATAGTTCTGATAGAGTTCCCATTCAGTAGAAAGGGGGGAAATCTGAAGCTTTCAGAAATAAATGGATTTTCAGAAATCTCTGCCTCTTCAGGCAAACACTACTGTGGCCAGAGATACAATCTACATATCATTTTCTATTCTATATTTTAAATTTAATATCACATCATAATCATTTTGCCCTACGATTACACTGTCTTCTGAGGGAATTTAGCTCTCCCTCCAAGGGTCCGCCTTCACTCATGAAGATTAGAGGCTGAAATTAGGTCCCAGGCCCCCCACTCGACTGCTTTAGCTGCTCAGGCAGCTGCTGAGAATGCCAACCATATTCCTTAACTCCATTCTATACATAGATAAGACATCAGATTCTATCGTCACAGTTTAGAACGTAATGATATTTCAGCTGCTGCAACTCTTATTGCATGGCCCAACAACTTGAAGTACTGACTGCCTTTGATGGGCTTCAAAACAGGGAAATGTTCACACATATAGATGTGGCCAAGCTGACATTTCTGCAGGAGTTTCCTGTGACGAGACATTCTTTCCAAACATCATTCTCATCTTCTAAAGAATTCCTGTGAAAGTGACGGTCCCTATCATTGCAATTTGGTATTGTACTATCACATGTCCCCCTCTGGGACTCCTTTCCTTTTCTCAGCCATAACTGCCTCTGTTCTTCTTTATTTCTGTAACTCACCAACAGTATTCCCAAGATACAAGCTGAGTTTCAAGGGAACAGAACGCTCAGAAAGCTCTGGGCTGGCTACAATCTGTGGCTATGTGTGGGATCTTTTCATTAACCCATTGATTCAACAGGTGTTCTTACAGCGCCCTCGGGGGGCCATACACTGGGCGGATAACAAAGATCAGAAAGTTTCTGCTTCCTGGAAGTCAGTCCGAGCGGACCACCCGCTCTGCCCAGCCTCGATGTCACTCCTCCCACCTGGCGTCATCTGTACAGTCGGCCCAGCGCTGTGCCCGAGTCAAGCTCGGACGCTCCCGACGGGCGCTCCGGGGGTTGGGCCTTCGCCCGTCAGCCCCGCCCAGCGGGGACCGTTGCCCTGGGAACACCCGGGGCATCCTGGAAACGGCGGCCTTTCGCGGGCGTCCTCGGCTTCTACAGCGCCCTCTGCCGGCGGGAGGAGCCAGCAGCCTCCTCGTCGCCCCGAGAGCACGTGCATCCTTCACCGGCGTCCGACTCTCCCTGGCTCTCTGCACTGGGAAAACGGGAATTACTCATCTCCCTACAGCTCTGACTCCTTCCTCCTTTTGCAGTTACTCAAGGTTGGATCTAAAATCGATCAGCATTTAAGTCAGGGGATTGGATCACGTATAATGTTGCCTTTTTCTGCCTCAAATTTTGCTACCACAAACTGCATTTCTTCAAAATGAAATTATGAGTGTACACTGCATAGCCGTTCAGGGCTCCAAGCACCTCTCCACAACTCACTGACCCATGATGGTGGTTTTCACTGTTTCCGGAAAGACTTGGGCTACCTGGGGCTCTTCTATGAGGAACTTGGGAGGGGTCGGAGGGGGGAGATAAGGGAGGCAAACTAGAAAGTCACCTACTGGTGGGTAAAGGCTAGTTAGTCAAATTTGTCATGTAGATTTCTCTGGTGATGTCTCTAGGCTGATGGCGTCTATAAAGTTGACTCTGGTGATTAACTTTGTCCTTCCTGGTAGACAGGCATTGGTAGAAACCTATGCCTGGTTTTAGAGGCACACCTTTGAAATTTATGTACTGATTTTAGACAAATAAGGGGAATGTAGGGAGCTTTTGTTGTATCTGCTTCCCCTCAGCGGCCTCCCACTCAAAATAATCCTTATGCCAAAGTGACATATTTTGGGGTGACATATTCTGCTATCCTTCAACAGTCACCATCCCACTTCCACAGATCACTCTGTGAGCACATGCTAACAGGAGTGTTTATAAGTTAAACATGTAGTGTGGAAACTATTACTTTAATAGAAAATTGAAATATATTAGCTCTCCGTGCTCTTAACATGTCTTCCCAGAGCCCATATTGGTTACAGAGCCAATACGAATTTTGTGATAAAGGTGGGAAGTGTGTGGGGGTGGGGGAGACAGAGACTTAAAGCATATACTATCCGTCTTATTTTATAGAAAACTTATGTCCAACCGAAAAATTCAAGTTTTCTGAGAAATGCTAAGGAAACATGAAGCAAAGGGAAAGATTCAAGGAATATCTTACATGACTTGTCACTAACTTTGTAATTCAGGCATATCCTAGTTTCCCTTAGAAGTCTACTGACATTCATAACTTCATCCAAATAAATTTCCCTGTGTGTATATGTATGGCTTATTACCTCTAAGGTAATGAGTAATAAAAAGAGTTCTGTAAAGAGCACTTCCTTTTGTCCTTCATGCTAGTTTTAAACCAACCCCCTTCTGTCATCATAAATTCTGGACATTCACTGTGCAAACTTCTGTTCAAGTTTTTCATCCAGTCATAGATTTCTGGATTTCCTTGAGACACCAGGAAGACTTACTGAGCTTGCTCTGTGCAAGACATCGTAGTAGATGCTACTGGGGATAATTTACTCTGGAGATAAATTCTGCAAGGATTCGGGTGACTCATGTTTTCACTTTTCTCTCCAAACATCCCCTCTGTATCTTTACTAGTCACCTTGCCTCATAAGTCATCAAGAAAACAGAAGCCAACAGATGTGAACTCCCCATTCTCCTACACCCAAACCAATAATTGTAGTGGTGGCCCTCTCATCCTCTTCCGTCCTCCGGTTACAATGGGAAAGTGTCCCTTCCCCATCAAAGGTCATTCCTCCACTTGTTCTACATCTTTCCTCTCTACTACACCATCAATTTCCCCCTTTTTTGGAATGCTCTCCCATTAGCATGCAAACAGGCTATAGCATCAATAACGACAACTTTTCCAGCTACTGCCAATTTCCTGCTCCCCTTTAAAAAGAATCCCTTTCATGAATCTTTTGGAATCTTCCAATGCTAATAATCTCTCTAGTCTTGTGTGATTTTTAAACTAAACCTTTTGTGGTTTTCTGTTCTTTCGCTTGCAATTTTTCTTCTTTCTTCTTCTTTCCTTCTGTAACTAGCTAGCTTAGTTAATGGCTGGTTTTGTTTAAGCACTTGGTATTTCTTATCCACAAAATACGCATTCCCTGGATTTCCAATTAAGTGCAGCAGAAGGATCCCTGCCCTGGAGTCAGGAGACGCAGAGTCCCAGACGGGCCACTAACCAGGGTGAGGGTGAGACCTTTATTGTGGCTTTGGTTTCTGCCTCTGTAACATTAGAGACTGGAAAAAAATCTTTCTGCACCTTGATTCTCAATCTCGAAAGAAATTTTTTGGTGTACTTGCCCCCCTTCATTTGCTTGACTTCTTTCTCCTACTCTTCCCCCTACATTTACATCATATATGCATAAGATATAGATGCGCTTTTACAAACTGAAGGGAATAAAAGGACCAAAAATTCTATAGAAAAGTGGGCAAAAGGGTAGTAGTTGCACAATTAATTTTCTTCCATTTACTTTATTTTCTACCTGTTGGATCCTTTGTTCTATTTCCTAGATTTCTTTAATCCTACTGTTTTTATTTTAACAATCACTTTTTTAACTTCCTAGAACTTGTTCCAGATGCCTTTTTCATGACATTATGTTCTTGTTCTATAGTGTCTTCTCCAATTTTCCTGAATATTCTTATTAGTTTTTAAAATTTAGCTTTATTTCCTGAATTCTCTGATTTGTCTGGAATACTATTTTTGTTTGTCTTGATCTTTGTCTTTCATCCCAAATGTTTGCTAATCCTTGCCTGTCCGCATTTAAGAATGCAGTAGTAGTCAAGTTAATCAAAATCTTTGTGTGTAAGGGTGGGTGGGTCTTATGCGAGTTTACTTTAAGGTGATTGGTTGTTTAGGATTCTTCTAAATGTTAGAATGAGGAGGGCTTTTATCTCAGACAGCACCCACAACTCTGTTAAACAATGGCCCAGCATTTGTCTTCTTGACTTTAATGGGATTTTTTTCCCCTTTAATGTGATCTTCATTGTTTGACCAGATTTATTATTCTTTTGTAGGTGATTGGATTCTTTTGGGGGTGGGAGGTGAGGGGGATGCTTGTAGGCATCCTTCATTTTTAAAAATTTTTTATTAAATTTATTGGAGTGACATTGGTTAGTAAAATTATATAAGTTTCAAGTGTACAACTCTATAATACATCATCTATATATTGCATTGTGTTCGCCACCCACAGTTCTTCTCCTTCCATCGCCATAGATTTGACCCCCTTTACCTTCTTCTACCACCCTTCCTCCCCACTTACCCTCTAGTAACCACTGAATTGTTGTCTGGGCTTCAGTTTTTGTCTGTCTTGTTAGTTCCTTTCAGTTTTATATGCCACGAGTGAAAACCCTTCCTTATTATCCTTGAACATCAGGGATATCTCAGCATTGATCTTTTTTAGGAATTGGGACAGTATAGCAAGGGAAGTTTTTCTTCAATCTTCATTGTGGAGGAAGCCAGTCGCAAGGGAAGTTTTACGAACCCATGCTCATGACACCTTCTTTCCCAGAAGTCCCTCTATTCTTTAAACAGCGCCCTAGTGTTTTGTTTTGTTTTTTCATTTTTAGTGTGAGCAGCCTGGAGTGCCTGTGGTTTAATTGGATCTTACCCTTTTTCTCAACTTCCTCCAAGACATGTCTAGTTTCTAACCAAACTCCCAACACTCTGGATCTTCCAATGTCTCAGGTCCTTTCATTGTGACAATGTGTGTGGATGCTACACTAGAGGTCCTGGCTTTCAGTCTCCCCCAAAACCTCTACCTGATTGGCAGTCACATCCTCCTCCTCTGGGTCTCCACACCACGGCGCTCATCTGAGCAGGGCCACCGTCCCGTCTTTGCTTACGTTGAGTCTATCTCCATGTTTTGTGAGGTTGGCTACCCTGTGAACACAGCAGACATTCACCATATTTCTGAGTGATTATAAACCTATGTGATATAATCTCTTAATATTATCAGTCACCTCTGTTAGTGCCCGATCACTGGAGGAAAGAGGGTGCTCTAAACACAAACCCTCTGAAAGTTGGAAATCCTTAGTATGAAATACAGCTCTGTCCCTGAAGCACAAACATTCTGTGCTCTCAGAAGCCTCACCTAATGAACCAAACGTTCATTATTTGTGCTGGCCTTCCTCTTGTATTATGTTTGCTTTTACCATTTGTTTGAAAACCCTCCACATTAAGCTGCTGATGCCTGTAATGCTCTCTGATAAAGCTGTTTAGCTTTGTTATTTTGTCTTAACTTAGTCATCTGCTTCGACAGCCACTGTCTGTGAATGGAAATCGCATTCACTCCCTCAGCTTCAAACAGCATCTCTTTTCTGGAATTCCCAAATTGATATTTCCTTTCACAATCGCTTATCTAAAGTCTAGTCCCATATGTGTTAGCACGTTCAGGTGCATGTTTCTTCACCTCAGATTAGCCCACTTTTGCTGACATGACCAGCTTTTCCTTAGAGTGAACTATGCATGATCACATGGAACCACCTACATCAACAAATTATGATGCAGAGAACTCATTTTATTACTATTGGTTAAAAAAAAAAAAAACGGCTCAAAACCAAATCTAATGTCATTATCAGGCCTGCAACAAAATCTAGCGTATTTAAACCCACAGTTTAGGATCACGCTATGAAAAAAAAGAGGGGAGTTGACATTTCACAGTCACCCCGTTCTTTTCTTGAGAACAGAACTGGAGGGTTTTCCTGTCTAAATTCAAGCTGGGATTTCAAAACTAGCTTAGCACTTGGGAGAAAATTACCCCTTACAGTGGTAGGAACAACAAATGCCTCTTGTTAGCAATGAATAGGAAATATAACTGGTGACGTTTTAAGAAGACAATCCTTTGTGGTTTCTCATATTCCTAACTGGTATTACATTCTTGCTCAAAAACAGGACCTGTTCCTAAAATGTGTACCAGTGGGTTTGGCTAAGGTTGCCGGGCCTTCCTGGCAATGTCAGCCCTGCTGAAGGCTCCCGGCGGCCCGCTCAGTCTCAGCTCCAATCGGCCTCGATCATAGCAAACAGCTGTCTGAGCCTTTTCTTAATGTCGGGCTTGTGGGGCGCACTACAGGACTTCGTGTGCACTCTGACATGCTCAGCGAGCTTCGACTTATAAATGAAGCCCTTGCCACAGTCGCTACAGGCAAACGGCCTCTCTGGCCTATGTATGCGCTGGTGCCTCAGCATGTGTCCCTTTTCCCGGAAGTTTTTGTCACACTCAGGACAGCGGAAAGGTCTCTCGCCTGTGTGCAGGCCTTGGTGGCTGAGCAGCTGTGCCTTTAGGCGGAAGCTCTTGTCACATTTGGGACACTGAAAAGGCTTCTCCCCCGTGTGCGTCCTGATGTGTTCGACCAGTTTCGACTGCTTGGCAAAACCTTTGCCGCACTCACAAGAGAACGGCATCGCCCCGCTGTGCAGCAGCTGGTGGGCCTTCATGTCGGCCTTCACGCGGTAGCTCTTGCTGCACTGCGGGCACTGGAAGGGCCTCTCGCCTGTGTGTAGGCGCCGGTGACTCAACAGCTGCCCCTTGAGGCGGAAACTCCTGTCACAGTCGGAGCACTGGAAGGGCCTCTCCCCGCTGTGCACGCGCAGGTGCTCAGTGAGCTTGGACTGCCTGGTGAAGCCCTTGCCACACTCCCCGCACGAGAACGGCCTCTCCTTGCTGTGGGTGCGCTGGTGGGCCTTCAGGATGCCCTTCAAGCGGAAGCTCTTGTCACACTCGGGGCACTGGAAAGGCCGCTCGCCACTGTGCACCCGCAGGTGCTCCCGGAGCTTGCACTGGTGGGTGAAGGCTCGGCCGCAGTCGCTGCAGGAGAAGGGCCTGTCCCCACCGTGCCGGAGCTGGTGGGCTCGCAGCATGCTCTTCAGACGGAAGCTCAGCGCACACTCGGGGCACTGGAAGGGCTTCTCGTCTGTGTGCAGGCGCTGGTGCCGCAGCAGCTGTCCCCTCTGGCGGAAGGTCCTGCCACACTCAGCACACCAGAAAGGTTTCTCCCCGCTGTGGACGCGGCTGTGCTCGGTAAGCCTGCACTGCTTGGTGAAGCCTCGGCCACACTTCCGGCAGGAGAAGGGTCTCTCCCCACTGTGCACACGCTGGTGAGCCTGCAGCAAGCCGTTCAGCCGGAAGCTCTTGTCACACTCTAGGCACGGGAAGGGCTTTGTTCCCGTGTGCACCCGGATGTGGCTGGTCAGCTGGGCCCTGGTTGAGAAGCACTTGTTGCACTCGGTGCAAGAGAACAGCCTCCCCGTGGTGGGGCCGTGCTGGAGAGCGTCCATGTGCCCCTTCCGGCGGCAGTGCTCCTCACGAGCCGGGCACAGGCCTGGCTTCTCCCCCGAGTGCACACTGCTAAGCGTGGCCTCCTCCCAGAAGGCCCCGTTGCCTTCCCCACAGAAGACTGGCCTCTCCTCGATGGGCTGGCCCTGGTGAGCCTGCACGCTGTTCTCCAGGACAAAGCTCTGGTCACACAGGGGACACTGGGGAGGGCTCTCCCCCTTGTGCAGGAGGTGGTGGCTGAGAAGGGTCCGCTTGTGATGGAAGCACACATCACATTCAGGGCATTGTACCGGACTTTTCCCAGCATAGGTGGCCACATGTCTAAGCAAATACTGCTTTGGGCGGAAGCTGCTCACACTCTCATGACACCAGAAGTGTCTCTGTCCCCGAGGGATGCTCCATTGAGGCTGTGGATCAGCCTGTTTGCTGAATTTCTTCCCGGCCCCACGCGACTGGTCCTTCAAGTGGCTCCTGTGGTTCTTCTCTAAGTGGTTCCAAAAGCTTTCCCCGCAGACGGGGCAAGGGTGTGGGGTGCCCTCCCTGGAGGGCATTTCCTGGACGCCTGGGACCCCCAGCTTTCTGGGACTCGGGACTCTTTCTCTTTGGGTAGGTTCCCTGGAGTGGTGGTCTGCTGGGATGAGAGCCCGGGGGTCGTGTCTGTGTGGTTTCATGAGGGTGACGCCTTGGTCAAGCCCGAAGGAAACATCTTCACTTTTTCCTGATAAGGGTTCAGAGGAACACTGGCTCCGAAGAGGATCTATTTGAAAATGGCATTCAGGCTCTCCTGAATTCACAGCTTGCTGAGTTCCTGAAACTGAAAACAAAAATTCCGTCAGAATTCCTGTCTACAGCCTGACTACAGGCTGATGCCGCCAGCACAGTCATCTGTAACAGTGCCATGTGGTGGCCTGGAACCAAGCTTTCACTGAGCTATACGACGGGTTACATTTCAGCATGGTTCTATTTCATGACCGAGAGTTTGGTAAGAGTCTGTGGAAGCTAAACTGAACAGACATTCTTAGAATAATATTGAAAAGAGCAAAAAAATACAGGTCACAAATGTAAGGCCTAAGCTCTGGAACCAGACTGTCTGGGTTCAAGTCCCACAAGTCCACTGTGCAACTTCTGTCGAGCTAATCTCTCCTGACTTCAGTCCCTTCTCCTGGAGAAACAGGGGAACAACAGTACATAAGATCAGCTTGAGGATTAAACACGTTATTGTGTGCAAAGTGCTTAGGATGGGCCTGGCGTACTGCATTATGGCTTCAGGCCCATCAGACTCGTTCCTGTTTTTTGAGGGCAGTGTCACTGGCCGTCACATGTGGGACCTGAACCGGGGCCGCTGGCGTCCCAAGCCAGCGCTTAACCACCGTGCCCCTCGGCCGGCCCAGACTCGTTCCATTTTGACGTGCAGACATTTCTGGAGTCAAGGAGGGGCGACGGCAGTGTTACTGACAGAACCCCGATGGGCTTCCCAAGACCAGGCAGCAAGGCCTGGGCTCTGGCCCTCCCTCTTCACCTTCTTCCTGCCAACCTTTTAAAAAAGGTTCCTTGGAAGAATTAACAACAGATGGCAAAAGGTGAAATAATTTGTGGAGAAAAACTCTTACTCTCCAGAAAGAAGAAACTAAAAACTAAAGCCATTGACAAGATTTCTTAGAATGGCGCTCCCATCTGACTTTCTCATTCGCTACCGTAATGCCGACTTTTAGGACTCCAAAAATCTCAGACTGCCCGTCATGACAAGAAACGCAAGAGGAGAGCTGAGTTTTAGGCATTCAAATAGAGACAACAGTCTCCAGAGCGAAAGGAAGCAATCTCCCCACCACCTACTACTAAGAATAGCTCCCATTTACTGAGCACTTGCTGTGTGCCAGTTATCATTTTAACACTTTACATAAGTTAAGCCATTTAATCCTACAATGTAGGTACTTTTATTATCTTCATTTCATAGGTCAGGAAATTGAAATACTGAGGGGTGGAATAATTTGCCCAAGGTCACCTAGAAAAGGCAAGATCCAGACTCAAGACCCAGAACCCACACTCCTAACCACTATGTTTAACTGACTTTCTCTAGAATATACCAGATGTCGAGCCTCAGCCCAGCTAAATAAAAAGACAAGATCAGAGAACTATGGGGTTATTGGAAAAGTCATGACGCATTTTTGCAACAAAATACATAGAAAAATATGTCATGACTTCTCCGACAACACAACAGAACTAAGAAACCTGAATGTGATGTCTTAAGGGACAGGGGCCCTGATTTCTTAATACTCACCCCAAAACTGCTCTCTCTCCATAACTGGATCGAAATGCAAATCAGCAGAGGAGCAAATTATGTTTCCCGATTTCTGTGGTTCTCCCAAATTCCTGAAGAGCTCTCTCCCCTGTTCAATTTGGGATATTAGTTCTGGTTTGGGAAATCCATCATCTGTACAGAGAAGTCAAACAGAGGAGTTTGGTTTTCTTGAGCACTAACTTTAAAGCACACTGAGTTGTTTTTAAATTTCTCAAAATTTACTCCTGGAACAATGTATGAGAAGAGATGTCAAAAAATAGATTACAGATTTACACAAAGAAGAGTAAAACTGCCCACATGTCGTAACAGTTCTTCCTAATCTGGACCTTTCAGATGAGTTGTATTGTTTTAATTTTGCCTTTGTCCCCATATATCTAGCAATGCTGTATTTTGTCATGGATTTCATAAAACTCACTAGTAGTGTGCTTTGAGAATGGTGGGACAACCCCTGAGACACCTGGAGGTACCATGGGAAGAAGAGGTATACAGGCTGTCCTAGGAAATCTCAAAAGTAGGTGGCTTCAGCTAAAATATTCTCAGAAGCACTTTTAGGGACAATGCTAACCACAACCTAAAACACAGTTGAGTTCTGTTAGAAGAGAAGGGATTACAATGCATGAGTGACTGAAAACAGTTACAAGATTCTCCAATATATGATCCCGTTCCCCTGTAAGAAATGTTTACTCTGTATTTTCAAGTAAAACTTTCTTTCAATAATACATATATTTAATAGAGCCAAAAGTGTGCTTCACCGATTGCTAAAGGAGATTACTGGGTGGTCCAGATCAGAGAAAGAGGATAAGCTGGGCAATGCCTCAGGGAGAAAACGTCACAGTGGCATAGCACATGTGGGACCGATCACACACTGTTCCAGATTCTTCCTCAGCCCCCTGAAATTTGACTTCAACCCCCAAAGAAAGATTCTAAGGCTGCTTTCATGAAAAAAGAGATCACCATATTTTATTTAAATCCATACACTATTTTCAATCTTTATCTGGGTTGAACTCCCAGCGACTTTTAACATACAAGGATTTTTCCAAAAATAAAATTAAGAAAATAATTCTATTTGTATAACAAATAATTCTATTTGTATATTTATTCCTTTGGGGAATTAATGGAGTGAGGGAGTGAGAACAAAGCAAGAGGCTTTTATCATTCGATACTTCTCTGAAAAGACTGATTTTTTAAAAAACAAAAAGAAATATAAAGACCCAGTAAACAAAAAGACTAAAAAGAATATCCATTACCATAACTAGGCAGAGACAACTGCTGTTAAACACCCTAGGAAACAGCTTTCCCAAATCTCATTGCACGGGACAGTAACATTAGCTTTTCTGAGGCATATGGATACCATTGTAAAAGTTGACAGGTAGGGGCATCCTAGGTGAAAATATACGGGGTACTTTATGGATATGAGGTAGGCGTGTGCCTAGGTGGAAAATCCTGGTACCTGAGAGTATATAGTGACTAAATGCCCTGACGTATATTTAGTCACCTCTAACCACTTTCTGTTACATGCCATTTCAAATAATCTCATGTAACAATGTCTACCCTTGAGTAAGGGTTAGCAATGTTTCCAGAAGTATTTTAAAAAGAATATGGGGTAAAAAATGCCTTTCTGAATCAATTTCTGAGAAACCTGGCTACTTGACAAACAGGAACATTAAGAGCTGAGCCCTCTTTCAGGACCCAGTTCCGTGACTTACCCACGGAGACTTACCTAGAGAAGCCAGAATCTCATAATTGGTTCTCATCACGCGCTTGTAAAGCTCCTTCTGCCAGGCCTCTAGAGTCCGCCATTCTTGCTCAGAGAAGTAAATGGCAATATCCTCAAAAGTCAGAGGCAACTGAAATTATAGACAGAATATAGATACGGCCCCGAGGGCTTCAAAATGACTTCCGCTCCTTCTCATCAATTTAAAAGATTTTTGTAGTGGACACTGTTTGTCTGTTCCCGTCTGCTTGGGAACAGCCTCTTATCCTACACCAATTGTGTGGTTTTGTGGTTCTGTTGTTAACCACCACAGCCCTTCCATGTATTTCCTTACACGTGCTCAAACTAACTATATTTGCATATGTACAGTACAGAACTTCTCCTTTCTTTCTTGCTTTATTTTTTTTTAACAAGATGGGAACAAGCCACTGTAACTTCACTCACTTAATATATCACAGACATCTTTCCAAGTCAATATATATAGGCTAAATCGGTTTTTTGAAGTATATTCCGCGGGCATATATATCCCACTGATGGAACATATGTTATTTCTATTTCCTTTATAAATTACCAACAATGCTTTTAAAATATATATTTTTTTAATTACAAACTCTGCTGATATGCTTCCTTATCAGTTAGTGGTTTTACTTCTGTATGATGTCTAAAAAAAGAGAGCTACTAAATCAAAGACTACAAATATCTTCAGTTTAACAGGTACACTAGATTCCTCCCAAAACGAATCCAGCACTTCCACCTTTGCTAATAAGATGAGACTTATTTCTTTACACTGTTGCCAGCACAGGATGTTTTTAAATTTTACTATTATTTTTTGCTAATGTGATGGGTAAAAAGTTGTATTTCATTGTTTTAATTTGCATTAGTGAGGCTTAGCATCCTTTTCATATTTTTCGGGGGGGGTCCCACATATCTTTGTGCATGCCTGTTTACGTCCTTTGTTCAATGTTCTTGTGGGTTCTTCTAATTTGAATGAACTTTCTTATATTAGGGTTAATAATCCTTTGACTGACTAGCAGAAGTTTTCTCCCAGTTTATCATCTGTATTTTGACTTTATCTTCTGCCAAAAAGAACATTTTGACCCTTTCATTTAGTTAAAATCTGAGTCTTTTCCATATGGTTTGCAGCTTTTTTTTTTTTTCATTTTAAGTGTTCCTCACATCAAGAAGTTACAAATATTCTAATTTTTTTTTTTACATTTAGATTTGCAGTTTAATTCTACAGATGAGATTAGCATCTTTATTTATATACATATGGATAGTCAATCACACACCACTATTCTTTCTCCTTAGATTGAAATGTCAACCCTCAGCTTTTGCATATACAGTTGACCCCTAAACACACAGGGTTTAGGGGCTCTGACACACACACACACACCTGCAGTGGAAGATCTGCATATCACTTTTGACTCCCCCAAAATGTCAGTCATCCCTCAGTATCCACGGGGCCTTGGTTCCAGGACCCCCCTCAAGTCTTTATATAAAATGGCACAGAACAATGCATAAGTCAGGCTCCTTCCCATCTGCAGATTCTCCCACCATTCCAAGAAGCAAATAGTATAAATGTAGTAACTTTCAGCTGTTTTTAATTTAATATACATACTATCTATAAATATACAGTACTTTGTCTTTTATACACAAATATTTTATTCTATTGCAACTTGCATTTTTCATTCAACATTTTGAGATGTCCATATTGATAGAGAACTGATTTATTTCAATTTTGTACAGTGTTCCATTGTCTGAATGTCACAATTTTTTTTTTTTTTTTTGAGGGCTGTGTCACTGGCCCTCACATGTGGGATCTGAACCAGGGCCGCTGGCTTCCCAAGCCAGCGCTTAACCACTGCGCCACTCGGCCGGTCCTAAATGTCACAATTTTTAATCACTGTTTGACCACTCACTGTTTTCATTTCTGTGAATTGCCTGTATTTTCACTGGGTCACCTGTCCTTTCATTTTTTTCTAGGATTTCTTTATATAATTTGTAGATTGTTGACTACATTAGGTTACATATGTCTTCTCCAAGTGTGTGTCTTATCTTTTAATTTTATTTATGCTGTCTTACTGTACATAAGTTTTTGGTTTTGGTGTAAATATATCAATCTTTTCTTAGGTAAATTTTCCTTTTGTGTTTTAAGAAAAATTTTTTTCCATACTGAGGTTACAAAGATATTCTACATTTTCTTCCAAAATGCTGAAGTTAACACTTTTTATGTTTAGATTTTTAAATTCATTTGGAATATAATTTTTTATGGTATACAATAGTGATCTAATTTTTTTTCCCCAAATGAAAGTCTACTGTCCCAAACACTGCTTTTGAAGGTCTCCGTATCAAGTTTCCTGGGCCTGCTTTAACAAAGTACCACAAACTGAGTGGTTTAAAACAATAAAAATGTATTGTCTTGTAGTCCTGTTGGCTAGAAGCCTGAAATCAGGGTGTGAGCAGGGCCGTATGCTCGCTGAAGACAAGGGGAGAATCTGTTCCATGCCTTTCCCTGAGCTTCCGGTGGTGGCATTGCTTCACTTGAAGCTGCGTAACTCCAACCTCCCCCTCTGCTGTCCTGGCATTCTCCCTGTGTGTGTGTGTGTGCATCTCTGCATCTCTTCTTATAAAGATACCAGTCATACTGATTAAGAATCTGGGGCCGGCTGAGTGGCGCGGTGGTTAAGCGCTGGCTTGGGAGGCCAGCGGCCCCAGTTTGGTCCCACATATGAGGGCCAGTGACACTGCCCTCAAAAAAAAAAAAAAAAAAAATCTACCCTACTCCAGAATGATCTCATCTTAACCTATTATATCTGTAATAACCTTACTTCTAAATAAGATCACAATCTGAGGTGCCAGGAAGGGCCTGAATTTTGGGGAGACAGTATTCCACCCAGAACTGTGCTTCTGGCTTCTCTTTACATCTCCACTGCTCTATGTGTCTATCCCCACACAAAACAGCACTGTATGAAATCTACAAATTTATAGTACGTCTTATCTTCTAGGGTGAGTCCCCCCTCTTTGCTCTCTTTTCAGAATAACATTTCTGACTTTTATTTTTTCCAAATGAAATTTGGAATCTGTTCATCTAAATTCACCAAAATCTGCCATTTTGATGAAACTGCAGTTAAATGTATCCATTCCCTGGAAGAAAAGGGTCATCTTTACTCTATTTAGTCTTCCCATCCATAGGAATGGTATATCTCTCGTTTATTTATCATTTCCTCTATAAAGGTACCGCCTATCTTTTGCATACAGTATTTAATCCTAAAAAGTATGTCTTTTGTTAAGCTTGTTCACGGTATTTTTGTCTCACGAAGTCGCTCAGCAAAGAGCAAAAATGCACAACAGGGACGTTTACATAAACATAATAAAAATAATGACCACTCCCTCTAAACCTCGATTTCAACAAAACACTAATCAACTAACATGCACTCTTGGTGTTCAGTATCCTCTTCTACCCCTTGCAGTGTCATCACCAGCCTTCCTTCTTCCACTCAGTACAACCTGTGACACGTTCGCGGCCGGGTTCTGACATTGAAGCCCCTGCCCAACATCGGTGCGACCATCCGGCCCCTTAAGCTTCCGAATTCGGTAACTGCCGTGAAGCTGGCTGAGCTCCAGCACCCGGCCCCTTTCCGTGCCCGCCCCCGCCACGCGGGCGCCCAGGTAAGGCCCGCCCCACGCCCGGCTTTGTGCAGGTGCGTGGCGCCGACAGGCCCCCGGAGCGGGGTCCCCCGCTCCGTGCAGGGCGGGGCCCCATCCTCGGCGGCTCCGCCCGCCCTGTCCATCGCCGCCCCGCAAGGACCCCAGAACGCCTGCCCGCCACCCCCGAACCCGAAGACCCGTCCCAAACCTGGGGCCCCATTCAGAAGACGCATCTTACCAGAGCCGGCAGGGCCATGATGCTGCGTGGCTCCGCCCGGCCCCGGCGGCTGCCCCGAGGCACCGCCCCCGCCCCGCCCCGCCGGCCACGCCCCGGCGCGGTGCACGCTGGGAGTCCCGGCTAGCCGGCCCGAGGCCCCGCCCCCGCCGCGAGCAGCCTGGCTTGCCCCGCCCCGCAGGCCACACACCCGGCGCGGTGCATGCTGGGAGTCGCGGCTAGCCGGCCCGAGGCCCCTCCGCTCACAGCGCCCCCTGCGGCCGAGAGGGGCGAGCGCGGCCCCCCCGGGGCGGCGTGCGAGGCGGGTGCCCACGGATCCCTCGGAGCCTCGCACTCTTTTGCGGGTTCCAAGGAGACCGAGGCGAATTGGAAGGGCTGCCAGACGTGAAAATGCAGAGTCAGTGGCGGATGGATAGAGAGGATACAGGGACCGGGGCACTGCAGAGACAGAGGCAGCGGGAGTGCGGGGCTTTGGTGCCCCTCGAAAGCCTACGCCAGGTATCAATTCTGTTCACGGGCTTATCTGCGAGGTGACCTCAGGAATCAGACTGCCAGGGAGGTGAGACAACCAAGGGGCGTTAAAGAGCAGTGAGCAATTGGGGGGGTCCAAACTCCTGGAGCCTCTCACGTGTGAAAACCATCCCTCGGAACTGCCCCAGCGATGCGAGCGGGCTGGGTGTTGGTTCATCCTCAGGAAGTGGACTTAAATTAGGAAAGTGAGTCAGTCTCTAACATCCAAGAAATGGTCTTATAACCTAAGCATGAAATGGGTCTCCACTGTCTTTCCCTCCCATCAGCCAGTGTAGTTGAACAGCTTGTTATTTCTACCTTAAAGGTTTTATTTAAATATAAATATAGAAACACATATGGATATATACATGCATAATGCATATATATAATTCTGGTACTCTAATGTAAATGCTCTATTTTTTGTTAAGCTTCCAGTCTCTGTTACAGTTTTCTTCCTTCAGTCTCTTCACTCACTAGATCAAATGTTCTGAAACTTTGGTTTGCACACAATCACCTGGTAAGATTGTCACTTACATCTGTGGAGGGTCCCAGTGATCTGCATTTTTAAAGGTGTGTCCCAAGGCAGTGTTGCCCTGAGGTACACTGATAAGAGGCCAGCCAGCAATGACATAGGGCTCACAGGCCCTGGTACAGGTTACAGGAAAGTATTGTTTTCTTCACACAAAGGAACCATCGACTCAAAGGAACCCTAGACTCACCAAGAGGCTGACAAAGGGACCAAAGATGGCACCTTTGTTTAGACACTGATTCATGGAACACCCTTGGTCCCAGCTGACCAATTCAGGTAATCTAGGACCACATGTTGTGCTACAAAGACAGAGCATTATATAGGCTCCAAAGATCCTTAAGGAAGGAAATCCATAAGTTCTTATAGGAATAATGTTAAACATAGACAGTTCAAGAGGCAGACGAATGTTTGCTAGAACTGGAAATTTGGCCACAGAGCAAAAAAATGAAGTGATGTCATGGTCTGACAATACTTTTTCCTTTGGTACTTAACTCAGAGATCCTAATGTTTCAGAGTTGACACATGCTGTTGGAAATGCAGAGGAGTTAGATATGTAACACTATTTGTTACAATGATGGATTTTTAGTTGATTTCAATTAATCCAGAAAGAAAGTACACTTATGTGGCCATCATTTTAACAAAGAGATGGTAGACGACAAGATTTATTTTGAGCAATGTAGAGAAATTCTCGCAAGACACAGATGCCTTCTTACCATGGAAAAGAAAATGAAAATTCACTTGAGACTGCAAAATTAAATAAGAAAGACTGGAAATGGAAAGCGGACTGAGGTGTTTTGGGGAAAACATTTCAGTCTGTAACACTCTTCACTCCGAACATGGTTTCACAATTCAATAAAGGGATTACCATGCTCCTGGGTGACACTGAAAATACTGATGAAATGGAAGAGAATAAAATGTTCCTTCCATGACTGGCAGGTCCTGCCCATGAGGAATTTAGAGGGGAGATGCCTGTCTTAAGCCTGGATTATCTGGAACCTTTGTCAAGGAACCATTGCACCCCACCTACTATGCATCTGCCACTGTGTCTGAAGCCAGCTTCACCGTTCACTTTCTGTGGGGCTTGGCCTAGAGACTGACGGGCTTTTCCCTGGCATGAACTGCAGCAATATGGGTGTCGAGTGCTCCCGTGTATGTAAAGCTCCTCCCACACTCATCACAAGAAAAAGGCCTCTCCCCTCGGTGCTTGTGCAGATGGGTTTCCAAACGTCTTTTTTGGAGGAAGCCTTTGCCACATTCAGGACACGTGAAGGGCTTCTTCTGTCCATCGTGCGTGAGCAAATGGACCCTCAAACTCCCCTTTGTGCAGAAGCTCTTGTCACACTCCGGGCACTGGAAGGGCCTCTCCCCACTGTGGATTCGCATGTGTTCAGTGAGCCGATACTGTTGAGTGTAGGCCTTCCCACACTCGCTACACGCGAAAGGCTTCTCGCCCCTGTGTAGCCACTGATGGGACTGCATGGAGGCCTTCCAGGAGAAGCTCTTGTCACACTCCGGACACTGGAAGGGCTTCTCCCCACTGTGGATCCGCATGTGTTCAGTGAGCTGATACTGCTGCATGTAGGCTTTCCCACACTCACTACATGCGAAGGGCTTCTCGCCCCTGTGTAGCCACTGGTGGTACTTCATGGAAGCCTTCCAGAAGAAGCTCTTGTCACACTCCGGACACTGGAAGGGCTTCTCCCCACTGTGAAGCCTCTTGTGCTCAGTGAGGTACGAGTGATGGCGGAAGCTACGGCTGCACTCGGCGCAGGAGAATGGCTTCTCCTTGCTGTGGACCCTGAGGTGCTCCCTGAGCCGGCACTGCTGAGGAAAGGTCTTTTTGCACTCGGCGCAGGAGAATGGCTTTTCTTTGCTGTGGACCTTGAGGTGCTCCCTGAGCCTGCACTGCTGAGGAAAGGTCTTCGTGCACTCGGCACAGGAGAATGGCTTCTCCTTGCTATGCAGGCGCAGGTGGTCCTTCATGACATTTCTCCGGGAGAAGGTCCTCCCACACTCTGGACATGGGAAGGGCTTCTTCCCAGTGTGCATAAACAGGTGAGCTTTTAGGCTTCTTTTTAGACGGAAACTTTTCTTACACTCGGGACACTGGAAGGGCTTCTCTCCTGTATGAACTGTGACGTGCTCAGTGAGTTTGGTCTTCTGGGTGAATTTCTTATCACATTGGCCACAAGAAAACAGCTTCTGCCTACTGTGGATCCTCTGGTGGGCCTTCATGGCAGCCTTCCGGGGAAAGCTTTTGCTGCACTCCGGACACTGGAAGGGCTTCTCCCTAGTGTGCTGGCAAAGATGGGCCTTCAAACTTCTCTGCACATGGAAACGTTTACCACACTCAGGACACAGGAAGGGCTTCTCTCCAGTGTGAAACCTCTTGTGCTCAGTGAGGTCCGAGTGGTGGCGGAAGCTCTGGCTGCACTCGGTGCAGGAGAATGGCTTTTCCTTGCTGTGGGCCCTAAGGTGCTCCCTGAGCCTGCACGGCTGAGGAAAGGTCTCTTTGCACTCGGCGCAGGAGAGGTCCTTTTGCCCATTGTGGACTCTGCTGTGACATGAGCGCTTAGAGGGCTGGGTAATCCTCTCGCCAGACTCCCGACAGGAAAATGGCCTCTCCCCTTTGTGCAAACACTGATGCTTCTTCAAAATGGCTTCATACCAGAAGGTCTTGTCACATTGGAGGCACTGGAAGGACCGTTGTCCCATGTGCACAGCCTGGTGAGCGATCAGGCTGCTCTTCACAAAGTAGCTCTTCTTGCACTGACTGCACTGGAAACGCTTCTTCTTACACGCGGCCATCCGGGTCTGTCTGAGTTTAGAGCTCCTTCCGGATTTGTCCTTGTACTGTGGACACTGAGAGGGCTGGTTCTTGGAGTGGTTCTTTTGATGCTTTATCAAGTCTCTCTTCAGGTGGAAGACTTTCCTACACACAAAGCAGGAGTAAAATCTCAGCCCTGGTGGAATTTCCTGGTGACCTGGGGGACCCACTGGCTTAAGCGAAAGATTGTTCTTGTCTAGACTGGATGCTGAGGTGTATAAGTTTTTATGCAGAATCTCTACTTCTTGGAAAGTTGGATGTTGTGAGGCAGCTGTTTGATCTGGTAAAATCTTATTTTGCTCCCCTGATGAGGTAGCACATGAACCCTGCTTTTGGAGACCACTTAAATGGCATTCCTCCTCTTCTACCCTGAGAGTTCCTTGGTCACCTGGAGAGAAAAAAAGAAGACCCACCCTCATCAGTGGAGTCTGCACTGTGGTGGGGTTCAAGGGCAGTCTTCCCGTCACCAACAACGTAGGGAAAAGAATCCCACTGATCTCAATGACTTTTTTAAAATAAATTTGATTGGGGAACAGTGTGTTTTTCCAGGACCCATCAACTCCAAGTCAATTCATTGTTTTGAATCTAGTTGCAGAGGGCGCAACTCAGCTCCAAATCCAGTTGCCATTTTTTTTTTCAATCTAGTTGCGGGGGAGCTCAGCCCACCATCCCATGCGGGAATTGAACCAGCAACCTTGTTGTTAAGAGCATGTGCTCTAACCACCTGAGCCATCTGGCTGCCCACTAGCAGCTCAGCTCAAGTCGTTGTTGTGGAGGGCACAGCTCATGTGGGAATTGAACAAGCAACCTTGTTGTTCAGAGCACACGCTTTAACCAACTGCGGTAAATTATATTTAAGTTTAACTTTGATATGCAAATCCTTTCATCATGGGTTAAGAAATGGCTTAACATGAAAAAAATGGCAGGCAAATGCATCTTAACCTGTGGACGACCCTCAGAGGGTGAGCAGAAGTCGGAAAAAAGTAAAATGAGTTCTTCTGAGAATCTGACTATTCCATTATATTTCCTTAAATGTGTGAAATAAATTGCCAAATACTTAAGTAGGAAGGCTTCAGGTCATATTCTTGCCCCATTCTACCAGTTTTCAAGAGAAGTTTTCTGGAAGAAATGCTAATAGGAACTATTATTTCTTAGGAATGTCAAAATGGCAATTTACTGAATTCACAAAGAACACTGTGGAAATAATTCCCTTTTCCATGGAACTGTGAATTATAAGAAAGATATGGATATAACCATAGTTACTATTGTTCCCAAAGTAAAAGCCATGATGACAGGAAACAGAGGGAACTGAGCTAGCTCTACACCTGGAGAGGACAATTTTGATAGCGCTGTGTTTCAGAACTGCTTTTTCTACTACGTCCTCTTGAACTGGGTCCCGGGGCTCGCCTTTTTAAGTGTCTTAACCCAGAGGACACCTCACCTACAAAGAAGGGTAGGCCTGCCCGTGGAGAAGAGCTCTGATTATGCTCTGTGCTCATCTTAACAACAACACAGGTTATGTTTCCAACTGGATGACGCCATTTAGTAAGGTAACACTCCAAAGCTTTTGCCTGAATCATAACAAAAGCATATTTATCTGTCTCCTTGAATCCTATTTCTCATCACTTACTATTTACCCCAGGCCAGGAGCAGTTGTGATTATCGGGTGAATACCCACTGATACGAAGAGAACATCTGTTTTTAGGGATAGCCATCGCAATTCATTCTTTGGTACTCAAAAACCTTTCTAAGGGGCCGGCCAAGTGGCGCATTGGTTAAGCACTGGTTTTGGGATGCCAGCGGCCCTGGTTCGGATCCCACATGAGGGCCAGTGACACTGCCCTCTACAGCTAACAACAGCTCCACCTGGAGCTAGGCTGTGCGAGCCCCGGCGATGGTGTGGGCTGCAGCCCCTGTTGCAGTGGGCTGCCATGGGCTACAGTGAGTGGCCCGCAGCCAGCGTGAGCGGCTGGCAGCCAAGCATGAGCTGCCGATAGCCGCGGTGAGCGACATCCAGAGGCCAGCGACCGATCTGCTGCATCTGGGAAGAGCGCAATGACGATACCAACAGTGAAGCAACATCCTCCGCAACTAAACTGAAAAACAAAAAAAAGACAGCAACTTGTCTGTTCCCCTTCCCCGATTCCCCAACGCTGTTCCCCTCCGCCAATTCCCCAATAAAATCTTAAAAAAACAAAAACAAAAAAAAAACACCTTTCTAAGTTCCTCCCTTTCTATAAGATGAAGTCAAATTCTCACCTTGGCATTCCTGGCTTCAGACAATCTGACACCAATTTATGTCCCTGTCCTCCAACCTCCATCACCACTATGTCACAAGAAAAACATTCAGCTATATACAGTGTTGTCATTTTCTAAATATAATGGGCTGTGCTCACCTCTGAGCCTTAGCTCATGGATCACCCCTGTTGAATCTTCTCTGCCTGACCAAGTTTGCCCATTCTATGCTATTTAAACCCTGGTTCCTTTAGAAGTCCCCCCCCCCCCAAGGGCACTGTTCCCTCTCCTCTAAATCCCTAAAGCACTGTCATGTCACTTATTTTATTAAATTGTATTCAATTGTATCTTAAAGTTGACTAACCCAATACTACTTCAATATAATTCACTAACTTAACTGCCATGTCAGTAGGTTAGTAAGACAATAAAGTACTAGAGCAGAAGGACTGTTTATAGTGTGTGTATACATTTATTTATATATATATATATCCCCTCACGGCCTAAGTGATACCTCACATAATCCTACGAATATGGTAGGGATTCAGTAGTTAAATGAAAGATTAGTTGGTTTCAATGAAACAAAGTCCTTGGGAGTTCTTCTATCCTCTTGATGGAGCCTGGCACGCTTTCCCTGGATTCAAATCCCCTCTTCTTCAGAGGAGTCCTTTCACTCTCTGGAACTCAGGAGATCTCCTCTGAGTAAAGCACCAATACATTCCAAAAAATGATATATTCCCTTTAATATTTCAAGGCTAAGGTGTTTCAATGTTTTTCCTTTCTTTTTCTTTTTTTTTTTTTTTTAGCTGAGCCATCCTGCCACCTGTTGGCAGCTCAACGGCAACTCAGCTCGGACTGGGCATCGAACCGCCGTTGCTCAGAGCTCAGCTCGCACTCTTGAGCGAGCTCTTAACCAACTGAGCCATTCGGCTGGCCCTTCAATGTTTTTCTTACGATACAAGGAACTCAAAAAGTAATTCTTCAAAAGGAATTTTTTTAAAAAAATTCCTAAGCTCTAAAAATCTGTACAATAAAAAAATATATTTGTACAAAATTAGATTTTTCATTCTATATTCAAATGGGCACAATGGTGTGATGGGGAAGGCGGTTTTCCCACAAGATCCAACAAATGGATCTATCCTTTACTTGCTCCCTCACAGGCGATTCTCATCTTCTTCCGCAGTTGTAATTTTTTTATTAAATGAAATATATAGAGCCGGCCGAGTGGCGCGGTGGTTAAGTGCTGGCTTGGGAAGCCAGCGGCCCCGGTTCAGATCCCACATATGAGGGCCAGTGACACTGCCCTCTACAGCTAACAACAGCTCCACCTGGAGCTGGGCTGTGCGAACCCCTGCGATGGTGTGGGCTGCAGCCCCTGCTACAGTGGGCTGCCAAGGCTACAGTGAGTGGCCGGCAGCCAGCATGAGCGGCTGGCAGCCACCACGAGCTGCCAATAGCTGCGGTGAGCGACCATCCAGAGGCCGGAGACCGATCTGCCTCATCCGGTAAAGCGCAATGACGATACCAACAGTGAAGCAATGTCCTCCGCAACTAGACTGAAGAACAAGGGGATAGCAACTTGTCTGTTTCCCTTCCCCAATTCCCCAACGCTGTTCCCCTCCCTCAATTCCCCAATAAAATCTTTAAAAAAAAAACAAAAACATATATATATATATATATATATATATATATATATATAACTTCCCTCTTTATAAAAGTAATACATTCTTATATATGCTACCCACTTGAGCAAATAAACAACATTCTCCATAAAATGTTCTGTTGACTATCCAGAAAGATTCAGGAAACAAGGCCAAGAAAAGAAAATGAGTTATGACCCTAAATCCATCACACTCACCAAAACATGATGACTTTCCAGTATTCTTCAGGTCCAACTGCTCATCAGTACAAGGTCTAAGTGTCATTCTGATTTTCTCAAAGTGTCCCTGATCTCTGATTAATAGCATTCTCTCTTGTTCCATCCAGGTGATCAAATCTGGCTTAGAAAAAACATAGCCTGCAAAGATATCCACAGACTCAGTCTGGGTTTCCTGAATATTTGACCAAAAACAATTTTCATACTTGACTTTGATTCCTGGAGACATGAGATCAAAGTTAAGAAAATGGAAACCCTTGATGTAAAGTACAGCATAGGGAATATAACACTGTAATAACTATGTATGGTGTCAGATGGGTACTACGCTTATTGGGGTATAATTAGACATTTATATACTATGTCACTATGCTGTACACCTGAAACTAATATAATACATGCATCAACTATAATTGTAAAATAAATTGTTTAAAAAGTTGATTAAGAGGGCCGGCCAAGTGGTGCTAAGCACTGGTTTGGGAAGCCAGCAGCCCCGGTTCAGGTCCCACATATGAGGGCCAGTGACTGCCCTCAAAAAAAAAAAAAAGTTGATTAAGAGACAAATAAACTTAGATTAAGAGACAAATAAACTTAAAAAAAAAAAAAAGCCCTTGAAATTATATGAGTGACAATACAGCCTAACCAAGACCGTTTAGTTTAAATGTTCTCTACAATATTTCACAAAATTACAGGAAACTGAGAAGTTAGGGATGACGAGGGTTTTATTAATAAAAAGGATGACAGATCCAGGGGAAACATATTCAAAATGATCATTTCAAGACCAATGTGAGTGGATTAAAAAGCCAAGTCACAGTGGTCAAGGAGGTAACCCGGTTCACTAAGCTTTTCTGATTAAGCTCCTCCCATCCAAGGAAATTATAACCACTGAGATGCCAATCCTCTTGATCAATGCAGTGAAGGAGCCAGGAGGTGGTTAAGTGAAGTGATTATGAAGAGGCGGAGTAATGTGTCTAACGACATAAGCCTGAAGGGAAGAAGCCCTCTTATTTGTTTGGGTGTTTTTTGTTTGTTTAAGGGCAGGGTCACTGGCCCTCATATGTGGGACTGAACCGAGGCCACTGGCTTCCCAAGCCAGCGCTTAATCACTGCGCCACTCGGCCAGCCCTCAATATCCATAGCTTGACCTCTAAATATTGGGGCATCCTGGGGCTCTGTCTGATCTACATATACTCCACTAGACGATCCTAACTAGCCCCAGGAGTTGAAGTGGGAAGTGGAGAATTCAAAGAATTAATAAGACCGAGGACAGAGGATAAAAAAGGACCAGTCCAATATCCCAAGGCCAGTATAGGAAGTTAAGGAGACATTCTGAATGTGAAATGATATCATATTCAACCAGCCAATAGCTGAGAAAGGGAGGAGAGCCTATTGCTATCAGGTTGGTTCCCAAAAAGTAGTGCATCAGAAGCCCTTCTTACCCAAGGAATTAAGGATCTCATAATTGGTCTTCATCACTTGCCGATACATTTCTTTCTGCCACTTCTCCAGGATGTTCCATTCTTGCTTTGAAAAATATAGGGCCACATCATCAAATGTCACAGTTACCTGGAATCACAAACAGCATTTAAGTACATTTTTACTTTAAGGCTACTTGGTTTTTTAATGTCCGTCTTTAAGAGAGGAAAAAACTATTTTAAAGTAATCTCTCAATGGTGCCATAAACAACAATAAAGCGGTCAGCAATGCCTCTTGGAACCAAGTAAAATGAATGAATGAATAGCAGGTCATTTGAGCAAATGCACCATTTAAAGGGAGGACCCATAGCAGCAACCAATTAGTGCTATGTAAGACAGGGCCAATGTTACTAGATCTATCATTTAAAAAAAAAAAAAAAGCTTTTTATTTTGAAGCAATTATAGATTCAGACAGTACAGAAGGGTTCCCAGTACTGTTCACCCAGTTTACCCCACAGGTCACAGGGTACATTATTACAGTACCATATCAAACCCATGAAATTGACAATCGTACGGTGTGTGTATAATTCTGTGTGATTTCATCACACATGCTGATTCATGTAACCACTCCGAAATCAAGAAACAAAACTATCCTACCACCAGGGAATCTCCCTTGTGCTACTACCCGCTTTGTAATCAAACGCACTGATCTATTACCCATCTCCACAATTTTGTCATATCAAGAATGTTATAGGGCTGGCCGAGTGGCGCAGTGGTTAAGCGCTGGTTTGGGAAGCCAGCAGCCCTGATTCGGGTCCCACATGAGTGCCAGTGACACTGCCCTCAAAAAAAACAAAAAAAAAAGAATGTTATACAAGTGAAGTCATATAGTATGCAGCCTTTTAAGATTGCCCTTTTTCAGGCAACATAATGCTCTTGAGACCCATCCAAGCTGTGTTTTATCAGTATTTCATTTCTCTTTATTGCTTTATTGTAGTAGGCAATGGTATGGATGTACCACAATTTGGTTAACCATTTGTCTATTAAGGGAGATTTTGGTTGTTTGTAGTTTTGGGCTCTTACCAAAAAAGCTGCCATGAATAATTACATACAGATTTTGGAGTGGGCATACATATAGGAAGTATATGTTTAGTTTCTTAAGAAACTTTTCCAGTGTGGCTGAACCCTTTTACATTCCTACCAGCAAAGTATGAGAGATCAGTTCTCAGCAGCCTCACCAGCATTTGGTCACATTTCCATTTTTTATTTTCACTATTCTAAAGTCATACAGTGATGTCTCACTGTGGTTTTAGCTTGCATTTCCCTAATGAATAATGATGATCATCTTGTCATGCACTTATTTTCCTTCCATATACCCTCTTCAGTGAAATGTCTCTTCATGTATTTTACCCATTTTCTAATAGGATTGTATTTTTACTGTTGAGTTTTGAGAGTTCTTTATAGATTCTAGATATAAGTCCTTCTCCAATTTTGTGGTTTGCAAATATTTTCCCACCGTCTGTTACCTTGGTTTTCTTACCCTCTTCACATGACTTTTCCAGAGCAAATGTTTTAAATTGTGATGAGATCCAATTTACCACTTTTTTCTATTATAGGTGATGCTACCTCTAAGAACTTTTCACCAAGCTCTAGGTCCCAAAGATTTTCTCCTGCACCATCTTCTACAGGTTTTATAGCTTAACATTTTATTTATTTATTTTTTAAAGATTTTATTGGGGAATTGGGGGAGGGGAACAGCATTGGGGAACAGTCAAGTTGCTGTCCTTTTGTTCTTCAGTCTAGTTGTGGAGGACACTGCTTCACTGGCTCATGTCGGTATCGTCATTGTGCCCTTCTCGGGTGAGGCAGATGGGTCACCAGCCTCTGGATGGCCACTCAGCGGCTCTTGGCAGCTCACGCTGGCTGCCGGCCACTCACTGTAGCCTATGGCAGCCCACTGCAGCAGGGGCTGCAGCTATGCTGTCCAGGGGACTCACAGTAGTCCAGTTCCAGGTGGAGCTGTTGTTCACCATCTTAGCTGTAGAGGGCAGTGTCACTGGCCCTTATATGTGGGATCCGAATCCGGGCCGCTGGGGTCCCAAGCCAGCTCTTAACCAACACGCCACTCAGTTGGCCCTATAGCTTAACATTTTACATTTGGATGTGACAGTTTATATAGAAAACTGTCTCATTTTATTTGAAGTCTCCTGATTTTTATATCTTGGCAACTAAAACTTACAATTTTAACAAGGAATTCTAAAACAAGTAAACAGAAAAACAAAACAACACATTTGCAAGACACGACTTGCTCATGGACCATTAATCTACAACTTCTGGTATGGACTGACTAATCAGGTCTACTTTTCCTGAACATTCCAAGGACAGATCACTGTAGCAATAGGGAAGAAAAAGAATATACAGAATTGAACTTTTGAAAATTCCATTTTTACTCCTTTCAGATTCTGTGCTACAAATGTAGACGAGTGCCTACCAAGGAAAGTGCTGGATGTCTCCCAAGACGGCTAGGGAGCTTCCCAAGTGTATAAAAAAGGTTGGTTACAAATGCTACAAAGCATATTCCCATACTGAAGGACTCTGGACCTAGCAATGAGGGCCATTTGACACTGAGGTTTTGGAGACCAAATTTGCAGAGATAGAAGTCCATCGTCAAAATCATTACAAGCATCCAAAGCTGAAGCAGCAGCTGGAATCACAAACAAGTTTAAACCTGGTGTTTTTGTTATAAGGTGGGACGGACGTTTAAAGAAATTCCTTTACCGTTTTCTTGCACCTCACCCTGTACTTCCCAGCTCCAAAAGATCCTTCTGTGGCCAAATGATTAGCCCTGAATTGCTTACTCCAGTGAAAAGGAAAATCAACCAGAAATACTGATTTCTCTTTGCCGATCACAAATACAATAGCCTAAAAGTTGGCATAATTTGAGCTATTTTCTGTGTAACTCAAACTTACAGCCAAAGAAGAAATACTACAAACCACCAACTTTTATAGAACAGACAGGGATAGTCCAGGTTCCCAATCATGTATAGAAGGAAGTCTGGCTGACGAGAACTTGTACCTGGCAAAGGATGTCAGGGCGTGAGAAGCAGAAGAAAATGCATTACATTAGTGGGATGATTAGATATGCAATCTCAGTGGGGGTGAAAGGAAAACTTGCATCCATGGGCACATTCCAGTTAACTGAATGTGAAGTTTCCTAGGTTAAACTCAGGATAAGCCTTTCAAACTCCAACACCAGATTTGAAATTTCCCATTAAAACACTCAAGGTCGCGGTCAATTTGACCCCAACTGGTTTCCCATCTCTCCTTTCCTAGGTTGCAGTCTCCGCTCTTCCTTCACTTCTTCTCATCTGCTGGTGAAGACTGCTTTCCTGCAGCTCCCTTCTCAGCACAGCACGGACATGAGCCCAAGAGAAACCCCCGTTCCAGGGCGGGCACAGCGGTGACCTGGGCCACAACTGGCCGGGACCCTGCGTGTCTCCAGGTGGCCCCTTCCTCCCGGGGTATCTGCAGAGCCACCGGAGCACCAGGACGGCGCTGTCTCCAGCCCAAGCTCGGAGGTCAGTGCCGAGTTAAAGAAAACGCCCCCGGCCGGGACTCCCACCGCAGCCCTCCCTGAACGGAGACCGCGCTCCAGGCCGTGAGAGGGGCCTGCACGGACCGTAGGCGCGCTTACCAAGCCCTGGCTGGCCATGGCCCTCCGGAGCTCCACCGCGGCCCCGCCTACCGCTCCACCCGGCCCACAAGCCACGCCCAGGCGCTGTGCACGCTGGGACTCGCGGCCCCACCCGGAAACGCCCTGCCCGCACAGCGCCCCATGCGTCCGGGAGGAGCAAGCGCTGCTCGCTGCAGCCACGTGCGCTCTAGGCGCCAGAGGGGTTCCCACGGATTCTCGCGCTCTCTTAGGGGCTCCGAGGCGGGAAGATCGAGACAAATTGAAAGAGAGCTGGAGAGAGACAGAGACGGACGGTGATGGAAATGCAGAGTTCGCTGCAGATGGATGGAGAGAAGACAGAGATGGGGACACTTCGTGGGGTACGGTTCCACTCCAAAGCCTACCCCAGTTAACGATTCGGTTCAAGGGCTCATCTGCGAGGTGATCCCAGGAATCAGGCGGCGAGGGAGGTGAGACAATCAAGGGGCGTTGACAAGCAGGTCCCCGACTCGGGGCAACTGGAGTCTGTCCTGCTGGGGCCTCTCAGTGGTGAAAGCCATCCCTCAGAACTGTCCCAGTGAGGCTGGTGATTCATCCAAGTATGTCCTTCATCGGATAGGGCACCTTGGTCACCCTGAAACACAGGCCAAGCTGATGTTAACGGTCGGTTTTTGTAGACACCTCGTTAGGTTGAGGGAGTCCTCTTCTATTACCACTTCGCTGAGCGTTTTTATTGCGAATGGATGGTTTGTTTTGTCAAATGCTTTTCTCTGTCAATGTATACTACCATGGGGTTTCAACGAATGATTCGGAGGGGCACAGATATTCATTCATGTGTATGTGACTCAGAGAAGAAGTATTTAAACATAACACCCAAATCACAAACTATAAAAGATAAATTTGATTCTGTCAAAACTTAAAGTTTCATGTGACAAAAAATTCCTTAAACGAGACTTCGAGCTGTGAAACACATATGATGGAGAATGGATTTCTACCAGAATAAAAGAAAGATGAAAAAATTACACAGATCTAATGCACAACAAGGTGAATATATTTAATACTACTGAACTGTCCAATGAAAAATGGCTAAGACGGTCATTCTCTGTTTTGTGTTTTTTTTTAACCACAATTAAAATAACAGAAGAGGTTATTTTATGACCAATAAATATATGAAAAAATACTCAATTTTGCCACAAAATGGGGAAATGAGAATTAATTGAAACAATAAAGAGGCACATTTTCACTCCGCTTCCAAAACTTAAGATACATTGAGGTTTAACTAGATCAAGAGTTGCTGAGGGAAAATGGTATTTTCATTTGCTCCCAATGGGAGTATAATTGGTACATTCAGTACAGAGAAAATTTTCACAATAAAAATAGTAAAGTAAATATGAAAATTTCATAAAACTACAACAATGAAATTAAAAGTAGGCATACAACCCAGGAATTTCATTTCCGGGTCTATTCCCTTGAGAAATTCCAGCACAAGTGCATCAGGAGACTGTACAGAGAACTTTATTGCAGCATCATTGCTAGTTTGCAAAAACCAGGAAACATTCCTAGTATGTCCATTAATAGTGGAATAGATATATAAAACTTTCTGGAATCCTATGATGTAATAAAATAACGCAGTTAAAGGAAGATTCAACTGAGAGTCCAAGATAAAACAGTCAGGAGTGGGACCAAGTGCCCTGTGGAATTCTCAAAGTCACGCCTGATACCAGATTTCTCACCCACCGCGAGGGTATAAGAGGGTCAGGTGGTTGGAGATGAGAATACTGGTGAGGAATACTGTTCTGGGAGACTGTGTTGTCAGTACCGCCCTTCTGAAGAGGAAAAACTGGGGTGCTCTCTCCTCACCTCAAGCCCAGGCTAGGAAGGGCTTCACAGAGTCCATTAGAAGGCTTGGTCACGTACCCTGGAGTTGGGGTTTGCACTGCTGTGTGCCCGGCACCGGGATGAGCCTTGGCCGTCAGCTCTGCAGGTGGAGCGGACCTGGCCACTCTTTGAAACTGGCAGGTTCCACCAGAGTGGGTGGGAATGAAAGGCACATGAGTGTTTCCTGAGAGCCATTCGGAGCAATGTCAAATTCTGCCCAAGAGGATGCGTCATGGGCCCCAATGGAGAGCGTCTGTGTCACACAGATCCTGGGAAGCCAGGAGAAAAACGCTTTGTGAGGTCACGGGTTCCCGATGGAGACCCCGGAGGAACCCTCTCGAGACTCCCCAGGAGTCATTTCAAACACTTGCCAGTCCAGAGAAAGCCGATCTATCTTCCTGCAGTACTCACCTAGCACGAGCTTTCTCACTCTCCTTGTCCTCTGCCCGCACCCTTCCTTCTCCCCACCCTGATGCTAGGAATGAATGAAAGGTGCGGAAAGAGGTAGGAAGGACCTGTCCCAGCTCGCCCACATTCAGGGCAGGAGAGAGGTTGAAATCAATTTCGGAGTATTGATTACTACATGGAACTGGACATTTTAATTACTGAGTTCAGACTGCAACCATGGGGCTTTCTGTTTCCTAAGTGACATGAATGTCACTTAGGCAAGGGGAATACTTCACCGAGGAAGTTTAAAGGGCAGCAATAACAGGCTAGATGAGGTTGCTTTTCTTATCACCTCTTGACCCTACAAGTCCAGTGTACCAGATGCAAGAGCGACACAGCTAGCTCTCAAATAGATGACATCATGTGCGAAAGAATTTAAGATGCAGACATACACATTCGGCCATTTGGGTTTTAAAAACTCACATAGAACAATACTGAATACTGTTTATGGATAATCAAATATGAATGTCGAAGTATTAAAAGGGGACTTGTGTCTAGATTACATAAAGAACTGTCATTCAACAAAATGTCCAATTAGAAAATGGGAAAAAGGCATGAACAGACATTTCACCCAAGAGAACACAGAGATGACAAATAAGCACTTGAAAGGATGTCAACATCATCAACTTCAGGAAATGCAAATTAAAACCACAATGAGTTGTCACACTCATCAGCATGACTGAAATAAAAAAGGTGATAAACCATATGCTGGTGAGGATACAAAAATCTGATCATTCATATATTGCAGGTAGGAATGTAAAAAGGTACAGCCACCCTGGGAAACAGCTTGGCAAGTTCTTACCAAACTCAGGGCAGCCGGTTTGCTCAACGGGTGAGAGTGCAGTGCTCACAGCACCAAGGTTGCCAGTTCGATCCCCACATGGGCCACTGAGATGCGCCCTCCACAACTAGATTGAAACAACTACTTGACTTGGAGCTGATGGGTCCTGGAAAAACACACCATTCCCCAATTTAAAAAAAAGAAAAAGTCACTACTAAACCACTATTAAAAAAAAAAAAGTTTTTACCAAGCTAAATATATGCTTATTACATGTGATGGTTGATTTTGTGTATTAACTTGACTGGGCCACAGAGTGCCCAGATATTTGGTCAAACACTACTCTGGCTGTGACAGTGTTTGTAAATGACGTTGACGCTGGGGGTGGGGCAGTTGCCATGTCATGAGGACACATCGAGCAGCCCTGTGAAGAGGCCCAGGTGACCTGCCCACAGCCAATGAGGAACTGAGCCCCTTTTCCACAGCATCTGAGTGTCAGAGCTTAGAATGGTTCCTCCAGCCCCAGTCAGACCCTCCGAGGAGCAGCCCCTGCTGACGTCTTATCTGCACCGTCTGGTTCAGAGACCCTCAGCCAGAACCACGCTGCACAGCCGCCCGATTCCAGAAACTCTGACACCGCAAGAGAACAAACGTTTATCGTTTGAAGCCTCTACGTTTGGGGACTTGTTCCGTCGCAATATGTAACTGATGCAGAGTCCTTCTGCCACCAATACTGACACACCTCCCCTAAAATCAACCGGGCCTCTGGGCAATCTGGGAAAGCACAAGATAGACAGCAATTTGGTGATGACAGTGAAATTCCAAGAAACAAAAGTTTAGAAAGTTATGTGGGCTGGATGGGAGGGGATGGCTAAAGGAAAGTCAGGAAGAAGTGATGACGACACAGAGAGCTAAAATAAAAGGGGAAGTTCACATGCCTCAAACAGATGCAGGATTTGGAGGGCAGCTGGGAGAGGATGTCATCTCGGTCCTAGGCTGCGTGTTGTTTGAAAGTGACCCCAACTGAAAAGCAGGCCGTGAATGCTCTAGTCCCTACTCAGAAAGCATCAACTTGCTTCTGGGCTCCACCATCTGCCTGACGTACCAGGCAGGTACAGACTTTGTGGCCTCAAAGGGACCTACAACTGGTGCTAACAAGGGCTGGTGTCCTCTTAGAAAAGGGTGATAGTTATGACACAAGGGTGCGTGTACAGCTGAACAGGACTAGCAGCTCTCTGCTGAATCACACCCCACAACCTGTGTGAGTGGAAGTGGAAAGAAGTGTATTAATTATATACCATCAGCAGTGAGAGGGGGTATAGCTCAGGGGTAGAGCATTTGACTGCAGATCAAGAGGTCCCTGGTTCAAATCCAGGTGCCCCCTTTGGGATCCCTCTTTTCCTCCTTCCGCTGAATTGACAAAGTCAGCTCCATAGAGACCATACTCTTCTCTCCTTACAGGAGGAGGCTGGCTGAGAGCCTGTGGGAACAGCAGCACTCTTATGAATCTCTCTTCTGATTCAGGACCCAGTCAGGCACTGGGCATGGCCCTGAAGACCAAGGACAAGACCAAATCCATGCCCAACACCTCCTTCAAGGGTCTGTTTCCTGGGACACCAATGGTGCCAATTTCATTACCGGGGTGCAGACAGAATATAGCATAAATAATTGTTATCCAGTGCGTCCGTTTCCTACAGCTTCTGTAACAAAGCACCACAAAGTGGGGAACATAATCAACAGAAATTTTGTCTTACAGTTCTGGAGGCCAGTGTCAGAAATCAAGGTGTCTGTCAGTGGGGCCATGCTCTCTCCGAAGGCTCTAGAGAGCCCTCTCTTGCCTCCTTCCAGCTTCCGGTGTTTGCTGGCCATCCTTGGCATCCTCATCTTGTAGATGCATCACTCCAGTCTCTGCCTCTGTCTTCACCTGGCTCTCTCCTCCCTGTGTGTCTTTCCTCTTATAAAAACACCGATCCTGGGCTGGCCGAGTGGCGCATTGGTTAAGCGCTGGTTTTGGGATGCCAGCGGCCCCGGTTCGGATCCCACATGAGGGCCAGTGATACTGCCCTCTACAGCTAACAACAGCCCCACCTGGAGCTGGGCTGTACGAGCTCCAGTGATGGTGTGGGCTGCAGCCCCTGCTGCAGTGGGCTGCCATAGGCCACAGTGAGTGGCCCGCAGCCAGCGTGAGCGGCTGGCAGCCAAGCGTGAGCTGCCAATAGCCGCGGTGAGCGACATCCAGAGGCCAGCGACCGATCTGCCTCATCCGGAAAGAGCGCAATGACGATACCAACATGGGCCAGTGAAGCAACGTTCTCCGCAACTAGACTGAAGAACAAAAGGACAGCAACTTCTCTGTTCCCCTTCCCTGATTCCCCAATGCTGTTTCCCTCCGCCAATTCCCCAATAAAATCTTTAAAAAAAAAACAAAAAACACCGATCCTATGGGATTAAGGCCCCACCCTACCTACCACTTGGTGACTTCATCTTAATTAATTCCATCTTTAACGATCCTCATAAATATTCCTGGACACTGGGGGCTAGGACTTGAACATATCCTTTTGGGGACACAATTCAACCCACAACAACCAGGAATTGGACCTGAAAGGGAAGACTAAGCATCATGGAGGTGGTTTCTCTAGAAGCAGCCACCACTCCAGGGCTGGGGGACAATCACTAGAGGACAAACGTGTTAAATCATACAAGCTTGGGGAGTATCTCTGTGGATCGGCGACTCAGATCTCTAAGGAGACGCGAGTGTCCCTCAAGAGTCATGATGAGGCTGGGCTGGTGAGCACCAAACTGAACATGGCAGCCACCGCTGCTACTGGAATGGCCTGTCACTGCCAGGTGACACTGACAGGAACCCAGGGCAGGCAGGAACCAGTGCTTCTTCCTGCTCCAACCTGCCATCCTCTGTGGAGCCCCACCGGCAGGACCGACCAGGAAGCCACCTGGCAAAGGAGAAGCGTGGTTTACGGAGACCCAGCCCCAGCAGAGCAGAGCAGAGCACAGAAAGGTGGGCTGGAGGTGGAGACTGTCACCTCTTCAGGCATTTCTTCAGACGGCTCATCTCACCCAGCAGTTAAACGGCTGGACGGATGGAGATCAGGGGCACTGGGCAGGGGTCAGCCTGCGTCCTCGGGTGCGGCGCTGTGCAGAGCTCTGACCCGCATCCAGCCAGTGTGTGTTCTAGCGCTGAGTGCTGCATGCGTGGCCTGGCCATCGGGCATTTTGAGTCTCTGTGTTCAGGCGCCCATCTATGTTGTGACAGCAGACCCTGCCAGCTGTCAGGGGATGCTCCCCAGGTTACTGCGCTCCTCCCGGGCCTGAAGATGGAGAGGTCGTGGAGCTGTGCGGGGAGGGAACCTGCTGCCTCTTCTGATGCTGGGAGATGACTCAGCCATAGAGCAGGTCAGGCACCTCAGCCCACCCTGCCGAAGGGCCACTGGGCAGCAGCTGTGGGTGTGCCTGCACAGGGAAAGGGTGTTTACTGGGCCTCACCGGTGTGGCGGGGGACAGCTCAGGGGTAGAGCATTTGACTGCGGATCCAGAGGTCCCCGGTTCAAATCTGGGTGCCCCCTAGAACTTTAGTCACTAGAGGTGGCAAAGGAGTTCCAGTCCCCTCTCTTCTCGCTGAATCTGGTCTCTAATTAGGACGGCTGGTGACTGCTCAGCAGTAGCAGAGGAAGCCAGAAGGAGAGCTTACCTCTAAGAGACACTCACTGGTAAAAATCTTGAACATATACTGTAAAGTAAAATGAGCTCACGTGGGAAGTCTGAGATATGAGAAGGAAAGCTGAACAGTGAAATTGCAAGCGATGTAAGTAAATTTAAAATCATTGACCATATAACAATATTAATGTCTAATTTATAGTTTTTAAGAAAGATAGAACTAAAATACTGGTTAACAATGATATATAAGAAATGGGGTGATAAGAGTTCCAAGTATTTATGTAATTTGGGAGAAGGATAAAGATATTCATTAACTTAAGACTTCTAACATTTCCACGATTTCTCGGGTATCATTTTAAAGGTTGTGGTTTTGCCAGGCTACAGGGGGTAAGCGAATGTGGGGTCTGCGCTAGTCGTCATCCTAGACTCTCATTAATTCTAATAACTTGTTTGTAATTCTTTTAAATTTCCTACATATGTATATCATCATATCATCTAAAAAATTTAAACGTTTTATTTCCCTCTATCCAATCCTTACATATTTTTTTTCTTACCTTATTGTCCTGGCTAGGACCTCCAGTGTAACATCGAAGAAAGATGTTGATAGATCTAGTCTCATTCTGATTTTAAATGAAAAACTTTCAGGATTTCACCATTAAGTACATGTTGTGGACTATACTTTTTGATGTCACACGGAAGGTGTGCTCATCAGCCCAGAAAACATTTTGGAAGTCTGGATCCCTCTTAATGCAAGGACAGGGACTCAGCCGTTGTCACTGGGGGAAGGCCTGTCGCACACAGAATGACTAGCCATGACCTCGGTTAGTCCTCACAACCATTCTGTCAATGAATTCCAACACAGGTTTGGCCAGAATAGAACCGAGGCCAGGGGGCACCAGAGTGCTTATGTCCTAGGACACAGCATAGTGCTAGGGGAATGAGGTGCCAGGGGCCAATGTGGGTGACAAGAGTGATCATTTGCCTCCTCCTTATTTACTACTTATTAGCTAAAGATGACTTTAGCAAGGGGGCACCCGGATTTGAACCAGGGACCTCTTGATCTGCAGTCAAATGCTCTACCCCTGAGCTATACCCCCAAGTCTGCTTCTAAACCTTAATTACACCTCTTAATCACAGTTGTAATTAAACCTTCATTACAACTGTGCATCTGACTGCTGTTTCTGCTCCAGGAGCAGGCAGCCTGTCTTATGACATCCTAGCTCTCACTGTCATCAGCCACTTACTCATCCACCTATAAACACCTACGGACCAGCTTCTATATGCCAGACTCACCCTTCCGTCTCCTTCCATTTTCTCTTCCTCCCTCTCTGCTCCACTTAAGTCTGTCACCCCCGTTCCATCTGGCCTACAGCGGGCAGTCATTGGCTTTCCCAGCCCATCAGAAGCCTGGTTCCCTCCTCCCCTCATACACTAGGACTCTGGGGAGTACAGAGGTCTCTGAGCAGACGGAGGAACAGGTCTGGGACCAGAACCTGCCTCCCCGAAGGCCGGCATCCTCCGTCACCCACTGCCTCGCAGCACACTGGGACTCGCTTCTGGAAGAGGAACTTTCGGGGCCAGGCAGAGGGAATGAAGGCACTTTGCTCTGGACCTCGGCCTCCTGAGGAAGGGGGAGGAGACAAAAAGCTAGCTACCCCCCCCCAAAGCAGGGGATTCAGGTAGCATGGGGGTGGGGTAGCTACAAGCATCTAGATCTAATCGTGTCTTATACACGCCTGCACGCTCACACACACCTGCTCTTTCTGCACAACCTCAAGAACTTCACATTCCAGGACTGGACCCCATTTTCTATATCCCTGGGGCACCCTTAAATGTGTGCACATGCTCAGCAGGGGTTTCTTGAGAACTCAATGTGCAGAGTAGAGCTCAGTGAGCTCTAGGGGTGCAAATGTTACGTTAGAGGAGGCCCCAGCTCACCAGAAATAAACAGGCTGGCGAGTGAGAGATGTGTGTGGAAGAGCTGCCTCTGGTGCCATGTGAAGGGCAGGACGGCTGGGAGCACGGGCCACTCCCTAGTCAGTCCCCATGAAACCTTGGGCAAGCCAGGGAACCTCCCTGCATGTCATTTCATGGCACCTAAAAATGGCAACTGAGAATGCCTTCTATCTGCCTGAAGACAGAGGGCTCATCATGTGATCCCCAAATGCCTTGGATTTAAAGGGGTCTCTCACTCGTGGTTTGGCTTCTGTTAGTACCTGTATGGACACAGGGCGTGTAGCATTAGCCAAACATGTCTAGGAATTCAGCCCTGATGGCTCCCGAGGAAACACCTGAAACCAGCTCTTGCAGCTGAGGGTTCAGCTCTGAGCAGCTCCATGTGCACCGCATCCTGTTTGCGTGCTTGCTGACAGCCCAGCCCTGCCGTGTGGGGCCCCTGCGTGCCAGAGCAGACACGCAGAACCCACAGCAGGGAAGCGTGGCCGCTCTTCTTCCCAAGTCCAGGAGAGCTTGGCTGAGCTGTCACTGACGTGTATACTCACTCACGTCCCAGAGATGATGGCAACGTTACCAGCTGTCCCCAACTCTGTTCAAGACTTTGGGAGAGGTGTGAGGGTAAGGGGCAACAGGAAGTGGCACAGCCAGGGACCCAGGCACCTGCATGCAAGTCTGCACGCAGTGCCAAATAAGACCCTCAGGATGGCTGAGAGCCCATCACTCCAGCTTCATAATCAGTCCACCTGAGGGCTGGTCTATAGGCAGCACCCAGTGGTGTGATTTAAGAGGCACAAAAGCTAGTGGTCAAAACTCCCCCTCCAGGCCTGATACCACTGCCTGAACTTCCAGTTAGAATCTCATCGCTTTGGTAAGAATTTGTCTCATTGAAATACAAAGGACTCCTGGGGGATGTAGCCCAATGGGGAAGTTACCTCCCTCTGCACTGGCCCCACCCCAGGCCCTTTCACTCACTCCACAAAATAAAGGTTCTTTCTAAGGGACTCTAACTGGGAGGGTGGGAGGGGAGACGGGCTGGAATCAACATGGAAGAGAAAGGGGGCCTGAATTTACAAGGACAAAGCCAGGCTTCCTATTTGTCCCGTTGCCTCTTAAATCTATTATGACCTGACAATCCTAAGACGAGGTAGGAAGCACTGGGGTCATCATCATTACCCGCTTTGACAAACGAGGGAAGCGAGGCTGGAGGTGGTTAAAGGATTTACCCAGATTACTTGGCCTAACTCCGCCAGAGCTCCAAGTTCATGGGGACAGCCCCTTCCTTTAACATGACAAATCAGGCCCTGCAGCCCCTGCGGCCAGGGTGGCTGGCCAGCCACACCCAGAGGAGGGTCTCCCTCTCAGGAGCTTCCTGAGGCACCCCCTGGCAGTGACATATGGGATCCACCCCATGCACACCCTGAGCCCTTGGGGGGGGGTGCCGTCCACTCTGGGCTTCAATTTCCCTTCTCCAAAGAGAAACAAAGTCAATCAGGATGTGACTATCCACTGGGGGGAGGACTCGGAACACCGGGAATCACTCTGGGCCAAGGCACACACCTGGGAAGACACCTGGTTTCCAGGGCAGCAGCCAAGGCACCCCCATCAACACCCAGGCAGGTCTGGACAGCCTCTGTGCTGTCCCCACACACACAAGCAGGTGGCAGAGTAACTCTGGACCCTCGGGAGTGTTGGTCCCCTTCGCAACCGCACACGACACTTACAAAAGCACTAGAAAAGTTCCATCAGGAGAAAAATATAAGTTTTAAAATAACAAAGTAGAAAACTCAAGTTTCCAGGGCCGGCCGAGTGGCGCGGTGGTTAAGCGCTGGCTTCGGAAGCCAGCGGCCCCGGTTCGCGTCCCACCTATGAGGGCCAGTGACACTGCCCTCAAAAAACAAAAACAAAAAAACCTCAAATTTCCCGTGCCTGTTCTTCAGGCTGTGTGTCCACTCCGCTGCTTCTCATATTGCAGCAGGCACCAGGCCTCTGTGTACAAAACGAAACCCCCAGGACCCCAATGTCTCCTTGGCCCACACTGGAAGAACCAGTCTCTCGTCGGCATACCAGTCCACGGTACCCACCAAAAGCTTGGCATCCCTAATCCTTAAGGGGTGCTTTGTAAGTCAGGAATGCAGAAAAGGCAGCAAAGGGGCACAAACTTAGGCAAGGAAATTGAGGCATCTGTCACCCTCATCATACACTGTCACCAAAAGGGTCGCTGTTCCCACTTGTTTGAAAAACAAACAACAAAACCCCCCACAAATCTTTCCAAAGCCATCCCGGAGTGAGGAAGCAGCGTCAGGCGCCTGCCTGCTCAGCCCTCCTCGGTGCGTCTGGGCCGGGGTCCCGACGGGCTCCCCGGGGAGGCGGAGGCGGCGGCGAAGGGCGGGCCGCCCCGGGCGTGAGTCTGCATGTGGATGGCCAGGTGGTGGTTCCGGTTGAAGGCCCGGCCGCACTGCGCGCACTGGTAGGGCCGCTCGCCCGTGTGGATGCGCTGGTGCCGGAAGAGGTCCGAGGGCCGGCGGAAGGCCTTGCCGCAGTAGGGGCAGGCCGGCCAGCCCTGGCCGCCGCCGGTGTGCAGCCGCTGGTGCAGCAGCAGGCTCTTGCGCTGCGGGAAGAAGCGCAGGCACTCGCTGCAGTGGTACGCCTTGGCGGCCAGGGGGCGGTGGCCCTCGGGGAGCCAGCGGATGACAGGGCCGGGCACCACCACCTCGCCGGGCTCCAGTGTGGAGCGGGCCTCCCCGCAGCGGGGAGGCGAGCCGCTGCGCTGCGCCCGGTGCTCGTCCTCCGCGTGGCCGCGCTGGTGGATGGTCAGGTTAATCTTCAAGCGGAAGCTCTGCCCGCAGTCGGGGCAGGGGAAGGTCCGCTCTCTCCGGCGCGGGAGGATGCGCGGCGGCTGCCCCACCGCTCCTGCGGGCCGAGGGTCCCCGGTCTGCACCCTGCGCACGCCCTGGGCATGGAGCCGGCGGGGACCCCCAGTCCTGCTTTTGGGCCCCTTGGGGATTCTCTCCGCCTGGCTGGGGGACTCCCCCAGGAAAAGCTGCTCCGGCATCATCTCAGCCTCAGGCTGTGCTTCTGTCTTGATGACCACACTACCACCACCCCCTGCAGAAAGGAATCGCCATTGTTTTCAGGTGGGCCACATCTGGCCACCTCCAGGCCCCCTGCCCCACCCCAGTGGCACCCAGCCCACTGCTGCCTTCACTCAGTCCTTTCTCCTCCAGTGCCTGGCCCACAGCTCAGAGCGGAGTCCTGCTCACTCCACCCCACCAACAGGCACCGCCTCCATCCAGGCTGTTTGTTGTCATGTCACCGATGCTTGTAGGCCAAGCTAAGGACATCAGGAGAGAGGAGGCAAAGCTGCAAAACCGGGAGCTAGGGAACTGCGAGGTCAGGGGTCAGCCCAGCGGCCCGACATAGGTGGGAAAGTGAAGGGGAGGCAACAAGAGGCAGAGACCCTGGACACAGATATGCTGGCCATGCCAGACCCCAGGAGTTCGGACCATTCGAGCTCTATTCTGTGAACGACAATGAGCCCTGTGGGCCCTGACTGCCTCCAGACTAGGTAACAGCCCTCAGGCCTGGAGGTTGTAGGTGACTTAGTCACACGCAGAGCTATTAATCCATGTTACAAACCACACTGAGCACCTGCCACTGCCTGGCACCATGCCCTCAGGTGACACACAAGAGGCACTGGGCCTCAGTGTGGGTCACACCTGACTTTGAAGTAGGACTGAGGCAAAGAGGCTGCCAAGACAGAGCAGTGAAAAGGCGAGTCTGAGGTGGATGGTTTCAGCAGCAGGTCCCGGCGTCCCTAACGCTGGGAAGAAGGTCCCGGCGACCCGGCCCTGTTTGGAGCACTGTGCATTCTGCCAGATTCTCTGACTACTGTCACTAACTCAGTCTTACAGCTACTGAAGCATTAAGATTCTGTAAGAATCGTGTAAACTTTGGGTTAAGACATTATTTGCATTTAATGGGCTGTGGTGTTCCTGAACCTAAGGATCAGCGAAGGTCTCGGGGCCCCTTCTTGGTGAGGGCCGAGGCCCCCAGACCCTGTCATTGGAAGCCAACTGCAGCTTGGTCCCCACCACGCCACAACTCCATGATGGGCCCAAATCTTACCTCTGCCTCCCACCAAAGCCAGATGGAACCAGGGGAGAGCTGCATCCCTTTCTACTGGGACAGAAAAACCTGCCCCAAGGCCAGAATGGGCAACAATTGCTTTCTTTATCCTGCTCATCAGAGTGTCAGCCCAGTTTATAGAAAATATAGACTCTAAGTGAAAACTAAATTTAAATCGCAGGCCACCACATGCAAACTGTTAAGACACTGGGCCACTTCACAGGGTGGCCATGAGGCCTGTCACCAGATCACAAACCGGCCGCCAAGTAGCTTGTTTCTGAACAGCAACTTTCCAGCCAGGCCAGATCATAGTGAGGGAAGACCAGGGCCACAGGGTTCTGGGTCCTGGGGGAGTAAGGGGGCGACACTTCAGGAGGAAACCCCTCACCAGGTCCCATCATACCAACCTTCAGCCTACTCCCAAAGGGACCCTGAGCTTCTCTGAGGCTCTGCCGTGACCACTCACCTGGCCCCATGCCGGGCTGGATGTCCCTGGGAGGGGAGGTTGGTGACTCCCCATCTGAAGATTCTTCCTCCTGTTTAACCGAGGACAAAACGCTGGTACTGGCTGGGGGCGCTGCGGAAGAGAACCCCATGAGGGCCTTTACTAGCACCAGGATCCTGCAGGGTGACACAGCCATCCCCTGGCAGACCCTGGATACACTTGAGTGCCTGCCAGGAAGAGGGGGCCCCAGCTCTGTCCAGGGGAGTGCAGGTACCCACTCCACAGCCTCTGCTTCAGAGGTGACAGGAGAGCTGTGAAGGCCACACCCCCAGTTCCCACGTGGGCCAGTGCAAACAACAGGTCCCTCGACATCTGAGTGTCACCCTGATAGGCCTCAAAACGACAGAGGGTTTGGGGAGGCCCCTAGGGACAGTGCCAGGTCTGCAACAGGGCAGGGACAATGAGAGAGTCCTAGCTCTCCTTACACACTGGCTGGGAAGGGGGGACACAAAGAAGGGAGGGGGTGTCACCGCCAACCTCAGGAAGCCCATATGCAGTGGATAATCTGTACAGAAATAACTGCAGAGAAAGACCCAGAGGCTGAAAAGTCAGGCCAGCAGGAAGGAGGAGGCATAGGGGAAGAGCAGTCTGGACACAGAAAACAAGGCTGGATCATCTGCCAAACGCTAGGATAATGCCCTCGGAATTGTACTCCGTTCGGTGAAAGGATGGACAGGCGTTGCCTTTAAACAGAAGCAGATGGAGACATTTGAAGGGATGACTGATGCCACAGAGCTCCTCACAGGCTCTCCACTCATATCTTCCTGTTACTGTAACCATCGTAAGAAGCCCAATACCCACTCTTGTGTGCCCTTCCCCTCATTCCAGCGGGACCAGGGGACCCGGCCTCCAACACACCTGAGGAACCCACACCTTTGCTCAGCCTGTTTTCTTCTACTGAAATCTACTCCTCCTCTAAGGCCTGTCTCAGTGGTCCCTCCCCCAGGAAGCCTGTCCCACTGAGCCCAGCTGGTCCCAGCTGTCTCTCCTCAGGGCTGCAGGGATGCGGCTCACACTGCTGCCTGGCAGGCCTCACTCACCTGTGCCCGTTCCAGGTGCAGGCACTCTTTCTCCTGAGTCTTGCTGGTGCTCGGGGGCCTGTCTTTCTTTTGGTTCCTTCTGGTCAGGGCTCCCTGGGCTGGCAATGTGCTCTGGATATGGAGGGCGGTCGTGGGAACACAAATCAGTGACACTGGGGACAACACAGTTCCCCCAGGTGGCCAGAAGCGTAAGTGCAATCACTGGACCTAGACCATCAGGTGGAACACAGGGCATGATAATTAAGTGTACTTCACTGATCATCTAGTGACTATGTTCTAGGCTAAAGTCTCCATGCCTGAGAGAAGGAAACAGCACAGCACGGGAACTTATCCGATAGTACCAGGCGGGTCACAGAGCCCAGGTCACAGGGCCAAAGGTCTGGCCTCTTCAGGATTCCTGGCTCAGAACGCTACAACAGTGGATCCAAATCCCAAGTCCTCCACCAGACTGGTCCCCTGCAGAACACCCCCCCAAGATTCTCATCCGTAGATCTGGGGGGTATAGGAAGTTTATAATTTTAAAAAAGCTTCCTAGGGCAAAAGAGATAAACAAATATTTCATAGAATACAAAGGTAAAATGGCCCATATACACTCATAATCACACTCATAAGAGAGGTACCATTAAAACCACACTGTTACCAAAGCTATACAGACACTCCAAGAAACTATAGACCAATATCCCTTATGAACATGAATGCAAAAATCCTCAACAAAATACTAACAAACCAAAATCAGCAGCATATTAAAAGGATTAAACACCATGACTAAGTGGAGTTTATTCCTGGAATGCAAGGATGGTTCAAGATTGAAACCCAGATCATGGAATATTAACAGAATGAAGGGCGTGGGAAATCAAGATCATCTCAATTGATGCAGAAAATTAAACAACTTTTCATGATAAAACCAATCAAAAAAGAAGTCATAGAAGGAAACTATCTCAACATAATAAAAGCCATATATGAAAAACCCACAGTGAATATCACATTCAATTGTGAAAAACTGAAGGTTTTTCCTTTAAGATTAGGAATAAGGCAAAGATGTCCACTTTTACCACTTCTATGCAACAAAGTGCTGGAAGTTCTAGCCAGAGCAATTAGGCAAGAAAAAGAAACAAAAGGCATCCAAATGGGAAAGAAGTAAAATGATCTGTTCACAGATGATATGATCATGTATGTAGAAAACCCTAAAAATTCCACAAAAAAACTGTTAGAACTAATAAATGAATTCAGCGAATTAGCAGGATGAAAGTAAACAAACAAAAAAATCAGTTGCATTTCTACACACTAATAATGAACAATCTGAAAAGGAAATTACAAAAACAGTCCATTTACAATAATATAAAAAAGAATGAATACTTAGGAATAATTTAACCAAGGAGGTGAAATTATTTCATTTTTAAAATGAAAACTATAAAACATTACTGAAAGAAGTGACATTAGTCCCCCCTTATCCACAGGGGGATATGTCCATGGCCTCCACTGGATGCCTGAAATCACAGATAGTACCAAACCCTCTATATTCTATGTCTTTTCCTATATACACATACCTAAGATAAAGTTTACTGTAATAAAAGTTCTGTGAATGGCTTTGGGAGCCATTATTAAGTAAAATCAGAGAACACATGCACCATGATACCTTGATAGTTGATCTGATAATCGAGATGGCCACTAAGTGGCTAATGGGCATGAACCATGTACGGCATAGATATACCCGACAAAGGGATGACTCATGTCCTGGGCGGGATGAAGCAGTACCATGCAAGATTTCATCACGTTACTCAGATGGGGCATAATTTAAAACTTATGAATTGTTTCTGAAATTTTCTATTTAATATTTTCAGACTATGATTGACTGCGGGTAACTGAAACTGGAAAACAAAAGAATGGCTAAGGGGGGGCTACTGTAAAGACAGAAATAAAAGGAAACACATCCTGTGTTCATGGATTGGAAGACTGTATTATTAAGATGTTAATACTACCCAAAGTGACCTACAGATTTCATGCAATCCTTATCAAAACCCAAATGGCATTGATTTTGTGGAAATAGGAAAATCCATCCTAAAATTCATTTGGAATCTTAAGGGAACCCAAGTATCCAAAACAATCTTGAAAAATAAGAACAAAGATGGAGAGCTTTCTGATTTCAAAACTTACTACAAAGCCACAGTAATCATAACAGTGAGGCACTGGTGTAACTAAAATAAATAAATATAATAGAGAACCAAGAAATAAACCCTCATATATCTGGTCAAATGATATTTGAGAAGGGTGCCAAGACCACTCAACGGGGAAAGGACAGTCTTTTCAATAAATGATGCTGGGAAAAGTAGATATCCACATGCAAAAGAATGAAGACGGACCCTTATCTAACATCATGTATAAAAATTAACTCAAAATGGATCAAAACCTAAATGTAAGACCTAAAATATAAAACTCTCAGAAGGGAACATTGGACAAAGCTTCACAATATTGCATTTGGTAATGGTTTCTTGGATATGACACTAAACGCACAGGCAAAAAAAGAGAAAATAAACAATTAGGACTTCATGAAAAATTTTTTAAATTTGTACATCAAAAGACACTATCAAAAGAGTTTAGAAGCAATCCACAGAATGGGGGAAAATAATTGCAAATCATCTATCTGATAAGGAATTAATATACAGAATATATAGAGAATTTCTAAAACTCAACAACAACAACAAAACAAACAACCTGAATCAAAAATGGGCAAAGGAGGACCAGCCGAGTGGTGCAGTGGTTAAGCGCTGGCTTGGGAAGCCAGCAGCCATGGTTCGGGTCCCACATATGAGGGCCAGTGACACTGCCCTCAAAAAAAAAAAAAAAAAAATGGGCAAAGAACTTGAATAAACATTTCTCCAAAGAAAGTATACAAAATTTCAATAAGTTAATGACAATGGTCAATAAGACATGAAAAGATTCTCAACATCACTAACCAATAGGGAAACACAAATCAAAACTACAATGAGATACTACTTCACACTCATCATATGGCTATTATTAAAAACAATAGCAGTCAATAAGTGTTGACAGGGATGTGGAGAAAACCCATGAACTGTTGATGGGAATATAAAATGGTGCAGCCACTGTGGAAAACAGTATGGTGGTCCCTCAAAAAATTAAAAATAGAACTACCATATGACCCAGCAATTCCATTTCTCAGTATATGCCCAAAAGAATTGAAGGCAGAGTATCAAAGAGATATTTGCATATCCACAATCATAGCAGCATTATTCACAATAGCTAAAACAAGGAAATAACCCGTGTCTGTTGAAAGATGAATGGATAAACAAAACATGGTCAATCCAGGCAATGGAATATTTCTCAGCCTTAAGAGGAAGGAAGTTCTTATACAGGCTACAACATGGACGAATCCAGTGAACATTATGCAAAATGAAACAAGCCAGTCAAAAGAAGACAAATGCTCTGATTCCACTTATGTGAGGTACTTAGAGTAGTCAAAATCATAGAGACAGAGAATAGACTTATGGTTGCCAGGGGCTGGGGTTAGGGTCAGAATGAGGAGTTATCATTTAATGGGCACAGACTTTCAGTTTTGCAAGATGACGACAGTTCTAAAGATGGATACACAACATTATGAATGTGTTTAATATCTCTGAACTGTACACTTAAAATTGTTAAGATGGTAAATGTCATGTTATGTGTATTTGACCACAATAGGAAAAAAAGAATAAATAAATAAATGAAGTATTGATAATGAAGTACAACATGGATGAACCGTGAAAACATTATGCAAAGTAGAAAAAGCCAGAGACAGAAGACTACGTATTATAAGATTCCATTTATGTGAAAATGATGTGAAAATGTATACTTTAACCCATTAATTGTATGGTATGTTAATTATATCTCAGTCAAGCTGGGTTTTTTGTTTTTTTTTTTGCGGGGGGGCTTTTTACACACTTTTTGTAAACCAAATGCAATATGTAAATTGGTTTGTTACAAAAAGGATCCAAACACCTAAAGAAAACATTTTGATGCCGTCGGAGAAAAGAGAGCATGTACTAGGTGTTACATGTGAATCCGTTGGGTGCGACTGTGGTATTTTGGTTTAGGAAAATGAAGAGATGGATGAAACAAATGTGGCTAACTCTTAATTGTTGTTGAATCTGGGTGATGACTATTTGAATGTTCGCTGTACTGTTTTCTCTACTTCCATTAACGTTTTAAAATTTTATTTAAAAAAAAAAAAGCTCCCTAGAAGATTCTGACATGCAGTCAACTTTGGAACCACTGTCCTATATACGCCAGTTGGCCTCGGGCTCCTCCTCCAAAGAGGATTCATTTCCACAAAAGGAAACCAGTACATTATGGGCCTTACAGCTGCAGGTGACAGTTGAGGGGACAAAAGTGGAGGGGGAAAAAGGAGATGCTGGCGATAATGCTGCTGCATGGCTGTTAGTAATAAGTCCTCACTGACTATATAAATGCTCAGCTTTACACAACCATTGCACTTGGTCCTCACAACCACCGTGTGAGAGGGGTCCGCTGTCCCTCGCACAGACGCAGACACTGGCCAGCTCTAAGGCAGAGTCCCTGCCCCTGCCCGACTGGCCGGCCGGGACAGAGCGTGCTCTGCTTAGGCTTAGGGGCCTGTGCTCCCTTCCAGGCCTCACAGCACGTCTGGGAAGTCCCGGGGAGTGGGAACACGGTTCCGTCTGCCCCAGCCGGTCCCCATCTTGCCCCCACTCACCAGTGCCCAGCCTCGTTGGACATGCTGCCTCCCTCTCTGTCCCCTCTTCCTGGCCCCACAGACCTTCAGGACAAGGCTCCTCTCCCCTCTCCAAGCGGGTGAGGATGTCTGGTTTGGAGATGGCATAATCTGCGTACAGAATGGAGAGAGAGCTGGGTCAGGACTGGACACCTGCCCCCAGTTGCCAGGAGATGCACAGAAGCCAGGGCAGGGATACACATGGTAGAGGTCCAGATCCCTACTCCGCGGCCTTACCCAGGGAGACCAGCGTCTCGTAGTTGCCCCGCATCACGTGCTTATAGAGCTCCTTCTGCCACTGGTCCAGCTTGCCCCACTCCAGCTCGGAGAAATACACGGCCACATCATCAAAGGTCACGGGCACCTGGAACCATAAGCGTCATGCACACTCACCCACACTCACAGGCACGGCCCCTGAGGCTGTCCCACCCAGGTGCCCAGGCTTACCTTGGGGACCTCCCCCCTGCTGCCCGGGGGCAGCCTCAGGACCCAGAAGTTCCTGTTTCTCAGCAGGTTCTCCATGTTCTCCAGCCGCCTCTGCAGCAGCCCGTACTCCTGCAGCAGGGTCCCCAGCACGGCCCACTTGCTCTCCATGTGGTTCCCGAACTCCACGGCCGTCTTCTCGCAGTCGGTCAGCTTCTTCTCGGCTGTCCCCGTCCGCCCCTCCAGAGTCAGCAAGCGGGCCAGACAGGAATCCACCTTCTTCTCCAAGGCCTGGATGGCGGCCACCACCGTCCACAGTGTGATCTCCGTGGAGTAGAGGTATGAGTTCTCAGCAGCCGGCTGGGGCGAAGGAGGTGTTGAAGGCTTTTCGTCCCCTGTTTGCTTCTCCCTCTCTGGGGCCTGCACAGAGGAGAAAGATGTTATTAGAATTTTACAATCAAAATGTCCACCTTGGGCCGGCCGAATGGCGCAGTGGTTAAGAGCTGGCTTGGGACTCCAGCGGCCCTGGTTCAGGTCCCACATATGAGGGCCAGTGACACTGCCCTCCCCCCCAAAAAAATGTCCACCTCAAGGGCTGGCCAAGTGACTCAGCTGGTTAAGATCGTAAGCTCTGAGCAACAGGGTTGCCAGTTTGATTCCCACATGGGCCAGTGAGCTGCACCCAAGTTGAGCTGCCGCTGAGCTGCCAACAGGTGGCAGGATGGCTCAGCTGGTGAGAGCAGGTGCTCCTAACTACAAGGTTGCCGGTTCGACTGCCACATAGGATGCTGGGCTATACCCACCTACAACTAAGATTGAACATGGAACCTGAGCTGAGCGGCTACAAGCTGCTGATGGGCAGCTGGATGGCGACTGGACTTGGAGCTAAGCTAGCTGTGCCCCCCACAACCAAGACTGATGGACAACAACTTGGCTGTTCCCCTTCCCCGATTCCCCCAACACTGTTCCCCTTCCCCAATTCCCCAATAAAATCTTAAAAAAAAAAAAAAAGTCCATCTCAAAAAGAAAGCTCAGAATGGCACCTGCCCAGGCACCTGCACCTGCCCAGGTCAAGCCACATCTGAGCAGCCAGTCAAATAGCCATGTAGGGGATAGGAAGGCGGGGACATCAGTTAGAAGTCCAGCCTCAGGGACAGGGGACACTGGCTAGACTAAGTTGTTATAAGGGGAAGGAAAACATGGCCAAAGAGAGAAAGTGTCTGCTGTCTCAGATAGAGGACTCCCTTCCTGGGTCTTCGTGTCCTCTGGAAATGACGGGACAGGCTTTGAATGAAGCACAGAGGAGAACACAAGCTCTATAGTCAGACAGTCTGGGTGTAGCCAAGTAACACCGCCACTCACAAGCTGGCTTCTTCAACATCTTACAACTTCACCTCTGCATCGAGAAAATGGAACTCGTAAGAGTACCTACATGATATGATTGTGAGAATTAATGCCACAATTTGGTAAAAAGCATTTAGCACCATGTCTAGCCTCTGGTAAGTACTCAAAAAACGGGAGCCCTATGTTGATGCAGCTGAGAGGAGAATGATGAGAATGTCAATGATGGTGATGAGTCTGGCTAAGGGATGCAGTGGAAATAGTCCGTGTGGCCTTTCTGCTTCACCTCTTTCACTCTGCTGTCCTTCAGCGCCTTGGAAAAGAGGGGCTGACGTGCCTCAGTTTACCCAGGTGCCCGATGGACAAGCCTTCCCTGAGCAAGCACGAGGGCCTCTATCCCAGGTGATCTTGCTAAAAGCCTTGTTGGAAAGATAAACTGACATCTCACCCTTCTATTTCACTCATCCTTCAGGGACAAACAAATCCCATCTGTTGACTTCTGAAATGATCTCAAATCCGCCATCACCTAGTGTCCTGATCACCGTTCACCTGAGCCACTGCAATTCCACCCAAATGACTTCCCACGGCACCCTTCTCCCCCACAACACACTTTCCACAGGATGGTCAGGGATCTTTTAAAAACACAGACAAGTTCATTTTAGTCCCCAACCTAAAACTCTTCAATAGATCCCCAGTGGATCTAAAAGAAAATCTAAACTTCTTACCAGACTGAAGCCTACCTCCCTGACTTTACATCCTCCTGGGCACTTGCGACACTCCGGCCACCCTGGCCACCTTGGACTCTTAGGACACACCCAGTTCTCCTCCACCTTTGCAGGAGCTCTTCCTGCACTGCTCTGTGCTCCTGGCTTTGTCTCACACAAACCTCCAGCTTAAACATCACCTCACAGAGACCGGCACCAACCAATATCTGAAACAGGTCCATTAGTGGCCCCCTTCAGAGTACTAATAACATATGATGACTGTGTGTCTGCCTGTGTTTTGCTTTCCCCACAAGAACATAAGCTCCACAAGTCTTTATTCACTGTTGTATTCCCAGCGTTTAAAACAGTGCCTCACTCACAGCAGGTAATCGATACCTACTGAATGAACACTTAAACAACACCTTCATTCAATAATGATTATTGAACTCCTGTCATAAAAAAGGTACAATGGAAATGTGGAAAAATTACATGGTTCTTTCTTCCTGCTCCAGGAGAAAAATTGTGTATAGAAATAGTCATGATAGGGCCGGCCGAGTGGTGCGGTGGTTAAGAGCTGGCATGCGACGCCAGCAGCCCCGGTTCGGATCCCACATGAGGGCCAGTGACACTGCCCTCCAAAAAAAAAAAAAAGAAATAGTCATGATAAACACGAGGGTAAAACCCATGGGCTAACAAAAGTTGAGGGCAAATCCTTCTGTTCGGGGAGTTTTTCTTGGAATCGCATGTGTTGCAAGACAACAGAGGGAAATGAGTGGGAGGCTCGGAATGGTCAGAAAGGGCGCTGAGGGAGGGGTCCCAGGCTAGCTGGGCACTGACGAGGTCAGCTGTATAGTCAGTTACAGAAAGGCCTTTCCAGGAGCTCCCTGCAGAACTGCCACCCGCTTTCTCTCCCTTGCACTCCCGGAACCCTAAAGGAAACATACAACCAAGCTGCTAATTAAAGGAGAGGGCACCAAAGTTCCTCCTTCAGAAGCATCCAGAAATAGCAAGGCTCCAAAAAAATTCATTGAGATAGACTGTTCATAGTAGAAACCATGCAGAGAGCTCTTTACACGTGTTTTTCTACCGTATCCAAAACGGGCAAAGGATGTGCGTTCTCTGAACTTGACATGCTGTACATTATCAGCCAACATTCTTAAATGTGCTAAACAACCAACAAAAACCCCCCACCTACAATCGCTCTCGTAGCATTCAGCGCCTTTCTTTGGATAAAAGCAGACTCCTGGGCGCCTGAAAGGGGTGTCGTGACAGTCCTGGCCTGGCCTCACTGTGGGAGCGGCCTGGGCCGGGCCTTCGCTAGGCGCCGCGCCGCGGCTGTCAGGCCGAATGGGGCGCCCCTGCTCCCTGCCTCGGGGGACGATGGACGGGGAGCCGCTCCCGCTCTCCAGACGCAAGGCCTGTCGTCGTCAGTGTAACCGGAAAACCCAGCCTGTCCCCCGACGTCGGGGCCACTCGCCGCGCGCCCCGCCGCCGGGCCTGGCGTTTGGGCCGCCCGGTCCCTCGGCCTGAAGGCGGGCGCGGGCCTGGGGCGCGGCGGGCGGGCCGCGGGGGCGAGGGGGCCGCGGGGGCGCGGCGGGCGGGGGCGAGCGGGCCGCGGGGGCGAGCGGGCCGCGGGGGCGCGGGGGGCCGCGGGGGCGAGGAGGGCGATCGGGCCGCGGGGGCCGCGGGGGCGAGGAGGGCGATCGGGCCGCGGGGCCCGCGGGGGCGAGCAGGCCGCGGGGGCGAAGAGGTCGCGGGGGCGAGCGGGCCGCGGGGGCGAGGAGGTCGCGGGGGCGAGCGGGCCGCGGGGGCGCGCGGGCCGCGGGGGCGAGGAGGGCGATCGGGCCGCGGGGGCGAGCGGGCCGCGGGGGCGAGCAGGGCGAGGGCCCCGGCCCTCGCGGTGGCGGCTGCGCCGGGGCGCTTACCCGGGCTGGCGCCTCCTCGGCCATGGCTGCCCGCGTCCCTCTCTCGGCTGCGCGGCTCGGACCGGCCTGTCTGGTCCGGCGCGGGGCGCGGGCGGCGGCGGAGCTACCGTCCGGGGGGCCGCGAGCTGTGTCCGAGCCACGTGCCTCGCCGGCCCTTTAAACAAGAGCTGCGCCCGCGGCCGGACCCCGGGCCGCGCACAGCGCCCCCTGCAGCCCGAAGGACCGCACGCCCGGGGCTGGCGGCCTCCCGCCACGGCGGCCGCGGGGGCCACCCCGGGGCGCGCCGCGGGCCCGGCTGCCGTCGGGCACTGGCGGCCGCGCGCAGGAGCGGCGCCATGGGCCCGCTGGGGACCCGAGTCCCACACCGGGGAATTCATTAGGCCAGGGAGCGAAGGAGGGAAACGCTCGTTCTGAAACTTGGGAGCTTCCCCTATACAGGGGGGAAGCACAGTCATCGCCAGGGAATCTCAAGTGTACGTAGACTTACTGTTTTTACACCTCTAATGGATCCAGTGACGATTAGTTTTAGTATATTATGCCCAGGAAAAAAGGCGGTAGGGTGGGGTGATAAAGGTTTTTAAACTCATTTTTTTAGTTTTCCAGAACAAATGGAAAGACCTCAGGAAATATTTATTTCACCGAACAACAACCACCACCCTCTCCCTCAAACCCTTTGGGAACCCTGGGTCTCCTCCTCCTGCCCTGGGCCCCCTTCAGCAGGCACCCTGCACAAGCATCTTTGCAGAGCCCTTGGAGGCGCTCTATGCCACACCCAGTCTGCACTTGCACATCAGCCACCAACTGGGATCCGCCAAGCTTTGGTGGAGGCTGCGCCTCCAATTCAGGCCCTGAGGCATTTTGATTAAACCACTGAATCTAGGACCCATTTCCTCATTTATTACCTGAGAGCCTTACTCTGGAACCAGAGTTAATCAGTGAATATAAAGAAAAATGTCTATGCAGTTCAAGTTTTATTTTCTACCTTTTCTGCATTTCCCATTCATCTTATAGTCTTTGTCCAAGAAGTCCCCAGACTCTTCTGTTTGCACTGGGCATTAGTTCTTTTTTTTTAAAGATTTTTTATTGGGGAATTGGGGAAGGGGAACAGACAAATTGCTGTCTTTTTGTTCTTCAGTCTAGTTGCGGAGGACGTTGCTTCACTGACCCATGTTGGTATCATTATTGCGCTCTTCCCGGATGACGCAGATCAGTCGCCGGCCTCTGGGTGTCGCTCACCGTGGCTATTGGCCGCTCATGCTGGCTGCCGGCCACTCACTGTAGCCTATGGCAGCCCACTGCAGCAGGGGCTGCAGCCCACACCGGTCGCCAGGGCTCGCACAGCCCAGCTCCAGGTGGAGCTGTTGTTAGCTGTGGAGGGCAGTGTCACTGGCCCTCATATGTGGGATCCGAACTGGGGCCGCTGGCATCCCAAAACCAGCTCTTAACCACTGCACCACTCGGCCGGCCCAGCATTAGTTCTTAAAGGGTCACAATTTATCAGGACTTTATAATGCTAGATATATTAGTCTGACTGACTCCTGATGAGCTCCTAGTGTAAACCAAAATTAACTTTAGACTGGAATAAAGGGTATTTATTTGAGCAAAAAGGAGCTGTAGCCTTGAAGACAGACTCAGGAAGCAACCCAAATTGTGTTCCACCGAAACAATAGCGAAAGTTCCCACCTAGATTTTCAATTTTGTGTAAATGAGGTATTGAAATCGTGCAGTTCTGACTGGACAGGGTAGGTCTCCGTCTGCTGATAGAAAGCTGAAACCAGGGTTTCCCCGGAAACCCTCTCAGCAGGAAGGGAGAGAGTTCAGGCTGAGGTTCCTCCTGGAATACAGAGGACCAGAGGAGCCCCTGTCAGCAAATGGCTAGTAGGCTCTTATTATTTATAGAAATTGGGGCCTCGGTTGACCATGGGGAGTCCATCTCAGCAGATAAATTCCTTCTCAGGGTTTACATCAAATGAATCTTCTCCCTCAGCACTCATTTGCAAATGGGTTGGGTTACTTCAACAAGTATTTCCACAACTAACAATGACATTTATTGATTTGACCTCTTATTACCTTAAAGTAGCACTTCCTAAACTTGCCCCAAATTCTAGGAGTGCACCTCACTTGGACAAGGTATCACTTTTTAAAGTGGGCCGGCCGAGTGGCTCAGTTGGTTAAGAGCTCGCTCAAGAGTGTGAGATGAGGGCTGGCCAAGTGGCGCGGTGGTTAAGCGCTGGCTTTGGAAGCCAGTGGCCCCGGTTCAGGTCCCACAAATGAGGGCCAATGACACTGCCCTCAAAAAAAAAAAAAAAAAGTGCGAGCTGAGCTCTGAGCAACAGCAGTTCCATGCCCAGCCCGAGCTGAGCTGCCACTGAGCTGCCAACAGGTGGCAGGATGGCTCAACTAAAAAAATAATAATAAATTTAAAAATAAATAAACAATAAAAAAAAAGCATCACGTCCTGCTGACTCTACCTTGGCCATCTCTCCTTGTCTGTTACTCTCTTTCCACTGCAGCTGTGCCATCACGTCCTTATTAGCTCTTGGTCTCCCTAAAAAACCTTGTAACATATACCACACCCCAAACAAATGAAAACGCATGATGTAACTTTTATTACTATTCCCAAATCACAGCTAGAATCAGTTTTTGCTCACAACTCTCAGCTCCCCATTACTAACTCCATACAACCCAAACTCGTTAGCCTGACCCCAACCTGTTTCCAACTGTGTTCCCCACTGCTCCTCTTCTCACACCCCACCCTCTAGCCAAATTAAATGAATAGGCATCGATTTGTACATGCCCCATAATGTCTTCTATTTTGGTCACGTCGCTCCATTTAGAATGTCCTCTTCCCATCCTTATAGGTCCAGTTCAAAAATCACCTCCCGTAAAGCCTTCCCCGAAGTCCCACAGCTAAATGTAATTGTTCTCCGAGTTCTTACAGACCTTCAGCTTCACTTAGCACGTATAATTTTCTACCTTTCATTGGATTCCCTAACAGACCATAAGCCCAATAGCAAGATCTCTCTGTAGATTTTGCACATAAAGGCCACTCATATTTGTGAGTGAACAAACTCTATGGCAGAATGGAATATTGTGCCAGTCTAGAAAAGGGTTGTGCAAATATGCAGTATGGGAAGAAAATGGATTTCGGCAGAACATAAACTCATCTAGGGCAAAGAGCTTTGTTGTGTACACTCATGTATCCCAGATGTTTAAAATAGTGCTTGGATAATAGGTGCTTAATACGTATTTGTTGAATAAAAGAAATGGAAGAGTGAAGCTTTCACAGAAGGGGGTTATGAACTCAACAGTGAAAAATAAAACAGTACTTGGTTCACAGAAAAGGACAGTCTTGGAAAGGGAAAGCATGAGTTGAACACAGAGGTAGGGAAGTATGGCTTAAGCACCAAATAACGGGAAGCTCGGGGTGGAGTAGGTTAGATTGCGGAACTGTTGAGTTCTACACTAAAAAGCATGCTCTTTGTCAGTAGCCAATCATGTGCATCGCAAGGCTTTGATGTAAGCCCATGTCCAGGGTGTGTCCTGGGACTATAACTCTAGTAGCAGAAAGGATGTGATTAGGGGTAGGTGACAAGTTAGGTTATTGAGTAGCTCAGGTGGTGACAATTAGGACCTTACCTATAGGAACAGGAAAAAGATAGGACAGATTAGTCAGTCACTAATGTTTAATTCTTCCCTGTATGTTGATTTAAATCTAATTTGATCAGCCCCATTCATCAGTTCCATTTCCTGTTTTCTTCTCAGCATCTAGCAGAGCAGGCTTTCAGTGAGGGACGGCTGAAAAAGGCAAGAAACTGATTTTGTGTATCACTCAAGGCAGTGCCTATGTCTGCAGAGAATGACCTAGAGACCTTGCGAAAATGCAGATTCGCATTCAGTGGGTGTAAGTCTGCATTTCTACCAAGCTCCCAAGGAATGCCAATGCTGCTGGGACAGGAGACGGGTTAGGTTACTGAGTAACAAGGACTGAGAATCCAACCCAGACACCAGGTACTGAGCTGGGCAACCAGAAGCAACAGTCCACGGTCAAGTGTGTGGGCTCTGAAGCAAGACAGCCTGTGTTCACAGCCAGCCCTGCCTGCTGCTTCACCTCAGGTTTCTCCCCACATTTGTAAAATGGGGTAACAATCATACCCACCCCACAGGGTGGTGTGAGGATTAAATTCACTTTTATGTAAACTTAAAATAGTATCTAGCACAAGTGCTCAGCAAATATTAGCTATTACACTAGTCCCATTGTTTAATACAATTATGCCCCTGCCTCGAGGAGATCCTAGCTTTGCTGGAGAAATGGAGCCCGACCTTGTGCTTTGCTCTGCTCTGCACAATGCAAGGCAAAGGCTGGTCACATTAAAAAACTCACCAAAGAACTGGGAGGTGACAGTAATCAAGGATGGGATACGGGGTATCTGTAACACAGAAGCTGGGGTAGTAGGCTGTAGAAGGGACTTAGGGAATGTTCGAGCTTTTCCTACATTCAGTAAGCTGAGCACCTCGCCTGCTGCCTGTCCTGTGACTTCCCTGCACATTCAGTCTCTACACCAAGATAATCCTGTGTCTTACAGCGACCCGAGCTTCTTTCTATCTATGTGTTCATTTTATTTGTTCCTTTTTTCCCCATATCGAACTCACTCCTCCCATGGGCAACTGTAATGCCCTTAACGCATAACTTTTTGTTTCTATGTGTTCTTACGAAGTGATTTGTTTGGGGCAGTATATGCCTTTTTAATTTAAATACATGGTACTGTTATAGATCTCATTCAACTTCTTACATTTTCTGCTCAGCAACGTATGTTTAAGATCGACCCATGTGGCTACACATACTATATATCTAAGCCAAATTCCTAACTGCTACCCAGTGCTCCCTGGAAAATCTGCCAGGTTGTACCTGCCTTCTCTCCCTCCCACCTTCCAACAACTGACGTCAGCTGCCCTTGACCACCACAAACAGGGTTCCATACACGCTTCCCTGTCATCTGTCCAAGGTTTAAGTCAGGCCTCTGTCACTGCTCCAGGCCAGGCACCTCCTCCAGGCTGGCCCCAGGAGGGTATTCTTGACAAATGGAGAGAAACATCCAACATGAGCACTTTTTTTTCTAGTAGCAAGTTTTATTCTAGGCAACTGCAAGTCATCAAACGGGACACTCCCATAGGACCCAGGAGCTCACTCCCATCTCCCCGAAAAGCAGGGCAGGCATGTGACACTCCTGAGACAAGCACCTGTGTGCTTTTCCTCCATCATCTCCGGGACAGTCACCCCAGGACTAATTTGGGAAGTGTATTATCTGAATCTCAAGGAAGGAACAACTGCTATAAGAGGAACAAACTCAACCACTGGTACAAGCTGAACAACCTTAAGTAACAAAGGAGTCGCCTACCCTGTGAGGCTGCACAACTCAGCAAGGGCTGGGACGGAAGGGGAAGAGAAGAGAGTGCTGTGGCGAGAACCCCAAACTCCGAACCCGGGGAAGGAAGGTTCTATGTACTCTCAGCTCCTGCACTGGACTCTTCATTTTCGACAGGGGCTTTGGGGTCTGCCCCCACTTTCCTCTTCCTCTATGTCCTTTAGACTCAGTGAGCCCCAACTGAGAGGGAGCCACACTGTGCCCCGATCTCTGGCCTAAGTAAGTGTGGGTGGGCTAAAAGAGCCCCAGAAACGATTCCCTCCTAGAGGGTAGGCCCAGTCCCCATGTTAGGAACAATTTCTACTACTCTGGAAATTTAAAAAAACAAAACACAAATGTCGTCAGACTGTATTTTTTAAAAAATCAACTAAAATCTAATTCCAAAAGGTTCTTCAGAGCAGGGCGAGTGCTTCATTTAAATTATTTCTTCTACTTGTTATTAACAAAGAGACTACAAAAGAAGAGGAAATAGAGGGTTATGCTTCCCAGAACTCTCCCACACGCCTGCTCACTCCTTTGGCCTGACTCCACCCTGTGGGAAGACCTGAAGTACTGGGACAGACCCTCAAACCGGCCACCAGTCCCTGCGGGGTCAGAGGTCAGAGAGCCAGCCCCAACCTACGAAGATCAGTGCGGATGAGACACCGGGGACTGGACGGTGCCAAGGTCACGGTGAACTCAGCAGCAGGGTGAAGACAGCAGGGACAGGCCGGGCCCTGACCCCTCACACCACACAGCTGTGAGACGGCCTCAGGGCTCGGCCTGCTGCTGGGCCAAGCGAAGGCAAAGCAGAGTGACTTCCCTCAGGAGGAAGCCAGTCCCCAGCTGTGTAGTGTCCTTCGGGGGCCCCCCGCACAGGCGAGGGCCAGCCCCCTTACAGCAGGCCGCTGGGCCTCCCGGGCCCCAGGGCCAGGCCACCCCGCTCACGCTGGTGGATTTTCTGGTGCTGCAGGAGATGCTGTTTCTGCACAAAGCTTTTCTCGCACTCGGTGCAGCTGTATGGCCGCTCGCCCGTGTGGATGCGCTGGTGTCGCACCAGGTCAGATGGGTGGCTGAAGCTCTTCCCACAGTAACCACAGATGAGGGAACTCCGGCTTTTCCTCCAGGGGATGTGGCCGGGCAGGGCAACCAGGCTGTTGGGCGAGAACCTCTCCTGGACACGGTGGCCGCCACTGGGCCCCTCCTGCAAGTGGCAGCGCTGGTGGGTCACCAGGCTGACCCTGCAGCTGAAACTCCTCATGCACACCTCACACTGATGCAGCTTTCCCTTCTTGGACTGGGGCTTCAGCCGCGGCCTGGGCCGAAGGCTCTCTTCTGGTTCTGAGGCTGTGGAAGACTCCCACCCCGAGTGGGTCCGCAGATGTGTAGCCAGCTGCTGCTTAGAGCGGAAGCTGATCTCGCACTCAGCACATTCGTAGGGGCTGGAAGTGTCCCTTTTCAGCTTCAGGCCCTGCCCACATTCCTGACCCGGTTGTACCTGCCTATTAGATTTCTGCTTTGGGGGGCAACCCAGAGTTCTGCCACTGCTAGGGTCTCTACTGCCTTCAACGGGCTCCTCTAGATTAGGGTCCCCGGGCCCTGATTTCAAGAGGACAGACCCGCCCTGAGCGTCCCAGAGCTCAGTCTGCTCTGGGCTCAGGAAAGCATGCTCTCCAGCAATGCCCGAGAACTCTCCCGGGAGACCCGCTGAGCCTTCCTGCGGGTATGGTAGTTCCTGCTTGAGCATGGCCCCTTCTGCTGCCAAAACAAAGAAAACCAACAAAACAGATCACATTCTAACACCTTTGATTTCTTCGGAGCTAAACCAACATCTATGAATTTCAGATGGGCTCAAAGCAAAGTATGCCAGGATCAAGGGAATTAGGACAATTTGGAGAAGGATGAGACTGACTGGGTTCCAAGGCCTGAAAATCTAAACCTATACGCAGGTACAAACATATTGCCTAGAAATCTGAATATATTATTCTTACATAACAATGTTATAAATGATAGTTCTCCAAACTTATCCTCAAATCTGTATTCAACCTCTGGGAAAATAGTTCAATACACTGTAACAACAAATTTAGGGGACTATTAAAATAATAAATGTCAAAGATTAAAATAAAAAACTAAACCTACATAGCTTAAAAATTCAAGTATCCAGCTGTTCTTGTCGCATATTCTCCCCAAATTACCTGGCTTCCAAATGCTTTTTCTGTCCGTCACCCAGTCAGCCTCACTCCTGAAGCTGTGACCAACCCTCCTCTCTCTGTCCCCAGTGGGTTTTGACTAAAATCTATTATGCAGTTTACTCTGCAGGGCACAAAGAAGTCTGATATGGTCATGAACCTCAAGGAACCCACACGAGTTAAGACACACATATATAACACGTCAACAATGGTAATCATAAAGGAGTAGACTAAATAAATGCCACATGAGGTTACTGACAATTTAGCAGTGGAAAAGCTCACTATAGGCGGCAGGGGGTGGGGAGGGGGATGGAATATTCTAGAGCCACTCACCTGGGTAGACACCTCCAGGGCCTTCCTCCTCCACGTCACCCAGCATCTCTGTACCCAACTCCGCTTCTCCTGGCTCGCCAAGGACCTCTGCATTGGAAACGGGACACTGTGAGCCCAGGAAAGAGTAAAAACTCACTGCTTCCTGGTCATTTGCCGATGAACAAGGTGACCGATGTCAAGGAGTCAATATGAAAACTTCCAAAGATTCAAACTACTGTTCTTGTGACTTTCCCCCAGCTGCTTGGGATAACTGGAAAATTAAAGCTCATTCAAACGATCTATTCATTTATCACTTGTGGTTCAGGCGGTCAGGCTCAGGAGCCTACCACGCCTGTCCCCAACACCACCACTTCCTCACACATACATGGTGTCAAGTGTTGCTTCCTTTCAGGGTTTCTGATTTCATCTATGCTGAAGCACTGCGCGATAAAGCAGGCACCATGATCCCCCAACCCGCATGACAGACAGGAAAAAGCCACCAGCAGAACACATGACCCAGCTGAGGTCACGCTGTCATCTTTCTGACCGTCTGCCACTTTCCTCCCACTCCACTCTGCTCCAGTCACACTAAACTTCTTCTGTGTGTATGTGTTGTTAAAATTTTTATTGGGGAACAGCCATGGTCATTGGGTACACATTGCTTTCATGCTACAGTGGCATAGTTGACTCTTTTAAGGAGGGCGCAGCTCACAGTGGCCTATGCAGGGATCGAACCGGCAACCTTGGTGTTAGCAGCACCACGCTCTAACCAACTGAGCTAACCGGTCAACCCACACTGACCTTCTTGACAATCCTCCATGGACCTAAGTTTTAAAAGATTTTATCTACCAACAAAATGCACCTATAATGTAATAGCTAATATTTTGCATATAAAGATGTGACTCTATTAAGCAGCATTTCTAATCAACACAAAATAAACATTGTTGAGACCATGACTGGCTATAATTCCAGCCAAATGCCAAGGAAAATTCTTGGTTAGCTTATGCAGTCTGTCTCATCCCAGGTAACCAAGGGTTTCTTATCAAAGAATCTTAAGTATGTAAGTATTAAAAACAGCATGAGGACCCCTAGTCACGTTACACCATACTGCATGTGATGGCATCTTATCTGTTAGTAAATGTTATCAAAATCTGACCATGTGACCACAGAGGAGGCGTGCGCAATGACCTTTCCAAAAGTCTCCACAAATTGAGGAGTGGTGACCCATTTCTCAAGCTGTCACAGATCAACAGAGGACCCCAAACCAACCAGAATCCAGGTGTGGCCTAGGCCACAGCCTACTGGCCGGAATCGTAGGATGTCTGAGAGAATTCTGGGAGGGAGCCGCGACTTACTCAGCGAGACCAGGGTCTCATAGTTGCTCTTCATCACATTTCTGTAGAGCTCCTTCTGCCAGTCCTCCAGATTATCCCCCTCCTGCTCGGGAAAACAGACTCCATCATTTTCAAGTGACCGGGACACCTGAAATCACAAACGTCACACAATGAGTGCCTCTTGTTACAGGCCTGAAGGAAAAGTCAGCAATTTAGAATCTTAAATAACAGAATACCTTGGGGGCCTCCCCCTTGCTGCCCGGGGGCAGCCGCAGGACCCAGAAGTTCCTGTTTCTCAGCAGGTTCTCCATGTTCTCCAGCCGCCTCTGCAGCAGCCCGTACTCCTGCAGCAGGGTCCCCAGCACGGCCCACTTGCCCTCCAGCTGGTTCCCGAACTCCACCGTTGTCTTCTCGCAGTCGGCCAGCTTCTTCTCGGCTGTCCCGGTCCGTCCCTCCAGGCTCTGTAGCCTGGCGGCCTGGGACTCCATCTTCTTCTCCACAGCTTGAATGGCGGCCACCACTGTCCAGAGTGAGATCTCTGTCGTCTGCAAATAGGAGCTATTCTCTGTCGCTTGTGGGGGCAGCGTGGAAGAAGCCAGAGGTGTGGAGCGGCGCTTCCGCCTGTGCTGAAGAACCAGATACAGGGTCGCAGTCGGCACCATTTCCAAAAATCCAGTAAAGGAAACAATGGGTCCGGTGGGTCCAGGAGCGCTTAGAGCTAGAACCTAGCTTCTACTAGTTTTTTTACATTTAAAAAGTATGTTCTTTTGTATTCTGATACGGCAAGTTACATCTGTGCATTGTAATAATAATTAACAAAACCCCAAAAAGTAGAAAGGGATGGAGGGAGGGAAGATTATGTACAGTACCACCAGTGAGAAGTAAGCTGTTAGACTTCTGGTGTTTTTCCTACTTTTTTTCATTTTTTAACTTAATTATTTCTCAACAAAATTGAAATCATACTGTACATACATTTTGTTACTTGCTTTTCACACACAGCATAGTCTCTAAGACTTACCTCTGTCGATATTCATTTTTTAAATGAATTTCTTTCTAGTTGATATTTTGGGCTATTTGTAATATTTTACTATGATAAATACTACAATTTTTTTTTTTTTAAAGATTTTATTGGGGAATCGGGGAAGGGGAACAAACAAGTTGCTGTCTTTTAATTCTTCAGTCTAGTTGCGGAGGATGTTGCTTCACTGGCCCATGTTGGTATCGTCATTGCGCTCTTCCCGGATGAGGCAGATCGGTCGCTGGCCTCTGGATGTTGCTCACCGCGGCTCTTGGCGGCTCACGCTGGCTGCCGGCCGCTCACTGTAGCCTATGGCAGCCCACTGCAGCAGGGGCTGCAGCCTACACCATCGCCGGGGCTCGCACAGCCCAGCTCCAGGTGGAGCTGTTGTTAGCTGTAGAGGGCAGTGTCACTGGCCCTCATATGTGGGATCCGAACCGGGGCCGCTGGCATCCCAAAACCAGCTCTTAAAGCTCTTAACCAATGCGCCACTCGGCCGGCCCTGATAAATAATATAATTTATATCCATTCTTGGCTCCACATTCCTGCCAAGACTCCACTGTTGATCTTGTCACCCTTTCAGCGGCTCTTTACAGTAAAGACAAAGTTCCTTAGCAGGACCTACAAGACTCATTCATTTTTACACCCCAGCAGCAAGCATAAGTGAATAATACCTACCAAATCCTTAGTAAACATTCACTGAAATGATCTAAGTCCTCTGACGTTGTTCTTATACTTCTCATTTTTATGGTCTGCCCTGGACAGTACGAAAATCACTATGGCGGAAGTTCAAAGTGACTAAAACCAACACTTGGGATGTTTTCCCAAAGCTGCCTTCTTACCCACTTTGTCCCACTACGTGGGACATTTCAGTCCTAACCTCCCAAAGCTTCGTGTCCTTTTCTATGACACATTTTACTCAGGGCTGCTTCTCTCACCACAATGAGGACGCTGAGACCAAGATACTAAAAACACATACATGTTTCCTGGCCATTCACATTTCCCCTTCAGTGAGCTACCCGCTGAAGTCATATCTGTTTATCTTTTGGGTTATCTGACTTTTCCTTACTGTCTCATAGGAGTTCTCTGTAAATTCTGAATACTAATCTTTACCAGCTATATATATTGCAAATATCTTCTCCTTATTTGGGCCTCTGTTTTTTACTCTCTTTATTATCATTTGATTAAAAGTCCTTAACTTTAATGTAGTTGAGTTTTATCAGTATTAATTATCTTATGGTTTGAACTTTCATGTCAGGTGTTAAAAAAAATCTATATTCCACAATACTGTCTTCTAAATACTTTATAGTTTTGCCTTTAACATTTACCTATTTACCTCAACTAGAATTGATTTTTGTGTACGGTGCAAGGCTCAATTTTCATATGGGAAATCTACAGATCTAACTAAATAATGAAAAATCCATTATTTACCCACCAATCTACAATGAATTGAGTTCTCTTACAGTGTGCTTCTGGCATCTCTATCCTGTTCTATGGATCAATTTTTTTATCACTTTACCAATATTACCATCTTAATGACCATAGCTTTTTGATAACAATTGATATCTGGTAAGACAAGCCCTATCTCCTTGTTTTACAGGAATATATTGAAAAATTTGGGACTGTTGAAATCCTACAAACGTAAAAGGTTTCACAAAAATATCCTTAGAGATTTTGTCTGGAACTGCATCAAATCCATAGATAAATTTGAGAAGTGACATCTTTAGCATAAAATGTTTCAATCCATATACATAGTATATACATACTCCTTTTTAAAAGTATTTTTAGCGTAATTAGACTGAAGAACAAAAAGACAGCAACTTGTCTGTTCCCCTTCCCCGATTCTCCAATGCTGTTCTCCTCCCCCAATTCCCCAATAAAAATCTTTAAAAAAAAATAAAAGTATTTTTAGGGCTGGCTGAGTGGCACCTTGGTTAAGAGCTTGCTTGGGACACCAGCGGCTCCGGTTCGGATCCCACATATGAGGGCCAGTGACACTGCCCTCTATAGCTAAGATGGTGAACAACAGCTTCACCTGGAGCTGGGCTGCTGAGAGTCCTCAGGACGGCATAGCTGCAACCCTTGCAACAGTGGGCTGCCATAGGCTACAGTGAGCGGCCAGCAGCCAGCATGCGCGGCTGGCAGCTGGTGTGAGCTGCCAAGAGCTGCTGTGAGCGGCCGACTGGAGGCCGGCGACCGATCTGCCTCACCAGGGAAGAGCGCAATGATGATACCAACATGGGCCAGTGAAGCGATGTCCTCCACAACTAGACTGAAGAACAAAAGGACAGCAACTTGTCTGTTCCCTTTCCCCAATACCCCAATAAAATCTTTAAAAAAAAAAAGTATTTTTAATATCTTAATATATGTAAACATATTCCCAAGTTAACTGTTTCAATCAACAGTTGCTGTATAACAAAGGATCCCCAAATTTAGTGGCTTACGATATCTATTTTCCTCATGAATCTGCAATTAAATGAGGCTTTGGCAGGGACACTCTGTTCCTCCGCCACTCCATGTCAAGTGGGGCAGGCCGCAGGCAGGCAGGCAGGCAGGGGCTGGATTCCCTGAGGAACCCCACGCCACATGGAGAGGGCACATGGGGATGTTCTGCTCAACAGCCCTACCTAAGGTTCCTGTCCAGTCAGCATCAACTGCCAGAACACATTTTATTTCTACTAGGCTTATTATTTTTTTTGCCTTCTCTCTTTTTTCATTAATCTCTCTATACATAGAAATTATATATGTGGGATATATGTGAAAAAAATTGATCATATCCTCTCTATATATTTGCTGTCCAGCCACTAGAAACATGTGGTTGTTTAAAATGAAATAAAAATGAAATTAAAAATCCAGTTCCTCAGCCATACTAGCTCAATAGCTACATGTTACTTTGGCTACTATGCTGAGAAGTGCAGAGAGAGTATTTCCATCATCTCAAAAAGTTCTATAGGATGTACTATGCCCTCACTAATTTTTTTCTGCTTGATCAAATACTAAGGCTATGTTAAAATCTTCCAGTATGGCAGTGAATTTTCCTTGTAGTCCTCTCAACTTTTGTTTTATATATTTTGAAGCTCAATAGGTGCATATAAGATTAGAAATGTCCTATCAAGCTGGTAAATTGAGTCTTTTACCATTATAAAAGTAGTAGTAGCCCTCTATCTCTAGCAATATTAACATAGTTAAGTAAATTTTCTTTTGATTAATATTAACCTGGTATATGTTTTCATATTCTTTTATTTTTATTTTTTTATTATTATTTTTTTGAGGGCAGTGTCACTGGCCCTCATATGTGGGATCCGAACCGGGGCCACAGGCATCCCAAAACCAGCTCTTAACCAATGTGCCACTTGGCCGGCCTTCATATTCTTTTATATTCAACCATTTCTACACTTTACTTTGAATTGTACCTCTTATAAACCATATAGTTGGATTTACCCCATCCTGCCAATCTTTGCCTTTTAACTAGAACGTTTAGTCCATTTACATTTACTGCATGTTTATCTACTTTTACCTTTTCGTGCTACTTATCACATCTTTATCTTCTTTGTTGCCTTATTTTAGATGATTTTTTTTCTTATTCTAGTATTCCCCCTCTTAATTTCTAAGTTATGTAGCCAATTTCTAGTCTTTTAGCAACTATCCTAGAAATTATGGGAAACATACTTACAGCAACCTTTAAACATCTGAATTCTGATCCTCTTTCCCTAACTTTTACATCAGTGCTGCCATGTATACTAATTCTGCCTTTTTTTAAAATCTGAGATTATTACTGTTTTATTCAGTCAATATTTATTTAGATTTACTCATTTTCATGGACCATAATACTTTCTTACACTGTCTGACTTTCCATTTGGGTGTTTTCTTTCTTTCTTTCTTTTTTTTTTGCCTTTTCTGCATTTGGGATAATTTTCCTTTTACCTGAAGTATATCCTTTAGAATTTCCTTTTTTTAAAAAACAAGATTTTATTGGAGAATTGGGGGAGGAGAACAGTGTTGGGGATCGGGCAAAGGGAACAGACAAGTTCCTGTCCTTTGGTTCTTCAGTCTAGTTGTGGAGGACGTTGCTTCACTGGCCCATGTTGGTATTATCATTGCGTTCTTCCCTGGTGAGGCAGTCGCTTGCTGGCAGTCACTTATGGTGGCTCATGGCAGCTACCAGCCAGCCCCACTGCAGTCTATGATGTCGCCGGCGAGTCATGACAGTCCAGCTCCAGGTTGAGCTGTTGTTCACCATCTTAGCTGTAGAGGGCACAGCATCACTGGCCTGCATGTAGGATCTGAACCTGGGCCCTGCTGCTCAGAGCTGACATCCCAAGCCAACTCTTAACTAATGCATCACTCGGCCAGCCCTAGAATTTCCTTTAATGACAGTATATTAGTAGCAAATTGTCAGTGTTAATTTGTCTGAAAATATCTTTATTTTACCCTTGTTTTTTTAAACATACTTTTGCTGAGCATAAAAATAGGGGATCATGGTTATTTTCCTTCAGCCTATTGATATCACTCTACTACTGTCTGGCTTCCATTGTTGCTGGAGAAGCTGGACTCCACTAGTCTTACAGTAGTTCACTTGAAGGTAATCTGTCTTTTTTCTTTGGCTTTTAAGAATTCTCTCTGCCTTGCATTCTGTTCTTTCACTATTATGCATCTAGGTAGATTTCTTTTTGTTTATCCTGATTGGGATCTATTGGGTTCCAATGTATTAGTATTTGTGTCAGTCCTACAATATTCTCAGCCGTTAGTCATTCATCAAATATGGCCCACAGTGCAGATTGCTTGAGTGTATTAGTGTGTGTGTAAGCACGAGCGCGTGTGTTTTCCCTCTGGAATTCCAGTATGTTTTTCTTCTGGAAATTCAATATCTGAAATCTTTGAAGGTCTACTTTCGTTGCCCATTATTTTTACTGGCTTTTATTCATAGTTTTTCATTACTTGTTTGGTAATTTTTTATTCTGAGCTAATTTTTTTTGGAATTTTATCTGTGAGAATTATTTGAAGTCTGAGTTAAATAGAGACTTTTCTAGGGAAGATTTGTGTTTATTTCTGATAGGCAGCTAGCTGGAGGTTCCACTGTAAAATAATTCTTGGTTTAAGGTTTCTTGGACCATCCAGGTCATACAAATTCAGCAATAAACCCATTTAAGGGTCACCATGAATGTTGCCCTTTGAAGTCTCAGCTTTATGGGATTAGGGTAGGAGGCTTCTTATATTCCGCACCTTAGGCTCTGAGCTTCCGCTTCTATTTTCCAGGCCTCTTGAGGTCATAAACATCATAGATGAATATTCAGCAACAGCCCTCAAGGTTGGCTTCAGAACCCTGCTTATCTATTAAGAGCTCCCTCTTTTACTTCGTTTTTGGGCTCCAAGTATTCTTCACTAACATATTTCAAATATATTTGTGTTTTTCCCCCCAGCATTTTTAGTTGTTTTCATCGGCGTACCTACTTGGCCATATTGTCCAATGTGTGGTCTAGAATCCTCACCTGCAGAGACTATGTCTAAGAACAGAAATGTGCTCAAGGACAACTGAAATCCATTCTACAATGACAGATCCATGAGTTACTTAAAGTGTAGTGTGGGATTTTGGCAGATCTTTAATGACTTCTTTTTAACAAGATCTGTTGATGACAGGGAGGTGACTGTGCACTGACAAGTCAGGAAGAACGACTCTGTGACGTGTCCTCCTGGCCCACTTTAATACAAGTTGGGTCTTGAGGAAAAGCCACCTCTTTGACTGGATCACCTTAGTTTAAAGAAGTCAGACGAAGTAAATACTGTAAATGTTGGTGTCTTGCCTTTGAAATTCAACTGCAACTACTGGACAGCCCACACTGGGTTCTCTAAGTCTTCCACTACTTTCCCTCTTAGTTCTTACCCACTTCCTACAAGCATGAAAAATATAGGGCATCTTGCTCATGGTCAAGTTTTCACCACAGATTCTCCTTAGCCTCAAATCTCACAAGATCTCATATGGTTTTGAAAATGTTTCTAGACCAAGAAAGCTGAGTTAAAAACGCACTTAGGGCCGGCCGAGTGGCTCCGTTGGTTAAGAGCTTGCTCAAGAGTGCGAGCTGAGCTCTGAGCCACAGCAGTTCGATGCTCAGCCCGAGCTGAGCTGCTGCTAAGTTGCCAACAGGTGGCAGGGGGGCTCAGCTAAAAAATAAATAAATAAATAAATAAATAAATAAATAAATAAATAAGGGACGACCGAGTGGCGCGGTGGTTAAGCACTGGCTTGGGAAGCCAGCGGCCCCGGTTCGGGTCCCACATGGGAGGGCCAGTGACACTGCCCTCAAAAAAAAAAAAAATCAAAACAAAAACCCACTTAATTCCGCCTGCCCTTTCCATAGCACATCCTCTTCTATTATCAAATTAACGCACTACTTAGGAAGAGCCTGAGAATGTCCGAGCTGGCAGGAGCCTCAGGGATCGCCTGGCAACCAGAGGAACACTGCACAGCTAAGGAGATGCAAGCCTGCCTGCCACCCAGCTTTCCGACCCCATGCCCAGGACCTCCTCACCTGAAGCTCCGGGCCTCGGCATCCCAGAATGGGGGTGTTGGGGGAGGGTGCCGGGGAGACGTGGGGCAGTTCGCCTACAGAACCCTGCGACTCCCCCGTGGGGTAGCGCCTGCCTCCAAGGACGGGACGCCCAGCCTGACCTCAGCCTGAGGCTGCAGCCCCGGGGCCGTCGCGGGAGAAAGTGGCCGAAGGGGCGGGCGGCGCACACCGGGCCAAGCTGCTCGCGCAGACGCGGAGTCCTGGGGCCCCGGCGAGCCCCCTGCGCCCCACTTTCCCATCCGCGCCACCTCTGCAGCCTCTCTTTGGGCACAACGGAGAAAACGTGAGGACGGCCCCAGATGCAGACCCACGGGAGCGAGCAAGCCTCGGAGACGTTTCCCGGCCGGGGCTCCGGCCCCACGCGGAGGGAGCCCCCCACGGGGAGCCCTGGGGCGGCGGGGTTCAGCCGCGCAGGCGACACCTGCGGGCGCCCCGCCCCCCCCGGGGCCCCGCCGTCCCGAGCGCGCCCCGACTCGTGCCCGCGGAGGCCGCCTACCCGAGCCGGCGCCGACTCCGCCATGGCTGCCAGTCGCCCCTCAACAGCCGGACCCCGCCGGATACCCCTCGGGCTGCGCGCCGGTCCCCTGGGCGCCCCGGGCCCCTCCTCGAAGCGACCACCAGGACCGTGTTGACACAAGGTGCATTGTGGGAGTGCGGCCCTCCGCGACCAAGACCGGCTCTGGCCGCCCGCCCCCCGCGCGCGGGATTCCCATTGCGCCCCCGTGTGGCCGGAGGGGGAACAGCAGCTCGGCGCTCGGGGCCGGGGAGGGCTGAGTGGCTCCAAGTCCAGTCCACGGGCCTTTGTGTGTCTTCTACGTGCCCAGCGCTCTGTTAGGTGCTTTGAGGGATTTCAACTTGTATAAAACTCAGACTTTGCTCTGAAGGAAGAACATGTCATCTAATAGTTGGGGAAAAGAGCTATGGTCCCAAATGGCAAGTGGTTAGAAACTAGAAACACACTTCCCATCTCAACAGTGTGGGGGCAGGTGCCCAGAACAACCCCACTGTAGCCTATTATTTACAGTAATCACGTGCCCTGGATTTCTAATAGCTAATCCAGTGTATGTGCTGCATGTTAAACAATGTGTTTGGAGTTTTAGTTTGGAAGACATGACAGCATCACCGCTTGATCACCCAATACACAACACTACCGCAGCCATACTTGCCTAATTTGTGCCACATTATCTCTATAGTGATTTGCAATGAATTTCCACTTCAATGATAGACATAAGCTCTTTCTCTGAGAACTAAATTTTTACCTTCACATGACTAGGTCTTTAGCATGTGGGGCTCAGGTAAGACTTTACCTCCTCAGAGACATTCCCTATCCACCCTGTCTACAGCCCAGCACCCTTCTTCACCCCAACACTCAGTCTAGTTACCCTCCTCGAAAGTTTTCATAGCATTTATCACTATCTGAAATAACTCATTTTTCCCATTAGTTTACATGGTAATGATGTATCTCTTCTACCAAAATGTCCTTCCAAGGCATCCTCCATTTCTTGCACACAGAAGTGCTCATAAACATTTTTGGATGATTCAATGGTGATTCAGAGAGTAAGGCTAGGAAAAATCACCTCTAAGAGAAGGCATGATGTCCGGGTCAGCAGATGGCCAGGAGGTTGATTGAATCATTAATATCTAAAGAAAGGATGGGCTAGGCAGAGGAAAACATCAGCCACAGAGATATGTCCAGGGTCTGACCTATTCTCAGGCCAATAAAAACATACTGCAGATACAAAACATAATGTTCCACAATTGTGGAAACAGACATATCAGGACATATGATATTGAGGTCATTAAACAGTTACGTTATAGAACTCACATCCTCTATTCCATTTCGATATTCATCAGGCAACCGTCTGATGATGCAGGTACCTACTGGGAGATGACATGCACTTCAGGCTGGACAAATGTCCAGTCCACCCCTGGAAATTATTAAACTGATACTCTGGATTATCCAACAGTCTCTTGAGTCGGCATGATTTAGCATCCCTGATTCTGATCCTGGAAGTCTGGAAAAATATTTAGATCACATTTCCAGCATGCAAGTGAGGCAGCACCAGGCACTGGTTTGCAGTCTCATGGGCTTTCAGAGATGGTGTCACACATTGAGTTAGAAAGTGGGGCCAAGGAGTGAGACCATCCGGGTCCCTAGCCCAATACTACCACTTATTACTCGTAGATATGGACCTTGGGCAAGTCATTAACTTATCAGCATCTCCATTTCCTCCTTATCAGTGGGAAATAATAGCATATATCTATCTCATAAAGTTGTGCCGCCTAAATAAGCACTGGTTCAAGTGCTTAGAACAGTGCCTGTCATAGGGTAAGAGCTCAAGACTGATTATTCTTTGCGTCTGGCTCCTTCAGTTCCTAAGTGGTGTGGTTCGTGCTCACTCTGCCTCAGTGTCTCTCACTGAGAATATGAACACCACATCCTAGGACTGTTGATGGAATTAAAAGAAATGACAGGTATAAGTAAAGTGCATATGTATTATAGCTGAATGCCTGCCATAGAGCAAACATTCAATAACAGGCCATTTCTCATTTTGGTTTATTTTCACTTTGCCAAGGTCCACGCCTTGAACTGCAATGAATTCGCCAAGATAAATGTCACCTTGTTGTGTCTGTTGGAAGCCACCCATTTGTTCTTTCCCAATGATACTCACATCTCGACACATGCCTTTAAATGAGGCTCACAATTATTCCCATGGGTGGCAGTGGTATCAGAGGAATCAAGAAAATATGCTCTTAGTACCTGTGTGCTGTCATCTCTACATCTGTAGAATGATTGTAACATGCAGAGCTGACTGTGACCTTAAACATGATCTCACCCACACCTCATTTCTAGTGATCAAAAAAAAGGATTCTTTGAATCACAAATAATATAAATTAAAATGCTTTAAAAATACCTTATCCTTTAAATTCTCTAACATGTGTATGATTTATAGCATACATAAGCTTAACATATATATATATATACATGTATGCCCATTTTTTTATTCAAGAAAGTCTATAGCCCGCGGTTTTATTCCACTTAGTAGAGGCCCTTTCTATCTTCTTCTGGCCCTTATACTATCCTACAAGTCTCCACACGGCAGGGACCATGTCTTCTGTGTTCCTTCTCTTGAAAAAAACAACCCCCTGGGGAGCATGCCCCACTAGGCTTGCAGATCAGTGAGAACCCATGAACAAACCCACCTTGGCCCAAGCCGTGTCCCACCCTGCAGTACATGTGTGCAGTGGACATCTGATCACTTCGTCAGCCCAGAGCTTCTTCCTTCCTCCGGGCATATCATCTCATTCTCTTTGGGGACTTCTCCAGTTCTGGAAGGACATATAAGGAGCTCTCAGCAGTGGATGCTTCTCAACAAGGGAGGCTGGTAGGAAAGAACGTTGTCTTTTTTTTGTTGTTGTTTTTACCATTTGATTTTTACTGTGTGCATTAATCTTTAAATTAAAAGTTAATTTAATTAACACATTATCAGAAGGAGAATAAAAACCTGCCCCAAAGCAGCCCCCTACTCTGCTTCTGAAAATGGACTGAGGATCCTTGCTACCTGGGAGAGGTCCATATGGAGTGTCATCACCTTGATCAGCTCACTCTAGGATTCTCCAGGGGCCATCACTGGAGGCTGGGGTGACCCGTGGCGTAGCTAAGGGGCTCTTCGTGCCATGAAAACGCCAGACTGGGATCCGGGACACTAGATGCTAAGTGTCTCCATCACTAAACCTCTTTGGGAATCAGCTATCTGAGGATAAAAGGATACACTTGAAGTATGTGCTCAAATGTTTCCAACCCATGTCTCAATAGTGGTTTTTTCCCTTCTTCATACTCTCAACAGCCAAAAAAACATTTGTTGGTCCTAATTTAGATTATGAAAATACTGACTTTCTGCATATACTTTTGAAAAGTTGAACGCTGCCCCTCCGAACCAAAACACTGGACGACAGGGCCCCTTTCTGCTCTAACAAAACTCCACCAAACTTGACAATGTTTCATTTCTCCTTCAACTCACTTTCTTGAGATTTGCCTCCTTCAAGAAGCAGAATGAAGACCAAATAATCCATTAGCTGGAGTCCAGCTCATCGCAGCTTTCCTGTACTACGCCGCGCTGGAGTACCCCCGGCCTTGCGAACATGCAGTCTGCAATCGGGACACCTTTTTATTTAATTTCAGGAATTCCCTTTGCATGGCAAAAAGGAGTCTGAGGAAAGCAGAGCGGCGCAGGGGAGGGGAGGGCGGAAGCAGAGCTCATAAACGTGGTGCTGGAGGCCCGCTGCTCCCTGGCTGGGAGAGCAACGGGGTCAATGGAAGGAGCAGGAAGTCATTCTCGACGCAAACAAGGGTCCTGGGGCATGCCACCCCACCCAGTGCCTGGCCATGCAAGACGCAGAAATGGAGACTGGCCTCTCGGGACCATGGAGCAGATGCACCGACACAAGGGAGTCCTTTGGGCGCCGCCTGAGGCGCCTGCAGGATCTGGAGCAGAGGTTTGTGTCCATGTCCATGCGCATGGTCAGTGGAGATAGCACCGGTCGGGAGGCTCAGGGCAGCAGAGAGACTGAGGCTGTCAGACTCTAGCACCCACTTGCCCGGCCCTCCTGGGAGGAGACTCAATTCCCAGATGGCTGCTCCTGCAGCACAAGGCTGGCTCACCCCTTTGCCCTGGGGACGCTGTCATCAATCATCGGAGTGAGGTTTGACCCAGGGCAGCTGCCGCCTCTGGAGGGCCGGGTCACTACTGTGCTGCGGAGACGTTGCCGCAGCAGACTGAGGGGCTGGAAGTGGGAAGGGCAGGCTGGGGGCCAGGACCCTGTGGCCCGGGAGCACCCATGGAGGAAGGGCCTTCGGGAAGCACACCCAGGGGCGTTTTGTAGCCAATCTATTCCCCATTCCCAGTAACCCCTGGAGTTGGCCCCATTGCTTCTGATTATTTTTTTGGTGGGTCAGGGGAAAGGAAGAGAAGAGAGACCAGGAGAGGCCAGGCCAGAGAGGTCTCCCAAACATCAGAGGTAGGCAGTGTGCGTGGTGGGGGACACTGCACCGGAGGCAGGAGCCCTGGCCCCAGCTCTGCCACGCTCTTCTCGTGTGAATTTGGCTAAACCATCTCACCTACATCTCCTTTCCTCAGTTACCAAGTCAGGCAGATCCTACCCCACCTACCTCAGAGGGATAGGCTAAGGGTGAAACTAGATAACGGATAGAAAACACGTTTAAAAAAAGTATAAAGGGCTATTCAAACGTGAGGCAGTGTTGTGGTCAGAGATGGTCTGTCTGTCTGTCCCTTAGCACATCCCTCAGCTCACTCGCACCTTAGCTTCCTTTTTCAGGGTCTCTGAGCCTTAGGTCCTGATTTTCTGGTTGCAGAAGGCTTCTGAGGCTCCCTGGCTGCCTCGCCTGATCACAGTCTGTGATCCCAGTGGCCCAATGGGCACCCTAGGTGTCTGAGGGGGGGTGCCCGGAGCCTCTGGCCTCGTCACTGTCCCTTGCCTGTGGGAAGCCGCTGGGCGGGCCCACAGTCCACCCTATGAGATGAGCTGGGCTGTCCACTCAGGCCGGACAGGTCTAGGGGACCCCTGCCCAGCCCCCGGGGAAACCTGTTTGGAGTGCAATTCCTGTTCCCGATTGCCGGCAGGTGGCAGGTGGAGGGAGGGAAGGTGCACCGACAGCCACGGGCAGGATGGTGGGTCCTTAGGCCGCCCCCAGGCCCGCCCCAACCCCTGCTCCCGCGGCCGGGCCCAGCCCTAGTCTCGCTCGGGAGGCGCCTGCAGGGGCCGAGGGGCGCCGAGGCCCGGGCCGCCGCTGTGCACGCGCAGGTGGTCCTTGAGCGACTCCTTGTAGCGGAAGCTCTTGCCGCACTCGCCGCACGTGTAGGGCCGCTCGCCCGTGTGGATGCGCTGGTGCTTGAGCAGGTTCTGCTTGCGGATGAAGCTCTTGCCGCAGAGCGCGCACTGGAAGGGCCGCTCGCCCGTGTGCAGCCGCTGGTGGTTCTGCAGGTGCTCCTTGCGGCTGTAGGTCTTCTCGCACTCGGAGCACTTGTAGGGCCGCTCGCCGCGGTGCGTCATCTGGTGGCGGATGAGGCCCGAGTGGCAGTTGAAGCTCTTGTCGCACTCGGCGCACTCGTACGGCCGCTCCTTGGTGTGGCTGCGGTGGTGGATGATGAGGCTCTTGCGCACGCCGAAGCTCTTGCCGCACTCGGGGCACGAGTAGGGCTTGCTGCGCGCACCGCCGCCGCCGTGCAACAGGCCCCGCCGGAGCCCGCCCCCCGGGCAGCAGCTGCCGCAGCCCCCGCCGCCATCCGGGCCCCCGCCCGCGCCCCCGCCGCCCGCCTGCGTCCCGCCCGCCGCGCCGCGCTCCCCGGTCAGCGCGGGGAGGCCGTCGTCCAGCAGCCCGGGCGCTGCGCCCCGGCCTGGAGGGCCGCCCGCGTTCTCAGCCGCCGGGGCTGGGGGCAGGCTCGGCGGCGCGGGCTGGGGCGGCGGGGCCGGAGCCGGGTTCTTCACCAGCAGCAGGCCGTCACCTGGGGACGAGAAGTGACACGCTGACAATGGCCTGCCTGGGACCCCACGCCGTCCCCGGGTTCCTCCGTGGCTGCCTGCGAATCTCGGGTGTCTGGGCCTCAGTGTCTCTGAACAACGGCTGATCGAACGAGGCAAGCCGTCAGGTTCCCGTATGTCTGCAGGGCTCCCCGACCCTCTGACCGGCCTGCCCAAGGCCACCCGTTGGAGAGCCCGGCAGCGAGTCAAGCAGGCCGCACACATTTAGGGCAGAACACACTCCAGGAACCTGGGGGCTGCTTGGCACAGAGGAGGCACTAAGGAAACATGTGTTCAATAACAAACTAGGAAAGGTTGCAACCCCTGTTTTCACCCAGGGCAGTGAACAATGTAAGAATTTCGGGGGGGTGCTTTCAAATCACATTCTGTGAGTGCGGGCTGGTCCAGCCTCCTGACCGCGGCTCCCCGGGGAAACACCTGGAGCCCCTGGGCTCCAAAGCCCTGCTCCTGCTCCCTGCTTCCACGGAGCCCCATGTACGCGACCTCTGGGTGAACTAGATCTTGTTCCTCTCTTACACTGTCAGAGGGCCGGGACGAACACACTCGTTAACATATAAAGTCAGGGACCCCTGCTACTAACAGCTGACGTCCAGTTAGGTGGAAGTCTAACTTTGCATCAAACAGGACACCAGGTCTTTCTCTCTTGCATATTCCAGGGCCGGGGAAGGAGGCTGGCAGGGACAGGACTCATATATTTCTGCGTTTTACTCTCTGCCCCACTGCGCGCCCCCTTCCAGCCCCTAAGACTCTGCCCCGTGCTACCATGTCTTATCAAAAGTCCACATCTGGTTGTCCTTGGCAACCACAACACTAGGTGAGTTTTAAACCTCAAAGAAATCACTGGTGAGATACTAATTTTATACTCCAACATTAACAAGTGGGCAGGCAGAAGCAGCATTTCCAGATAGCATGGCTCCCAAATTCTGGGCATTTCCCACCAAATGCTAAGGTTTGAAGGCCTCCCAGAGATAAAACAACATGAGGCAAATTGTTCTATGACTCAGCACATCCGGACTGAAAAAGTAAAATGGTCTTCTGGTAATTTACAAAGTCTTGTAATTTCTGCACAGGCTTTCCTAGATCCACTCCCACAATCCCATGGGTCCCAGGAAAAGGCTCCTCCGGGCCCACACGGTCCTAGCTGACTTGGAAGAATAGGAAGATAGCCCCAAGGGACAAAGGTTTGGGCAGAATTTCCTGGCATGATGTGTGATGAACTGGCTGGTACCTATGCGTTCCAGGCCAAAGCTAGAAATGGTGGCCTGGGCGCTGTAGAGAAAAACGCGGCATCAACTGCTGTCACTTCTTCCTGTCCTCACGGTCAGTCCCCTGACATTCCCTAGCTCATCCTACCCCACCCACGGGCTAAAAAGAACAGTATTTTAAATTCTATTTGAAAGGAGGGTATTCACTGTTCTTCCGCCACCCCCTGCCCATTCCTCCAGCCCTTCCCTGCTCTCTTGGCTGAATTAAGTTTGTCTGGCAGAGAGTGAGATCTGCTTACCTGGCTCTAAAATGGTCTTTCAGATTAGAAACAGCCTGTGTCCCCAGCTCTTAAAATGAGCTCTTAGAGGGTGTCTGGAGTATGGACAAGGAACATGTGTTTAGCTGTCCCCTTGACCCCTGATCAACCAGATGACACTACATCAGCTGTTTTGAGGGTGATGGCACTGGGTCTGGCAAGGAACACTAGCCTGATGCTAAGTGTTAAATAATTCATGGACACATATGCCTACGGTCACTGGCCGCTAAGTGGAGTTTCACCAAACACCCGACACCCAAGTCAGGTGAGATGTCTGGTCCGAAACTTGTTGGGAGAAAAAAAATCCCCTCTCCCTACTTGAGGTCCAGGATCTTCACCAGTGACACTGGGGTGTCACTCGGAGTTGGCTTGGGTATCTGGCCAGTGTTTGCAGCATGTGAGCTCCCTGCTGCCGTGCGCTCCTGCCAGGTACCGCTGGCTCAGCTGTCTCCCGGCCCATTCTCTTTTCCCTGCTGTTACGTGCTGAACTGTATCCCCCAAAAGGTATGTCGAAATCAGCTCCCAGCACCTCAGAATGTGACCTTATTTGGACATAGGGTCCTTGCAGAGGTAATTAGTTAATATGGGGTCACACTGGAGTAGGGTGGACCCCGATCCAATAGGACTGTGTCCTTCTGAGAAGACAGCCTAGTGAAGACACAGACACTGAGAGAGAAGCATGTGAACATGGAGGATTGGGGTGACACGTCTACAAGCCACAGAATGCCAAAGATCGCCAACAAACACCAGACTATAGGAGGAGGAAAGGGAGGATCCCTACAGCTTTCAGCGAGGGAACGGCCCTGCTGGCCACTTGATTTCAGACTTCTGGTCTCCGGAACTGTGACACAACACATTTCTGTTGTTTTAAAACCATCCAGTTTGTGGGGCTTTGCTGAGGCAGCCCTAGGAAATGAACACACCTGCTGTCCTCCGAAAGGAAAGGGGGCGCAGCTCTGGTACAGGCTGTTGAAAGGCTGTACCAGAGCTGCGCCCCGACAGAACATCACCCTGTCACGGGGTACACTGGGGCGAGCAGCCCTCCCTCAGGACGAAACCCCCAGGGGTCCCGGGGGCAGCACTCACTGGGGCCAGAGTCTAGTCCGAGCTCTCCTTCCATCGAGTCGCGCGGGCCCCATGGGTACGGCTGCTCCTCCTGCTTGATCCATGACAAAATGTCATGTGCTGAGATCAGAGACTCTGTGCATGGAAAGAAGGCAATCTTAGATTCTGTTCATTTCTGCTGAGCATCCCATCAAACGTTTGAAAACCATCAGGTGCAAAGGCTGCTGCTCCGGCTCGCAGGGCACGAGGCGGTTTTGGTGTCCGTTTTGTACACCGGCCGTCTTCCCCCCTCGTGCCTTCACAAATGGGATGTCACTTGTGCTCGCTACGTTTCCAGGTGGCCAGGGAGGAGGAGGCTTGCCTCAAAGTCTGTGTGGCTGCAGAGCCAAGATTAGAAGAACCTAGGTCCGCAACTCTATCCCCTGAGCCTCAGAGCAGCCTGTGGGTCCAGGACAGGCCAGAGGGCAGCCTGGTCTCTGACGCCCACAGGACATAGGGCTTAAAAATCAGTGATGGCAGAAGCGATGGGCAAAGGTCATTGTAAGAACTGCAGTGGAGGCTGGCTGTTTATCAGCAAGGGTCAGCTTTTCCCTTCTGCCCTGGAGCCCCTGCTGCAAAGTTGCAGAGTGGACAAATTACAAAAATTGTTGGATTTTACGTCTGATCTTCTCTTCCCGGTACGGGAGGTGGAATGAGACTTTGGGGTCATAACCACCAAAATGGATGACACTGGACTGCTCCAGGTCTGCGAGCATGTGAACACATGCACACACATGCGTACGTGCGCACACACACATGTGCTTGGGGCAGGTAGCATTTCTCTAGGTTCTTTTTTTTTTTTAAGATTTTATTGGGGAATTGGGGGAGGAGAACAGCGTTGGGGAACCGGGGAAGAGGAACAGATAAGTTGCTGTCCTTTTGTTCTTCAGCCTAGTTGTAAATGACATTGCTTCACTGGCCCATGTTGGTATCGTCATTGCGCTCTTCCTGGATGAGGCAGATTTGTCGCCAGCCTCTGGATGGCCGCTCACAGCAGCTCTCGGCAGCTCACACTGGCTGCCAGCCGCTCATGCTGGCTACCGGCCACTCACTGTAGCCTATGGCAGCCCACTGCAGCAGGGGCTGCCGCTGTGCCATCCTAGGCACTTATAGCAGCCCAGCTCCAGGTGGAGCTGTTGTTCACCATCTTAGTTGTAGAGGGCAGTGTCACTGGCCCTCATATGTGGGGTCCAAACTGGGGCCGCTGGCGTCCCAAGCCAGCTCTTAACCACTGTGCCACTTGGCCAGCCCTGTAGGTTCTTTTATGCTTCCCTTTACTTCTGGACCCTCCCCAGAAATTTCCTGGAAGACACCTAACTAGTATTCACTTAAAAAGTCCAGAAAATGTAAATTACTTTTTGTCACAGACATATATATACCCAACTTTTACCTACTTTTTTTTCTTTTTCAGGGCAGTGTCACTGGCCCTCATATGTGGGACCCAAACCAGGGCCGCTGGCTTCCCAAGCCAGCGCTTAACCACCGCGCCACTCGGCCGACCCAATACCCAACTTTTAAAAGCCTTTTTGGTGATATTTCTTGTTCAAAAATCAGTGCTGCAGTAATTTTCATATCACTTATAGAGGCACAGTAAATTATCAATTTAATGATTCCTTTAGAAAAATTCTCTCCACTTTACTAACAGTTATATTCTAAAGTCTGTGCAAAGTCGCTGAGGAATATGCTGTATTTTATTCTCTGAGCCTCCACTGGCTTTTGACCCAAAGAGACTCAATCAGATGGATGTGCCAACAGTTAAGAAAGTCAGCTTAGAGGCTGTTTGTGCCCCCAACTACTGCCTCTGGCATCTTGCTCACCTGAATTGGGGTCCGTTGGGATATCTCTCTCTGCCAAGTCCTGCTGATCCCACACACATGGGTGCTCCTCCTGTTTGATGCGGGACAAGAGGTCCTGGGCAGAGGCTGGCGAATCTAAGTGTGGGGACAGAGCGGCCAAGGTGTCAGGTGACACGGACATGCCTGCAGGCTTGTGTTTGAGTAATCCCTCATTTCATGCAATTTATATCTTTTCCCTTCAAATCAGGTATAATTAAATTATATTACTTATTTAAAGGTTTAAGTCAGCTTGGACCCAAATAATGGAGGTTTTGCTGCAAACAAGTGGATGCTATCGGGGAGTGACAAAACAGTGACTTCAAGAGGAGTCTTTTTGTGCCTCCAGAACTACCTCCTTAGAGGGGTTCACGCTTGAATACTGACCACTGAGAACTGAGCACCAGCATGAAAAGCGGTATGCCTCATGTGGGGATTTCCAGGAAAATGACACCTTCTGGGAAGCCTTCATCTTAACCATTTTAATGGGATTTTTCTAAGATGTACCCTACCTCTTCTTTCTTTTTCAGAATCTATTAAAGCTCATTTACCCTTTATTGCCCTCTTATCTCTGATGCCTTCAAGGACCATGCCAGATACCAGGGAACTGGCTTTCCTCCAATCAGCTGCTCTTATCACTTACCTATGGGTGTGAGGCTCTGACTGAGGGGGATGAGTTTTGGGGGGCCTCTAACCTGTGGGTAAGATCTATAGTATAATATATCTTGTGCTGGTTAATTTTATGTGTCCGCTTGGCTAGGCCAAAACATTATTCCAGGTATTGCTGTGAAGGCCTTTTTTGTTGTTGTTTTTTTTTGAGCGCAGTATCACTGGCCCTCTTATGTGGGACCCAAACAGGGGCCACTGGCTTCTCAAGCCAGCGCTTAACCACCGCACCACTTGGCCGGCCTGAAGGTATTTTTTTTTTTTGGATGCAATTACCAGTGAACCCAGCAGACTTTAAAAGCAAAGCAGATTACCCTCCATAATATGGGTGAGCCTCATCCAATCAGTTGAAGACCTTAAAGAAAATGCTGGCCTCCCCTGAGGAAGAGGGAATTCTATCAGCAGACAGCCCTGGTTCTCCTGTCTGCTGGGCCACCCTGAAGATTCTGGATGCACCAGCCTCCTCAGTATAGGAGCCAATGCCTCCAAATCTATCTACCTATCTATCTATCTATCTATCTATCTATCTATCTATCTATCTATCTATCTATCTATCCATCCATCCATCCATCCATCCATCCATCCATCCATCCATCCTCTCTCTCCACATGCACAAACGTGCACGCCCCCATTGGTTCTCTGGAGAACTCTAATACACACCTGCTCTAACAGAGTTCTCACGTACAAAGCCCAGCTGGAAATGCCATTTGAGAGGCACTTTCCAGAAGACCCCACAGGACTGCAACCAACCTGGTGCCTGGCACAGAGGCCACAGCCTGTAAAACTTGTATAAAACAATCAAAGCTCTTCCTGGTCAGAAGCAGGTCTTATGAACCACTATACCCCCTGCCCCCACTAGAGCCTCATAAAGTTCCTTACAGTCAGTATTACTGCCCTGCTATGGCTTGTCAAGGGGAGGAAGGAACTGTTAAAAACTGATGTTACCATGGAAAGAGAGAGCAGAGAACTCAGTCCAGATGTGCTGGCAAATTGTCAATGCCACGTGCCACGTTTGCGTCCTATGGGGAAACTCCATCTCCCAGCCCATCTCGGATCCATAGCTCTTCCATGTCCAGCTCAGGCCTCTGGCTGGACACATGACTCACTCACTGCTGGACCTGTCCTCTCCCTCCCGGGCTGGGGCTGCTGTTCGGCTTACTTACCAGTAATGGATTCCGCGGGGATGGCCCTTTCCTCCAGGCCCCGCTGACCCCGGGGGCCCAGGGTTTCCTCCTGCTTCACCTGAGAGGACGCGTCCTGTGTAGGCACCAGAGGCTCGGCTCCTGGGGACAGAGAATCACACCACTTGGTGTCTTTTTTCTGAATGATTGTCACCCAGATGTTCTTGGGTCAGGAGCATGGCTGACAGCACTTGCCAGGGAAGAATGCAGGGTTCCTGTGGGTGACTACGGGGGCCACCAAGGAGCAGAGAAGCGATTCACTTTCAGGACAAATGGGGTGGCCAAGCTACAAAACGAGGTGTGAAAGGCTGGGAGAGAGTTCCAGAAACAGCCTCATGCCGGTTTGGGTGCTAATCAGGATTAGGCCGTAAGTTTGACCTTTATGTAGGCACCATTCATCCTTGTTCACCCCAGTCAGAAAGAGGAGGCCAGGCATACACATACACACATGTACCCACATGCACACATTCACATACACATATGTGATCAGCAAGAAGTTAGATGGGCAAAGACATGCAAGCCAGCCCCATTCTCAGATGGATAACACACAGAATCCTTGTACATAAAAGACAGCGACATATCCTCTACGTAGCCCTGGGACGTGACAAAGAGGGCACTTTCCTCTTATGAGGTTCTATGGTGTGAGGCACTAGCCCTGGCCGGAGACAGCTCAGGCAGCAGGAAAGAGATTCCATGAGGAATCAGACATAGGTCCTAGTTTCAACTATGCCCCAGCCCAGATGTGTCACGGGATCCCTCTAGCTCTCGGTGGGCTAGTCCCATCCAGAAATGGGCACAGCGGTCCCTGTCCTATCTCGCACACACACTGATGGGTGCAAACTCAGTGAAACCACTGCAGTTACATTGCTTTTGGTGTGAAAGTTACCAGTCACGGACCTCAAACGTTTGTAGGGTTTAGGTATTTCCGCCATATGCTCATTTGCCATAAACATCTTTGCCACAAGCATTTTGCTGCACAACAACTAATTGGCATAAGGCAATTTTGCCATAAAAGATAAATTAATGAAAACTAAAAGAGGGACATTAAAAAGGATGTAATGAGCATATGTTGTCAGTTTGGCTCAGATAAGCTCATAAAAATTCAAATAAATAAATAAGGTGTAATGAAACATGAACAATTAATAACAAAACTAAAAAAGACTTTATTTTGAAAAGTGAAATATACTGTCTTCAAAATCTTTTGTTCACAGCATTATACATTTTTTTTTTTTGGGGGGTGGGGGTCTTGTTGATTTGTCTCCCTGTTTGCCATCACTCTTTTTCTTTTTCTACATTTTCTCCCCTCATTAAGAGAGGTTATCAGTTTCCAACTACAGAATCGATTATTAATGCTCTTGAATACTTGTGGACTAATAGCCACCTCTTTAATATTCGCACAGCTTGGTAAACTTTTGGTGTTGACGGGAGGGAGGGGTGACTGCATACTGGAAGATTTGCAAAAACTGGTACCACTGGCGACCACTTTCTGGCATAGGGTGCAGTGTGGCTTTCCACCTGGCTCTGTGCATCACCTGGCTTTATATGGAATTCTTATCCCCAATGTGAAGATCAGCACATCTACTTGTCAGTGTACAGACCACTATGAGGACTAAGATTTACAAAACAGGGCCGGCCGAGTGGCGCGGTGGTTAAGCGCAGATTTGGGAGGCCAGCAGCCCTGGTTCGGGTCCCACATATGAGGGCCAGTGACACTGCCCTCAAAAAAAAAAAAAAAAAATCAAAGATTTATAAAACACAAAAATGGGAGTAACTACGAGAACCTCATCCATGGAAAAATAAAAGCAAACTGACAACCAGCTTAAGTACATTAAGTCTGCCAAATGTTAACCTGACTGTTACCCAGTTATTTGAACTTTTATGTCAAAATTGCCTTATGGCCAATTAGCTTTGCGGTAAAAATGTTTGCGGCAAAAACACTTGCAGCGAAAATACCAAACACAGGCACCGACAGGTGGCGGTTATATGATAAGGCAGAGAATACAGTTCAAACACCAGATTGCGCCTGGTCCCACACTGCTCAGAAGAGCCCCAGGGGCTAGAAGCCTAGCGCCTTCCGTTCCAGTGAAAGCTGACTGGGTGTGATGCTCTCAGGAGCCGGATTTCCTCAGGACCCGAGATTCCTCCTTGGTGAAAGAGAAAGCCTTCCTGTGATGTTGACGTGGGGGTCTGGGTGAGAAGGGGGTGACGATACTGGAGATGACCACTAAGCAAGAAGCAACAGGCCACAGCACAGCGGCACGGCCATGCAAATTCCCCTCCGCCCTCCCGTCCACCTGCCCAGGGCTGGGCCTGGGGCTGCTCCCAGGTCCAGAGCCCCTTACCACAGGTCACCATCAGGCCTGTGGCGGCCACAGGCCTGCCATCTCCTCTCTCTGCCCAGCTTCCTGGCACATCCAGAGCTGCATGGCTTAGAGCCAAAGGACGGACATCTCTGGTGAGCTTTTAGGCCCTGACATCTCTTCCTGTGAGTGACTGCAAAATTTCAATGGCAGCAGAACTGGCCCCACAAGCAACTAAAGAGAAGCCCCAGGGATGGTGGGGTTTCTTCTTGCCCTGCCCTGGACCTGAGGGTCTTTTGAGCTGCCATCACCTGTGTCCGGATCCATCAGGATTTCTCTCTCTTCTGGGTCACGCTGCTCCCACACGCAAGGCTCTTCCCTGGGCTCAGCCTGGGGAGGAGCATCTGGCTTGGGCACTGGGCCCTCTGCATCTGGAGTGAGTTGAAGGACGGAAGGACAGAGTCAAGTTGCCCAAGGGGCCTGATCAAGGGTGATGGCAGAAGCCCCTTCCCCCCAAACACCCCTCCCTACCCGAGTGTCCCTCTAGGTAGCTGGTTTGTGGGCATCTCAGGGTATCTCTTATGAGCAACCTTGACAATATGTCAATAGATTCTCCAATTTCTGGTATAGAAAATATACCAGAATATATCAAGGCTGTTGGGATGCAGCATGTGGTAAGGTGTAAATGATGCAGTTTAACTGTGTTCCAAAACAGTGGTAATGTAGCATGCAATTCTATGATTGGCCGTGTCACTGGGTTTCTAATTTTCATCCTTTTATGAATCATTCTATCTTCCTAGCATTCTAAGCAAATCGTTTCTTGGGTTTCCATTAGGAAGAAACGTGAAACCTTGCCCAGGTGGTGTGACGTGGGGAGAAAGCATGTCACTCCCTCTCCAGGATTGCTGGCCACAGTGGCGGGAAAGTGTCCTTACCCAGGGACATCAGGGTTTTGTAGTTCTCCTTAACAAGATTGTTGTAAAGCTCCTTCTGCCATTCGTCCAAGTTCTTCCACTCATCCTCGGAGAAGTAAACAGCAATGTCGACAAAAGTCACGGGAACCTGGGCCAACAAGAGTATTAGTTAGGGACCTCCTGCTCGCATCTCCCCACCCCTCCCCATGGGGCCACTTCCACCCGCAGCCTGGGGTCACTCTAGTGGGGTCACTCTAGTGGGTGAGTCCACTCTATTTCTGATCTCCTGGTGCTTCCAGACAATGTTGGTCAACACTGCCTTCTTTTTTATGTATTTATTTATTTTTCAAGCATTTAACCTGATCCTCTACAATTTCCCTTGCAGACACCTGAGTGCCTGGAGGTCAAGTTGAAGTCAATGCTTTTGGTGCTCAGGGTGACAGGGATGTGCTAGGTTCTTAAAGCAAGTTCTGAAACCCTGTTATAAAACCTGTATTTCTGGTCAAGTCACCTCTACATACACAGTGACATTTTTGTCACTAAAACATGTAAAATTGAAAGGAATGTGCTAAATCTCCGCGATCTTGATCTGTTTTGCTCGCTGCTGTATCCCAAGCATGCAGAAAGAAGCCCACAGTTTCGGGTCAAGACATGCTTGTTGAATGTGTGGAACAGTAGTTGCCAATGCTAGGACGCTCCACTGCAGCCTGAGTCGCCCATCGTCTGCCGGTCACTTGTCATTCGAGGCGGTCCAATCTGTCATATACAGCTGATATTTCGGTTTGACAAGGATCTTTGTTTGTACTCATTTCAGTCACCCACCAGCATGGCCTCACCTTGGACTGAATTGTTCAAAATGGTTTCACTTCCACAGCTTTAATAACTGAATGTTCCTTCTCTGAGCCCAGAGCCTTACCTCCCACCGCTTTCACATCCCTCCGGGACCAGCCTTTCACCCTCACTCTGAAATCCAATCCCTCGATTCTCCCCCATGCCCTAATCCTAGTCCATCAGTCTTTGTACCTGCACATACAGGGCCACAGCTAGCCTATATGGCACCTTTGTGCAAGTGAGAAAAAAACAGCCCTCTGGGCATCAGGCCCACTGGTGCACAGTGTGGTGGATGGGCAGCACCCTCACATTCAGAAATGTCAGCCCTTTAGGGTTAGGTGCTCATAACCCTAAGACATCCTGCGCAGGTATGATGTGCACACCTGTATGCCACCTACTGATGAATAACAGCTCACCGGCCATCTTTGGAAGAACTAGACCTTCTAATTCCCTGGACCCTCCAAGAGACCCGGGCAAATCTCCAACCTGGGAAAGGTGGTACAGACCACTTTCTTCATTTTAATTCTTTGCTGCTAGATAAGAGGCACAGAATTCTGCAGGTGACACCCACTTGTCTCAGGCTGCTCTGGAAGCCTCTTGTTGACCTTCACCTCTCCTCCCCATGTTCCCTGGGAAGCTTCTTTCGAACTCTTCCTCCGTCTTCCCCAGTCTATCCTTGATCGCAGGTAGCTGTTGGCAAGCTCCCTTCCTCGCCCTTCTTACCAAATCCCACAATATGTGCCCTTCATCTCTCCTCCACCTCCTGCCCGTGAAACTCAACCCAAACCGTCTTTTTGACATCATCTTCAGTCTTTCCTTCTCCCCTGGTTTTCCCTCCAGGGAACCCCCCTCAATTCTGATACCTCAAGCAACCCTACTCTCCCTGTTCACCTGAAACATCCTGAAAGACACACTCTGTTCTTTCTTCTCACAATCCGTGCATCCTTTGACCCCTTAAAATCTGTCTATGAACCCCCACTCTCTGAAACCACACCCTGGAAAGTCATCGGTGGCCCTCACCCTTTCAGGCTTCTCTGAAAGGTCACACCACCTTTGTAGAATCTTCTCTGCCTGGTTTCCATACTATGCTGCCTCCTGCCCACCTAGTTCACATCTTCATGGCTTCCTCTTCCTCCCCCAAGACCCAAGGTTCTGCCCTTGCCCATCTGTTTCTTCACGCTCCCCATGGCAATTTCGCTCTTCACAACTTCAGCGGTTACCTCTCTGTGGATGACACTCATCAGCTTTCTTTGCTTCCTTCCAATTTCACATTTCAACAGCCTTCTGAGTGGCTCCATTTAATCATCTTTTTTTTTTTTTTTTTTGAAGGCAGTGTCACTGGCCTTCATATGTGGGACCCGAACTGGAACCGCTGGCTTGCTTAACCACCGTGCCACTTGGCCGGCCCTTAATCATCTTTTAAGTACCGCAAACTAAATGTATCCAAAACCAAGTTCATTATCCTTTCTGACATTCCAACTCCTCTGCCTCACTTCACTGTTTCTGTGGAGGGTCAACACTCTGCAATCATATTCTCACAGGTGGAAACAGACATCACTTTGTAAAAACCACCATGCCAGGATACAGCCAACGTGTGAGACATGGCTCAGGACTGCAGGGGGCCTACCGTCTACCTGGATGGAAAAAACTGCCCATGAATTATCTATAAACCAATTATGAGGCATAATAGAATCCAAGAGGCACAAGAATCTGAGAGCCAACAGCCTTCCTTGAATCTGACACAGAGAATGCAACCAGCAAGGCCAAGTGTCCACAATCAGTTATAACTATTGCTGGCAACATGAATTTACATTCTCCTGGTGCTTTACGGTTGTGGGGTTTTAAAATATGCCCACAAAGTCTTTCATAGTCCCTTCAAAAAGTATAGCCTAATTCTCCTTCTCCTGGAGTACGGGCAGGATTTAGTGACTCGCTTCTAAGAAATAAATAAAGAAGTCATAAAAGACATCACAGCTTCCATGTCATGAGGAGGCCAGTGGGAGGGCCACACAGTGAGAGACTCAGGCTTCCTGCCCACATCCACGTAACTGGGCCACACTGGAAGCAGACATAGCCTGGAGCCCCAGTCAATAGCTTGACTACAAGTTCATGAGACTCTGAGACAGAACCACTCAGCTAAGCTGCTCTGGAATTTCTAACCCACAGAAAACGGCAAGATGATAAACGACTATTTTTTAGGCTGCTAAGTTTGGGGGCAATTAGTTACACAGCAATAGGTAGCTGACACAGTGAGCTACATAGTGTTGTCCCAGCAACAAAATCAGTGAGGTCACAACTCCACCAAGTAAGGGAGCTTCACTTCCCAGAGGGTCCAACTGGGAATTTACTAAATTATTACTTATTTATACTTCACTTCTTTCAAAAGGGGAACTGAGGAGGCTCAGGGACAGCACAAACATGCTTGAGCCGTGGGAAACCAGTACGTGCAAAGCCAAGATCCAAACTTTTGGCTCCTGACTCCAGACCCTATCATCATTCCATTATTCCGTGAGGGCACATGTCAACTCAAAGGTCCTCACTCCTGATCCAACACGCAAAACATACAGCAGTGCCACGTAAGGACGGAGCACCACGGTAAAATGCATAGTACAGATGAGAGAAAGGGCTGGGTGTGGGGAGACGCTGATGGTGCCAGACAAGCATCGTATGTCAAACCATCTGGAAACCAGCCTCTGTGGGCTGCAGTGGCAAGAAATGGTTTAGAGATGAACCAGGCCACTGACACAACCCATTCCTATGAGGCCTCAATAAACCACTGTCAAACAACTCCTCTGGCAAAGTCGCTGGGTTGTCGCCTCTGCAGATACAAAGGCATCCAAGACCCAGTCCTTAGTGTGGAAGTGTGAACGCTCCAGCTCAAGTCACTCTGCAAATATTTTTTTGCATGCCGACTATAAGCCAGGAGATGTTATAGGCATCGAGACACAGCAACGAAATGAGCAGAATTTACGTTTTGGTCAAAGAACACCAAGAAGGCAAAAAAGAAGAAAATATTTAAGATGCCTTGATGGCATAAACGAGAGCAGGGACAGAGAAAAGAGTGTGCTGCGGTTGGGGGGACAGGGTTCTTTGGTGGCCATGGAACAGCACACTGATCGAGTGACAGAGAGGGAGCCACACACACGTTCCCAGGGGAGGAGCTTTTCAGTGGAGGAAAGTCCCTGAGTGGGGATATGGATGGTGTGCTGGCAGAAACGTCAGAGGCTAGTGTGCCAGGAAGGAGTGGGCAAAAGGGGTGAAGTGGAGATGAGAAAGGTGGGGCTAGAGGGCCATCGACAAAATGGGGCTTTTACACTGAATAAGGTGGGAAGCCATTTGGGGTTTTTAAGCAGAGGTGTAATAGGACAGGTTGATATTTTAAAAGGATCACTCCACTCTGCTGAGGCTAGATTGTACGGGGTGGGGGACAAGGACAGAGACAAGGGTACCAGGCAGGAGGCCATGGCAACAGTCAGATGAGAGGTGTTGGTGGCTCTGACCAGATGGCGGAGGGAGCAATGGAGGTGGGCAGCAGTGGTCAGGCAGTGGATGTTATTTTAAGGAAAAATCAGACAGTATTTCCTACATATTGGAAGTAGGGTGTGAGAAAGAGAGGAGGCAAGTCTGACCCCAAGGCTTCTGGCTTGAGCATCCGGGAGGATGGCGCTGTCTTGACGGCGACTTTGGATAGAAGAGGTTTCAGGCAGAGGACTGGCTCAGTTAGTCATGTCAAATTTGGGATATTTACTGACGCCCAGATGGAGACGCTGACTTAACGGGTAGGAATGTCAATCTGGCATTCAAGAAGGAAGTCTGGGCAAGATAGAGAGAGAGAGAGTGGGAGGAAATGACAGCATTTGGGGGTTGACAGCACAGGGACTGCGCTCAAAACCCTGAGACTGGGCGAAATCCTGAGGGAGGGAGGGAGTGTAGGTAACAGTCAAAGACTACGCTCTGGCCTGCTCCCAACATAAGGAGTCGGCAAAAGGAGTGAAACCAGCGAAGAAGAGAGAAGGAACAGCTAGTCAGGCAGGAAGAGAACCGAGACAGGTGTCCGGAAGCCACCTGGCAAGGGTTGCAGGGAGCAAGTGGTCACGTACACGAAATACTGCTGGCAGGGGCAATGAAGGCTGACTACTGGCCACTGGCTTTTAATGCCACGGACATCATTAGGGCTGTGGCAAGACCAGGAGGATGGAGAGGTGGTAGCAAAAGCCTGACGGGTGGGTGCCAGGGAGCGTGATCCAATGACCAGTTTACTAGAATACGGAGAAGATTGGATGAGACCTTGGAGGCAGCAGCGGATCCAGGCGGTGAGAAACTCAACCGGAAGGCTGGCCCAGTTTTTCTACAAACAAATTGTAAGGAAAAATGAAAGAGATGAAGGAGGAACCTACAGATTAAAAAAAAGACTTAAGGGCCGGCTGAGTGGCGCGGTGGTTAAGCACTGGCTTGGGAAGCCGGCAGCCCCGGTTCAGGTCCCGCATGTGAGGGCCAGTGACACTGCCCTCAAAAAAAAAAAAAAAAAAAAAGACTTAAGAGACACAGTAGTCATAATGGGTAGACCTTCCTTAAGTTTTGACTCAAATAAATGAACGGAAAGAAATCATCACATTGTTGAAAGAACTGAATGTTTGAACACCAACTGAGTATTTGAGTAGGCTGAGGCTTTTGTTGTGGTGGTAATAATATTAAGATGATTATTTTTTGAAACAGAGTCTTTACCTTTCAGAGCTACACCCTGAAATACTATTTATAAATACAATGACTGACATCTGAGATTTGCTTCAAAATCACATGGGTAGGGATTTTGATGAAACAAGATTGGCCAAGAGTTGGCCATTGTTGAAGTTGGATGATGGCTTCGTGAGGGTTCATTACCCTCTTCTATCTACTTTGGTATATGTTTGAATTGGAGACGCAAGAATTGGAGAAGGCAAATATAGACTGCTCGCTGAAGAAGTTTGCTCTGAAGAGCAGAGGGCACCGTTACAGTGCCCACATGCTGGCTGGGGTGACTTCCTGGAGTAAGTGACAGGGTGGGACAGTGAGCCCACAGGAACAGAAAAAGCAGAGCACACATGGTGGGGCGGACAGGTAAATGCTGTGGCTGCACGTGGATGTGTCCTTTGAGTGACCCCATTTTCTCAGTGGCCAGAAGGCAGGGGGATGGACTGAAAGCGCAGTGTTGTTCAGCCTCGGGGAGCGTGGGAGAGCGAATAGGATAGGAAACGGAGCGCGAGCTCTGAACTTTGAGAAGTGCCCACCTGAGGGTCGTGGTCAGGCCTTTCGGTCATCGTGGTTTGGGGTCTGTCTCCAGCCACGTTCAGACAAGCATATACAAAGCCAACCAATGCCAAGTGGTCATTTGCAGGTGCCAAGTGGAAAAGCCTGAAGAGCGTCAGGAATTTGCAGACACCCAGTCACTTCAGGGAGGGGCTGGGAACAGTGACAGTAAAGGCTCAAAAACAGAAACATGCAGACTCTGTGGGGAATGGGTGGGGCCAGTTTCACTGAGGGAGAACATTCAAGACCAGGCTGTGTGAGTGGAAATAGGCTGTAAGAAGAAATCAGACAATAGGGAGCGAGGGAAGTTTATGAGGGCTGAAAATAAAATCCAGGGTTTGTTCACCTGTCTGGTCCTCACCTCCAACCCTGCCTCTGCGAACCGCCACATACCTTGGGGACCTCCCCCTTGCTGCCCGGGGGCAGCCTCAGGACCCAGAAGTTCCTGTTTCTCAGCAGGTTCTCCATGTTCTCCAGCCGCCTCTGCAGCAGCCCGTACTCCTGCAGCAGGGTCCCCAGCACGGCCCACTTGCTCTCCATGTGGTTCCCGAACTCCACGGCCGTCTTCTCGCAGTCGGCCAGCTTCTTCTCGGCTGTCCCCGTCCGCCCCTCCAGGTTTAGCAGCTGGCTGGCCTGGGCATCCACCTTCCTCTCTACAGCCTGAATGGCCGCCACCACGGTCCAGAGTGAGATCTCCGCCGTGGGCAGCTGGGGTTCTCTCATCATTCGGTCAGGGAAGACGGGTGCCCTATCTGGGAAGGGTGGGAACTGAAAAGGCATCGGTCGCCGGGCATCCATGTCCCATTCTTGAGCCTGGGTACAGAGGGAGAAAGTGACGGCCTGGGATGAGAGCTTGTATCAGGGAGGATGGCCTGGAAACCCTACTAATCAAAGGCCATAGAGTCTTGTTCTTCTGCCAAGCCCCCCCTCTCAGGGTATGGAGTTCATTAATGTCCCCAGCAATAGACCCAGCAACCTTCCCATTTCTTGCCTGCATGAGTCAAGCTGGTCACTAATTTACCCACCTTGACAGTCAAGACTGTGGACCGGCCTAAAATGTCACATGGCACTTTCTGTGACTAGAACAGCTACTTTCCTCAAGGGCTGGATTTAATGACAAACTCTTTAGAGTTGGCCGAGTGTTTTCTGTTTCAAAGTAAGAATTTTCAGGTAAGTCATCTGACCCTAATCTTCCCAGCAACCTCTACACAGGTGAGCGTATGAATGATAATCTCTACTTTAAACATGATAAAATTGAGGCACAGAGAAGTGGCTGGTCATTCTACAGCACCTCGCTTCACTGCCAACTGGAGCGACTCTAGGTGTGGCAGATGACAAAAAACAAAGTTCAGGTCAGTGCTGCTGCCACCCTCCCAGCAGGACGGCAGCCAAGGGGGACACCAGGGAGCCCAGGCCGGGGAGCAGACAAGCAGCTTTTTTCCCCGTAGACAACTATTGATTTATGTTTCCAAAATGACAAAAGGTTAAGAAAATGTCACTCACTGAGGAGGGGTACTCCAGGGCCCAGGGCTGTCCTTTCCCCCCCTCCCAGCTCTGGGTCTTCGCCCAGGAAGACGAGGTCCCATGGGTGCAGTTGGGAACTGAGCCCTATGACCAAGAGAGGGTGGTCACCTGTGTACTGGTGACCTGGGAACTGGCCCCACAACATAACAGCACCCGGGGCATACTGGACTACGGCAGGGCTAATAATGGCCTCTTCTTGCCATGGGGGACAGGAGGAGGTGTCATTTTCTGTCCCCCTGTTGCTGCTGAAGAAGCCCACAGGCTGGGCAAAGACCTGCTGCTTAGAGGTGACCTGGGCAGGCCTGGGACAGGCATGCCAACAGGCAGGCCCTCTCTAACTTGCAGCAGCTGTGACAACCACAGAGGAACACCCCAGAGCTTCCAGGAATCACTCCGTGACATGGGAGAAAGGGGACAGGGCCCAGACTTTGCTAAAAGTAAGAGGTGGCAGTATCACCATCAAAACTATGCACCTGGGTTCATTTACACTTCACTCTTGCCTGGCCCACAGAAGGGGGGCAAGGGCTGACCACAGAAGTTTAGAAAGTCACCCAGGCCAGCTGACTTTTCACAGGTTTGGGGACCTAAAGCCGAAGAATGATGGAAACACAAGGCAACTCCTGGCTGACTTGTCAGAACCCGGGGAGAAGCAGGCCACCAGCAGAGGGGCCTCGGGGGGTCCTGTCCAGGGTGAGCTGCCACACTCTCCTCCAGGACCCTCTCAGCAAGGCAGCCTCTGCTTTACACACAATTCTGGGGCACTGGCTCCCTAGCTCCTCTGCACACTGAGGTCTTGGTGTCACCCTAAGAAATGACCCATGCCTATTCCCGGCCCCAAAGACGCTGATTTAACTGGTGTGGGATGAGCCTTGGGCGTCCGGAATTTTGGGCGTCAGAGATGCTCAGGTGTGATTCGAATGTGCGGCCAAGTTTGCCGACCGTTGGAGAGAAGGCAAAGTCACCTCTCCACGGCCCCGGCCGCTCCGTCACAGCCGGTGCAGGGGAAAAAGTAAACCACCGGCCGGCTACACCTGGTGATGGGTGGCAATGCGTTTCAAAAACCGTGCCCTGCAAGTGGCTACGGTGCGCGCGTGCGGAGGTGCGCCCGGGCGCACACATCCCGCGGAGGGCTCCGCGTGCTGCCGGCGCGGGGTGAGCGGCGGGTCCGGGGGCCGCGCGTTCCGGGCCCCTCCGGCTGCCGGCCCGCGGCCCAGCCGGCGAGCGGCCTCGGGGGCCTGCGGCGCGGCGGCGCTCGGGCCGGGCCTGCCAGGGCGCCGGGGCCGGGCCTGCCTTGGGGCCCGCAGCGCCCCGCCCGCCACGAGGGCGCGCCCGGGGCCTCGGCTCCGCGCCCGCGCGCCCGGGGCCTGGGGCGCCCCGCAGCCCCGCGCCCCGCAGCCCCGCGCCCCGCCCCCACGGCCCCGCGGCGCGGCCATGGCGCTGGGCGGGGGCTGCACCCACCTGCATGGGCGGCATTCCCTCGGCCATTTCCCCGCGCAGCGCCGGCTCCTGGTGGCAGACCTCCTCCGGGGGCAGAGCCTGGGCCCAGCTCCAGCTCCCGCTGTCCAGCCCCAGGCCCTGGATGCCCAGCTGCTGAGGCTGCGGCCGTGTTGACACAAACTGCATCCTGGGAGTGCTGTTCCCCGCTCGGGCCGGCCAGGGAGAAGAAGAACGTTTTCCAGGCGTCTTCCCCCTCGTCGGGGCCGGACAGCTCCATCTACAGCCCGTAGGAGCAAACAGTCCCCTTCGGCGCCGCTCCCCGCCCCTCCGCAGCCAGCGCGCCAGCCAATGGCCTCCGAGCTCCTGCCCGCCTATGGGGCCGGCCGGGCCCCGCCCCGGCCCCAGCCACCGCCACCCCTAGGGGAGCCCGGGGAGGGTATGCTCCTTAGGGCCCCTCAACCTGCAGTGCTCGGCCGGAACGCCCCAGACAATGCAGGGCACTGATTTCTGTTCATTCTGAACATGTACTGGGCGGGCATCCCAAGGAAAATTGTGTGAGACCCTTCTGAAAATTGTGCCCAGACTGTGTCTTCTGCACGTTACCTTTCCCTCACTCCTTTGCAGGCTTCACCTAGCCACTCTCCCTCTTCCCAATTCAAATGTACTTGGACAAATTCCAGGCCTTTGCATTGGTCAGGATGATGAAGAAGTGGCCTGGGGTCAGAAGACGGCCCAACTCACTGCATTTTAACAGCAGCCTCTTCTAAAACCTTTAAGTGTAGAAACATCGTGACAAGGCAGAGGAGGAACCAGGGAGAGGCCAGGGTAAGTGGATGGAAAAGATAGGGGGAGGGGGAAATTCATTCATTCTACGAATGTTTACTGAGCACCTACTATGTGCCAGGTACTGCATAGGCAGAGGGGGCGCTTCGCGGTTAGCTACACCTGAGTTTAAATTCCAAAACCACCACTCACTAGCTGTGACCATGAGCAAATTATTTAACTTCTCTGAATCTTCACTTGGTCTCTTCACATATAAATAAGGAAAACAATACCGACTCCACAGTTATAAAAATCAAATGGGAAGAGTGCTTAGCACATAGTAGGTACTCAACAAAGGTAGTTACCCCCAAAAGGTAAGTCCTTGTAATTATCCTGAAAATAGTGTCTACTTGCTCTTCCTAGATGACTAGTCCCTATCTTGTTAAGACTGATCTCCAAGGCTCACTATGGCCGTGTGTGGAGGTGGACCGGGCGCAGATCCACTCCAGACTGGCACCCTTTCATTCCGTGGCACTTAGCAAACTAAAGGGCATTATCGGCCCAAGTGAAATATGTGCTTAGAACCCCACATTCAGGACAATGGAGTGATCAAGTATTTACTCCATTAGGCACACTTCCAGGCTACGGAATGAGTACCTCATGGGCTTAGTACTATCCGCACGGAGCTTACGGGCAGGCGAAGGTTATGCTCCCAGAAGTCAGCGATTTCCTTCCCTCTGCTGCCTGGCCACAGGCTGCCCCCTGATTGTAAATATCACATCCACTTTTATTAGGGGAACCAGCCAAGTAGAGTCTGAAAAGCTCCAGGTAAATTCATTTCCTCCAGTGAGACACATTTCAGGGCACACATTCTGACCTATGGATCATCAGCCATCTGCCCTTTCCTAGAGGCGGGAAACAGGCTAGGTTAGTCCCGAGGGGGTAAGCTTCCTTTTCAGTACAAAGCAGTTAACTGTGGTACATCCACATTGTATTTCTCCTTCCTGGAGGGTGGATGTCACACAGCCATCCACACTGTCACCCCTGACAGCCAGGGAGTGGCTGCCCAGGGAAAGAGGTTCAGTTCACTGTCATGATATGAGCAAAGCTACTCAACTCAAAGAGAATTTAAATGCACAGGCTTCATTATACTAGTGTGATTTTATCATCGCTAAGCTAGCAATCACAGGCCACAAAACCCAGCAGTGGATACAGCAGGAGGGTAGCGAGTGGTAGACTTGGGGACGCTTCCCAGAAGGAAGACAAGAAGGGCACGAGGAAGGGGCTGCTGTAGCAGCACAGGCCATGGCCTTATGAGTGCTCCAGTGACCCACGGGCTGACAGATGCTGGATGGTGCGGAGAGATCCTGTACTGGGAGAGGTGTCCAGTCATTAGACTTGTTTTGTGATTCCCTGGGTAACTAGGAGGCAGTTATCTGAGGAGCAGGGTGAGCAACTGGATAAAGTGGATTAAAAATTCAAGTCTCATTGTTGATAAACATTTCTTGACAGGGAAGGACCCAGGCTAGCCCTCGCTTTCTCAGGTGGGAATTCTGTAGCCATCATCTCCTTACCTGGGAATTCTGTAGCTACTGCTCTGAACCAGGCATTGGACGGGATAGATGCTGAACTACAGGATGGAGGGGAGGCCAAAGGACAGGGAATTCGTGAATGCCGTAACTTTTCCGTGTTGTGAGGGCTCGCTGTATGCACCAACTGGACAGGGCCAAGGGATGCCCAGATAGCTGGTAAGGCATTTCTGGGTATATCTGTGAGAGTGTTTCCAGAAGAAATTAGTATTTGCCTCAGTTGACCAAGTAAAGAAGGTCACCCTCACCAATGTGGATGAGCCTCATCCAACCCATTGGGCCTGGACAGAACAGAAAGGGAGAGGAAGGGCGAACTTGCTCTTTCCTGGAGCTGGGTCATCGGTCCCCCTGGTTCTTGAGCCTTTAGACTTAGAACAAATGACACCACTGGCTTTCCTGGTTGTCCCGCTTGTAGATGGCAGGTCACGGGACTTCCTGGCCTCCATAAGTGCATGAGCTCATTCCAATAATAAATCTCCTCTTATGTCTCTTTATAGCCTTTTGGTTCTGTTTCTCCGGAGACCCCCCAATACATGTCTCTACCATTTCCTAAGAATTGTCGGTGCTCCGTGTGCACGCCATGTCCTTCCAAAAACTAACTGCAAGCTTTATTTGAAGACGAAAACCTTTAGATTCACTCTTACTGAGTGAAGAGTGCACCCAGATTTGCACTTCCTCATGGTGTCTCCCATGCCAAATTCCACAGGCTGGCTACAGTGAGGTGATTACTCCAGGACTACTTAGAAGAGGCACAAAGTGTTCATGTGGGGGTCACACATACAGTTTCAGGGTCCATTTGCTCTTGCTAATGAGTTTTCCACACCCTTGCCTTTTTCAGATCCACCATTTGCCACCATTTTAATTCAAACGTAGATGCCCAAACATATACATGCACACACACATTTTCACACTCTCTCTTCCTCTTTCTCATTAACTTCTGAAAATTCTGCTTTATACCTATATACAGTTTGGAGAAAATATTACTTTTCCCTCTTCAGTCTATTTTCAGCCTACTTCAGAAAGACATTTCACCACCTTTACAAGTCTTGACAGTAGATGAATAAGGTTCACTGGCTACTTTTCAGTTCTTAATGACTCTGGTACTTTCCTCAGCCTTAATAACTATGTAACTGCTCCGGTGACATAGTGAGTGCCCTACTCAACAGTTCTAATGCAATAGGCACCTAGCGCTTAGAAACCCTCTATGCAGAAGACAGGTTTAATGTTGGTAATGACTATAAGTTCCCTTGAAATCTCAATCTCCAGTTTTTTTATTTTTTTTTTTTGAGGGCAGTGTCACTGGCCCTCCTACGTGGAACCGAACCGGGGCCGCTGGCCTCCCAAGCCAGCGCTTAACCTCCGCGCCACTCAGCCGGCCCTCAATGTCCAATTTTTAAGTGTGGTTTTGATTACTAAAAATACTCAAAATTCATTCAAAGTAAAGTCTACTGTCCAAGCAGAAAAATACTGTTGTTGTTTTTTTAATGCAACAAATAGGGAGTAGAACCATGTTTGACTGTGACACCCGCGCTGGTTTCTGTGCTCCAGCAGCCTGCTCTTTCAGGTAGGTGCTGGCCTCACCACCCTAGACGTGAGGGAGTTGTAGGGTGCCGACACTGGGACCCTCCCATCTGTGCTCAGCTCACATCCTGCCAGTGTTTGACGTGCCAGGTCTCTGGACAGAGCCTGCAGCGGGCACCGCTGGTCAGTGCTGCTTCTCCCCCTGCCTCTGGAGCTCCTGATTAACCCCTGAGAGCTGCCACAGCTTCTCCAACAACCATTCCCGTAGCCCATTTCCTCCTGCGTCCTGCCTCTAGAATCAAACATGACTTCCCACCGTGGATTCAAAGACCCTTTATTAATCTCCAGTCTACAGCTCCTACTCCAGTAAAGCAGGCTAATTGGTCATCTCCCGTCCAATAATTCACTTTCTCTTTCCACAATCTTCTAAACTTGCAGGCACATTAGAATCACTTGGAATTAAAAACAAAAACAAAACATCCAGGCCCTATCTCAGATGAATGAATGAAATGCTGGTGTATATATTGTCTTAAGCTCCCCGGGTTTCTTCCTGCTGTTCTTCATGTCCTTGTCTTAGCCCCTGAGGAAATGAGCATCCTATATTACCACTTATTGGCTAATAATACAATGATTAATTCTTCTTGTTCATTGTTTTTATCCTGTTTACTCATTGAGGTCAGCTTGCAGTGTCACTGGCCCTCATATGTGGGACCCGAACCGGGGCTGCTGGCTTCCTAAGCCAGCGCTTACCCACTGCGTCACTCGGCCAGCCCTACTTTTTTTTTTATATAAGAATTTATTTGAGTTTATTTGAGCCAAACTAATGATAGTTGCCAGGCAGCAAGATCTCAAATGCTTCCCCTTATATACTTCTTTAAAAATTGCAACTCAAAGCCGAGAACCGGCTTGATGTACATCCTTAGTTTTGGATTCTGCTTGTTTCACCCAATCTCTCCAGTAATGTGCCTAATTTGTTTTAATTCCTCAGGGACATAACACTGGTTATCTTGCTGGTGGCAGCCAATACATCCTACAGGCTCACCCGGGACTTTCTGCATCCAGCTTTCCTTTCAGTCTCTGCTCACACACACTTCCGTTCTCCCATGGCTCCCCAAACTGCAATCTCAGGCAGCATCTCCCCAGCACAGGCAAGGAAACTGGAAGTGGAGAAATGACCACTGCCCAGTCTTAAATGAAGAGAAGCATCAGCAACATCCAGGAAATTGTTTAACTGGTCAACAAGTGATTCTCCTGCCCCTACTAGGCCAACACTTTCTTCTTAGGCCTATAATGTTTCAAGGTACTTTTCAAAACCTTCCTTTATTTGAGCCTCACATCACCTACATAAACTTGGCAACGTGAATTATCCTTACATTACAAACGAGAAAGTGAAGCAAGGTAAAAACTCTGGCCTCCTAACTTCCTTTCTAGGACCTTTCTCACTACAATAATCCTCATTCTTATAAAAGCATTAAAAATGCTATACACAAAATGTTTTACATTACATGGAATTTACAGGGAAAAATAACTACTGAATGACCCCAGTATCCTAGAACCACCATTGTTATTTTGGTGTGTTTTCCTATGCCTAAAAAAAATGCAATCAACTGCATTCTATGTATTTAAAATAAAATTTTATAGTTTTGCTAGAATTTCATTAGTGTGGCTTTGGAGTAATTATAACATGGTTAGAATGAGACTTTTTATTCTGTAATGACGCTTACCTCACCAAGGTGTTTATTCTGTGCCGAAGCAATTGCTCAGTGAGGCAGAATCTGGAGAGAAACCAGACAAGGAAAATAGGGCCAGGAAGTAAAATCTTGAAGTCGATGATTTTAGAGTTGGAAGGGGTCTTATATTATCATCTTGTTCAATGTGCACACTAGAATTAGAAAAGTGAGATCTCCACAAATTAAGTGGCTTGCTCCCTATTAAAAGGGTAGAGAAAGTTAAGCTAGGACTGGAATCCAGTTTCTTATCCTTGCTCAGGTGGTCTTCCCACTGTGCAATTATTCATCGAGCATCCGGGTCCCTAACAGCACGTGGCACCATGAGAGATATCAAAAGTAAGACTTGGCTTCCATTCTTAGGTAGCTGAAGTTTTAGACCAGTTTTAAGGTTTTATAGCAAATACTGGCTTTGCTAATAAATAAATACAAAGCCACATCGCCCAATGAGCTTTTATCAGATATTTTATTTGAAGTGTAACTGCCAAGTTTTAGAGCATGGCAGCACACTGCTTTTGAAGCTTCTCTGATTGGACTGTATCTTTCTGCATTCTTTAATGGATGGTTGATCTTTGGGGTGAAATAATTTTCTGTTTTGAAGAGGCAATTTGACCAAGTTGACAAAAGTCATTGTGTATGAATGTAGATAATTACGGCAGGTTACACACTTAAAAAAAAAATGAACAGAGCTAGAAAGAGAGGAATAACACCCTGAAAAGTGACAAATTACTCCTTTTGCAAGATACATAAACAGCATCTGCCAGGTCCTTTGAGCAAGGGACAGCTCTGCTTTATGACAGTGCTAATGAGGGTGTCTTTTAAGGACCCTGATACAGGTGAGCAGTCTCTCCTAGCCCGGTAGGACTAGAAGTGTCATACCATGCCACCATGTGCCCATCCCCACGGCACAGGTCCTGCTGCAGGAACCACAGGACCTTCCCTCCCCACTACATCTGACTGAACCAAGATGAGCGCATGCCCCAAGGGCAGCCAATACCAGGGCCAGCTGGTAGCTTCTGTGGCGTGGTATATAGAAAGCGGGGCTGGGCCCCATTCCAGACCTTAGAATCTGAACTAAGAAAACCAAGGGAACCAGAGCCCCATAGGGTCATGGCACACAGGAACTTGGGGGAGCTGGGAGGTACAGAAAAGATAAAGAGTACAAGAACAGGCTACATGGAAGCAAAAGACGGTAGGCAAAAGGCTGAGCCATCAGGCAATCCTGTGCTTCTGGGGAGCAGCCGCAGCTCTCGACACTGTGCTTCGAGTTCACCGGCTTTATGGGCCCGCTCTCTGGGTGGTGCTGTACACGTCTCTCGATTGCTGCCATCCTGACATCGTCTACGTGTCAGGCTCTGTGCTCAGCACTTTCACAGGCTTCCCCTAACCTAACAACGCCTCCGAGACACAGGTATCATTCTCCCTCTTTTACAGATAAGGAACCTAGGCGCATGATGGTTAAATAATATATGTTTTGTTACTTCTGATGATGCCAGGACTTGACTTCAGGTCTGACTCCGTGCTCTAAACCATTAAGCTGGACTGACCCACGTGTCCTTATGTCAAGGCCCTGAGCAATGCCCGTCCCCATACCCCAATCTGACCCAGCTTGACCTTTTGCTTATAAGAGCCCATTTCCTAGTCAAAGAATGTCCTCTGTGTACAAACTGAGAAGAAACTGCTTCCTTTGTAGAGTGAAGGGAACAGGGTCAAAGGTATGCAGCAAGCACACAGACAAAACATGTCTCTGATGATACGAGTTCCCAGTCTGTAAGAGCCTTCGGGGTAGGGCTTGCTTTTACTCATTGAGAATGCTTTTTGTCTAAGAAGCCATGATACAGGGGAAGGGTTGGAGGGGTCCGGCCCCTCCTCTAGAGGAAATCTGAGGTTCTCTATACCATTTGGAATGAACAGATAAAGAAACTCCAGTCATTTTATATCAACAAGGCCTCTGCAGACTGAGACAGTGGACTTTTGTTACTGCCCAGTAATCCATAGGTCTGGCCCTGGTTGAGATAGGAATGGACTCTCAAATCTCTCAAAAATGTTCCAAAAAGCACCCTGGCAGAATCTCCCAACAGGAACTCTGCGGACTATTATTAATGAGGGAAGTTATGGAAAGCACTGTTTTAGCTAGAGCCCAGCGACAGTGTTGCCAATATCACACATCCCGCAGAAAGGGTCGGAGTCATCAGCTTTTGCTTTCTAGACAAGCAATCAACTTCCATTTATTTTCACATCTGTAGCTGAACCAGAGGTTCATCTTATGGTGACAATGAAAAACCTAGTAGTAAACAGAGTGAATGTGGTTATTTAGTCAACACCTGGATCCACTCGGAGGGGATGGTGCCTATTTCTGTGATAGGACAGACTCCTTAGCCCAGAAGGCAGACTGATGAGTGCATTTCTGGATCTGCCTCTCCTGTCACATCTGCTCAGGACAACCAAACCTTGGGTACTTCAACTGCTGAGTTAAATGGGTTCTCTCAGGACCCCTTCATGGACCGTTTCTCTCTGCACACTGAAACCTTCCTGTTGGACTTTTATCTTTTCCACTGATCCATTTTACTCAACCTCTCTTGAATCTTAAGCAAACTCTCTAATTTGGAGCTGGTAGAGGACTGGCAGAGGGAGACGAGACCAGAATGCACCACAGTTGGGCTTCCTAGTCTGTACCACAGTGAAATATTAGGGTAACACCGACTTCCATCTTTCTGGTGTGACCCGGCTCATTTCCTTTCATTCAGCTTCATTGGGATTTCAACTGTGTTCACTTATTGCCAAAGTCTGGGTCCCTGTTACTTGCAGAAGGGACTGCGACCTCATCCAGCCGCATCATTGTAACCTACTGGTCTCCTTCATTAGTAAGCTCTGTGTCCTCAGTAAAAAAGAATTTTCCATGTTATCTAGGCCAACATCACACTTCTCCTGTGTACCCTGACAAATGCTACATCTATTCAGGAAAGGGGGCGTACCATCTAAAGACAGTACTTTGATGCTTCTCCCTTTTCATTAGGGAGATCAAGGTGCAAACCAGACTTGGATCTCAAATTCAAGTTCCTAGTGAGTCACCAGTGGAACTAGAATTCTCAGAACCCCCAAATTTTCCCTTAGTATGGGTCCAGATCCTAGCTAGAAAGCTCTTCATCCCAATATGCCAGGGCTCTGTTCATTACCTTGTCTTGGTTTGCTCTATACCCTCAGATTTCTTCATCACCTTCAGGCTGCCTGTTAGGACAGCAGACTAGGTCTCCCACGATCCCAGGTTTTGTGAGTGACACAGAGCAGATGTTTTATAAATGTGATTATCGTGAAGAGCAGCATGTTCGGACAGAGCCTCCCCAGGAGCCAAGCTAGTTGGAGTACCACTTTTTCCTCGTGTGCGTACGCACAACAGGCAGGGTAAAGGTTGGGCTAGGTGACACGGAAAAAATGGGTTCTTCCCTGAGCACTTCCATCAAGAAAGTGTCCTGTCTCGAAATACTCGCAGACTTTGTTTCCAGGCATCTTAGGACGATTCAGGGAAACAAGTGAGTGCAGATACAAACAGCCTTTCTGCCTAGGACTTACGGCTTCTGTCTTCCACCTCAGGCTCCAAGCTAGAGCAAAACAACAAATCAAATTGATTTGTCAAGTTTCAGCAAGAACGTCTCTGCTTTGATTTTGCTGTCTTATTTGGCTTTGCCTGGATAGAAACCAGAGATAGAGAAGATTTTGGCAGAAGGAATATATCACAAGATTGAAAAAAAAAAAGTTTAGAGGCTCACTTTTTCCCTTTCACCAACTTCATTTTGCAGATAAAAACTTGAGATCTATAAAGGAAAGGGGCTTAGGCCCAATTGCAAAGCCACTTAGCAATAGAACAAGGCTCAGATGCTCCCGAGCGACTGAATGACCCCGACAAGAGAACACATGGTAGCCAAGGCCCCTGAAAGCTAAACCAGCAGGAAGAGGCTGTCCTTGTCTGTGCATAATGCGTAGCTCTCAGTGACCTAGGAGTCCCTCAATCTGTCCACTGTCACCAGGGGAACAGCCAGATGTGTGAACACACTTTATGATGCCTCAAGAAAGCTGCCTTATAACACTATCACCTCACTACTGAGCAAAGGAAAACTGGGCGTCCGCTGGCACTTTCTGAAATGGCCATTATGCTTCTGGAAAGTGCTGTGGTCTTTCTGCTGACAACTGTCAAAAATATCAGACAACAGAAATGGAAAAGCCATCTTATGGGCTTGTAAATGATAAGAAAGAATCTGACAAACATGACTCTAAGAAACATGGTTCAGGCACAAATTGTAGGCTGCTCTGTCATTTCTCTGGGATCTCTAGCTTTTAAAGCGGGGGCTGAGAACACTGCTCCCAACTTTTTAACCAGGACCTCAGCAAAGGTTTCTAGCCGTTTAAAAGTCAGTAAGAGGCTGAATGCCTCAAGCCAAGCTAGTGAAAGTTAAGAACTGTTCTCCTTAAGAAGATTTTAAAGTCGGATTTCTTGCTCACCCAATCTTAAACAAAATGTATGTAGAAGAATTAGTCTAGGGAAACTAGGCAGGCTGTTTAGAGCTGTCATTCCGGGAGAGGCGGCGCATCAGCACCTGAACTGGTGTCAGCAGGAGCACGGCCCGCACTGAGGTGGAGCACTTCCTCCCAACAGCCATCTTCCCGTCAGGGGTGGCTCAGGGAAACTGCCTCGGATGGGCTTCAAGCTTTGGAGGCTCTTCCCATGCACCTGTCTGTACCTAGAGCTGCGATTGCTCTCAATCTATTACCCTGTGATGGATTCCCATGAGGCCAAATCTTGCTTTCCTATCTCTCTGCAACTTCTGCATAGGTCCTGTTTTTGAAAAGATGGGGGTGCTGGGCTCCTTTCCAGGTCTTTCTGGGTTTCAAAATGTGGTGTTCTTGTCATGCTGTGAAGCTCTCAAACTTCACATGTCTCTAGTCAAGTGCGTAGGACCTCAAACTCATCGAAGTGCCATTACTGTGGGGGTAGGGGGCCCCGTGGGCCTTTCTCATGCCCTGCGATGAGCATGGCTAACCCGGAAAGGAGGGAGGGTCACAAAACTCCCCCTCCATTCCCCTCCCCGTACCACTGATTGGCCTCTAGCCCTTCAGTGTTAACGCCTAGGCCAGAGGTTTCGAGCCCCGTGAGGAGGGGGCCTGGGGGATCAGGCGGCTGTCCAGATGGGTCGCTCTCCCCTGCACAGCCTCCACTGTGGCCTGAACGCAGGTGGTCCTTGAGTGTCTGCTTGTAGCGGAAGCTTCTGCCGCAGTAGGCGCAGGGGTAGGGCCGCTCGCCCGTGTGGATGCGCTGGTGCTTCATGAGGTGGTGCTTGCGGATGAAGCTCTTGCCGCAGTGCGCGCAGCTGAAGGGCCGCTCGCCCGTGTGCAGCCGCCGGTGGTTCAGCAGGTGCTCCTTGCGCATGAAGCTCTTACTGCAGTCAGTGCACGGGTAGGGCCGCTCGCCTGTGTGGATCATCTGGTGGCGGATCAGGGCCGAGTGGCCGTTGAAGTCAATGCCACACTGCGGGCAGGAGAAAGGCCGCTCCTGCGCATGCCCGCGCTGGTGGAGCAGAAGGCTGATTTTCAGGCTGAAGCTCCGGCCGCACTGCGCACAGCGGAAGGGCCTCTCGCTGGCGTGGGCGCGCCGGTGGCTGGTGAGGCGGGCCTGGTCGGCAAAGCGCTTGGGGCAATCCGGGCAGGGGAACGGGCGCTCGGTGCTGTTATGGACCCGCAGGTGGTAGGTGAGTCTCGACGGGTGTGTGAAAGTTCGAGCGCAGTGCGGGCAGGTCGGGGGCGTCTCACTGGCTGGGGCCTGGGAGTTGCTGCCGAGCTCGGCCTGCTGAGGGAAGTGCTTAGGGCACTGGGCACAGGTCAGGGGGTGCTCCCCGACGTGGCTGCACTGGTGGGTCAGCAACATGTCTTGGCTGAGGCTCTTGCCGCAGTGGTGGCAGGAGAACAGCTGCTCCCCGGCAGGAGGCGGCAGGGGGTAGCTGCCCAGCTGAGTAAAAGTCACTTGTCCCTCAGAGCCTTCCGCCAGGTCAGTGGCCGGACGTCCAAAAGGTGCCATGGATGCAGACTGCTGGCTTTTGAAAGCCACATCGGCAAAAGTATCCTTGGCTGCTGCTGCTGGTGAAGAGAAGGCGATGGGAACCTCGGGACACAGGGAGGCTCTGGCAAGACCTTCGGCTTTGATGACAAGCTCTTCATCTGAAAGAAAGGGCTCAGAGTCAGGCCCGTCAACGCCTGCCTCATAACGACTCTCGGCATTCCTCCCCAGCTGCTCGGAGCTCTTCATGGGCTCCCATAAGAAACTCAGTGAGGCCTGAGCTCACCACCAAGCCATCTGTGGTCTCTGTGACAAATTATCACAGAGTTGACTGCTGAACCTCTTCCACGCTCCCTGTTTGGAAAAGGACCCGCCTTGGCCATCAAGCTCCCCGCACTCTCAGTATGTTCCTCCTCTGCTCACAAACTCTGGAAGGTTCTCTGTTGCCTATTGTGACAAGGCCTGAAAGTACAAGGCCTGAATCTACTCCTATTCCTCTTCATTCTGCCACATAAATCCCTCACGATCGTTAGCTGTCACTTTACTTTCCCTGAAAATGAAGTACACATCTCTGCTTCACACCTTTGCTTGTTCTGTCCTCCCATTTGTAGAATGCAGCCCCTCTCTTCCCAAATTATACCCAACCATATCATACTGGTCTTCTTTAGGCCGTAGCTAAAACCATAAATACCTAAACTAAACCTGATATGTTCTTCAGACTTCTCATTTCTTGTATATAAGTTACCCACTGCACTTACCCTTGACACTTAACAACAGGCAGGCCTAGTATTATACGTGTGTCCCCAATGTAAGTATCTTGAAGAACAGAGACTGTCTTATTTTTATTTTTATTTCCTAGAGTCTGAAAGATCATAGGGCATAGACGATATTAAAAAACAGGTTGCATTGAGTTATATAAACAATTGGGTCCCTTGTGACATTGAGATTCTCTTTTGTAATTCAGAGGGCAAGATGGTGGTAACTATCTTACAAGGAAGATATTTCTTTCCCGTCATTCTTTCCTGAGGGAGAGCTCTTCATTAACACCCCCATGTGTGCCTCCCCAATGCCATTTTGGTCTCCACTGCTTGTCTTCTCCCTGCCCCCCTTTTTGATCTGTCCTTTCTACATGATCTTTAAAAGTTCGGTCAGTCCTCATCCCCATACCTCTAATCCATCTGTACGCTCTTATTTTTCTTCCTCTGACAATTCTAATTTGTCTTTACACTTGAGTGTGTTCTCTCACTTAAAATTGATCTTAGTTTGATTTTGGTTTCATTTCTAACTTATGGAGCGTGGCTTTTGTTTCTCCTTTTCCCCTCCTTGCCTCCACAAACCCATTTCGCCTGCCGTATCTTCAGTCAGTCCTGGCATAAACTGGACCTGCGCATAAACATGTCTCTTCCATTCATTACTCACCGGCATAGGTGCCTTTGTATATGTCACTCTCCTTGGCCTCCTGTGGGGCCCCAACCTGGGGCTCTTCCTCTTGTTTTATCCAGGACAGAATATCTGATGTTGAAATGCCAGGCTCTGTTTGTGGGGGGAAAAAAGAGAGTGGCCTTCAAGGACTTGAATCACGAAGAAAAATGGTTTCTTGAACACTACGTTTTGCCCATTTACCTCTAATTAGCTATAACAACAAAACCAGCCTTTCAAGAAAAATGCATATAATATCTAGAGAACCAGTTGAAAATGAAACCAAATTTACATATTTGTACATGATATACTTAGCTTGATTCACTATTTTCAGTGAGTCCATTTCAAAACAAATCACAATTTTTAATTTGGAGATAACACCCTGAAATAATCTAGGATCAACAGTACCTTTAATTTTATCAGCAGGCTACTTTCAAAATGTTTTTATTTTTTCTCTCACAGCTTCTTTATGAAATAATGAAGCAGGGAATTGTTCTCTCCATTTTAGGTAGAGAGGGCCCACCCACGGGTTAAATAAATTGACAATAAGGAAGTATCTACAGTGAAATGCCATTATCACAGGTTTGCTTTAAAATACAGCGGAGAAAAAAGCAAAGAAACAAGACTGACCAAAAAATTTTCTCTTAAATGTTAATTAAAAACAAATATCATAGCGGCCCCGGTTCGGGTCCCACATATGAGGGCCAGTGACACTGCCCTCAAAAAAACCCCCCAAAAAACCCCCAAAAAAACAAATATCATAAATTAAAAAAAAAAAAAAAAAAAAGAAACAAAAACTCATAGACATAGATAACAGTTTAGTGGTTACCAGAGGGTAAGGGGGGCAAGAGGGCTGGTAGAGGAGGGTAAAGGTGGTCAAATATATGGTAATGTATTCTAGAAATGTACACTTGAAACCTATATAATTTTACTAACCAACGTCAACCCAACAAATTTAATTAAAAAAAAAAAAGGAAAAAGAAGAACTAGGGCCGGCTGAGTGGCACATTGATTAAGAGTCGGCTTGGGACACCAGCTCTGAGCAGCAGGGCCCCGGTTTGGATTCCACATGAGGACCAGTGATGCTGCGCCCTCTACAGCTAAGATGGTGCACAACAACTCAACTTGGAGCTGGGCTGCCATGAGTCACCAGTGTTGGCGTAGGCTGTAGCCGGTGCTGCAGTGGACTGCCGTGAGCTACCATGAGTGGCTGGCAGCCGGGTGTGTGTGTGGGGGGTTGTCCAATGGCTGGTGAGCGACTGCTTCACCTGGGAAGAGCGCAATGATAATACCAACATGGGCCAGTGAAGCGATGTCCTCCACAACGAGACTAAAGAACAAAAAGGACAGCAACTTGTCTGTTCCCCTTCTCCGATTTTCCAATGCTGTTTCCCTCCCTCAATTCCCCAATAAAATCTTTAAAAAAAAAAACTAAATACATTTCTCAAATTAGAAAGTTAGGTCACTTTAAACACAGCCCTGACTCCTCAGAAACATACTTTTCAGGTTCCCAATTCTCTTTCTAAGAGATCATATTACCTTTGCCTATTAAATGATACAGGTCACTGTTTCATGAACTCTGGGAGCGGGAATAGAATTTGCAAGCCCTTCAGGCCTTGGGGAGTCTTTAGAAGAGATCAGCCTCCAAAGGCTTTGCACAGAACATGCCTCATTTGGTCAGTGCAGAAACAGCTGTGCTTGCTCTTCCCGCAGAGGCCCATATAACCTTTCTTGGCCTAAAAGGACAAGCTGGCAAGCTGACAAGGTCCAGAGAATAAATTCAAGCTCTTTATATTATTATTTCTCAGAAAAGCCTTGGAGGCAGGTCATGACTTTATTTCCAGCAAATGGTAACTCTCTAGTTTTCTCAATGCTATAAAGTCAGTTAGAGACCACTGAAATCTATAGGTGTACCAAAAGTGGATGAAATAAGAGGTGGACAGACTAAGGCCCAAACGCCTGTCAGGTGATGCAGACCGGGAAAATAGAGGTTTTAACACGTTCAGCAAGCTGCCTTTCCAAAGTCCTACTTTTTGCTACTAGGCTGAAATGTATTAAACATACTCCAACCTTATCTTTTTCTTCTTCCAGATTTTATATACATACATACTTAAAGAAAGGGGCAGGAAGGGCCGGCCGAGTGGCTCAGTTGGTTAAAAGCTCACTCAAGAGTGTGAGCTGAGCTCTGAGCAACAGCAGTTCTATGCCCAGCCCAAGCTGAGCTGCCATTGAGCTGCCAACAGGTGGCAGGGTGGCTCAGCTAAAAAAAAAAAAAGAAAAAGAAAGGAGCAGGAGGGGAGAGAGCTGGGTATAAGGAAGAAGATCTTTTAAGTCACCCAGAGGAGGAACTGCTATTCATCAAAAATGAGATTTTTTAAATGCTCAGGTGCTTCTCTGCATCAGTTTTCTAAACAATGAGTTAGTGCTCTAGAAACCTCCTAAAGTGATTCAAGTGGTTTTGACTTTTTTTTTTTTGGATTATCATATGAACTAATAGAATGTTATACACGGTCTGAGTTTCAATCCACTACAGTCACTCTTTTTAATGCTCAAATTTCCCCAGCGGGACCCCCCTCCCATCCGCTCTATGTCCTTTCACATCACCCGAACATTTAGTTTTCTTCAGTTCTGGTATGACAGACTACCCCAGGTTCATCTTGGGCGTTTCCTGCACCAAGCACCGCATCAGCGGTCTCTCAGATGGAACTCCCAGGCCACATTCTGCACGGTCAGGAGGCTAACTGCTGAGAGGTTGTCACTGTTCCTAGGTCTGTTCAATGGATGGAGTTACAGAATACATACCTTTTAGAATAGGAAAGTATGAGTTTATATTCATATTTAAGATTACAGGGTTTTAATTAAATCACTCAAATTTTACACTTGTATTTTTTCTTCTTACCCAGAAAATTTTGGTTTCTAATAACATTAACATAATCTTTGCTTTTCTGAATATATGTTTCAAAATAATACCAATATTATTAACAAAAATATGAACTCAACTTTCAATATTTTTGTGGTTCTTTTGGTCTTTAGGACATATCACTTTAGGGATACAGTATAAACTATTATATTTTAAAGTCATTTGAAAGAAATCTACTTATGTATTTGTCACCAGCATAATATATAGTTTAGTTACAATATTTCAGCATGTGTTTGATTTTTAAAACGTTTTTATTTATGTAAAATATTTATAAGGTTCCAAAATCAAAACTATAAAATACACTATATTCAGAGAGGTCTAGCTTCCACCTCTAGTTTCTCTCTCCCTGAATAGATAGCCATTCTTACTGGGTTTTGTTTTATCTTCAATTGTTTCTTTTTGACAATATAAGCAACTATGTATACATCTTAATATTTTCTTGCTTTATTTGGCATACTTCACAAACTGTTTTGTACCTTGATTTTTTTTTTTAGCTGAGCCACCCTGCCAACAGCAGCTCTGCTCAGGCAGGGAATCGAACTGGTGACTCTGTTGCTCAGAGCTCACACTTTGAGCAAGCTCTTAACCAACTGAGCCACTAGGCTGGCCCTGTACCTTGGTTTTTTTACTTGACACTATATTCTGGACACCTGTACACAGCAGCTTACAGCGATTGTCCTCATTTGTTCATAGCTGTGTAGCTATACCACTGCTTATTCGAGTCCCCTATTGAAGGGCCCTTGATTCTTCCAGTCTTTTGTTAAATATTAGTCAGCAGCCAACCATAAAAGCTATGGAAGGTTAAAAACAAAACAAAACAAGCCACATCTCCAGGAATGTAAGCAACTGTTGTTACAGCTCACTGGGTAAGTATCTTTTCACTGAACTTGGGAAACCCCAGGGAGCTAAGCATCCTTTCTGAATAACGATGCTAAAAGTTCCCCTGGTCACTTGCACAACTAAGTAAATATTTATTTTATTAAATAATTGGGTCTCACCACTACAGTCATAGTATGCATAGAATATGGTTATATCTACTACAGTTAATAGGAGCGGTGGGAGGGTAAAACCTAAGGGCTCTTTGGAAGTAAAATAAGAGGAGCAGGAGAACTTGAATCCTAATACGGATACCTGTGTGGTGACAGTATGGCAATTGCTGGCCAGGTCACCACAATAGCACTCCAAGCACATTCCTCACAGGCCTGAGGAATCCCCACAGTGGATACTTAAAGAGACACAAAACGAAAGTAAAATCATTGGTTTATCCAAGCAGCAGGCTTTGGAGAAAGCCAAAGAACAGAGAAAAACTGAATATTGATCAAGTAAGAGGAAGTCAATAAATGCTGAGGTTTGAGAAGTGGTTAAAAATAGAAAGGCTGATCACAAGAAAATATAAAATTGTAATGTCTACACTGGCTGAATGTTATTTTAACTCTGAGGAAACCTGATTTTATGTGTGTATGTTTTAAACAGATAAGAGCCCATGACGTCTGAAAGGAGCTGGAACCTTGAGCTCTGGGTATACAAAGGTGTAATAAACTAAGTCATTTAAAACTGGTGCTGAGATCTGACTTCTTAAGCAGACAATAAAAAATACTTGACACATGAAACTACCATTGGTAAAAATATAAAAACTTTTCTTGGAACTTTCTGTGAAACAGGTGTGGGACTGTAACATAGCCAGGCAAATGTGTTAAGTACTCGTATGTGTCTAATAATTTAAAACGTCTAAGTTGTATCATTTCCAGGATGATTCTTATTCTCAAATAGGATAAACTAAAATAAAAGGATTAGCCTATTGGGATGCGCCTTAATTGCTGATTTTGTTTAGGAAAAGATGGTCTTGCTGGGCCAGAGCGAACAGGGCTAAACATGGGATCACGGCAGTTCTGCTGAAATGAATATGGTCAAAGAAGTCTCCCCAGCATTACAAGGTTTAGAAATGACTTTATTTTACTTTTGGGTCATTCTAGAATCTTGGCTTGAGTCCATGGCTTCCGAACAAGAAGGGATAGCTAATGGACTTCCAGTAATTATTATATCAGAACATCTTGGGTAAAGGTTTTCTCCAAAGAATTCTAAAAAATTTAAAGTTCAGTATTAAAACTATCAGTGACCACATAATGGACACATACACACAGTTGGTCTGCAGTTTGGGCCTAGTAATAGAGTTAAAGAATAATTTCCAGAAAATCTCAAGTATATATTTTTCTGTGTTCTCCCATTCACTACTTATTATTCTCTACTAATTGTCTGTAATTTTATCTACGATACTAGGCATCAATGACTATTCCATAGGAGGATATAATAATTTCTCTTTCCTTTCATCAGATTCAGATGGTGATAGAGATGGAGTATAAAAATGATTCCAAGATATTTAGGCATAAAAATGAAGGGGTGCTCTATGATACCATTACCTACCCCAAATATATTCTATCTATATGTTTTTATTTTATTATAATGTACGGTTCTTCCCAAAGCTCTAAAATGGAATACAATAGGGCCGGCCGAGTGGCGTGGTGGTTAAGCGCTGGTTTGGGAAGCCAGGCGACCCGGTTCGGGTCCCACATATGAGGGCCAGTGACACTGCCCTCAAAAAAAAATAAAAAAAAATAAAATGGAATACAATAATAAATTATGGGTTTTATTTTATAAGGAATATGGATAAAATCCAACTGTATTTTAGGAAATTAAGTACAATATTCTAATATAAACACACTGGTCTAACAAATTACATGGTATATTAAAGTTAAGAAAAGATGATGCTAGAGAAGAGAGAAGTTGCTTGCTCAAAAATAAAAAAAATTTAATTTTTTCTATTAAAACAAGATGAAGAGAGATTTAAATGATTAATAGAGTTAAGGGGAGAATCATCTGTTGAAAAGGTATTTTATTCATTCTATCACTAAAGTGGCCTAGAATTAGTGTCCTCCACCTAGTCTTCATGTGAAACAATCTCTTATGTGCCTTACTGACCAGCCTAATATTATTCTCCACTGAAAGGAACTAGGACTTTTTCAATATGTTGTGAGAAGGCAACTCTAAAACAGGCCTGTGTTGGGCCAGCCAAGCGGCGCAGTGGTTGGGCGCTGGCTTGGGAAGCCAGGGGCCCCAGTTCGGGTCCCACATATGAGGGCCAGTGACACTGCCCTCAAAAAAAAAAAAATAAATAAATAACACAGGCCTGTGTTAACACAGCAGACCTGAGGCTGCCTGTCCTTAGAAAGCCCTGCGTACAAGATGGGCCCTTGGCTGGCGAAGGCTCCCTATGCGGAGATAAAACTTTCCCCAAATGCTGAGACTGCCTCCAGGGTCCTATGCTATGTGTACAGAGTGCTTTATGCTGAACACCCGCTCCCTTCTGGGAGTCTGGAATTTGTGTATGTGTTTGGCAGACGGTGCTGATATGACCGGCTCCCATGAAAACCTTGGGCACTGAGCCTCTAATGAGCTTCTCTGGGAGCCAACACTCTGCAGGTGTTGTCACAACTCTCATTGGAGGAATTCAGTGTGTCCTATGAGACTCCACCAAAAGAGGACTCGGGAGGCCTTCCTTGGTCTCCTCTCACTGTCGCGTGTGCCTTTTTCTCTTTGCTGATTTTGCTTTGTATCCTTTTGTTGCAATAAATCTTAGCCATAAGCATGACTATATGCTGAGTCCTGTGTATGTCCTCCTAGAAAATTACCAAACCTGGACCCCCAACACAACCTGGAAACTTTTTTCTTAAAGAAAACAAGTCTTGAGGCAGTTCTGGAAGGACACAGGAGACAATCTGAAGTCCTCTCACTTGCCAAGCTGACAGTTTGAGCAACACAGAGAAAATAATTGAATTAATAAAAGTTTCAAATATATAATTAAACATAAAAGGGGGGAAATAAAAAGGGTTCTAAAGACAGACACATTTGAGTGTTGTTTTGTTTTTGTTTGTATTTTTAAGCTGAGCCATCCTGCCACCTGTTGGCAGCTCAGCTCGGACTGGGCATTGAACTGCTGTTGCTCAGAGCTCAGCTCGCACTCTTGAGCGAGCTCTTAACCAACTGAGCCACTCGGCCGGCCCTGAGGGTTTTTAAAAAATGCTATATATCGATCAGTCCAACTCAGATGACTCCTATCCTCAAGTTCTGGTAAACATCTGGGTTGTTAATCACCAATGGAAGCTAAAACTATATAGAATCACACCAGAGTATTAAATAAATTCAATGCCTTTATTGTTTGTTACTTTTAAGTAAAAAATGTATTCATGCACTTAGGTTGACTACCTACAAATGGAATCTTAAAAACCAAGGTAAAAATAAACTGACAAAAATGACAGCTAAATGAAACGTTCATGTATCATTACAAAACCAAATTACTTACCTCTTGTTCCATTTGTCCTCCAAAATAAAACGTCACACTGATTTACACTTGCTGAGGGCTATGTCAGGTAACTAAATAAAGTAGCTAAGGAGTTATTTTCAGTAGTGAATCTTTCTGTAATCAAGTCACCCATCTTTATTTGTGATATGATTTTAGACTCATTACTGATGTCCATGACACAGATATAGATCAGATTTGACCTGTTACATTGCCTACATAAAATCACCCAAAATTCTTAAAAAAATGTATAGCAGATATATGCATACCTCAGAGAGAATATTCACTTAAGATCTGAGCATTTCATTGTATGTGAAATGTACCTCAAATGGAAAAAATAAAAATATTGAACTCGGGGTCAATGAAATTCATGCTGAACTATTTAGGGGCAAATGTACTGATGTCTGTACTGATTTTGAAGTACAATGAAAATAGGATAGATGGATAGATGGACGGATAAAGGGATGTGCAGAGATGGGTATATATATGATAAGGAAGTAGAGTAAAATGTTAGTGGTAGAATCTAGGTGACAGGTATCCAGGTGTTCAATGTAAAATTATTAAAACTTTTCTGATTGTTTGAAAATTTTCATAATAAAATGTTAGAAAAAAGTAACAGTGTATGGGACGGGGGTTGTAACACAAGTTCATCTAGAGGAGATGTCTGGAGGATGAACTTTCTGTGAGCTTTCTATCCATCAAACAACAGAAATGGAATGAGATTTTTTCAGACAGCAGAGGTGGGACTTGAGAAACAACATAACTGGACTTTGCTAGCGGTTCTTCCCACGCTGTATCAGGCATCTGCCAACCAAAGCTATTAGGGAGGGTTAATTAATGATAGCCAGCTCCCACCCCAGGCAAAATCCACTTTGGGGTCAGCCAGGTAAGTGCGTCTCTGAGGGCTATGCAGACCCCCAGCCCCTCCAGCACTTCAGGCACACGTTCCCTGGAAACCTCTCTCCTCCAGAGAGCACCACTGCTTCTGCTGCCATCTAAGGACATATTTATTTTACTAAATAATTAGGTATCAGAACCTTCGTCATAGAATGCCATTAATAGCCCTCAGATGTGTGGTACTGATGGGTGAAGGCGGGACGAGGGGATCTCGAAGCTCCTGTTTAAATGCCCAAGACCCAGTCACAGTCTAGCTGCCCGGGCACCAAGAGGCTCTAGGAGCCCCTAGCCCTGCTCACTAATTCTGACCAGGAAAGGAACACAAGGAGTGGTTCATCTCGTCCCCCACTTACCTTCACTGGGGTCGGTAGGGGTCTCGGTTTCCTCTGGCCCTGCATGCTCCTCTGTATTATGTTCTCCTTCTGGCTGAATCTGAGATAAGACATCAGGTTGATTCATGGCATAATCTAGGAGAGGAAGAAGGGAAAGTGGGAATGACAAAGAGATAAATGAGAATGACAACTAACCGCCCTCAAGGCTGAGCTGAAGGCTTTGAGGTCCACAATCCAGGGGAATTTCTTTTAGATTCTAGATCACTTCTCCCCATCCATCCACCTCCAACTACGGATGAAATCTACCAGGAAAGCAGGTAAGAGAAGAGGTAATGCGTGGGAAAGGCCCATGTGCTACATCAGCATGGCCTGCCTGCTACTTTCATTGAGTAAGAGTGACAGTGTGTCTCCAGGGCAGAGGTTCAAGGCCCTTTCAAAGTGAAGGATACCCATGGAAATCACTGTAGCTGGGACACCCATAAGCCTGTACTTCATTCGCTGCCCTATGATAAGGAGAGATTATGTTTCCTATTTAGCAAGGGTGAACTGGAAATCTTTGCTTTGGAAGCAGAATGAGGACAGTGAAAATGAGGACCACCAGAGGAAAACGGGTTGCTCTGAGCCCTCTTGCAGCTGCTGTCACCTCATTCAAAAAGCACCAACTTAGCCTCACCCATGGAGATGAGAGACTCGTAGTTTCCCTTCATGATATTCTTGTAAAGTTCCTTTTGCCATTCTTCTAATTTTTCCCACTCTGGAGTGGAAAAGTAGATGGAGATATCATCAAATGTCACAGGTACCTGAAATTACAATCACACTGGGGTTAGTCCCTCCCACTGCAATTCAATCATTCAATAAATCTTTACTAAATGACTGCTAGTTATAAAAAATCCATAAAGGAAAAACTTAAGACACAGATCCAACCTCTAGGAATTGACAATGTTTTCAAGAAGGAAGGTGATAAGCTTTAGGGCTATGAATTTTGGGAGGGTGGGGAACATTACTTATAAACAATCACCCACAGAGATAGATACAAATGTGAAGCAGTATTTAATTCAAGTAAGACAACACATTCTGATATTCACTAAGTACAAGGCTTATTTCAAGCACCAAGATGATAAAAATAAGGCTTCTACTTAAAAGGAGTGTATGACTGTATTCAAATTAATGACATGGACAAGAAATTTTAGAGGTAGAGCTATACTGGGGCTAAGGTGAGTCTAGAAGACATGGGACCTTGGCTTCATAGAGGACAGGTAGGTTGTAAACAGGCGTCATGGGAACAGGAGATACACCGAAACCTGGAAAACTGGGGCCTGCATTCAGGGGACAATTAGGAATTCCGCCTCCCCTGAGTCAAGGCTTCATGTAGGGAAATGTCTTATCAGAACAGAACCACCCCACCTTCCAGCATAATCTTTTCTAAAGCTAGTCACTTAACCCTAAGTAAAAACTGGAAGGTTCTTCTGTAAAAAACAAAAAACAAAAAGAAAAACAAAAAACAAAAGTTGCCCGGGGGATGCAAAGCACCTAGTATGGACTCTGTCAGCTAATGGAAAGCTTTCCTCCTGCTGGTGTTCAGCTGCTCCCCATCTTAGTGGCTAAGCTCTTCCTCTGCCCACCTGACAGACTTCCACAGTGTTATTTATTTATTTATTTATTTATTTATTTATTTATTTATTTTTTGAGGGCAGTGTCTCTGGCCCTCATATGTGGGACCCGAACCGGGGCCACTGGCATCCCAAGCCAGCTCTTAACCAATGCACCACTCAGCCGGCCCCACAGTTTTATTCTTAAATATGAGCTGACTACGAAGCATCAATCAAACCATTCAGAGAAAGCCTGCCACATGAACAAGACTAAAAGTGGGGGAAAAGGTCCATGGAAAAAACCAGAAATACCAAGGCAACAGAATTAAGACAAACAAACAAAACACCTAATTTGTATTCCTACAAAGATTTAAGAGATATTATACTCATAAAATAAAAACAGGATGCTATGGGGCCGGCTGAGTGGCGCATTGGTTAAGAGCTGGCTTGGGATGCCAGCAGCCCCGGTCGGATCCCACAGATGAGGGCCAGTGACACTGCCCTCTACAGCTAACAACAGCTCCACCTGGAGCTGGGCTGTGCGAGCCCCGGCGATGGTGTAGGCTGCAGTTCCTGCTGCAGTGGGCTGCCATAGGCTACAGTGAGTGGCTGGCAGCCAGCGTGAGCTGCCAATAACCATGGTGAGCGACCATCCAGAGGCCGGCGACTGATCTGCCTCATCCGGGAAGAGCGCAATGAAGATAACAACATGGGCCAGTGAAGCAACGTCCTCCGCAACTAGACTGAAGAACATAAAGACTGCAACTTGTCTGGTCCCCTTCCCCGATTTCCCAATGCTGTTCCCCTCCCCCAATTCCCCAATAAAATCTTTAAAAAAACCCCACAAAACAGGATGCTATGGAAAAAGAAAGATCAGAGAACAAGAAAACCCCTAGTAACTAACATATACACATATATGCTTTTTTCAAAATCAAAAACACTCAATAAAAAGATTCATACTCATCTTCATAAACTTCACATATCCTTTAAGATTCAAAGGTCTATACAACACTGTGAGGAAACTTTATTTTCTCTCTGCTTCATTTGTGTCATGTTTTTCCCCCACTAGAAACATTGTTCCTTGGGGGCAAGAACCATAAATTGCTCCTTTTTACATCTTGCTCAGTACCTAAAATTGGGCTGGGGCAAATGTAGGTTCCCAAGAGTTGATTTTTATCTACCTTCACTACACAAAAGACTTGTGACAGCTCACAACATTAACCTTATAAAATAATGACAAAAATAAAGGACTGGGATCGGCTTCGGGAACTAAGCACGCGTGCTTCCTTCCCCTCCCGCAGTCCCACTGCAGTGACAGAGCCAGAGGCCTGTATCCATAACAGCGCCAGGAAGGAGGAGGGGCTATCGCTAGGTCAGAGTTTTTGATGGGTTACTGCGACCCCCGGACCCCCGAGGACGGGAGTGGGCTGGGTCCGAGGTGTATGAGGAGGCTGCAGCTCTGACAACGCACAGGACAGGACTGCAGCAGAGGCAGCTAGAGCATTCCAACCTCAAAGCTGGCATGCACTGAGCAAGAGTGAAGGTGCTTATCAACTGCAGTTTGCAGATCTATCTTTAGGATAAAGGGGGTCCCCCACTGTCGTCCTCATCAGCCCTGGCAGAGAGAGGCGGCAGCAGCATTCACCCCAAAGCTGAAACCACCAAACCGCATCGCTATAGAAGTGCACCAACCTCCCCAGAGGCAGCACGGAATCCCAGCCTGGGTGCTGAGAGCTCAGAGCACGCCTACTCCTGGCTTCTGGGTGCTCCCAGCACTGCCTATTTATTTACTCGTTGCCACAGAACCTTACAGTGCAGCCCACCTATATCAAGCACCTATGGAGCCAACCGTCTCCTGCAAAGGAAAGATCCTTAGGCCAAACAGACTTGGGCGGCGGCTGAGAAGACACACCAGCTTCCTGTAGTTAACCTACTAATCAGTCAAATCCTTCACGAACAAATATGAATAGACACCCAAGGATTACTCAGTATTAAAAAAAACAAACCTGATAGCACCAAGATGAACAAAGACTACATATGATCTTAGAGGAAAAAACAAATGAAAAATCAAACAAACCTAATACACATTCCCAGAGAAATTCAAATAGATATTGCATTCATTAAAAAACTCCAGGCTTTGGGAAGCCAGCGGCCCTGGTTCGATCCCACATGTGAGGGCCAGTGACACTGCCCTCAAAAAAAAAAAACAAAAAAAAAAACACAACTCCAGGCTGAAGGGCCAGCCGAGTGGCTCAGTTGGTTAAGAGCTCACTCAAGAGTGCGAGCTCTGAGCAACAGCGTTGCTGGTTTGATTCCTGGCTCAAGCTGAACTGTCACTGAGTTGCCAACATGTGGCAGGATGGCTCAGCTAAAAAAAAAAAAGAAAAAAGAAAAAAAAGAAAATATCCAGGCTGTTTTTTAAAAAGGAGCAGAAAACAAATAATTCTTGAAAATGAAATACTTAATTGTTAAAATAAAAATTAATAAGAATGGAAGGAAAGGTCACAGAACTCTAGTTAAAAAGTTGAAAAATATCAGGGAAAAGAGACACAGATAATAATCCATCATCTGTCAAGCAGTAGTTCCAGAAAGAGAACAGAAAAAAATGAGGAGAGGGATGAAATAATATAAAAATAGATTCATAGAAGAAATTTCCCAGAGCTAAAAAGATACCAACACGAATTTAAAAAGACCTACACCCAGACATATCCTCAATGAAGTTTAGAAAAATAAGTACAAATAGAAGATAAAAGCTTCCAGAGATAAAAAAATAATATCTTACAAACAAATAAGAATTGATTTGGTAATAAACTTTTCATTAATGTCATTTGATGTTGTGAGACAAAGGACCAATGCCTTTAAAATTCTGAGAGAAGTGGAATATTATTCAGCCTGAAAAAGGAAGGAAATTGACAACATAGATGAACCTGGAAGATATTATGTTAGTGAAAGAAGTCAGTCATAAAAGGAAAAATATTGTATGATGTTACTTTTATAAGACTGTCAAATTCACAGAGACCTAAAGTAGAATGGTGGTTGTCAGGAGCTGGCCGGAGAGCGAGTGGGGAGCTATTTAATGGGGACAGAGTTTCAGATTAGGGGGTTTTAGAAGATGGATGATGGTGATGGTTGCACAACAATGTGAATATACTTAATGCCAATGAACTGTACATTTAAACATGGTTAAAATGGTACATTTTATGTATATTTTACCACAATCTAAACAATTAAGAAAAAAATTCTGAGGGGAAATTATTTTGAACTTGGAAATCAAAGTAAGGGCAGAATAACAGCATTTTCAACAAAGCAAGGACACAAAAGTTTACTTCCCATATATGAATCTAAGTCTTTAATATATTCTAACTTCATTAAGAAACCTTTAAGGGGAATCACAGCCTTGTTTTAGATATGATTTCAGTATCCATTTATCCAGGTAAGACAGTAAATAATTTAACTTACCTTTTCTGCTATTCTTATGGCCAATGCTAAATTTAAACGACCCCCAAGAACCCCTGGAGGGGCTCCGGACACACCGGGCAACACAGCGGGGGCAGGCTCTCTCACAGGCTGACTCTGACCTCTCCCCCAGCTTCGTCTTCCTGCCAGTCTGTTATTCTCCTCTCTCCGTTTTTCCTCTCCCCGTTTGCTCTCCACGCCACGCCATTCAGTCTTCTATCCCGACCACCACCGCGCTGAAACTCTGGTCAATGCCACCAGCGAGGTCTCAGTTGCTAAGTCACATTCACTGTCTTCATCCTCACCTTTCTAGGCCTCCCAAATGACAATCTCTCCTTGAAATGCGTTTTCTCCTTGTCCCTGTGACCCTACCTCCTCCCTGGGTCCCCACCTCTGGGCCACTCCTCAGCCTCCCCTGCTGGCTCTTCCCACCCCTGGGGCTTGGTCCTTGGATCCGTTCTCTGGCTTCCTCACTTGCTCTGCAGTAACCACTCCCAGTCTCATGACTTACTACGACCTATGCATCAATGACTATTGCTCACCTTTGAGCTTCAGGTGAAGCCCACTTAACATGTCCTGAATGTATCCCAGGCACTGCAAACCTAACACAGCCAAAAGAGAACCCCTAATCCCCTCCCCACCCCCAAGTGGTCCCCATCTTAGCAAATGCCAACAGCCTCCGAGTCAGGGAACCCAAGGTGGTTAAAAGCCTCTGCTCTGAGGCAAGTGGCTTACAATCCAGCTCCATCATTTATACCCAGCAATGACATGATCTTGGACTAGTTAGGGTTCTGGCGAAATAACGACGGCACCTAGAACAGTAAGTTGTAAGTGAATTACCACACTGGAAATTTACAATTGTTGCTGTTCTTCATTCCTCACTCCCTAATTCCCATCAGTAAGTCCTGTTGTCAGTTCTACCATTGAAATATCCTGAATCTGTCCTCGTATTTTCATGCCCACGCCTGCTACCCTCATCCATTACAGCTGCCTTAGTTTCTTCCTGCTTCTTTCTGTTCTTACCTCCATGATACATTCTTCACATAGCAAGCAGCCAAATATTCTTCTTTCAAAATGTAACTCCTCTGCTTAAAACCCTCCAATTTCTTCCCTTAGAAGCACTACGATAAAATCCAAATTCCTTACCTTGGTCTGCAATGCCCTTCACAAACCGAGTCACATATTAGAATCATCCAGGGAGCTTTGGAATTATTAATGTTTAGACCCCATCCTGGACCCAGTAAATCAGAATCTCTACGTGTGATGTCCATCAAAATGTAAAAGCCCTCCAGCTGATTCCTCTGCAGCTGAGCTGAAAAGCACCGCCCTAAACGACCTGACCCCTACCCGTGTCACGCCCCTGGCTACTCACTGCATACCCGCTACCTGCCCTTCTTCCTCTCCCACATTCGTCTGCGCCTGCCAAGCTTTGCACTAGGCACTCTTCCTGCCAGGAGGCTCTTCCGCAGAGCCTCTTACAGCTGGGCCCTCCCTGTCCATCAGTCTCAGGCCAAATATTAGCTCCTTTATGAGATCTTCTCTGACATCCAGTCTAAAAGAAATCACCAGATGGCACTTTCATCAAGGCACTTCATGTATTCATTTTCTTGTTTGTTTACATTATCTTTCTTCTCCCACTAAAATTTAAGCTCCAGGGGAGCTCACGGGAATTGTTCACTGCTGTGCCTTCAGCATGCAGATATCGAGCAAAACAGTTAAGTGTTCAAGAAGCATTTGTTGAACAAATGAATGAATAAATAAATGGGCTGCCTGGGAGCTAGCTGCCTCCAGGCTGTCTTCCATAGCTTAAGGATGGTGTTTATTTCTTTTGTTGTATGGGTTAGTCCCTCCAGAAAGGCTGAGTCCTCACATCGCAGCACGCTTCTGTGAAGGATGCTGACGACAAGGTCGATGTCAGTCTCAGCCTGACACATCACTCCAAGCCCTTAGAGTGGCCATGTATTCTATATCCCTTCCCAGTCTTCCCTCTAACTGTTTCACCAGATTGCCAACAAAGTCAAATGGACTGATTTAAATGATATTTAATTTAGTTTCCACACCAAGAGTGTGACAGACAGATTAACAAAGAATAATGTCACTGGAGGGGTAATGAGTAGGAGAAAGCAAAAGAGAAAAAAAATCCATCTGCCAGATGGACAACTTTGTACAGGAGAGCTTCCCAATCTGAAGTTTGATACTTCAAATAATCGCTAGATTGAACATGGGATGCTTCCCAAATAGATAAACACAAAACAGCGTCATGGTTCCTTCAGCCTGACTGACCAAGGCTACCCTTATGACTAGTCTCAGGACCAGCGGTACCCTTTTCCACCTCCAAGTGAAGGAGTACCTTTGGGATGTCTCCTTTAATCCCGGGGGGCAGCCGCAGGACCCAGAAGTTCCTGTTTCTCAGCAGGTTCTCCAGGTTCTCCAGCCGCCTCTGCAGCAGCCCGTACTCCTGCAGCAGGGTCCCCAGCACGGCCCACTTGCCCTCCAGCTGGTTCCCAAGATCAGCCACTGTCTTCTCACAGCTGGCCAGCTTCTTCTCTGCTGTCCCCGTCCGCCCTTCTAGGTGCAGGAGTCGCCGGCTGTGGACCTCCACCTTTCTTTCTATAGCCTGCACAGCTGCCACCACTGTCCACAGGGAGATGGCTGCAGTCTGCAGGTGTGCCTCGTTTGCTGCGGGAGGCGTGGGGAGAGGAAGGGGCTGCAGGGATGTAAGGCATTCAGAGTCCCATTCAGAAGTCTGTGTGCAGTGGAGACATGAGACAAGACATTGAGTATTAGAAGGAGCCCTGATCCAAACTCAGATCACAGAAGGACTGCTTCACTGGCCAGCTGAGATGAACTAAATATAGTTTTCGTACTGCCTGAATAAGCCTTGTCTTTATGGAGCTCTTTGGCATCAAAAGCCAAGAGAACTGCTATGGTGGGTCAGCGACGGATTAGGTAAGACAGTGAGCGGGTGAAATGGGATCAAGAAGTAGCCTGGCATACTCCCTGGGATGCCAGGCCCTCCAGCCAGTCGTCCTCAGGCTCCAGCTGCTGCAGCTGCCTCCCTCCGTGGGAAAAGCCTACGTGCCCCAGGATCTCCCCAGGTTTCGCCGAGCGCAGTGCTCTCTGATAAACCCCTTATTGACTTAAGCTCTGGCCCTGTCCACCCCCGCTTACAAACCACAACCATACCATTCTGTCATAGCCGAATAAGCTTTGAAGGTTGAGCCTGGAGAAAACATGACAGCTATTTTCAAATGTTTAAGGGTTATAAAACAGAAGGCAGAACAGACTTGTTTAATCTCACACTGTGTTAACTCCAGAGGGCAGAACCAGAATCAACACTGAATTTTCCGGCAGGCCAACTTTGGCCTATATAAGTAACTTTTTGAATTAGAGCTTCCAAGAAAATAACAGGCGGCCCCATTACTGAATGTACATAGAAACAGTGCATTAGAAAGACACGCTCCAGCAAATAGGCTGGGCATAACCTTTTCAAAGCCTTGTATGGGTTTCAAAACCTACCCTGGCCATGACCTCCCACCTCTCCAGCTCACCATCTTTCTCTCATTTCATCTGCTCTGCAATCCCTCTAAACCCCTGACCACTCCATCTGCTCCTGGTTTATCTGCCTGCCCCAGGCTTTGCTTTCTTCCTTCGCTGATCACTTCAGCTGCCTTCAGCTTCACTCATCTGTCTTTCTCAGCAAACTTCTCCACTCAGCAAACCTCCAGGTTTCAATTGGTCCAACTGTTCTCATTCTGTTCCTGTAAGCAGGCTGATAAGTCACACGACAGGGTAAACCGGAGTCACTGCACACTACTGGTGTTTAAGCTCAGTGAGGACTCAACACGGCCTGATGCCCCATGCTTCTTTTCCCATTCCATATAGTGGCCGCTACCAACTCCCGGCCAGCTGCTTAAACTTTTACTACAATGCTTCTCAAACTAAGTGTGCATAAAAGTCATCTGGAGGCCTTGTTAAAATGCAGACTTTGATTCAGGTTGGGGAGGAAAATTGAGATTCTGCATTTTTAACAAGCTCCCTGGTGACACAAATGCCACTGGTGCAGAGAGCACACACTGGGAAGGAAAACTCAGACCCCCCACTCTCAGGAGATGACATAGAGAAGTCAAGAGTAATTACACCAAAACCCTCTCAACTTTCTCTTCTTTTTCTTCACACTCCTTCCCACTTCAAACTCATTACTAATTTAACCCATGATTTCTTTTTTCTGTACCACTGGACAAAGCTTCATCCTATTTAAAACTAATCTCTCCACTCATGCTCTGAATGCCAACTCCTTCCACAATTTTAGGTACATTGTTCTTTTCTTTTTATGGTCATTATTTCCATCCCTCCTGATGCTTTTCCATAAGACAGACCTGCGCCCTTTAACATGGTAGCCACCTGTGGCTGTTAAGCACTTGAAATGTGGTTATTTTGATTGAGATATGCTGTGAGTATACAACAACACACCAGCTTTGAAGACTTCGGATGAGGGAAAAAAATGCAAAACGTGGTTCATGTCTTAATTCTCACTGCACACTGAAGTATTTGGTATGCACTGGGTTAAATAAAATAGATCATTGAGGGCCGGCCGAGTGGTGTGGTGGTTAAGCGCTGGCTTGGGAAGCCAGCGGCCCCGGTTCGGGTCCCACATATGAGGGCCAGTGACACTGCCCTGAAAAAAAATAAAAAAAATAAAATAGATCATGGGAGTTAATTTCATCTATTTCTTTTTACTTTCTAAAGGCAACTGGAAAATGTAAAGTTTTATATATGTATATGGCTTCCACTATATTTCCACTGGACAGGGCTGGCACAGACATACGATCGCCTCTACCATATTTTTGCAAAAGACTGGAACAGGAAAAAGAGGTCGGAGGGCAGCGACGGCATTGCGCTCTGCTGTTCCCCACCCCACGGCTGCTCGCTGCTCGCCTTTTCCTCCTGTGTTTCCTCTTTCCAGTCCCTCCTCGGTAGCCCGGTCTGGCTCCTGACCCATTCACATGGCTCTTCTTGGGCCGGCCGAGGGGCGCGGTGGTTGAGCGCTGGCTGGGGAAGCCAGCGGCCCCGGTTCGGGTCCCGCATGGGAGGGCCAGTGACACTGCCCTCAAAAAAAAAAAAAAAAAAAGGAGGCTCTTCTTGGGGGGCGGGGAGGGCCCTGGAGGGGAGCCTTGGGCAAATCCAAGGCACGCTTTCCAGTCCTGTCTCTGGCTCAGCCCCGCTCGTTCTGCAGGCGCCCCGGGCGCGGGCACCGTCTGCAGCCCTGCAGCGCCTGGCGGCGGGCTGCGCGCCCATCCGCGGCCCCGCGGGCCGAGCAAACGCACGGAGGGCAGTGCCACCCTCGGCGGCGGCGCCCGTCTCTGCTGCGTGTCCCGCACCGCCAGGCGCCGGTCACCCCGCGTCCGCAGCCGCGCGAGGCTCGGGGGCCCCAGCACGCCGGCTGCGGGGCCGCACACCCACCCGCCCCGCGCCCGCTGCGGGCCTCGGCCGGGCCGGGGAGGCGCCGGGGCGCGGGCTCCCGCGGGGAGGGGCGCCCACCCGGCAGCCAGGCCCCGCTCCGGCCGGCGCGCCCGCGTCTGACAGGCCGCGCTGCCCGACGCCCAGGGCCTCCCGGGCGCGCAGGGCGCGGGCCGCGCTTACCGGGGCCGCGGTGGCCTCGGCCATGGCGCTGCGCCGTCCGCCCGGCCCGGACTCGCCGCCGCCGCTCCCACACAGGCCGCCCGCCCGGCTGCTCGGGGCGCGGAGACGCGGCAGAAGCGCGCGGCGGGGGGACCGGAGCGCCTCGGGTGGCGGGCAGACTCGGCGCTTCTCGGCCCGCGGCGGCCCCTCAGCTGGCGCTTTGTGGGCACCGAGCGCAACCCCGGCCCGGCCTAGGCCTAGACGCGCCGCCCGCCCGCCGCGCGGCGCGCCCCCTGCCGGCGCGGCGGCCACTCCCTCCCCCCCGCGGCGGGGCCGGCGGGGCGGGCGCGTGGTGGCTGCGGTGGGAACCGAGTGTGTTGTTGTCTCACTCACCCCGGGAGCGCCCACATCTGGGGCGCGCTTTCTTCCTGGAGGCCCAGCGCCTGAAACAGGGAGGCGCTGGGGCGGGGGGCCGCCCCACGCGGCCAGGAGGGCACGGGGAGAGCGCGGGAGCTCGGTGCCAGGCCGGGCCGAGGCCAGCCTGCGGGGCCGAGGCACTGACCCGGGGGGCGCAGAAAGTGCAAATGCGGGGCCGGCCGAGGGGCGCGGGGGTGAAGCCAGTGGCCCCGGTTCGGGTCCCACATACGAGGGCCAGTGACACTGCCCTCAAAAAAAAAAAAAAAAAAGAAGTTGCAAATGGGCTGCCGAGGTGCAGCGCTGATAGCCCACGTGGCCCGTGGTAGGACCGAAATGTACTGTCCAGTCCAGTCGTCCTTCCATCCGGATCCTTGGGCTATGGCGTGCGGGGTCTGCGCTAGGGAACAGGAAAGCAGCACGCGTTGGCCTGCAGGTTGTGTGTCCCCGGTTGACACCCACATCACCCCGATTTCCAACAGTCCTCATTTCAAACAAGCTGAGTCCAAGTCCTCCCGAACCTGTGTTTCAGCAGCTGCATCAAGGCAACGTCCACAACAGACCAAGTACACACATCACAAAAGTAGGAGACCCATCTTGTTGGGGCATCTGCTAAGCTATTCGTAGCCTGTAGTTACACCTGCAGTGTATAATTGGAGGTCCACCTGAATATACATTTTGGTCAAATGGTAAATAACAATAACAAATTGCAATTCAGTGAATCCGAATCTCCCCACAACAGAATGAATGTCTAGAGGAAAAAAAAAATCGGAAGTTTCTTGGAAAGGAAATTCATTTTTATAGTTTTAGTATTAAAAATGTAGTCGGGCCGGCCGAGTGGCGCGGTGGTTAAGCGCTGGCCTTGGAAGCCAGCGGCCCCGATTTGGGTCCCACATATGAGGGCCAGGGACACTGCCCTCAAAATAAATAAATAAATAAATAAATAAATTAAATAAATAAATAAATAAAGTAGGCAATAAAATTTTAAAGTTTTTTTTTTTTTTTGAGGGCAGTGTCACTGGCCCTCACATGTGGGACCCGAACCGGGGCTGCTGGCTTCCCAAGCCAGCACCCAACCACTGCCCCACTCGGCCGGCCCTAAAATTTTAAAGTTTGATCTTAATGCAAGAACAGTAATTTCACAGCCCTGTCAACTGTTGGATATCTCTGGCCATGAAACAGGGACATTTGCATTATTAAATAAGATACTTTCAACCGAGTTTTGTAGGGCGACAAGTTCTGCAAATATACTAACGGTAATAGTGCTACCATTAATTAAATGTTCCTTTCTATTAGGAACTTATTACAGTAAGGCTTTTCTCCTTTTGAATGCTTGGTTTTGAAAATTTTTTGGATGGCGATGGCATTCCATTGAAGCAATTTCACTGACTGAAGTTTAGCACACTATTTCAAGAAGATGCATGATATTTTCAGAAGTACATTTAAGATTATTGTACTCATATTTTTGGTTTCCAATTTCTAATACTTTTAAAACTATTTTTATTTTTATTAGGGAACAGTGTGTATTTCCAGGACCCATTAGCTCCAAGTCGAGTAGTTGTTTCATTCTAGTTGTGGAGGGCACAGCTCAGTGGCCCATGTGGGGATTGAACTGGCATCCTTGGTGTATGAGCACTGTGCTCTTAACAGACTGAGCTAACCGGCAGCCCCACAATTTCTAATATTTTTGTCTGTCCTTGCCACTATACACAATGACTAGAGAAAAATTTGTCCTTAAAGTTTGGATCTATGAATGTGACAATGGAGCAATTTAATTGGTTTTCAAGTTAAGAAAATAACTGAGGTTTCCACCTGCATCTTTGCTTTCCTTGTATGCACACCAATTTCAGCATCTTACCTGTACAATCAAAGGAAAATCTTTTCAGGAGAAATCATGTAGGCACAACAATTTCAACAAACAAACTGCTTTCTGTGCAAGCAACTGTTTGGTAGTAAGTCTTGCTACATAATGTTCTCTGGAAAATGCAAAATTAAAGCCTTCTTTATTCTATAAGCCTTGGAAGGACATCATAGCTGCTGTTCCATCTTGTTTAAATATTTTGTAATTGTACTCGTACATGACAAGACAATCTCAAAATCACTTGTGTGTATCATATAATTTGTTATTGGCTGAAGAAAAATTGTGGAAGTGGTCTACAATCTTTCTACTTGCTGCCAGTTATATATTCTATTACATCTTTTTAAAGCTATAACCATTTTTGAATATAAAACTAAAGGGTGTAAACAAATTATAGTATGCTTGTGCTCATAACCTTCACCATATTTGTTCCATAGTCAATGATAATGTCATGCATTTCTCCTTACTGATTTTACAATCCATAAAGTATTTCTTGAAGTTTGATTCACTACTGTGTGAGACCCAGGAATCTTTCATCAAGTGAGGAAACTGGAAACATGGCTGAATTAATCATTAATCCTCTGTGTTGTCCAACCTAAAAAAATTAAGGTTGATTCTTCATGTCCAAATGTCACATATACCATATACTGTGGTAGCATATTTAATATTTAATAATTCCATTAACTTTTTTTTAAAAAAGATTTTATTGGAAGAGGGAAACAGCATTGGGGAATTGGGGAAGGGGAACAGACAAGTTGCTGTCTTTTTTTTTTTTTTGAGGGCAGTGTCACCGGCCTTCACATGTGGGACCGGAACCGGGGCCGTTGGCCTCCCAAGACAGCGCTTAACCACCATGCCACTCAGCCAGCCCAAATTGTTGTCCTTTTGTTCTTCAGTCTAGTTGCAGAGGACGTTGCTTCACTGGCCCATGTTGGTATCATCATTGCACTCCTCCCGGATGAGGCAGATCGGTTGCCAGCCCCTGGATGGTTGCTCACCGTGGCTATTGGCAGCTCACGCTGGCTGCCAGCCACTCACTGTAGCCTATGGCAGCCCACTGCAGCAGGGGCTGCAGCCTACACCATCGCTGGGGCTCGCACAGCCCAGCTCCAGGTGGAGCTGCTGTTAGCTGTAGAGGGCAGTGTCACTGGCCCTCCTATGTGGGATCCGAACTGGGGCTGCTGGCGTCCCAAACCAGCTCTTAACCAATGCGCCACTTGCTCAGCCCCCATTAACCTTTTTGTACACAGAAAAATATAAATCAGGAAAAAGTTTTTAGGAGTATTTTCTAAAAGAAATCAATATTTAGAATTCATAGCTTGGGCAAATCTCAAAAATCCTTTTTCTTCAACTGCTGAAAATGATTATCAGTCTATAGCAATTATTTCTATAAGCTTTAAAAAGTATTAGCCTTCACAGATCTCAAAGCATGAGGCATAGTTTTATCAAAAGCTTTCTTGTAGCGCAGTGGTTAAGCGCTGGCTTGGGAAACTAGCGGCCCCGGTTTGGTCCCACATATGAGGGCCAGTGACACTACCCTCAAAAAAAAAAAGCTTTCTTGTAAAGTTAATTGTTTAGAGAAAACAAATGTATTTTGGGTGTCTCACTTTATTTAAACTTTCAACTTTTTTTTCATGTTCTCTATTTTTAATCATGTCTCTCTCAATCAAACTTGATTTTTCACATATGTGTTGTACATGAGTCTTTTTTGTCCCTGTGAAATTTTCAGGTAGTTGCGTTGACATTCTGCTTTTAATTTATCCTCCTAATATGTGAAAAATTACCCAATAGGGTTTTTCTTTTTTAAGATTCACAGACTAAATGGAATTAAATAATTAAACGTAATTTTCTAAAGACTATTTTATTTAGTGTTATGAATGCCAGTGCAGCAAATAACTCTACAGTAATTATAATTATGATATAATCTAATCTTTATTATTTTGCCCTGTGGTAATATTTATATTTTTATAAACTCCATAGGCTTAAAAATGATATAATGTTGTTTTCAAAGTTATATGGATAACATTCTCTCAATGTTCACATTAACTGTTCATATATTTACTTATTTAAAAGTTTTCTTTTATTACATAGAATCAACACCTTTCATAATCCTCAATAATTACTATATCATTCTACTTTTGCAATGTTACAAATACTTCAATTGACTGTTAGCATTTCAACTTATAAAGTACATCATCAATTTCCAAGTGATAATCATCTACCTATGCTTAAATTATGGATGTTATTTTTTAATATTTTATATTTATATGATGTAAATAGATAGAAATCATTTTGTATTTTTACAGCCAATGGCCACCGAAATTCTGAGATCGACACATTTACTTTTCCTATTTGTCTTTTTCCATTCACGTTTATTATTCTTTTTCTGTGTTTTACTTCCAATGTTGCTTGGCCTCAGATTGTCTAGGATGCTGACAGACACCTCTTTCTCCCTACCTGGAAGTCTTCTTGGTTCTATTCTCTCAAGTCCTGATCTTGGTCCTGCATTATTTCCCTACAAACGATTTAGCATAAAGCCAGCATATTGGGCAAAAATCATATATAGTCAAAATTACCTTGAACATCTATTAACTTGCTCTTATAGACAGTATATGTGGTTTTATACAACTCTGTACAGCAATTCTTATATACCCTAATGTTTCAGATGAGATTCCAAGGATCCAAATGACTTGCTTGGTGGGTGTCATAAACATGGCAGATGGTAGAAACAACATCCAAACCCAGGTCATGCTTACTCTAAAACTCAAGCTCTTTCCACCATAGCTGGCTTCCCTGTGGGTTACGATGTCCTGAAGTCAGCAAGAAAGAACTCTGGGGAAAATGGAGATGTTTAAAGTTGGTTGGGGATGACCTAAAGCAAGATTCTGATGAATCCATGCAGGGAAATACCTTCCTTACTCAAGGAGAACAGAGCGGCTGACCTGGTGTGGATTGCTTAGGAGGCACACAGAATCTGATGGAAAAAGCTGCATCTATGGCTATTCATGATTTCTTTTCTTCTGGAAGCATGAAACACACATCCAGGACCGAGCTGCCATTTACACACCAGGTGGGTGACATGTGGTAATGTCCCTCAGGTGCTCGCCTTTCTGCTCCTTTGGGAATGTCATGTGAGTGTCCAGTAAAAAATATTGTAAACCCAGAAACTTAATTAGGCTGAAAACTGCAATCACTCAAGAAAAACAAGCATGCCCCCAACTTTGCAGACCCACCAGCAGCTTTAGTAAGAGAAACAGTCACTGGCCACAAAAGTGGACATCTGGAAGGAACACTGAGACTCTCTTGTTGGCAGCAGGGGAAGGCAGCGAGCCCTGGAGAAACTTGAGCCACCAAGTAGGTCCATGAGCCCTCCAGACACTCAGAGGAAGGGGCTTCCATGGCCTCAAAGGCTTGTGAACACTAGTTAGGGGCCTAGAGCGAGTTTCACTGTGATCAGACAAAGGCTGTCCAAGCAATACAAATGGATATCAGAATAATAAGAACCACTTACTGTAAGTTGAGAGGGCAGTAAATGGCGTTAACATGTTCTAAGAGGCTTGTGTTACCAGAGAGATGGAGAGATGGGTGAAGTTACTGGTTAAGCACAGGCTTGAGAAATGACTAAGCAAATGGAGTTTCTAGTATAACTCTCAAAATAGAAGAAACAGCATTTATATTTTTCAAATTGGCAGGGGGAAATTATTGCATAATGAAAATCTCAATCAAACAAACAAAAATGGAATGAGGAGAGAAAAACAAATAAGTGATACAAATTGAAAGCACAAAATAAGGTGACAGATTTGAATACCAATACATCAGCATTATGTTAAAAAGTAAATAAATTAAATGCCCCAGGTTTAAAAACAAAGGTTGTCATATTGTGTTAAGACAACCAACAAACTATATTCTATTTACAAAAGATACATCTAAAATGCAGCCTTGATATCCAAACCCAACAAGGGCAGCATAAAAAATGTACAGGCCATTCTTAGTCATAACAGAGGTACAAAATTAACTAAATTATGATCTAACTAATCCATGAATATATAAAAATGATAGAACTTCATGACCAAGTTAGATTTATATCTGGAATGCAAACCATGTTTCATTTTACAAAAAAGCAGTAAGTGTGACTCACCATGTTAATACACTAAAGGAGAAAGATTATCTCAGTAGATACAAAAAAGGGATTTCCATAAAATTTCATATACTCCTAAAATTTTTTTGGCAAGCTAAACTACAGGAAAAATTCCTTAATGCGATAAAAACCATTTACAAACACTATAGTCCACAACATGTACTTAATGGTGAAATGTATGTTGACAGCTATTTTTCAGAAATCAGAATAAGACAAGATATTATAGCTATTGTCAACACCTTTATTCAATATTATACTGGAGGTCCTGGCTAGTACAATAAGGTAAGGAAAGGCAATAAAACATGTAAGGATTAGAAAGAATTAAATACAATGTTTAGATTTTTTAGATGATATGATATATGAAGGAAATAAAAAAGAAACAATAAATTATTAGAACTAATGAGTGTCTAGGATGACTACTAGCGCAGACCCCACATTTTCTTACCCCCTTTTAGCCTGGCAAAACCACAACTTTTAAAATGATACTTGAGAAAGCCGGCCAGGTGGTGTGGTGGTTAAGAGCTGGCTTGGGATGACAGCAGCCCTGGTTCGGATCTCACATATGAGGGCCAGTGACACTGCCCTCTAAAAAAGACAAAAAAAAAAAAAAAAGATACCTGAGAAATCCTGCATGCAAATTTTAAAAGTCTAAGTTAATGAATGTCTTCATCCTCCTCCCAAATTACATAAACACTTTAACTCTTATCAACCCATTTCTTATATGTTATTGTTAACCAGGTTTTAGTTCTATCTTTTTAAAAAACTTTATAAATAACACATTAATACTGTGTTATATGGTCAATGATTTTAAATTTACTTACATCACTTACAATTTCATTGTTCAGCTTTCCTTCTCATATCTCAGACTTCCCATGTGGGCTCATTTTACTTTAAAGTATATACTCAAGTTTTTTACTACTAAGTGTCTCTTGGAGGGAAGCTCTCAGCTTCTGTCTGTTCTTCAAGAGCAGTTTGGCTGGAATAGAATTCAGAGCTGACTGATATTTCCTCTCAGCATATAGACTGTCATTGCACTGCCTTCTGGCTTCCTCTGCTACTGCTGAGCAGTCACCAGCCGTCCTAATTAGAGACCAGATTCAGCGAGAAGAGAGGGGACTGGAACTCCTTTGCCACCTCTAGTGACTAAGGTTCTAGGGGGCACCCAGATTTGAACCGGGGACCTCTGGATCCGCAGTCAAATGCTCTACCCCTGAGCTGTCCCCCGCCACACCGGTGAGGCCCAGTAAACACCCTTTCCCTGTGCAGGCACACCCACAGCTGCTGCCCAGTGCCCCTTCGGCAGGGTGGGCTGAGGTGCCTGACCTGCTCTATGGCTGATTCATCTCCCAGCATCAGAAGAGGCAGCAGGTTCCCTCCCCGCACAGCTCCACGACCTCTCCATCTTCAGGCCCGGGAGGAGCGCAGTAACCTGGGGAGCATCCCCTGACAGCTGGCAGGGTCTGCTGTCACAACATAGATGGGCGCCTGAACACAGAGACTCAAAATGCCCGATGGCCAGGCCACGCATGCAGCACTCAGCGCTAGAACACACACTGGCTGGATGCGGGTCAGAGCTCTGCACAGCGCCGCACCCGAGGACGCAGGCTGACCCCTGCCCAGTGCCCCAGATCTCCATCCGTCCAGCCGTTTAACTGCTGGGTGAGATGAGCCGTCTGAAGAAATGCCTGAAGAGGTGACAGTCTCCACCTCCAGCCCACCTTTCTGTGCTCTGCTCTGCTATGCTGGGGCTGGGTCTCCGTAAACCACGCTTCTCCTTTGCCAGGTGGCTTCCTGGTCGGTCCTGCCGGTGGGGCTCCACAGAGGATGGCAGGTTGGAGCAGGAAGAAGCACTGGTTCCTGCCTGCCCTGGGTTCCTGTCAGTGTCACCTGGCAGTGACAGGCCATTCCAGTAGCAGCAGTGGCTGCCATGTTCAGTTTGGTGCTCACCAGCCCAGCCTCATCATGACTCTTGAGGGACACTCGCGTCTCCTTAGAGATCTGAGTCGCCGATCCACAGAGATACTCCCCAAGCTTGTATGATTTAACACGTTTGTCCTCTAGTGATTGTCCCCCAGCCCTGGAGTGGTGGCTGCTTCTAGAGAAACCACCTCCATGATGCTTAGTCTTCCCTTTCAGGTCCAATTCCTGGTTGTTGTGGGTTGAATTGTGTCCCCCAAAAGGATATGTTCCAGTTCTAGCCCCCAGTGTCCAGGAATATTTATGAGGATCGTTAAAGATGGAATTAATTAAGATGAAGTCACCAAGTGGTAGGTAGGGCGGGGCCTTAATCCCATATGATCAGTGTTTTTATAAGAGGAAAGACACAGAGGGAGAAGAGAGCCAGGTGAAGACAGAGGCAGAGACTGGAGTGATGAATCTACAAGATGAGGATGCCAAGGATGGACAGCAAACACCGCAAGCTGGAAAGAGGCAAGAGAAGGCTCTCTAGTGCCCTCGGAGAGAGCGTGGCCCCACTGACAGACACCTTGATTTCCGACGCTGGCCTCCAGACAAAATTTCTGTTGATTATGTTCCCCACTTTGTGGTGCTTTGTTACAGAAGCTGTAGGAAACGGACGCACTGGATAACAATTATTTATGCTATATTCTGTCTGCACCCCGGTAATGAAATTGGCACCATTGGTGTCCCAGGAAACAGACCCTTGAAGGAGGTGTTGGGCATGGATTTGGTCTTGTCGTTGGTCTTCAGGGCCATGCCCAGTGCCTGACTGGGTCCTGAATCAGAAGAGAGATTCATAAGAGTGCTGCTGTTCCCACAGGCTCTCAGCCAGCCTCCTCCTGTAAGGAGAGAAGAGTATGGTCTCTATGGAGCTGACTTTGTCAATTCAGCGGAAGGAGGAAAAGAGGGATCCCAAAGGGGGCACCTGGATTTGAACCAGGGACCTCTTGATCTGCAGTCAAATGCTCTACCCCTGAGCTATACCCCCTCTCACTGCTGATGGTATATAATTAATACACTTCTTTCCACTTCCACTCACACAGGCTGTGGGGTGTGATTCAGCAGAGAGCTGCTAGTCCTGTTCAGCTGTACACGCACCCTTGTGTCATAACTATCACCCTTTTCTAAGAGGACACCAGCCCTTGTTAGCACCAGTTGTAGGTCCCTTTGAGGCCACAAAGTCTGTACCTGCCTGGTACGTCAGGCAGATGGTGGAGCCCAGAGGCAAGTTGATGCTTTCTGAGCAGGGACTAGAGCATTCATGGCCTGCTTTTCAGTTGGGGTCACTTTCAAACAACACGCAGCCTAGGACCGAGATGACATCCTCTCCCAGCTGCCCTCCAAATCCTGCATCTGTTTGAGGCATGTGAACTTCCCTTTTTATTTTAGCTCTCTGTGTCGTCATCACTTCTTCCTGACTTTCCTTTAGCCATCCCCTCCCATCCAGCCCACATAACTTTCTAAACTTTTGTTTCTTGGAATTTCACTGTCATCACCAAATTGCTGTCTATCTTGTGCTTTCCCAGAGTGCCCAGAGGCCCGGTTGATTTTAGGGGAGGTGTGTCAGTATTGGTGGCAGAAGGACTCTGCATCAGTTACATATTGCGACGGAACAAGTCCCCAAACGTAGAGGCTTCAAACGATAAACCTTTGTTCTCTTGCGGTTTCAGAGTTTCTGGAATCGGGCGGCTGTGCAGCGTGGTTCTGACTGAGGGTCTCTGAACCAGACGGTGCAGATAAGACGTCAGCAGGGGCTGCTCCTCGGAGGGTCTGACTGGGGCTGGAGGAACCATTCTAAGCTCTGACACTCAGATGCTGTGGAAAAGGGGCTCAGTTCCTCATTGGCTGTGGGCAGGTCACCTGGGCCTCTTCACAGGGCTGCTCGATGTGTCCTCATGACATGGCAACTGCCCCACCCCCAGCGTCAACGTCATTTACAAACACTGTCACACACAGCCAGAGTAGTGTTTGACCAAACATCTGGGCACTCTGTGGCCCAGTCAAGTTAATACACAAAATCAACCTTCACATGTAGTAAGCATATATTTAGCTTGGTAAAAACTTTTTTTTTTTTTTAATAGTGGTTTAGTAGTGACTTTTTCTTTTTTTTAAATTGGGGAATGGTGTGTTTTTCCAGGACCCATCAGCTCCAAGTCAAGTAGTTGTTTCAATCTAGTAGTGGAGGGCGCATCTCAGTGGCCCATGTGGGGATCGAACTGGCAACCTTGGTGCTGTGAGCACCGCACTCTCACCCGTTGAGCAAACCGGCTGCCCTGAGTTTGGTAAGAACTTGCCAAGCTGTTTCCCAGGGTGGCTGTACCTTTTTACATTCCTACCTGCAATATATGAGTGACCAGGTTTTTGTATCCTCACCAGCATATAGTTTATCACCTTTTTTATTTCAGTCATGCTGATGAGTGTGTGGTGACAACTCATTGTGGTTTTAATTTGCATTTCCTGAAGTTGATGATGTTGACATCCTTTCAAGTGCTTATTTGTCATCTCTGTGTTCTCTTGGGTGAAATGTCTGTTCATGCCTTTTTCCCATTTTCTAATTGGACATTTTGTTGAATGACAGTTCTTTATGTAGTCTAGACACAAGTCCCCTTTTAATACTTTGACATTCATATTTCAGTATCCATAAACAGTATTCAGTATTGTTCTGTGTGAGTTTTTAAAACCCAAATGGCCGAATGTGTAGGTCTGCATCTTAAATTCTTTCGCACATGATGTCATCTATTTGAGAGCTAGCTTGCATTTAGTACACTGGACTTGTAGGGTCAAGAGGTAATAAGAAAAGCAACCTCATCTAGCCTGTTATTGCTGTCCCTTAAACTTCCTCGGTGAAATACTCCCCTTGCCCAAGTGACATTCATGTCACTTAGGAAACAGAAAGCCCCATGGTTGCAGTCTGAACTCAGTAATTAAAATGTCCAGTTCCATGTAGTAATCAATACTCCGAAATTGATTTCAACCTCTCTCCTGCCCTGAATGTGGGCGAGCTGGGACAGGTCCTTCCTACCTCTTTCCGCACCTTTCATTCATTCCTAGCGTCAGGGTGGGGAGAAGGAAGGGTGGGGGCAGAGGACAAGGAGAGTGAGAAAGCTCTGCTAGGTGAGTACTGCAGGAAGATAGATCGGCTTTCTCTGGACTGGCAAGTGTTTGAAATGACTCCTGGCGAGTCTCAAGGGCGTTCCTCCGGGGTCTCCATCGGGAACCCGTGACCTCACAAAGCATTTTTCTCCTGGCTTCCCAGGATCTGTGTGACACAGACGCTCTCCATTGGGGCCCATGACGCATCCTCTTGGGCAGAGTTTGAATTGCTCCGAATGGCTCTCAGGAAACACTCATGTGCCTTTCATTCCCACCACTCTGGTGGAACCTGCCGGTTTCAAAGAGTGGCCAGGTCCGCTCCACCTGCAGAGCTGACGGCCAAGGCTCATCCCGGTGCCGGGCACACAGCAGTGCAAACCCCAACTCCAGGGTACGTGACCAAGCCTTCTAATGGACTCTGTGAAGCCCTTCCTAGCCTGGGCTTGAGGTGAGGGGAGAGCACCCCAACTCTTCCTCTTCAGAAGGGCGGTACTGACAACACAGTCTCCCAGAACAGTATTCCTCACCAGTATTCTCATCTCCAACCACCTGACCCTCTTATACCCTCGTGGTGGGTGAGAAATCTGGTATCAGGCGTGACTTTGAGAATTCCACAGGGCGCTCGGTCCCACTCCTGACTGTTTTATCTTGGACTCTCAGTTGAACCTTCCTTTAACTGCTTTATTTATTACATCATAGGAGTCCAGAAAATTTATTTATCTATTCCACTATGAATGGACATACTAGGACTGTTTCCTGGTTTTTGCAAACCAGCTATGGTGCTACAATGAACTTCTCTGTATGGTCTACCGATGTCCTTGTGCTAGTTTCTCAAGGGGATGGACCCAGAAATGAAATTCCTGGGTTGTATGAGTACTTTTAATTTCACTGTTATAGTTTTATGGAATTTTTATATTTACTTTACTATTTTTATTGTCAAAATTTTCTCCATAGTGAGTGACCAATTATACTTCCATTGAGAGCAAATGAAAATATCATTTCCCCTCAGCAATTCTCGATCTAGCTGAACCTCAACATAGCCAAGGCTTTGAGAGAGGAGCAAAAACAGTGCCTGTTTATTGTTTCAATTAATTTTAATTTCCCTCTTACTAGCTTCTTTTCACGTTTATCAGAAAAAATAACCTCTTCTGTGAATTGCTTATTCTGTCTTCCATTTTTCTGTTCATTTAATTTTTTTCCCCTGATTGCTCTGTAGGAATTCCTATTTGTAAAATAATTTAAAATTTTTCAATTGTGGTGAAAAATCTCATAAAATTTATCACCTTAGCTATTTTTTTTTTTTTTGAGGGCCGTGTCACTGGCCCTCATATGTGGGACTCAGCCGGGGCTGCTGGCTTCCTAAGCCAGCGCTTAACCACCGCGCCACTCGGCCGGCCCACCTTAGCCATTTTTAAGTGGACAGTTCAGTCCTATTAAGTATATTCACATTGTTGTGCATCAGTTCAGCATAATTTTTTCATCTTTCTTTTATTCTGGTAGAAATCTGTTCTCCATCATGTATGTTTCATAGCTTAGAGCCTCTTGTTTAAGGAATTCTTTTGTCACATTAAACTTTAAGTGTTGATATAATCAAATTCATCTTTTATAGTTTGTGATTTGGGGGTTGTGTTTACATAGTCCTTTCCTAGGTTATGTATATCTATATTGTAGACTGAATGTTTGTGTCACCCCCCAAATTAATATGTTGAAACCTAACCCCTAATGCAATGGTATTTGGAGATCAGGCCTTTGGGAGGTGATTAGGTCATAAGGATGAAACCCTCATGCATGGAATTAAGTACCCTTATAAAACAGGCCCAAAAGAGCTTTTGTCCCTTCTGCCACGTGAGGACACAGCAAGAAGACAGCTGTCTATGAAGTTGGAAGAGGGTCCTAACCAAGCACAGAAACGTGCTGGGACCTTCATCTTAGACTTTCCAACTTCCAGACTGTGAGAAACACATTTCTATTGCTTATAAGCCACCCAGTCTATGGTATTCTGGTTTCTGTATAAGGGATAAAACATGGCCGATGGCTAGGACCATTATGTAGTATAACTGTAGGTACTTTGTAATTGGTGGAGTTGTGTAATACACAACCTGTTTGTGACTGTGCATGGCTGCCCAGACAATAACCATCGTCTCTCTAATGCAACATCTATAAAGCCCTGTCATATACATGCCTGCTGTTTTTCAGAGCTGATAAAGTATTTTACTTAGTTGATGAATTGGTATGTTCTCACCTCTGTTTGATTACCAGGAAGCTCAGAGATAAGCTTTGTATTCAGCAGTGGTAGCTTCTCCTAATGTGGGCTCTTGAGAATAATTAATTACCTCCTTTCCTAAATGTTCAGTCCCTGCCTTTTTCCTTAAATTTTAAAAATTGTGGTAAAGTACACATACCATGAAATGTATAATCTAAACCATTTTAAGTGTACAGTTCAGTGGTATTAAGTCCATTCGCAATGTTGCACAACCATCACCGCCATCCATCTCCAGATTTGTTATCTTCCCATAGAAACCCCGTCCCCATTAATCAGTAACTCTTCATTCACTTTCAGCCCCTGGCATTTGTCATTCTTTCTGTCTCCATGATTTTGACTGCCTCATATAAGTCAGCCCTTGACTTTTTATACTTGTTAAATCGGTTGGACTTTTATTGCAAGCTGCCTCAGATCCTAGTTTTTTGAAGCAAGCTTGGTATAAACAAATAAAATCAGGACGGTAATAATTAGGCACCAGGCAAACACAGAGAAAGCCTAGGACAGGCTTCCTCCAGCCCCTCCAGCAAATGAATATGGCTGAGGAGGTAAAAATGAAACACATGAGAAATGTCATAAGAGGGACACTTAAGTCTCTACCACTTTCTTGGAAATTTAGATTGCATGAGACTGGGCCTGCAGGATAACAAGGAGCTATACTTCTCTACTGGAATAAAAGTCAAGTCACACAGGGGGCACCTGGATTTGAACCAGGGACCTCTTGATCTGCAGTCAAATGCTCTACCCCTGAGCTATACCCCCAGACACTATACCATCTTAATAAGATAACTTCATGATTGCAGTCTTCCCCAAGCTCTGCTGTTAGCATCATGTGTCTCCCTGGGGAGCTGCCTGGACTGGTGCTCTGGGCGCCCACCTGTCAGAAGCTGCTCCCTTTCCTCAGAGCCTGTGCACCTATGTTCACCTGAGCATCCCTCTTCCCTTCCCAGGGTACTTCTTCACCCCCTCCCACATTATTATTATTATTATTATTATTATTATTATTATTATTATTACTGGGTATAGGAAGAATTCTACCTATTCTCTTAATATCTAAGATGCTTTCCTTCTTCTTTTATTTTCTTCATCTCCCACTCTCTGTTTTGGTTTCCTTTCCCGGGGCCAAGGCCTGGGACTTACTAGAGGCTCTCAGCCTCTTTTTGGAGAAAGAGGGGTGGGCAAGGATAAACTCAGATGTCAACATAGCTAGAGGGCCTGGGATTGAGCACCACGCCTACTTGTTCTGGACCTCAAGGAGCCCTTGGTTTGCAGTAACACATTTTCTAATATTTAGTCATCATGGCATTTGTTTGTGCCTTTCTTAGTAATGTTGTATTATACTATTGGATAAGATTTTCTACTATTTAATTTAGATTATTCTGAAGTGAGATTGGCCTACCCCGATGGAGGAAGATGGTTCTTTGGTCAAGGGTATGCAGGTAGCTGAGCCCCTGATAGAACCTCCATACAAGCTCCTGAGGTCCGTTTGTAGGAGGAAGTAGGCACGTCAAGCTTCCAAGACTCCAGGCACATGAGGCGCTGCAAGCAACAGTCTGCCTTTCTCTAAAAAGAAAAAATTAAAAGAGTTAAGAGTGTTGGCAAGTAGACGAGTTTTTTCCAGGATTATAAACAACACTTTGGTGAACACGAACATACATCTTTGCCCAGTCTCAGAACATGTTCCCAGGATTGATTCCTCAAAGTGGAAATATCAGGCCCCAAGGACGTAGCTCAGCACTGTGGCTCCAGCCAGTCTCGATGTTTCACACGTGCTCGCCCCTTCACTTCCTCCCGCCACGGTCCTGCCAGATGACAACATTCACTCTGCCCCTCACCGAATACTAACCATCAGCTTCAGAAATGTGTCCAGAAATCCTGAACTGGCAGAACCATGACAGTGTGGAAGGCTGGCTCCCAGACCCACAGACCCAGACCCTGAATCAGATGCAGCCTGATTTGACCGGACACCTTCCTAATGAGACTCTCAAAGACGGATACATAATAAGGCAGCATGCCCTCCAGGTTACCTGGGAAAACACATCAGCTATCAGAAGGTTGCTTAGTGAGGCTGCAACCAGAGCAAAGGGAGATTTTTAGTAATTATTCCTGTTCCAAAGTACTGTCCCTTCTTTAGAGAGCAGAACACTCACATCCACCAAGCTGCGAATCTCCATGTCCTCACTTACCCCGACCAGATCACCTAGTCTTGTCACTCCATCTCCTGAACATGTGCATCCCTCCCTCCTCCTCCATCTGGTGTCTTGGCTCTGTGATCAGCTCCATGTGTGCAAATCTTAGGCCGCCAATTAAGGGGTAGAAGGCATGGAACTTAATTTTTCTACAAAACAACTTGATCTCTGTTTTGTGCCCCATCCTGCTGAGTGGCAGAAATTTAATGACTCAACCCAGGGATGCCCCACACTTTCCCCCATGTTGCAGCTGAGTTCTGAAGGGGCTTTTGGGGTACTGTAGCACTGGATGTTGGGAATCTGGTCCTCTATATCATCTTGATCACATTGTGAGTGTGGGGACCTTTTGATCTCACGCTGGCGCCTGCTGCATGTCCTCAGTTTCCTGGCACTGCTGCCATGCCCATGCAGCACTGGCGTCTCATGTGACTCTCTCATGCTGGGAGAGCGTTTTCTGCTCAGGTGCCAACCTCTACTCCCTGAACCCCTCCTCACTCAGACTGTTGGGATTTGGGAGCTGAGCACCAACAGTCGCATTCTGTGGGGTCACCCCTTCCCTGTGGTGTTAAAGGCAGAAGACCCACCTGGCTGGATAGCAGCCCTAGAAGGCAGGAAGGCCATCTCCATTATGACCCGCCTCACCTGGATTATAGGAAGCCCCAGCTCCCTACTTGTCTCTCCATTTCTCTTCCATGACCCCATTACTCTCCATCATTCCTAGACAGCTCTAGCAGGAATCTTCCTATGTCAGCGCTAAATGCCTTCCATGAATTGTCTCCTTTTGTCTATACATCAACCCTATGAGATAGGTATGATTATTATCCCCCTTTACAGATAAAGAAACTAAAGCTTAGCGAAATTCAATACCCCAGACAGTCTAACTCCAGAACTAAAACTTGTGACCACGTTGCAAGAATTCTTTCTAAGGCACAGATTGAACCGGGTCACTGTCTGTATGGTAGTGCAGATAAAACACCAGCCAGTTCCTTACTGTCTGATTTCCCTTCTAAAATATTCAGGAGATAACAGCTCCTCACCCATGACTTTAGGCTATTAGGTGATGGTATGAGTAATTAGGTCACAGCTCACTCTCACTGGCATTCCTCGGGAGAAGTCACTTGAGTGTTCGTTCCTGCTCACAAACACTTCTCTCCGGGTCACTCTGATGGCCAGTCCCCCAACGCCCCACCTCCCCACTGCCTGCTGATTCTAGTTTTACTCTCCACAGGGTGGTAGTATCTTCAAGTTTCAGGGGTATCTCCATCCCAAATATAAATAAATGTGGGAGGGTCCTCAGAGAAGCTGGAGGCAAGCTCTTTCTCCCCGAATCTCTGGGCAAGATGAGCGTAGAAGCCAATGGTCCAGGTGGGAGCCCACTGGCCTAACAGCAGCATAGCTAGTGCCCACCAAGGCATCCATCATTCGTTACTGTCACCGGGTCCTGTGTTGCTAGTGATGCTGGTGATGCTGCTAATGTGCCAGAAACCATGGTGACGGGTGCCATGAGTGTGCTTCTTTGTTTCTCCTTGCTTTTCAGCCAAGTTCTATTTGAAAATGTCAGCCTGTCTCCATGGTGCTAAGACGAATAAGGAGAAGTTTCTCCCTCACACACCAATTCAGCTTATTAATGTAAGATGCAAAACCAAATCAGAACCAGAAAATGAAAATGGTGGGTTTTTTTTTTAATTGGGGAGCATAGTTTCCTTCTGTTGTCTATAAAAATATTTATCTAGGAGAAAGGATTTTTTTTTACTTTTATTATGGTAAATCTCAAATATATGCAAAACTAGTGGTCTCCATCATCTAGCATATTGGTCAGGGTTCTCCAGAGAAATAGAACCAATTATTTTATATATATATATATATATATATATATATATATATATATATATATATAAAATTTTATATAACCTATTATTATATGTATATAATATATGTGATTTTATATAACCAATTAGATATATTTATATAGCTAATTATATAAATATAATTATAAATATAAATAAGTATATATATGGAGAGAGAGACAGAGAGATTGGCTTATTGTAATGGATTGGTTCACCTAATTATGGAGGCTGAGAAGTCCCATGGTCTGCCATCTGCAAACTACAGACCCAGGAAAGCTGATGGTGTGGTTCCAGTCAGAGCCTGCAGGCCTGAGAAACGGAGAGCCGATGGTGTCAACTCCAGTCTGAGACAGGAGAAGACCAGTCAGCTCAGGCAGACAGGCAGAGCGAATTCTCCCTTCCTTGGCCTTTTTGCTTTATTCAGCCCCTCGGTAAACTGGATAACACCCACCACCAGCTTTGGCAAGGGCAATCTGTTGTGCTTAGATTTTACTGATGCAAATGCTAATCTCATCCAGAAATACCCTCACAAACACACTCAAAACTAATGTTTAAATCAACTTAAAGAATAAAGTGGGAAAAAAAGTATGCAGTGAAAATTCTCCCTCGCACTCGTTTAACAAGCGTCCCCTGGAGGAAGCCATGTTGACAGTTCCTTATGTATTCTTCCACTGACAGTCTGTACATGTGAGTAACTAATGCATAAGCTCTCCCTGGCTCTATAAACACAGATGTGCTGCATCTTGCTCTTTTCATCTATTTTAATTGTATATAAAAAAGGCAGCACTAGCCTTCCCAGTCCCATTAGAAGCACAATCCCAAGGTAGAGGCAAGGGGACAGACACTCAGAGTCCCCTTGATGCTGTTGCACAGCAGAGGACAGACGCCTCATCAGGAAGCCCAGTGGGGTAAAGGGAAACTTGGGATAACTATTGGTGGTCCCTGAATTTGATCCAGGGACCTGGTGATCTGCAGTCAAATGCTCTACCTCTGAGCTATACCCCCTGCTGGGACAAACGGGTCTTCCCCCCTCAGGACTTCCCAAATGGGTAGCCACACCCAAGACACCTGTTATAACTATAAGACCTAATGTTTATTGAGCACTTATAATGTGCTGGATAAACTGTTCTAAGATATATATATATATATATATATATATATATATGATTTTAAAAATTATTTGTGGTAGTACTATCTCTACCACCGCCACTATCACCATCCTTATCATGGGTGACAGTGACACAGGAATTGAAGCGACTTGCCCCAAATCATAAGGAGTGACAGAATCAAGAGTTAAATGACCACCATGTCATCCTGCCTCGACACAGCTGCCCTTTGAGGATGGGTGTTCAGGGCCTTGCTGCCTCAGGGCCAACCCGTCTGTCTGCCCTGTGACAATCAGCATTCCCTTTCCCCTACCTTTATAATGGGGTTGCCCAGAAAAGCAGAGAGGGGACCTAACCCAGCGCCTTGAGAGGGCCCAGGAGAGGCTTGTGGAAGTCAGAGCACTTGAACTGAAGTTTTCTACATTTGTGAATTAATTAGCTTTTGTATGAGTGATGCTTCCACATGGCACAGAATTGAAAATGTACAAAATATAATGGCATACAGAGAAAAATGAAGACCCCATTATTATTGTGGTGATCATTTTGCAATGTATACATAGATGAAATCATTATGTTGTAAACCTTAACACCTTACATACACTTCTACAATTTCATATGTCAATGATATCACATAAAACTGGAAATTTTTTTTTAATAAAAATGAAGTAAAAAGAAATCACTCTCGTCTAGTTAACATCCATCACCATACAGTTACAACGTCTTTCCCTGTGATAAGAACTCTGATGATCTACTCTTAGCAACTTTCAAATATACAATATTATCAACTATAGTCACCAGGCTGCACATTAGATCCCAGGACATATTTATCTTATAATGGCCTTGACTTCCCTTTATGTACAGTGGGGACTATGATGCTTCTTGTGAGGATGAAATAAGAATGTGAAAATATCTCTCTCCAGAGGGGACAGTCAGGAGGTGAGAGGGAGGTGACAGCGACCGAGGTACAGTGGAACAGGGTGGGTCCTATTTTCAGTCTAGAGCGGATGCTGGACCTACAGACATCAGGGAAGAGCCAGGAAACCTCAAAAAAAAGTGGCACACAGGGGGCACCTGGATTTGAACCAGGGACCTGTTGATCTGCAGTCAAATGCTCTACCCCTGAGCTATACCCCCACATGTAAACTATTTCTCAGTCATACCTTTATAGTCATACAGCCACACCCAGACCCTATAAACCATCCAGTTTTTCTGCATCTTTGGTTTCATGTCTCACTGTCACTCTAAGTTGGCTTTTCTACTCTGAACCCCAACCCCTATTTTGGTGAATTGATGATATGGTCACAATCTTTTGCCCACAGCCAGAGACAGAGGGTCCAGTTACCTAGACGAGAAAACCCAGGCCTCTGGAGTCTTTCGCCATGCCAAGCTCTGGGTCTGAGAGCCCGGCCCACCTCGTTTACTCCATCAGTCACCCTCCATCTATCATCTTTACTCTATCCAGCCTTCTTTCTTTTTGCCCTCTTTCTCCTTCTATTTGCCATCTGTCTTTCTTCTTCCTCTTACGTTACTCATGGCCTCCTCCCTACTGTCTCTCCTCTCCTACCCACCCAGCCTCTTTAGTCCTTTATCTAATTCAAGTGTTGTCTTTTTCAAACTAACTCCTTACCTGAGATGTACATGGAAGACAGACCTAGTGAATAAAAGGTGGACCATTTCTTTCCAAAATTTCCAAAAAGGTGGACCATTTCTTTACAAAAGGTAAGAAAGCTGTGAAAATAACATTGTAGGATTTGTCTTAGTAAATATTGCAAAATCTACAAATACACAAGACTGAAAACAGCACCAGGACAGAACACTTAAAATCCACACCTAGGGGTACACCATAGTATACTGGGGGTGCCAAAAAATGTATATAAGTGCACACTTTGGTCAATGTTGCTCAAGCAGTAGTTTGCCATAATTGGAAGTGTCTGGACGCTGACGGTAACCACTTTGAGCACATCTTAAAATTGCAGAAGTCAAACGTGACTTGTATTCGTCTTTTGTTATCGGCCTATATTATTACAATTAAAAAAAAAATTATTGGAGAACAGTGTGTTTTTTCAGGACCCATCAGCTCCAAGTCAAATAGCTGTTTCAATCTAGTTGTGAAAGGCACAACTCAGTGGCCCATATAGGATCGAACTGGCAACCTTGGTGCTTAACTGGCCGCCCCTTGAGTATTATAATTTTAATACAGTCTTCCTTTCTTTAAATGTGTATACATTTTTTTTGGCACCCTCTGTATATACAGATTTAATCAAAGATAACCTACCTACCTGTTTGGCTGCCCCTTCCACCAGCCTAATGGTATCACAGTCCCTCTCACAGATATGCTTAAATTGGCACATTTGCTCCATGGCGTAGAGGCAAGGACTAAAAAATAAATCGGGGGAGTAAGGGATTATGGGTGACTTCTTAAACTTTCTTCTTTGTACTCTTCTATAAACTCCACAATTTCTGCATAAAATGTATCACTTTCAAAAATCAAACAAACCAATAAATACCACAAAGTTAAGCATATTCCATTCTAGTAATTGCAAGCAATACCATTTCCTATTGACATAATAAATAATTGCTTTAAGACAAAAAGGATCGATGGAATGCTAACTTGAGAAATATGCATTATAATTTATAATTCATTCAAGCTTTTATAGGAATAATTATTTCCATTTTGCAGGTGCGGACACAGCCTCATATTTTCATCTGCCATCTCATCCCCCCCACTTTAGGATTGCGTCAATCTAAGATATTAATAATGGCTCAGGTACATTGAGTGTTTACTATGTTGGAGGCACCGCATGTACCTCTTCCCATTTAATCCTCCCAAGAACTCTTTGAAGTCCATAAAATTGTTGTCTCCCATGAAGTAGCTAAGATGACCCCCATTTTACAGATGAAGAAACAGAGACTCAGAGGAGTTAAATAACTTTCATTCAGTCATTCAACAAACAGTAAGTACCACTGCATCCCAAATTCTATTCTAGGCACTGAGGACTCAGCAGTGAACAACGCAAACAAACAGGGTCCTGCCCTCATGGAGCTTCTACTCCAAGAGGTGTCAGGTGACAGACAAGCAAACAAAAACGTGAACAAGATCATCTCAGATACTGAAAACACTATAGGAAAATAAGGCAGGGTGATGTGATGGAAGGTGATGGGGGTGAGATAGGGTGTCAGGAAAGTGACAATTGGAGCTGAAGTCTGACTCATAAGAAGCCAGTGTGTAAAAATTTGGATGCAGAGCATTCCAGGCTGTGGGTAGAATGGCTGCCAAGGCCTGAAGGCGTGAACTAGCTTGGCAGCATCATGGAGCACAAACAGTGCTAGTGTGGCTGCAGCAAAGGGACACACAGCAGGACAGATCTGAGTAGCAGTCAGGGAGGTGGGTTTTATTTCATGTGCCCCCTGGGAAAGGGTGGAGCCTGGACTGACCTTACACAGGGGCCACCACCTCCCAAACTTTCCTGATGGGCTCCCTGCAGTGGACTTGACCCAGGACATGTCACCTCAGGCCTGTCCTACTGTGACAGGCTTCCCGAATCAGTCTGTAAGCCTCTTTGGCCACGCATGGAGGTTTCTTATTGTTCATCCAGCAGGCCTGGTTCCTGCGCTTGTGGAGGTAAGTTTCTAGTGATGCACCACACATGAGTGTGACACACTGTCACTCAATTACCATTGTGATGAGGCTGTGAGCCCAAAGAACAAGGCAGAGCAGCCCTAGTGGGATTCAGGAGAGGCAGTAACATTGCCATAACATGTTGTAGGAGCGAGGGAAATTAATTAGGAGATGAGTGGCCAGGGAGGCCCTGGCAGCATGGGCGGTACCTGAACCAGAAGTGCAGAGAGAAGGCCAGGGTGCTGAAGTCGGGGTGACAGCCTCTTGTGGGCTGAACAGTGTCTTCCCCAAATTCATGTCCTTCCAGGAATCTCAGAATGTGACCTTACTGGTAAACAGGGTCATTGCAGATGGAATTAGCTAAATTCAGATGAAGTCTTACTGCAGTAGGTAGGCCCTTACTGCAATATGATTCCTGTCCTTATGTAAGAGACACAGAGATAGGGACACACAAGGAGAAGGCCATGTGACAACGAGGCAGACACCGGAGTGATGCATCGACAAGCCACGGGATGCCAAAGATTGCTGGCCACCACCAGAAGCTTGGTGAGAGACGTGGAACAGACTCTCCCTGAGAACCTCTAGTGAGAACCAACCCTGATTTTGGACTTCCACCCAATCAATTTCTGTTGTATAAGGCCACACCGTTTGTGGTACTTTGTGACAGCAGCCCCAGGAAACTAAGAAACTAATACACAGCCCAAGACTGGGCTGGAGAGGATGGCAGGGTTTTACGCCAAGGGCAATGGGGAACCACTGCTCTCAGGGAGTCAAGCAAGAGAAGACCATGATCAAAGGTGCATTTTCAAAGCATTCCTCTGCCTGCCCAAGGTTCCCAAAGCATTCAAATCCACTGAGTGTCAGGCCCCACCATATGGCCGAGGCCACAGTTCTAATGCCACTGCCAGCTCGATCAGCACTCACAAGGAACCACACGGTGATCTCCAGCCTCCACTGGACCTGTCCCCTTAAAAGACTGCCTCCCCACTTCTCACCGCTGCCTGCAAGTACCACCTACTTCCCCGCAGAAGTAGTTTACAAGTGTAAACTGGTGGACCTTCTGTTTGGCAACGTGCATCAAAAGCCTTAAAAAAAAAATCCACTCTGACAGGGCAATTCCACCTCTTGGAAATAACTGGACAAATATTTGAAAACGTTCTAAGCACCCAAAAAGGTGCACACCACCATCAGGGCCCTTCTCAGGTCCAGCCACCTGCACATGGTGTGAACGCCTCTGCCACTAGCTTAACTGACTTGAGCTTCGGGAGCGCGTGTAGAATGAAACGCAGCCCGGGAAAGGGTTTTATAAAGCCTGACGCTCGGGTCAACTCCCGAGGCCATTGCTTCCCTCCTTCTCGGTGCCCGCGCCCCCCGGGTCTCCTTTGCACCCCGTGCTTTGCAGCGGCTTTGCGCCTTCGGGGCGGGGCGCGTCCCAGCCGCGGGCTAGGAGCTCGATGGCGCCCGGAGGCCTGCGCTTTGTGTTGGCACCGCCTGGTCCCCAGGCTCGCGTCTGCACCACGCGCGGGCCACCCAAGCTCGCGGAAAGGGCTGGGCGTGCAAGGAAACGCGGCAACGCGGCGGGAAGTGTGCGCTTGGCGTGCAGCTGCACGGCTCCAGCACGGCCTCGGAGGCAGGGCCGCCGCTGGCGCCCTCCGGGGGCTCGGGGGACGGCCCCTCCCAGGGCGCGCCGAGACAGCCCCGCGCAACCACCGAGAGGCCCGCGTGCCTAGAGCGGCCGCGGGCGGCCAGGTGCGGCGCCGGCCTCCGCGAGTCCCGGGGGCGCCGGCAGGGGGCGCATGGCCCGGCGGCCCCACGTGGCGAGGGCCCCGGAAGCCGTGCCCGCGGCGCGCGGCGGGGTCCGCGGGCTGGCGAGTGCAAGCTCGGGCCGAGGGATTCAAAAGCAGTCCAGCCGTTAGAAATTAAATTTGCAAAAGGCGTACACGTGTATTTAAAATGTAAGCCTATAAAAGGCGCTGAGGGCCTGGGATTGGGAGGCGCCGCTTGCCGGGGCCTGGACGCCTCTGTGTTGCGTTGTCTTTGCCGCTGCAAGAGAGAGCAGGGAGGCACAGCAGAGCAAAGCGGCCTGCAACGAGAGAAAGCCTGTGCAATCAGGAGTGACCATCTGACAGCTCACAGCCAGCAGGGCAAGGGCGGGAGGGCTCCCTGGATGCCGCCCAAGCTCCGTCTCCTTGGAGCCTAGCTTGGCTGCCTGCCCGCCATGGACCCCACATCCCGGGGCTGGGTGGCCTGCTTTCAAAGGCAGGGCAGTCCAGAGCATCACTGTCATCACCCCAGGCACCCTACGATTGCTTTGGTCGTGAGCCCTGGGAGGCTCTAGCTAATATTTGGGCTGAAATATCAGAAGGAATTAAATACATGTTAATTATACCTTAGTTGTTGGATTACCTTTAATGAAGAAAGCCATCTGTATCCCAGCGGGGCAGAGATTTGGGTTCTTTAACCTGTGTTTCATCCTGCACTGTCATCTGTGGTTTATTTGCCTATTCATTTAACGTTCATTGAGTACTTCACATGGGCCAGGTCCAGGAGCAAGCATGGAAACAAACAGAAGACTGCCCTTGGGAATATCAAGCACACAGGCCACCGCAGCACATGCCACCAAGCCCAGAAGGCAGGAGGGAGACCCTCAAACCTGCCAGCAGCCAGGTTGTGTAGCCCAGGGTCCTGCGGGGTTATGACCTGTAACCGGTGTCTGATCTTCACAGTGTAGGCATTAGATGTAAAAAATAACATCGGGGATCCCAGTAGTTTCTGACAGGGCTTTTCTGGACATCTGTGCTGCTATTTCCCCTGCCTTCCAAGAATTCTTGGTGTGTGCCAGCTCACTAGATTCACTGGTGAGGTTTAGGGACTTGCTATTATCTAAAGTCATCTGCCCAGAGGTTATAGAGAATAGAAATACATGTATACCCTAAAAGGAATAAATAAACTTAAGAAACCCCGTGCCCTATTAAAATAAATATGCATGGCATGTGTCACTGGATAAATTAAATATAGGGAGTTAGGACTGAGGCTGGGAAAAGCTGAAGCCAGGGAGAAAGATGGGCAGGACTTGCCCAGGGCAGGGGGTTTGAAGTGGCTTCCTCTGTGGGGACCCCTCAGGTCAGCCCCCAGGCCCTGGGGAGGACCACACAGGCTTAGCTACTTCCACTCCTACCCCAGCCTCTCTGCCTCCAATCACTGTACATATGCAGCTTCTGAAAATGGTTCTATTTAAACAAGGGATTCTGGGGCTAAAAAAAGCTCGAAAACACTGACACATGAAGTGCAGAAAATTTGGCTGATCATTATAAACTTGATGAAGATTTTGTGTCCTGAATCTGAAAGAGATTCTAAAATATAATATTCTAGATTTGTTTTCTACAGAGAGGGGATGAGCGCTTCCAAGTAATCCATTTCCAAGTAATTCACAGATGTGGAGATTGTTTAAAAGTCCTCACACTGGGTAGAATATAAAATTTCTTCTGTTACATTTATGGAGAAGACTTGATACCTTGTCTTGGAGAAATAAGGGGCTCATTCAATTCTAAGATAAGTTTTTATTGTTTGGAACTCAGAAATTCCTTTAAGTCAGAAAAAAACCCAACCCAATAATGGCATTTTCATTTGGGGGAAAAGAGTTTTAAATTAAATTCTGAAATTCTGTTATGTTATTATTACCTAGTAATGTGAGTTAATCTTTCTGGTAAAATGAACACCCAAGCATGTTTGTATGCAGTGTATGCTTATTCCAAGACTCTGAAAAGCTGGCACAGATTTGGGCAAGAAAATATGTGTCTATTTCTTCTCAATATGTCTACTGTTTGAATTAAATATATTGGAGATTGGTGTGATTTGGTCTAGATATTGATTTTTTTAGCAGTGCTCTGAAACATTTGAGGCTTAATTTTTTCGAAACTTATTTCAAAATGTATCATGAACCTTCGGCTTAGTAAGGCATTGATTACTTCAAGATAAGCAAAGGAAACCCCTGGTTAAAGTGGAAAGGGAATAATAATAATTTTACTGGGACATTTGTTATCAAACTGTTCAGGAGGTAACTATGCCAACCAACTATGTTGTTTACTTTTGGACAAAATTCATGTGACTTTCAGTGATGCTGATCACTGCAAGTAAGTTAATACAGACAAAACAGTTGCACAAATTATTTACCTGCAGAAAGTTTGATCATGGAACCATGTGGTTCTTGGATCATACCTTCAGTAGTAGAATGGCAAATGTCACATTTCATAAACGCTTTAATTTTCTTAATTGAATTTAGCTTAAATCCCACCAATTTCAATCCTTGGAGGGCATAACTTTAGTATTTGTGTATTCTGAAAATAAAGAACTGATTGAATATAATCCCTTAAAAGGTTGTCTACTTGGGCCGGCCGAGTGGCTCGGTGGTTAAGCGCTGGCTTGGGATGCCAGCGGCCCCGGTTCAGTCCCACATATGAGGGCCAGTGACGCTGCCCTCAAAAAAAAAAAAAGGCTGTATACTTATTAGACTATACTGATTTTAAAAGGAAACAGTTTGTTATCCTGATATTTATTATTTAAATAAAATTACTAGTGAGGGTAGAAATTTTCATTGGTCATTTTATCATTAATATTCAACTTTCCATTACCCTAGATAGTAGACAGTAGTGATGTTCCTATCTTACAGTCCGAGTTATTTCAAGAATTTGGATGTTATTTTATAATGAGAAGCAGTGAGTTTCATTCATCTGGTAGTGGTGGAAGGAATGGCGAGAACCCTAAGAGGTAGTGTAAGCCTGAAAGATTAGAACCAGGGGCGAGTGCTATTTTCCTAGGGGGTGGGTGCATTTTCCTTGTAATAATCTCCTTCACCCAAATCCTTCTCTGACTGTTAAACAAATGGCTTCTTAGGTCCCAACATCACAGACAAACACAGAAAGGGAGCCCCTTGCCTTAATAGATAGCCTCTTCCCAAAGTCCCTATGGAAGAGAGGATCTTAGTTTAAAACGGGAGCTAGCTTGGCGCCCACCACCAAGGTGCCCAGCCTCATCCATTCTGCCCTGGGTAGGTGAGCTGGGCCACCATCCCAGTGATGCTGGGCTGGGCTAGCCAGACAGCAAGCTGTCTGCTTTCAGCCAGGTCCAGAATTGACACGGATTATCCACGGGACAGGCAGAGCTGCAATCAGAGAGAAATAGTACTGTTTTGCCTTTTTTTTTTTTTTTTTATTAAGGATCCACGCTGGAGAAATTGGAAGGCAGTATATAACAGCAGTTAACAGCACATAACTTCGATTTAAATTCTGGCCATGTGACCTTGGGCTAATTGCATAACCTCTCTGAACTTCATCTGTAGGGGATACGAATACAATTTCACAGGTAGTCACAAGATAAAGTATGAAAGCATTTACTTAGCACAGTGCCTGCAACATGGTAAGATCCAATGAATTGTAGTGATGACTGCTATTATCCCTAATAAACTCAAGGCTAAGTCTGACTGCTTCCCAAAAGTTTTCATGTAAGGCCATTCATTATCAAAAGTAGTAGGTTTAATTTTTCTTTTCTTCTCTTTTTTTTCTTTCATTTTTCTTTCCTTCCTTCCTTCCTTCCTTCCTTCCTTCCTTCCTTCCTTCCTTCCTTCCTTTTTTTCCTTCCTTCCCTCTTCCTTCCTTTTCCTTTTTTAAAACATTCTTTCAGCCTGGAGTTACCTTTTGTAGAAAATAGAAATAAAAGGGTTAGATTCTGTTTTAACAACAAAAAAAAATATACTCATTTCAAGGAACCCAACTGGAAGTGGCAAATGCAGAATTGATTTTTTAAAAAGTTTAAATCTAGAAGTTCCCACTATGCCTGAGAAGCAGCAAGAGACTTCAGCCGTCTAAATGCTTTCCAGAAAGCTGGAGGAGGCCTTGGCCTGACTCACAGTTGCCTTGGCAACAGTCGGGCCTAGAGACCTCATCCCTGATCCCTTAATCTGAGGAGCCTCAGGAAAGGTCCCCACAGACACCTGGCTAGTTAAAGCTGCCCTGACTAACGGGAGGGACAGAGAAAAGATGGAGGTATGCCTCTTTCTGCAAAGATAGCCCCCTACAGGTCTCCATGTTGGCCTCAGCTTTCCAGAACTCCAAAGGCTGAGCCTAGAGAATTAGGCCACAGAGTCTCCACCAGATTCTAAGTGCTGTCAAGGCAGTGGATGGTTTTCTACTGCTTTTGTTTCTCCATGGAGCCCAGCACAGCGCTTTGCACACAAGTTGTGCTTAATATATTTGGGGGGAGCTGTGTGGCAGGGAGCATCCCCAAAGGTGCCAGACCCCAGCCCTGCTCCATTCATTGACCCCACCCGAGTGGGCACAGACAACCCATTCCTGTCTTAATTTCGCCAGCTGTAAAATGAGAGCCTCAACAGTAAGGCCTTTTTTTGCCTCTAAAATTCTTTTATTCTCTTACTACATTAATAATTTTGGCAAATATATGGCACAGATCATGTTCTGCTTGATATATTATGTTTCCTCTAATTTTGCCTTAAATTTTAAAATCTGATAAAAATGGAATAATTTGAAAGAAGCACTGGCTTTCCCTTTTTCGATAACCATTCAGGTCCCAAGGAAAGAACTCTGTGGCCAAGCACATGGGCTTTGAAGTTCAAATCCACCTGGTTGCTGTGTGACTTTGGACCTACTTTACCTCTCTGAACTTCAAGCCCTTCACCTATAAAATGAGTAAGATGATACATACAGCAGAGTTAGGAGGCGACATATGCACAGTCTTCCAAAGTAAGACATGTGCAAAAAATGGCAATTATTCTGTCTAGTACATAACTCCATGGGGCCAATGGAAACTGGGAAGTTAGGAATTTGAAAGTCTGGCTTTCTGATTAAAGGCACCCTAGGTAAGCACCCCGTTAAGGAAGGGTACTACCTACTGCAAATTCTGGCGTGTGGCTGAGAGGTGAATTTAAACTTCTGTCTACTCTGACAACATGAGCAGCTAGTCGCCTGTGTGGTTTGATTTGTACTTCCTCACACCAAAATAATTTTCCACTTCTGCCTGCTGGGGAAATTTCCTTGTCAGAGATTTGTTTTTATACCACTAGCCCACAACCTACCTGAACTTCGGTTTTTACTAAGTTAAGCCATCATTAGCTAGAAGCTCATAATGAAATTAGCAACGTTTATTGAGACTTTAGTAGGAACCAACATCTTTGCTCTGTATTCTTTATAGTATTGAAGCCTCAGAACAATGGGAACTTTATTATCCCCCCTGAACAGATGAGGAAATTGTTGTTCTGTTAATTAGCTCGTGCAAGTCCACACAACTATCAAGTTGAAGTCCACATCTGTCGACTTCAGAGCCTGACCCTTCAGTGACCATCCTCTGTAAATGTTGGCCTTGGATGGCTATGGAGTTTATGGCAGATGGAAAGAGTTTCACAATAGTGTCTAGGAGTTGGGATGAGGGATGGGATGATGGGAGTACAAGGCGCTGGGCCTCTGGAAGGAAGAGGCATGAAGAGGGGGTTAGAGCCAAGGAAGGGGAGGTAGGGGCACAGAGACCCGTGACAGCTCCGCATAAGAAGTAGCAGTCTTTGACTATATCGGATCCTTTAGAAACCAGATGCCTAGGAAAAGAAAGCTCACAGCACGGTTCCCACTAGTGCCCTGGGAGTGTCCTGGTAACTATAACAAATGAAGTCATTCTCTGAGTTTCTCCCTTAGAAACCACTGTGGTTTCCCACTCAAGGCGGAACATCTCTAGCACTCTTTGGTCCTCAAATCCCAGGACTAGCCAAGATTTGGCGCAGCAATGGCCCTCCGCCCAATATCTCCAAACTATCTCTGCTAACAGTTCTTTGAGGCTTCAGATACCTTGGAATTCAAAAGAGCCACTTCCTCTGTCATCCCTTCAACCTCCAGCCACCAGTTCCATCATCTGTGACCTGTCCATTGGACATGGCTGGGTCTCCCATGTCTGATTATGGAACGTTTCCTTCTCCATCAGGTGCAGTCTCCTGCTACCTGTTTGCATCATTTCTCTCTCCTGCTCAGCCATCGCTGATGGTTTCTCATACACCATCAAATTCAAACTCCAGTCTTCAAGTCTTAGATCCAAGACTCCATCTACATCCCCAGTCTACTCCAAGTTAACCTTTGACCCTGTTTCAATCACTGCTCCCCACTTTGCACACTTCCACCTTTAAGAAGACCCCCACCAAAGGCCTTCCTCAGTTTTCTTATCTATGGGCTCCTCCCAGCCTTGGATTTCACCTTCCATGGAAAAGCTGTCCTGACTTCTCCAGGCTCCTCCCACAGACCACGAAGCACGTAATGTGCTTGGCACTCGGTGTTTACTGCACAGCAACGTAACTGCCTGCTCCTGGGTGTGACTCTGTTCTCCAGCTGCTGCTGCAGATCAGGCCCACACCGGCTGCCTCTCCAGCCCTTCACACCGGCTCAGGCTCTGCCCCCTCCTCTGGCTGCCTGCCCTAATGTCCTACCATCCTTTTAGAAATGTTCAATGGAAATGGAGAGGTCATATCCTTTCAAATGTCAGCTCTTAGGCATCCCTTCCCCTCTCTGTGCCTCAGTTTATCATCTTTATAGGGAGAGGAGGAGGTTAGGGTCTCTCTGGTCCCTTCAGTTTATAATGTAGCACCTCTACCCTCTAATTCCTTTTTCTAAACCTCCCCACTCCTCCTCTCTAGCCCTGCCTAGGCTCGTGACTCAGTCTTCCTATCTTCGGCAGTTCTTGTCCCTCAGGCAGACTCTCTCTCTGCCTTCAGCAGAAACCCAGTCTCCCCAGTCCTGGCTGAGCTGGGCACTCTGCTAGCCTCCATGAATTGTCTCTTCAAATTGCGTGAATTCTCTCTGGGCCACAGCCAAGCCTAGGAGCAGAGCGAGAGTCAGTCACTCTGTGGGCAACGTAATATGCGCGCATTTTCTCTAGGCCTCACTGGATGGAGACTGGAAATGAATACCTGGCGAAGCCAGGGTGCATTCGTGCATTTAACAAATCTAGAGAGTAGCTTTGGTGCCACATACAAATAACGAATAAAAAATGTCCTGAATGGTGCCTTTTGTGGTTTCCCCAAAGACTGGCACCAGGGGCCTCTGTACACCCCTTCCCTACACCTTCCCCGCAGCCAGTCATGCCACCCTTCCACCAGCCACATTTCAAGCTTGGTCCTGAGGGAAGCGTCCAGCGTTTGCTGTAGGACCACCTTTCCAGCCCACCCCCGGCCTGTCTCTCTTCCTGCCTGCCTCTCCCCCTGTCCTCAGACATCAGGGGGCCAGGAGTTTCTATTTCAAGCTCCTCAGTCCTGTCTCTCTTTTCGATTTTAAAATCGTTGGGATCTGCGTCCCCTTCACCACCCAACATTGGGAGTGAGCACATACAAGGGACTCCACAGTACCTGTCAACTGACTCTAGGCACAAGTCCCTGGGCCACCTGCTCAACCCCTCCCCTTCAAAACCAAACAAAAACGGCAAACAGGAAACGCTCGTCTTTTAAAAATTACTCTATTATTATCAAATAGAACCACAGTATCCAAAAGGTAATTATAAAGTTCTATCCCCATCTAAGTGGCCCTGCACCACCCCTCCGAGTGGCCGGCGGCCAAATCACTCCCCCCGTGCTGATTGGTTTCATCCATTTTATTGTCAAGGAAATTAACAGCCCGAAGGGGTTCCCCAGGTCCGCCCTCTCCCCTCCGGGGCCCCAGGTAGACACGGCAGCAAGCGACCTGGTCACAGGACCCCTGTGTCCTTGGGATGGGGGACAAAAGGAGAGGGGGGCTCACAGCAAAGGGGCGAAGGGGTGCCCTGCCCCGCCAGCTGGGCTCGGGGCCTCGCAGCGGCCAGGCGACTGCCCAGGGGCGGGCTGGGCCACGCACCTGGCGGTGCACGGGGCCAGGCGGCGGCGCGCGGCGCGCTCACTCGCCCGTGTGGGTCCGCAGGTGGTACTTGAGCGACTGCTTGTAGCGGAAGCACTTGGCGCAGTGCGTGCAGGGGTAGGGCCGCTCGCCCGTGTGCGCGCGCTGGTGCTCCAGCAGGTGGTGCTTCTGCGTGAAGCGCTTGCCGCACTCGGCGCAGTGGTAGGGCCGCTCGCCCGTGTGGATGCGCCGGTGCTCCAGCAGGTGGTGCTTGCGGATGAAGCTCTTGCCGCACTCGGGGCAGGCGTGCGGGCGCTCACGCGAGTGCACGCGGCAGTGGTTGGTGAGCTTGGACTTCTCGCTGAAGCTCTTCTCGCACTCGGGGCACTTGAAGGGCCGCTCGCCCGTGTGAGTCCGCTGGTGGCGCAGCAGGTGCGACGGGCGGCTGAAGCTCTTGCCGCACAGGCTGCAGATGAAGGAGACCTCGTGCTTGCCGGCGTGCACGCGCTGGTGGATGACCAGGCTGATGTGCAGGCGGAAGCTCTTCTTGCACTCGGGGCACGTGTAGGGCCGCTCGCCCGTGTGCGTGATCTGGTGCTTAGTCAGGCTCGACTTGTGGCTGAAGCTGCTGTCACACTCGGGGCACTTGTAGGGCTTGGGGCCGCTGCCGCTGCCCGAGCTGGGCGACTTGGGGCGCGGCTTGAGCGTGTGCTTGGGGGCGAAGCCGGGCCCGCGCTCGGGCGACGCGTAGCCGCCGCGGACGCGGTGGATGCGCTGGTGCAGCGTGAGCTGCTGCTTGTGCCGGAAGCTGATCTCGCACTCGGCGCACTCGTAGGGCCCCTCCTTGATGTGGTTGCGCTGGTGGATGATGAGGTTGATCTTCAGCCGGAAGCTCTTGCCGCACTCCATGCAGGTGAAGGGACGCTCGCCGCGCCGGTTCCGCTGCTGCTGGCTGGAGGAGCCCCGGTTGTCGCCCAGATGCCGGTCGCTGTGGGGCACGGGCGCCAGCCTCTTCACGGCCGGGTTGCCCAGCTGCAGGGGCGGGGGGCTCTCCTCGCCCTCTGGGGACAGCTCCCCTGGCAGCGGGGTCTGGTACATGCCGGCCTCGTACCTCCCGGACAGCTGCCCGAGGGCCTGCAAGTGCTGTGGCAGCTCGTCGTCGTCCTCGTCTTCCTCCTCCTCCTCCTGCTCCTCGGTTTTGATCACGATCCCCTCTGCTCCAGGGGCAGGGAGAGAGAGACAGCAAGGAGACGTTAGCTGTTGCCTAGCGCCCGTAACCCGGATCTAGGTAAGCATCGCCCCATCCTCACCAACAAGCATCGCGTAGACACGGTCGCTCTGAATCCCTCCCTCTGGGAACACACTGCTTTCCACTCCCTGCCGCCTGTGGCCCCCACCCCCATGGGGTTGGATCTGTAACCAACATACCCATTTGGTTCAGGAATGAGCCCAGAGCCTCTCTTGGAACTTCACCAGGAGGAAGCAGGGAAGACTGCATCCTCGTGATGGGAAGCTGGCACTGCTGCTGCCCAATCACTGAGCACTGGCAGTAACCAGCAGGAAAGAAGGCAACCCGCACGCGGGCCCTCCTGGGGGCACCCACATCCAGCTGCCTGAGGTTGGCACACTCCTGGATAACATAGCAGTTAGTTATCTGAGCCCGTAAACACTGCCTTTTCATTTAAGCTACTTAAGGGTTGGATTTCTTAAACTGTCAAAATGGTCTTGACCCACCAAGTTCTCAACGCTTCCACTCTACAGTCTCTTCTGCTCGAATTCTGCTCAGCCCCATGGGGTTACTTCTTTCCTGCACTCACATGGAGATTTCTCTTCAGGTGCCTTGACCCACCCTTCTCTCCATGTCTCCAGGTCGTGCCCATCACTTAACACCCAGCTCCAATTCTCTCTTCTCCCTAAAACCTTCCTTAACCACCCCAACCTGCAGCCCCCAACCTCTCCTGAGCTGGTGGTGCACCACCCTGGGACTTAGGAACTGAGCCTCCCTGTGCAGCATCTCACCTGCACAGGGTGGATGACCCATCTGCCTAGTCAGACTCTACCAACCCTGAAGCTGGGGTCAGGGGTTTCCTCTGCCTTTCCCACAAGCCCTGGTGTGCAGTGCAGGGAACACCCCTCTAAAGGATGTCCACACGCTCCCACACACACTCCCAGCCTGGCCTTTCAGGACCTAAATGAGGCTGTGTTCTGCAGTGGCCCACAAGAACGTTAAGCCCTAGAGAAAAGGAGTGGCCTTTGACACCTGTTTGAGTTTTCTCAAGTGCCTTGTACTTATTTGGCACTCCCTAAACACGGTTAATGGGCGACTATTTTTAGTCACCAGCTTGTTGTGGCTAAGAAAGTCACTCACTTTTCTGAACCTACCTGTGAGATGGAATACGCGATAATAGTCTGTATTTAGTCTGAACTTTTTCAAAGCACTTCATATCTGTTCTTTCTTTTAATATTCACATCTTATTACAGCATAAGCCAAGCAAGAATTATTCCCATTTCACAGATGTGGGGCATCCAAGCCCAGAGATACCAAGTGATGTTTCCAAATAAAGTAAGTCATAGACCTTTTCAGAGCTTGCAATTTGGGGACCATCTAGTTTATCCCCTCAAATGACCAGGAAACTGAAGCTGGCAGTTTCCGTGACCAGTCAAGGTCTTTTAAGTTTGTCAGTGACTGCTAGGCCATAGCTCTTTCTACTACTCCTCTGAAGCCAATAAAATGCAGTATAGGTGTGCCAAGACCCAGCTCAGGACTTTCGTCATCAGACATGGCTTTCTTGGTATTGTAAGGATTCTCAGCAGGCAGTGACCCAGAAGGTCCTCGGAACATGATGCGAAGATCAGGAAGAAGGAAGCAGCTTTAGAGGTTGGTAACTAGCAGCCCTGGGGTTTATCCTGAAAATAAGGGTGTTTATGAAAGACAGAGGCGAAAATGTGGGCCTTGGAAGATTCAAACTCTCCTTGAGCATCAAAGGTTGTTTTTCTTCATGAAATAAGAATGGAACCTGGGGAGGCCGGGTGGCTCAGTTGGTTAGAGCACGAGCTCTGAGCAACAGAGTTGACGGTTCGATTCCCACATGGGCCAGTGAGCTGTGCCCTCCGCAACTAAATTGAAGACAACGACTTGAGCTGAGCTGCCGCTGAGCGGCTGGGTCAGTGGCCAGATGGCTCAGTTGCTTAGAGCATGTGCTTTTAACAAGGTTGCTGGTTTGACTCCTGCATGGGATGGTGGGCCACGGCCCCTGCAACTAGATTGAAAATGGCGACTGGAGTTGGAGCTGAGCTGAGCCCTCCATAACTAAGATTGAAGGACAGCAACTTGACTTGGAGCTGATGGGTCCTGGGAAAAACACTGTTCCCCAATAAAGTTAAAAATAAATAAGTTTGAGTATTTAAAAAAAAAAAGTTTGAATATTAAAAAATAGAGAGAGAGAGAATGGAACATCTGATCCTAAAATTCAGGGCTCAAGATTCCACAAAGTACTGTTTAATAATTTTCTAAGGTTCTACTAGAATTCATGGGGGATGCTCAAAGGACAATCTGGAATTTCTATTATGAAGCTCTAATTTACTCACAATTTACATAGACTTTAAAACAAAGCCCATTACAAGAGATAAACAAGGACCCAGTTATCCCACTTCTGGGTATTTATTTGGAATAAAACCCAAACTCTACTTCGAGTGGACGTGCATCCATATGTTCATTGCCAAGTATTGTTTACAATGGCCAAGATGTGGAAGCAGCCTGGATGTCTGTTGATGGAAGAATGGATAAAGAGGAGGTGGTACATATATACAGTGGCATATTGCTCAGCCAGAGAAGGAAGGGAATGGATTCTTGCCATCTGCGGTGGTATGGATGGACCTGGAGGGTACTGTGCTGAGTGGAGTTTCAGACAAAGACAGATGTACTATGATTTCGCTTATATGTGGAATCTAAAGAATGGAATGAACAAACCAAACAAAGAAAATCATAGATACAGAGAACATGTTGATGGTTGTCAGATGGGAGGGGGGTTGGGGGTGAGCGAAAAAGGTGAAGGGATTAAAAAGTAGAAATTGGTAGTTAGAAAATAGTTATGGGGATGTAAAGCAGAATGGTGACTCTGGGGTTTTATAATTAAACGAAAATGATGTCCAGATTCTCCCAGAAAAAGACCGTACAGTTGGTCATTTTGAAAAACATGCTCTGCAAAGGTTGAAATCTTCAAGTCAGAAGAGGCCTCTAGTGTGACAGAACCAAGGACACATCAGGAGATGGAAGTTTTGCAGCTATTTTGGGCACTTTATCTGACCTTCTCTGCCTGTATTAGGAGGGGTCCCGGCTAGCCTAATGTTTGGCTGTAATATCTTCTTCCCTATCTGGAGACAGATTCTTACAAACCCTGAGGCAGGAAACCTACACCGAGGGAGGCGGCTGGGGTCCTGGCACACCTGTCGCTCATCAATGTCCCCGCCCCCGGCTGACCTGCACAGCCACACCTGTCACTCATCAATGTCCCCGCCCCCGGCTGACCTGCACAGCCACACCTGTCACTCATCAATGTCCCCGCCCCCGGCTGACCTGCGCAGTGTCTCTGCTGTGCCAGCATCTGCTTGAGCTCGCTGAACTCACTGGAGCCTTCCGTGGACTCCTCCAGCGCGTTTTCAGGCTCGTGCATGTCCAGGTCGGGCTGCTCTCCACACGGGTCGCCCAGTTCCGAGTCCTGGAAGCCGTGCTCTTCCACCTGTCCCATCAGGGGTTCCGGCGTCTCCAGGCTCTCGGAGCCCTCGTCGTTGGTCTGCACCTCGATCTTAATCACAATCCCGTCGTGGGCTGAGAGAAGGCGGGAGGGTGGAGGGAGGGGGGACACAAGAACCCAGAACACGTTCATTCCACCTGCCCTAAAATCTGCATTGCAAAAACCCTTACTTTAGAGACCCTGAGGAAACATGATACTGAGCTGGCATTGAGCAGACATAGAATTTAAGTTTCTGGACATTGCTGTAGCCTTGAGCACCAATTCAAAGTGGAATAAAGTTAAAATAGATGCGAGGTTTGTTTTTGATGACTCCCTCACATTTTGAAACGTTAGGCCAGCCAAAGTCAAGAGTCTCCCTCTCCTCCTCACAATCAAACTGAATAAACAAAAAGCTAATCGCAAACTCACCCTTTCAGCGCGGCCCCCCCTTCCCCCCAACACCGACAGACCACATACCCAGCCCCGTCCTTGCCCACATTTACAAGCAGGCATACGGGTACCACAGAGCTCTGACTCTGCTTTCAGTGTACACATTACCCTGACATGTTTTTTTGTACTTGCCTCTAGGTCTATAGGTTAATTCCAAATGTCATCACACACATACACATCATTTTACATAAACGGGATTATGGCACACCTTTTTTAGTACAGAATTTTTTTCCCTTTTAATTTGCCTTCCCCTTTCCTTTGCTTCCCATTTCACAGTATGACCTTTCCAGGTAACTCCTGTAACTAACCTAGTGTTTTTCTCTATGCTTATGTAGTTATTTATTGTAACACATTTGCATTTATATGTGTTTTTGGCCATTATTGTTTTAAAAAAATAAAATTGCCTTGTGTGTAATCCTCTATCTTCCTTTTCTCACTCAGATAGCTTGTGGAAATCCCTTTGAGCCAATTCTGTAGGGCTAATGCATTCCTTCTATTTTATTATTTTTATATATATACATTTTTTTTTAAAGATTTTATTGGGGAATTGGGGAAGGGGAATGAACAAACAAGTTGCTGTCGTTTTGTTCTTCAGTTCAGTTGTGGAGGACGTTGCTTCACTGTCCCATGTTGGTATTATCACTGTGCTCTTCCCGGGTGAGGCAGTATCTGGCCGGCCATTGGACGGCTGCTCACAGCGGCCCATGGCAGCTCACGAATGTGCACGCCAGCTGCCGGCCAGCCCCACTGCAGCCTACACCATCGCCAGCAACTCACAGTAGCCCAGCTCCAGGTTGAGCTGTTGTTCACCATCTTAGCTGTAGAGGGCGCAGCATCACTGGTGCTCATGGGGGATCTGAACCAGAGTCCCAAGCCAACTCTTAACCAATGCGCCACTTGGCTGGCCCTAATGATTCCTTTTAAAAGCTGCATGCACTCCTGGTGAGGATAATACTGTAATGTGTTCAACCATTCCCTTCATCGAGGCATACTTTTTGTTCCCAGTCTTTTGCCATGGTGAACAATACTGCAGTAAACATTTGTTCATTTATATATCTCTAACTATAAACTCATGGTTTTATTTCTACGAGAGTCCCAAGAGTGGGATTGCAAAGTCAAGGTGCCTGTATTTTTAATTCTGATAGATGTCCTCAGGCTGCTTTTCAACAAGGCTGTGACAATTCATATTTCTACCAGCCCCGAACAAGAACATTCTTTTCCCCACATCCCTGCCAGCAACAGACACCACTGCTCTTTTAATTTTCCTCAGTCAGATGGGCGTAAAGTGATAACTTATGATACTTTAATTCCACTTCCCTGACTAGGGTAATCTAAATATCATTTATTTATTGGCCTTGATTTGATTCTGTGTCCATCATATTCTGTTCAATTAGTAAGAGTCTTTTGATTTCTGTATTCAAGATAATCCATTTTCTTTCATCAACATTTCAAGTATTTCCCCCAAATCTATCCTTTGTCTACTGCCTTTGTGTTACCCTATTAACACAGCTTCCTTCAAGTTTTCATATTGTCAGATGTGTCCTTCTTTCTCTTTATGGCTCCTGGGTTTTCTGTCTTAGTTGAGAAGGTCTCCTCTGGTCCTAGATGGTTCTTTTTTATTGTTCCATTATTTACATTTAGGTCTTTATGCTACCTGAAATTTATTTTTGTTTTGTGCATGGTGTGAGGCAGCGGTTCCACTTTATTTTCTTCCATATGGATCAAGTAGTGTCAGCATAAATCCCCTTACAGGCTGAAAATCACTTGTTAACCAAGTAAGTTATAAATGTATAATGTGCAAACATATCCATTCATTCATTAAACATTTACTCAACAGATATTAATTGAAGACCAACTAAGTGTCATGGGGTGTTCTAATAGCTCGAAGATATACCAGTGAACAAAACAGACTTCCCTGCTTCATACAACTTACATGAGGCAATAAACATAACGAATACATTCTATGGTATGTTAGAAGGTGGTTAAGTGCTGTGAGAAAAAGAGAAGAAATCAGGAAACCTATGGACAAAACCAATAGTTCCTGCTTTGCTCTTTCACCAAATCCCCTCGTCATTCCAAAGTAAAGTGGAGAAAGCAAACAAGTATGCTGCTAACTGTGCCATAGGACCTTAGACTGGGTTCTTTCTGATGTTTGGCAATCCTTTAATTCCTCTCTGACTAGCCATCTCAACAAGTTTGGGAGTAGACAGAATATAAAGCACTGCCCTCCAGCCTTAAATGCAGACCGAGGCTACTTTCCCTCGGAACTGAGTCTCCGAAGATGTCTTCTCACTCTCCAAAGTCATCTGCATCCTATTGTCTATCTAAAAACAAAGCCGTCCACACTTACATCCTGGACTTTCCCGGCTTGGGCTCAAGGTCTCCATCTTCACCCCCGCCCCCCTTCTCTCCAATCGCAGGCAAAGCAGTGTCCTCCTCTCCTCCTTTGGCTTCCTTAATCCCGCCCCCTCTTCTCTCTGGAATTTCACTCCATCAGTTGTGCCCCTTTTCTTCCCTATCCTGAACCCTTGTCTGCACTCGATCCACAAACATCTCCATGACTCCAGCATCAGAAAAATATCTTCTCTGACTTCACAAAGTCCTCAAAATATTTTGCTTGCCTTCTCCCTAAAATAAAAATTTTAAACTATATACCCTTTGCATCTTTTTTGAAAAAACATATAAAATTCTTCAACAACTGCAAAAGATGTCATTTCTGGAGTATTGTAAATATTGATATTTTAAAATAAACTCTTCCATCACTCTTTAATTTGCCAATGGAATCTAAGAACACTAGCAATTTAAAACCCAACATTATTCACTTTAAAAATATATAAACAAGTTCTTCTTTGATAGTTGAAATTTTTATATCATTCCTTTCCACCTTGAACTTCTATATCCATTCCCACTTTGCCCACAGAATTTTATCCTAATAGAACATATTTTTATGCTTAGAAGGCTTTTACTGATCACCTCATCTACCACTCTGCCACAAAAATGTAAATTGGAAGATTAATTTTGCTTTCATTTCTAATAACGACAGGGCTCTGTTATTTTTTTCCCCAGTTTAAGTTATCCTTAGTTATTATTACTGTAGAATGATAAGTGGTCATTTAAGATAGAAAACAGAAAAGTTGCTGGAAATATTTCTCTTACAGAGATGGGTAGGGATTTTTTTCCCCCAACTAATTCACTTATTTGAGAATGAATATTCTCATTGTTTGAATGAGACAGAGTCCAGAATCCAATCTATTCCCATTTTTCATTTTTATATTAATACAAGCATGGGAAAAGCTCATTCACATAGATATGTAGATGGGACGGCAGGAGCTGTACTATGGAATCATTACTTGGTTCTTTAAACTTCTGAGTTATAATGCTACAAAAACACATGGTTAACATCTCATGAAAAATTGTTTTTAGGGCTGGCCGAATGGATCAGTTGGTTAAGAGCTCGCTCAAGAGTGTGAGTTGAGCTCTGAACAACAGCAGTTTGATGCCCAGCCCGAGCTGAGCAGCGGCTGAGCTACCAACAGGTGGCAGGGTGGCTCAGCTAAAAAAACAAAACAAAACAAAAATCGTTTTTAATGACCTATTAGCTGACATCTTAATTAGTTTCTCTTTCAATTCTGTTGAAAGCAAAGTATTGCAAATGATCTAACTTGCAGGAGAATTCACTTATCTTGGCCCCAGAGCAATGAACTCGTGGTCATGTACCCCAACATTCAGGATAGTCTCTTTGTTTCATGACTCAGAGGGCTTCTTATACTTCAGACAAATACTCCCTAATAAGATGGGGATGGGAGGGAGGTGCCTGTTCTTTCCCTGTTAATAGTGAGGGATGTAGGAGACATGGACCAAGCATTTCAGGGGCCGCGCATGCTATGTTCTCTCGCTGATGAGTTTTATGAACAAGAACAGATGGACTACTTGAACCTTCAATACCATCTGTTGTGTCTCTTTTGGACCCTGTACCGTCAGGGTACCTCAGGTTGAAGACCACTGCCTTCCAATACTTGCTCCCATTTGAAGTCCCCACTCCAATGTCCCCCACTCCAACAAACTTCTTATAAGGCTCTCAGCTGAACACAACTGTGTTCCTCTCTGAACCCCAAGCACTTTTCTGCTCCTCCACAGCATTTAATTTCTTTTCCCTTGAAATACGCAGTATTTACGTATTTTCACCGCCTCCCCGCCACCGCCCTGAGTAGGGAAGCCAATTGTTTCCTCCCAAAAGGCCTCCCCATCCAAATGACTTTTCAGAGTATTTATGACCAATTTACATTTATAAGCAATAATTTGTTCTCCCATTTAAAAAACTAACTGAAGACATATACATTATGGGAATATATTTATGACCAGAGGTATCATTTCAAAAAGTGTTAAATAAATAGAGACAACTGGCTTCCTGACTAGGGGGGAAAAAAAGAAAGCTACTTTTATATATCTCACATCAAAATAAATTAGCGATGAGTCAAAGATTTAAACGTAAATAATAAAATCATACTAGTATTAGAAAAAAGCACAGCCTTTTCTCTTTTCTTTCTTTTTCTTTTATTCAACTTTGAGCTGACAATAGACTATTCCTAGACTTCTGAGACCTCAGATATTCCTTCTGGGGGCTGTCTGGAGCCAGACCAAACATACTCGATGTGCCTGACCCATATCAACTAATTTTTTGTTGAAAATTTTCTGGAAATAATTTTTGTAGTTCTGCCTTAAAATTGTTTGGCTATAGGAAACTTACTTAATTCGTGATTGCTTTTTAATCTCTATGATCACGTTTCTTCATAAGAACCCTTGTGAGATGGGAAAAATCTGTCTTACAAATTGTTTTCAAATGCATTAAATGTTTGTGAACACTAAACTGAATAATTAATGAAGCTGATAGAATGTTATATTTGTAGACACTTAAATTAAACATTTAATTATTTACATTTGGCCATTTCCTTTATGTTTCCTGGAGCAAAAAATGCTTTATTTCAGGTTTTAAATATTCTAATGGGACTTTGAAAAGCTCATAGGCCCAAGGTCTGTGATCACAATGTTTACTGATAAAATGCGCTGAATAAGTATTTCTACACTGGATATGCAACACGGATATTATAAAGAAAATCACTGGTAAATCTGAATACACACTTAAAATTGATAAATGTGAACACATGAAAATGTAAAACAAATACTATACAAAGGTAAACCATAAACTCAGAAACATATTCACATACATAAGACAGATAAGAGCTAATATCCTTAATATGTACAAAGCTTTTACAAATCAATAAGAAAAAGATGAATGGTCCAAGAAGAGTGGACAAAAGGCAATTCATAAAATAGACATACAGTGATCAATAAAAGTATGAAAATATACTCAAGGTCACTATGGAAGTCAAATGAAAACATCAAAATGTCCTTTCTACCCATCACTTTGGCAAATAATAAAAAGATAAATAACACCTACTATTGCCATGGGTGAGTAACAGGTAGTCTCACACACAGATGAAGATGTATAAACTGGCACAATTGTTTTGAAGGGCATTTGCTAATATCTATTCAATTTTTTAACGGGTGTACACTTTGACCCAGAAAACCTACTTCTATGTAAGTTTCAGAGAAGTGCACAAAAATATATTTATAAAGGATCTTTAGTGAAGCACTGAAACTTATACTCTAAATGTACATCAATGAGTTTTTAAAAATAAATGATGAAATCAAGACATAGAATAGTCTGCTGCTAAAAAGAACAGGATATATTTTTATGTTCTGACATGCAAAGATGTCAAAGATATTTTATTGAGAAAAGCAAGTTGCCAAATGCACTTCTATATTGTTTGGACCTTTTTTACAATGAGAATGTATTTATGTTTTACTTGTATAATCAAAGCTGTGTGTGTGTGTGTGTGTGTGTGTGTGTGTTACTATATGCATATAACTTGGAAGGAATAAAGTGATGACTTTTGAGAGAAAATTATGTGGGACTTTCAAGCTCTCTGCATTTTTTATTTTTGAATTATGTTGATGAAACTGTAGGGTTTTTTTGAAAGTAAAAACCAATGTTGCCCCATTGACTTTCTCTAAGAGCTCAAAGCAAAGAAACTGATGGTTGACATGGGCTCTCCAACCTCCTCATGGCTGTACTTTCTGTTAAGATTTTTTAAATTTTGGTACATTAGCTTTTTAAATCTTTTTTTTTTTTTTTGAAGTTATACATGCACATAGGCCAGAGAGTTGAATAGTTCTTTAAACCCTGTTTTTAAAAAGATCTTCTCCACCCCAACCCCATATTACCTGCTCCCCAGAGGCAAACACTTTCAATTCTTCTAGCTGATTCTGCTATTTATCTTCATAACTAAGTAACATAGTTATGTTGTTACTCCCTGAGTTTTCAATTTTAAGCATAATCTTTTGACTTCCAAGAGCTGCAGATAAGGACCATCTCTCCCGCCTCCATCCATATTTCTTCCAAATCCTTGATTCTTCCAAATCCTTGATCCTTCCAATTTAGCTTGCAATTCTGGTTGGATCAATATTGTGTGCTTCCTGGGCGGGCCAACTGGCACGTTGGGTAAGAGTTGGCTTGGGACGCCAGCTCTGAGCAGCAGAGCCCCAGTTCGGATCCCACATAGAAGGCCAGTGACACTGCGCCCTCTACAGCTAAGATGGTGAACAACAGCTTGCCCTGGAGCTGGGCTGCCTTGGGTCGCCAGCCAGGGCGAAGGCTGTAATGCGGCTGGCTGGCAGCAGGTGTGTGCTTTCATGAGCTGCTGTGAGCTACCATGCAGAGCCGTCCAATGGCGACTGCCTCACCCAGGAAGAGCGCAATGATAATACCAACATGGGCCAGTGAAGCGACGTCCTCCACAACTAGACTGAAGGACAAAAGGGCAGCAACTTGTCTGTTCCCCTTCCCCAGTTCCCCAACGCTGTTCCCTCCCCCCATTTCCCAATATCTTAAAAAAAAAAAAATTGTGTGCTTCCGTTATTAGATTACGTAAATGTTATTTAAAATTGAACCATGTATACTGTAAGCACTTTTTGCTTTCCCTAGAACTAATAATTTTTCCTTTTGTTTGGCTTACTATTAATTATCACGAACTCAGCTCTAAACTCTCCCCCTACTCTGCTCTGTAACGCTCCTCTCAAAATATTGAAACGTATTTGTCAATTTCATCTACTTGAAGAAAAGCTTTCTGGAATCTTCTGACTGCTCCAGTCTGGCCTGGTGGCCTCCAGGTGCACAGATGTCTTCTTGGACTTCCCCTTCAGCAGCCCCTGGGATGCCCTTTACTTCTCTTGGAGGTGCTGGAGCTCCTAATACTTCTTTCTGGGTTTACTTCCTCCTTTTGACAAAGCACCTCCCCCAGCTTGAGAAAGGGAGGCCTGGAAAGCTATAAGCATCTCAAAATATCTCGATTTCACCCTCATATTTAATTAGGATAGTCTGGCTAGATATCAAATTAAACATGGTTAGACGGTATTTTCCAATTTTAAAATTTAAAGAATTTTAAAGGCATTGCTCTATTCTCTTGTAGCTCCCAACACTGCTGGAAAGCCCAGAGCCATTCTAATTCTTGTTCCTTTGTGTGAACCCATTTTTTTCTCTCTGGAAGCTTATTGAATCTCCTTTGTTCTCAGTGGCTCTGAAATTTCTTGCTGTAGTATCTAAGGTGTGGGTCTATTTCCATCCATTGTTTTGGGTGATCGGTGGGCTCTTTCAATCGGGAAAACCATGTTTTTCGGTGCTGAGTACTTTTCTTTAATTATTTTATGGCCAATTCCCTCCTTCCTGTTTTGCTCAACGTTATCTTCTAACACTGCTACTGAGTTTTTAATTTCTATTGTTATACTTTTGATTTCCAAGAGTTCCTTTCTATTCTTTTTTTAGAAAAATAAACATTATACTTTTGTGTCATGAATGCATTCTTTTATCTCTCTAAGGAATATATATATATATATATATATATATATATATATATATATATCAATCTGCCATCTTTAACTCAGTCCTTCTTCATGCATTTTTTAAAAATTATTTTACTGAATAAGACTATATGCTCACTTCAGGAAATTCTAAAAGCAGGGAGAAATAGGATTTTGTTACGTTTCCATCCCTTTTTTTCCTGTCTTTTGTTTTTGTCGTTGACTTCATATTGTATGTATATTTTCCACTTCTACATCATTAACTGCCTCTATCAAATGGACCATTCCTGTCAACATTCCTAACAGGCTTCAGCAACGCTCATCTTAAGCAAACAAGAACCCCTAGCACCCTTAGCTACTGCCCCATACTTCCACTCCCCACTCATGGCTAAGCTTGAAACAACTGTTGCTATGTGTTCTCTCCACTTCCTCGCCTCCCGTTCACTCCTCAACCCACTCTAACAGGCTTCCATCCCGCCACACCACCTTTCTCTTGCTAAGGTCACTGAGGTTGCCAATTTGCAAATCCAGTGGCCACTTTTCAGTCTGCATTATTGAGCCACACTACAGGAGTCATCATTGTTGTTGTATTTTTAGGGCAGTGTCACTGGCCCTCATACGTGGGACCGAGCCGGGGCGGCTGGCTTCCCAAGCCAGCGCTTAACCACCTCGCCACTCGGCTGGCCCCAGGAGTCATAGTTGTTGACGCCACTCCCTCCTTTTGGATACACTCTTCTCTTGAAATATCCAATGAGGTGCTACCTTAATTTCTAGCTTTTATCCTGGTCACTCCTTCTCTTTCCTTTGATTCTTCTTGTTCCTCCTTCTTTTTCCAAATCCTACAACTGTGGTTTTCAACCCTGGCTGCACATGAGAATCACCTTGGAAGTTTTTAAAATGCATCAGCACTTGGGCTTCACCCAGACCAGTATGTCCCAGATCCCCACACCTGCTCTGACACTCAGGCCCCCAGGGCCTGGACGGTGCTCCCCTCCCTTTGCAGACCGGGTCAGCTGATCTCTTCCAGCTACCAGAGCCCAAATGTCTGTTCCTATTCAGATCTCTCTCTCTTTTTTTTTTTTAAACTCCATACTCTTTATTCGGCTGCTTTCTCAACACTTTCTCCTTGATGTGTCACAGGGATCTCAACCTGACATTTTCTTGTCATATCCCCAAACATGGAACCGTCTGTTGCCCCCATCTCCCTTCTTGCTCAGGTTACAGCCCTGGGGGTCATCCTGGAGCTTCCCTCTCCCTAACATTCATCATGCACCAGTCACTAAGTCCTTCCTAGCCCGCTGCCAAAATGTGCTGTGTGAATATCCACTTCGCTCCCTGGGCTGTGCCACAGTCTCCTACCTGGACCACAATAGGTCGCCCAGCTTCCAGGTTCCTCCCTGCAGTGTTCTTTAGGTTTTCACTAAACACCCCACTACCCTAAAGTGGCCTTTCCGGACCTCCCAATCTCACTAGTCCTCCATGCAATCTGTCACACAGCCCTGGACGTTGGTCTTCACAGCTCAGCAGTGTCGGTGACTGTATTTTTATATACGTGGGGGTTTTGGTTGTTATCAGTCTCTTGACATGGTACCTGGTACAAAACATGTTTGATGAACTACATAATAAACATACAAGTGAAACTTATGATATAGAAACTTCATAAACATGATTTCAGTGGCCGTATAACAATCTATCATAATGTCATATAATTATTTGTACATCTTTATCCATTTTTGGATTCTTTTCCATGCTATAGACTCTCAGAAAGGAAATGCTTAGGTCAAGTATATAAACATTTTGAGTATTTAAAACATATTTTAAGACTAGAAAATATTAAATTGCTTTCTAAAAAGACTGAAATGACATGCAGTGTATGAGAACATGGATTTCAGCCATGCCTTCTTGTTTGTTTGTTTTACTCTCTGAAAATTTGCAGGTGAAAAGGATACGTGGCTTCTCTAGGCTTCCATTACCGCCTTCTGGGGTCATGAGTGGGAGCCCCCACTCTAAGTATTTTGAGAGCAGGGTTGGTCTCTGAATCATCTTTGGATCTCCTTGCCCTCAGGCATCAAAGGATCCATAACAGTTTAGTGAATGAATTTACTTAGCCAGTTCATATTAAAATTGCCATGCTTGGGCTGGCCGAGTGGCGTACGGGTTAAGTGCTGGCTTGGGAAGCTAGAGGCCCCAGTTCGGGTCCCACATATGAGGGCCAGTGACACTACCCTCAACAAAAAATAAAAAAATAAAAATAAAATAAAATTGCCACGCTTGCTCCCTTTAGAACTATGAAAGTTCTCAATTTTCTAGACTTTCCCACCTGGTACCACACCATTGGGTCTGGCCCAGGGCTGGCTTTGCAGCCGCCCTTGCGAAGGAGAAGACATGCGGACAGACAGGTTACATTGGCATGTTCCGGGCTCTGATAACTGCAGCTATCGGAACAACCCTGCTACGCAGAGGCCAGGGCCGTTGGTTTCACACACAGGTGCAAGCTGAAGGCCAGCCCTGTGGAGCAGTGGTTCCCACGTCCTCCCCTGTCCTCCTTCCCAGGCTCCAAGTGGCACATTCCAGGCCACCACTCCCCACAGAAGCTCAGGCAGTGGACGTGTGTGTCAGAATAAGCGCAGCCCAGGGCTGAGTGGCTTGGGGTTATTTGATTTTCAATTCGGGCCCCACTCTGTGGAAGGCCCATCTGTGATGAGGGTGTGACAAGTGGCCAGAGGAAGGGGTTCGATGTTGTCATTCCAGTCCTTCAAGGAGGATGCTAGGAGAGGAGCACGTGGACCACAAACTGCAGCGGGACATCATACTGGGTTTCAGGACGTTCACCACAAACCACCTCTCCCGGAGTCTCATCCTTTGCTGTCTCTCTTATTTCTTTTACTTGAACCTCTCGATTCCCATTTGGTCCTTGATTTTGAATGTGGCCACTCACACTTTTCAGATATAAACTTACTCTCCTCCAAACGGAAGATCTCTCTGCCATGTGCCATATTTTGTCCTCAATGCCCCATTCTTATCTACTTTTAAATCCATCTTTTCTGTCTGCCAGATGAATTCAGGGTCAGCCTCTCACCTCGATTTAAGTCTCTAGGCAAAATCTCTAGAAAGTAGTGGCACGGATTTCCCTGACAGATGCCAGCCAGCACTGATTTTCCCACAGGGTTCTGTCTCTTCTGTAAGTTACCTTTGTTCTTAGTCCACAGGGCGCGGACCTTCACTCTGTGTGTTTCTGGGCTTTGTCCTTGGAGCCAGTTTACAGGTCCCAGAATCAATGACATTACTTCATAACAAGAGCTGACTGTTGGCCCTAGCGTGTCCCTCTGCTAGATTAACCTCCGTGAGCACCAGTGATGTTTGGCTACAAAAAGACAAGGATCTGCTTCCCCTGAAGACCTTCGAGGTGAGTGGTGCAGGTCCACAGGCAATTCCAAACCAGCCATATCAAAATGAACCACATACCATGAAAGCAGCTGCAGTGCAAGTGTATGGCCAGTGCTATGAGCCAGGCGTCACACTCGACCCTTGATATTAGCACCAGTCCCATTTCATAGATGACGAAGCCAGGCCTCCAAAAAGGCTAGGTAACTCAAATCACACCATTAGCAAACAGAGAAGCTGGGTTCAAATGCAGGCAGCCAGATGCTGGAGTCAGCACTTCAGCTGCATGGCTAGTTCTGCCTGCCAACCTCTCTGCCTGCCTCCATCTCACCGCCCCATGGAGACACTTGTACATTGTAGGACATTTCGGGTCAAGCCCATGTCTGTCCCTAACCATCCACCGACTGGCTGCAGGACCGCGATGTGGCCCTTCTCCGGGGAGCTCCAGGATGCACGAGCACCCTGACAAGTGACTGCCTTTCTTTCAGTTTTTGTTTTGTTTTCTGCAGAGTGAGGTGATACTCGGTCATGTCAAAAACTCCCTGAGACAAGGAACTCAACAGCCTACCTTTTTATCAGCCTGGCAATCAGGGAGGTCCCAAGCAGGCCCAGCTTCTGCAGACAGACTCCTGCCTGCACACACCTTGCTAACATATCCGTCAGGGTCTGCTCTGGATTGTAATGCCTCACGCTGAAAGATCTAGAAAGCCCACCCAGGCCGCTGGCAGCCACTCACCAGCACTGGGGTCTGCAGGGGTCTCTCCCTCCTCGGAGTCTTCCTGCTCCTGCATGGTCGGCCTCTCCCCGCGCTCCATCTGTGACATAAGGTCTGGTTTGGAAATTGCATAGTCTGCACAGAAGGAAGGAAAGAAGAAGTCATACTATGGGGTGAGGGCGCACTGGATGCTGCAAAGGTGTCACCTGTTTGGTTGTCACACCAGGAGCACCTGCGGCTGGCCATGTTGGAGAAGAAACTGGCCAAGTTTCCAGCCCTTTTCTTGGGGACCATTGTGTGTGTGAGCGTGCACACATATGTATGTGCTAACCACATACCGTGTCCTCCCATGTGGGACCGGCGGTGGGGCACAACCTGCCACCAATGGAAACTGGCCCTTTTGTCACTTGTCACTCCTGTGGCTCACAGATAGCCAATGCCTGCTCAGCTTTTTCATGACAAAGGCACAAGACATTCGCAATTTTATAAAGTGAAAAACTAATTCCAATAAAATCTAGAAGCCATAACACAAAACACTGATAGATTTCTTCACATTCAAAAAATGTTTAAAGTTCTTTGGAAACAAAGTTAAAAGATGGAGAAACTATTATTATGCACACGCATTTGTCATATGTAAGGCAAAAGGTTAATGTCCATAATTATGTATAAATAGCCTCTACAATTAGTAAAAAATAAAAAAGCGAAGATATGAATAGGCAATTCACAGAATGCAAATAGCCAGTAAACATATGAAAAGATACACAAGATCACTAATCATCAAAGAAATACAGATTAAAATAATGAGGTGTCATTTTCACCCAATCAGAAAAGACAAATGCGTATTTAAAATAGAAGAATATCACTTCCGGCCAGGGTAGGGAGAAATGGCATTGTCACACACGGATGCATAAACATACGCAGCCTCTGGAGGGCGCCGTAGCAGTGGCCGTGATGTGGTAAATGTGCCCCTTCTTTGCTCTGCAAACCCACTTCTGGGAATCCGAGCCACTGAAATACTCAGGTAAGTGCACAGATACAGAGAGGTGTTTATGGCAACAGTCTGTAACAGTGAAAAGACACAACCCAGCTGCTGCTCATCAAATGCCACCTTTCTTATTCCCAAGCAGGCCTATCTGTGCTGATACAGAAAGCTGTGACGTACCGTTAGGTAAAATAAGTGAATGTTCCCATTTGTGCAAACTACAAACTGTGTGTGCAAGAGTGCAGCATCATGTGTATGTTTGCACGTGCACAAAAAAAATGATGAGAAACCACATGGGACAACGTGGTTACCTCTGGGCAGTAGTACTGGTGGGAGGGTGGGGGCTGCTCTTGATTATATAAGTCTAAATTGCTGAATTTTCAGTTATGCATATACTTTTTTAAAAAAAGAAAAAAAACAAATTAAAAAAAGAAAAGCTAGCCTATGGAGAGAGATGTGTGTATAAAATTAACAATTCTAGCAAGCATCAACATTTCTATACAAGAGTATTTAACATTTTTCTAACTTTTTTGTGTTCCCTAAGAGTGACCCATATCAGAGGAAATGATATATAAAACTGAAGTATAGTTATTCCAGATTTTCATCCTTAAATACTGTTATTTAATGAAAACAACAAGAATCCACAGAATGTGGGGCAAGAGAGATCCCAATGAAATTGTGACTTCCTGGTGGCGACCTAGGACCTCCCGGGGTCACAGCCTCTTCTCTACACCACGGGGATGGGAACCCAGTGGACATAAGACCTCGGCAGATGATAGTATTCAGTCACCTGAGCAGTAAAACAGGAGTGCCCACACCTGTCCTAGCTCCCTTACAAAGAGGCGTGTGGACTAAAGGATGTGAGTCTTGTAAAGCACCTCACACTTGCTTAAAAATACTTTGCTGGATAAACTAATTTAAAAATGCACATATGGAGCCCATGGGGAAAATAATATAAAGGTCAGAGACCACTGAGTCTGCCTTCTCCCCTTGCCCCAGCGGTTTCCCTGTGGAGTGCCGTCTCGGTTACGAGCTGTCCCGATCTGTGCTGCACTGACATGCTTGGCTTGAGGGCATTTCTTCTCGTTTGTTTTGCTCCCTAACACTAACTCTCAGTTTTCCTTCTTTTCGAGTATGGTGGTACTGGGGTTCAGAACTCCCAAAGGTTCCAAGTGCACCTCAAGCCAGTGTCAAAGCAGCCCCGCGAGTGATGCCTTCTCCTTACCCATGGAAACCAGGGACTCGTAGTTGCCCCTCATCACGTTCTTGTAGAGCTCCTTCTGCCACTCGGACAGGTTCCCCCACTCCTGCTCCGAGAAATGGACGGCGACATCGTCGAATGTGACAGGGACCTAAAACCACACAACAAGCTCAGCGGGGACCAACTGGAGGGCAGTCACAGGCCCTTGGCTGCCAAATCTCAATGGGGCAATGAACAACCCCAACCCCCTGGCCAGGCTCAAACACCTATTCTTAAGACCAGAGCGGGAAAGACCCAAAGGCACGGCTCTGGGACGTGAGTCACCTCTCTAGAAGTCTGGCGAGGCTTGGGCCACTGTCCCCACCCCACAGAGGAAGGGACCTCGTCTTGTCTGGTGCATCTCCTCTCTAATGGGATCATCTTCGCTGCTGTCAAGCATGGTGTGCAGACCAGCGGCAATAGCACCAGCAGAGAACTTGCTAGAAATTCAGACTCTCAGGCCCCATCCTGGATCCATTAAATCAGATTCTGCATTTAGTAAGATCCCCAGGTGGTTCATGTACCCAATAAAATTGGCGAAGTGCTGGCCTAGAGAATACAGTCCAAGTTGCTTCCTACATAAGGCTCTGGAAAAAGGCAGCAGCCCCAAGGGATGGAAAGAAATCCAGTCCACAGTCAAGTCCCTGCAGAATCTTCTGGGGAATAATATTAAAACCTAACCGTTCTCTAGTTTCTCGGGGATCCCTCTTGAAACCGTATTTTTACTGGCATTAACATGATTTATAGGTCAACTGATAAAAATGCTGAGTCCGACAGAGCCCCATAATACTTCCCCGAGTTCTCCCTGCACCCACTGGTGAACCGCTCATTCATACTGATTGTAAAGCCTCGGTGCCTCTCTCTCACTCGGCCTGTGCTCTGTTCTCTTGTCCTTTCAGACATCATGGACTGAACGCCTCTAAACTGACAATCCGATCTCTAGAACATTCTCTAACCTATTAACCTATGCTTTTATCAACAAGAGAAACAATTTGACTGTGGCTGTCTTGTTCTTAGTGAAACAATGTTGGCAACTACATATCATTATATATCTTCCCTTCTCAACCACCGCTTTCCCCTTCTTATATAAACTAAATTCCTAAAATGCATTCCAATTCAGATCACTCCTTGGATCCCCTAGTCGGGCGCACAAGGTTACCTTGGGAACTTCTCCATTGCTGCCCGGGGGCAGTCGTAGGATCCAGAAATTTCTGTTTTTCAGCAGGTTCTCCATGTTCTCCAGCCGCCTCTGCAGCAGCCCGTACTCCTGCAGCAGGGTCCCCAGCACAACCCATTTGCTCTCCAGATGGTTTGCGAACTCCACGGCCGTCTTCTCGCAGTCGGCTATCTTTTTCTCGTTTGTCCCCGTCCGTCCCTCCAGCGTCAGCAGCCGCATGGCCTGGGCCTCCAGTTTCCTCTCCACCGCTTGGACGGCAGCCCACACGGCCAAGCGGGTGATCTCCGCCGTCGGGAGTGGCGTGTCCTTCTGGAAGGAGGTGTCCTTTTGAGAAACTGGGCTCTGGAGCAGAGGGTCCATGTCAGTCTCGGGAACTGTCGGGGAGAGGGTGAGAGGGTCCTTCTCAGGAACTTCAGGGGAGTGGAGTGGGGCTTCCTGGTGGTGGGTGGAGTGAGAGAGAAGTGAGATTTCTTGTTCAGCAGCAGCGGGGGCTGGATACTGGGTCTCTTCCCGGGAAGTCAGGGGGCCCCGGAGCTGTGTCTCTTGCTCAGAGGCGGCAGGGTGCAGGAGCGAGGGTCCCTTCTGCAGCATGTGCGGCATCCGGCCGGAGGTCTCTTTCTTGGGGGTGTGGGGTAGGGAGCCTTGCCGGGGAATGGTGGGAGACAGAGAAGGAATTTCCTTGGGGGGAAGAACGCGAGACTGGAACAGAGCTTCTCGGGGGAGTCCAGCAGCCTGCCGCGGGGTTTCCTCTGGCAGAATATTGGGGAATGAGAGAGGCGACGAGCGCTGGGTCTCCATGTCCAGCTGCTGGACCTGTGTTCAAGGAAAGGGCAGGATTGAAGGCCATAGTCTCCAGCTGGCAAAATAATGCCAAAGATACGCACCCACATTAAAAGGACTTTAATTAGACGTGTTCCATGGGCATGAATCTTTTCTTGAGACCCTAGCACTGATTCAGACATCAATTATAAAACCCTTATTAACAACCAAAACAAAGTTATGCCACCTTCTGCTCTTTATAGAGCCATTTCCTTTTTCATAAAATACATTTCACAGGTACCTCACCTCGCAGGTGAAACTTGACATCCAGCCCCACTGCTTCTACTTGAATTATCAGGCAGTCGTGGTGCCCACGTTACTTTCCTCACTTTGTCCAGTGGTGAGGAAACACAATGACCTTAAGATTCACAGACTCTTTGATAAAAGCTGAATTGTTGATACCAATAAAATTCCTCAAAGAGTTTTACGGTATGGGTTAACTGTGACACATGTTATAAGGACCCAGCCCCTACTGGAGAGGCTGAATGGCTTTCTAGGCATTCCAAGCTGGCTTCTGCTCTAAGCAGAGACAGAGGAGAGACACAGACAGGTGTGGGCATGGCAATTCAGTTGCTCCTGCGGGAGCCAAGGTCCCCTGGGCAGATGGCCCACTGCGGTAGGTGTACCCTGGAGGTCTGGGCTCCTCCCAGTGGTTCGTGAGGTGGCGAATGAGAAAGAAAGGAGGCCTGGAAGCAGAGCTGAAGTCAGCCAACTTTGTGACCTGTGTCCAGATCGGTGGGGACTAGAACTGAAATAAAGATGGATTCCTTCGGGGACTTCGATTAGCTACACTCTCCCTGTTCCCTACCTGGACACATCCATGCTGAGAGAATTCTTATGTCATCAAGGGCTTGAAGCCAAGATCTTCTGAGGGACCAGTTCTGTATCTAACCCATCCAGACGATCAATATAGCTTTATTGGGACTGAGTATAATCTGTCCTATAACAATGTTTGTCCATTTCCTCATCAGTGTCCTTCAGCGAATCTACTAAATGCCAATTACGCTGCACCATATACAAGTGATCTTTCAAGTACTTGAAATTCGCATTTTGTTGGATGTACTGGTGACCAGCCTGATATATAGTATATGCTCAATAAATGTCTGCTGCATACATGAACGGTATAAATTGTTAAGTTATGAGGGAAAAAAATTATTAGGGGAAATAATAAAGTTCCTTCAGTCATTTACCAAAGATCATCTAACCCTATTAGTATTTTCTATCGTTTTTTTCATTCATTCACTCACTTATGGGGCTCTTAACTGAGATAGCATTACATTTTTAAGACCTTGTTCAGGCAAAAGAAGTTTGAGGTAGCATGATCCAACAGCTTTGCAGCTGACCAGATGTGAGAGCTAATTAGTGGGGTGATAGCTAACAATATTTAGGCATTTATTACATGTCATGAACTGTGCTAAGCATTTTAAAGGGGGTATCTCATTTAATCCTCATAAAACCCTATGAAATAGGGACTACTAGAGTTATTATCCACACTTAGCATATGAAGATGCCGAGGCTCGGAGAGGCTAAGTAATTGCCCAAGGTCACACAGCAGTTTGGCTCCAGGGCCCAGATTCCCGCTCACACAGTAAGTCACCTCCAGCACCCATCTGTCAACTGAGGCAGCTGGTTGGAGCTCTGAATCCTTTTTACCTCTAAAATTCAGAGGCTTAGCGATTAAACCAAGATCTGTGGGAGGTTCCATCATGGGGGAGGTAGAAGGCCCTGCCTGTAAAGACATTTCCATTTAAAGCTGGGGGTCCAAGGATCCCTTTGAAAACGTAATGGAAGTTATGGATTCTGCCCTTCAAAAAATGCACACGGGCACATACACAAAATTCTGCAAACACTTTTAAGGGATTGACAGACCCCCTAACCCTGAAGGCTCATGAACAACTAAGCCCCCTCTCTTCACTCTTCACAAGTGAGGGCAAGACTGGAGGCCCTCTGAGATGGGAGTCTGAGACACAGGGAAAGTGACTCGCATAGTGCAACACAATAGACACATTATGGCCCCATCCTCAGGGGGGATTAGGGTATTTGCCTACAACTAGTAGGGAGAAGGGAAAATCCCCTCCAGCTAAGTTACCCACCCTGAGTAATACAGGAGGTTTAACCGAAACAATGAAAACAAGCTCTGGTACAGTAAATAAAGCCAGCGGAGCAAGACATCTTTACCAACTAGTCTAATCAGAGAGCTCAAAGGAAAATACCATTTCTTCACTCTCTATTATTAGTCTGTCTCTCTCCATTTCCAGAATTGGGGGACTATGGAAGGATGAAGGGGCCACAGGAGCCTGTCCCGTCTCCCATACCAAAACAAAACCCCTTTGCTATCGTTTCATAATGGCTTAATTAAATTCTAAGCAGAAAGAAGTGGCCAAAGAGAGAGGGATAGAGCTGTAAATATTATATCTAAGATTAATAAGTTTGTATTCTCTCTCTGTCTGGGGGGGGGGTAAGGTTGGGGGGGTTAGAATTCTTCTGAACTGTATTTTATAGGATTTAACTGTCCCTCCCTGGCCCGTGTATCATAAGTAGATGGGGTCTCCAGGCTTCATGCCACATGAGCAGAAAAATACATACCCATACATATCTGACTCTTAAAGACGTGCCATTTTCATGTATGACCCAGTGTGTGGTTCCTCCAGAATTTATATAGGGCCCTGCAGAACTAAGCCTGGAGGGAAGCATTTTAAAATCTTCATTTTATTTTATTTTTCTGAGTTTTATTTATTTTTTTTATTTAAGAACCACGAGGGCTCTTTTAGAAAGCCATCTGTATCCTCTATCCCGACCCCTTCCTGCACACAGCAGGACACTGAGGCTCAGAGGCACTGACTCCCATGCAGCAAATCCTCCCAGCATGGCTGCTGCATCTCCAAGACCAGGTCTGTGCAGAGATTTTAAGGCTGGTTTGTAAGACTGGCCCCCCTGCGGAGGCACCTCAGCGCCTAAACCCCTTAGGAGCCTGTGCCCCAGACCCCACATCCGTCTGAGCACCCGAAGTGTGGCCTGGGGCCCTGCAGAGGCCGAGGCTGGAGGCCCGAGGGTCGCCGGCCCGCTCCCCCTGCAGCCATCGCGCCCCCCCCACCGCGCTCCCCGACGGGCCGCGTCCACCGCGCACCAGGCCCAGGCCCCCGGCCCGGGCGCCGCCGCCGCCGCCGCCGCCAGGCCGCCCCCTCCCCGTCCAGGCCCGCGGCCCGGGACCCGGGCTCCGCGCCACGCACGGCTCGCTACGTGACCTTGGGGCGGGCAGGGCAGGTCGCCGCCCGGCGCCTCAGTGTCTCCGCTCCGCGCAATGGGGAGAGCCGCGTCCGCGCCGCGCTCCGGCCGCGCGGGGCCGAGCTCTGCGGAAAAGGCGCGGCGGCGGCCACCCCGACGGACGGCGCGCCGGCCCCGCAGGGAGCGAGGCGCGCCAGGCCCGGCGCGTCCCCGCGGCCCCCCGCCCGCCCGCCCGCCGCGCCGCCGCCCCTTACCGGGACCCCAGGCCGCGCCGCCGCGCCCGGGACTCGCAGGCCGTCCCCGGGGCCCCGGGGCCGCGCGTCCGTGCGCGCGCGGGCCGCCCTCACCGCCTCGGCCATGGCCCCGCGCGGCGCGGCCCGGGCCCGGCTCGCCGCCGCCGCCGCGCGCGCCCCCGCAGGCCGGCCCCCGGCCGCGCCGCAGGCGCCGCCCGCCCGGCCGGCCTTCCCCGCCCGGGCGCGCGCGGCCGGCGGGCCCGGCGGGGGGGGGCGCGCGGGGCGGGCGCGGGACGGCGCGGCGGGCTGCGCCCGGACCCTCAGCGGCGGCCCCCGGCGCGCGCGCGGCCCCCGTGCGGCCCCGGCCCCGGCTGCGCGCTGTGCGGCCGTCCCGGCGCCGCTTCAGCAGGGGAGCTGCACCGCCGCTGCCATGTTGATACAAACTGCATCCTGGGAGGCATGTCGCGCGCGGGCCGTGCAAAGAGCAGCGCTCCGAGGCGCGTCGGAGGCTGCAGGAACCCGGACAGCTCCATCTACAGCCGGTAGGAGCGAACAGTGGCGAGCCAGCCGCCCGCCGGCGACGGGCACGCCCTGAGCCCGTCGTGCCGCCCGGGCCCCGGCCTCCCCCGCTGCGGGGCCCGCGGGCCGCTCACCTGGGGTCCTCGTCGGCCCGGGCGCCCTGGGGCGAGACCCGGCGGCGGGGGCGCGGGCGGGGAGAGCGGGGAGAGCGCCGCGCGCAGCCCCGGCGACGTGCTGGGCTCTGCAGGCGGCTTGATTGGCTCCGACAGCCTTCCCCCCGCCGGATCCCCTGCTCCTCTCAAACCCAGAACCCGGGTCCTTCGCCTGCAAACCTGCGCTCACAAAGGGATCTGAGAAGCCCCGTCACACCAAAGAAAGCACGAGTTCATGTGACCAGCTCGGTGCAGACCGGGTGCCAGGGAAGCGAGCTGTCGCTTCCAAGGGGAGCGAGGGGGTTGGGGTGCTTTTGTGAAATTGCCCCAGTGTTGTCTGCGACCTGAAAAGGACAGGATTCCGAGAATCAGTGAGGGCCAGGGCTGAAGGGGCCAGACCCCGTCCTTGGGGTGGGGGGTGGGGGGGAGGGACACTGAGGCCGAGTGGAAGGGACTGGTTTCACCCCAAGTTGCAGTTAACACCCCTTGTGCGAGTGAATGCGCTTTCTAACCATGAGACAGATCCCCAAAAGCCAAGGGAGAGCGTGCAGTGGGCGACTTTCTTTCCTGGAGAGGCTCCCTCACATATTTATGGAATGCCTACCTCTATACAAGGTGGCAAGAACTGGAAATGCAATGCGAAAGGAAGTACAGGCAGGCCTCCTGGTTTCAGGCGATGAGAAGCCAGCTGGAGCTAACTTAAAAGGGGGACAATGGTAGCATATATGTGTTCACCGAATGGGACCCCAGGGAGGTCAGGGGTGCAGTGGCGTGCAAGCAACAGGAGCAGGACTCAGGTGCCGTCAGCTCAGGTCTCTCTTTAAAAATGGAAAGTGAGGGATAGAGAGAAGGCCAGTGCCTTCCAGCCCTCCGGCCCAGCCCCCTTCCCGGAGCTGAGCGCTCCCACTGGTCTTGCTGCTTTGCCTACCAGCTATCAGTAAACAGTACATTCCACTGGTTTTGGCATTTTAAAATTATATGTGAATGATGTAGTTCAGTCCATATCCTGTTGGAACTTGCTTTCTTATTTTTTATCTTTATTCATCATTCTGTTTTTGAGACATAGTTTACACAAGCAAGTCTGGCTCATTCATTTTAACCACTGTATAGTATTTCATTGAATAAGTAACCTCCAACTTACTTTCCATTCTTCTGAGGGGAATGAAAACAGACCTGCTGCCAGGAAGAGCCACATACATGTCTCCTTCCGCACGTTGGCTTAGGAGAGACACGAAGACACGGAACGCTGGGTGACAGGAGCGCCACCGTCTTCCCTAAGCTCACCAAACCGTTCACCAGAGAGATGGTGCCTGGTAACATTTCCGCCAGCTGTGCACGGGGTCCTGTTCCCACATCTTCGCCGACACTCACTGATAATGGACTCAGAGCCTTTGCCAGCATGAGTGTGAAATGGTGGTTCATTATTCTACTTCGCATCTACTAGGGTGCCAAAAAACATATATACATGTGACCTGTATTCATCTTTTGTAATATTGAGTATTATAATTTTAATAGTTCTTTCTTTTCTTAAAATGTGTTTACATTTTTTTGGCACCCCTCTGGATATGTGTACTTCCCGGATTAAGGAAGTTGAACATACTTACTAGACATTCAGTTTTTTCTTCTGTGAATTTCCTTTTCATATCCTTTGCCAATGTTTCTGTGTTTTTCTTGTTCGTTTATAGGAGTTTTTTCTTTTTTTTGGAGGGCAGTGTCACTGGCCCTCATATGTGCGACCCGAACCAGGGCCGCTGGCGTCCCAAGCCAGCTCTTAACCACCGCGCCACTCAGCCGGCCCTTACAGGTGTTTTTTAAAAACATATCCTGCATATTCATTCTATCACCAAACACTTAATCTAATTACTGACATGAGTGCATTTAAATCTACCATCTTACTGAAAGTTTTCTGTGTTCCAGGCATTCAATGATATCTGCCCCCGTCCCCCTTTTTGCCTGCTTTTGGATTATTTTTTTAGTAATTCTATTTGTCACCATTCACTCATTAGTTATACTGCATTTTTGACGGTTGCCCTAAATTTTACAATATACATCTTTAATTTTTAACAGCCTACTTTACACAAATGATCTCACTTTTTTTTTTCACCTACGGTGCATTAACCTTACAACAGGCTATCCACCGCCCTTGAGCTGGCGTTAGTTTATATTTTGTTTCTAAAGGTTATAATCTGCATAATGCACTGTTGGTTGTGCACATGGCAAAAATCTCCCAATCTGTCTTTTCTCAACATTTTTCATGGTAGGTGCTGCACCAATATTTATATTTAAATGTAATCAAATCTAGTACTTTTCCTTTTAGGGTTTGCACTTTTTCTGTCTTTTTGTTTGTTTTTTTCCCTACCCTAAAGCCTTAAGGATATTCCTCAACATTTTATTCTACAACCTGTACAATTTAGCTTTTTCACAGTGAGGACTTTAATCTAGAATTGATTTTTTTTCAGCTTTTAATAAATTGCATATTTACTGAGCTATAATTCACATAGTGTGAATCATCCATTTCAAGTATACAATTCAGTGGTTAGTATATTCAGAGCTGTGCAACCACCACCATGATCTAATATATTTCTCACTAAAACGTCTACAGCATAGAGCTCAATTTTTGTTTAGTTTTATAATCAATTTGTCTTTTGACTGGAGAGCTTATTTTCTTTTCATTTATGGTGAATATAGATATATTTGGATTTTTTTCCTATCATCTTATTTTGTGATCTTTATTTACCATGAATTTTCTTTGCTTTGTCCACCCCTTTTCCTACCTTCTATTTATTAGATTAATCAAGTTCTTTATTCACCTTTTCTCCGTCTGCTAGGTGCCATTCTACTTCAGTTCCTTTAGTGGTTATGATGAACATTTTAAACATGTATGTTTGAGTTCTAAAGTCAAAATGAAATTGATATCTCTGCTCTTTTCTTAAAATCACAAGGACCATAGGATGCTTTCATTGAAATCATACCCCATCCTTCTTACATGTTATTGTTGTGTGGTATGTTAGTTCTACTTTGTTTTGTGTCCCCCAAATTTGTCTTTATTATTGTCTTATAAAGTAAACACATGTTAAGATTTACCCATGTTTACTAATTTTTTTTCCTCACCTTTCTCCTTATGTCCTTCTCCTTCTAACTGAGGTCAGGTTTCTCCTTCCCAAAACATAGTCCTCAGTAGTTTTTCAGTGAGGGTCTATGAATAGTACATTCTGTTTTTATTTTCTGAAAACATTTTTATTTGTTTTTGTTTGTGTATGATGATTGATCAGGGTATAAAATCAAGGTTGACAGTTATTTTGCCTCAGCACTTTGTGTTAGTCCACTGTCTTCTGACCTCTGTTTTTATCATAGACTAGTCTATTGTCAGTCTAATAGTTTTTCCTTTGATGTCAATTTGTCTTTTTCTCTTTAAGATTTTATTGTTATGTCTTTCATCCATTCTTGAAGATTGTCAGCCATTCTCTTAAAAATATTTTTCTCCTAATTTCCTAATTATCTCTTTCTAGATGATAAAATCTGACTAGGTAGATATATGGTAGGTGTTTCTAGTTTATGCTTTTAACATTTCATGTTTCCATCCATCATTTTATCTCTGTCTTTCATTCTGTGTACTTTCCTCATTGCTTTCATTTAACTAATAGCTGCGTCTAGGTCTACTGTTTAACCAGTCCATTGAGAGTGTTTTTGTTTGTTTTCATTTCAATCATTATGTATATTTTTGGAAATTCTGGGTTTTTTATCCTTAATATTTCTTTTTAATAGTATCTTGATTTTTCTTACAGTTTAGTGATTTCTATTTACCATGCTTTTCCTTCCACTTTCTGCCCTGTTAGTTTTATACTTTATAAAACTATTTACATTATGTTCTATTTTGGATGAATTGTTCTATCTGTACATGAATTCAAGTTCCTGAATTTTTGATCCTGCTGTTATGTTGTGTTCTTTTTTTTTTTTTTTTTTTTTTTTTTTTTAGGGCAGCCCTCATATGTGGGACCGAACCAGTGTCGCTGGCTTCCCAGGCCAGCGCTTAACCGTTACGTTGTGTTCCGAAATGGTGGACCATTTCCTTGTGGGTTTTGTGATTGTGAGCTTATACTAAGTTAGGTTTGTGGTCTGGATCATGATATGGTTCCTCCTGGTTCTGTGTTCCCTTCAGCCAGGAACCTCAAGTGCAGTAATTGGTCTAAGTCCAATTTTTATGTCAATTTATCAGCTCTCTGGGTAATGTAAATTTGAATCACAACCTCCATGGGGGTAATAGCTGTGATTTTAGATTCTCAATAAAGATATTGTCCTGTCCAATACCATCCCTCAGAGCCCAGCCTGAGACATAAGCTTTTTGTTCTCTGTGGCAGCCGTGGAGTTACGCCACTCAGATCTCTATTGAAGAACTTGCCACTCAACTTCAAGGAGTGCAGTCAACTGCAAGTTTCAGTTATTACCACTTTCAGGAAATGCCTCAGCTTTTAAGCTAAAGGCCATGCTTTTCTTGGGCAGCCCCAGCCAATGAGTGAGCAGGTAGGGTCCTCAAGCCTGGTCATTTCTGCCCAAACACAGGCCTCATCTAACAAGCAGTATTTGCTCGAGAAGCTTTTGTTCAGTTGGCTGAAACTTTGTCATTGCTGCATCGTGTTCGGCTTCCTCTCCTTGCCTCTCATGGGTGTTGGGTCTGCATCCTAGTCTGAGACTTTGCCTGCAAAACCCTGCTTCCTCCTCCTTTTACCTTTCATAGGCGTTGTTCCCCAATAAACCTGCTGTACTTCAAACTGTGTCTCAGCATCCGCTTCTCAAGGATCCAGCTAACGCATCTTTGGGTGTTGGGATGCATTTTTTCTGAACCATGGATTTTCTGAAGACGAGGCCTTCAAGGGATTTTATCTGGAGGTGTCAGTTCCAACGTCTTCCCTCGATGGGCCCAGGCCTCTGTGCCTTCTCCCTACCCCCCAGCAGGTGCAGCGGCCCCTCACGTGCTCACAATGTGGGTGTTCAGTGTCTTCATTTCTGGCACACTGGGATTTCCCGTATTCTTTTCTATCTTAGCTCTATATTTAAAATTATGTTAATTATATCCCATTTGGAAATGTCCAGATTTTAGATCAGGAGTGGGTTCAGGGTGTACAATCCACAATGTGTGCAGTTTTTTTTTTTCTTAATTTTTTGGCCAAAAGTTTTTGAAGACAGAAATTATTTAACTGGACCTATTTAATGTCTAAATTGTGCTTTTAATATTTTTAAATAATCATGTATACATTGTACAACACGCAGGGTTTAAAGGAGTTTGACAATGACTCCAGATCAGGAACTTCGTTTTATAGCTGTCAGAGAATTGAAGCCTTCCTTGTGGTCTGGAAGCTAGTGCCTCATGTTCATACATAGAACTTTCTACGCATTTCCAGGAACATGATATATACAGAGTAGGGGAGAGTCTAATAATCTGAGCAAGGGTCCATGGAGAAACAGGGAATGCATCAGACTGGGGACGGTGGCGTGACACAGCCACAGGGCTAGGGAGTGGACCAGGTGGACTAGAGGTGAGGGGATAGTGTATGCAGCGGGAACATGTGCAGAGACAAGGAACAGCACAGCGCTCAGGGAAGGGCACGCACTTCAGTTCACCTAGAGGGTGATTGCAAGAGTCTCCTGAAGGAACCAGCCCTGCTGACACCTTCATTTTGGCTCCCTAAGACTCATTTTGGACTTCTGACCTCCAGAACTGTGAGACAAATCTGTGCTGGCAAAGTTTGTGGTTGTCACAGCAGCAATAGGAAACTAACACAGGAAGGGACCACTGTGCTTTGGCCTAAGTAGGATGCTTCAGAGCAGCGGCAGAACAAGGGTTCCCAGATGTCTGTGAGCGGTGGGGGGTCCCCAATGCTTGTCTGGTCTAACTACTGACTGGGCATCCCTTTCTAGATGTCTGAACCCAACACTCGCCGCTACCCAACCCAAACCTTCTCCTCCCATGTCCTGTCCCGGCAGCCGAGCCAGAAGCTTAGCAGTATTCCATTTAGTGCACCACCAAAAGGTCGAGGGCTCCAGCATGAGAAGATTCCTGTATGCAGGGCACGTGGGCAAGAGGGAGTGAGAGAATGTGCGGGGGCCGGGGAGGGCCAGTGGTGGTGGAGACTGAAAACATGAGATGTTTATTGTTAACTCTGGTTGGTGGGAACATGGTGTCAGCCTGGCTCTAATGACCTCGGGTGGGCTTCTCTCCAAGTCCCAGGACACAACTACAGGTATCACACCTTTCCGCGCCTCGGCCCAGCCAGGAAAAGGTACAAGGAGAAGACATCTGGCACGCGCTTTTCTTTGATGTCCTGCACTTCTTCTCCCAGACTTTCCTATCTTCATAACACCATATCAAATTACCTAAGACTAAATTACATAAACTGTGATTATCTTCTGAAGCCAAGTGACAGGATATGTTTTGATTTTCCTCCAAGTGTCAGTTTATCTCCACTGAGTCAGACTTCTCTGGAATCTTCCATTCCTAGTTCTCAGGGACAGTCACCTCCTTGGGTCCACTGCGACAGAGTGCTGGAGGAGGGCGCTGGGAGCTGACCACATGGCTCCTTTTTTGGGGCGGAGGGGTGTTTAGAAGCATCAATGTCAAAGACGCAGGTCTAAGAATGGAACCCATCAAATCACCTTGGTGCTGGTTAGGTTTTATTTTAACAGGATGCTTCCTCTTCATTTGTTTTTCAAAATATCAGTTATATCAATTAGAAGTGTAAACAGGTACAAAATATACAGTACATAGAAACAATTTTCTTAACTAGTCTATTGCCTAATAAAAGTACGCAAGTACGCATGGGAAGCTGAATGAAAGGCAGCCCTGGTCTCTTCTCCAAGGGGAAACAAATCACCATCTCGGGTTAGAGGCCCAGTGGCGGCTTCAACAAAACGGGAATAGATACCTCCGTGGCAGGGACAGCTTTGTGGTGGATTCCAGAAACCTAGGCCCATGTCTGTCTGAGTCCACCTGTCGGATGTCAGACGGGGAAGGAGCAGGCACCATCTGTAGGTACCCAACCTCTCAGGCCTCGCCGAGGGCACACACACCAGGGAGGCGGGGGCCTGATGCTTTTGCTCATGCAGATTGGGACAGATCTTCTAAGAGGGCAAAAACGAAACGCTTTCCTTCCCAAAACAGATTCCAGGAGGACGAGCTGGGTCTAACCTGAGGCTTTTCCTAACTGCTGGCACCCACCGGCACCCGTGGTGCGAGGCTGATGCATCCCCTTTGAGTAATTTATTTCCTCATCTCTAAGAAAGAACACTTGCCCTGTGTGCTTCACAAGGTCACAGTAACAATCAAATGAGATGCGATGTGAAAGCATTTTTGACAATGAAAAAACACTACACAAAGAGGGAAGAGAAGCATCTCATTGGAGTGGAAAGCAGCCCCAAGTGGGGTCGGCCGGCCAGGCTTTGTTCCTGGCTCTGCTGGTAACTAGATGGTGATGGTGCCCACTGCCCCCACCTTGTCACCGCTGCAGCCCCAATGCTGTGTTTTCAGACAACCCAACTTTACGAGGCCGGGCAGTCACGGAAAAGGGTGACATCACCAAACTCCCTTGGGATAGGGGGAGCAGGTGGCCCATAATAGGAAACACAAGTAGGGCCAGTCCTGCTGGGGGTGCTTTTCAGATGGAGAGCAACCTGGGAAGGGACCTGGCTGCTCTTGGACGTGTCCTCCTCCCCTGCTGGGATGAGGCTGGTTCCAGCGCCCAGCTGGCCTCCCTGCCTGGGGGACTTGGAGCCCCAGGCCCAGGCCAGCCCGGCCTTGGGCAGAGCGGGGGGGGGGGGGGGTGGTGAAGCCCCAACTTCCCCAGAACTCTGCTAAGACCATCCCATGACTAGGAGCCAGTGGGACCAGGGGAGGTCCAGGTCCCTCCTCCCTGCGTCCCCAGCCAAGCAACCTTCCAGCACACTGTCAGACTTGGTAAGCACGCAAGCCCACATAAACACAAGCTCCAGAAACCAAAAGTACGCAAGAAAGTTTAAACTGGTGCTACTACTATTTTCCAGCTTCTTAAAGAATTTTTTAAAAAGTTTCGTAATTAAATTACTTATAATTCTATGGTGCTCAGTTTCACAATCAGAGAAATCTACTTGGTTTGGAGGTGGAAGCGGCATGGTTTGATAGTTTCTCATCTTCCAGTGATCAGTTCAGCAACTTGGAAATCTGCTTCTCCAGTCTCCGCTTCTGCCTCTAGGAGTCTGCCACCACCCTGGCGTCTGAAACAGGACTTTTTACACTTGAAGCCCGCAGGGGTCGGCGGAGGACTGAGGCAGCCTCGGCCATCCTGGGTGCTCACAGGTCCCCACCATCGGTGGGGCCCAGGACACTCAGGCCACAAGTCCAGTCGGTCACAAGGTCTGTGGGGGCCACGGGTCCTTTAGAGGCAGGGCTCTTGAAGGGGTCTGGGGGTACGGCCGGGAGGGGCGGCAGCGGCTGGCCCCGGGCCGGGCCCTTGGCGCCCGCCGTGTGGTTGCGCTGGTGCTTGCGGAGGTGGTCCTTGCGGATGAAGCTCTTGCCGCAGACGGTGCAGGCGAAGGGCCGCACGCCCGTGTGGGTTCGGTAGTGGTCGATGAGCTTGGAGCGCTCGGTGAAGCGCTTCTCGCACTCGGTGCAGGGGAAGGGCCGCTCACCCGTGTGCAGCATGCGGTGCCGGATAAGGTGGGCCGGCCGCGTGAAGCAGCGCCCGCACTCCCCGCACCGCAGGGCGCTGCCCTCACGCGCGGTCCCCGAGGCGCCCGGCGCCCCATCAGGCAGCCCGCAGCTGCGCTGGTGGGCGCTCAGGCTCACCTGCAGCTGGAAGCTCTTCCCGCATGTGGCGCAGGTGAAGGGCCGCCCCCCCGGGGGCGCGGCCGGGTGCTTCTTCAGGCCTGGCTTGTGGCCGAAGCCTTTGGTCCGGCCAGGGTATTTACAGGGGTCACTGAAGGGCCTCGGGGCCTGGCCCGGGTCCAGCACAGCCTCTCCGTTGTCAGGAGAGGAGTAGGGCAGCCCCTCGGGCCCAGTCCTCGGGTTGAGGCCCACGGGAGGTTTACACCTGAAATTCCAGCCCCACCGGACCCCCCCAAAGAGCCAGTCCCCTGGGGGGGCCTCGTCCTGGGCCACGGCGGGGCTGGGCTCACCCAGGTCACGCTCGGGCCGGGCCGGCTCTCTGGGCCCCAGCACGGGGTCCTGGCCGGGGAAGGCGCCGCCCTGGTTCTCCCAGGCCCCCTCCTGCGCGGGGCTGGCGAAAAACCTGGTGGCCTGGCCCGGTCCAAACAGGGTGCCGTGAGCCTCTAGGTCAGTAGGGTGCACCGGTGCGGCCACCACCTCCTCCTCCTGGACTTCCGTCTTTATCACAATTTTTACATCTGCTGAGAAAGACAGAAAGACCAGGAATCATTCTGTCCCCTCACCTGCTTCGAAAGCGAAGATCTGACCATTCCATCCGGAGACTCGGCAGCCCCTCTGCCCCACGACCACCACACTGTACCCCGAGCCTCAGGACCCCGCTCAGCTGAGCGCTCCCCAAGGTCATGCGGCTGCCTCAAATCCTGAGGACATCCCCGTCCTAGAACCTTCACAAGTAAAGCAACTGTGGCATCTGCCCACTGGGTTCCATTTCCACTTTGGCCGGTAAGGCTAATGTGAGGCAGGAACGCTGACCATGGTGGCCAAGGGCAAAAGCCCGGGGCTGGGGCCTGGCAGAGCTGAGGTGGCACCGCGCCGCCCCCCTGACCAGCTGTTTCTCAGCCAGCAGCGCACGGCCTGGTCACAGGGCTGGGGGAGGGTTAAACCAGCTCACATCTGAAGGCACTTCACATGCTCTCTGGCAGGCGGCAAGCATCCAGTAAATGCAGCTAATGATAAAAACATTAGTGAAATAGTAAAAATGTGCTTGATTTGATGTAAATGTACTTGAATTTCGTATCCTGAAGGTTTATGTCCCGGATCTAGGCTTTTCAGCACAAATCAGAGTACTAAAACATGACAGAAATTATGTTCCTCAGGCCTTCACACACCTGTCTTTGGTAGTGTGGCTATCTAAGAAACGGTTCGGGTTTGGCTTGGTTTCTCTACACCAGAGAGGAGCCAGGTTCTGCATCTGGGCAGGAGGTAATCTTTTCACGGGATCGACCTATCAGGGTGGACTGCTTACCACGAAAAGAATGGCTGGAAACATGGACATGCTCAAGGGAGGCTGTTCAAGTATAAGAGTCTGGAGGGCCATAGAAGATAGACTGCCCAGAGTCCTCACATAACAGAGGCCTCGATGCCTGCTGACCGGAAGGTCAGGACAGCGCACCGACCAGAGCGAGGGCTCCTTCCCCGCGCCCGCTCCGCCACCCGTACCTTCCGTGGAGGCTGCCGTGTTGAGTTTCAGGGTCCCGTCTGAGCACGCAGAGGAGGGGTGGTGCGGAGGCAGATCTGCCTGCCAGGACGTCGGTGCGATAGTGGTTGAAAAGTTGGAGTGGACACCTGCAATGGAAAGAGATCAGGCCTGTGGGTTAGGGATGATAAGTGGGAGGAGAGCCCCCCGGGACCCCGCCCCCCTGAGCCCGGGCTCTGTGGCCCTCTTCCCTGCGGCGCCAGGAAGCGCAGACGGCACTGACTAGTTCCCACAGTCCCTCCTTAACCTTTCACTGCGTTCACTGATTTCAAGTTTGTTCTCCAAAATGTGTCAGAAATCCGCAGAAAATAATGACAGTATTTATATTTTTAAGTAAATACAGTTAAGGTGCTACATTTTATTAAAATAAATGATTACTTTAACGTATAAAAATGTCCTGTTGTTATTCATTCTTGAAAAACACAAAAATATAGAAAACTGTACACTGCTTTCCTAAAGCTCCTTTCTGGAACACTGAGTTCATGGGCTAAAGTCAAACGCCGCAGTCAGCGGCCTGGAAATATCATTTAACTACAGACGAACGTCACAGCAAAAATGTTACCATGAGGCAACTGGTGGCTTAAATGCCCAATGCTGGGGGCAAGAGCAGGAGGACAAATGATGAAAGCGAGACAGGGAAATATGAGGACAAGAGCCTCATGGAACCCAGAGGGTCCCACAAAATGTCGCTTGGTACAGCCCCTGCCTTAAGGTAGGAAAACTTCTCAGCCAATCAGGCCAGCTGTTTGGGAGCTCACAGCTCCCCCAATGCGAGCTTCCAGGAACTCCTCCCCCAGGCCCTGCGCCAGTCCCAGCCTGTCGTTCTGGTCCTGGTATCTGCTCCGTCTCCGCCACTCACCAGAGGCAGCATCAGTAGAGACGTCTCCTGCTCCTGAATCCAGCTGGCTGAGGCCCCATGGCTCCTCCCCGATATCTGGCTGTCCGGCGGCCCATGCCTCTACCCCCAGAGCCTGCTGCTCCTGGAGTTGGAGCTCGCTCTCCTGCTTGATCTGCATTAAGAGGTCAGGGGCAGGAACTGGGGGCCCCGAGCCTAAGAAAAGGAGAATGTGTGAGCACACAGCATCAGGACCCCTCAGCCCTGGGGTGGACACACATCCAGCCAAGGAAATGGACCTAACAAAGGTCAGAGAGCAGCAGAGCCTGGTGGGAAGGGAAAGCAAGAGCAAACAGGGACTGCAGAGTCTTCTGGGTAAAGCATGAGGTCACAGGGTATTAAGCCAATGGGGCGGGTGGGAAAGGGTGAAGAAAACACGAAACTCATTCTCAGAGTTAGACCTCTGGCCCCTGGGGAAAGCTACGTGGCCCTGGGGAGGTCCTGCTCTCACTTTAAACAGAAATGATAGATAAACTCTACCTCCAAACCTCCCCCAAAACCTTACCTCCACATATGTAATTTAAGTGAGTGCAAGAGAGATTCCAGATATGAGAATCGAAGAGAAAACAAAGTCAAATCAAGAGTTCGAGTGGGAGCCAAGTGGCCCAGGGAGCTGCTGGAACTAGGTGCAGGCCCTAGGGGCCAGGCTTTGCTGTCCAGGTGAGGCCAGAATAGGGCTGAGCTGCCTGCCTGAAGCCAGGAGCCACAGGGCTCTGTCTCAGCTGTGAGATGGGGACAGGAAAACTCCATCTGAGGGGCTATAAGGAAGCTGCCCATCTGTCCAGGGCCATGGGTGGGAAAGCCCCCCGTGAAAAATCAGAATCCCATGCCCACACTAAATTCTTACTACCCACACGGTGCAGAGACTCTAACCTGACAAATTCACAGAAAGATTGAGTGAGAACCATAGCAACCCAGGAGGCCCAGCACAGGCAAATGCAAACCTGTCCCACAATGCATGCCACAAGAGGCCCTATTAAAAAAACTAAACTTATAGACCAGAAGAGAATCCAAACAGCATGATATTTACGGCAAAACTTACTCCCACCAACTACAGAAAAAATAAGCAGAAACATACAGTAACATAAGTACGTCTAAAATATTCAAAGAAATAAAGAACAGAATCTCTAAAGAAAGAACAGGACATTATTGTTAACATTTTTTTTTTTTTTTGAGGGCAGTGTCACTGGCCCTCATATGTGGGACCTGAACCGGGGACACTGGCGTCTCAAGCCAGTGCTTAACCACCGCGCCACTCGGCCGGCCCATGGACTTCCTTTTTAAAAAGGAAGATTTGAAAAAGAGTTAGATGGACATCTAGAAATGACAAAAGAAATGAAAAACTCAACAGATGGCTTGATAACAAGATTGAGCATTGCTGAAAAGAAAATTAATGACTTGGAAGATAGATCTAGGGAAATAATCCATGGAACAGCACCAAGAGATTAAAAAGAGAGAGAGACAAATATGAATGGGAAGTTGAGAGACATGCAGGAAAGAATGAGAAGTTTCCACACGTGTGGGTAGAAGTCATAGATGGAGAGACTACAGAAATGAGTAAGGAGGGCTGTGTAAGGAAATAATGGCTGAGAGTATTCCAAAATTGACTTCTCAATAGCAGCAAATTACCTTCCACAGGTTAAGAGAAAATAACACACTAGAACTATATCCTTCAAATATAGGAATAAAGATATTTTCAGACATATATAAACTCATATACAAACAGATACAAACTGAGACCCACAAAAAAGAACATCTAAAGGATATATTTAAGAAGAAAAATATTCTTGAGGTCAACTCTAAAAGAGTAGAAACAGAAAACATATGATTTCTAAATTAATTAAAAACAATAGTAGTTTGAGGAGGAAAAAAATCAAAATTTAATTCCCAAAGGAGAGGTGGGGGAAAAAAAATACAGACAAGGCAGGACTGAGGCCTAGAAGCACAATGTAGCATGGTGGCCAAGAGTCCCAGCACGAGTGACCACCCGCAGAGTAAGTGGTCTGGGCCAGCACTGTCCTTAGAAATCACTGTGGGTCACACAGCTAATTGCAGGTTTTCCAGTAGTTACATTAAAAAGTCAAAAGAAATAGGTGAAATTAATTTTAACAATATATTTTATTTAACCCAGTATATCTAAAATGTTCATTTAATATATATGTATTTAATCTTTACAGCTCTTTTCAAGGGCTCAACAGCCACATGTAGCTGCTCTCCTGGACATTTAAAAGGTGAAAGCGATCAGACTAAAAACACACAAGGAACCAAGTTATATGTTTACGAGAGACACACCTAAAACAGAAGGATGCAAAAGCAGTATAAAAGAATAAAAGATACACTAATCCAGAATAAACATTTTTTAAAAAGATGTAGTTATACTATATCAGATAAAATAGACTTTAAAAAGAAAAATATTCATAGAAACAAAAAAGGACTACAGCATATGGTAAACTGACCAGGAAGATAAAATAATTCTAAAATTTTAATCTAATAATATAGCTTTAAAATAATAAAGTGAAACTGACTGAACACCAGGAGAAATGAACAAATCCACTTTCTTCATGGGGAATTTTGACAAACCTTCCTGTAATTGATAAGTCTTTCTGACTAAAGGTAATTGGAAGTTTGAACATTATTAACAAACCTTATCCAATAGATATAAGTAGAATCTAAAGGCAAGGAAAACCTAAATTTTCCAAGCCATGCACAACATTAAGGAAAAATGAACACTTTCTAGGCCACAAAATAAACTTCAGTCAAATTGAAAAGATTAATATTATACACACCTATTTTCTAACTATAACACTATTAAGTTAGAAATCAATAACAGATATCTCCAAATTTCCCATAAGTACTAAAATTTAAAAAAATATACATATTTGCTTTCAAAATAATCCAAGGCTTTATGGACAAATCACAATGAAAATGAGAAGATATTTAGAACCCAATGCTAATGAAAATATTGTTTATCAAAATGTGTGGGCTGCATCTATCTACAATGGTACTTAGAGGAAATTTTATAGCCTTGTATGTTTATATTAAAAAAGCAGAGACAGGTTGAAAACTAGTGTGTCAAGCAGTAATGCAAGTTGTTAGAATTAAGAAAAAACATCAACAATAAAACTCTTTAAGAAGTCGAAGAAAGGAAATCATAAGAGTGTAAATCATAAAAGAGAAAACAGATAGAATACAGACAGCCAAAAACTGGTTCTTCGAAGAGAATATTAAACCAGCATATTTCTAGCAAGATTATGTAGAGAAAAAAAGGTACCAATAGCTAATATGAAGAATAAGAACGTAATTACAGATGAGCAAAAATTAAAAAGATAAAGAGAATATTATGCATGTTATTCCAAATGGTATGAAAACTATGGGGAAATTCCTTAGAAAAACTTTAACTTGCCAAAACTGACTAAAGAAGGAATAGAAACCCTGAATAGTCCTATAATTACTAAAGAACTTAAATTCATAGACAGAAATTACCCCCACAAGGGAAACTTGAGGCCCAGATGGCCTAACTAGCGTTTTCTACTAAACATTCAAGAAATAGCTAATTCCAATTCTACACAAACTCTCTGACCAAATAAAAACAGAGGGAACACACCATGGCTTATTCCTTTACTATCCAAACCAGACAAAGACGGTCCGAAGAAACGAAAATTACAGGCCAGTCTCATGAACAAAGATTCGAAAATCCTAAACAAAATAATTAGTAGTACTAAATCTAGCAATGTATATATATATATATATAAAAAGGGTCATGACTAAGTTAGCTTTATTCCAAGATTGCAAGGTTGGTTCAACATTAGAACATAACATTATTTACCGTATTCTCAGAATAAAGGAGAAAAATCACATAATCGTCTCAATAGATACCCAAACAACATTCCATAAAAATTCAAAAGCTATTCCTGTTAGAAATATCTAGTCACCCAGAAATATAGGAAACTTCTTTAACCTGATAAAGAGCACTGATAAACAAAACCTTTAACAAATATACTCAACGTGAAAAGTTAAAAAGATTTCTCTTTAAAATCACGAAACAATAGGATACATGTTATCATCATTTCTATTTAAGGATTTTCTGGGAGTTCTCAGCCAGCACAATAAAACAAGAGAAAAATAAACCATAAAGATTTGAAAAGAAACAAAAAAAATTCTTATTACTATTAGATATGAAAATCTTTTCAGAAATCTTGAGAATCATCAATTATTAGAAAAGTTATTAGCGGGCCGGCCGAGTGGCACGGTGGTTAAGTGCTGGCTTGGGAAGTTGGTGGCCCCGGTTCCGGTCCCACATATGAAGGCCAGTGACACTGCCCTCAAAAAAAATAAAAAAGACAAAGAAAAATTATTAGCATTGAGAATTTTAGCATGGTTCCTACACAGAAATATCAATAAATGAGAAACAACTGCATTTTTGTTTACAATTATACTAGGGGTTTGTTTTTTTTTGAGGGTAGTGTCACTGGCCCTCATATGTGGGACCGGAACCGGGGCCACCAGCTTCCCAAGCCAGTACTTAACCACTGTGCCACTCGGCCAGCCCTATACTAGAGTTTTAAGGGAGCCTCTCAATTATCATTTTTCTTCCCTGTCATGGATCTTAACAGAGACATAAAACAAAAGGAAACGGCAGGTGAGAGTAAACTATTTTTATTACTGATAATTGAGGATGCAGGTTTTACCTGTGGGCAAGAGGGGTTCTTAGTACGGACCAGGATCAGGAAGCCACCCACTAGACATGGTTAGGAAGGCTGTCCCCAGCAGAGCAGCAGAGACCACCTGTCCCCTGGGGGTGGCCAGTTGCCCAGGGGAAGAAGGATGAGCAGGACTGGGACTGTCCAACAACCGTTGCTCCCAAATTCTCCAACAAGGTATGTTCCTGGTGCGATGCCTAATGGCATATAAGTGAGCCTCACTGCATGAGAAAGAGCACTGGGAGAGGGGTGTTCCCTGCCCCAAGCCCAGAGCACTCGGCAGCAACAAATAGAAAATGCAAGTTAAAAAGCTACCACTGACAACAGTGACTAAAAAAAAAAAATACAAGGAACCTAGCTAGGAACATATCTAACAAAGAAACGTACAAAGCCATTTTTGGAGAAAATTATAAAACTTCACTGAGACATTACAGATGAGTTAAATGGAGGAGCTTACAATATTCACAGATAACATGCCTTATTGGAGTAAAGGGGCCAATTCTATTCAAAATGATTAATGGAATGAATGCAATTCCAACCAGAATTCCACTCGATTTTCATGAAACTTGATAATTCTAAAGTTTACCTGAAAGAGCAAAGGGAAAGACGGGCTTGTCAGAAAGAACCAGGGTCCCGACCTCCCACTGCCACAAAAATCCATTCCGGATGGATTAAGAACTTGAATGTGAAAGGCACAACTTCTGGCAGAAAACGTGAGATGGTGTATTAGGACCTTGAAGTGGAGGACAATTTAACTGTTTATGACATAAGGATAAACCATAAAGGCAGAAACTAATTAAAATTAATTAAAATTAAAAGCATCTGTTCTTCAAACTAGACCATAAATGGAAAAGATACCAGCAACACATATACCCAACAATAAGATTAATATTCAGAATATGTAAAGAACTTTTACAAGTTAGTCAGTAAAGGGAAAAACAACTGAAAAGAAACATGGACAAAAGACATAAACAGGCATTTCACAGAAGAGGAAAGACAAGGGGCCCATACACAGGGGATATAATATTCAATCTCATTCATTAGTAAAAACGCACGTTTTAAACTATAAATTTTAAACCACTTCACTCCCACCAGATGGGAAGAAATTAAAATGTAAGGCATTTCCAGGGTTGGCGAGGATGATGAGGTGCAGTGGGAACCCGCGCCCCACCGGTGGTCGCTGACTGGTCCACCACCTCAGAAAACACACAGACATTACCTGAAAAAGTCGAACATGCCTCTTTCCTATGACCCAGCACTGCCATTCCCGGGTCTACACCTAGATAAACTTTTATACATGCATAAGAATGTTCACCACAGCAGTGTGCCTAAAAGCAAAAAGGTTAGAAACAACACAAACACCCACCAAAGGTAAAAGGAATACGTGCACTGTGTCATATCCATAAAATAGAAAACTGTAACGTGGCGAGTCATATGAATGAACGAAAGACAGCTATACTACACCCACAGGGATGACTCAAAAACATAACGGCAAATGGAAAAAGGAAGTTAAAGAAGAATACAAATATGGCATGATCTCATTCACAAATAGTTCAAAAACAGGCAAAATGAAGCAACTGCAAATAGGGAATAAAAATGTAAAGAAAAGCAAGGGACTGATCATGTCTGTTTTTGAATTTTCTGTATATAAGAGGAAGACAGGAGCATGGGACCAGGGAGGGACAATGGGTCTTGGAAGGGTCTGGATGTGGGCTATTTCTTATGCTGGGGTGTTGGAAATATGGGTGTTTACTGTCATTATCTAAACTTTACCTCAATTTTGTTCTGTATATATTTTATGTTATGTATACTGGGGTGCCAAAAAAACGTATGCACATGACTGGTATTCATCTTTTCTTTTTTGTTTTGAGGGCAGTGTCTCTGGCCCTCATATGTGGGACTGAACCGGGGCCTCTGGCTTCCCAAGCCAGCGCTTAACCACCGCGCCCCTCGGCCAGCCCTGTATTCATCTTTTATTATTGGTATATATTATTACAATTTTAATACAGTTTTTTCTTTCTTAAAATGCATATAAATTTTTTTGGGCACCCTCTGAATAATGCACAGTAATAATGTTTTAAAGAAATAAAATAGTTATTTTAAAAAAAGAAAAAACATTTGATACAAGATAACACTTGCTCACAATAAAAACTTTAACCAGCAGTGGATGGAAACTTCTTTAAGCTGAGAGTATCTTCAAGTCTGTGGCAAAAACCTTCCTTACTGTTGAAATTCTAGAGGCATCCACAAACAAGGATGCCAGCTATCACTGCTACTATTCAACAAGGTCCTAGCTAAACTGCTAAACAAGAAAAATAAAGTTATAAACATTTAAAAAGAAGAGAGGACTTCTGTGTTATCTGTGAAGGGTACCATTGTCCACATTTTAAAAATCCAAGAATCTAAATTGACAAGTCAATAATAGAACTAATACGCGAGTTGAGCAAAATTTCTTTTACTAAACAAAGTCAACAGCATAGCCGTAACTTGTAATGACTATTTCGAATATGCAATTCATTTTAAAATCCCATAGAAAAAAGAAATAACAACTCTAAAGACAAAAACTATAAAACCTCTTCCAAGCCCACACAGAAACCTTCAATAGACGTCCTCCCATGGCTGGAAGGGCTCAGGGTTGTAAGGAGGGTAGTTCTCCAGAAACGAGATTATAAAGTAAATGCAATTCCTATCAAAATCCCAACAGGATTTTCTGAGAACTTGACGTAAACATTCTGAAACTCCTATAGAACAAAGGTACAAGATTAGCCCTGAAAAGTTTTGAAGAGCGAGTAGGGAAAGCGTGGTCGGCTTCCTATGAAGCTCAGACAGTCAGCGTTGGTGCAGACACAGGCAGAGACCAAGAAACACAAGGCCCCGCATCCATGTGTGCGTGGGGCGAAACCCGGTTCATGACCAGCTGACTTTACAAATCATCGCAGAAAAGAAAGAATAGTCAGCAAACTGTTGGAAAAATCAGAAAACCTTGTGGGGAAATTTTCTTTTTTTTTAATTCTCCCTTGTAACCTAGACAAATATTAATTCTAGATGGATTAAAGACTTAAGTGTGAAAAGCAAAACTTTCAAAGTTTTGTAGGAAAATGCCAGAGGATATCTTTCTGACCTGGAGTAAGGCAGGGAAGGATATCTTAAGACAGAAAAAGCACAGATCATAAAGGAAAAGACTGTGGTGTTGACTCCACCCAAAACTTAAACTTCTGTGTGAGAACTCAAAATAAAAAGGCCTGCCGCAGACTGGGAGAAGAGGCTTGTAATGCAAATAACAGACAAAGGGTTAGTGTCCAGAACCTACATAGAGAAGCCCTGAATCAATAAGAAAATGAAAACAGTGGAAAAACAGAAACAGACATCTCACTGGAGAAGAGACCAAATAAACCAATGAAAAGGATGAACAACTTCATTAGTCGGGCAAATGTAAATTAACACAAGATAGGATTTCACCTCCATTAGACTGGCAAACATCTAATTCTGAAAAGTGGACAAAGACATGAAAAAGCAGGTACTTTCAAACCACTGGGCTCGTGTGCCCATGGGGAGAGCCTGTGGCCATCACGGCAGAGGCTCAGACCAGCATCTATGCAATGCACGACTCCAACTTGGGGTCTAGCCCTGGGTAGACATCAGCACGTGAGCACAAAGAGGCAGGTTCCAGGATGTTCCCTGCAGCACCGCTTGTGAGAGTGAAAAATCAGAGATAGCTTAAGTGCAACTTAATGGAGGAATGGATAATACATTCTAATATAGTTGCTTTTGGAATATTGAGCCTCTGTTAAACTGATTTATATGCCTCAGCAGAGATAAATCTGAAATACAGAATATTGAGTGATAAACATAATGACATTTATGTCATTTTTCAAAACACAGAAAACCACATTATATATTATTTATGGCCACATATGTACATAACAGAAGTTGTAAAATGTGGGTGGAAAGGATAAATACCAACTTGAGGCCAATAGTTACCCTAGGGAAGCATGAGAAAGACCTGAAAAGGAATTTAAATCGTATCAGAAATATGTTTTTTCAAACATACACATATTTTAAATTATGAAACACAATATACAGTCAAACAAATATTTACTGAATTCCTACTCTGTGCTAGGCAGTATTCTACACTTCTGTTGTTTTATATGAACAAAACAGATTAAAAGTCCTTGTCTTCTTGAAATTTCTATTCTAATGGAGAGGCAACCAGACACATATAAATTATAAATGTGAAATATACGTAATAGATGCTATCTGCTACGGGACAGAGCGGGAGAAGGTGACTAGGACTCCTGGGTGGGGAGGGGGGCTGTACTTTGAAACAGGGTGATCAGGGAAAGTGCTATTTAAGCAAAGACCTGAAGGAGGTAACGGATTGAGCTGGAAACTTTCTGAAGAGCCATCTGGCAGAGGGCACTATAGAAAGGCTGGGAGTTGGGGCCAGCCTGGAATGTTGGGGCAACAGTGACAGGAAACATCAAAGAAAAAGTGGTGAGTGAGGCAGGAGGGAAACCAGGAGAGGGCGTGTCCTGTCAGTCAAAGAAGTGAATCCAGGAAGCAAGTGACCAACGGTGACAAAAATCACCAACAGGTCAGGTCAGGCGAGACCGTTTTCATCATGGAGGTCTCTGGTGGTCCTGACAGGAGTGGTTGTGGTTGTGGGGGGAGGGGCAGGGGGAGTGGGGGAGAGGTGGGGGAGTGGGGGGAGGGGGAGAGAGAGAGAGAGAAGAGGAGAGGAGAGGAGAGGGATGGAGGCAGCAGGCATGACGTTCTGGAGAGTGTGCCACAGAGGACAGCAGGGAAGTGGGGCAGGGGCTTCGGGGGGGAGAGGAAGTCTGTGCCCAGATCAGGGGTGAGCCAGGGGTAGATGCTGGTGGGGACGAGGGAGGCAGGTGAGAAGTGCTGGCCCGAGTCCCTGAGAAGGTGGCCCATGATGGGATCTAGTGCCCAGTGGAGGAGGCTCTCTGACGGGAGGGTCGACGGTTTGTCACAGTCACAGGAGCAAACAGTGAACCGGGCACAGATGCAGGCAAATGGGCAGGTGGGGTGGTGGGGGCTGTGGCATTTTATTTTTTTCAATAAAACAATGTTTTTTCAGTATAAAAACTATTCTAAGCTGGTAGCCCACAAAACAGATGGTGGGCGATGTGGCCCATGGGCCACAGAAGGACGACCTCCGGGGGCGTGGACCGAGGCGACACTGGGTGACCGGGCAGCGCTGAACACCCGACCCCCAGGTGAGAACAGCTGGGAGCAGCTGCAGGAGGGGCAGACAGGCTCAACCCGGGACTATGGTTTTGCCAGGTGCATACGATGACCAAGAGGGGTGAGGGAGCTGAGGATGGGTGCAAAGGAAGTGATGATGATAGTGGGCCCTGGAGCGCAGAGGGGCTGGAGTCAGGGCACTAGGACAGGTGATCTGAAAGGACAGGAGGAGGACAGGGAGGGGCGTGCTGAGATGGAGATGATGGAAGGGCATTACTGTCGCCAACAGTCAGGAATGACCACAGATGGGTGGCCAGGAGGGAGTGGAAGATGGGGGACAAAGGAACGGGTAGGCCAGGGTGTTTGAAGGACCACCTTTGTGGAGACTGCCATCACCAAGAATGATGGCGGCAGCAAGGATGAGGGTGAGGGAGGCCCAGTGCAGAAGGCAGTAGAGACAGGAGGCATTTGATTCCAAGGTGCAGGTTTCCAGGGACTCGGGCCCAGCACAGAGGGAACGAGGAGCAAGGACACCAGCCCCTGCCAGGCCTGGCAGAGGGCTGTGGGAAGGGCAGGGCCCCTGTAGGAACCAGGTCTCATCTGAGCAAACGCAGGCGGGGACACTCCGGGAAGAGCCCGAGGGTTGGGGGTCTCGCTGAGGACTGAGTGCCACAAAACATAGCTGGGGGGTGTCTGGGGTCCCGGCTTCTTGCACTGAGGCGGCGGGGATGATGGCCATGCGGGATTCAAGGTGATGGGCTCCAGGCAGAGTGGAGTCTGGGTGTCACAGGGCAAGGCATGGTGACGGTCTCAACAGCAGCCACCACTTTTCCAACTCTTCACTCTCACTAATGACAGCGTGGAACCCAGAGAGACTTCCACGTGCATTATAAATGTAACAAAACCAGCCCACCGTGAACCTCCCGCCCAAGCTAAGAAGTTGGAAGCCCCCTGTGTCATAACCCTCTTTTTGTCACTTTGTCCTCTAGCTTTCAGACTGTCCTTGGCACCTAAACTGGTGAGTGCTCTCTTGACCGCTGATGATGCAGTCGGTTCTGCACATGGTCTGCCCTTGGAAAAGTAAAAAGCTAAGTGTGATGAAACAGCAAACGTGGAAGGCACTTCGTTCATCACGAATTAAACAGAGCAAGACTTTTTAGTGACAATGGTGTTCAAATGAGAGGGAAACCAAGGCAAGGGGCACAGACAGGGGGTCTTGTGGAGGAGACGGGGCTCCCTGGTCAGGCAGATTCAGTCAGATGGTCTGTCTCATGTATCCACTGCCTTTTCCTTAACCTTCAGAGGTGCTGACTAACTCCAGGAAAGTCTGAGGGTGAGAACAGGAACCCAGATGCACCTTAAATAAATCCATGGTTCTACATCATATCAAAACATGAGGTTAACATGTAGCTAATGGGTTAACGTTCTGTGGCTACTAATGGACTTAAATGAGGTTTGGGTATTGGATGGAGGCTGACTCTTCTTAAACTCTGAATGAGTTAAATTTTGTCTTTAATAGACCCCTACCTTCCCTATCAGTGTCCTTCCTTCACTTCCCCTAATCCGGTGCCACTGGCTCTGTCTCTTTCCTCAAAGACTGGGTTTGCTGCCTGTTTCCACATTGGGAAGTGTTCCCAGAGTGTTAGCTGAACATTGGGTCATAACTCAACTGCAAAATAAAACCTAGAAAGCAACGCCCTCCCTGGCCCTTGACTTGCGTTTCCACCTGAATGCCTGGTGTCTGCCTGGCCTCCTCACAGCCCCTCACCTGGACTTGGGTCCACAGGGACATCGGGAACCTTGGGGCCAGCACGGCGCCAGCTGCACGGCTCCTTCCCGTGCTCAGTCTGGGAGGGGGCCTCGGGTTTGGAGATGGCATAGTCTGAGGAGAGAGAGAAAGGTCAGCTTTGCCACGTGGTTCCATGCAGAGCTGGGGCCAGGCAGCACGGAAACCAAGAATAGCAAGAAATGAAATGTCTTGATTGGTGTAGAGCAGTGGTTCTCAACCACAGGCAATCTTGTGGCCCAGGGAGACATTTTTTTTGTCACAACTGGAGACTGGGGTGATGTGCTACTGGCACTAGAGGGTGGAGGCGAGCATGCCCACAGCACAGAGTCACCTGGCACATAATGTTACAGTGACAAGGTGAAAAAGCTCAGGTAGAGTCTCCACATTAAGAAGCGGTACATTTCTGCAAACTGAAACATAACATCACTCCTGCGCCCGCTCCCATCCTCACCAAGGGTGCCTCACTGCCTCCAGATCTGGGGTCACACAGAAACATCCCAAGAGGAACTAAGCCCAGGAAGAAAGTCCCAGGCCTTCTTCTCCTCATGGGGTTTCGCCTAAGGACAGCAGCAACAGCCCCAGGGTCTGGGGGAGCAAAGTTTTGAGCATGAAGACAGAAGCATGGTCAGCCCATATTCTCCATGGACGCGGAGGAGGCCACATGACTCAGTCAGAGGAGGCTAAAGGAACAAGTCTTTCTCAAATGTGGCTCATTATGCCCAGGATCTGAGAGTGGTCCGAGCCTTCTCCATGCCACATCTCAGCAGGAGAAGGGAATGGCCATGCTGCATGCCTGGCTGGGAGAGGGCCACCTGACCGTGGTCGGTATCCCATGAAGCTTGCCATATAGAAGGGAGCTTTCGATTCAGTCACCCAGCACTCATCTTTAGGGAGAGGAGGAGATAACGCTTTGCATGGTCCAAGTTTCTAGTGATACATCCTTGTGATAAAACCCACTGGCATGAAGAGGGATGTCTGCGGACTCCCCACATCACAGAGACACCGAGTATCAGGCCTTACCCAGGGAGACCAGCGTCTCGTAGTTGCCCCGCATCACGTGCTTATAGAGCTCCTTCTGCCACTCGTCCAGCTTGCCCCACTCCTGCTCGGAGAAATAGACAGCCATGTCATCCAACGCCACGGGCACCTGGAACCATAAGCGTCATGCACACTCACCCACACTCACAGGCACGGCCCCTGAGCCTGTCCCACCCAGGTGCCCAGGCTTACCTTGGGGGCCTCCCCCTTGCTGCCCGGGGGCAGCCTCAGGACCCAGAAGTTCCTGTTTCTCAGCAGGTTCTCCATGTTCTCCAGCCGCCTCTGCAGCAGCCCGTACTCCTGCAGCAGGGTCCCCAGCACGGCCCACTTGCCCTCCAGCTGGTTCCCGAACTCCAAGGCCGTCTTCTCGCAGTCGGCCAGCTTCTTCTCGGCCATGCCAGTTCGACCTTCCAAGGAAAGCAAGCGGGCAGCCTGCGATTCGATCTTCCTCTCCATGGCCTGAATCGTAGCTGCCATTGTCCACGGAGAAATCTTGCAGAAACAGAAACAGAAGACCAGTGTCAGTTATTCCACTGGCCTGGGCCCCGCTTCCCTAGGCGTGGGGGAGCTGGGCTGGGGGCAGCAGCCCTTATGTGAAAACCTGTGCCACATGCTGGATCTCAGGCTAGTGATCGCCTCCTCTGGGGGTCGTAGATATCACCTGAATCTGGGCGACACCTTCCCTCCAGGCCTGTGCAGCACGTGGTGCAGACCCCTTACAGTGGCACTCACCGCCCTACTGCTGCCCTACAGTCACCTCCTGCATCCACCTCTACCAGCCCTGAAGGCAGCAAAGCCCCTTTTCACAGCATAGTGCATGGCCCGTGGCAGCTGCTCAGGGCAACTCTGCTAATAAACAGTGCCTGAGCACTGCTGGAGCATTTGAGTGGAGAAATAGTAAACTGCAGATTTCCTAGAGCCCAGCCAGCACCTCCCATCACAATCGCACAGGAACTCTACTGACGATGACCTAGCAAAAAAAATCAGCTGGCTCATTGAAACAGCACAAACAAGAGCATTGCTCAACTGCTTTCTTTTAAGCATCTCATGTCTCTTTTCAATAAACACAAAACTCTAATAGCTAATTCCTCTCCCCATACGACCATCTGATTTTGTCTCTTCTCCAGTCGCCACTCCAACCCCCAAAATAAAAATCACCATTACCACAAATCTCCACCAGCCAAGAGTTAGACTTTTTAATACAACACAAGGCACCTGGACCTCCTGAGATTGACTTTTTTTCACCCGCCCTTCCTGCCCAAGGGGAGAATTATAGTCTCAGAACTCTTGTAGCTGCCCCAGGATCAGTGACACCTCACAGACTGGCAGGAATAGTAAGACATGCCATTATAGATAGGGGCCGGCCGAGTGGCACTGTGGTTAAGCGCTGGCTTGGGAAGCCACATGTGAGGGCCAATGACATTGCCCTCAAAAAAAAAAAAAAAGAAAAGAAAGATTTTATACATGCAGCAACCACCATAAAGAGCTTCCCCAATCAGTGACTTCCCTGTCACTGGAAGGTTTACACCATGACCAGCAGTTGGGGAAACTGAGGAAAGGGCACTTTTTTTTTTTTTTTGCTTTGGGTGGGGGCTGCACCAACTGCCCCACCCACACCCACATCTGAGGGTCTGCACACAGAGGGGGTCCCACTCACTACTGAACTACTGATGCATTTTTCCAGCAGTACCTGAGGATCAATGGTTCCTGACAACATTCTGGAAATGATTCCTCAACAAATGGTTGGTGACTATTTGCAAAATAAAATGATTACTAGGAAACAATGTGGATTCATTTAGAGAAAGTCACTGAGAACGAGCACATGGGTGGACACCTCAGAAAACTGTGACAGGAGAGTCTGAGCAGAGGCCAAAAAAACTGTCAAGGATGGAGTGTCAGAGACGCTGATTGTTTGCAGGGAGGCTGGACCAGATGACGTTTAACCTGAAGAAGGGTTTGAGATGTACCTCAAAGGTCTGGAAGGAGATGGATAGGAAAGCTTGGGAGGGTGACAAAAAGATGTGGGTGGGACTCCCGCTGTCCAGAGGAGCTGTCCCCTCTCTCTGATCAGTCCGGGCCATATGAGCCCACTCTCCAAGAGTTTGCTCCAGAAGGATCTTTTCACTTTACCACCCAGCTCCTCATCCACTAAAGTCCACTCAGCCTCCAAGTGCATCTGACTGCCATCGTGAAAGCCTTTGGGTTGCCGGGAAGGACATCTGGGTAAACTCCTACTTTATAACCAATAAGGCACCGGCAGTCTTCTTACCACTTTAACAGGGCCATGGCGCCCTGTCGAAGGTCTTTGCGCTATCTGGTGGGAGGTGGAGACTTGCTGCTCCAGCCCAGCTCCGTCCTAAACGGTGGCTGGATGACATGGGGCTGTCCCCAGACTCCTGCCAGGGAAGCAGAAAACGCTTTGCTCAAGAAGAGCTGAGGATGGCAAGACAACGCCAGCTCCGTCAGCAGCAACTCGCCCACGTGATGAAGGCCAGGTATTTAAACTCCTTTCAACTCTCCTGGCAGCCACCTCTCCCGCTGCCTCCTGACCAGGCGCAGGGACACCTTCCCCTTCCTTGGACACGCCAGGCGCTGCCCATGTCTGTGCCCCAGCCATCGGCCCCACCTGAAATCCAGCTACCCTGAGAGCCCAGCTCCAGTCACAGAGGCACCGGCCAGGAAGGGGTGCAGAGAGCAGAGGCCAAGCAGGCTGCCACCGCAGCGCAGGAAGCACTCACCCCTTCCTTTTTCTGCACTCTTACTGCCAGTGCACCTGTCTGCTGCCCCCAGGGCAGTGTGTCCCTGACCACAGAGAGACTGTGTCTTTTCACACACTTTCTAGGTGTGCAATCCCCGAGCCGGTGAACTTTCTCGAGGCCTCGGGTGTTTCTTTTGTATGACACAGAGAATGAGTACCTGCTGTCTAGGTTTGTTGGGAGGACAACATAATGCCTGACGGGGCTGGTGCCCGGCCTGCTGCTACCAACGGGGGCAGCTCTGTGCTGCCCGGAGCGCAGCGGGCTGGGCACTCCCAGGGCGCTGGGTGTCTGCGAAGCCTCCCGGGTGCCCGCAGGCCGCTGGGGGGAGCTGGGGGGCAGGGCGCGCAGGGGCAGAGAAAGGGGGCGCGGGGAGGGCGGGGGGCCCGCGGGGCAGGACGCCGAGGGGGCGGCAGGGACTGGGCGCGGGGCGGCCTGTGGGGCGGGGACGCCCGACGCAGCCTGGGCCCGGAATGGGGGGCCCGCCGGCGGGCGCTAGGCCTCGGCGAGCCCGGAGCCCCGGCCGCCGCAGCCGCAGGCCTGGCGCCCCGGTCCGGCCCCCGGAGCCCCTCCCCAGGGCCTGCGGCGCCGAGTGCTGGGCCCGGGGCCCCGAGTCCGCGCGTCCGCGCCGCCCTTACCGGAGCCGCGGCCGCCTCGGCCATGGCCCTGCGCTGTCCGGCCCGGCCCGGAGGAAGTCGCCGCCGCCGCCGCCGCCGCCGCCGCGCGCCCCACGCAGGCCGGTGCCCGGCCTCTCCGCAGGCGCCGCCCGCCGGGCCTGCCTTCCCCGCCCGCGTCGCCGCGCTCCGCGCTGCTTGGTCCGCAGACGCACCGCCGCCGTCAGCGCCCGGACGGTCCACACTGCATCCTGGGAGCCGGCGCAGGCCCGTGAGGCTTCCTGGAGGCAGCGCGGCCGCACAGCGCCCCCTGCAGCCCGGAGAGGCGAACGGCAGGCGCGCGCCGGCCCCGCCCCGCCCCGCGGCCCCGCCCCGCCCCGCCCCGCGGCCCCGCCCCGCCCAGCGGCCCCGCTGGCGGCCCCGCCGGCTCCGCCCCGCCGGCTCCGCCCCGCCCCGCCGGCCCCGCCCCGCCCCGCGGCCGGCCAACCCCGGGCTCACGGAGGCTGCCGGACCCCCAGGCCCCTCCACCTCCGGATCTGCAGACCTGCCGACCCCCGACCCCGGGGAAACGGCCGGGCGCGCGCTGAGACACCAACGGGACCCTGCGCCCGGCCTCCCGCCCGGCCTCCCGCTGGCTTTGCACGCCCCCCGGCACCCCGAGGACCGGCCGGGCCACCCCCGGCGACCGCGGCGATGGCGCCTGCTGCCTCTGGAGCCCCGAGAGACGCGTGGGGTGCCCCCGGCCCCCGCCCCGCCGCGCCTGCTGCGTTAGGTTCCGCCAGGTGATGCGGGCTGCTGACTGTGCAGCTGCGGCTCACGTCTGCCTTTGGAAAGAAATGGGAAAACATTCCCCCAGCAATAGGACTGTCGTTCAGTCAACCCGGGTGGCAGCCTCTCAGAACTTCCTCCGACTTGTTTATTCCCTATAAACATATTTCTGATGGAATACACAGTGGAACGCAAATTATTTTGGTGAAGAACTTGATATGGGAAGATGTTCCTGCTATTTTAAGAGACGCCTGCCCAGAGTTATACCATTATTTTTAAAATGGATATACATACACATATACCCGTGTGTGTATAGGTATATATATATATATATATATATATATATATACACACACATATATATACTATATACATAACATGACAAGTTTGGAAGCATGTAGTCGAAGGAGTTTAACATTGAGACCACAGGCCATTTTTATACATTTTCGAACTTTTTCAAATTTGAAAATTTTGTACTTCTATTTTGTAATCTCAAGAATAGTTTTTAAACAAGAAGGAGAGCAAAAAAAGTAAATTGGAGAAACTCCTGAAGAGGCAAAGGGAACAGGCCAATGGAAGAAGCCTTTGAAGGGGGCCCCCACGTGGTCACAAGCGTGCATTTCCCTCCAGAATTTCCTTCCTAAACAGGAACCTACGCACCACGTGCTCCAGATTTCTGTCTGGCTCGTTGGGTCCAGAAGCGGCAGGATCTTAACATATCTTTTGTTTCCTCTTTGCCAGTGTGGGCTGAACCTCAGCAAGCAGGTCACCCCGGATGCATTCTTCTTTGTGTATAAAAGTGGCATCTCCCAAGGAATGGTGGTGGGGGCCAAACTTGATTCAAATTGTTTCCAGAGAGGTCTGTTTGCAGCACCTGATTTTTTTTCCCCCCATTGATGTTGGTCCCGCTGTTTTCTGATGTCCCATGTGCTCAGGAATTGATGCTGACAGGGACATTTACCTGAAAGCAAGGTATGGGAGGGTTAAGAGATTACCAAAGAGACTACTACTGCACAAGTCCAAGCATGAGGTGAGAAAAGTCTGACCACATATTGTAGGAGCGGGAACAGAAAGGAAGGAGCAGATTTGAGAGAGCTGTAAAGAATATGCAACAAGAGGTGGTAACCAACTTCATGGTAACCAGGACATGCCAAGGTAATGAGTCTGAATGGAAGGATCACGCACCTGTGACAGAAATAAAGGGATCAGAAATAAGAGCTAGTTTTCAGGAATGTGATTTTGTTTAAATAAAAATTCAACTTTTGATATATGCCAGGGCCATTTTTAGGTAAAAATGAGCTATCCTAACAGATTCTCAGTTAGTTCCATCAGAGTCTCTGGGGAACCTTGTTTGTGACGGATATGGATTTCTGGATCCCATCTCAGATACATTGAATCAAAATTTCTAGGGATGGATCCTGAGTATTGTGGGGAAAACTTTTTTAAAAAGGTCTATTTTTTTTTTTCTTTCTTTTTTTTCAGGTGAGCCATCCTGCCACCTGTTGGCAGCTCAGCGGCTGCTCAGCTCAGGCCTAGAATCCAACCAGCAATCCTGTTGCTCAGAGCTCGCACTCTTGAGTGAGCTCTTAACCAAGTGAGCCATTATGTTAGCCTGAAGAAGGTCTATTTTTTTTTTTTTAGAAGGTCTATTTTTAACAAGCCCCCTACTAGGGATTAGGGGAAGGGGGTGGGTGGTGGAGTGTGGCTTTGAAGCACAGCCAAGTTTGGGAAATAATGACTCACCTAACCTTTCACCCAAGACAAAGATCCATTTGCAAAGCCTTCCTGGTAGCTGGTTCCCCAGCTTCTGCTTGTAAAAAGAACAAAGACAAGCCCTCCCCGCCCCCCATTGCTATTCCTGACCTTAATGGTCTTACCACCATTTCCAGTTTTTTGGCCCAGTCTGTTCATACATGTGTCATAAAACAAGCATGAGAATTTCCACTCCAGTGCCTTTCCTCATATTCTTTCCCCTCCTCTTGCCCAGCTGGACCCCCTCATCTTTCCCAGACCAGCTCACACCCTATCTCTTCTACCAAGCCTTTCCATCCCAATCAAGCCTGCAGCCAACTCTACCTTAGCCAAGCTCGTAACTTTTAATATTGGTACCATTCATTTGGCACTTAGAGAAAAATGTTAACAAGGTAAGTGTTTGAACTCGCCACAGGATGTAAGTTTTTGGAGATCAGGGGCTCCCACAGAGAATGGTGCCCTGCAGATCTCAGCGTGGCAAAGCACCAGAGAACTTGCACCTGGCTCTGGAGTTCCTCCATAGGGTGAGTGCCAGGTTCCTTCTAGAAGCCCCCAGGGAAAGCTGCAGAGGGGGCTGGTTTTCTGGGCCTTGGTTCTGAGGGGTGACCTCTTTTCCAGCTCTTGTGCCTGGAGACTCTGCGGGGCCCTAGGATCGGCCAGCTGTGGACCAGGACCTCAAAGATATTCGACACCATCGTCCTCGAGGACAGAAAAGTGAGCATGTGTCCTGTGGGTCTGGACCCTGCCTGAAATGGCCCTCAGCGAACCGGAAGTTGTATTGAATTGTCATACTTTACCAGTCCCTGTAAATCTTGTAGTCCCATTGAAACACTCCCATGCTTGTTTGAATTTTATAAGATGGTTTTGACTTATGAAACACCGAAAGTTGATGATTCAGTGCTTCAAGACCTCTCTTCTGCTCTGCCCATCACTTTGTACCTTCCTGGGGTAGGGGAGAGGTTGGTGCCTCTGAGAAGTACAGCTCCAGGGAGCCTCAGGTGCTGCTGAGTTTCCACCATGATGGCATTCTCAGCCAACCTGGAGGGAGCTCCTGATGTGGCTTTAAGGACAAGGTGGCCATGTGTAGGGAAGTATCAGTGCCCTAGCAGCCATGATTGCTCTTCAGTCTTTCTAGAACCTTCCATGGCCTAGATATTCTGATATGCTGATGTCAAAAACTTGCCTACTTTGAGAGTATCAGTGACTGACAATAGCTCAGAGAGTGACCCATCCCAGGATCCCTGAATCTGCCCTGTGATCAGAGCTTTGAGCCTCAGGAATGAAGGAATGAACACCAGAGCATTCTGGGCTCCCTACGCAGAGGTAAAGGCCCTGGGCCTGGGCTCTTCAGGGCAGAAGTGAGGTCACCCTGAGCCAGTGAAGATGAGGAGGACAGTGAAAGGATATAGGTGGGTCTTACTTCAAGCAAACTCTAAATGTGGAAAAATTCAGACATAGGGAACAAGCATCAAAGTTTATTTTTAGATTTATTTTTAAAAATTCAATAACTAAAGTTATTTAATATTCCCATAAGTAAGTTTCCACAGCTTTTGAAAATAGTGTTTTAGTTATAAAAATGAGATTTCTCACCATGTACATTCAGGAACATTTACTGTGCAGAACATGGCCCACTCAGCGATGACATTACTAATAGAAACAAGCTTATTACTCAGATTCTGACTCATGTTTACAAGAGATTTTGAAGTTTTATAAGGCTGACCCTTGAGTCATCAATTTTTGATGACCTTATGATGAACACAATACTGCCTATGGCTTTTGGGGGGGAAGTTGGTCACATCAAAGATTAGTCAGATGAAACTGGATTATTTTATAGGGACGCCGAGTCCTTTCTAGTTCGGCTAGGGACAAAACCCACTCAGTGGAAATTAGTCAACAAGTCCACACTGAGTACCTACCAGGTCCTCAGCCTATGATAGGCATGAAGAGTATATAATCAAGGTGACCACATTTTCTACACAAAACACCCAGGGGGTTTTATATGATGAAGGTTTTATGTCACTTTCTGGTGCTAAGAGATAGTCTGGGAGATGCAATTTGGACCCCAACTATGGAAACATCTGGGACAAGATTTTACAGATTCATCTGGATAAAAGAGGGTATCTGACATTGTAACTGTGCTAGGAAAACAAGCATGCAAGGTCATGTGTTCAACAAAAACTGCTCAGGGTTTATACGATGGTGAAAGAGGTAGGCATTGCTGCAAGGAGCTCACTGTCTAGTGAGAAAGACATGCAAACCTGCAATGCTATGGGGCTGGATGTGAAAACATTCATTCAGTAGAGGGAAGCAGGCATGGGAAGTCTCACCTGGGAGTCGGAAGGTTTCTCAAAGCACACAATTTGAACCAAACAGCGAGATGTCAGTAACAGTTTGCTAGGCAGGCAGACAAGGTGGGGTAAGGAACATTCCAGAGAGAAATCAAAATGTCTGAAGTATAGGGGAATGGGAAGCCATGCATAGAGAAGGACAAGAAGTTCAGTATGGTTACAATGATGGCTGATGATGGGATGGGGCGAATGGTGCGAGATAAGACTGAGGTCAGGTCATAAATGGTCCATTATGTATTATCTAAGTCAAGGGCTGTCAAATAATTTAAGCTATAAACCCCTTTCTCCATATGAAAACCTGAGAAATGCAATAGAGAAATCAGATCAATGAGGAAGTGACCTGTGGGGACATGTTGGGGGCGATATCACAAGCCCCTCAAGATCTCGAATTCTTCCACATCTCCGCTGGCAGTCTCCCATGAATTTTCATAGAGCATGCTTTGAAAACCACTGACTTAGGAACTGGAAAGTAACTGATGGGTTCTGAGCAGGGGGTATAAAACGAAATAGACATTCGGAAAGATTACTCCTTTAAGAGGAGGGACACAGGTGTCTAGGTGGCAACTAGACTGAAGAACAAAAAGACAGCAATTTGTCTGTTCCCCTTCCCCGATTCCCCAATAAAATCTTTAAAAAAGAATACTGAAAGGAAATAAGTGCGAACTTAGAATCCTGCACCCCAAAAAAGCATTTCTCAAACATGAAAATAAAACAAAGACACTTCCAGACAAACAAAACCAGATAATTTGTTAGCAGCATACCCACACTAAAGGAAATCAAAGCAGGTGGAAATGCAGAAAGGAATGACAGAAATTAAAAAGAGAAAAATTTCAAACAATTCTATAACAAAAAAATAAAAAAAGTCAACTACTGAGGAATAAAAATAATCAAAGAGGTACAATATCACTCTACAGAAAACTATAAAACATCACTGAGAAAAATTAAAGACCTACGACATGGTGGGATATATTAAGTTAATAGAATGAAAGGCTAACTATAGTAACAATTTCAGTTCTTCTCCATCTTTATCTATAGATTTCAGAGTAATCTCAACCATATAATTTTTGTGGCTATTTACATGCTGATTCTAAAATTTTTATGGACATTCAAAAGGGCAGGAACAGCAATGCACTCATAAAGAACAAAGTTGGGGGATTGCACTATCAGATATACTACTGTAGTTATAAGACAATGTGGTAATGGTGCATGAGTAAATATGTAGGTCAATTGGAACAGTATAGAAAGTCCAGAAACAGACCTACACATACATGGTACCTGACTTATGACAAATGTGGTTCTGCAGAGCAGCGGGGGGAATAATAGTTTCTCCAATGAATGATGCTACGTTAGCTGGATAACAATATGGGAAAAAGGTCTAGACTCACGCTGTACACCAAACTCAATTCCTGGTGGACTGTAACTCTCAATGTAAACGATAAGATGATGTGTTTCCGGAAGAAAACATAGAAGAATATCACTGTGACCTGGTGAAAAGGTAAAGCTTTACTGCGGAGAACACGAAAAGCACTAATCATAAAGAAAAAGACTGCTAAATCAGACTTATAAACAAACATTTGGTTTATCCAAGGACACCACTAAGAAAGAGAAAGGGCAAAGAGAAGATATTTGAAATGCATATAATTAACAAGGGGCTTACATCCAAATATAAAAGTAATGCCTACAAATCAATGAGAAAAAAGACAAGATAAGCCAATAGGAAAAAGGACTGGAGCCAAAACTTCACATAAGACTATATCCAACTGGCCATAAAATTGGTACATACAACCATTTTGGCAAATTACACACCATTCATGACAAAAACAGACCAGTTGCCTCCCTATGATCTAGCAACTCTACTCCTAAGTGTACACCTCATAGAAATGCGTGCACGTGTTCATCAGAGGCAAGTACAGGAATTTACATAGCTGCGTCTCCCTAATAGTCCCTAGCTGACAACAACCTAAATGCTCTTCAGCAGTAGCTTCAGTAAACAAATAATTAATATTCATATAGCAGAATACTATCCAGCAGTGAAAGTGAACAAACCATGGTTACATAGGATAGTACGGCTGGATAGTACAAACATAATAAAGGGAGAAAGATATATAAGGTTCAAAAATAGGCCCAAAATGGTGTCACAAGTTATACTGTTTTACAGACTATCCCTGCAGTCAACATCCATACAACATCCATTCAGTTGTGCTGACCTTCTGGTTTGAGGTCTCTTGGGACAGCTGGGTGGCTTCCTGGGCCCCAAGATGACAGCTGTAGCCTCTCAGGACAAATTACTCAAATAATTTGTCTGGACTTCCTGGGTTCAGTGAAGACACTGCAGAAAGCCAAGAAGTAGCTGTGGTGAGAGGAAAAAAAAGCAGAGGGGAGGAGGTGGGCCCGAAGCCCCAGTCCAGCCAGAGGTGCAGGGGAGGAGCAAGGAGAGAGTGCAGACGGCAAGGTTAAAGTAGGTGGAGCTGTCAGAAGAGGAAGTGGTGGCCATCTCTTGGCAAAGAGTCTCCAAACAGGTGCCTTTCAAACAATACTAAGAAAAGATGAGACTCAAAGATTGTGAGCAAAAGTTTCTGGGGGCCAAAAAGTACTAATCAATTTTTCTGTAAGGCAAATTTTTCACATCTGCAGAACTTTCTAAGAATTAATAGACATTTCAGTGCATAGATACGGGTGCTGAAACACAGGTAAAAAGGTAGTTAATTAGGTATACTAACAGGTAAGGGGGTGTAGCTCAGGGGTAGAGCATTTGACTGCAGATCAAGCGGTCCCCAGTTCAAATCTGGGTGCCCCCTATGCTATCAGTTTTCCTATTCATAGCTGTCACTCATATTCCACTTTCCTTTCATCCATGCCACTTACAATCCTTCCTGAAATCATAATCGGCATCCCTTGCACAACCGCACTGCGGGTGGGTTGCTGCTCCCCTGTCGTCTTCCTGCACTAACATTCCAGGTGTCCTCCTCCTCTTGGCATCTGGCTTTTTCCCTTTTCTGTACGTATCTCATTTCATCCATTCGATTGGGTCCTCAAAGAAAAGGCAGGACTCTCATGCAGAATTCTGCTGGGCTTTTCCAGGCCTAGACCAGAGAGTTGCAGATACAGCAGACTTCCCAGGAACAGACAGTAAGTGGTAACCCTACATTATCTCCCTTACCTTCCTACCCAAACAGTTTGGCACTGTAGAGTGGTGATCAGGCCTACTGAAACAAATCATAGCAGCCAGGTTCTCCATGTAGGGTTGACATTGCCCTCTGGGGAGCTGGTTCCTCCACCCAGAGCGCACACACACACGCACTTGCTTCCACCTCACAGGCCAAAAGGCTGGCTTAGCTAATCTACCAAGGGAGACAGGGATTCTGCAGTGTTGTTCCTACAAACCCCAACTATTGGAGCTCTGTGACACTGTCTGAATTAGAGTCCACTTCTGTCTTCACCGAAGGAAGAAAGGTGAAGGGCTGGGAATCTAGATAGATGGGCAGCTTTGGAAATGGTTGGCCAGCTCTTGGGCTAAACCAAAATGTCCATGGGAAATGGCTTGAGGGTTCTCTCCTTTTTTCCTCTCTGATGACCCTGTCTAGGGACTGAGGCTTGGGAATCTGCAGAGCTGAGGAAAGTGTCTTACTCTGAGCCAGGTCTGGCAGCTTCTAAAAGGTCGTCCAGGAAGAGACTATAACAATTTTGCATAACTGAGTATTGCCACACAGATGAAAGGTATCCATTAGGTTACATTAGTATCTGAGGGGGTGTAGCTCAGGGGTAGAGCGTTTGACTGCAGATCAACAGGTCCCCAGTTCAAATCTGGGTACCCCCTCATTTATGTACAATTTTGAGTAGTCTTTCCACCACCTTCTGTCACACATTCCCAGTCAAGGATAAATGGGGCTTGGTCTCAGGCTGGCCCCTGAGTGCTGTGTTGCATTTCTGAAGCACCAGCTTTCTCACTGGCAGGCTGGAGTTTGGGGCTTAAGCGCTAGGAGGCTGTGTTAACTTGGAGGTGAAGACTTGAAGGAGGCTGAGGAATTAAGAGACTACTGTCCAGTTACACTCCTTGACTCACTAAATGCCTGCTAGGCAGCCTTTGTGAAGACAAGTTGTTCCTGGCACACTAGGAAGCGAGGGGAGCACCTCAAAAGTTCCCAGGAACATCTGGTTTGGGTTCTAAATGTCAGAGCCTCCCAGGTGCCCTCTAGGGGGAGTTAGAGTGTCACCTTGGATAAACTGCTCAATCTCTCATGTGCCTCAGCTTTTGCATCTATAAAATGGGGGATAATAATAGTTGCACCTCAGAGGGATTTTTCTGTGAAAATTTAAAGCACTTACAACAATACCTAGCACTCAATGTCAGTTGTTACTATCAGCTACAAATCCACCCTCAGGTAAATGAACAGAGGGGCTGTGTGAGTCCTTATATTGTTGAACTGCCTGCTTGGGAGTGTCTGCTAAAGGCAGTGAGTTATTCTTCCCAGGGGACATGAGACCCAGTGTATAGGAGGACGCTCGTCCCTCTGTTCCCTGTGGCAGAGGTGCTATGATTAGATACGAGATGATCCCCAGCCAGGAAAGGAGTTCACGGGGCTTCTTACACTGTTTGAACTTCTTTCTAGTCTCTAAAAGGCTGTTCCCACAAAGCCCAATTTATGTAATAAATACTCTGAATTCTATGTTAAGCTCATACATTTTGAACCAACGGCTCATTTCAGTCTATGGACTCCAAGGCCAGTGAACGATAAAGACTCCAAGGCCAGCGAAAGATAAAGACAAGTCCCTTCAGACATTAAGAGAATGGGATCGTGGTGGACGGCAGCGTAGTTATGCCTGATCTTGCCCATTCCCCTTGAACCACAGTGGCCCTTGAAGCCCAGGTGTGTAGTTCTGATGGAAAAAGCAGAATCTCACTGTGCTTGGTGAAGAGCAAGGAAGCAGGTCAGAACCACTCCTTGGTTCTGAAGGGCTGGGGCCTTGGGCAGGAAGAACAACTGCAGAGGCTTGGGTACAGGCGCCTGGTGTGTCTGGGACAGTGCTTCACTGTCACTTAGGACTCTTAGGGCCTGGATGTATTTGGGGAGATGCAGAATGTGCTGTGTGGGACCAGGTAAGGTAGGTTGTGGGGCCCTGTGTGTCCTGCCGAAGGGTCTTGGCAACACACATATTCAAGGCCGTGCTCTTTCCTCTGCCTCCCACACCACCCAGTCAACCTATAATGCTCCTCCAGTGTTCCTCTGGGCTTGACTTTTTCTCTTTTTGCTGCTGTTTCTCCCATTTCCAAGGCCAAGTAATTCTCTGGCTCCTGCAGGCCTCCTGAGTCTATCAGTGTGGAAATGAAGACTGTTGTCTCAAACGGACCCCCTGCCCCACTGGGAAAAGCCTTGGGATTGGGGAGAAGTTGGTGCTGAAGAAACAGTGAACTCCTGAGTCAGACAAGGACTCAGAGCTGGAATCTTGCCTTGGACCTGAAGGTTCCTGATCTCTCTCTCTCTCTCGACAAAACCCCTGAGAGCAATCAGTCCCCTCAATTTAAATTCCTCAGATACTTATTGTGCTGAGTAAGAGGCCATGCTTTGGAGGGGATACAGAGATGAGTGAAATCTAGTCAGAACATTCCATCCCTCACCTTTTTTCAGAAGCTTCTCATGTGGAAGAGTGATTTGCAACATAAAATTATATTAGATGCGATAGAAAAGAGCTTAGAGTGGAGCCAGGCTACCTCTTGGGGCAGACTTGGTGACGGATCTGCAGAGATGGTGACTCGGTTGGGCCTAGAAGATGAGTGTGCAGGCAGCGTGGGGGAGAAGCATGCCATATAGACAGCGTGAAGAAACAAAGATGCAATGTTTTTAGAGTGCTTTCTGGGTCTAAAAGGTATAAATAACTCATGGATCAAAGAATAAATTGCAATTGAATTAGGAATTAGAAACTAGTTTTACCTAAATGATGATGAAAATGCTAGATATTGAAACTTGTCAGTTGCAACTATAGCAGTACTTCGAGGGCAAGTTATAGCCTTAATGCATCTACAGGATTGTGAAAAGGAAAGGTGACAATTAACTAAGCATCTATTCCTAAAAGGCATAAAAGGGACAGTTAAATAAACTCAAAGAAAGAATAAGAAAATAATAAAGACTAATTAATGAAAGCATAAATTGATGAAATAGAAAACAAATATACAAGAGAGAGTCAATGAAGCAAAAGTTTTTCTTAGAAAGTAATAATGAAAATGATAACCCACTGTAGATTGACAAAGTAAAAAGATATAACACTAATAACCAATAAGGAATTTAAAATGATACATTATTACAATTTACAAAGATGTTGAAAAGATCATAAGACAATATTATGAGTGACTTTATGCCTCACTACTCCACTCTACTTGGTTTAGCAAGACTCAGCTGGTTCAATGGAAAAATACAAGATTTTAGCTGATACTGGTGTCAGTGTGCCAACTTCCTCTGCAATTAATGTCAAAGCTCCTCACTCTCCTGTTTTCCAGCGCAGCCATTTCCTTCACCAAAAAGCTCCCATAGTTATGTGGTCTGTCTAAACTTACCTGTAAATATGTGATGTGGTATAGAAAAAGAATGTCTCTTCTCGAATACTTGGTAAGGCGTGTACAACTGTGTCCAGCCCAAGAACATGTTTCCTTGGGATAAAAGAAAATTTGGTGAATTGCGACATCCTGACGTATTGTTTGTAACTGCTCTCTAACAAATTTTACTTTACACTTATACCGGTAGTATTTGTCCACATCCTCTGGCTTAGTTTTACCAAACCGACACAAGAAGAAATCAAAATCATGAATTATCTTTTAACTATTGAAGAAATTGAATCCATAATGAAAAATATTGCCATTAAAAAACAAAACAGGGCCGGCCGAGTGGCACATTGGTTAAGAGCTGGCTTGGAACGCCAGCTCTGAGCAGCAGGGCCTGGTTTGGATCACACATCAGGGCCAGTGACGCTGCGCCCTCTACAGCTAAGATGGTGAATGACGGCTCAACCTGGAGCTGGGCTGCTGTGAGTCGCGGGCCATGGCATAGGATGCAGCCCCTGCTGCAGTGGGCTGCCATGAGCAGCGTGAGTGGCCCTCCAGAGGCCAGCGACCGATGTGCCTCACCCAGGAGGAGCGCAATGATTATACCAACATGGGCCAGTGAAGCGATGTCCTCCACAACTAGACTGAAGAATAACAGCAATTGTCTGTTCCCTTCCCTGATTCCCCAATAAAATAAAAAATAATAAAAAACAAAACAACTCCAGGCACAGATAGTTTCTACATGTGTTATACCAAACATTTTAAAAAGCAATACTGTAAATTATTGTTTTTATTATATCTTACATAAACAGTGCTGGATAATAAAAACTAAAACAAATGGCACCTTCCCCAACTCATTTTATGAGGCTAGTTAAATTTGATATAAAAAATAACAAAGACAGTTCAAAAAGAGAAAAAAACCAGTCCAATGTCACTTATTAACATAGATTTTAAAACCATAAACAAAAGTGTTAGTAAATCAAATTCAGCATGATATATAAAAAAATCATGTTAGCATAGGTCCATTAATGCTCTTGAGGATTCCTAAATCTACTAAGCCACCTACTGCTGACTATTTGGAGTGGATTATTCTCATCATTCTCCATGTATATTAACTGAAGAAGTGGAAAATTGGGAGGGTCATCTCATATCCTAGATTACAGTTTAGTGGAAAGTACCCTGAACCAAATGTTGGCCCATTGAGAGTCAGGCCCTCATTAAGTGGGTTTGGAGAGAACATCTCGATCATGTGGTTTCTGTTTTTTAGGCACTCAGCATCATGGGCACATGTTGACACTGGGTACTCAACACTGTGGCCATTCTAACAGCCAGTGCCAGTGCTGTTCCAGGCTGCTGCCCACACCCAGGGGCTCTGTCCACACCAAGAGGACACAGGGTGCAGGTCTTCTGAGGAGGGACCATGTCTCCTCTTGTGCAGCAGGTTGATGAGTTTTCTGAAGCAAACCTGGAAGCTCCCAAAAGAGGTCAATCCGTAAGTGGCAACTCATAGGTTTACAGGTAGTCTGGGTGTGGCTGTACAGATGAAAAGTATTAATTAAGCCACATCATGGCAGAAGGGGGTATAGCTCAGGGGTAGAGCATTTGACTGCAGATCAAGAGGTCCCCAGTTCAAATCTGGGTGCCCCCTGTTTCTTCCTAATTTTGGCCTTTTACATTGGTACTGCATTTCCATTTTTTTCTACCTTATTGACATCAATGTAAAGATTTTTTTTTTCCCCTGGAACCAGCAAATGGTGAAGTTTTAATATGGCGGTCAGTGGTTCTTAACTCTAAATATAAATTAGAATCACCGGAAGGGTTCATAAAAGTACCATTTTCCTGGCCCCATGCCAGACTAATTAAATCATAATGTCTGTGATGAAGCCGAGGTATGGTACTTTTATGGGCTCCTGGTCTCCAGCTAAGTTGAGAACCAGCTTTAGTAGAGCTTCCAAGAAGCCTTCTCAGACTTAGGGCGCCTCACCCCCACTCTGCCCACCATCTTGTGTTCTGAATCTCCTCTGATTCATTCTATGTGTGCATCATTTGTCACTTGACCTTAAGAGCATCTTCCAGGAACAGTTGCTATTTCGGCGTGTCTTAGTTTTCTTAATTTTCTCCTTCTTAGTCCAGGAATTCTCCTTGGGATGCGCTAGAATTGGTCTTCTTTTTCCATGCCAAACCACCATGTTCTGTGGCTCAGGGAGAGAGCCCTCATGGGGCTGAGAGAGTTTGCAGAGGATGAAATATCAACCTGTTAAAGTATAACTTTAAGCTGTGTAACTATTGAAGACAATGTCATGTCTTATTCAAACTTTAAAAGCAAACCTCTGCAGTAGCAACCAGTAAATTTTATCAACCATCTCAAAACTGAAGAATGTGATGACTTTCTATGGTGTGGAGATCCAACAGCTGAGCATTTGATAGATAATCTCAGACTTCACTGTGGATTCTGAGGAATAACATGTAATTCAGAAGTACAGATAGTTTTATCAACCTTTACATTAATCATCTCTTATAACCTCTCTCACAAGTACCTAACATACATTGCATAATCCTTCAGGTTTATAGAAATAAAAATAGTTTATACTTGAAATGGACTAAAAACAGATTCTCATAATAAAACTATCTGACAGCAAGGAAGTCTTAATTATTTTATTTTTTTGAGGGCAGTGTCACTGTCCCTCATATGTGGGACCGAACCGGGGTCGCTGGCTTCCCAAGCCAGCGCTTAACCATCACACCACTCGGTCAGCCCAATTTTTTTTTTTAATATATTGAATGGCAGGAAAGCACAACAGAGAAATAGCCATTTGAGACAGAGCACGGGCAAATCTAGTCTTCCTGGAGACTGCTAACTTGATAAGTTGGCAAATAGCTCTTTGTCCAACTTCTTGGGTTGTAAATATTCTGTATCCTCTGAGTTCTCTTATCAGCACACACCATAAGTGCCCGAAAAAACAAAACTTCTTTCATCTTCAGGGATGCTTCAGTTTCTCTTTCATTATAGCTAATTCCTTTTGTTAACAAGAGATTTGAATTTTTTTATTAGTATTTTTTTTCTCAAACAGGGAGATTTTGTTATTCCAGTTTCATAAATATTTGGAGCTTTGGTCTAGAACTTGCCCCATCTCCCCCATGACACCTCCTTGATGAGACAGATAAAGAGTTAACAGAAATGAGCTTAAAAAGTAAGCGCTTGGCTCTGAATCCCCCTGCTAGCTGTGGGAACAGAACAGTTCCCTGAAGAAGCCAACTGTAATGGCAAACCCCTGCAAGCTGACAAGCACCCCAAAGAAAACTATAAAACCCCAGCTAAACAGAAACTCAGGGCAGCTGTCTACTCTAGACTCTGCCCCTGAAAACTCCTCTGCTGGTGCTTCTCTTCTTAAATAAATTTTCTAACTTCTATTTTCTTTGTGCCTTGCGAATTCTTTCACAACCCACAAGTGACCACAGCACTCCTGATATTGAAAATAATCTCTCTAGTGGCAGCATCCATCTTGCCTTCTCATTCTACTTCAGATCCTGCAACCCAATCCTGCCAGCCCTGCAGCCACTCTGTAGAACCCCGGTTCACTGGGGGACAGTTCCTTCCTCCTTCACCTTTTCCCTATACTCCCTTTTTTACACCCCCTTGCACACCTGTCACCCAGTGTTCCCCTGAAGATGTTCCTCTCCCTTCAACCTCCCAACCAGAGGAGGTGCCCTCTTCCTGTTCCCATTCTTTATTCCCCACTTTGCTCATTCTAGGTTCCAGGTCCTCAACTAACCCTCAACACTTCTCCTTTAAAATCATCTCCATTTCCTTAAACCACACTCTCCTCATCCTCCTCGATGTAAACACTCATATCTGGGACTCCCCAAACATAGTGGAAGAATCAGGACAACAATCACATTCTCCTTGTCTCCTCCTGTTTTCATCCTCAGTGTCAGCATCACGTTAATGACCCTTCCAGTGTTAACACCTCATGAAGTTTCCATCTTTGCTCTACGATGCTCACAGATTCCACCCCACAGCAGCTCTAAACAGGCCTGGCGAAGCAGGGATTGAGTGTTCTCTCCCCCACCCCAATCTGTTCTAACCTCTTCTTGGCTGTTAGTTGGATGCACAGCTTCATGGAAGAAAAACTACATTTCCCAGCCTCCCTTGGAGTTAAGTGAGGCCAAGTGTAGTCTGGTCAATGAGATGTAGGCGAGAGTGACGGATGCTCTTAAAGACAGGCTGTCTTTCCTCTTCCCCTTTCCTGCTGGCAGGAAGACAGACATGATGCTAAAGTGGGAGGTGTCATGTGGGACCATGAGGAGACCTTTGGAATGGAAGCTGTGTAGGCTGAAACAACCAAGAAGAAGGAATTGGGTTCTCTGTCTACAGACAACAGCCTCTAAAATACTTTTCAAAGATGTAGATATTCCCCACACGCATGCATTTTTCAAGACTTTGGTGAAGGGAGTCATTGTTGATTGGATGGGCAAGTCACACATGATACATCGTCTCCAGCTTTCCTATCTCCTCCTGTCTATGGATTCTTTCTACATTACACCAAGGGATCACTGCTGCTGCGAATGCATTTAGAACTGGCCTCCTGTGAATCCTGATTCAAGTCGACAACTGGGCAAACAGGTTTATCCCAGTTGCTCTAGTTACGATATTTTAAATAGAATGTTAATTGGATACACTAATAAAAATAAATTCAGACTTATTAATACTTAAAATTATACTCTTTCTACTTCACAAAATACTTCAAGAATCAACATGTGTTCTCTAAATTTTTCTCAATACAAATTAGCCAGTTTGAAATTATTTTTGGTGCTTGAGTCTTCATCTCCCAGCAGTTGGCGCCCAGAGTCAGCTGATATCTTTCTGTCACGAGATCAAGAGACAGTGAGGGTGGGGCATCTCATCTCTTACAATGAAAACCCCTCAATCTGGGCCATTCAGCTTTCAGACAAGAAGAAGGGGGGCTGGCTTGTCTGGCCAGGGAGATTCCGTAGAGCAGGTTATTTGGTATAATTTGAGTTTTTCAAATGCTCTCATAAGTCTGCATTACAATTCATTAAGTCCTACTCTTTGTTAATCACAGATCTATTTTCAGCAAGGAGACGGGTGAAAGCTATGGGTTCCACTGATATTAGTTTGACAACTCTCAGGATTAGCCTTTATTTTTATTTTCAGCTATTTCAGGTATTCTGTGACAGGAGATAAAAGATAATCTCAATACAGCCAGAGAAAGTTGTGGGTTTCCAGGCCATATAGACTGACACTTGAGCAAATTATTTGCTTTCTTTAAACTGCTAGAATTAGGGCCAGCCCAGTGGCGTGGCGGTTAAGCGCTGGCCTGGGAAGCCAGTGGCCCCGGTTCAGGTCCCACTTATGAGGGCCAGGGACACTGTCTTCAAGAAAAATAACAAATCTCCTTCACATTTAAACTGCTAGAATCAGCCACCCAGCCCTAAAGCCACATCTAATATTCCGTGGGAACTCAACTTGATTCCTAGAGTACTGCAGGCAAAAATTCACTTAACTTTTTCTACTGTATGACATAGGCATCTAGATTAGCACCCCCCAAATGATGTAGATTTTCATTATCTTCAGGTCCAGTAAGGCCAGATTACCAATCCACATTCCCTTCTTATAGAGCGAGAAAGAGAGAGATATATTTCCTCAAAATTCAAGGGGAGGACTTACCTGGCATTTTAGTTATCCTTAGCAGAGACAAGGACCCTATCTCCCACCAAGACTGAGACAACTGTGAATTCCCAAAATGGAGTTCAGAAGGTTCAGATGCTGGACAAAGGAAAAAATTCATGTTCATCACAAGACCTATAAGAACTGACTCAGCCTTGGAGAAATTAGATTTATCTACAGCTGCAGGTGTCAGGTGAGACTTTCTTGTAAAAATCTCATCTGACTCTTCTCTCTCTCTTCCTTGCAGGCTGAATCAATGTGGTGGGAAAAGCTGAAAGGAGAAACAAAGTGTTCCATAGGTAAAACTGAAGGTGCACAGGGGGCACCCAGATTTGAACCGGGGACCTCTTGATCTGCAGTCAAATGCTCTACCCCTGAGCTATACCCCCACCTGCTTACCTGGGCCTAATAAGCACTCTTAACCTGTACAGCCACACCTTGGCTGTCATCACCTTGAGATGTGTTCTTGCTAGTGTTCTGCCATCGTACACCCTACAAACTGATGCCCTTCCCACTGTGCCACTCCACGCCCCCACCTCTGCACACTTGATTGTCACCTCTACTTATAACAGCCATCCTTCCTTCCCTCAATCCCTGGCTGAAGGCACCAACATGGAAATCATCAAGTTATGAAACTAGAACATCCTTCAGACTCACTTAGAAAGTCAAGACTCAGAATTGGCTGCTCAACAGAGCCTTTGAGGTTGGGGGTGGGTCCCACTTGAGAACCCCTAAATCAGGCTCTCTGGGAGAGGGCCATGGGGCAATGTACTCTTCTAACAAGCTCCTAGTGATTCTGACTCACAGACAGTTTTGGAGCTATTGGTTTAATCTGTGCCCTTGCCAGTATAGATCTGGAAAAAAAAAAGTCAGTAATTAAAATCATGCCTGGTCCAGCCGAGTGGCACAGTGGTTAAGCACTGGCTTGAGAAGCCAGCAGCCCCAGTTCAGGTCCCACATATGAAGACCAGTGACACTGCCCTCAAAAAAAAAAAATCATGCCCAAATTGGGCCAGCCGAGTTGGTTAAGAGCTCGCTCAAGAGGGCGAGCTGAGCTCTGAGCAACAGCAGTTTGATGCCCGGCCCGAGCTGAGCTTCCGCTGAGCTGCCACCAGGTGGTAGGATGGCTCAGCTGAAAAAAAAAAATTTACCCCCAAACAAAACATGCAACTTGCCTCATTAATGACCAAGTCACAACTAGAATCCATATTTATGCTTAAAGGCCTCTTTGTGCTAAATCCTCTGGGCAGGACATGAATGATTCCCTTTATCTGCCTCTTCTGCCCTTTTACTCCCCATTTGTTAAATTCCTCCATATGTTAGATGGAAGAAGTAATCCTTCCATATGTCAGATGGAAGAAGTAAACAAGGAATAATGATTCCACAGAGAAGTGATGAAGTGGGAATGAGAGAGATTTATGGTCACTGCAGCACAGACACAGGGTAAAGTGAATGTGTGGTCAGAATAAAAGGGAGTGCTAACAGGTGACTCTTCAGCCAGGGACTACTTGACATACAGTCAAATGCTCTGCCTCTGAAACATACCCCTTATCCATTTAGATTTTCCTGATTAGCACCATTTCACCTACGTTGTCCCAGTGATCCCATGTGTATTGTAATTTCTCCTCATTTCTGGTGAACTATTGGGAACTGACTAACCTCATTTAGATAGATCTCTAGCTAGCTTTAAAAAGAGAGTGAAATCTAAATAGTAACATGTAAAAAAAAATTAAATTTTATAATTGACAGCTGACTTATCAACAGAAATGATGGTATACAGTTGACAATGGAAAAATATTTTATAGTGCTGAAAGAAAATAATCCAACTAGAATTCTATGCAACAGTGATTACTTTATATACAAATGTACTAAAAGCTCCAATTAAAATAATAAGATTTTCAGACTGAATGAGAAAACACTATCAGCTACTTACATGACCCTCACCTTAATATAGGGAGGCAGAAAAGTGGAGAGTGAAAGTATAAATAAAGATATACCATGCAAATACTAAACAAAAAGGCTGGTGTAGCAATATTAATATGATGCAAAATAGGCTTCAAGTCAGTAAGCATTTCTATAGATAAAAGGAGGTATATTATAAAATGATAAAAGAGTCAATCTACCAGGAAGCTATTACAATTCTAAAGCTAAATAAACGCACCCAATAGCGTATAGTGTTAAAATACATAAAACAGGGCCGGCCGAGTGGCTCGGTGGTTAAACGCTGGCTTAGGAAGCCAGCGGCCCCGGTTTGGTCCCACATATGAGGGCCAGTAACACTGCCCTCAAAAAAAAAAACACACACAAAAAAAAACATAAAACAAAAAATGGGCAGAAGTAAAAGGAGAAATAGGTAAATCCTTAATCATAGTGGAAGATTTTTAACACAACTTTTCCAATAGCTGATAGAACAGGCAAATAAAATGTTAGCAAGGATGTAGAGCAGATGAATAATAGAACTAACAAATATGACCTAATTTGTATATGCGTATATATAATTTATTTTCATAAAAATCATGATACAGGGCCAGCCGAGTGGCGCATTGGTTAAGCGCTGGTTTTGGGATGCCAGTGGCCCCGGTTCAGATCCCACATGAGGGCCAGTGACACTGCCCTCTACAGCTAACAACAGCTCCACCTGGAGCTGGGCTGTGCGAGCCCCGGTGATGGTGTGGGCTGCAGCCCCTGCTGCAGTGGGCTGCCATAGGCTACAGTGAGTGGCCCGCAGCCAGCGTGAGCGGCTGGCAGCCAGCGTAAGCTGCCAATAGCCGCAGTGAGCGACATCCAGAGGCCAGCGACCGATCTGCCTCATCCGGGAAGAGCACAATGATGATACCAACAATGAAGCAACATCCTCCGCAACTAAACTGAAGAACAAAAAGACAGCAACTTGTCTATTCCCCTTCCCCGATTCCCCAACGCTGTTCCCCTCCGCCAATTCCCCAATAAAATCTTTAAAAAAAAAATCATGATACAAGCAAAAGGGAAAGATGTTGTGATAAGGAAAGGGACACATTCCTGGGGTGTTTGGAATGTTCTGTTTTTGAGCTAGGCAGTGAATACATGGTTATCTCTAAGTATTTATTACACTGTACTAAATTGTACATATATAAGTACATAGATGCTTTTCTGTATGTATATCACAATTAAAAATCCATTTGTTGGTCTTTTCAGACACAGCTAGTGGAAGTGCATACCCATGTGTATTTTCTGGGGAGAAATCTGGCAATCTGTATAAAGGCATAAAATATGCATATGCATAAATTCCATGTCCAGCAATTTATGAGTATGTTAAAGGCAAAACCAAATGGAAAACAGAGATGCATCTTTAACAAGACCCTTTAACAAGGTTGTAGGTTAGGGTGCAAATTAGAAACTGCATAGATGTCCAAAAAGGGAGGGTTGGCTAAATAAATTGTAGTAGCAGCCATACAGAAGCATACTAGGCAACCACTATGAAAGACTTCCTAAAATTTTTTTTTATTGGCATGAGAAAGTGATCAAGATTTTTTAATGTTAAAAAACATAAAATAGGAAGAACAGCTTCATTTTTGTAAGAAAATTATATACATATTATAAACAAATATTATCCCTGAAATGACCTATTTGCTTTTCTCGAGACAAAATGAAAAAGGAAGAAAAGCAACAATTCCGATTGCCTGTGTCACTTAAACAAGATGTACTTTTCTCTGAAACTAAACTGATTCCAACCAGAATCAAAATGGATCAGTGCAGACAGGTATTGACTGCCCGAATCTCACCTGTTCTCTCCCTGATGTAACACAGAGGACCCAGCACCAAGGTTGGTGGTCTCATAGCACAGGGATATCCTGATTCTGGGTCTCTGACCTCTTCACATTTCTGCAGAGCCAAACAGGTTTTCTTACAAATCTTGTGTTCCTACTCCATTGGCCATTCCAAGGATATTGTCACATTCCTCTTCCAATGGCCAGAAAGTAAGAAGAGGGTGAAGGCAGTGGTATCAGTTGGTGGTTTTTGGGTTTTTTTGTGCAAACTGATGAAAAATACTCTGCTTGATTTAAGAAAAGAATTGATTGGAAACACTTCACAGAATTGCTAGGCAGCAGAGAACAAGGCTTTGGAAAGGCAGGACCATGTCAGCCTCAGATTACAACAGCAGTGTCACCTTGAGGCCACAGTGGTCCAGGAATTGCAGCTGAATGATCCAGAGCCAGCCATTCTGGGCTCTGTGTCTCTTGTCCTTGGCTCAGATTCCAAGAAGAGAGCATCTGCCTGAGGCACTGGTGACAGGGCGTGCCCACCTCCTATTTAGAGTAGGTCCCAGGTTCCCGTCCTAACAGACAGCATCCAGGGAAAACCGGAGCGTTATTAGGAGGGGAAAATGCATGTTGAGAAGCCAAAACAGCTCCCATATGTTTACGACATTGGTTATTACTGAGACACTTGCATCAAGAAATATATAGGAATGGTTGCTCTTTACAGTATAAAAAATAGCTGTTGTCACTGCTGGACGTAGGAGAGAATGGGGACTTTATGAGTTCCAGTGCTTTCCTGTTCTTTGTCTTTTGCATCTTCCAAATATCTCTTTGAACTCAGTACCAAGGATGTTTCCCTTACTACAAAAATCAACTTATTCTTGGATAAAAAGCAGAAAGGCTAGGTCATCACAGACATTGCAATGAGAGATGTCAAAGTTGTGTGTGTGTGTGTGTGTGTGCGTGCGCGTGCGCACGTGCATGTGAAGTTGGCACCTAGTAACCACCCCCGTGTTCTCCCTGACTACTCGAGAGGCCCTTTGCGTCTTGTATCATCCCTGGCACCATTATCTGGGTAACAGGAAAAACTCCCAGTAAAGGCTGAGGCGAGAACAAGAAAGAGCCACTTGTCCCTCAAGTTTGAGGAGGTGTCATCCTGACATCCTCTGAAACATCACTGGAGTGGCTGTCACTGAGGTGGCAATTCATACAAGAGATGAGGGAAACTGTGACCCCAGCTAGCATTGCAATGTGACAATCCTGCTTTTGTTTTTCTAGCAATCTCCGTCATTCAGCAGGCAGGAGAAGAGCATGTAGGCACTTGAGCTTTCCATTGTGCATCTGAGGTCCCAAGGCTGACAGACTCACCTTGGCTCTTTCATACTGTTGTATAACAACAGCTGGTCCCTGAAATTTTTGTCTTTCAGGAGTGATACTCAAACTATTTAAGTGCACAGCAGAGACACTGGCCAATCAGAATGGATACAACCATAAGGAGCTATTAAATGCCCCCCGATGAATATGTTATCTCCAACGTTACTCAGCCACTGGACCATGGACAGCCTGGGGTTCCCAGATTCTCAGCCCTGAAGAATCACCTGAGTTTCTGCTTTCTTCATCTCCAGCAGGGAAGGACACCAATCCTATATCCACTCCCTTTCCTTAAGGTCTTTCGCTTGCAACCCACTCCGATTGTTGGATCAACCCAGACACACTGTTACAGACCCAGGAGCTGGTTCTGTTTCTACTGAAAAAGATGAGCTAATCACTGTCCTGGTGTCAGGGAGCTCCTGGCACTGAAGGAAAGGTTGGAGACACAGGCTTATGAGCAGGGGCGATCCAAGGGAACCCCGCCAGCCAGGCTCTCAGGCAAGGCACACTGATTAGGGAGCTGCTGGACGATGCCAGAGTCCTGCCAACCCCGGAATTTGTGTCACTCAGTCTATGAGCATAGTCTGAGTCAGGGCCACCTGTTTGGCCAGAAGTGCCAGGGGGCAGGGGGAGAAAGTAGCCTTTCATTTGGCTTCTGCAGCTGCCAGCAGAGCCATCACCAGGGCTCACACAACTGGGCATCCTCAAAACATGGGAAAAGGGCTCAAAGGTTGTGGGGGAAGCAAAAGAAAACAACATGAGAGACGCTCACCAAAGAAAGGTGAGGCATGGGCCGGCTGAGTGGCGTGGTGGTTAAGCACTGGCTTGGGAGGCCAGCGGCCCTGGTTTGGGTCCCACATATGAGGGCCAGTGACACTGCCTCAAAAAAAAAAAAAAAAGAAAGAAAGAAAGGTGAGGCGTGGTGGGGCTGAGTCAGGACTGGGTAGCTGGGCTGGGGCAGGGGGTCCCGTGGGGCTGCAGGAGTGGGGGAGGGGCGCGAGGGCAGCCTGACCCACCAACCCTCTCTCCCCACCGAACTCAGGGGGCATCTGAATTTGAATCAGGGACCCCTGGATCGTCAGTCAAATGTTTTACTCAGAAACAACCCCTGTTGTATAATAAGCATGTTTCAATTCTGAACTTCAATGCAAGGAGTCGAGTTATTACTTATGAGCTGTCACCACACCTAGCAGCACTGTGCCACTACAATCTATCACCACTCTACCATGTCCTTGCCTTCCTCATCTTTCCCACGTCCTCCACCTCTACACACCTGGCCACTGTCTATGCTACAGCCCAGCATCCAGCTTCCCTCAGTCCTGGACACAAGGCACCAGCTTGAATGTTTGATAGCTTGATGTTTACCACCAGAATGTTTCCAGCCACTTAGAATCACTGGGTGTTACATCCAGCTTAGCAGGGGAGCGTGCCTCCTAAAAACAAATTGCCCTGGCCCCTCCTCAGGCCCACTAAGCCAGAATTTCTGGAAGGTAATCTGTATTTTTAGTAAGGTCACTACATAATTCTGACAGTCAGGCTGGGTAACCTCTGATTCTGTGTGTTCCTCCATGATGTAAACTTCTAAAAGCACCTAATTAAGAACCTCTGATACACATAGATGATTAATGACAGCACCATGACTTGTTCCAGATGGCAGAAGTCACCTGAGAAAACTGACAGACCAAGGAAGCCTAGTGACCAGGATGACTTTAAGTGGGACGCTAAGTCAGTATTTATCTGTATTTGGCAATAAAGCAAGGCACCAGCAGGGGGTGCCCGGATTCGAACCGGGGACCTGTTGATCTGCAGTCAAATGCTCTACCCCTGAGCCACACCCCCTTGCTTGACTGAAGTTGCTCCTTGGCATACTTTATTTATGTTGCCGTAACCCAAGGATTCCACAGTGTGCTGTAAATTCTGTACATTCCTAATCAGTCTATGGAAATTGGCAGACCCATCGCGAACTGACTGGAGATCACTCTTCTCGCCATGAGTTCACCCTTCCATTCCCGAGAAATCCGGCTCCTGTCTAATAGGTACTTTGCTACTCTGTAGCCACAACTGAGTGCCTTTAATAAAGGGAAGTCTCTCCCTCTCCCCTCACTCAATGCCTGGTGGGCAGTGCAGGAGGGGAGGAGTAACAAGATGCAAGAATCATGGTTGTATTAGTCACCTATTTCCATAACAATGCTTCAGAACAAATCCCCAAATTCAGATGCATGCCACAGTAAACATTTATTTTCCTGTTCATAAGTCAGCAGCATGGATGCCAGTCAGCAGATCTGGGCTGGACCTGGTGGCCCTGCTTTAAACTGTGGGTCCATCTGTGCTTGGGTTCTCTCTGCGAGTTGGTCTGCTCCATGTCTGTTCTTTCTGGGTTTGGGATGGAGGAGTAGCAGCTAGCAGGGAACTTTTCTCTTTGACCATGGTAGACATGCAAAAAGGCAAGCCCAACTACGCAAGCAGGAGTCAAGCCTCTGCTTGTATCATGCAGGCTAACATCCCATCAGTCAAAGCAAGTCACAGGACCAAGCCTTGAACCAAGGGCAGGGAACTATATTCCACCATATTCCACCTCTAACGGGAAGACCTGAAAGTCTTCTGCCAAAGGGCACAGATGCAATAAGTGAAGAACTGGGGCCAGCCAACAGTTTAACTACCATGGTCTGCCCTCTCGGTCATAATTATTTACATCTCTCCCACATGCAAAACAGACTCAGCTTTATCCCAAAGCCCCGCAAAGCCTCATTCAATCAGACAAAGCCTGAGACCCCATGGTCTATGAGTAGATCCAAGTGAGGCTTCGCTTGGTCCAGAGACGTATGTGCTTAAAAGACAAGTTATACCTCACACACACCCCAATCCAGTGATGGTACAGGAGCAGGCTTACAGTTACAATCAACATTTACATTAAAAGATTGGACCAAATGGGAGTACATACAGTTATAGAAACTGTGGATGCAAAAGAAGCTGCCATGTCCCCTTTTACCTTTTGGTACAGTCAGGGCCTCCTTCTAGATACCAACTTCAGAATTTTCCAGCCTTTTCACAGTAATGTTACATAAAAAAAAAATACTCCAAAACTCAGCGGCACACAACAAAAAGCATTCCAGGAGTAGGGGATGCACCTCGATGAAGGCCTGATTCTGCCACCTGGGAGTGACACTTGGCTCCACCCTCTCAGAATTCTTTTTCCATCATCTTCCTTTACAGTTTCTGAAGAGATCATTTGGAAAACATGTTTTTTTGGTGACTGAGCAGTCTTCTCAGTTTGCTTCCCACCTGTAGAGTGTCAGTGGCCCAGAGGTCTTTTTACTTCACAGTTGCAGTCTCTTTTAGTCTAGGCTGTTGATGCTTGTCAATACAGCTCTCTCAAGGAATATGTGGGTTTCCTATGTATTTTACTCCATGTGGCAAAAGCCACGACCACAAGCTTTTTAACATATGCTCTCCCTCCAGCTCAATTGTAAGTATTTGGGCACATCACATTTCTGTGAAAACACATCCCTAATCTTTCCAGGAACACTTTTGTCCATCTGAGAGGATATACTTGGCACCACCTTCATTCTTTTAGTGCTCTTAATAACATGCATTAAAGCTTGATTTGGTCTCAGGTTATGTCTTACTGGAAAATTCTGGATTTAGTCTTTTTCCCAAAGTGATGCAATAATGGCCTCACCTTTGCTTTGAAGAGACATGGTTTCATTTTTCCAACTATGCAACTTTTGAGCTGCCCATATTGCCTCTAAATTCTGATTACAAACCAGTAAGATCTCTTCTGAACTCAAATCTTTTTTATAGCACCTTATCAAAACCAGCATGGAACTAATAGCTCATACTTGTACACTCAACATTTTGCCCTGAAATATCCTGCCCCTAACTCTATAAGTATATTTGCTGCCTTCCAGGTTCATGAGCCTCCGTTTTTCCTGCCCTCAATAATAGTGTCCTAGCTATTTCCCCTGCTGACTGCAACAGCTACCTTGCCACGCACTGCTTCATCATGAAGCCATGCCATGTATTTTAGGCTTTTGTTACAGCAGATACCCCCTTCTTCTACATAATGAATTCAGTATTTGTCAGTCTTTGTCACAATAATGTTGCATAACAAGCCAGCCCCCAAACCAGTGACACACAATACACATTTCTTCTCATGCCCATGGGTTGGCACGTTGAATGTTAATCAGCTGATATAGGATGGGCGTGGTTGGGTGGGTCGGCTAAGCCGTGGGTCTAACTGGCCTTGGCTCTTCTCAGGGAGTTGGGCTGAGGGTTGGACACTGTGTCCATGCAGGGGCCCAGGCTCCAGGGAAGCAGCTTACAGGGTAAGCTCATGGTAATGGTGGACGCACCAGACAGCAAACCCAACCTTGTAAGTAGATCTCAAGCCCATGCTTGCATCACATCTGCTAACACGCTGTTGGCCAAAACAAGTTACATGGTGTGCCAGTTATCAGTGTATTGATAGCTCCAAATTCATCCTTTCATTTGGGCTCTGGGATATCGGATTGGATTCTTTACGCATTTCTCTTTTAAGTGAGCACAATGTTAACGGTTGTCAGTAGAGGGCGCTGGAGGTATAAAGAGGGGCTTCTTTCCTAGTTCCTGGGGCATGCTCACCCCCCCCCCCGCCCCCTGGGGCTTCTGCTGCATGGTTGCTCGGTGGTGCAGGGATGTGAGGACACCTGGTGGTGCTCTGCCCCAGTTACACACCCAGAGAATGAAGTCCCTTTGTGGCCTTGCAGCCCCAACTAGACCTGTGACCACCTCCCATGTCCCCACACCAACTCCCTCCATGCACTTGCCTATCAGTCTCAGCTTGCCTCTGACCCAGAGGTCTGGTTCCCACACGTTCCAGGTGCAGACACGGCATACTCCAGCTTCATTTCAAGTGGCTCACCTGTGCCCCGGAAGGTTGCTAGCTGCTTGCCCGGCAACTGTGAACAGGTCTGAATGGGACAACCTGGTGGGTGAGCTGCAGCCACATCTTCTGGATAAAGTCTGAATCTTAGCTTTGGGGAAGGGCCCTCCTTCCAAATTTGTCCTTGCTTGGGTCCCTTACCCCAGGGGTACTTTTAGAGTTCTCTTTGCACCTTTGTGATTACTTGCCTTTTATAGCACAATAATTCTTTATATTAAACTTCCCCTGTGTAAATGACTGTGTAATTTCTGTCTCCTGGGCCCAGCCTAGAGCAAAGGGTGCAGAACACAAAAAACAAACAAACAAACAAAACCTGAAGACATTGCTATTTAAAGTATATAGAAAGTGGCATCAGGGAAGCCATTTGTCTGTATTTGACAATAAAGCAAGGCGCCAGCAGGGGGCGCCCGGATTTGAACCGGGGACCTGTTGATCTGCAGTCAAACGCTCTACCCCTGAGCTACACCCCCTTGCGTAGTTACAGCTCCTCTTTACCCTATTTCACCTGTGTCACCAGAGCATTCCATAGCGTACAGTGAAATTCTCATTCCTGGCAGGCCTGTAAAACTGGCAGAAGCGTCCCAGACTGGCTGGAGACACCTCTCCGGCGATGAGTGCATCCTTTCATTCCCCAGCGACTCCTCCCTTGTCTAATCGGCACGTTTTCGCTCTGGCCACAACCTGAACTGCCAGAGGCTCCGGGTAGGGCGGCACCAGGTTTAAGAACCCCAGTCCCCCCATTCATCCATCCATCTTTCCTCCCTCCCTCCCTCCCTCCGCTCTGCCTACTCTGTTCCCTCCCCCCATTCTCCTCCCTCTCCGCCCTTCTGCCTGGCTGCTTCACATCTCATTTCTCTGCTCTCGCCCCATCTCCTTGGCCTAATCCCTGCCTGACGCTGTCTCCTAGGGGCTTGGCTGAACACAGCGGAGCCAGCGCCCGAGGCGGCAACCCCTGAATTCCTGGTCCACACAACCCCGTAAACTAGGGCGAGGCCCACAGGGCCCTGGTCTGTTGTCAGGGGTCTCTTTTCACCTCTGCCCACAGCAGGGGAGCCCGTATTCCTCCGCAGACCTTCATGCACATAGTGGGGACACACGCCAGTCCTTCCTGAAAGGCACCAGGCGCTAAAGACACTGAGGATTTAGAGGAAGGAAGCAGCCTCAGGGGCATGTTACATGGCATCAGAGACCTGTGAGATTCATGGGAGACCACCCAGGGCACCGAGCTAGGCTTTGGAAGATAAGGGGGGAGGGGAGTCAACTTCTCATTCATATGCAGTTTACTGATATCATTACTTTGTTATGCAGGTAACATTTCACTTCAAAAACATAATCTAAATTCTAAATAAGTATTTATTCCAATGAGAACAACTCATTGCCCCCTCCATGATGTTTCCAACATAATCAGCCTGCTATCATATTGCTGGCTGCTTACCCACCCTATATATTAAGCAGCATTTTTTTATTAGGGGGTGCAATTGGAAAGTCAGGCACCCTTCCCTGGCAGGAGCCAGGTTCCCCTTGGTGAGGTAAAATCCATTCGATGGAGCCGGTTCCAGGCCTCCAGGCCTGAAGTGTTGGCCCTTGTTCCCAAGTCCACTGAGTAAGCCCTGGGTGGGTATGAGGAGTCCACTCTTTCTTGATCAGTGTCCTACTGTTAGATAGGACAAAGGTCTCAAGGTCTGGGCATTCTTACTAAATGTTCCTCTTGCTAAATGTTCAAATGTAGCACAGTATTTGCAGAAGCAGCTGTAACTGGATGAGCATGAGGGGAACCCAACTGGATAAGTTTAGCCAAATGCAAAGAAATCAACATGGAATTAACCAAAGAGTGTGTATAAGCAATGGCTAAACCTCCGTTCAGGTAGTCAGAGCTCTGGATGTGACTCCCGTCTCCTTTACTTGCTACAAGTAAATAAAACCACCTAATGACAACCACATCTTGTTCTCAAGTAGAACACCCCAAGCAGCAAACTCCTTGAGTTTGGTAACACTACCTTTCACACGTGAGACATACGGATACTGTGAATTGAACTGACATTGTACTCCAGCAACCCACATGATCAAACCCTACATTTGGTTTGAGGGTTTTTTTTAGTTTTTCAGTGGCAAGAGATAAGACTCTACACTTGGCCTTGGCTAGAATAGATGGTTTATATATCTGAGCTTTATTTTCTTTCTTTGAGAGCCAGTGCCAACAGAATTAGCCACTCTGCAGTGCTTCCTGGTGGTATTAGATGGTAACTTAGTGCCCGGCCCTCACTGGGCACTTCATTCCGGGTGACCAGGCAATATTCTATTCACATGCTTTGTCATTGGGTGTCAATAACTGCCACATCCCAGTTCCTGAATGACTAGCCAGATGTTCACTGCTTTTAGCCCCCCAAAAAACAGATAATCAATGCCATATTCCCCTCACTTCCTCCACCCGACTCCCAGTAGCAATTTCACACTGTTGGCATTCTATCTCAAAAATAGAAACTGACAATGGCTAATTGAAATGAATGAGGAAATTACTGGCAGGATGCCAAATCTGTTATAGCACTAAAGGAAATGTAGGGATCTACATTCAGAAAGTGGGCGGGATTAAAGGGCAGTCAGGTGGTCAGGAACATTTACCCCAAAATAGCATCCTTAGTGGCTGCCCCACTGATCACTGGCTGCAGCCACCAGCCCCACTGCCAGTGCCAGAGCTCTGAACTTTTCCTGTTTCTGTGTACCTCAGTTCATGTTCCAAGTCTCAATCATGTACATGTGATTGGCTAAGCTTAGGGCACCGCTAGGGCTTGTGGGAGGGCAAAATCTGGTACTTTTGCCTTTTGTAGTGTAGTTAGGTCCTGGTTTCCACCAGAGTCATACACAGCTGTGGATCCCCCAAATAGAAAGGAATTTCAAATGTTGGGGGTGTAAGATAGTTATAAATCCACACCGCAGGTATCAGACGTGAGACTGAATCAATGCCAAAATAGCAAATGGTGGACCCGTGTTGTGCCGCGGGAGCCCGGGGAGGCTTTCTGACAAAGGCCTCACCTGCCTCTTTTCTCTTCTCTTCTTGTAGGAAGATGCAGGTGGCTGGAATGCCAACACCAAGTCTGAATAAAAATGACAGCAGGTCCATACAGTGGAATATTATTCAGTGATAAAATGAAATGAGTTCCCCAGACATGGAGGAACCTTACATTGCTAACTGAGAGAAGCTGAATTGGAAAGGATACACACTGTATGTGTCCAACTATATAACATTCTGGAAAAGGTAAAACTATGGAGACAGTAAAAAAATCAGTGGTTGCCAGGGATTCAGGGAAAGGGAGAAAAGGATGAATAAGAAAAGCAGGGGGAATTTTTATGGCAGTGAAACTAGCCCATATGATACTGTAATGGTGGATACATGACATTAGGTATTTGTCAAAATGAAACTGACAGCAAATCATAAAAGCCTAGATATGCTAGAATTTAGCTTTGAGTTAAAATTATAAAATTAGTCCTGGTAAGAGTTGTAGCTGCCCTGGCTGTCATGAAGCAGCCTATAGTTTAAGATTAAGAAAGAATGTTAGTCATATCCTGGGGAGCCTGCCTGTAAAGCCAAAGTTCCAGGAAAGAAGAGAAAAGTATACTTTGCTTAAGATAATAGAAGTATGTAGCCTATTAAGCATATATAATGTATAGCTCTGCTTTTCCTAAATTAAATAATAACTGAGGCCATTAGATATATAGCTGTTTTTCTACTCAAGATAATATCACTGACCCACAATCTTTGTTCACAAGCAGGAAGACCACCAGGCCACAGTCACCAAGACCCCAGACAGGATGTCCCCAGGAATTAAATAAATCAGATTAAGAAAATCCTGAAGCTTGCACAAGAACTGACCAATCAACACAGCCTATCACCCAAAGCCCTTAGGATTTTTTTGTCTTTAAAAACCGTCAATTGTAAGCCCTCCGGGAGTTTGGGATTTTAAGCGGTAGCTGCCTGTTCTCCTTACTGGGCACCTTGAAAATAAAGCGACCTGAATTTCTCCACTGCAAATCTTGGGGTTCAGTGTTTGGCTTTGCTGCATATTGGGCGGATGGATCCTCGTTGGGTTCGACTACAAACCACAAAAAAACTGTACAACCCAAAGGGAGAAACTTAATATAAACTAGACTTCCGTTAATAATAATGCATCAATATTCATTCACCAATTTTAACAAATGTAGCACACTAATTCAAGATGTAAATAGTAGGAGAAAACTGGGTGAAGGGGTATAAGAGAACTCTACACTTTCTGCTCAATTTTTCTGTAAACCTAAAACTGCTCTAAAAAACAAAGCCTATTTTTTTGTTTTTAATGACAGCAGGCAGGGGTTCTGGATTATGAGGCAGAGACTTTGTGATCCGTGTTCAAATTACCTATATTGAAATCTAAAAGGCACCTTTTCACCCAATACTGCTACCCAGAACTGGAACACAGCAAGTCACCGACGTTTTTCGTGCTCTTCCATAACCTTGGAAGGGCTGCTGCATGGCAGATGGACACCTTTCTCAGCTGGAGTCCTGCCTACTTAGATGAACTGAGAAAGTGGACCAAATATACACGTGCACCGCAGGGTCAGGATAAAACCTCTAGTTCTGGAAGATGAAATTTTCTAAAGAATCATTTCCTGAGTCAGAAGATGACACGACCTTTCCTTCCCTCTTCCCCTTCTTGAAGTTAGCCACTGGTGTAGACGCAGGAGGGAAAGAAAACCAGTAGGGGGCACCCGGATTTGAACCGGGGACCTCTTGATCTGCAGTCAAATGCTCTACCCCTGAGCTATACCCCCATGTCAGCCACTGTTGCCTAACGAGCATCATTTCACCATGTTGCAATGCCCAGGTATCCTCCAGTACATTGTAATTGTAGTTCATCTTCAAAGAACCGTGAGAACCTGCAGAACTGCATCCCTGAGTGCCGCCCTCTAGTCACCAACCTCCCCTTCATTTCCCACAGAATTGCTTCCTTCTTGCTCCATGATTCCTTGACAGGTTACATTTCAGCTGGGCTGGGTTTGTTTCCTATACGAGGCTAGTTATCACTCATCCATTTGTTTTTTGTCCTGTGGGTTATACCTTTTTTATTATAACCAGGAAAACATTAGGTAGAAAGCAGTATATTGACTGAAAACATACATATAAATAAAATAAAACTTAAATACAACTAACATACAGATCTGTATTTTAGTAGGGAAAAAATACCCCTACACTTCTCCCCTCAGAAGTAAGAACTATTATTAGCAAAAGTAACTATACATGTTAAAAGGGACTGGGCAACTCCCCCAAAATAATATATAACTTTCAAACCAGCAGGGGAAAGTAGGTTATAGAGGTGAATAATGACAAGTAATCAGTCCAAAAGAAATAGTAAAAAAGGATAAAGAAGGAAGTGTAGGAAGAACAAAAATATAAATGGAAAAAGTACAATGATAGGATAAGTTCACGATCAATGCTAATGAATTACATTCAAATACACCCACAGCTAGCTGTTCATAAGTGATACTCTCAAAACATAATAATAAAGTTTGAAAATTAAGTGATTAAACTGAATACCAAGAAAATATAACCGGAAGAAATATTTACATAACAAAAAAATTTTTTAAAGCAAAAAGTCATTATCGGAATAGAAAGGACACTTTTTCAAGGTATAACAATCATACTAAGCCTTGAAATATCAATAACAAAACTTGACAAAGTTACTGGAAGAAATGATAAATCCATAATCATTTGGAGATATTTTACATTACCTCTCTCAGAAACAAATAGATCAAAAGGTGAAAAGATCAGTAAAGCTAAAGGATGTTTAAATTTCTAAATAATAAAATTAATAAAGATATACATTATATACCTTATATATTATATATCTTTATATATCATATAAAAATGTAAAAAATATCTCTCTCACATGTTAAAGAGAGAGCATCTCTAGAGAGAGTAAGAAAACAAGAAGAACTACAACCAACAAATATAGTAAACACTGTTTTGAAGCACTCACAGAGTATTTATAGAAACTGATCAAGCACTCAGGCAGCAAAAAAGCCTGAAAAAAACCTTAAGGAATCACTAGCACACTAACATTAGGAAACTCTAATAAAATAATGTAAAAACTCCACATATGTTTGGAAACAGAAATTACACTACCAAATAATTCAGAGGTTAAACAAAAAAATCACATTGAAAATTACAATATAATTAGAAGTAAACACATGACAATTAGTATGCAGTATGAAAGAGTTCTCTAAAGCAGTATTCAAATTGATGTTTAAGCAAGAAAAAAAATTAAGGAGCCTATCATTCAACTTAAAATTATAGAAAAATAACAGAATAAAGACTGAAAATACTAGGAAAGAAATAAAAAAAAATAAAAAGAGCAATTAGTAAAAAATATATATCAAGAAAACAATAAAGAAGAACAAATAAAAGTTAGTTCCTTGATACAACTCGTAAATTAGAGAAAGCACTGGCGAAACCATTTAAGAAAAATTCAGAACACACCAATAAACAATAATAAGAAAGAAAATGGGATTTAAATACAGACAATGCAGGGATTTTTTAAAATCACGAGATACTATATACAAATTTATAATAATTATAAAAAACTTAGATGAAAATGCATAGCTTTAAAAGAAATTGAATAAATTATAAAAACTTTCCATTCAAAAAATGGACAAAATTAAGATGACTTTATAGATGATTTCTATACAACTTCCAAGGAACAAATCATTCCTCTCTCTTCCAGAAAATAGGAATTTTCTGAAATTTATTTCAATTTATAAGGCTAATATAACATCATAAGGAATGGTCCTTATAAGCATTTTGAAGAATTGTTTTAATCTTATCTCTCATTTCCAAAACTCATGCAAACACTCTTAATAGCCATACGTCAGCGTGGAAAATGCAGAATCATAACATTGCCCAGGACAGTTTCTGGCTCATGGTAAATGCTCAGAGCTGTTTGCTTCATGAACATGTGCCCATTTACTCTCCTCAGACTGCACTGAAATCTCAGCTTCTGCTGAGTGCTCCGTAGTGCCAAGCACATAGTAGGACCTTAAGAAAGGGAAGTTGGATGTAAGCTCCAAAAAACCTTCAAAAGGCAAGGCTGTTCAGATGCATCTGGGCAGAAAACCACGTTTCCATGTTCCGACGTGGATACTCTCCTTTGTGGGGACAAAGATACTCTCTCATCTTCTGTGTGCTCACCTGCCACACAGGATAATAATACAAACTCCCTTGAGTTGGAGTTTTCTGAGGCAAACTGGGCTTTTCAACTCACATTGGGCTGCGCCAGGTGGAACAGTGCATTTCCTCCTTGACTGGCTTGAACAAAGTTCCCCACATTGGGGAGGGTGGGGGCAGAAGGCTCCTTGAGTTTTAGCTTCCTAAATAGTGAAATGGAAAGAGGGCTAACCAAGGACAAAGAAACCATCCCAGTGTCCCAGGCAGGCACCGGGTGGAAAGGGAAAGGGACCCCAGCACACTGGTCTATGATGGCACTGAGGCACCAAGGCCTGATGATCACGCAGAAGAGGAACGGTGAACAGGTGTGGCTGCCAGTGTGAAAGGGCCTGGGCCCAGGTGTGTGGAGGTCTAGAGCAGTGGAACTCAAACTATGGCCCTGGACCAGCAGCCTCAGCATTACCTGAGAACTTGTTAATCAGAAACTTTTATGGGGGGACCCAGTGATCTTGGTTTTAATAAGCCCTCCACATGATTCTGATGCACCCTAAAATGAAGAACTTCTGGTCTAGTGCGGAGTTCAGAGGATGAGCAGTTTGACCGTGGTCTCTGGTTTCAATCTGGGCTCTCCCTACCAGTTCAGGCTGGTCCCCGGAATGGATGGTGCTAGAATAGAATTCCCCTTCTTGGGTGTTTCAGTACCCAAGTGTTCCTGCAGGTGGCGCAAAAGGAAGTAGATGTAGACAGATCCATGACAGCTGTTTCTCAAAGTGGGGTTTCCTGACTCTCCATAAGGAGCTTGTTCCTAACCCCAGATCATATCTGCATGTTTGACAAGCTCCCAAGATGATTGCCGAGTACAGGAAATCTGAGGACGGGCCCAAGGGGTACAGTCCCTGCCCAGGTCAAATCCTGGTCTCCCACATTCACTTCCCCTTGTGGCGCTTGAGCTGCGTGGCCCTTTCATGCTCTGCTAACCCACATTCTAGTCCCGCCAATCATCTCAGGTCTGCATGAATCTATTTAGATGCCTCCGAGTAGGTAGCCTTTAGATTTTTTTGACTGATGGGGGACAAGAGGAAGATAAGATACTCATTAGCTTAGTGTTAGGGTTCCACAGCCAAAGTCAGGAAGACTGGATTGAGCTCTTGATCCTATCAGTAAGGAGCTCGGTAACCTTGAATCTCTGTTTTCAGATGCCCACTATGAAAGGCACAGGCTAGTGACTCTGAAAGCCCCTCCAGCTATAAATGTCATTGTCAGTGCTTTTCCAGAAAGGGCAGGCATGCAGCTACAGCTAGGGGAACCTGTTGCATCAGAGATAAAATTGCAGTGAGGCAGGCTTGGCAGCTTCCAGGAGACCCAGCCTGAATGAACGTCAGTGGCAAAAATTTATAGGAATACTGGGCATGACCACATAGGTGAATGGCATTACTTAGGCTTATGTATATAGCTCAGGGGTAGGGCATTTGACTGCTTGTCAAGAGGTTCCTGGTTCAAATCCAGGAGCCCCCTGTTGTCTTTTACTTTTGCTACCAGAGCTAATGTTGAAGATTCAGCTCCTTTCCCTGCTTTCCCTGATACTGAGTTTCCCCAGATCTGGGGGGGGCGGGGGGGAGTCAGGGATAACTCAAAATCCAGTCACTGAACATCACAGTCCCAGAATGATAGGTTCCTCCAACTCTGAGTTTTTATTTCACTTACCACAAGTCTTGTTCTAGATAGGCCGGTTTAGGTTCATTTTTTCTGCATGTTTTCATTGCCCCAATTCAGTGCTGGTAAATGTTTAACAACCAGCTTTTAGGGGAGGGGCATCACTGATTTTTAGTGTTTCCCAATTTTGTAGTGTAAATAATCTCACCATGGCCAATGTCAAACTACAAAAATAAGATCACTGAACATGGACTTGGGAAGATATGCTCACATTTGACTCTCTGGTGCAAGCCAGCTCAAGCACACCACTAATCCATTTTCCTTGTAGAGACAGGGGCTCTTTGACTTGCACTCTATCCTAATGCTTATGACATCAGAGTGGCTATGCCCATCTGTTCATCCATGAGATCATCCATTCAATCAAGACGTATTTGACTCCTACTCAATGCCAGATACAGCAAAGACAGAGCTGAGGAAGAACTGTCTTGAGGTGAGCAAAACAGTCAAATGAAGAGATGATGAAGTTGTTGATAAGGATGACTAGACAAAAAAAGAAGGGTGTTGGTTTAAAATGAAAGGGTTTCTATTACCAGCAATATGCTAGACTAGCCCATCTAAAACTCATCCTATCTCAAAATGTCCAGAAATGCAAGATAAAAATATAAAAAGGGCCAGCAGAGTGGTGCATTGGTTAAGAGCTGGTTTGGGGATGCCAGCGGCCCGGGTTCAGATCCTACATATGAGGGTCAGTGACACTGCCCTCTACAGCTAACAACAGCTCCACCTGGAGCTGGGCTGTGCGAGCCACGGCGATGGTGTAGGCTGCAGCCCCTGCTGCAGTGGGCTGCCATAGGCTACAGTGAGTGGCCGGCAGCCAGCCATGAGCTGCCAATAACCACGGTGAGCGACCATCTAGAGGCCGGCAACCGATCTGCCTCATCCGGGAAGAGAGCAATGATGATACCAACCTGGGCCAGTGAAGCAACGTCCTCCACAACTAGACTGAAGAACAAAAGGACAGCAACTTGTCTGTTCCCCTTCCCCGATTCCCCAAAGCTCTTCCCCTCCCCCAATTCCCCAATAAAAATCTTTAAAAAAAAATCTATATCTATATCTATATCTATATACATAACAAATATCCATGCATAGGTATAGCTGAGTTCTCATGACAGTAAATGATATCTCAGGAGTGGGGGTGGAGGATGAACTAAAACACTTAAGAGGTCAATTTGAACTGATCCGGAGAATTCCTAGGGTGGTTATAGTGAAATAGCCTAAGTGTTGAATCTTAATAGCCAGGTGAGTCCAGGAGATTAAGTCTTAGACCTGCAATCCCCTTTTCCCACACAAAGTCAGACTCTTAAAGAGTCATACAGTTAGTTTATTTTTTTTAACTGGGCTAGAAAAACACAAGCACATGAAAACAAGAGGTCTTTCTTTTCTCAGGAAGAAGAGAGCATCTTCCCCGAGAATTCATAACCACAGAAGTATCCTCACACATGGTAGGACTTTGAATTTACAATCCCAGCATGGCTCAGAAGCTCCCTAAGCTGAACGTCAACATACACAGTGTGCCCAGGCTAACGATGACTCTGGAGTTAGAAGAAGCAAACACAGGCTCTCAAGGGTGTGCCTGCAAGTCAAGTCACACTGAATTCCCATTGATGAAACCTGGCTTAAGATAGGTTCACAATTCAAAATAACAAAATATATAACGAATCAGTCTACCATGAGTGAAAACCATCAGACAAAATAAAGAATATCAGAGAGCAGAATGATCAGGTAAATACTAAAAAGTATGTTTAAAATTATTAAACACATAATGACTTGCATATATGAGAATAGGTAATTTTTTAAAAGATGAAGCAGATTTATCTAAAATGAAAAACACATGAACTGAAGTTAGGGCCGGCCTAGTGGCGCATTGGTTAAGAGCTGATTTTGGGATGCCAGCGGCCCCGGTTCGGATCCCACATATGAGGGCCAGTGACACTGCCCTCTACAGCTAACAACAGCTCCACCTGGAGCTGGGCTGTGCCAGCCCTGGCGATGGTGTAGGCTGCAGCCCCTGCTGCAGTGGGCTGCCATAGGCTACAGTGAGTGGCCGGCAGCCAGCCTGAGCTGCCAATAGCTGTAGTGAGCGACCATCCAGAGGCCGGGGACCTATCTGCCTCATCCAGGAAGAGAGCAATGACGATACCAACATGGGCCAGTGAAGCAACGTCCTCCACAACTAGACTAAAGAACAAAAAGAAAGCAACTTAGGGCTGACCGAGTGGCGCGGTGGTGAAGCGCTGGCTTGGGAAGCCAGTGGCCCCAGTTCGGTCTCACATATAAGGGCTAGTGACACTGCCCTCAAAAAAAAAAAAAAAAGCAACTTGTCTGTTCCCCTTCCCTGATTCCCCAATGTTATTCCCCTCCCCCAACTCCCCAATAAAATCTTTAAAAGAAAAAAAAGAACTGAAGTTAATAGTATAACAGCAGATTAGTATATAAAAAAAATATAAACCATAAGACAGTGGATAAGAGACGTGGAGAATAGAATGAAGGGTTCTGAAAAATGTTACATATGAATTCTACAAAGAGAAAATATAAAGGAGGAGAGGCAATGTTAAATGATAAAATGGCTGAAAATTTTCAACTTGTACAAAGACACGATACCTCAGACTTAGGAATCATGAGTTCTAAGAAAGGTAAGTAAAAATAAATCTACATCTAGGCACACTGTAGTGAAACTTCATAATACTACAAACAAAGAGATGATCTTAAAAGCAGCCAGACAGAAAAGACAAATCATGTGCAAAAGAATAGACTGACAACAGACTTTTCAACAGAAGCAATGAAAGTCGGAAGACAATGGAATAAAATATAAAAGTGTGAAAGATAATGTAATTTAAAATTCACTACTCAGCTCAACTATCATTGTTGAGTGAGCAAAAAATAAGATATTTTCATATAACTGAAAGCATTTACTTTTAATGTATCCTTGCTGAAAGAACTTTTAAAAATCATACTTTAGAAAGAAAAACACTGAACCCAGAAGGAAGGAGAAATGAGAAAAAGTAGTGAACAGAGATACTACAGTCATGTGCCATTTAACAACAGGGATATGTTCTGAGGAATGCCCCATTGGGTGATTTCATCATTGTACGAACATCGCAGGATGCACTTACACAAAACCTAGATGGTAGCCTATTACACATGTAGGCTATATGGTATAGCCTATTGCACCTAGGATACAAGCCTGCACATCATATTATTGTACAAAACAATGAGAGATTAAGTCAAACATGAGAGAAACCGATGCAATCAAGAGAAAGGGCAAACATGAGATGTATGAGGCTGCTGCTGGTAGAACACAGCATACTGCTTTACAGCAAACTTTCTTTTTAAATAAGTAGACAGAGTATATTAAAATAAGTATAGTTTAATAAGTAGACAGAGTATATTCTAAAATAATGATAATTAGTATATATAGTAAATACATAAACCAGTAACGCAGTCATTTATTGTCAAGTATTATGCATTGTACATAATTGAATGTGCTACACTTTTATATGACTGGCAGCACAGCAGGCTTGTTTACACCAGCATCACCACAAACATGTGAGTAACACATACGGGGTTACAATAGCTACAACATCACTAGGCAACAGGAATTTTTCAGCTCTATAATCTTATGGGACCACTGTCATGAATATGTCCATTGCTGATCAAAAAGTCACTATACAGCATATAACTGTAAAAAGCCTATAAATCTAAACAGCATAGGTTAATATATATATATATATACACACATATATATGGTGGAGGGCTTAAAAACAAGATTTAATGAAAAAATTACACATAAGACAGAAGGGAAATTATATGATTAAACTAATTTACTAAAGCCCTTCTATTGTTTAGAAGGACAGTGGAAATAGGCATTAATGTTATATTATTGGATTGTCAGAAAAGTCATGACACTTTTTTCTATGTTTTTCGTTGCAAAAATGCATCATGACTTTTCCAACAACCCAATATATTAAAGCAAATGTATGTGTAAAATTTTAAATAGTAACCTCTAAAAGCATAGAAAAGGAAGGCATAATTTTCAAATCAGTAGAAATAAAAAGGTGAATAAAGGAACATTAACCAATCCAATAGAAGGAAAGAATGGAGAAAAAGGCATAAAAAAGGATCAGAATCAATAGAAATCACAAAGTAAGATGGTAGAAATGAATAAAAAACACATTATTATATATAATATGAAAATATAGTCACAATAAATGCAAAGCAAATGACTATTTGCTAATTAAGATAGAAACTGTCATATTAAACAGCAACAAAATCTCGCTACATGCTCTTATAAAATACACATCTGAAACATAAATATACAGAAAGTTTGAAAGTATAAAAAATGGAAAAAGACATATCAAACAAAAATTAATTAAAATAAAGTTAATGAAGTTATATCAATATCAGACAAAATGGATTATAGATTAAGAGTATTATTACAGTAATGGGTATTACTTCATAAAAATAAAGTGAACACTTCCCCAGGAAAATACAATTCTAAACTCATATATATACAGTCTTGAAATATATGAAGCAAAAATGGTCAGAAATACATAGAGAAATCTGATTAATGCACACTTAATAGATTTTAATACATCTTTCTCAGTAACTGATAGATCAAAAAGACAAAATATAGGGCCTGCTGAGTGGCGCAGTGGTTGGGCACTGGCTTAGGAAGCCAGCGGCCCCGGTTCAGGTCCCACATGTGAGGGTCGGTGACACTGCCCTCAAAAAAAAAGAAAAAAAAGAAAAAATATATAGAACACACATATAATAAAATCAATAAGCTTGATTCAATAGATCAAACTAGATCCCTACAACCGACATTAAAATACACATACTCTTTCGAAGCAAAGAGGGAACATTTTCAAACATTTATTGCATACTTGGCCACAAAACAAGTCTCAGAAAACCCTAAAAAAAAAATCAACATCACATACTGCATTCTCCTACTATAAGGCAAAGCTCAATAACAAAAAGATAAAAAAGATCCATACATTTGAAAGCTAAAAAGTATTTTTATCAAGACTGTGAACTGAGCTCTGAGCAACACCAGTTCGATGCCCATCCCCAGCTGAGCTGCCACTAAGCTGCCAACAGGTGGCAAGATGGCTCAGCTATTTAAAAAACAATAATAATATTTTTCACTAACCTCATGGATAGAAAAAGAATAATGAAAATCAAAAAATATTTTAAAATATTTAAATACTTTAAATATTTAATTAACACATTGTATGTGGGAAACGAGTAAACTCATCATATAGCTTTTTATGCCCGATTACAAAGTGTATGTGGGAAACGAGTAAACTCGTCATATAGCTTTTTATGCCTGCTTACAAAGTGTTAATTGCAGCCCATTTTCATATGGAGGAGTGGACAGTATCACTCCTTTTTTAATAAGTAGACAGAGTATACTCTAAAATAATGATAATAGGTATAGTACACTAAATACATAAACCAGTAACACAGTCATTTATTATCATTATCAAGCTCTCTCATTTGTTTGGAGAAACTGTAGCTGGCTGGTTCATCAAAAACCAATTCATACAATGACCAGATAGCCAAAGCCAAATATGATGAAAGTTAAACCATTGAATATCAATTGGCTGAAAAACCAATTTGAACTATTGAGAAGTTTTAAAAAATTTGTTCCATCTTTGGAATAAATTTGTTTTGTCTTTGTCCCCATCCAGAAGTGCTAAATAAACACTTTAATCCAAATTTAGGACAGTTCTCCAAAATTATTTTGCAATGCAGATATAGAGGCAGAGAGGGATGCAGGAATGGGGTCAGAGGTGCAACTAAAGGGGAGTAGATGGGAGGTTTCTCAAAAACTGGGAGAATTGGTCATCCAGTGAATAGGACGTTTTGCTCTTACCTGAATTGCTCTTAGCACCTGCTGACCCAGAGTCTATAAATAGAACCCAATCTTGGTCAGGTAGAGGGAGGTTGAGTCAAAGGGGTGTCAAAACACTGTACATGATAAAAATAAAGGTGTGTCTTCCTTGGGTAAATACATTACTTTTTTCTTTTTAAGGGATTTTAAAGTAGGGTATGGGGAGGAGGTAGGGGAAGGAACAAGTTATTGGGAAGCCGACCTCAGCAAGATGGGACACCAGGCTCAACACATAGGCAAGGGACTTACCACAAGTTAGCCTTTAGGACCTTTAGGGATCCTGAGATCAGACACTGAATTTTAAGTTTTACGTTTCCACATCACAATACTCTTGTGATATCTTCAAATCCTCCTACAGACGGCCACACACATACCAGTCCTATGTCAGTGATTTAAGTATTTTCAACAAAAGTTCGCTGCCACCAATCTAACGTCAACAGAGCGCCCCAATCTGGAGTAAAGAAAGAGGAGAAACTTTATTCAGAGGAACAGTTAGCAAACTGGGGAAACAGAGCTTCAGGTGGAAACTGAGGAGACAAACGGGATGCTACCTTTTAAAAAGAAAATTCCCATTCTAGTTCCAATGGTCCCATTTTTATGCAAATCAGAAATCCAAACGTGCACAGTCTGATTGGTCCCAATAGCGCTGTCCTGATTGGTTGACTTCACTGTGTTCTGATTGGAGCCGCTCTGATCAGTCAGTCTAGATGCAAATGAAGATATCCCTGCACAGTTCCGATTGGTTGGGGTAGGTGGGCTCAGAGGACAGGGACACAATACAGGAGGTTGGCAGTTCTGTCTAGGACTTCCCCGAAATACTGCGCAGTGCCTGAGAGGCCTCTGTCAGCAATGGCTGCTAGACTCTGGTTATGAAATTTGGGCCCCGTTAACCACGGGAGCCCTTCCTGGCAGCTATATTCCTTCCTGAAATCCACAGCATGAAGGAGGGGCTTTGCGCAGGTGTAGGGCTGGGCAGTGATTGGGAGTGGGCTCCTCTCAGCCTTTCCTTGGAGGCCAGGCTAAGCGATGTCAATATTGTACCCCAGAGGTCTGGGAGGGGACCAGCAACAAGCCAGCAGAGATCCACGGCAGGCCAGGGCTGCTGCTGGGGCTGACACTGGGACTGCTGGGCGAGACATGCCCTTTCCGCAAATATTCCGAGGAAGAAAACCTCGGAAGGGGGCCGGCCGAGGGGCGCGGTGGTGAAGCGCAGGGCTTGGGAAGCCAGCGGCCCCGGTTCGGTCCCACATAGTAGGGCCAGTGACACTGCCCTCCAAAAAACAAACAAACAAAAAATAAACAAAAGAAAACCTCGGACGGTTTTCTTGTGGGGTAGACGGCGCAGGGAAGAGGGCTCCCTGGGCTCCCTGGGCCGCAGGCTTCTCCTTCCCTGCACCCCGCTGCCCCTGCCTCTGCAGCTCGTCTTGCAGAGCAGGCGGAGCTCCTCAGACCCTCCTTCTCCGAGCTGCGCTCACAGGGGTTCTTCCCCAGACCCGCAATGAGGCTCACTGCAAAGCCAGGGTCCGCTCCCCCGAAGTCCACCTCTCTCCCCAGGTTTCCTGTCCGGCAGGAGACTAGTGTGGGCCCACGCTTAGCTCACGCTTCACATTTTTATTTGAGGGTCTACTATGTCCAGCAACTTCTGAGGTTACCACCATCAACCAAATAGACCAGCAAACAGTCACCTAAGATACAGTGACACGTGGGTCACGGCTGTGGCGAGCGGGGGAGCGGGGTGACAGGTCTCAGGGAGCACCAGGGTCTGGCCGCCCCGCCCGCCCGCCCGCCCACGACCGTGGCCACCCGCGCCGTCCTGCCTGCAGCCCTCTCTCCACCTCTGGGGGGGACCCGCTCCCCGTTTCTGCCTCCCCTGGGGCCTCAGGCACGGCTGGTGTAAGAGGCGGCCCTCTGAGAGGCGGGGCCGGTTCACCCTCCCCTGGCACCGAGGGCACGCTCAGTGAATGGTGGGCGGGGGGCCGGCCGAGGGGCGCGGCGGTTAAGCGCTGGCTTCGGAAGCCAGCGGCCCCGGTTCGGGTCCCACATAGGAGGGCCAGTGGCACTGCCCTTAAAAAAAAAAAAGAAAAAAGAATGGATGGGTGGATGCGTACACGCGGGGAAGCACACCCTAAACTGGCCACCAGGCGGGTCCCGGCGCCCAGCCCCTCCCGGCAGCTTCGGTGGGGACCCCGTGTCCACCGAGCCTCGGGGGTCTCGCCCCACCCCCGGCCAGCGCCGCGGCGCCCTCTGGGAAGTGTAGTACGCGCCTGCGCCCGGCGGGCCGCCGAGGCCGGGGGGTCTCCGGGCGGAAGCGGGACCACCCGTCCCGGGAGGCGAGGCGCAGGGCGCGCCGGGGCGCAGTCGTCCCCGCCCCGCCCCCCCGCCAGCCCGCGCCTCCGGCCCCGCCCTCCCGCAGCCTGCGCCCCCGGCCCCGCCCCCTCCCGCGCTGCCCTCCGCCGTGGCGTCCCGCGAGGGTCGCGCCGCAGCGGACGGGCGGGGCCGCGGGCGCTCGGGGCCGCGCCGGAAGCTGGGAAGCGAGGCTGGGTCCGGGATGGCGCGCCAGGTAAAGCGAGCCGGGACGGCGCCGTGAGCCGGGGACGAGGAAGGGACGCACGGCCGGGCCGGCCTGCACGGTGGGGCGAGACGCGGTGCTCGGGGGCGAGGGACCCGCCAACTTCCAGATCGGGGTGCGCGGGTGCGGAGTGCAGCCCTCGCGCGACCCCTCCCCACTTCCTGCCACCCGTGTACACGTACCAGGAGCGCCTCTTCGTCTTTGCAAACTCGGTCCCTTTGGTTAAGCATCGCCCTCCCCCCGCTTGGCTCCTTTTAGTGAATGATAAGTTACCCTGGGAGCGGTGGGCATGAAGGCCTCAGGGGAATGAATAAACCTGACCCTTGTATTCTTGATAGGATCCTGGACCCCTCGGGACTGGGAGGGAGACGTGGAACTAGGTCCCTGTCCACCCCTTCCAGGGTTTATCCTCTAGATAAGAGCTGAAGGGAGAATCCCAACCGTAGCCCGAGCACAGTTTGGGCGAGTTGCTTTCAGGGCTGTGAAGATGCTAGGAAAACAGGATGATACCAGTGAGGAGTTGCCACATATTCTGGGAGCCGGTTCTGTCATGGGGTGGCGCGTGAGGTGGGGGCAACGTCAGGCAACAGTAGATTTCATGGTTGGGGGACAGGGGGCTGGAATGGTAGCTGGGGCTGGCGCAGGCTGGGGCCAGGCAGAGCAGTCACTTTGCCAGCGCCTTGGTGTCCTTAATGCCCCACAAACCCTTCAGAGGAAGGAGCAGCCAGTAAATTGGACGTTGTGGGAGCCGGGGCAGCCTCCCTTGCAGCTCTGGCTGTCCAGTTCAGCACACCCTTGTTCAGATTGTCTACTGGCTCTATGCTAGGGCCTTCTCATCACACAGTTTCTGCATTTATAAAATGAGAGGTTGGACCACTGATCTTTCAGAGATGATGTTCTGGGATGGGGGCAGGGTATGTAGCTTCGTGGAGAAAGTGGCCAGGAATGGCCCTGGGGAGTGGTAGGGCACAGTCAGATGGAGAGGAAAAGGGAGAGCCGCCTGTCTTCCTGGTCAGTGTGATCCCCGAAAACCTTATGTGAGCACCACCCACAGGTGGGGGGAAGCACGGTGCAAGATAGGATCTGAGAACCCAAACCTGAGGCATGCTGGGAGAATGGGTCTAGGCTGGTAAGGACCACGAAAGATGGACAGATGCTATGGGCACTGAAGCTGTGGTTTTCATGCTGGGCTAGTGACACAGAATGCATGTTTTGGGAGGACCAGCATGGCAGCAGTGAGCCAGGAGGCTGCTCTGTTACAGCAATTCTGGATGACCCCAGAAAGCTTTTCTGCTGTTGGTTGAGGGAGAGCTACAAAGAAGGTAAAATAGGGCCCGAGAAGGACAGTGGGCCCAGATTTCAAGCCAGTGGTGGGCTTTCTTGTCCTGAAGATGAGTGTTGGTGGCCTGTGTGTTTTCACACTCATGGTTACTCGCTGCCTCACACACACACATTCCTCACCCTTCCTCTGCTCTTTCTTGGCAGAGGGAGGCTACTGACAGAACCACCTACCCTGGCCACAGTCGATTTTCATTCCTGTTGTATCTTTGTCATAGAAGAGTTTGTCTAGAGGCTGAGATGGTGAAAGGCCTGGAAACCATGTTTTCCAGGTGTCTAGAAGAGCTGGGTATATTTAGCGGGGAGATAAAGAGGCATTAGAGTCAGGAAGAGTGTGTGGGGAAGAGCCCATTCTGTGTCGCTGCAGATGGCAGGCCGTGACCTGCACGCAGACAGGTTTGGCTGCAGTAAAATCATAGCACTACGCGTCAGCATTTGTTCCAGGCACTTTTCGTATATTAATTTATTTAATCTTCACAGCATCCCTATGACATAGGTTATTCTGATGCTACTTTTATAGATGAGTTTGGGGAGGTCCCATAGCTAGTATGAAGGGATTGGAATTCTGAGGTCAAGCCCTAACCCCTGTGCTCTACCCTTGTCTGTGTGGCCAGAACTTTTTTTTTTTTTGAGGGCAGTGTCACTGGCCCTCATATGTGGGACCCAAACTGGGGGTCCACCACGCCACTCAGCCAGCCACTCAGCCGGCCCTGGCAAGAACTTCTTAACTGCCGATTAGGCCAGCGATAGGACCAGCTTCTGGGAATATGGTAGCCACCCACCCATTACTGAAGGCACTGAAGTAGAAATTGAAGAGCCAGCCTGTTTGGGGTGGAAGTCAGCATGAGATGTTCACTGCCCCTTAAAGGTCCACAGCACTCCCGTGTGATTTCTAGTTCACAAACCTGCTATATTGGACAGTTGGCCCTGGGGAGAGGAGAGGCCGAGCCTGTTTGAAAGGCCTGTTCACCAGCATGTTTTTCATTTCCAGGAGGACCAGGCAGGTTCTGCCCAACCTCCAGCCGGTGACTAGACGGCAGTGTCAGAATCAAGGGAAGTTTGAAATTGTCGATTTCTGGGCCCTGAAAACTTAACCATGATTTAGTGGATCTAGGATGAGGTGGGAAATCAGTCCTAATTAAAAGGAAACTGTGAAGTACATCATTTGAATCTCAGAGCCCTTTTATTGTATTTTTTCAGTCATGTTGTAAATAACTTCTGATGGGAGAAGCCGAGGCTAGAATAGCTTTTGCCTGGGTTACTAAAAGAAGGTGCTGTCTGCTGACTTGAGCTAGCTGTCCAGCAGAACTACCACTGGCTTTGCTGGGTCCTTACTCCCCCATTCCGGGCCCCAGCCAGGGCCATGCCATTTAGCAATGACTACAGAGCGTTTTTTGTACTCAGGACTCTTCCCCTCTCCCCACCATCACCTCAAGCAAATCTATTTAAACGTCCAGCTTCTATTAAGAGATTACTGGGAATGGTAATATATGATACAGATACCCCCATGTCTAGCCCTATGGACTTTACTGGGTAACAATAATTTTTAAAAATTGGATGTTAGAGGGGCCAGCCTAGTGGCTCAGTTGGTTAAGAGTTCGCTCAAGAGTGTGATCTCTGAGCAACAGGGTCGCTGGTTCGATTCCCGGTCCAAGCTGAGCTGCTGCTGAGCTGCCAACAGGTCGCAGGATGGCTCAGCTAAAATAAAAAAATTAAAAAAAATTGGATGTTAGATACTTGGTTTCTTAAGATTTGCTGATCTTATTGGTTGTAATCACAGTCCAGTACAGCGGAAGGGGCACCACAATCTCAATCCAAAGGCCTGAGCCCTAGACTTGGCACGAGGCTCTCTGGACGCTGCCAACTTGGCACTCCGCTTCATCCCCGCTCACTCCGGACCCTTCACGCCTCGCACAGGATAACAGTGTCTGACCAGCATAAGGCAGTTTTGTTAATCAAATGGGAGATCTGAAGTGCTCCAAAATGTGTAAGGATCACGCATCTGCTGATCTGTGGGCCCCTTGAGAGCAGAGCTTGTGTGTGACACATGTCACTCAGCATCCTGCAGAGTGCCTTCAACCTGTGGGTGTTAAAATTAGAGGAGGAAGCAGGGAGAGCTGAGAGGCTGGCTGGGTGGCTGGTGCACTTGGTACACATATGAACGGGCGTGTCAGGGAAACTTTGTACTTGGCGAGAACAGCCCCATGCCCGCTGTCCCCAGCTCTCCTCAGCAGATTGGAAGGTGTTCCAGCTGGCCGCCGATCACAGCATGGCCTGTGTTCCATAGAGAGGAGCCCAGGAGGGAGCAGCTAATATTCCTGGTCCAGGAAGTGGTCAGGTGGACCCTCCATAGCTCAGAATGTTCATACTATCAGCATGTTCTTCTCTGGCTCTAACTTGGACCTGCCAAGCCAGCTCTGTGTTGAGCTACCAAAAGGTGGAGAAGAAATGAGCCCCCAAGGTCATCCCAACTTGCTTCTTCTTACTGGTCTCCTGGGGGTGTATTTTGAATGGAGCTCTTGTTTTGCAGGTATAGTACACCCTTAGGTTACTTCTCAAGAAGTCGACTTACACTAACCAAACTCACAAAGGACAGATAGATAAATCAGAATACGCCAGTTCCTTAATATACAGTAGTCCCCCCATATCCACGGTTCTGCTTTTTGCAGTTTCAGTTATCCCAGCTTCTGGTGGCCTCAGGCTTGTGGCTGCATCACTCCAATCCCTGCCTATGTTGTCATATGGCCTTCTCTACACTGTGCGTCCATGTGTCCCTCTTCTTTTTTTTTTTTTTAACTGAGCCATCCTGCTACCTGTCAGCAGCTCAGCGGCTGCAGCTCAGCTCGGGCTGGGCATCGAACTGCTGTTGCTCAGAGCTCAGCTCGCACTCTTGAGTGAGCTTTTAACCAACTGAGCCACTTGGCCAGCCCCGTGTGTCTCTCTTCTTATAAGGACACAAGTCATACTGGATTACAGATCCACTCGACTCTAATATGACCTCATTTTAAGTGATTACATCTGTAATGACCCTATTTCAAATAAGGCCGGAGGTACTGGGGTGAGGACCTCAGCGTCTCTTTCTGGGGACACGGTCGGCTCCCATCACTGTCTCTTGAGCAGATTCCTGTTGTTCCTTCGCCTGCTCCCCCGTGTCGGGCGCTCACCCCACGCTTGCTGCTTCACGCTCCCTGGTGACACCTGGCCTCGCTGGGATGGAACCAGCCAACTCCCCCGAGGTTGTGCCCACAGGTGTCCATTGCCTTCCGCGACCTGGCCGTGCAGTTCTCTGAGGAGGAGTGGCAGCTCCTGGGCGAGGGGCAGAGGACGCTATACAGGGATGTGATGCAGGAGAACTACGAGGCGCTCGTCTCCCTGGGTGAGGGGCTGGCAGCCCTGCGGCCTTCCCGGGGGGCGCGGCGAGTCCCGGGCTGCAGTGAAAGGGAGGCTGGGTCCGGCACCCCGCACGTCCAGCGTCGCCCTGGCACCCACCAGGCCTCGGTCCACATGTACAAAAGGAGCGTGTTTGAGGTGGGATTCCAAGAGCCTCGGCTTAGCTGCCCTTTTGTGCTGTTGTTTCTATGAACCGCCCTAGAGTTCTGGATACACTTTGGTGGGGATGCTAAAAGGCTGGCAAAACACTGAGCAAGGTGGTCTCCGAGATTCTGACGCTCTGGTTCTTGGGGTTCAGGTGGTCACATGAATGCATACATAAACATGGATGTGCCGGTGCTGGGGCCGCCTGCTTGATTGCGCTTAGGGGAGCAGAGGGGAGCTCCCATTCCAGGGGGACTATCCTTCTTTCCTTTCCCAGGAACAGCCGAGCTGCTCCCCCTCTCTGCCTTCCTGTCTCCCACGGAGCCTGCTGGAACCATGAGCGGGAACCAAGCTGGTGAGGGACGGGAGCCTCCTAGGGAAGGCGCCCCAGGTGAGTACACTAAGACAAAGGCCAGGCCCCTTTGGGCAGCCTGGGCCCAGGTGGTCTCACTCTTGTCCCTTTAACTGTGTGGTCCTCAGAGGGCAGTGATGTCAGCCCTCGCCACCTCACCACACTCCCAACCCCAACCCCTCCCTGACCTTTCACCCTTCGTCCTGGGCTGGGATCCTGGTACACTTGCCTATTGTGTGATGTGCTCAGAAGAAACCTGGGATCGCCCTTGGGGAACATCACCTCTGTAAGCCCCATCTGCCACCACCCTTGCAGAGCCAGCCTGCAGCTCCTGAAGTTGCTGCCACAGGGCCATGGGCCCAGCCTGGGCAAGGCCGGGAGGTTAGGGGGTGCCAGGAAAGGCAGAGGGCCCAGACGGTGGAGGGGATGGCGAGGCAGCCCTCCTTGGCATTCCCCTCAGAGGAGTAACAGGTAACAGGTGACAAAGTCTAGAGGAGCCCAGTTATCCAGGGTTCCAGCTGCCAGTCCTGGCTGTGCCCATGGGCAGGTCATGTGGCTTCTGTCTCTGGTATATCATTCTCTCCTTTGCTGCTTCTCATGTGGTAGGAGGATCACATGAGATGCTGGTGTGAAGACACGCACAGAAGTGTGAGTGCTGAGCACATGTAGGGTGTGGGGGTTCACTGTGGCCTCTCTGGCAGGAGGAGTGCCGCAGCACAGCCTGCACCTCACTGCCCTTGTACAGCTGGTAAAGGAGATTCCGGGGTTCCTGTTTGGGGAAGTCCGCCCCGAGAGCCAGGGAGCCAGCCTAGATGGAGAGCGGGCAAGCCCCGAGGGTAAGTGGACAGCGGGGTGGCCTCTCTGCTGTCCCCAGAGTGAAGTTCAAGCTGTGGGCCTGCCCAGCTGCTGCCAGGCCTTAGGTGGAGTCACCCCTTTTCACGAACATCCCAGTGGTGTGCCTGCCTTCTGAGGGCACACAGATAGTTTGTGAGGCAGTGGCTTCATCCACGCCTTTGTGGCCCCTGTCACGTTGTATCCTGCATGGCAGGCGGGGCCAGTCCCTGCTCGGTAAATGAGAAGAGGAAGCTGTGCCTTGTCTGGGTGGCCATTCTGGGCGAAGGTCCCCTCCCAGCCTTTGCTCTTTCCGCCTCACCACTCCTTCCCCCCGTGCCCTGTTCACTTGCCCTTCTCAGCTCAGGCCGCACCTCCTTAGGGGAACGGGGAGCGGGGATGGGGGGGTCTGCCCCCACCAGCCCTAGCCTATAGGGTTCCTTTGAGTCTGCTCAATTGATGGTAAATAAAACAGAAAGTGGGGGTGGGAGGGATCTTATCAGAAGACTGTGGCTGTGAATTGATATTTCAGAGCCCAGCGGTGAGAGCACTGAGCTTACTGGCATCCCGGTCATTTTTAGTGGATCACGACAAGGAAGGACCAGGATTGGACAATATTAGGGGTGTCTTACCTGCTTCTGGGCTTAAATTCCAACTTCCGGTGTCCTCTCCCTCATCCCCGACATCAGCGGTGGCAGTGGAAACTTGCCCTCTCCAAGGACTGCTCAGCTGCCTTCCAGACACGCCTGTCAGCCGGCCTGGCCTGGCCGCCATGTCCAGTGGCAGGTCATCATGCAGTGGTTCACCTGGAGCTAGGGGGCAAGGAAGCCCCCTCCCCATCAGTGAGTGTGACCCAACGGGGGTAGGGCTCCAACCCTGGAGTCGGGGACCAGCCCCCGAGCCTTCTTCATTTTCTCATTGCTAAATGGGGACCAGCTTCCTGGGGAACACCACAAGTGCTCGGTCTCTGTGTGTAGACCAAAGAGGCGTGATGCTCGGTCCCCGGGCGGCCTCTCACCCAGCCCTGCTCATGCAGTAGTGAGTGCTCACGCACAGTAAGCAGAGGGCGATTCCTACCATGCAGGCCCATCGGCAGGTAACATACCTGTGTGCATCTGATCTCACTCTTGGACCTACTCATCCAGGCAACCCTAAGAGCAAAGGTAGCCATGAGAGAATGTCTCTGGGATCTCAACTTTATTTTAAAAAATTCTTACTATTTTGCAATTGTCTGAATATCTGTTTTTGTTAAAAATAAGTAAATATGGCATAAAATTGGCATGGTTTCAGGTGTCGCCTGGCACCTTTGCTGTAGGGTTTCACGTGCCCACATTTGAGAAGCATGAGTGAAAAATGGGGGCCTGGATATTGAGGCGGCTGGCGTCACTTGCAGAGCCAAAGTCAGAGGCCAAGGTTGGGGGAGGGTCCCGGGTAGTTGGAATGAACAGTGTAGGTATTTACAGTTACACCAGCAGGAAACAGGAAAGGCGCCCCCTTCCCCCACCTCATCCAAGCGAGACCCCTGGAACAAGCCTAGCGGGGGCTGGCTCTGCCGCAGATCCAAGCTCCCCTGACGTGACTGCCCCCTGGGATTTGGGGCTGGCGAGGCCTGGCCTCTATGGGTACCAGGTGTGGGGCAGTTCCCGGAGCCAGGCCTGGAAAAGCCGTCGTGTCTCTCTTGCTGTAGGAATTGCTGCCACATCGAGGCCTGCAGAGGAAGAAGGCCCCAGAGCCCCAGGCCGGGGGCGCAGCCCTCCCACCTGTAGCCCCGGCAGGAGAAAGAGCCACAGAAAACAGGAGAGAGGGACCTTGGGGGCAGGTGAGAGGCTAGCTTTCCTGAGAGTGGGGCCTGCCCTGGAGCTGAGCGGGGCAGGGAACATGGGGCTCTCCCATCTGGGCCTCCTCACACCCTCACAAGGCAGGCGCCGTCTGTTTTCATGGGTGGGAAATCTCAGACACCCGGAAAGTCCCACAGCTGCCACCATCAGGGCTCACTGACCTTGGCTGATCATGCAGGTCCCACAGGAACCTCTCCTGGGAACAGCCCCTTGCAAGGCCTCATCAACTGCCTGAAGGAGATCCTGGTGCCTGGGCCCCAGCTCCCTGAGGTGTCCCCAAGCTTACCGCCTCCTGTCCCCGGCCTGGGCGCATCCCGGCTGACCAGGGTGGAGCCGGGGCCTGGGAGCCCGCTCTGGAGAGGTGAGTTTCTGGGGACCCGTCTCCTCAGGCTAGGGTTTCTGAAGCCCTGAAACTCATGTTGCCTTTCTATAGCTACTTCCCTGTAAATCAAGTGTCTTCCCAAAGGATCCTTCCCAACGTGGCTTCCCCAGTGTCATCAGGACCATGTTTCTGGAGCCAGGCGGCTTTGTTAGCGTAGCATTTGGGCGGCTAGTCGAAGAAAACTCGAAAACAGACTTGGCCCTGGGTCCTTCCGTGCCCTTGACTCGTCCTAACGTGGGACCTCTGGGAAGTGAGCGTCACTCCACGTTGACAAAAAGTGGGACTCTTAGCGTGGCCTTAAGGGATCGGGACAGCATGGTAGAGGCAGAAACACGTGTCCTGGAGTCTGAGGCCTGTTAGCTGTGCAGACGGAAAGGCTCCGGAAGCCTTTGTGCCTCGATTTCCCCATCTGTAAAAGCTCCCACCTAAGGGCTGTGTGAGGCTTAGTATAGTCATGTGCTTATGTGTGTGTTTGTAAAAGGCTTGCCCCTCCTCTAATGTAAGTCCTGTTCGGGGCCCAGAGAGCCATCCACAATAGGGACCCGTCAGCCCACACCTTCGTTTGTACTCGGAGTCACAGCACATGTGGCTTTTTGACGCACTTCCACATCTTCCCTCCTTTCTCCGTCCAGCTCTGGGAGGTGTGCAAACAGTCATTTTTAAACCCGCCACCAAGAAGACAGCGGCCTGTGCCAGGCTAGATGAGTTACAGCCGACCCACGTCTCCGGATTTCTGACCCTGAACCCTTTTAACTGCTTGCCTGGATTGTCCACTTGATTGTCACCAAGACTGAGGATGTTGGGCTCAGGATGAAAATGTGCTGTTTTTTTCCTGTAGTGAAAACAGAGGCAGCATCCGGGGATTGTCCCCTCCAGGGTCTGTTGAACTGTCTGAAGGACATCCCAGCGGCCCGCGACATGCGCCCCAGCCCCTCAGGATCAGGGGACCCACGGCTGCAGAAGGATCCGGGAGCCTGGAAAAGGAATTCTGGAGGTAAAGGTCACCGGCTGGGCTGGGAGGGCGCTGGATGGCATCCGTGCCTTCCTCTGCTCCCAGCAGGGCTGCAGGTGACCCTCCACAGTAAGGCACGCAGGCCACACATGGGCGTGTCAGTCAGAGCAGCCAGGTATGGGGATCTGGATATGCAGATGGAGCTAGTCATGTAGGAGGCGCCTTAGCAGTCTGTGGTAATTTTCCAGATTGCCTCTTAGAATAGGAGGAAGCGATGGGTGGGAGGGAGAAAGACCGAGAACCGAAGACATAGCTCCAGCCCACTAGGTAGTTGGGCTGTAATTTTGATGTGGGGGTTCTCTCCTGTCCATGTGGGCTGGTGTAGCATTTCCACGCACTGCAGCTCACCGGTGCTTGGCAGCTTCTCAGAACATTGAGAAAGTCAAAAAGACACGATGTGATGGCCTTGGAGGAAAGGCCCTGATGTGGTGCTGCCTGGGAACAGCTGACTTAATGCTTTTCATAGAAACCTCTGGAGGCACCCCAGGGGCATCTGAGCAGCTATTCTCTCAGAGCCAAGACTGCCATGAGATCGGGGGCCTCGGAAGCCCCGTCCTACCCATACAACGGCCTCACGGAGGGCTTTCCACAGGGCCCAGACCCCTCCAGACCTCTCCTCCCTGCCCTGGCCCTGGCGCTGTGGTGAAGATGGAGGATGGCTGGGCGCAGAGCCCCCCAGCGCCTACACCCTGTCAGCTCGGCAAGCGGACCCACAGCCCCTCTCCCACCGGCAGCCTGCGGGGTGACGGAGACACCAGTAGGGTCCGAGTGCCCAGCTGGGGCCCCACAGCTCAAGGTGAGGCCCAGGTATCTGCTTGAGTCCTGATGGAGTTCTCAGCCCTGCAACAAGGTTCTGCCCACCCACAGGTCCTGGCCGTTCTCCTCAAGCAATGACTCCCCTCCCTTCATCCACATCCTCCTTAATTCAGCCTTTGCCCCAGGAGCCCTCCATTGTAGTGACCTTCATTTACAGAGATTTCCTAACTGTCAGGGAGCTGGCCACTGCATACATGTGGATCTCGCCACTCTACCCCAGGGCCTGGGGTACAGTTTGTGTCACTCCCCCATAGTCCCCCCCAGAAGGGTGTCGTGTGTGACAGGCTCCCAGGCCTGGTGGAGGATTTGTCACCCCTGCAGAGGGGGGTGGGACAGCCAGCCTGGGGCCAGGCCAGGGGACCTGCCGGAGATGGTGATAGGGCCATCTCCCCTGTCCCAGCCGGCAGTGCCTCGCGCTCACCCCTGGAGGCCCTGGAGGCCTGTCTGAAGGGCATTCCCCTGAGTGGGTCGTTACCTCCCCAGCCGCTGGCCACCTCTTGGTTCCGGAGCCCCCAGCCAGAAGACCCCGGGTCTCAGAGGCCCGAGCTGCAGCCCTGCGGATTGCACAGTCCAGGTAGACGGGGCATGGGCTGGGAGTGGCGTTCGTCCCTGCTCACACACAGCACAGGGATGCAAAGTCATGTCCCCCCTCCTCATCCTGGGCCTCTGAAAGCTCATGTGCTTCTCCCCGCTCCGCCAGCGCCCTCTTTATGCCTGGCCCTAAACAGCTCCCGAGTTGGGTGGAGGCCAGTTGAACTCTCCCCGCCCCCTGCCTTCTCTAAGAGCTCTTACTTACTCTCCAGCCCCACGAGACCAATGGCTAGGTTCTTGTGGGTTACCGTGCTGCGGTCTTTTAATCAGCACTGTGAGTGCCCTCTCCGAAATGGGAGCCCCTCGTGGGAGATCCTGTGGGCAGGTCTCCTGGGCACCTCTGCCCAGGCTCAGGGCCCAGGGGACCTCTTCTCCTGCGGCTTTCCCATGATTCCGCTGTGCTGTTTCCTGCAGAGGTGACCGTGGGGCCTCTTCTGGCTCTGGGCCTGCCGGGCTTTGTGAGAGACAGCCCTGCCCGCCCCCCAGGACCCCATGGAACCCCCGCCAGCTTCTCGTCGTCCAGCAGTACTGATGGGGACCTTGACTTCCAGAGCCCTGAGGGCAGCCAGGGGCACAGGCGTGGGAAAGGTGAGCTGTCCGACTGAGGCTGGGGTCGATCCTGGGAAAGGATAGGGGCACCCCAGGCCACTGTCATGTCCCACCCACCCGAGTCTGGTCTGCCCAGTGCTGGCAGCAGAGCTGGAGTGCCAGGCAGGGGAGACATGGGACGTGGGGGGGTTTGGGCTGGGGGGGGGGCGGGGACTAGGGCGGGGGTTGGGTTCTGTGTTAAGCAATTTGGCTCAGAAGAGGCAGGACAACATCTACAAAAATAAAAAGGGTCCCCTTTAGCTTCAAATTCTTCCTCATCCCAGTCACAAAGAAGTAAGTGCCTGCTGTGATATCAGACTTACCTCTAACTTAAGAAAAACCATCATGGGGTTCACGCAGGACCACTTTAAAGAGTGTACATGGTGACCTGCGTTTCCCCAGGTCCCTCCACGTGGAGGCATCCAGGGTGAGCTGTCACCTCTTTCCAGTATGAGGGACTCTGCAGTGTCCCCTCTCAATCTTTTTTCCCTCCTGAGTAATCCAAGTGCTGCTGGTCTACTTGTCCACAGCCCCCAGCCCCCGGGGCTCACGTCTGTATCCTGGCCTCATCCATTAACAGCTCACCCGGACTCTGCGTGGGCCAGTCGGGGCCCACAGGACAGGACTAGGACCCTTCTGTGTCCATGCGGCTGAATCCCTGCACCCTACCAGGGTTCCACCACTTGAGTGTGGGCACTCTTTCCCCCAAAACGCAGCCTACTTCTTAATGTGTAGTCTTTAACAGGTAATACAATCCCATGGTCTTGTTCTAACGCCACAAAAGGTTATGTCGGAGCGGTGACGTGTCCCCTCCTCCCGTGCCCTCCAGCGCCTTTGTCCTCTCAGAGTTCCTTCCCCTTCAGAGACATTCTGCATGGCCCGTTCCTGCTCCCTCACACACGGTAGCGTTCTCCACACAGCTTCTCCACCGTGCTTTTTGCCTTGACAGTTACCTTTGACATCTTCCTGTATTTTGTCTTCATATTCCTTGGACACGAGCAGCTCTCCCTGCTTTTCAGCAGCCGCACGGTCTTGTGTTGTAGGGGTCAGCATGTTTCTTTTCCACGTAGCCTCTGTTGACGGACCTTGTTTTCTAAGTAGCCCAAACTGTAGATTTCATGTTGCCTTTTCAAAGCTTCCAGCGCAACTCCCTCTGTTGCCCCAGACCTCAGCAGTGTCCCGTGGGGAAGTCCGCATTTGGGGTTCCGATAATTGGCACTTGGCCATTCCAGCCCCACATGACAGCCAAGGCTCTGGTGGTTCCTCTTCTCCCTCTGCCCATCCTGGCATCAGCAGACTCCCCGGGAAAGGTCATGGCGAAGGATGCCAGCTCACAGCGGACCTCCTCCCTCTAAAATGTCAGCTCACCGAGTGCCTGTTGCTTCCATAGTCCTCTCTCTTTAGAAATATAATTTTTCCATTTGTTTGGTTTTTCTCCCTAGTTGAACTGTATTAGCGTTGCTCTTCTTCGACCTACCCCATCATACCTGGTGGTGTGGACGCCTTTCGTGTTTCCTGGCTTGGAGAAGTGAGGGCAGCCCTGTGAATTCCATCCTCAGAGCCGTCCTGGGGGCGAGGCCAGGCGCTGGCGCTGGGTGTCCTGACACCGTGCCTGCAGCCAGTCTTCCTCACCACAGCCCGCTGACCAAGCTTCCATGTAGGCAGCTGAGACAGGCTGGCCCAGCCCGAGCAGGGCGCCCACAGCCAGGACTGATCCATGCTTGGGGCCAGGTCTCTGTCCGGATGCCGTGAGCTGCCGTGACAGGTGCCTCCTCCTGTGGGTCCAGTTGCTCTGGACACGGTGCAGGCATGGCTCCTGGGGTTCAGGGAGCCAAGCTCTGACTGTCTAAGATTGCGAACATTGGGTTTTCACAGGAGGCCCAGTGGGAAGCTCCCCACTCCAGGGTCTGGAGAACTGTCTCAGAGAGATACCTGTGCCCAGGTCGCAGCCTGCCTGGTCCTGGTCCTTGGTAGGAGACAGGGGGCCACGGAGAGCGGAGCCGAAGAACTGGATGGCAGACAAGGAAGGTAAGGTCCAGCTGCCGGTGCCTGGGAGCAGGAAAAGGCATTCACAAGCTGGGCTCATGAGCTGGCACCCCGGGCACTGCCTCTGCCCGCAGCCGGTGGGCCCACATCCGCCCTGAGATGAGAAGATGCCCTGTAGACAACCCGGGCAGAGTGGTGGGTGGGATCAGGGCAGGGCCCTCTGCTGCTCGAGGCCTGAGCCGCGGCCTTGGCAGTGGAGTGTCTTTTGATCCTGGCTGTGTCGGCCCCGTGTGCCTGGCTGTCCGGCACAGTGGCTGAGCTGTGGAGCTCCCAGGGGTCTAGGTCGCTGGGTCCGAAGAGATCCTGGAGGATTTGGGCGGCCTCTGGGAACCTCTGCAGGGCTGGAGTGTGTCCCATACCTGGAGCTCATGTGCCCGGGAAACCACGACTGACAGAGTTGCTCTCTGCCTATTAACTTCCTTTGCTGAGTGCCAACACAGCGCCCTGTAGGGCTGACAGGCCTCCTGACCTCTCATTCAAACAGGGCAGAGGGGCGAGGCCTGCGAGCCCATCCACCTGAGACAGCATGGGGGGCCCGTGTCCTCTAGGAGCCTGCTGCCCGCCAGCCCACAGGCGCTCACCGCCAGCAGCGTCCCTGCCTGCTGCCAGCAAGGGCTCAAAGACCGTGTGGCCAGCAGGCCAGGACCGTGGAGGTGGCTCCAAGAGGGTGAGCAGACGTCTGCCCCCAGCACTTACTGGCATGTTTTCCTTCCAAATGAAGTCTCTGAGGGAACAGATTTTCCTATCTCTCTCTTTCTCCCGCCTTATACCTGCTGCCCAGACCACCAACTGGAGCCCGTGACCTGTGGGCCCCTGCTAGCCGCGTGCCCAGCACGTGTACGTTCCCCAAAGACTGCTGGCCAGGGCCCTGGGAGGAGTGCTGAAAGAAGATGAAGCGACCCAAAGGGCTGAAAGTGTATTGGGGCTGGGGTGGGTGAGGATACTGCTTTTATCTGGCCCGTGGGTTTCTCCAGGGGAAAGACTGGTTATTTATTGTAGCGGGCACGTGGAGGTGAACGGGGACTCCCTCTGCTGCTGTTGCCACTTAGTTTACCTTACAGCTGTGTCCCTTCCTAGACCTGCTAAAGTGGCGGCAGGCTCTGACTTACTTGAATAAATACGGTATTTCTAACACCCCCTCCAGGCGAGAGCTGGCTGTGGGGCCTCCCCTGGACGTAACTGACGTAGCTGACTCTGCTCTTGGACTGCTGGTCCTGAGTGGGTGCAAGTAGGAGGGGCTCCCTGGCTCGTAAGACCTGGGGCCTGGCTGGAACCGACTGGTGGCTTCTAGGGACTTGAGACTTCTGGAAAGTTCCCCAGCTGGCTTTCCAGAGGGGCTGGGGGCCTGGCCAGGCTCTGGCTTCACTTCCTTCCACGGTTCGTCCCAGAGAGGGAGCTGCTCAGGTCCACCAGAGCTTGTCTAGGGCCGCTGGCTGGGCTGCAAGGGCACCGGCTCTGCGTGCCTGTTCCTTAAGGCAGAGGGTCCACCTGCCTGGCATCAGCTGACAGGCGGTTCTTTGCTTGTCCTTGGCCCATGCACAGCCACTGTGCCCTCCCCACTCCGCTGCCTGGAGAACTCTCTGAAGGGGATCTTGCCTGGGAGGCCCTTGCGCTTTGCCTGCCTGGCCAGCCCCGGCCCCGGGCCCGGCTCCAGCTCCAGCTCCAGCGCCAGCTTCAGCAGCTCAGAAGAAGACCTGAGGCTGGAGCCTACGCTCTGGCAGGCGCTCCTGCGGGGTAAGCCTGTAGGGGAGGCGAGCAGGGGGCGCCGTGCCCCGGCCTGGGGCCTGGGCCCTGACACCAGCTCTGTTTGTGACGCAGAGAAAGACCCTCTTCCCAGCAGCAAGGGCCCCGGCCCTCCATCCCCACGCGCTGGTGGCACCCCCGCTGGCTGCAGCCCTGGTGAAGGCCGCGGGAGAGCAGAGCCCAGGGGCCCCTTCAGCCTCAGCGCAGGTGAGCCTGGGGTCTCCGCAGAGGGGCGTGTCTCCAGGGAGCCACAAGTCCAGAGACTTGGTTCTCTTGAGCCCTACCAGTCACTTTGCCTGGCTTGCCACAAAGGTCTCTATTTTTGTCTTGCTTGAGTTCCTCATACAATGAGCTCTGTCCAAGAGAGACAGTGGGGCTATTGAGGAGAGTGGGGTCCAGGGAGTGTTCTTAAAAAAGCCTTGCAAGGGCCGGCCGAGTGGCACAGTGGTTAAGCGCTGGCTTGGGATGCCAGCGGCCCCGGTTCAGATCCCACATATGAGGGCCAGTGACACTGCCCTCAAAAAAAAAAAAAAAAAAAAGCCTGGCAATAAACAATATGCATGTGTTACAATGCTATATATGGTATGTATATATTATGTACACTTAATAACGTATATACACACACGTGTATATACTGTTGTGTCGGCCCAGCCTATCCACAGTGATGAGTGATGCTCAGCTAGGAATGCCTGAGGCATTTACCTGGCCCTGTTTCTCAGAGTGAACCCCACGGACATTTCCTCACTGGGGCCAGTGTTCGGGCTGGACCGGCCCTGTGGTTCTTATATGATGGTAGGATGCACTTCAGCAAAAACCATCAGGGAACTTTGAGGAACAGGATTCATTACTCACAGTTACTGGAGGGCACAGGTCATGCTCGAGGGATATATAGCGGGGTGGCAGGTAGAGGGAGAAAGAGAAAACTGTCTTTATTAGGGTCGAGGGTGGGGTTCACTCTTTATCAGCTCATTTAAAACATAAGAGCATGAATTAGCGCACAGGAAGGGAGAAGTGGGGTCACTCCAGCGGTCACCCAGGGCTTTCTGAAAGAGGGATGTTCATGGAGGAGAAGCGACAGCCTGTTTCCTCATCTGGTTGTTTTGCTAGTACCTGGGTCAGACGGCTGGCAATGTGTTTATCTAAGACGGATGCCTTTTGAAATGGGTGCCTCAGCAATCCAAAGCTTAATGTCAGATGCTTTCCCGCCGGCCTCACAATAGCAATCGGAAAGCTTAATGTCAGGGACTTATACTGCATGTACATATATATATAATGATCATAATACCCATTTAAAAAATTTGACAATAAAGAAAACAGTGTCAAAGGTGAGATTCCTCCACCTGGGAGAACTTAGAGGTTGTCTTGTCAGGAAAGCTGGAAGCGCTGCCTGCTATCCCAGGCCACCTGGCTTTCAGCCCAAGCCTGACCCAGTGTTTGACCCAGCAGGAAAAGCAGAAGCAAAGACGGAACGCAGGTCCCAGTCGCCCAGGAGAGAAGAGTGTTTGGAGACCCCGAGCCAGCCTGGCCCCCTGGGCAGCACCCAAGGAGGTAGGAGTGGGGTGATCAGTCGGGGAAAGGGGCTCCCCGTGAACCCAGGCAGGTAGCCCCAGGCAACCCTCGGCCTCTGTGCAGGCCCAGGCTATACCCACATTCCTCGCTGCCTGGTGAGGCTGGTGGGAAAGCAGGGTGGGCCCAGCATGGACCATGCAGCCTTCCGTGGCCCACAGGGCACCCCTAGCACAGCCTTGGAGGAGCCTCACTGTGGAGGGACCTGCAGATCGTGGCCCCTCCACCTGCTGCCCCTGGTCCCCAGCCCCTGGTAGAGCCAGAGGCATCATGCCTCCAGGTAAGCCAGTCCCCCTCATAACACAGGCCCCAGCGGGCCATTTGGCCCGAGTTGGGTTCCCTGACGGGCCAGGTGTATCTACGTGGCATCTCATTCAACCGTTATTTGAAAGTTGGAAGTTTGATATTTTTTAGGCCATGTCTAAATATCCCCGTGTCAGAATGGCTCTGTCAAAACGATATGTGGGGCCGGCCGAGTGGCACATTGGTTAAGAGCTGGTTTTGGGAAGCCAGCAGCCCCGGTTCGGTCCCACATGTGAGGGCCAGTGACACTGCCCTCAAAAAACAAAAAAACAAACAAAAAAACTATATGTGTCCATACCCCAGCGCTCTGTGCTTTCTGCAGAGGCAGTTGGGAGTACCAGCCCTGCCCCGCCACTGGAGAAAGGGCCCAGGCTGAGGCCCTGCCAGCCTCCTGACTCCGAACCTGGGCCCCTATCCTGGAAGCCCAGGGTTAGTGAAGAATCCGGGAGCCTGGGGCCTGGACACGGAGGGCCAAGTGCGGCAGGTGAGCTGGTGGCTTCCCCGTCCCCTCAAGCCATCAGGGGCCCTGCGGGCACAGGGTTGGGCTGAGGGTCAGCATGTGCACAGCCGCCCCCCCCCCTTCCGGCTGATCAGCTCCTCCCACAGGGCAGGCTGGCCGGAAGCCCAGGTCACAGCTGGGGGCAAGTTTTTCTTAACAACCTTCCAGGTTTGTTTGGGTCAGAGGCAGGAAGAGTCTCACCTTGAACTGAACTTGGGGTTGCTTTTTTCATTTCAGTGTTTTCTTACAGAAATAACTGGCTTTTTCTTAAAAGCATAGATACCTTTTAGAGGCAAAACAGATATTGAGACTTGTACCAGAATAGATATACCCAGAACCAAAGTTTGGGGTTTGAGGGGTCTTTGGGGCATAGAGGAGGAAACTGAGGCCATCGTTGGAGTGACCTGGCCAAGGGCCTCATGAGATGTGAGACGTTCCATGTCCCACCTGACCCTGAAGGCGCTCTTCTCTAAACCACATCAGGGACACGGGGCAGGGCCTGAGGCTCCGTCTCCTGGCTCACTAGGACATGCTCCGAGATCCTCGCGCCAGGCTTCAAGGGGCCCGCGGTGGCTCCATCGCTGGCTCACTGCCCGGGAATCTCTCAAGGTGCAGCTGTTCCTTTGAGTGCTGCGCTGGCCCGAGGCTGGCAGGCCCAGGCCTCTCCCTCAGATAGAAGTGGCAGTGTTGCTCGCCCTTAGCTCAGATCCTTCTTAAAGAACTGGACCAGGCAGCCATGGGGTCCTTCAGCCACTCCGGTCTGACTGGCACCCTGGAGGTGCCGACAAGGGGCTGAAGGCAGCCTGGGCTCAGGGCCAGTCGCAAAGCAGGGCTGTCCCACTAGTCCGAGCTGGCAAAGGGCTTTCTTGTGAGGTGTACTTGAGGTGAGACCAGTTCCAAGGAAATACGATAAAGGATTAGGTGGACTTTCTAAAAAAAGTAATTTAAGACTTAAAACCCTATGAATCTATAACTTCTAAATAGGGAAGGTGAAGGTCAGGAGAGGGGAACCTTGTGGTTTGCTTATGACCAATTCCACTAGGTACTGACATGGACACCTGGTCACCCCCAGGTTGGACTGGCCCTCCTGGGCCCTCTTCCAGATGCTGCCCATGGCCTTGGCCGCGTGCTGTCTGCTGAGGCTTCTCTAGGCCCTGCCCACTGACTCCCTAGGACATTGTTAGATGCCCTCAGGCACCCTTGGATCCCAAAGGTGGCACAAAGAACCCGTTGATCCTTTTCCTAGAAAGTGGGAAAGCCAATGTCCTGAGAAAGCTTGGTTAGCATGGAGATCCAATCTGTGGTTTATCCTGTCCATGAGTTTGGGGATCAGCCAGGCTACGTGGCCATTTTTCATGTCATGAGCATTATCATAGATATCCTCAGGCCTGAACAACTTCCTTCCCATCTAAAGCCAGGCCTTGTGGGGCAGGCTGCTAAGTACACTAGTTCAGGGCACCCCGGGAGGGAGAGAAAGGCCCTGATAGCCTGAGAACTCTCCTCCGCATCCCTGCTCTGGTTCTAGCCAGGACCCAAAGGAGGCCACCCCCCGCCGCCGCTGTCCCTCCGGCTTTGCCACCTGCCTCCCCGCGGCCGCCGTGCCCCTGTGGGGGTTCTCTGCAGCAGGAGCTCCGCGGCCTCAGTGCCACCCTCTCGGAGAAGCTGGATCAGCTCGCCGCAGCCCTGGCAGGACTGTCTCAGGAAGTGGCCACCATGAGGACCCAGGTGGCTCGGCTAGGGAGGCACCCCTGGGGCCCTGGGCCAAAGGACCAGGCGTCCTGGCGACGGGCGCTCCCCCGGGGACCTCCCTGGGCTCACGGCCCTGCTAATAGACACCTGCCCTACCGGAGACAGAAGGGCCCCACTAGGCTGAAACCGAAGATCCTGCGAGGCCAGGCGGAAGGCTGCAGGTCTGGTGACTCCTCAGGCCTCGCCCACGGGACACCCCACCTGCTGCCTCAGTTGTCTTCAGACACCAACCCGGCAGGACCTCCTGGGTGCAGTTCCAGCCCTTCCCAGCAGCCCCCATACTTGGCATGCAGCCGAGCAATGCTGACTGTGCACCCCCCGCTTGGACACACTGGGGGCCACCAGAGCCCCCCACCCCCTTCAGTGCCTGCTGCCTTTCCCCCCCAGATGGCCTCCCCTGCCACCAGTGCAGACGCAGAGCTACCAGCTGCAGCAGCTGCACCAACTGGGACCCGAAACTGGCCCAAGGATCCAAATGGCCTGTTGGCAGGGGTCCAGAGAGCCCTCAAGGAGGAACTGTGGGATGGGGACCTGAGGTGGGGTGCCCCTAGCCGCCTTCTTCATCAGCTCAGTCCTGCTGAGAAAGCCCTGCCCCCCGCCGCCTCCCCTAGGGGCTGGCCCGCCCCCTCACCCCACTCCAGCCGAACCCTCCCCATTTCTGGGCCATGAAGGGCTGGGTGCCCCCCTTGGCCTGACCGCCCGGACTCCAGGATGCTGTTTGTTCACGGGGGCCACCACTTGGGGTGCATTCCTCAGCCACACCTCTGCCTCCTTGGTTCAGGTTCATTCAGAGGTTGTTCCCCTCCCATCTTTCCCACCAGAACTGCCAAAGCCGGCAGGCGGGTGATGATATACACGCTTGCGCACAGCACATGTGCCCGAGGCGCCCCGAGCAGCTGCCGAGGCCCCCAAGAGCCCCTCTCCCTGACACCTGCCCTTTCTGATCTCAGCGCTGGGAGCGCAAGGCTCTCCTTCCTGGTAAATACGGGCCTAGGTTTCATTTGGGGAGAACTCGGCTCCTGGGTCTAGGTTGGATTTTCCCATGTGGCTTCTAGAATTAAAGGACTTTGTTGCCGAGGAAAGGACCTTGGCTCCACAGAAAGGGCTCAGTGGGTCCACACCAGGACATGGCTGATTGGTTTGTTACCACCACTGGGGACAAGATGGCTTGGCCGCGTGCCCTCCCGACACTCGAGACCTCAGCAGCCTCCCGAAGGGCTGGGGAAAACTGGCTGCAGGACCGAATTCCCACATGACTGGGAAAGAGTGGCCCATGTGTTCGTAACAAAGTGTCACGGAACGGGCGGCTTCAACAACAAGCATCCACTCAGTTCTGGACAGCAGAAGTCCAAGAGCCAGGTGTCAGCAGAATTGGTCCCTTCTGAGGCTGTGAGGGACTCTCCCAGGCCCCCCTCCTTGACGGGTCGGCGCTCTGCCTGTATGCGTGTCTCCAAATTCCCCCTTTGTATAAGGACACCAGTCATACTGGACGGGGGCCCACCCTAATGACCTCATTTTAACTTGATGACCCACAAATCAGGTCACATCCTGAGGTACTGGGGGTTAGGACTTCAACATGAATTTTGGGGGGCACAGTTCAACCCACGACACATGTAAGGAACTGGACTAGTCTTGGGTCCATCTTAGGAGAAGAAAGCATAACCAGGGTGTCTCCAGGCCAGAATGGCTTGCTCTGGGCCCCACCCCTCAGGTGGCATGTGGCAGTGTATTGGAAAGCCTGCCTGCCATCTACCCACCTCGTTTCCTTCCCTAGGGTCAGACCTTTCCCCCAAAACTTATATTCTCACCCATGTACTCATTTGATTTGAGGAGTCTTTGGGAACTGCCTGTGTACACTTGTCACCCAGGAAGGATAGGCCTGGCATGAACTGGCACAGCTCTGCTGTCAGGAAACCTGGGGTGCCAGTGCTGAGGCCCAGCTAACTCAGCACCCAGAAGGTGCTGGAGCCATGATGACTGCACCAGCAGTGCCTTATGGCTGGTATGCCTGGTGCACCCCTAAAACTTGGGTCACAGGACATACAGGGCCTGGCCTGCGCTCTTTGCCACCCCCATGGGATCAGCAGGGTGGAGGGAAGAGGGCCCAGCAGGACAGACTGTCACAAGGGTGGGAGGGCGTTAAAAGGTTTTCACATAAGCAATCTGCACAGCTAGCCGCACTCAACAGAGAATAAGGAACAGAAAAGTTCTAGACTTTCCACTCAAGACCTCAGGGAGATACGTCCAACTCCTTATCAAGCTGTGCAGGGAGCGACTCTGGACACATTTTAGAGCCCGTAGACAGGACAGAACACGGGCTGGCGGGAGCAGAGGGAAGGAGGGCCTCCCCGTGCGCCTCTGCTGGTGGGCTGGTAGTGAAGGGAGCCCCGTTCACCCCTGCTGGGCCCTCCATCCTGCCTGGCCAGCCTCCATGTTTTCTTCTCGCCCTTCTCAGCAAGGGTAGTGGAAGGTGGTCCACCATCTACCTTTGGCATTTTAAGGTTTGGTGTGGATTTCACAAATACCAGCTCTCACGCAAACCCTGCGCAGCCGTCATGAGAACAAATGAGCTCCGAGTGCCACTTGCTCACAGCTGCACAGCCTTGCATTGGCAGAGCCGGGAAGGGCGTGGATCTTCCATTGTGCTCTGCAGCCCCGGATGCATTACCTCACCTGCTGGCCACAACTACCCATCCTGCTATGGTGGAGCCAGCCCAGTGCAGGACATTCAGATCATTAAAAAAAAAAAAAGTGTGGAAAATAAGTAATGAACAGTAAGAAGCGTCATAATCTGCAGCTGTTTGTCCCGCAGGTCCACTGGTTTGTTTGCCGCACAAACCAAATTTTTTACAATTGTTAACAGAAAAGCTGCCTAGAATCACTGATTTGGTGAAAAATCTGTATGCAGTTTGGGACACTGGTAGTGTGTCCACCTCCTTCACCCATTTTATGAGAAAATGTCACTTTGCTGGGAGAAACTGAGGGACCTTTTTGAACTCAGGCATTCCAGGGGTCTGGAGGTAGGAGACAGAGAGGGCTGTAGCCCTGCCTGTCACCATCCTGGGGAGGAGCCCAAAGGAGGGCTTCCGGCTGACCCGCGCTCCTCCAAGTGCTCTGCCTGCCACCTGCCAACCTGAGGCCACTGGAAGGCAAGAGAAGGTCCCTCTTCAACCAATGGAAATCAGAGGACTCCGCACGTTCTCCAGGCCGCCCCTGAGGGGTCCAATGGAAGAGGCCGCAATCCACTCCCTGCGATGACACCCCGTGATGTCACTGCTGCCGCCTACAGGAGCTTGTTTCACTGGCTGACCAGACTGGACTCTTGACCTTTTTGTGTCTTTGTGTTTTAGCTGTGGCTTCTATAAACAGTCCACAGTTGGGTTTTATTTTTTAATTCAGCTTGACAGAAGTTTTTGTTCCTCAGTTAGAGCCCTGAATCCATTTACACATAATAAAATTACTGACATTTACATTTGAATATACTTTCTTATTTTGTGCTTATGTTTGTCCCCCTTGTTCTGGGGTTTTTCCCTTCTTCCCTGCTTTCTGTTGCGTTGACCGTGTTGTGGGTTTAGAGTTTTTTTAATCATTCCATTTTCTCCTCTACTGCTCTCAGAACTTTTAAAGAACTAAAAGGAAAAACATCCAAATTATACAATCATATTTTGGAAATTTTAGCACACCTTTTCCAGAAATTAATAGAACAAATCAGGAAGAATGTAGAAGATTTGATCAAGTCAACAGGACTACGGAATATATTCTTTTCTAGCATACACAGAACAGTCACAAAAATTGATCATATAGTAAGCCCTGGGCAAGACTAAACAAGTTTAAAAGTATTGAAATTATACAGAGATTTCTCTGACCATATTTGAGCTTTTAAGCTAGAGGCAAACAGAAAATAATGAGAAATTTTTACTCTCTCTCTCTCTCTCTCTCTCTCTCTATATATATATATATATATATATATATATATATTCCTAAATAACCCATGTGTCAAGAAATAATATTTTGAACTGAACTATAAGAAAGTACCCTATACTAAACTTGGAAGATAGACCAAAACTGAATCAGTACTTAGAAATGTATAGGCATAAATGAGTATGTGAAAAAGGAAAGGCTAAGAATTTACAAGGAGATACAAGACTGCAAAAGAAATTTAAAAAAAAAAAGGAAAGGGTATGTAAAGATAAGAGCAGAAATTAGGGAAATAGCATTTATATATTAGATATGATCAAGAAAGCCAAAAATTGTTTCTTTAACAAAAATGAAATTGTGCAGTTTGTGGTGTAATTCATCAATAAAAGAAAGAAGGCACAAATAACCAATCTCAGGAATGAAAAAGGTGACATCATTACAGATGCTGCTACAGACCATGTAAAAATGAAAAGATGATATTTCAAGCAACTTGGCCAAAAACTTGAAAATTCAATTAAACTATACAACTCACACAAGAAAACAACTTAACAAAACAGATTCAAGAAGAAACAAAACCTGAATAGTCCCTTATTGAAAAATTTGCACCGGATCAAACATCTTCCACAAAGAAAACTACGACCCAGTAGGCTTCACTGGCAAATTCTAGCTTGCATTAAAAGAGGAGATCTTTTCAGTAATACACAAACTACTCCAAAAAACAGAAAAATATGCAATACTCTGACTTATTTTATGAGACTAACATAACCTTGAAACCGAAAGTTGAGAAGGACAGTAAAAGAAGACAATATCACAGGCTAATCTCAAAAAAATGTGCCAACAAGCAAAAATCCTAAACAAGTATTATGAAACAATCCAGCAATTTATAAAGAGAATAAAACATCATGGCCAAGTTGGGTTTATCTCAATAATAAAGGAGGAAAATCATGTGGGCATCGCAGTAGGTGCAGAAAGATGATTTGCTGAGAGCCAACATCCATAGATACTCTAAGTAAACTAGAATCAGAAAGGAAATTTCTTCATTCGATAAAGATTATCTACCAAAAACATAGCTTAAGAAAACATGATACTTAATGGACATATTGAAGTGTCCACTCTTGCTATTCAGCATTATAGTGGTTCTAACCAGGACATTAAAGCAAGGGGGAAAAAAGGCATGAAAACCCCAAAAAGAATCATTACAAGGGATATGACTGTACACAAAGACAATTGAAAGGAATCTATGGAGAAACTATTAAAATTAAGAAAATGTTTTAAACTAAAATTTTTAATGTATAGTAACCAAAAAAATCCCAAAATCTAGGAATAAATCAGAAAAGATCCATGTGGAGAAAACTCTTGAGCACTTTTTAATAGTTTCCCTCACTCCTTATGCCTCATAACAATTTAAGTAGATGTTAATATTATTATTACCATCCTTATTTTACAAATGAGGAAACTGAAGCACAGAGAGGTTAATAAATTGCTCCAGGTCACACAGCCAGTAGAGGCTTGAGATGCACTTGGAACTGGGGTAATTGGCTTCAAAGTGAGGTCTTAAAACGCTGAGCGAGAGCACAGTGAAAGCTGAACCTTCAAGGTATATTTGTGTAATCTGAGGCAATTCAGGGAGAAAGAAAAAAGTTGATTATTGTTTAAATTACTAGCCTGCTACACTTATTTGTATAGTTTTTGTTGAATGTCTGTTCCCCACCCCAATGGTAAGCTCTATGAACAAGGGCAGACATGTATTGTATCTGTGCATCAACACTGGATCGGGAACAGAGTAGGGGTTCAATAAACATGAACCAAATATCTGAATGATACGTGTCTCTGGATTTGAGACACCAGAGAGTGAGGCCACTGGAATAAATTTATTGAAATTTCCCAAGTGTTCACAGAACCCTTGGATTCTCATTGAAACTGCGAGCTAATATCAGTGACATCTGGGGTAAAAGGCTGCCCAGGCTGGAAGAATTTCGGAACATATTCCTTCCTAGTCTGGAAGCATCTGTGTCCGCAGGGCACATCTCAGACACTCCATCCTCTCCATTTAAAATGTTCAGGCATTGGTGGTGACCTGGCCTTGGCCTTGAAGGTGCTGAAGGACAATAACCTAGCAGTGGTCCTCATCCCTGTGTGCACATTGGGATCACTTGAAAAAGGTTTTAAAATATCAGGTTCAGGCCCCATTCACGCAGATTTTAATTCAACTGGTCTCAAGTGGGGCCCAGCATTGGTGTCTGCCTATATCTATCTATCTATCTATCTATCTATCTATCTATCTATCTATCTATCTATATCTATCTATCTTTATCCATCCATCATTATATACATCTATATATCTAGCCACATATACTCTGTTAAAACATAAATGTACAGAAAAGTGCACATACACCATTGGTATATTTTTAATTTGCCAGGATTCTAATGTGTTGAAAACCATTCTCGCTGGCAAAAATATAGAACTCTTGAAGTGGGCTTTTCCCACCGTCTCCCCTCAACTGGCAACATCTTATGCATTTATTTTATTCCAAAAAGACGTACAGAGTGCCATTCCCATGCCAGGAGCTCCAGGTGTGCCCATGCACCTTCACCAGGTAACAGAAGTTCACAGTCACGGATAGGACATGGGATGGGAAGAGGGGCAGCAGACTCCTAGAGATAGGGGAGGGAGTGGTGGGTGTGAGGTCAAAGCCCCTCCAGTTGGGGGTTGGTGTCCTCAGCTGAGAATCATCTAACTGGACTTTTCCTCCCTGTACCAATAATGAGACTTATCTGCTCTGAGTCCAGTTCCCTTAGGAAATGCTCACCTAGGGATTAGTTAATACATTAATCCATTCTATTAGGCTACCTACCCCCTCCCAAGAACAAGCATTTTACCAGCAAATTCCAGTCGATTTTCAGGCTGTTGTGAGCTGAAAAGGGGGCTCTTCTGAGATCCCCTTGGGAGAGCTTCAGACAGAGCCAGAAGCACTAGAGCTCTAGAGCCCTTGGTGGCACATCTCTATGGCAAGGGTCAAAGGGCATCTGCTCCTCTCTGCATTCCCTACAGTTCCAGCCTTCAAAACCTGGCATCAGAAAGGTAGCCTACTGTGTCTTCCTCATCAAATTGCTGAGCTAGAAGCAGGGAGCAGGGTTGTGGTTTGGCAATTAGCTATATAATATTTTGATTTGGGAGAGCGATTACCAGCTGCTGGCTAAATGGAATTTACCCAGGACAAAATGGAGTTGTCCTGTGTGGGGGGATTAGAGTAAGGGGTTCCCTCGCCCAACTCATTTAACAGCTCCAGAACCTTCAGATTTTAATTTAATGGCACTGTAAGTACACAGATAACCATTCTTTCCCTCCCCCTGTAGAGGCTCCTAACTTGGCTAGGGGTGGTCCAGGAAATGTCTGCTTTCTGGTGGGTTCTCTCGGTGGGAGCTTTGCCAGGACTCAGGCCTGAACTGTTCCCAGCCAAGGGTTCCCTCAGCATTGTCTTGGCCGTTGAATGTCAAAGCTCGTTGTCCTTTCCAGACTTGTTCCCAGCAAGATGGAGAGGGTAGGAAAATGGCCTGCCTGCAGGAATCCGGGGGTCACCGTGCTCAACACTGGTCCTGGGTCTCTCCAACCAGGGAGCAACAGAAGGCAAAGGAAGGGTGCGGATGGGAAGGAGGCTCAGAAGAAGTGGGGGGGCGCTGCCACCTCGGGGGGAGTGGGCCAGGCTGGGGCCGGGAGGTCAGCGTCGGAGGGCAGGTGGGTGCCTTCGCGGTGGACGCGCTGGTGCCGCACCAGGTGTGTCTTGCGGCTGAAGCTCTTGCCGCACTGCGGGCAGGAGAAGGGACGGGATCCCGTGTGGATGGCCTGGTGGCGAACCAGATTGGTTTTGGAGCTGAAACTGCGGGCGCAGATGGCACAGGCGTGGGGCCGACTGCCCGTGTGCACTGCCTGGTGGCGGCTGAGGTGAGACTTGCGGCTGAAGAGGCGACCGCACTGCGCGCAAGCGAAAGGCCTGGCGCCGCTGTGGGCCCTGGAATGGGCGACTAGATTGGGCCGCGAGCCGAAACGACGGCCACACTGCGCGCAGGCGAAAGGCCGTTCGCCGGTGTGCACCCGCCGGTGCCGTGCCAGGTGCTGCCCGTGGGAAAAGCCGCGCCCGCAGTCCGGGCAGAAGAAGGACCTCTCGCTCGCCGGAGCGCCCTGGGGCGCCGGTGTGCTTCGGTGCGCGCAGGACAAGGGCTTGGCCGTGGCAGGGTCCACCGTGGCACCCAGTGCGCACTCGTCGCACCCAAAGGGGCGCCCCTCGCTGCGGTGCAGACGCTGGTGCGTGGCCAGGTTTTTCTTCCATCCGAAGCTCAGGCCGCAGTCGGAGCAGGCGAAAGGCTTAGGCCCGGGAGGGGACGGGGTCAGAGACGAGGCAGGGGAACCCGGAGAGGCGGGCGCGTCAGGAGAGGGCGGGGCGCGGGCGGCCAACTCGTGCACTCTTTGGTGCCGCACCAAGTGCTGCTTGTGCGTGAAGCTGCGTGTGCACTGCGCGCACTGGTAGGGCCTCTCGCCTGTGTGGATGCGCTGGTGGCGGATCAGGTGCGTCTTTTTGCGAAAGCGCTTTTCGCACTCCGTGCAGGGGAAGGGCCGCTCGCCGGTGTGCGTCTTCTGGTGCGACCCCAGGTGTATCTTTTGGCTGAAGCGCTTGCCGCACTCCGCGCACGGATAGGGCCGCTCGCCCGTGTGCGTGCGCAGGTGGCGGGTCAGGTGGGCCTTCTTGCTGAAGCGCTTGTCGCACTCGGAACAAGGGAAGGGTCGCTCGCCGCGGTGGCTGCGCTGGTGCAGCAGCATGTGCGCGCGCTGCGTGAAGCTGCGACCGCAGTCGGGACAGGCACAGGGGCCCTCGCCGCGGTGCAGCCTCTGGTGCAGGCGCAAGGTCAGCTGGTCCCGGAATCGCCGATCGCACTCCCCGCAGCCGTAGGGCTTCTCTAAGGCCGGGACCCAGCCGGCCAGCGCGAGCGCCCCCAGTGTCCCTGGGCCCCCGGGCTCCAGCTTATACGCAGCGGCCAGAGGCCCCAGGTCAGGCGCGGGAAAGGAGACGGGGAGTAATGGCAGATGCTGGGGCCATTCGACCTCCCCTTCTGCCCCCTGTTCTTCCTTCTCCACCTTCACCTTCCGAATCATCCACTCGTGCCCTGAAAAGTCAAAACAAGCCAAGTCTATTAAGCCCCACGTTTATGTGCCAATAGGACCGCTACGTCCTGGAGCCCTGAAGTCTGGCTTACGCTGTCTCCACTCTACTGGAAGGTTCCCGAGAAGGACCAAATCTGAAGATTCTGCTTAGTCTTCCTCCTCCCCTCTGCAGCAGGGACGCTGGTGACCATGCCTCTTGGTGCCTTTCTCCCAGGCTTGGGCATGTCTCTGAGAGTGCTTTCCCTGCCTCAGGATATAAATGCTGCTCAAGGTTCAGGTCTCAGCCTGCACTCTGGGTTCATATGCCCAGGGGGGCTGCTCCAGATCTTCCTGTCCAGCAGGCTCCTTTCTAGAACCAGTCTCTCATCTCCAGCTGAGCAGCTCACCTTCCATGTCCCCAGATTGGTTGCAGCTCATTAGCTTATCACCAAACAGCTGCCCCTCCCAGACCCACCTGGCTGACTTCCATGTGAGGACTGCAGCCTCCTTTTCCCAATTGCTGGGCTCAAACCTTAGAATCTTGACTCTCACCTTTGAGCTTCTGGCTCTGACTCCTGCTAGTGGACCTTTGTATCGCTTTCTGCTGTCTCTCAAAGACCCCCCACACACACACACACACCCGCACCATCATCATGCACTATCCCTGCATTCTTGCTTCTACAGCCAGGTGGGAAATCCCGGTTTAGCAAGAGGAGGATTGAGTGTACAGAGATCCAATGAATGGTGCCACCTCTGGAGAAGCAGGGAGGGAGCAGGTATGAGGTGGGTTTTCCTGGAGCTTGGCTCCTCTAGGGCACTGGAATGGCCCGGCTAAGAGGAAGAAGGTTGGGGTCCAGGCCCATTGTGATCACTTAGGTTCTCCTCTACCCCTAACCACTAACCACTAACCAGAAGTGTGACCTTGGTTAACTTACCACTTTGCCACCTCTTTGAGCTAAGTTTGTTAGTTTGCTTAGGGGTAAAAATTGGACTTAGTTCACGGTTCTTAAACCTGGTGCCGCATCATAATCTCCCGGGGAACTTTTACAAAACACATGGGAGCTGGGTGCATGACCTGTTCTTTTCTGTCAAAGCTCCTACAGTGATTCTTGTTTGAGAACCATTGAACCAGATGATCTGAGTTCTTGTCTGGCTCTAAAAGTCTGTGACAACCGGAGCTTTGGTTACATTACACACAGACTGGCACACTTACATTTACTCTCCGTCTCTTTTCCAGATCCATCAGTTACCAACAGCTATCGATCCTATTGTGATACTGCTTTCATTTTCTTTGAGCTACTCTTCTACTCAAACATCAATAGTTCCCTAATATTTACAGGATAAACTAACTTCCAGCTACATCTGAGGTTCACCCCAACCTAGTCCAGCTTTCTTAGTACTCCCAGGCATAAGTCCTTCTTCACTACAGCCAAGCTGGTCTGCTCTAACCCCAGTCAACATGTCATCTTTCCTGCCTCAAAGTCTTTTCTCAGCTTAGAATACTTCCCCATCCTCCACCCCCCACCTGCTTTAAATCTGGTCTACACTTCCCTCAAAATGCAGCACAAATCAAATCCTTGACAATTCCAATGCATGAAGATCTCTTACATACACTCCTATAGCACTTACTGTTAACACACTTGTGACATGGCTTATTGTTATTTGTTAATTCATTATTCTAGCTCACATTCATGTCAACTAGATTTTAGTTTCTGGAGGGCAGATACCTTGTGTCCTATTTCCTTATGTGTCTAATAAATGTGTCTTTATGTATCTAATAAAAATGAAGCTGGTCACCATTTACTGAATGTCAACTAGAGATGACTCACAGTGTGTACATTGTTACAAATCTTCACAACAAGCATGAAATTATCCCTGTTTACAGGTGAACAAGATGAGCCTTGGGGCGGGAAGATAGCTGATCCAAGATCACTTAGCTAGGCAATGTAGACAAGATTCAAATCATGTCTGTGTTGCTCTAGAACCCATCTCTCTCCACGATACCTAACACAGCCTGGACACAGTAGGCACTACATAAATCCTTGTGGAAAAAATGACATCACTCAGGCAAAAGATGATAAGGTTGGTGGTAGTGCAAGGAAGTGATGGGCGGGATTATGGTGAAAGACACAACTGTTTGACTGCCCTGGGTGTGGAGCACTTGAGTCAAATACAATGGATTTGGAGCACTTGGGTACCACGGAGATCAGTGGAGATGAGGGGGAGGGAGTATGTCTGGGGAGACACAATGAAAAGGTTGAACAACATCATATATCTACATGGGAATTGTAATTCAAGCCATCGACAAGTTCTGTACTTAGACTAGGGAAGAGGGAGGGGAAGTCAGGCCTTCTAGAGGGTATTGCTTTTGGTGATCAGCCTCTTTGATTCCTGTTGTCTACAGATGCAGTAATTCCCTCTGGGTGCTGAAGGCCTGACTCATCTCAGGTTGGAAGGGCCTGTAGTGGCTGTCTCATCAGATAACATCTCTGGAGCTTTGCAGGGCCCCTGTTCCCTCTGCATAGCCCCCTGGTGGGATGGAGGGATGGGAAGACTCACCTGGGCAGGAGCCTACTGGCTCAGCCTTCAGTGGGGTGCACGCCTGGCCTCCTCTGCAGGGAGCCTCAGCCTGTTCAGTGTGGGTGCCTTCCTCAGGTCTGGGGGCCTCGTGCCCTGGCAGAGAACAGGCTGCCTCAAGCCACCGCAGATGGCACAGCTGCACAGAGGTCCCCACTGGTGCTAGGAAGCAGGGGAGTTTGAAACCCCCGTCCCAGCCCCACCAGCAGGACCATACCTAGCCCATGTCATACCTGCAGGGGCTGAACGCCCAGCTGCCCCAGGGCAGCCTCGGGCTCCTTCAAGCAGGGCAGCTGCCAATGCTGTGCAGGTTGTAAGAGCCACAACTGTGAGAAGTTTCTGGAATGTGTGTGTGTAGGATAGTGGAGACAAGGAATGGCCATGCCCTGAGGCTTACATGAGATTCCTCAGAGGGCTGGGAACCTCCCAGCCACCAGATGGACCCCAGTTTCATGGCAAATCATTGAAGATCAGGATGTCAAAAAGCCAGGTACACCCCTTTCTTAGGTATCTTCTCCCAGTATCTGCTTAGCCACATCCCTCACCTCTTTCAAATCTTGCTCAAATCTTAACCTTCCCAGTGAGGTGTTCTCACTATGCGGTTTAGTCCTACAGCCTGCCCCTCCCCACCTACAGTAGTCTCACCACTCTGCTTTATCCCCTCATAGCATACATCTTTTTCTAACCAGAGTTTTTAAATGCACTTATTTTTATTGGTTGGTTGTTGACTCCTTGCCCTCACTAGGATTAAGCTTCTGGAAGGTAGGGGTATTTGTCTATTTGGTCACTGAGATATCCTAAATAACTAGACTGGCACTTGGCACTTAGCAGGTGCTAATAAATACTTGATGGTGGCTCCACCCTGAGCCACCATCGACAGTCTCCACTTACCGGAACACATGCCCAGCGCTCTCTCTTCCCTGGGAGGGCACACCTGTTCCTGTGCATTATGGGACCCTTCCCCAGGCTCACTTTGGGGGGCCATCTCCGGCTGTCCCACAGAGAATCCTGTTTCAGGTACAAGGATGGGTCCACGTAAAGGATCAGTACAGTAGAGGTGATCAAAGGCAAGGGGCTCTTCCCTTTCCCAGCCCACCCAAGGGGCTTTCCCCGACCTGCTCAGGAAGGCAGGGTCTCTAACCAGTATGAACAAGGACAGCCAGGCTCCCCAGCGGCCTGGCCAGGTATCAACCTCAGCCTCTTTGTGTTAAGTCAAGGACTGGTGAGGAAGAGAGAGTAGATATAAATATCCTGGTGCTCATGAGGACACATGTGCATATACAGTCTAGCACAGCCTCCAGCATGGGCCAGGCATTCACATACACCCTGATGAAACCAAAAAGGATGGTGCCCTAAAGGCCCTCCGGGGGTCTTAGGGTGTCAGTCTCTGAGGATGGTTTTGCCTTCTTTATTATAGAGAAGCAGCAGGCCCAGCAGGCTTCTGAGCCCTGCTGTCCCCCACCCCCAAGTTCCTTCCGCTCTGCAGGCTCACCCAGGTGGCTGAGGGCCTCCAAGGTTTCTCTCATGACAACCCTGGGTAGCTCCTCCTGGGGATCAGGCCACAGCTCCTAAAGAGAAAATATCCTTCCTCAAGTTCTCCTTAGGGCAGCTTCCGCCTGGGTCCTAGCTCAGCCCAACCTCTTCCCATCAGCTATCCCCAGGAGTTCCAGAGGTGAGGTTGGCAGATGCAGGTGAGGGAAAAGAAGGAAGGTGGATTTCAGATAGCAAAGAGATCTTCAAAGGGAGGCCAAGGGGGAGGTCCTGAAGCCATTTCTGCTCTGGTCAGCTCTGGAAGTCAGCTGCTCTGCCTCACCTGGCGATCAGAGCTCCTGCCCAGGGGCTGTCAGGGATCAAGTGACTCTCAGGGGGAGAGGCTGCAGGGTGGGAGACCAGAGACCCTCATCTCCTAGGACCCTTCAGCAGGAGCTGGCGAAATAGCAGCCAGCCGAGGGAGGGAGGGGAGTGTCACTATGGGGCAACTGGCAGGGGAGGCTCTCAGAGCAAGGTCCCCACTGAGGGAAGGAAATGGCGCTTGCTTCCTCTCCCCCAAATGCTACCTCCACACCATCGCCCCTCCCCCGCGGGCTTCCCCAGGCAGGGCCACCCCGCCCGCCCCCGTGCCCCTTCCCCATCCTCCTCCATTGAGAGCCCTGCCCCTACCCCAGTGGGCTCCCCTCCCCCCAATCTCCCTGGCAGCCTCCCCTCGGCCCTCCCCGGCTCCCTCTGCCTTCCGCCGTCTCTCCTCCCAGAGCCCGGCTGGCTCCCCAGCTCCGCCCTCAGCCTCGCCCCTGCGGCCCCTCCCCCGCCCGCAGCCCGCGGCCCAGCCCCTCCCCCGGCCCCTCCCCTCCCCCAGGCCGCCCCCTCCCCGGGCCCCCTCCCTCCCTCCCCGGGCCCCCTCCCTCCCTCCCGCGGGCCCCCTCCCCCTCCCCCCGGCCGCCCCCCCCCCCGGGCCCCCTCCCTCCCTCCCCCGAGCCCCCTCCCTCCCTCCCCGGGCCCCCTCCCTCCCTCCCCCGGGCCCCCTCCCCCTCCCCCCGGGCCGCCCCCTCCCCCGTCCTTTCCCCTCCTCCTTTCCTTCCTCCCCGCGCCGCCTCCCCTCCCACCAACCTGCGCTCCCTCCCTTCCCTCTCCGCCCCCACTCCGGGTTCCCTTCCTCCTTTCCTCCCTTCACCTCCGCTCCCTCCCCTCCCCTCCCCTCCCCTCCCCCTCCGAGGCCCCCGGCTCCCTGCCCCCGCTGCCTCGCCAGCGGACTCCCGCTTCCCTTCCAGCTCCCTCCCCTGCTCCCCCAGACCCTCCCCCGCCCCAGCCTCCCCCCACCCCTCTGCCGCCCCTCCCCTCCGCTCGGCGGCCGCCTCCCCCAGGGCAGCCCCCCACTGACTTCCCCACTCCCCTCCCAAGTTTGCCGCTCCCCAGACCCCTCCCGCCCCGCGCCCCCGCGCCTACACCTCGCCCGGGACCCGGAGCTCACCTGTCACCGCCCTCCTGCCCGCACCCCTCCCCGCAAACGGCCCGGCCCCCGCGCCCCTCCGGAGCCTGCTCTCGGGCCTCGCACCCCTCTCCCACCGGACAGCCCCCCGAGCCCCCAGCCCGCCCCTCCCCGGCCAGCCGCGCCCCTCCGGGCCCTGGCCTGCCCCCCGCCCCCCGGGGCTGTCACCTGCGCGGAGCGGGCGGTGACGGAGGGCCGCTGGGGCCGGGGGCGCGGGGAGAGCCGCCCGCCGCTGGGCGCCCCCGCGGCCCGTACCTGGCGGCGGGAGGCGGGCCCGGCCTCCCCGTTGCTGCCGGGACCCCGGCGCCCCCGCCGGCTCTAGTCTCAATGGCGCCCGCAGCCCGCAGCTCGGGTGCAGACTGCCTGGAAGACGGACAGACTGACAACCCTGAAACTTCGCGGGGAGGGGAAAGGGAAGACACGGGGGGAGTGGGAGCGGGGGAGCGCCGGGGGCAGACGCAGGGGACCCGGGTGTCCGGGCGCCCCGCGGGTCACTCGGGCAGGTGAAGGTCTGCAGGGGCGACGGCGGGAGGAGGGCACGGGGGGCAGGGAGGAGGGGGAGCGGGCTGGGAGGAAGGGCACTCGGTCTTCGAGGGAGGGTGCTCGCAGGCGGCGAGGGAGGAGCCAGGGGAAAGGTGGGGCGCAGGGCAGGGGTGGGCGAGGAGTTGGAGGGACGAGGAGGGGCGTGTCCAGGGAGGAAGCCAGTGTCTGCGAGGCTGTCTGTGAATCGCTGGAGCCTGCGGGAGCGTGTCTGCGCGGAGCTCCCGCCGTGGGATCCAGTCTCCACCGTCGGCCCGGGCCGTGGGGTCAGTCTGGGGAACTCCGGCCCCGCCTCGCTCCACGCCCGGGACCCACTCCAACCCACGCCCTCAGGCCCAGGAGGACCCTATTTGACACCCGCCACGGAGAGGAGAGGTCCAAAGAGACAGGGCCGGGCCCCAGTGTCTCTCAAGAATGGACCCTTGGCAGGAGAAATTGGGGGTGGGGTGTCAGGGCTGTGAGCCAAGTCCCCTGGGACAAGGCAAGGCTGGTGAACCAGCTTCGAGGGGCGAGGCTGGAGACGCGTTGGGCGGAGACACTGAAGGCGGAGTCCAGGTGAGGGGGGCTGCAGAGAGGAGGAGTTACCTGGGCTGGTCCTCTATGCACAGGAAAGCTCTCCGAGTCAGGTGTGCAGGGATGCCCTTGGCTCTCAGGTCTGGCTTCTCACTGTCCCTGCCTGGGGTTAGGATGTTCCTTTCCCGCCTTGCCACCTGGGCACCTCGGCTCCTTGTCGGAGCTCCCCACATCCTGTTCTCCAGAGCTGATATGTGGGCTGAGTCTCTTCCAGTCCCCTCCGGGTTCCAGTTTCCTCCCGCCCGCCCCCTTTAGGAAAAAGGGCGATTGGGAGGCCCGTTTCTCTCAGTCCAAGTGCTGCCTTATCAACCGTGGTTGGGATCCAGAGCTGGGGCGTGGGGGGTGGATGGCCCTTGGAGGGCAGAGCAAGGAGCCTCGTCAGGTCCTCATCACAAGGAGTGGATACCAGGGGACACAAGTGTGGCACACAGCAGGGGTGCAGTCAATATTTGTTAATGTTTAGGCCAGGAGGAGAGGCATGGGAGCAGGTGGTACCTGGGAATCAGCTGCGAAAGACTTCTACCTCCCGGATGGGCTGTTTCAGTGAGTCAGTGTCCTGCTTGCCCCATGGCCTTGGAAACAATGTGTCACTGTGTGCTGGGGTTGGGTGCCAGCACCTGCTGTTTCTCCTTGTGAGACCTGCAGTGGGAATGTGAGCCTGTGAGACATGAGGGGGAGAGTGTCTGGGTGTGCGTGTGAAACGGACAGACAGTGTCTGTGCCCTTTCCGAGGACCCCATTGGAGAGCTCCCTGAGGAACTCCCAGCATCCTCTCTTGGTCCTGGGAACCATGGTGGGTTCAGAAGTGCCTAGTGAGGCTCTGGTTCCCCACAGCCTCCTGGCCCCAGGTGGGGTGACTATGTGGGATATTCGGAGGGACATCAGGTTTAGGGGAGGAAGGGTTATGGAATCTGAGGCCTAGGCCACATTCCAGCCTGGGTATCCTGCAGCTGGTAACCAGGATGTAACCAGGATACCCCTGAGGCACCTGCTGCGGCTCCCTTCTAACCAGACGGATGCTGGGATTATCCCATCCGGATGCCTCGCCCCCAGGGCCCCTCTGTCTCCTGCCTCTCCCCACCCCTACTTCCCACCTCAGGCACTCCTCCCTGAGGCTTGCTGTCATTCCCCCCTGCCTAGCTTCCTGGTTCTGGACTCCAGGGACCCTCGGAGACTCTCAGGAAACCAGTGTGGCCCCAGGCAGCCACACATTGCTCCCAGTAAGAAGGCAGACCACAGAGGAAAGGGGACATGTCATTCCTATTTTGACACAGTCCAACCTCCCTGGACTTCCAGAGTGCTTGGTGAGAGAGAGGGGCATGAGGAGGCAGGAAAGGAAACAGTGAAGAGAATCATAAAGTCAGAATTTTAGCCCTGGAAGATCATATCCATCATTTGGCCCCGTGACTCTTAAACATTGTGTGGGGTCTTGGCCCTCTTTGAAAATCTAATAAAAGTTACGGAACTATCCTCGGAAAAATGTGCATACACATGTTGACTGGCGAAAAATAACTCCCCAAGTAATCCACAAAAGAAATGGTTTATTGGGGTGGGGGGAGGAAACGAAGTAACATCACCACTGCAGTGTGGAAAGCAAACGTCCTACATGGAGCTCCTACCGGCAGCCCACGTGGAGGCAGAAAAGACCATTGGTTAATCCTTTTATTAAGATCCCTCCCCCAGAAATTACCATAAGGATAAACGGGGAAGTCAGGATTATAGGATTAACAAGGGGCCCAGCCCCACCCATAGTCCTCCCAACTCTATGGTTAAGCATCTTAAGATGCCAGTTCACTTTATCACACACAATTTCAAAGTATTCGTGGAGCCCCTGAGTCCCACCAGCGCATCCCTGGGAGGCCCCTATTTTTACTGGTGAGGAAATCAAGGCTCAGAAAGGGAGGGTGACTTGCCTACAGTCCATGTTAATTTGTGGTAGGGCCTGAGAGGGTGGAAGTATCAGAGGCTCAGAGTGTCCAGCTGTGGTCTGGGACACATGCACCCCTTCATTACACACACACACACACACACACACACACACACACACACACACACACACAGAGCAGACAGGGATAAGAACTGGACAGTTTCCCGGGAGAGCTGGCCCCTGAGGGGATTGTGCGGACAGGTCCAATCCGGTTCCAGACAGCTGGTGCCCCTGGGCATGGGGCTGAGATAAAGCATCCCCAGCCTAGAGCTCTCAGGCTGCCTGGGACATACAGCTGCTGGGCGGCAGTAGGCGGCAGTGTGCAGCGGGGAGACCAGCTCACCTGCTGTGCATTGCCTCCCTGGAGCCCAAGCCTCACAGTCCCCAAAGGGTGATCTGTGGGAGCACTATGCTGCTCCCTGCCCTCCTCTTTGGGATGGCATGGGTACATGCTAACGGGTAAGCAGCCCACCTCAGGGCCCCGTGAGTGGGATCCTGTGGGGCAGCCAGACTGCCCTCCTGACTTCAGCCTCCTCTTCAGTTCACTAACTTCTCTGGGCATTGGCTTTTTGGGGGAGCAGGGTCGGGTCACAGGACAGGGCTTCTGGGTTACAGAGGGGGCAGTGGCAGCAGCTATCCTTCCCCGTGTGTGAACACACGGAGACGGGTGGAGCAGGAAGTGACACCCCGTCAGGAGGACCTGGTGGCCTGCACCAACCTCCACCATTACCGGTCCATGGGCTGGCGGCTGGAGTGGACATGCAGGGCTCTGGCCCACCTACAAGTGAGAGAGGGTCAGAGCCTGGACTGGCTGCAGAGCAGGAAGGAGTGAAAGGACCCCATCCTGAGCCAGGGGGCAGTCTGGGCACTGACCTGGAGAAGCAGGCCTTTGGGAGGTAGGTGTCTGTGGGCTTTCAAAGGGCAGAGAGTGCGGGATGGGGTGGGGTGGGGGTGGAGGAGTGGGCGTCACCGTGAGCAGCCCACGGAGAGGCTGGTGCCTGTGCCTGCCCTCCAGTCTGCCTTCCCAAGCTCATCTCTCTTTGCACTGAGGAAATGAAGACCAAGAAGGGAAATTATATTCGTAAAATAAAGCCACTCAGTAGGTAACCAGATTGAATGAGTGCCCCAGGCCACTCCTGGGGATGGTGCTGGGCTGGATGCTAATGTCTTTTTTTCTTCCACCTGCTTTGTTGACCCAGGCCCCCAGAAACCCGGCCTGCGGCATGGAACCACAGTGAGGGCTTGCTGCCCAGGCTGGGGGATGAGGGGGGGACACACACTGCACCCTGGGTAAGCACCTGAGATTGGCCCAAATCGGCAGTTTCATGGAGGTAGTAGCAGGCTGCCTAGGGAGGGAAGCTGGGTCCAGGCTGGCAGACTGCGTCTGCCCCGTTCTTTCCCTCTACCCACCACAGCCCTTGCAGAAGCCAGCCACGAGGGCCACTGTTTTGCCACGTGGCAGTGCCAGCCTCAAGCAGACTCAGCTAATGCTTCTGCAGGAAGCCTGGAGGAGTGCTGTGCCGGGCCTTGGGGACACAGCTGGCCGGACGGGAGCTCCCAGGCCTGCCTCAGGTGCTCCAGCCAACAGCAGCCAACAGCCTGGGCTCCCTTGCTCCCCGCCTGTCTGCCCACTCCTGGCTTCTCTGACATCTCCAAGCTCCTGTTCTGTTTCTGTCAAGTGATGAGGCCTGGTCCTCTCCCAGATCCTCAGGGAAGGAAAGGCAGGCTCAGGGTACCACAGGAGCTCAGTGCTGCCCACAGCCCTGGCTGCCTGCGTGAACTGACCACCTAGGGGACACACTCACTGATCTGGTCACTGACCAGCTTTGGTTAATTAGCTAGTTATCAGATCTCCTGCCTATGGGTTCACAGTGACCCCAGCTCCCCTGCCCCCTACCCAGGCTTGCTACTTTACTGCCTCCCTGCCCTCCCTCCCCCAGCCCCAGAATGCCTGGGTTGCTTGCTGGTCATGACAGTGGGGCCTTGAAGCAGCTATGAGGTCAGTGGCCATTTTTCTGGTGTCCTTGTTAATGTGCCTCATCTCTACCCCTTGGCCTGACCCCAGTTGTCCCCATCCTGAGTGTCTGGATGCAGTGGAGGCAGCCCAGGGCTGTGAGGACCCCCTGAAAGCTACAGGGGCTGGCCAGCTGTAGGCTGAAGCCCAGGATATGTGCCACCAGCTGCTGGATGGTCCCTTCAGGGAATGCCATGCCCAGGTATTGGTGGGGTGGAGATGGTGTCTGGCACTGGCACAGGAGGGGGCCAGGAAAAGGAAATGTTAGGAAGATGCCAATGGGAAAGGAGCCCTGACCCGTTGCCTCCCCAACTGTGCGATGGACAGCCTGATTGTGAACTGGTAGGGGAGGCAGGGTCCTCCCCGAAAGAGTCGGATTGTGGGGCCTGTGGGAGCTGTGCAGCCAGACATGTGGGCCTGGGGTGCAGGGCCGAAGCTGCCAATGCTGCCCTCCCAGGCTCCCAGTGCTGCAGCACTGCCTGGGCCCACAGCACCAAACTCAGGCATGCTTCATGGTCACCTGCTCAGGTGAGAGGCCTGGAGCACCTGGGAGGGCAGTGGGGCTGGTGGGGCCCAGAAATACAGGGGTAAGGAAAGCCACTGGTTCCCTGCCCTGACCTCATAGTGCCCCCTCCTCACAGTGGCCCCCCCTGGCCTCCCTGGTCCTCGTGCTCTGACCTGGCAGTGACAGTGCCACCCACCCCAGAATGTGCCATGTTGCCTGGGGGCCTTCACTAGACCCGTGAGTGGAAAGGAGGAAGGCACTGCGGAGGGAGTGTGGAGGGGCTGCTGGTGGGCAGCTTGTCCCTGCAGGGGACTCACCCTCATGACCTCTGGTTGTGCTTTCTTTTAGGGTCATGCCCTCAGGACCACTGCCCCAATGCCACCTGCTCTGGGGGCTAGTGTTTCGCTCCTGTGCCCCCTGCCCTCTGACTTGTGATGACATCTCTGGTCAGGTGGTATGCCCTGCTGAGTGGCCCTGCAGCAGCCCAGGTGATGGGCTCTGGGCTGGGGCGAGCTGCGTGTGCCTTTGAGGCCGAGCCCTCTGCAAGGAAGCCTCACTCTGGGCCTTCCCTAGGCTGCTGGTGCCCCACAAGATAGGTGCTGGGCGGTGAGGGGTGGTGTGTGTGGTCCAGAGAGTGCCCCTGCCTGGTGGATGGCATCTGCTACTGGCCTGGACAGCACATCAAGGCCGACTGCCAGCTCTGCATCTGCCGAGACGGGCAGCCCCAGCAATGCCGGCCCAACCCAGACTGTGTGGGTGAGGTCCCACCGTTGGTCCTGCCTGAGGGGCCCCTGATCTTCTTCCAGACCGCTGCCCCAGCCAGACACCACCCCTCCTCTGGCCCCTGACTCTTGGTCTTTTCTCAGTGAACCGTGGCTGGTCATCCTGGCCCTCTGCGCTGACCCCTCCTCCCAGGTCCTCCTGTCCACGCCATGCCCTAGCACCTGCATATCCCAAATAAAGTGACATTGGCAGCAAGCATGTGTGCAGAGTCTGCGTCCAGGGGCACAGAGGGAGGAAGGGCAGGTCTGTGCCCTGGCTGGACTCTCTCCTGGGCACTTCTGTGAATTGGCGTTGCTGGTGAACTTGGGCAAGTCACTTCCCGTATCCAAGCCTCAGTTTCCTCCTCTATGGCAGGTTGAATATAAAGCTTGAAAGTCTCTGCTATTAGACATCTCTAGTGCCCTAGGTGGCACCCCTTACCCCATTTAATGTCATCTGTAGCAGAGGCATTTCCATGCAAACTCTGCTCACCTCATGTTGATGTCTGCTTCTCCTCCTCCTTTTTAAAACTTGTATTGAGGTATAATTTACAGACTGCAATTCACCCATTCTAAGTTTACACTTCAGTGGCTTTTATAGAAATATACCAAGTTGCCCAAACATCACCACAATCCAGTTTTAGAACATTTCCATCATTTCAAGCCCATTTACAATCAATTCTTCCCACCTCCAGCCCCCAGGCAACCATGGAACTGCTTTCTACCTCCATAGAGTCTCCTTTTCTGGACATTTCATAGAAATGGCTTCCTTTGATGAGCATGATGATTCTGAGGTTCATCATCTGTAACAGCTTGTTCCCCGTCCCGTGGGTGTTGAATGGTAATCCATTGTGAGACAGACCACATTTTGTCCATACATTTGCCGGTGGATGGACATTTGAGTGGTTTCGTTTTGTTTGTTTGTTTGTTTTGTCTATTATGAATAAAGCTGCTACGAACATTCCTATCCAAGTCTTTGTGTGGGCATAGTTTCATTTCTTTTGGGTGTATACCTAGGAGTGGAGATTGATGGGTCATAGGATAAGTGTATATTTAACTTTTTAACTTCCAAATTGTTTTCCCCAGCAATGTATGAGGGTTTCAGTTTCTCCACATCTTCTCCAACACTTGTTAGCATCTTACCTGTCTTTTCAATAGTTTTAGTAGCCATTCAGTGGGTATAAAGTGGTATCTCATTGCCATTTTGATTTACATTTCCTTAATGACTAATGATGCTGAGCTTTATTTTTTTCATGTGCTGATTTGCCATTGTATATCTTCTTTTCAAGCTTCTTTTGCTTTCTGACCAGGGCTTTTCTGACAAAGAGAGTCCCCTTGGCCTTCCTTATAAGCACAGCTAGAAATACAAGTGTAAGGATGAAGTGGAATTCATGCCTCTTGGGGCAACCCTCACCTACTGGGGATGGGGGCTGCAGATCCCCATGGTTTGGCTAGACCATTATAGGGGGCATTCTGTATAATTCTTAAAAGTGGAATGAAACCCCAATGGCTACAGCAGTGATCCATAAAATGCACCCACAACCAGTGTTTCCTCTCTCCTGCTTCACTCTCTCAAGCTCCAAGCTCTGCCATCTGGGGTCACTTTCCAGAACCAAGTCCTTGTCTGGCTCTGCTTCCAGGGCAGAGGGGTGAGGAGGAAGGAACCAGGCTGGATGCCCAGTGTATTACTCTCTGCTCCCTCCCTTATAGTGCCCCCACAAATAAAAGTCCCATCCAACTACAGTTGTTGGCAAAGGGAAGAGGGCTGAAAGGAGAGAGGAAAAGGAAGAAGCATCTTCAGTTAAGTGGGACACAGGAAGGGCAACTCTTGTGTGAGCAATGAGAACTTGAATTGTTTTAAGTGAGGCTCTAAGTGGAGGCCTGTCGTGCCAAGCCAGAGGGATTCTTGAAAGGGCAGCCAGTAAGCATGTTCAATTTCTGTGTTTCCTGGAAGATGTTCCTCCCTGCAACGCCTTCTTGTTTTACTCTCTGACTGCATTTCCTGAGCTTCCAGCTCCACCTGTTCACCCACACCACTCCTGTGCCGTGGCCTCCTCCTCCTCATCGTCCTCCTCCTCCTTTTTCTCCTCCAGGATCTGGGTCCTTCCATTTTCTAAATCTATCAGCCCCTGCTTAGCTCCTCTTTCCTCTTTGACTGGTGTGGATGAAAATGGTCAGTTCCTTCGTATCTTATATCCTTCTCCCATTCTCTAGAAAATCTAAGTCCTGGGTCAATACTGCAGTCCCTTTTCTCTCTCCTATACCTGAGTGTAATGCTTTGAAAGAGCATCACCTCAAGGAATTCAGTGGCATATCCCCCAGTAGACCAGCGACAATGCCCATGGTGAGCCTGGCAGGTGTCTGAGTGCAACTAAGGCGCACGCTTGCCCACACCGTTCACCAGCTTAAAATTCATTTCAGACTCCTAAAGCAGCTACAATGCCTTCCACATCCAGCTCCCGTGTATCTCTCCAGTGTCATTTCCCATAACTTCCTGTATTATACACCATCCCTGCACACACCATTTGCTCACCTCTCTGTCTTTGCTCATGCTATTTCTTATGCCCAATTGACCTTCCTAGCAACACCTTTCTTCCCCTCCTGTCTTTGTTGGCTTGGGCTGCCATCACAAAATAGACCAGGTGGCTTAAACAAAAAAATTTATTTCCTCACAATTATGGAGGCTGGAAGTTTGAGATCAAGGTGCCAGCATGGTTGGGTTTTAGTGAGGACTCTCTTCCTGGCTTAGCTGCCTTCTCACTATTTCCTCATGTGGCAGACAGAGCAAGTGCTCTGGTGTCTCTTCTTATAAGGGCACTAATCCCATCAGCAGAGCCCCACCGTCATGACCTCATTTAAACATAATTACTTCCCAAAGGCCCCACCTCTAAATACCATCACATTGGGGTTAGGGCCCCAACATATGAATGAAGGGGCACATTTCCTTCATAGTGCCTCTTGTATTCTGCCAATTCCTACCTCTTGTTTTAACTCAGCTCAGGCACCACTTCCTCAGGAATCCTTGAGTGACCACCCCATATCTGCTTCCCATTACCACACTTAAGGTCACAAAGCATGCTTTAATAGGGTCTTCTGCTTATTTCTTTCATTGCACTTATCTCTTTATTTTGTTACTATCTATTGGGTTGTCGGAAAAGTCATGACGTATTTTTTTCGGTTTTTCATTGCAACGATGCATCATGATTTTCCGACAACCCAGCATTTCTGGTCTGTGTCCCCAACAGACTATATGTCATTCAACTATCTAGTCCCACACCTTGCACAGTGCCTGGCACGTGGCAGGCGGCCCATGACGGTGTTTGAATGAGTGTAAAATAGCATTGCCCTCCTTGATTAAATAAAGTCTAGAACCTTCAAGACTGACATTGGCCCTAAAAAAATGGAGGGAAACAGGCGCAAGCCTAGGGAATGTGACAGCCCAAGTAGAGCGCTTGGCCCTCACTGCAGGGTCTGAGAGAGCGCCCTGAGGACGTTACCTGATACCCATCCCCGCGAGCAGCTCCACGACCAATCAGGACCCCGCATTCCGTGAGCCAATAGCAGCTCCGCGAGCCGCTCACCGAGGCTGGACTCTGCATCCCGGGCGAAGCGGCTGCCGTAAAGCGGGTCGCTCAGCACGACGCGCCTCTCCAAGCTCCTAGAGCGCCACCGCGCTCGCTCCCCGCCCGGGAGCCCTCCCCGCCCGGGGCCCCGGTCCCCAAGGTGGTCGCAAGCCGGGCCACTGGGGGAGGGGGCGGCTTGGAGGCAGTGGCGGGGTCAGCACGGGCCACCGACAGCAGGGCCATGGAGCCCAGGGAGGCGGGGAAGGTAGGCCTGGAAGCGCCCTGGGGCCTCCCACTCCCCGCCCGTGGACCCCTGATCTGCACTCCGCAGAGGTGGGCGGCGCGGGCGGAGTCCCCGCCGATAAGCCAGCCTTGCAGGGGAAGACTCGCCCGCCGCCTTTTCTTGGACGCAGGGAGGCTCGGAGCGCCGCGCTACAGCGTCCTGGCTCCCCGCCCTTTCCGGGCTAAGCCCCCTCTGCTAATGCTGGATGCCAATTAGTCATGCAATCACTAATTAGTGATGCAAACGTGCTTCCTGTTGTCTCACCACAACTTAGGCGTTTTGTAGAGGCCCAGGTTGTTTTCATGCTTTGAGGCTGGGTCGGACTCCAGTGAGGGGCCAAGGGGTAGAAATCACCCAGAGGTAGGGTGAGGGTTTGGACCTGCCTAGATACCTTTTCCCAAGAAAGGGCTGAAAAGACAAATAAGGCACCTGACATTTTTCTTGCCAACTTCTGATCCTAGCATTGCGTAGAAGCATATTCCATAAACTTGCTTCGGGCTTTGGGCTGGAGGCTGTGAGTTGGAAGAAAAGGTGGGGAAAAGTGCTTGAAGGTGGAGATAAGTGGGTGTGACGGGATTGCTAGAAAGTTCCGAAGCAAAGACCAGCGTGGTGTAGACACTTGACCTGGAGACAGTGGCAATCACTTGGGACTAAGATCTTTCTGGATTTTTTTCTGCCAGTTCTTGAGGATTGTTTCTTCTTTGGCACAGAGCGAATTTCCTCAACAAACCTTTCTGAGTGCTGAGTCCCTCCTTTAAAGAAAAAAAAAAATTGTTCATTGAATAAACATTTGTGATCAGTGATTTACATTGAATGAAATGGCGGAAGTACTAGGATAAATATGTAACATCCATTTTCCTCAAGGAGCTCTCCTGTGATTTCACTTCAATAACTTGGACAAGCCTGGAAGAGATGTCCCACAAAAGAGAGGAAGGATAATGAAGTTATTTTGATGTTATAGTTTTTCCTGGAAAGGTTGGGAAGGACGCTGAATTACAAAAGAAGTTATTCTTGGCTTAAGCATCTCTTCCACACTCCCCTCTGCAAGCTACAGTGATACATTTTCCAGATGAAACAACCTACAAAGTAAATTATCTAAGACAATAAACCTCAACAGAATTAACTAAAGAAAGATAGAAGGTGAACTGTGTGCCAACCTCATGTTAAGCACTATAGGGAAAAGTGAAGGAAGTGGCTATTACCCTTAGGTAATATCCCCTGGTTAGTTTAGCTCGAACTTGATTTTGAGTGAGGAGAAAAATGTAGTGGGGAAGAAGGGTTATAAACAATTGGCGATGAGAATTGGAATTAGTAATTTGAGGTTGGTTTCCAACGTATTCAGTTGTAGGCTTTCTGAGCCTTTAAGGGGAGAAGAGAGAAATACAAACATTTTGGGAGGTAGAGGAGAAATTTGATGCCTCTTTTAGGCCCAGCCACTAATTGAAAGCCCTGGGGGCTGGAAATTTCACCCTTGGTTCTAATCTTGATTGTAGGTTATCCCAAAAAGATGCTACCAAGTGTATTAGTTTTCTAATCTGGGAAATGATACCATTACAGATGAAATAAAATAATTGCAAAACAAACTGGCAGTGTAAGATGTGTTGCAAATGAGTGACAATAACAAGCCTGGATGGATTAGCTATGCTATTCTAAGCTCCAGTCCATATATTGTTTTGGCTCAAAGCTGGGAAACTGAGCATTCACTTGATAGAAAGGATTAGTGTGTTATTAGAATCTTCTTTTAGGGCGATTTTGTGATATTTATTAACTAAAAGCAATCTTGGTCCATTGGATTGGGTATCATGCTTGTCATTGACAGAATAGGGGTTAAAGGTCAGACTTGCCCCAATTATCCTGTTTTACATTCTTCCCAGCCCTTATCACTATACAAAATTCTCACATTTATTTATTCATTTACATATTTGCTGACTTTATTCTCGGCTACACCCCCAGCTAGAACAGGGGAGCAGTTCCTGGCACTTAATAGGTTCTCGAAGTATTTTTTTTGAATGAATGACTGCTAAAATAGCACCGTACAGGAGCCCTTTTACTACAAGGTGGGGTGCTCTGAAGAACACTTCAGCCCGACACCTCATGTTCCCCAGAGGAGACTTGTTGGTGCTGCCAAATAGGGGTACTTATTTGTATATGTATTTATTGTCTCAACATTTCTGGTTCCTAGCCCCCTCTGACTTTCCCATGGAAGTGACACCCCCTTCTCATTTTTCTCCATACACAGTTCTGTTACTGCACTTACATCAGGTGTCTGCCACCTGCTAGATTTTAATCTTGAGAATAAAGATAGTATCTTTCATATCTTAGGATCTCCATGCAGCAAGCACACATATAGGAACAAATAATAAATCTATGTTGAATGAAAAAATGAATTTAGTGCCTATGAAATACTCTCTGTATAACCTCGTGGTGGGGAAAGGGGCAGTGATGGTGAAAGGGTTATAAAATAAGCAAATTAGCATAGGCTTACTGATTGCCAGGCTCCACGAGGGCTAGAAAGCCTTTCTTGTTCAGGGGAAGGAGAAATGCTTGGACTAGGTGGTTAGGAACTTCCTCCTGGGAGATGTGGAATGTGAATAGGAATTTGATGAGGGGGTAGACTCTGGGTAGGTGGGAGGAAATGGCCAGAGTCAGGGAATCTAAAGGTGGAAGTGTAGAAGGAGATGTTGAGTGGTTGCCATTTTCCGAATCTGGTTGTAGCAGAGGTTCCAGATAGGGCACTCTATAGAGCTAAGATTAGGAAGGTGGGTTAGGTTCAGATTGAGGGACCTGGTCCTGAGCTGAGAAGTCAGAGCTCTACCCTACAGACAGTGGGAATCACTAAAATAGTACATCTAGAGAGAGTCTTGGCTTTATATGTAGATTAGGAATTCCTCTTATTCAAGCAGATTTGTGTTTTCTTTACATTGAAGTCAACTGGAATCAGCAGGCTCTTGCCATAATACTGGTTGGAAGAGAGCTACAAGGGTTAGGATAGTCACTCTTGTTGGCAAGATACTTCTTAAACATTCAGTCCTGGCCATACACTTTATCCTTGTAGAGCCTATAAGCTAAAGTGATGGGTCCATTTGCTTTCATTATGTCCACCTGTTCCCTCAGGAAGAAAGGGTAGGTGGGTTTGAATAGGGAGCCCTGACTGTCCTTGGTCACAAAATTTTTAACATGCCCCAATTGAAACAGCTTGCCCTCTAGTCCTGGTGTACAGTAATCATCCCAGAATCTGCCTTCACTGTAATCTCTGGGGTCCCTTTCCCCTTCCCCACACTGGCTTTTCTTAGACCATATCTGTGTGTACACCTTTCCTATCTGATGCCTTCTTGTAATGGAGCCCATCTTCCAGCAAGGTTTTGAAATATAATCATATTTTGCTTTTGGAAAATACTCCCAGAGCAAATAGTTATTTAAAACAATTAAGTTCACGAACTTGCCACCATGCGCTTACATTGGCAGCACTCTACAAACAGCTTGGTAAGGTTTCATAACCTTGGTATATCAGTGTCTCACAGCTGTGTTGTGTCAACTTGTGGCGGTGTCTTGCTGAGTGGCATTCATTGTTGTTGCATGTTTTTGTGTGCCGTCACGAGAATGTCTGAGTTTGAATTAGAGCAATGAACAAACATTAGATTTCTTGTTAAACTTGGCAAGAGTGGAAGTGAAATCAGGGACATGTTAGTCCAAGTTTATGGGGATAACACCATGAAGAAAATGGCAGTGTTCAAATGGATTAAACGTTTTGCTGAGGGGAGAGAATGCATCACTGATGAAGAGAGGTCAGGATAGCCAGTAACAAGCAGAAGTGATGAAAACATTGCAAAAATTTGTTGAACTGTGTGTCAAAATAGTCACCTGATTGTGAGAAGCATAGCAGACCACGTAAACATCGATAGAGAAACAGGAAAATCTTCCTTGAAAATCTTGGCATGAGAAAGGTGTGTGCAAAAATGGTCCCGAAGGAGCTCACTGATGAACAAAAGCAAAGGAGAGTTGAAGTTTGCCGAGACCTTTTGGAGAGGAAAGACGATGTTTTGGGCTATGTTATCATCACTGGTGATGAAACATGGGTGTGCCAATATGACCCCTGAAACAAAGCATTAAAGTGCACGATGGAAGTCAGCCAATTCTCCACAACCAGAAGTTCCATCATTCCAAATCAAGAGTCAAAACGATGTTGCTAACCTTTTTGGATATCAGAGGGATTATTCATTATGAATTTGTACCAACTGGACGAACAGTTAATCAAGTTTACTATTTGGAAGTGCTGAAAAAGCTGCGTGAAAAAGTTAAGACGAAAACAACCTGAACTTTTTGCCAATTCATGGCTCTTGCATCACGACAATGCACCAGCTCACACAGCACTGTCTGTGAGGGAGTTTTTAGCCAATAAACAAATAACTGTATTGGAACACCCTCCCTACTCACCTGATCTGGCCCCCAGTGACTATTTTCTTTCTTTCTTTTTTTTTGATGGCAGTTTCACTGGCCTTCATATGTGGGATCCGAACCGGGGCCGCTGGCATCCCAAGCCAGCTCTTAACCACCGCGCCACTTGGCCCTAAATTTTTTTCTTTCTTTTTTTTTTTTTTTTTTGAGGGCAGTGTCACTGACCCTCATATGGGGGATCCGAACTGGGGCCGCTGACTTCCCAAGCCAGCGCTTAACCACCGCGCCACTCGGCCGGCCCAGTGACTTTTTTCTTTACCCGAAGATAAAGGAAATATTGAAAAGAAGACATTTTGATGACATTCAGGACATCAGGGGTAATATGACAACAGCTCTGATGGCCATTCCAGAAAAAGAATTCCAAAATTGCTTTGAAGGGCAGAGTAGGTGCTGGTGTCAGTGTATAGCTTCCCAAAGGGAATACTTCGAAGGCGACCGTAGTATTAGTCAGCAATGAGGTATGGAGCACTTTTTCTAGGGTGAGTTTGTGAACTTAACTGTCAGACCTTGTACATCTTCCTAAGGGAGGATTTACCATGTTCAAGGTTTTGCAAAAGAATGTGCTGGAAGTTGTTACTGAGGCTGAGAAGTCATAGGTCCTGTGGGGAGGCCGTGAAGAGCACACACTGAAAGAATTATGAAATTCCTGACTCAGCCATCTTTATACACTTTTGCTTCAGTGTGGGGCCCTTCCTAGAAGAAGGAGCTTCATTGTCACTGTGAGTTACACCCAAGCAGTGAGAGAGATGGGGTGTAGTCTTGTATGTAGATTGACGGTGCCCCCTCCCCTAATCTGATACACTCCAGGAGGAGGGGTGCACTCAGGTGGTCCTGAACACAGGTGTGGAAGACTAAGGAAGAAGTTGGTGCTCAGCTGGTGTCATTTTTCCTTTCAGGCTCCTGTGACATTTGATGACATCACAGTGTACTTGCTTCAGGAGGAATGGGAGCTGCTGAGTCAGCAACAGAAGGAGATCTGTGTTCCTGACAAGCTGGTGGCACCACTGGGTATCGGCGCCTGTTCACTTCCCCACCACCTGAATGTAGATCAGCATTCCCAATTGTATCCAACTATGACATACTTGAGAATTTTCTGGAGTCCTACCATTTTGGGGGGACATCTTTATTCATCTGTTCAGTCTTATATCTAACTTCACCGCACACGATTCACTCACCATCCTTTCTCTTCTCCCTTCAAATTGGTAAAGAGAAGTGGGGAATTTGGGCATGTCAGTCTAAACCTTGATGCCTCAGGATAGCCCAAGGTGCCAGGGGGGGAGCCCCGCCTGTGGTCTCTGGGGCTGCAAGGTGGATTCTGTTTCAGGTTCCCATAGGGCACCGAGGTAGAAGGAGCACCAGGTCGGGAGTGTGGCAATCTGGTCTTAGTTCCAGCTCTATCATGGGACACTGGTGTGCCTTTGACCAAGCCTTTTAGCCTTTGTAAGCCTTGATTTCCATCTTCATAGAGTTGTCACAAAGGTTGAGAGAGATAAAAAAAACTTAAAATTTTGTGCCCATGGAGGTATTTTTCATCTTTTCTATTTTCTGAATGTCCTTTCTCTGCTTCTATGGCTAGACTTTCTGTACCATGGACAGAGGTGCTTGTTTTTTAACATGTGTACTCACATATGTACTGTTTTCAGATTTCAATTTGATGGCCACCCTATCTTCCCTTCTTTTCATCTTGGTCCCTGTCTAAGGGTTATAGGAATGACTGTCCCTGCTCTCTGTGGGCAGAGGGATCGTAGCTGGGCTGGTCTTCCCATACCGAAACAGTTTGAAAACCACTGATTCTTCTAAACCAGAAGTTGCGAAGTAGCAGGCCATGGGCCAGGTTTGGCTCACAGATTTTTTTTTTTCTCTTTTGACTTCCATCACTTTTGTTTGGCTTCTTAAAAATATTTATATAAATGGTCAATATTTAAATATGGGGAGTTTTCACATGAAAATATGGCTAGCTGGCTTCTCTTGATAAACAGCACCGTCAGGCATTGCTGACCGTGGGTTCCTCATGGTGGCCTCCTGCTGGACTCGAGTAGCTGTCCCGGTACACGGGTTTGAGTCCTCCAGGTGGCCACAGCCTCCCAGCCCAGCCTGGTTTCCTCAGTTGTGTTATCAGTTGGGCCCCTCTTAGCCTTTGAGTTTAAGCCTCTATTCTGAACCAATAGTTTTCATACAGTTTTAGTCTAGGAGAGGAGCAAAGAGCCTTGCTTTGACTTAGTCTCCCATTCTTGTAGGGGCCTCATGGATATATCTGCGTTTCTAAACCACTATGCTGAACCGTTGAGGTTTCTGTTTGGCTCCTTGACAATTATCCCATCATGCTGAGAGGATGCGAGCGACAGACAGCGCTTTCATTAGTGTTGTGATCTGGATCCCGGACCTCATGGTGCTTCCCTCTCCTGACTCAGGGCCAATTATTGCCAACCCAGAGCTGTTCTGTAAGTTTGAGCGAGGGCCAGGCCCAGAGCAATCTCGGGAGGCGCCACCCAGGAGCGTGTGGACCCACACTGCGAGGAGGGAGCTTAGCTGGAGAGAGGGCTCCTATCTCATCCCCTACCTCTCCCTGTTCTCCACCAACTTAACACTCAAATGCTATTCCCCCGCAACTGTCACCTCATCTAAAATATACACATCTCAGGGCCGGCCGAATGGCTCAGTTAGTTAAGAGCTCGCTCAAGAGTGTGAGCTGAGCTCTGAGCAACAGCAGTTCGATGCCCGGCCCGAGCTGAGCTGCCGCTGAGTTGCCAACAGGTGGCAGGAGGGCTAGGCTTTAAAAAATTAAATAAATAAAATTAAAAATAAGATAAAATAAAATATACACACCTCCCCCAACATGGCTCTCCAACCTCTCATCTCCCTTTATTTTATTTCTACCTGAGAGTATGTTTATTTATAGTTATAGTCCATGAAGTGTGACTTTGTCTTATTTACTATGTATTCCTAAGAACAATGCCTTACACATAGTAGCTACACAGTAGATAATCACCGAATGAATGAATGAATGAATAAATGAACAGCCATTTACTAAGTTCTAGGGATTTATCTTTGCTTTGTTCCTTTGAGAAGCTTGTCCTATTCAGGGATTGGCTTAGTTCACGCAGTCATTGTGGAAGAGACTGCGTTAGCCCCGCCCCTTCTGCTGGAGAAAAGGGAGGTGGGAACAGGCTCCTGTGTGAGTTGAATCATTGAAGTGTCCCTTGTGCTCTATCTCAGATGGACCACAAGGAGCCCGAGGCTTCCTAATAACTTGTTTAGTTTTTCTCTGCTTGACTCTTTCTGAACTGCCTCATGCTCCTGGGGCTGGCTACAATTCTGTACACCGGTCTCTGGACTAGCAGCAAATACTGTTCAGTTCTTGGCACCTGGGCATCAGAAGTCACACTGGTGCAGAAGAAATGCTCCCGAGGAGTTAGAGCGGTCTCAGCTGCCTTTCACCTAAGGAGAGAATAAAGAAACGTCTAGTTTCGCTTGAAGAAGAAAAATCTAGTGAGGTCATGAGGGTCTTCACCTCTTTGAAGGGTTGTGGTGTGAAAGAGGAATGCAACTTATGTGTCTCTTGAGGGCCGAAGTGGCATCCCAGGGTGGAAGTTACTCAAAGCTGGATGGCAGCATAGGGAAAACTCCGGGGACCAGAACTGCCTGCCCAGGAGAGGTTGCTCTGTGGTCCCATAGATCCTGGAGCAAAGTGCAGATACATGGCTGCCTGTCAGAGAACACTGTGGCAGGGGGCTCCTGCAGGGTATGGGATGGTAATACAGGCATACCGCATTTGATTGTGCTCCACAGATACTACGTTTTGTTAGAAATTGAAGGTTTGTGGTAACCCTGCATGGAGCAAGTCTGTCAGTGCCATTTTTTCCAATAAGCTCTGATGATGGTTGGCGTTTTTTAACCAATAAAGTATTGTTTAATTAAAGTATATAAATTTTTTTAGATATAATGCTATTGCTCATTTAACATACTACAGTATAGTGTAAACATAGCTTTTATGTGCACTGGGAAACCAACAAATGTGTGTGACTCACTGTATTGAGCCATTCACTGTACTGAGGTGATCTGGAACCAAACCCACAGCATTTCTGAGGTCTGCCTGTATTTCATCATTTTTTTTTTTAACCCGTGTTCTATTAGTTCAGTGTTCATTCCTATAAATAAGTTTGAATTCTAAAGATTGTGCCACTATCTTAGGTTGCTGATATCAAATTGCAACAATCTCCTTTTGGCCAGGTGTATCTGTCCTTTATATTTTTTTTAAAGAAAAGCTTTGCTTAAAGCCCACTTGATTTTCTTTTGGGTTAGGTAAGGTGGGCCTGGGGAGTTGGGGAAACCGAAAGAAATCGGGTAGAGGCTGTGTCACTTTTGAACTTCCATAATCTGAGAGCCTCCATGAGTCGCAGTGGCTCTCACCATAGGATTTCAGAGCAAATTCCATTTGTCTCTTTTCCCTAAAGGAAACAAGAAGATGGGCTACATGGAAGAAGTGGACATGTACCGTCCAGCCAGAGAAGTTGGGCCATACCTGCCCCCGCAGAAGAAAGCCTGTCTTCCCCACATGGGTACAGAGCGTGGCACCATTGAGGAAGTCTGTACAGGAAAAAGCAAAAAGCCCCTGAAGCCCCGGTCCATCCAGAAGTCGTGGTTTGTGCAGTTCCCGTGGCTGGTCATGAATGTGGAGCAGACGGCTCTCTTTTGCTGTGCTTGCCGAGAATACCCATCTGTCAGGGATAGGCGGTCCAGATTGATAGAAGGTTATACTGGACCATTCAAGGTGGAGACTCTCAAATACCACGCCAAGAGCAAAGCTCACCTGTTCTGCATTGATGCCTTGACAGCCAGGGACCCCATCTGGGCAGCCCGTTTCCGGAGCATCCGAGATGCTAGCCAGGAGCACCTCCTCTCTGCACATTATCCCATCTTGTACCCCCCAGGGCCTCTGGGAGCCTATGAGAATGTGACCCAGCTCCTTCCCAGCTCTCGAACTACACTGGAGGCCTCTGGGGAGAAGAGAGCAATTCCTGCATTGTATCTGGACTGCACATCCGAGTTGAGGCATAAAGAAACTGCTGATGATGTCCACAGCTCCTCAAACGCTAATATTTTGTGTGGTGACTCTGCTGAACCCTGCAGCCAGGTAATATGTTTGTAATGATAATGTATCTTGTGGGGGGCGGGGTGGTGTTCCCATACTGAGAACCACATATAATGCACGATGATGATGGAAAAATTATATTAGCTTACCTACTGCAAACATAAAGTTATAAGCTAACATGCTTATCATGTCCTAGGCATAGTGTTCAGTGCTTTACATGTATTATCTCATTTATTTAAGACAACAGCCCTCTTATTATAATCTCCTTTTGCAGGTCACAAAACCTAATTAGTGGGACTGAACTTCCTTTTCTGATATAAAGGGAACACCTCAATTCAGAACAGTAATCTTTATCCAGAATCCACAACAAGCACAGAACTGTCAGTAATCCACAGCCACAAAACCACCACAGAGCTCTTCAGTAATCAAATTAAAATTTTGTTTTCAACTTTAACTTTGGGATCATGTAGCACTTTTCAGCATTGCAAAGTTTCTTCGCATCCATTCTTTCATGGCATGATTGTAATGCTGCTCTGAGGCTGCTGGGCAGTCTGATTGAACTCATCTTGTTGGGAGAATGCTGAGACTCAGGAGGGCTGACCTGAGTCTGGGGGTTCCTGTGGTGTTGACTGTCCCCAGGGCCCTGGCAGCCAGCCCGGTGCTTTCCCTCTACTCGCCCATTGGTGGGTCCTGGAAGGCTCTAGTTCTCATCCTAGGTTTGTTTTGTAATTTTCTAATTCTTTGGAAAATTGGCCGGTGCGGAAACTGTGTTAACTGGAGTCTTTGAGTAACTAGAACCTTCCCCGTTTCTTGCTATTCCATGTAAGCAGGATTTTACTACACCTCCTTTATTTATTTATTTATTTATTTATTTATTTATTTATTTATTTTTTTTTTTTTGAGGGCAGTGTCACTGGCCCTCACATGTGGGACCCGAACCAGGGCCGCTGGCCTCCCAAGTCAGCGCTTAACCACTGCGCCATTCGGCCGGCCCTACTACACCTCTTTTTGAGTCCCCCCCACCTCTAGTGTTCCAAGGAGAACAGCTCAGGACTTCCTCATACCTAACATCAGAAGGGCCCAGCTAACGTTAGTAAGCTTGGATTTTTCCAGAATCCAGAAAAGTGACAAGGCTCGTTTCTCTTCATGTTCATGTTCCTTCTAAGTATTAGAAGCTAATAAACAGGATTAAGCTTTTATATCCTGAATTCCTTTAGCAGTACTGCGTACCCAGTCACTGAGTATCAGCATCTGTAGTGCTTTTTTACTGCTTCCTTCCCAGCCCAGTGGGAAATCTGAGCAGGCATTCCTAGAGGCAGGATGCTAGAAGGCACCTCCCAGGGCTGTAGGAGGCAGAGCGCCCTCATAAGGTTCTCCCAAGACCCCTGTTCTTTCAATGCGTTTATATTTCCTCCTGGAGACGTTGGCATCACACTGAGGCTCATTCGGTTTTCATGAACTAATTCTGGGCTTCATATATTTGCTTCTTTGACTTTGGTCAAAGATAAATGAGTTCCTCAGAGTACATCTGGGCCCCTTGGCGAGCTTCCCAGGAGAAACAGGCCTGACGTCAGAGGCCTACCAAGTGACTGCTGCTCTTTGTTGCAGGATCCTTCTGAAGAGGGGCTGTTTGCGGAGGTTCCTGTGATGTTTGAGGAGCTGCCGGTGGTGTTTGAGGACGTGGCAGTGTATTTCACCAGGGAGGAGTGGGCCATGCTAGACAAGCGGCAAAAGGAGCTGTACAGAGACGTGATGCGGTGCAATTACGAGCTGTTGGCATCCCTGGGTAAAGATTTGTGTAGACTTTGGTCACCGCCATCATTTGACAGGGGAAATCCACAAGGGCAGCTGTGACTTGTGGTTGTCTTCCCATATCCGCCCCTTCCCTGTCCATAGGCAAAGAGCGAGTCTATCTTTTGTACCTCGGAACCCTCCCTGCTTTGGGATACTGTACTTTATCCCCTCTTCATCTACCCATCTACCACCCATCCTCCACCAAACATTTATTGAGTACCTGCCACATGCTGGACAAACATGAATGAGGCAAGATCTCTGCTTTCAAGGGCTAGTAGGTTTGTGGGCAAGACAGACACTTTAATAAGAAGCTACACAAGAACACAAGCTCCATAAAAGGGGTTCAGAAAACTGCCCTGGGGATACTGAGGAAAGATGATTTAATTTTTCTGGGCATCAGAGGGAGAGATCAGCAAAGTCATTACAGAGTATAAAATGATTTAACTGAATTGGAAACCAGGTTGGTGGGGGTGGCGGGGAGGAACGGCATCTAGATATGACAGAGGGAGAGGACAGAGTGAGCAAAGGCATGGAGTTGAGAAAGGGCCTCCAAGTATGCTGTCCTCTATTTTGTTGGGACCCAGGCTGCTTCATCCTTCCCAGGGGCCATCAAGGGTGGCGGTCTGGGCTTAGGTGTCACTTGATTGGGCACTGGAGAGTGACGAAAGTCATAGTGTTTATTTTCTTCCCAGAAGACTGTTATCTTCTGCATTTGCTTCTTATTCTTCTCTTTGCCTCCTTTTTCTGTCAAACGCCCAAGGTTCATGCGGCATCAAACTGCAAAGAAAGATAACTTTTCATGTTATAAAACTTTTACTTATTTCTTTTTTTTTCTAGCATATATGGTTAACAACAGACCCTTCAGAACTTAAGGCATTCCAGCAGCAACCTGTATCATGCCTTCTACAGAATAAGAAATCAGACTATTTGTGACTTAATTGGTGTCACATCCCCTGGTATACCCTGTCCTTTGGCTAAGATACGGATTATTTTTCTCAACAGTCTTGACCTATATATACTTGTTTTTTATCATTGTTTAGAATTTTTAAATGGCTCCCAAACATTCAGAAATAATTGTTCATAACATAAATCACAACTTATTTCCTGGTGATAGAGGTTTTATAATTATGTGCTTGGCCCCAGCACCTGTGCGAAGTGTACCTTCAGAGAGCACCACTACGTGTGTTTAAAAGCAGTGGGAATGAGGAGGAATTCACTTAAAGAAAAATACACACCCACGTACACGAAGTCAGTTTCTCCTTTAAAGAAATGAGCAGTAGGGATGCACTTTGCCCGGTCGGCCTCGGTGGACAGTTGTGATGAGGGGTGGGCAGCCAGTCCGGATGGCAGGATGTCGCCCCCAGCACGGAGTGATTCACACCGTTCAGCCTGTGCTTCCGTCCAAGTTGTGTGGCCTCAGCATTTTATCATTTTCTTTTTAACATTCATAAGTTAGGAAGTGGGGAAATCTTAGCTAACTGGGGGACATTAAGGGACAGCTCAGTCTTGGTTAAGTTTTGTTTGGATGAACAAAAAGTATAATCAGAGGAAGGGCTGCGCTTGAGGCTTGGGGGCAGGAGCCAGGGCAGGCTTTGGAGGGGACGGGGCTGTCCTCTGCAGTGTCTGTGAGATTCGAATGGGTACCGACATGGGGTTGCATATGTGCGGTTGCTTTGCATTACTTTAGTTAGGTCTCCAGCTATTACCCTTTATCCTCTGATTTAAACAATATTCCATGTTTGAGATATAAAAGCATTTTAAGGAGCTTTGACAATATGTGTTCACACAACAAAGAAATCGCATAAGGACGTACTTCTCAGAACATGTCCCCGTCGTTAAGGGACACGACTGTAGTGATGTCCCTGTAGTCATTTTTCCATTACTAAGGCATAAAAAAGATCTGTTTGGAAGTTCCCTTCTGTCTTACTTGTTCTGAAGGGAACAAAAAGAAAAGGGTTTTGGCAACATTTTAGCCACAGCTTCAAAGAGGTCCAATGGGGTACAGTACTCCTGGGTCCAGTGTGGTTGTACAAGGGACAATTAAAGGTGGCCAGGCCCCAAGGGGAATATAACTGAGGCAAATAGATTCGGTGATATTCAGTTTCCTGTGTGTTTTCAGTTATTTAAAAAAAAATGTTTCTTCATAATTATGTGTTTTTTTTAAATCAAAGTAGCTCTAATATGACTTCTGACAAAAAAATGACAGTCCCTTCTCCCACCTTTCTCTGTTGCTGAGTCCTCCTCCAGAATCTTTTAGCTGTATCTTCTAGTAATTTTTCTCATTAATTCTAAAAAATACACGTAGACATTATTTTTGAAAGAGTGAACTTCAGTGGGATGTACTCATAAAACAGCTTCGCTCTTTTCCTTCACCATTTGTTTGGATCAGCTCTGAGGGGCTTTTCTTTCTTATCCTTTGGGTTGTCAAAAGAAAATTCAGAGAGTTTTACTTGATATGAATATTTTATTGAGAAAGAAACAAACTGTTTAAGAAAAGGGAAACTTCAAACCCAAAGTGCATAAAAGCTTGGCTTTCAGCAGTTAAAGCTCAGTCTCTAAAGCATGAACGAGGGAGTACATTTTTTTTTTTTTTTTTTTCCTTTCTCAAAGATTTTATTGGGGAATTGGCGTTGGGGAATCGGGGAAGGGGATCAGACAAGTCGCCGTCTTCTTGTTCTTCAGTTCAGCTGCGGAGGATGTTGCTTCACTGTTGGTATCGTCATTGCGCTCTTCCCGGATGAGGCAGATCGGTCGCTGGCCTCTGGATGTCGCTCATCGCGGCTATTGGCAGCTCACTCTTGGCTGCCAGCCGCTCACGCTGGCTGCGGGCCACCCACTGTAGCCCACGGCAGCCCACCGCAGCAGGGGCTGCAGCCCACACCATCACCGGGGCCCGCACAGCCCAGCTCCAGGTGGAGCTGCTGCCAGCTGCAGAGGGCAGCGTCACTGGCCCTCATGTGGGATCCGAACCGGGGCCGCCGGCATCCCAAAACCAGCGCTCAACCAACGCGCCACTCGGCCGGCCCGAGAGTACATTTTTTTAAAATTGTGATTGGTTACTAGAAATTTGCATCCTTTTTAGGATAGTAGCACAGTTTAAGTTTTGTTGTGTGTAGTTGATTGGGTAGGAAGCTCTAGTCACGCTGACCTGAAGTAAACATACATTTTGTTTGAGATCAGAGTCAGCATTCAGGGAAATCAGGACAGTTTAGATTTGGTGACGTAATTATAGAAGTGTTTGATCCATGGGTATACTCAAACTGTGGCCTCTATTATGGTTTCTCTCTAACAGGGTGGAATCTGGGGCAGGGTCAATGACTTTCTCGTCACACTCAGGTAACAGAAAATCCTCCAGTCATTTTTCAGTCACTTAATGATCTAATTGCAATTAATAAAATGTCCAGTCCTGTACTATTCGAATATGTCCTGATCAGGAGGACGGCTCAGGGAAGATGGTAGAATAGAAGACACCAGAAATCTGTCTTCCCACCTTGACAACAACTGCACAGGGAAGACTCTGTCTGATATAATTATTTTGGAACCATGGAGTCTGTTGGAGGCTTGCAGGGGAGGAAGTCTTAGATGGTAACTTTTGGTCCATTTCAGCTCTTAGCAGGGTAGCAGCTATCTATTCCCCACCCCGAGGCACCTGGCAGGCTGCTGTGTGTTCCTGGAGCAGTTTGCACACCGCTTGCAGGAGCTAGGGAAGGTGAAAGGACCCTGTCGTCCAACTATTGGAGATCTGTGCTCTGATCTCTGATTGCTGCTTCTGATCACAGAGGTGCAGACCAAGAGGCAGGCAGATATTGTTGTCACACATCACCACGTTATTACAAGCCCCCATTATTACAATGGGATTTAAAGGACAAGTACTTTTCTCTCCTTCCCCTTTTGTGAACCAGACATAAATGACTCGGACATTCAAAAACAGCTGTATAGGGCTGGCCGGGTGGCTCAGTTGGTTAAGAGCTCGTTTAAGAGTGGGAGCTGAGCTCTGAGCAACAGCAGTTCGATGCCCAGCCCAAGCTGAGCTGCCAACAGGTGGCAGGATGGCTCAGCTAAACAACAACAACAACAACAACAACAAACAGCTGTATATATGGGAAGAATTAGAAAGTGACAGCATGTGCCCAGGAAAGGTTTAAGAAGATCTGAGAAGACCTTAAGTTTATACTTCAAACTAATACTTGGCACAGAGATAGTCTATAACAATAAAAACTAAAGCTAGGGCCGGCCGAGTGGCGCGGTGGTTAAGTGCTGGCTTGAGAAGCCAGCGGCCCCGGTTCGGTCCCACATACGAGGGCCAGTGACACTGGCCTCAAAAAAAACAAAACTAAAACTAAAACAATAAAAGTAGTAAACCCTGGGGAAGGGGGGAAGTCTGATTTCCAGAGTTATATTATTAGATTCACATGTTCAGTGTTCAACCAAAAAAAAAAAAATCACAGGCATACAAAGAAACAGGAAAGTATTGTCCATTCAAAGGGAGAAAAATAAACCAACAAAAACTATCCTGAAAAGGACCTGGTGGCAGATATACTAGCCGAATACTTTAAAGCAACTGTCTTAAAGATACTCAGAGAACTGAAGGAAGATATGGAGAAAAAAGTCAAGAAAATAATTTCTGAACAAAATAGAAATACCCATAAAGAGACAGGAAACCTAAGAAACCAAAAGGAAAACCAGGAGCTGAAAAGTACAGTAATTAAAATGAAAAATGTATTAGAGGGATTCAAGGGCAGATTTGAGTATGCAAAAGAATCCTCAAACTTGAAGATAGAATGATGGATATCAAGTCTAAGGAACAGAAAAAAAAATATTGAAGTGAACAAAGCCTAAGGAACCTGTGGACTAATACACGTATTGTGGGAGTCCCAGGAGGAAAAGAAAGAGATAAAGAGGAAGAGAGAATATGTGAAGAAATAATGGCTGAAAACTTCCCAAGTTTGATGAAAGATATGAATATCAACATCCAAGAAAATCAATGAAATCCAAGTAAGATGAACTCCAGCACTGGAGACCTCTCCCTGCAGTTCCCGTTCCGTGGGTAAATGTCGGCTTTGGCCGTCGGTCCTCTTTGTGCTCTTTCTTGGGGAGCATCAACCAATAGACAGTCATGGGCAGAGTCCCTTTAAGTGGCTCAGGTCTCTTGTCTTTCCCTGTGGAGCTCACCTCTGCAGGGACCACGGAAGCACATACATCCTTTGTTCCTACAAACCCTGGAAATTTAGGCTCTTCCAGCATGGCCACCACAAAGGAGCCCATTGGTCAATTTCTGCTTTAGTCTTTTGCGGGCCTGGGGTCACAAGCAGCTCCATAGCCCTACATTCCCAGGAGGCATAGGCCAGGTTGTCATTCCCACTAGGCTTAAGGTCAGGGGAAAATAGCCCACCCCACCCGTCCCCATGGTAATGTGTCAGAGGGGGCTCACAATGCACTGGACAGCTCTTTCCACAAGAATCTCCAATACACAATGTCCTCACCTCTTTACTTCCAGTGCTTTGACACCTTTATGGAGAGGGCTTGGGTTACAGCCCAGTGTTTCAGCTACCTCTTTCCAAGTTAGGCTTCTGTGTCTAGCTTTGGAATGGGGGTAGTTGGCTCATGTTTTTTGGGGCCTTCAGCCAAAACAGGCAGACAGAATCACACTTTAATATCCTGTTGTATATGTTTATTGCTATTCCTGATTTATTGATTTTAGATTTTATCTCTTGATTCCTACTGTGGAAGATGAAGATATGGCCCTTTTACATCACCCCAGGCCCCCACTTCTCTTCCCTCATCCTCTCACAACAGGTATATCACACTTTTTGGTTAATTCAATGTAAATTGTTTGCCTGATTACGATTATGTACTATTCACTTCTGATCAAAGTAACATATTATGATGATATTTTGTTGTAGGATTTTTTTGTCCTCTGGAATTGAAATTTTTTCTTATTATTTTATTCTGCTAGTTTTCTGTGCTATCACCAGTTCTTCTCAAATGCTCTGGTGAATTACACAGTTCCACCACAGAGTCTTTTCCACATGATCAAATATCCTGTGATTTATCGGCTTCACTCTTTTTCTGGAGGCTTCTGTCATGGGTCTTCCTTTCCTCTGCCCTGTCTAAACTAGTTCATCTTTAGGCCTGCTGTATAGCTGTGGCCTCATATTTTCCTTTGTCTTTCTCCTGTTTCTTGGATCTGCCTCTTCTTTTAAGTTTATAGCTTTATATTGTTGGAGCACATCTTCCACTAACCCTAAGAAAGGGTGTATGGGAAAAAAATTTTTTTAAGGCTCTGTATATCTGAAAATATCCTCATTTTGTCCTCACAATTGATAACCTGGTTGGGTATAGAATTCTAGGTGGGAAATAATTTTCCTCAGCATTTTTAAAGCATTGCTTTTCGGTTTTATAGGTGCTGTTAAAAAGTCGAAATGCCTTTGTAGTCCTAAATATGCCTCGTATTTCAGCAAAGCCTATTTTTCTACTCTGAAAGGTTTTAACATCTATTCTAGTATTCTGATGCATTTAATGATATGGGTGTCTTTTGTTCTTTTATTCTGGGTATTTGGCATTTCCCTTCCATGTGGAAACTTACATTTTTACAGTTGGGGGAAACATTCTTATAGTATTTGTTCCTATCTAGTTTCTCTCTTCTTTCTTCCAAAAGACCTATTAGTTAGATATTAGACTTCCTAAGTTGAATCTGTACTTTTGTCTTTTCCCCCTTATTTTCTGCTTCTGTCTTTTTTTGTTCCACTTTATTGGAGATCTCCTCAATTTTATTTAATTTTTTTTTTTTGAGGGCAGTGTCACTGGCCCTCATATGTGGGACCGAACCGGGGCCGCTGGCTTCCCAAGCCAGCACTTAACCACCGCGCCACTCAGCCGGCCCTCTATTTCATTTTTTAAAAATTTCTTCTATCACATTTAAAATCTAAGAGCTGTTGTTGCTCTTTTCATGGATGACTATCATGACTCTTCTCTCTGGGAATATTAATTCTAGTTTGTTTTTTGGAAGTTTTGCTTCTTGCATCATGTCTACTTTCATCCTTTTTCATACTCGTTTCATATTAGAAGTTTATCTTAAAGAAATAACTTTTGGATCATTCATATTTAAAAGTAAAACCTTAAAAATAAACTGGCTGGAAGCTCCTTGTGCATGGCTGGGACTCCTTAAGGGGTAGATTTCACTGTAGGGTGACCAGCTGTAAACCTGGATGTCTCACTGAAGAGTCTACAAAAGTCAGTCTCCATAAGTGTTTTGTGGGGAGGAGTAGGGGTGGGGGCAATTCAGTGTTTCCAAGGAAAACTCTTACAGTCTACTGCTTGGAGAGTATAAGCCGAGTAGGTGGTCTTAGAAGCAAGTAGCGCACCTTCTTCATCTCTCTGTTTGTATTACAACCCTTCACCTTCATTTTTCATTCTCCCCACTATCCCAGGGTTGGACCTTTCTGGTGAAGTTTTCTGTAGACTCAGTCTCTGTTCGCCTCCTCAGGTGAGGGTGCTGGTGTTTTCTGGTTTCCTGGAATTGGTGAGAGGACCTGGGGTGAATCTGGTCCTGCAGACTTTGAGCCAGCCCCATGTCCACCTGTCGGTTACCCACCACCACCACCTTCTACTGCGCCTGGGGCCTCTGGGGCCTGCATCTTTCGGGGATTCTCTGGCCACATTCCCATCATTTTCTTCACCCACTCTGCCAGCATTTGCCGCTCAGCTTTGTTAGTTCTCTGTCTTTTATCTTCCAAAAAATATATTAACATTTCTACTCCAGTGTTTCTCTTGGGCTTATGCTTTGTTTTAAGAAGGATATGTGCTCAATGTAGCACACTCTGATGATTTACTTATATTTTTACTAGTAATAAATATGTGGATACATACATACATATAATAAATATACATATATTCAAGTGATCCAAAAGGTGAATGACAAGGGTAATCTCCCCTTTACCTTGTCCTTTGATCCCTCTCCAAAAGCACCCATGATTACCAGTTGCTTGTGTGTCATTCCAAAGGAAATTTATACACACATTCACACAGACACATACAAAAAACTGTAAGTGGGTAATAGTGGCTTTTACTTTATTTATTTATTTATTTTTGAGGGCAGTGTCACTGGCCCTCATATGTGGGACCCGAACCAGGGCCGCTGGCTTCTCAAGCCAGCTCTTAACCACCGTGTCACTCAGCCAGCCCAGTAGACATTTTTAAGGGGCCTTTTAGATTCACCTTAAAATAACCCACGTACTTAGCCACCAGCCAAGTCCAGCCATGGGTGTCACCAAGGGCACCTGCATGGGAACAGTTGTCAGTGGCACTCTTCCACTTCTTGTTTAGCTTTCTTTATCACCCGTATCTTCTATTTTATCCCGTATGTTTCTTCCTATTTTCACCCTTTCCCCTCTAGATGCATTTGGCTGACTCGTGGCTTGCATGGCTGGCCCATGGAGCTAAGGAAGTTATTTATCCTGGCTAAGGGATATGCCTGATCTGGCTGGTTTCCAGAATAAAATTGGCACCCTAGATGAGTCTGCTTTCATCGTGCCCTGGCTGAATAGACTTCATTAAGAGATAGTCCCAGAGGTATCCCTGAGTATTTCAGGTACCACGGATAGCTTCACCGCAGTGACATCAGTGTGACTTTTTGTCCCTGCAATAGGGCCTGCTGCTGCTAAACCAGACTTGATCTCAAAACTGGAGCGTGGAGCTGCACCCTGGATCAAGGACCCAAATGGGCCGAAATGGGGGAAAGGTGAGTCTTGACCTATTGAATCTAAAGGGCACATGCAGGGGCCCATGTTGCTGCGGCACGTCACACCATGTCAGTTCAGCCATACTTAGCCTGAAACTATTGTGCACCAGGCCCTCTATTAGGCCCTGGGCAGACAGACAAATAAACTAACCCTGCCCTCATAATGTAGAATAGCCCGGGCAGCTGGGACAGTGTGGCAACGCTAAGGAGCTCTGGTGAGCAGAAGTGCTAACGGGATCTGTGGTAGAGCTATGGGGGGAGCTAAGCACTGGTTATGAGGGACCATGTGACCTGCAGGCCCGTGAGCCCCTTCTCCCATTCCCCTCCTCCTCTGGCAGGACAATATTACTCTCTGTGAGAGTTAGTTATTTTGCAGGTAGTAACTTATTGGCTAGTAGCTGTTGTGAATACTTATGCATCTCTCTTCTCTCAAAGGCTCGTGAGGACTAACAGATGTTTAACCTCATGTCCTTGTGGTGCCTCGCAAGAGAATTAAAGCCACCTGTTTATCCAATAGCATCTATGGCCAGGGTGGTTATAAGCCTATTAGCTGCTGATGTCACATGATCCCGGGGTTGCTGTGTGGATAGAAAGGAGGAGGCTGGCAAAAGAACCCACAGGGATTAGCAGACACCTCTTAGGGAGCCAGATCGACTTCCACAGATAATAATGGGGAAGTCACTAATGACTTCTAGAAAGGTGGATCACATTCATCTTCTGTTTTGCATAAGGGGTACTTATTGAATTGGGCTGTCTTAGCTGATGGGAGACTGCAGAGTTCTGGGCAGCAAAAACAAGCACAATTTGATTTGCTCCAAAGGGAGAAAGAAGATGGTGGCTGGAAGAGAGGCAGGCACACAGGCCTCAGCTAGCGAGTCTGCATTACTTCCAGCTCCTTCTGTGGAGACGTGGACCTCCAGCTGCCTCTGTGAAGTAGAAGTCGATGGGCCTAGGAAAACCAAGAGGACTTACAGACCCCGTTCAATTCAGAGGTCCTGGTTCGGGCAGTTCCCGTGGTTAGTCATTGACCCAGAAGAGACTAAGCTTTTCTGCTCGGCTTGCAAAGAAAGACCGAGTCTCCATGACAAATCATCGCGGTTGGTCCGAGGGTACACGGGGCCTTTTAAAGTGGAGACTTTAAAATACCACGAAGTCAGCAAAGCACACAAGCTCTGTGTCCACACTGTGGAAATCAAGGAAGACAGCCCTCAGGCTGCCCTAGTCCCAGAGATCTCCAGCGACCTGATGGCGAACATGGAGCACTTTTTCAACGCCGCCTACTCCATCGCGTACCACTCGAGGCCCCTGAATGACTTTGAGAAGATCCTGCAGCTTCTCCAGAGCACTGGGACCATGATTCTGGGCAAGTACCGAAATCGCACCGCATGCACTCAGTTCATCAAATACATCTCTGAGACTCTGAAGAAGGAGGTCCTCGAGGACGTCCGGAAGTCCCCTTGTGCGAGCGTGCTGCTGGATAGCTCCACAGACGCCTCCGACCAGGCCTGTGTGGTCATTTACATCCGCTACTTTAAGGGGACGGAGGTGAAAGAGTCTTACATTACGTTGGCCCCGCTCTACAGTGAGACTGCGGACGGGTACTTTGAGACCATCATCTCTGCCTTGGATGAACTGGACATCCCTTTCCGGAAGCCTGGGTGGGTGGTGGGCCTAGGCACCGATGGCTCAGCCATGCTGAGCTGCAGAGGAGGCCTTGTGGAAAAGTTCCGGGAGGTCATCCCCCAGCTGCTGCCTGTCCATGGTGTGGCCCACCGCCTGCACCTGGCTGTGGTGGACGCTTGTGGAGGCATCGATCTGCTGAAGAAGTGTGACCGGCACATCCGAACCATCTTCAAGTTTTATCAGTCCTCAAACAAAAGGCTGACTGAGCTGCAGGAAGGCGCTGCTGCCCTGGAGCAGGAAATCATCCGCCTAAAGGACTTGAACGCTGTCAGGTGGGTGGCCAGCAAGAGGCGCACACTGAACGCACTCATTGTGAGCTGGCCGGCCCTGGCCAGGCACCTCCAGAGTGTGGCGGAAGCCGGGGGCCAGACTGGGCACAGGGCCGAGGGCATGCTGAAGCTGATGAAGAGCTTTCATTTCATCAAGTTCTGCTACTTCCTCTTGGACTTCCTGAGCGTCTACAGGCCTTTGTCTGAGGTGTGCCAGCGAGAGATTGTGCCGATTACGGAGGTGAACTCCACGCTGGGACGGGCCTATGGAGCACTGGAGACCCTCCGTCACCAGGCGGGGCCCAAAGAGGAAGAGTTCAATGCCGGCTTCAAGGATGGGCAGCTCCACGGCATCTTCTTGGACAGAATGGAGATGGCAGAACAGCGGTTCCTGGCCGACAGGAACAGAATGATCCTGACGGGCATTGAGTACCTCCAGCAGAGGTTTGACGTAGCCCATGCCCCCCAGCTCAAGAAAATGGAGGTGTTTGACACCATGGCCTGGCCAAGTGGGATTGAACTGGCCAGCTTTGGGAATGATGCGATCCTTGCCCTTGCCAGGTACTTTGAGCTCTCGCTCCCCCCGGGGTACAGCGAGGAAGCAATGCTGGAGGAGTGGCTGGGGCTGAAAGCCGTTGCCAAGAGCCTGCCGTTCTCCATGCTGTGTAAGAGCGCTCTGGCCCAGCACTGCCGCTTCCCCTTGCTGAGCAGGCTGCTGGCCGCGGTGGTCTGTGTGCCCATCTCCACCGCCTGCTGTGAGCGGGGGTTCAGTGCCATGAACCGGATCCGGACCGACGAGAGGACCAAGCTCTCCAACGAGGTGCTCAACACGCTCATGATGACAGCAGTGAACGGTGTGGCAGTCACAGAGTATGACCCCCAGCCCGCCATCCAGCACTGGTACCTGACCTCCTCAGGCCGGCGTTTCAGCCACGTCTACACCTGTGCCCCGGTGCCACCCCACTCCCACGCAAGTAAGTCCACGCGGCAGAGTTCCTGGACATGGGAAAACAAAGGGAGGGAATCTTTCCTTCCCAGTCCCATGCTGAGCTCGAAGTCCCAGCCATTTGCTAGACCAGTGGCTGCTCGAGACATGACACCACCCCTCAGGGAGCTATGATCTGGCTGGAGAGGCAGTTCACGCACACTGCAGGCACAGGGCAAGGTGCGAAGGGCCTGAATTTCCAGAGCTGGTCTGCCCAGGTTCAACTTCTAGCTCTGCCGCAAACCAGGTTTTGCAAGTTAATCTCTTCTGTGCTTTGGTTTTCATTTGTCAAGTGAATCAATACATGTCAAGTGCTTAGACTAACATCTGAGCAGTAGTGTCGGTAGCACGGTAAAGGCTCAGACTGCTGCTGGAAGTCACTAGAGGGCTGCACGAGTTGGGGCAGTGACATCATTCCAAGTGGGGCCGTGTGGACGCTGAGGGTTCGAGAGGGAAGAGGTCAGTGCAGGGCAGAGGGCTGTGGGGCGCCCAGGGAGGGGAGGAGTCAGTGAGGGTACTGCCTACTGGCCTGGGGGGCCAGGGTGGGGACTAGACTTGAGGGGGAAGTTACGTTATACGGGAGGGCAGCTTACTGAAAGTCTGGAGCAAGAAACTGTCTTCTTTATAAGTGGTCACTGAAAACCAAAGAAAACGTGATGGGCATTGAGGTTCCCCAGGCTATTTGTGTTTTACTTCACAGAGACAAAGCAATTATTTGTCTCTTGACATTTTCTTCTAGCTGGTCTCCTTCCTATTGCTTCCATTCTCATTTTTTTTACCCCCAAGTCTGTGTTCATCAGCAGTGGACTGGGTCTCAGGGTTGACCCAGGCTCCATAGGAAGCAGGGTGGCCCTGGCCCTGCAGCTGGGAGGTGGGGAGGGGCCCAGAGAAGAAGAGAGAGGAAGCGAAAAGATGGGGAGCTTTCACCGGTATCCAGCCTGTGGGGATGAAGGAGAAAAAGATGCTGGCAGCTTGCCCTTTTGCAGGTGGTTCTTTTCCTGGGGACAATGGGACTAATACACCTGAAACACATATAGTTCCCTACCAGATTTATATGATAAAGCCCTCCTTCCTAGGCAGGCTTTCTCAGCCCCAGCACTTTTGACATTTGGGGCCAAATCTTCTTTGTAGGGGCCCAACCTGTGCATGGTGGGACTGTTGGCAGCATTTCTGGCCTCTACCTGTTACATAGCCACTGGGTACTGGTAACATTCTCCCAGTCATAGCAATCAAAAGTGTTTGATTGTCCAGACACTGCCCAATGTCCCCTGGGGGGCAGATTGCCCCCGGTGAGACCCAGTAGGTCAAGCTTACAGCCCTAGTCCTGTCTCCAGTCTGTGCTGCTTGTGGTTTTTCCACTGAATATACCTTGGGGTGCAGGTAGATGTGGGAAGGGAATCATCATCTAACCTGTTTTCCCCTGCATTTGATGGTGCCTTCTCTTTCCTCCCGCTTGAGGGGCTGGGCTCAGGAAGGAGAAGATGGGAGAGCTGTACATGGAGGGGGCCGTGACCCAGAAGCCGCCTGCACCATTCTACGGGGAACCGGTGGAGATCAGGAAGGACTGCATCATGGACCCTCCCAACAGACTCCTGTACCCCAACACCAGCCAGGAGGCCCCCAAACTTTCCTGATAGAGCCTCTGCAGGAGCAGGACTTCTAGGATTGCCATGGAGACCCCCCCGTGCTGCCCTGCCCCTTGGGGTCATGCTGACAGGTTCTCTGAGGAGTCTCAGCTGCCCTAGTCTTCTTTGGTAGGGACTCCTAAGCACTAGCAAGTGGGCAATGACAAGCTAGCTTTGCCCACATCCCAGAGAGGCAGGGCAACTAGGAGGCACACAACCTGTTTACCACGGCCCCTCTCTACGCAAAGCGGGGACCTCCCAGCACTTAAATATGCACGGAAGTTCTTATCTCAAGTTCGTTTTTAAGGGGCTTCAGGAAATAATCCCATCATGAAAGATTCCTTCCCGTGTTCTGGTGCCAGGAGGACTTTCCTGAAGTGGGAGAGACTGTTGGGGGCTTAAAGGAGCACCCCTGGCCGCTGGAAGGGTGCACAGTGTCCCAGGGAGGCTGCCCATGGTCTCAGTGGCCTGGGGAAGGCACTGGGTGAGGGGCAGAGGATAACCAGAATCCGGACAGCTGGCCTGGCTCTGGGATCCATCACCCTGGTTCCATGGCAGAATCAGGGACACCCCAACTTCAAATGGGAGACTCATGTCAGAGAATTCCTCTCCTTCCTGCCTCCAGGGCCATCCTTTAGGATGAGACAATCAAAAGCCCTTTGCACAGAGCACTCCAGACAGCTCCTGCAGCTTCGGCTGGCGGAGGGACATGTCTCCCTGAAGGAGCCGAGGCATTCACCAGCTGCACCACTTGTGTTTGACCTGCGCCTGATGAGCCAGCTTCCTAAGGAGTGGACAGGACCAAGTTGCCCTTGTGAGGCTGGGATCTGGCCCCAGCTCTGCTGCAGGCAGTGGTTCCACCACGATTAATCCCTCCTCTTTGCTGTGCCTCAGTTTCCCCCTCCATGATATAGCAGCAGAGAGTCCAAGTGCCTGCTGGCTCCCAGCCTGCCACAGGACTGACAGATGACAGCACCTCCAACTCCCTGCAAGATAGACTGCTGTGCAGAGGGGACCCCAGGCTGCACAGAGGGAACCCAGCTGCTCTCAGCCTTTGTCTTCATCCCCATCACCACCATTTTCACTGTGGGAAGAGGTGCTCCCTAGACCTGCCACGGGCATGACGGTCTAGGCTACTCTTCCCAAAGTTGCTCTGGGGACGCAGCTTGGGGCTCCCTAGGGTGCTTCTGAAATAGGCTCCACCCAGACCTGCTCACTCATACCCCTGGGACAGGCTCAGTGCCTGGCGGTTTCCAGCAAGGTTGCCAGGAACTTCATTGGCCCAGTTGAGGCATGGAGGGCACCCTTGCCCCATCCCCTCCACCCGAAGTAAAGCACTTTCCTTCGAGTTCAGCTTCCTTTCGGCAGGCTCCCAGCTCCTTCTCTGGCTGGGGTGGTGTGGTGTCTGGTTCTGCCTTCCTAACCACCCCTGCCTTTCGCTTGTTTTAGGCAGGCAGAAAGCAGTGCTCCATCCAGCCTGGCTGCCTGGCTGCCTGGCCCCAGCTGGGGCCCCTGCTCTGTGCTGCATTCCAGGCGGTCTGGCCCTCGACTAGCAGTCTGACCATTTCCCCTTCCTAGAAGGTGCCGCGAGCCCTGAAATGCTGCTCACTGCATGGCCGACCCCTGGTTCCCAGTGTTTCTGACTTTCCCTTCCCGTCACCTGACCCTTAGCACCTAACCCTGGAGCCTTTGCTTTCCAGTTTCCTTCAGCTTTGAGCCAGGAATTCTGTCCTCACTTTCTCCCTTTAACCTGTGGAAATGTCTGTCTTCCAGATCTGTGGTCTGGGCTGTACCATGCGCCCTTGGAGGTAGTGCTCTAGCAGTGTTACTGTCACACGGCCAAGAGGGAGCCCAGGCCTCTTTCCTCCATTCACATATGTTTCTATGTGGAGTCCAGGGATCTGCTCTAGGCCAGGTGCCATGGGGGTGATTTGGTGGAATGGAAGAGAGAGAGGCCCTTTAAAGGGGGGGTGGGTCATAGCCATACCCACGTGGATTCCAAATTGAGGTGACATTCCTGCAAGCACCTTCCCCGGGGCATCTTCCAGCCTTTAAGAATCCTCAGAGCAAGAAGCTAGTCCTGCGGGCAATGCTGCATGTGGGACGGACACACACACAAACACATGCTGCATGTGGGACAGACACACACACACACGTAGCCTGAGGTGGAGGCCAGGCAGGGACCCATCCTGCCTCTTCACATCTGTGCTCTGAGAAGCCCTCAGTGCCAGCCTGTGAGAAAGCTGGGCCCCTTGTCCTGGGGATTTTGTACTCCCCAAGTTTCTCTAGGGGCATGGGTGCTTTGTGCAGGACCCCAGGGCTGAAACTGGCGAGCTGTGTTTCAGACCCCAGGGCCTGGCAATCCCCTGGTTAGAGAGGCTTCCTAGTTTTGTCTCACCAGAAAACGAGTTGCAGGGCATTCGGAATCAGAGCAATCTCTCTGCCTTTGCCCAGAGTTCTGGCCACGCCTGCAGCCTCCTTCCCTACCTGTAATCTTCATGATATCTCCATGTTCCCACCCACCCACCGCATCCCAAGACGGATATGCTGAGTAACCAGCGTTATAACTGACACGCTGGTGTTAATAGCCATAGAGACCCGGTGGAGGGAGGGACCTCACCCCACCCCTAGCTGGACACGTTAGAGAGCAGAACCTACTCCAGACCTTGTGCTTGTGTCTCAAGCCCAGGTTGGTTTCCTAGGATGCCAAGTATTTAGGCGGACTGTGTGAAGATTGGCCAGCCCCTCCTCCAGGTCTGTGTCCGTCAGGGACACTGTGGGTGGGGCAGCGGGCGGAGGGCGCCAGGATGCGCTCTCCGCATCTGGTTTCAAAGATGTGCAAATGAGGTTTATACGGCAACAACTGATGCTCCACGTTTTGCTCTCTGAATAAAGCAGAGTTTATTTCGACACACGCCTCCGTCCTGTCAGTCCTTTAGCCAGAGCTAGGAAACTGGAGACGCTGATCAAAGCTAACTAGACCCCTGGGCAAGCGTGCCCGCGCCCCGCGCCCCCCGCCTCTCGCCTTTGCGCGGATCGGGCGCGCAGCGCGCTGTCCTGGGCGGCCCTGCCCTGCTGCGCATGCTCGGCGCTCCCCGCTCGGCCGGGACCCGCGCGCCCCAGAGCATCTGTCGCTCCCTCCGCAGCCCGGCCCGCGCGTTCCCCGCTATGACGGCGCACTCCTTCGCCCTCCCGGTCATTGTCTTCACCACGTTCTGGGGCCTCATCGGCATCGCCGGGCCTTGGTTCGTGCCCAAAGGACCCAACCGCGGGTAAGGGACGCGCGCGGGCCTGGCCTCCCTGCGGATCCCCAACCTGATGGTGGTGGCCGGAGGGCACCCCGCGCCGCACAGCTTCTCCCGGGCCTGCGCTGGTCTGCGTCCCCCGGGGACAAGCTGGCGGGAGGGGGGGAAAGGGCAGGGAGGGTCTGAGAGCCAACTGTCGCGAGAGCTGAGGGTCCTCCCTCTGGCCAGGAAAGGCTGTGGTTAGCCACTGGTGCACTTTGTCCACGCTGCCCCACTGTGACCTTGAGCTAATGTCACCCCTTCAAGCCTCACTTTCTGCATAGGTAAAATGGGGATGATGATACCTTGCCCTTTAAGGCTGCTGTGAGGATTACCCCAAGTAACGCATATAAAATTCGTAAGGACGGTGCGTGACACATAGTATGTATTGAATAATTTTTAGCCAGCATTATTGATTTGTGAAGGTTCCCCCCACAGATTTCTGTGCCTGTTGCACTGTTCACCAGTTTCTAATTCATATTATCCTCAGTTGTAAAGTGTTCTCTCCCCTTGATTCCAAGTTCCTGGAGGTGGGAGATTGGCTTACTGGCCGCTGTAGACACCGGTGCTCAGCACAGGACTGGCCCATGGTGCTTGGTAATGTTGAAAGAATGGATCAAGAATGGACTCTCTGGTACTGATTTCAAGGGCTTTAGGCCGGAGGTCACAGGGCCGGGTTTAGATGCAGTTTAGCTTTGGCTGGAGACCACTTGGACATATGGGCGTTGCCTCTGTTCATCAACATCTGCAGAGCTGAGGTCCCACAGCTTCACTTGGGAAACCATTTTAGTGTCTCACCTCTCCTGCCAACCTTGCTGAGTTCTTTCTTCTGTCCAACTGATGTCTCTCCTGCCGCATTTTAAGCTTCTGTCTCCAGCCCTCTTTGAGGGGACACAGGTGCTCTCTATAACCGCGCACTCTGTCTCAGAGATGGCTCACCGTCGCCTTGCTTCTTGCCCTGCCTCCTGGCCTTCTGTTTTCCTTCCCTTTGCCCAATGGGGTTTGAATTCCAGAGGCTACTCAGTGGCGGGTTGCTGCAAAGGCAGTTTTGCAGTCTTTTCTCAACATGGCTGCATTAAGATGGAGAAATAGTGGGGAAGGGAGAAGGGAGATGAACAGAAGGATTTGTAAGGTGACTTGGATGTGGTCAGGGTCAGCCTCCCCATGAGTGACACTAGCGGTTTTATCTTCCATCTGAGTAGAACTCAGCCTCCTGCGTTCAGGTGGCATCGGGGAGGCCAATGGGAAAGGGGCCGATACCAGGAGCTCTTTCCCTGGCTCTGGCCAGGCCTTCTGAGGGCACTGGCCCCATCCATCGTCCTGACGTCCTCTTCCATTGCAGAGTGATCATCACCATGCTGGTAGCCACCGCTGTCTGCTGTTACCTCTTGTAAGTACTGCTCGCCCCAGCTCAAAATCAGTGAGTGCCTTTGTCCTCCCTTGCTCCCTCGCCCTGCTCTCCCTGCTGCGTGTGTAAAACGCAGGAGAGAAGGCGGTTTGGAATGTCAGAGAGAGCAATGGGTTGGAAGTCATGAACTCTGGGTTCTGGTTCTGAATGTGTCACCTGGACAAGCTTTGTACCGTCCACAGGCTGCAGTTTCCTCCTGTGGGAAATGAGAGAGTTGGGCCAGCTCAGTGCTTTTCGTGCTTCACGGGGCAGAGAATCTTCTGGAGGGACTGAAACAACTTTCAGGGCTTCAGCCTCTTAAGCTCTGCCCTTGGAAATACGCATTTTTAATGCGTGCCCCTGGGAGACTGTGATGCAGCCAGTTTAGAACCACCTGACAAGTCCATCTCCAAACTTGGAAGAGGGGCCCTGGGGACATAGAAAAGCATTCTCAGGGATGAAGAATCTGGACAGTGGGCGGGGCACTCGATTTCCTGGTCCTCAACATCCAGATGGTCTCTTTCTAAAACTGCCATTCACGATAGCCCCTTCCCCTTTACAAAAAAGACACCGCAGCCCTCCATCCAGCCCCATGGTGTGTTCTGGTTTTGAGGGAGGCCTCTCTTATGATCCATCGCTCAAGCTATGTTTGGCTTGCATGGCTTCCCATCTTCCTGGGTCTCATATGCAATTTTTATGGATTAAAAGTAGCCAACTTTTAGTTGGGGTGATTGGAATTCAGACAATCAAAATAGGATAGGTAACGTGATGAAAGGTTGATTCTTTAAAAGGTAACAGAGCCTTTTAAAAATAAGGAATATTTCTTAGGACTGTCAAAATTTTCAAAAACATAAAATAAAACCCACATTTAAAAAAATTTGCATGATTGATTTCAGATTTTGTACATGTTATATAGTTAAAACTTGTTTTCTTTAATTAGATCATGAGCTATTTATTCCTATTAGTCAATTCGCTCCTATTTTACTTTATATAACGTTTAGTATTTCTACCTCCTATTAACAAAAATATAAAGCTTGTTAAATAATGATGACTCTTAGATGTTAGCTTAAATACAAATGGGGACAGTTTTTCAGAATTCTCCCTGGACAGAGCGTCTCGAAGGGCCCTTTCTCTATGCTGTTTCCTGGTCCTTCAGGACTTGACAGATGTCGTCATCTGTCCTCGGAAGGGCTCCCAAGTGGCTGGGAACGTGGGGAGATGGAGTATAGGTAGGATGTGGGTAATGACAAACACCAGACCAACACGTGGGAAGAAGACTGGGCTGCCAGTCAGATGCATACAGGCCGAAAGGTGGGACAACTTCAGAAAAGACCATGCCTAGAAATTATATTTACATAACATAAACTCGGGGTAATGCTGATGATAAGCAGGCACCATTTCTGACAGCTTCCTGGGCATCAGGCTCGGGACTGGCTGCTGTGGCAGGGCGGGGGTGTGGGGGGGTGTTCCGCAGTGAAAGAGCTGGATCCTTCCTGCAAAACCAGACAGCGCCATTGGTACCGCCATTTGAGGCGTGCAGAGTCATGCACCTTTAGGGCCTTTGGGGACCTGCTTCTGTGGGCAAAGTCATGATGGCAGGCCTGACCACCCCCTCCACATGTGTAGCCTGCCAGCGGTTCCTGGAGAGTTTACTGGCCTGAAGGACAGGCCCTGTCCTGTCTCCAGCAGGCCTGGGAGTGGGGCTCACTGGTCATCACCTCTTCATCTTGGGGTAGTTTCTTCATGTTGCTCCTAAAAGGGGGTGATTCTGATGTGCCCCCCATCAGACCAGCCCTGTGCTGCTGCTCGGTGCCCACTGGGGATGCCCATATTAGGGATATGTTAGGGCACAGCTGGGAGTCACCCCCATGTGCCCCAGGGTCCAGCCCCAACTCAGGGAATCTTATAAATCTACAGAACATCAAATCAGACCAAATCTAAGCCAAAACCTGAGCCCATGTGCTAGCTGGAGTGTGGATGGCTCTGTGAGCCACTCACTCCGGACCACAGACCCCGCATCTGCTGGGTTGGTCATGGGACCACAGGCCTTGCTTGAGGTGTGCCTGGTAGATTGCTGCTGTGTCCAAGCTCACCCTCACTGTGCTGTCCCCGGTAGCTGGCTCATCGCCATCCTGGCCCAGCTGAACCCGCTGTTCGGGCCACAGCTGAAGAACGAGACCATCTGGTACGTGCGCTTCCTGTGGGAGTGAACGCTGCCACCTCGGCCCAGGTACTGGGGGCTCGGGTCCCGTGCGTGGGGAGGGGCGTGGTGTGGAGGAGGAGAACAGGCAGGGTCACTCCGAGAGTTCACGTGGGATTTGGATGGTCATTTATTGAGCAAAAAAAAAAAAGTGCTGAACACCTGCTCCCTGCCTGCCTGGCACCGTGCTGGATACCAGGGAAGGAGGGGAGACCGGGGCCTCCCCAGGTGTTTCCCCAGAGGCATGTTGGGCCAGAGGGGGTGGCTGGGGGTGCAGAATCTGTCCTGAGTGAGGGAAGCCTGGGGCCCAGGAGTGGTGAGATGCTAACTGGACAGAGGGACGATTGAGATCATCCAAGTGACTGGGCGAGAGGCAGGGATGTGGAGGCTCTTCAGGGAGGGGGTGGTAGAGAGGGGGTCTCCATAGCAAGGAGGTGACCCTTTCATGTGATATGCTTTTCAGGTATCCCACCTCTTTGGATGACCTTGGCTCCGCTGTCCCTGATGATCCCTTTGTCCTTACCCTCACAGCGTGTCCTGGTCCCTCCGTGTTCCCTCGCCCAGGGCCTGTCTGATTCCTGGAGGTACCCCCTTCCCCAGCCAACCCAGGCCCCACGCTCAGAGTCAGGCTGGAGCAGGAGAGAGTCTGCCCTCACTATCCCTCTCAAGCAGATCCCGGAAGCCAGGTGTCCTGTGGAGAAAGGCACCCAGCCCTGGATACTCGGAGCCTGGGGTGGGCCAGGCCAGAGGAAGCGCTAGATGGCGCGCCATGTCAGCTCTGTCCTGGTCCTGCTGTGTGGTCCCCGGAGCCTCTTCCTCTAGGGCCGCCTCACCTGTGAGGCAGAGGGGCTCCATCGGGGGGTGCCAAAGGCCTTTCTTGGAATTCTCTAATTTTTTGACACACTTAGATGTGAAATTTCTGAAAATGTTGAAGTAATGAAAAAATATTCACACATACACAGACACAAATAGTAATTTGGGTCAAGGTTGAAACTTCTACATGTAGTATCCTTTATAGTTATCAAGTCGCTAAAATCGGCCTGCTCAGAAAGTTGTGCCTCCTCAGAATATCCTGTTTCCACCTTCCTCCTCTGCCTGTCCGCACCCCCACCCTCACCCCCCGCCCCTAAGCTGCGCTCCTTCCCAGAGGCTCAGAAACTCAAGCTGCTCCTGCCGCAGGCCTGGACTTTGCCTCATTCAGCCACAGGAGGGCAGATGTCAGAGCCCCTCACAGCAGCACCCACGTAACCTGGAGCTGGGAGGATGAAGAGGGATAGGTGTAGGTGAGGTTTGGGCGGCACTCTGAGTTCCTGAGGCCGGGACCAGACCTGTCTGCTCTGAGCCGGCTGGGAGGGTAAGGGATGGAGCACCCGGGCTGACGAGGGCTGAGAGGCAGACCTTGCAGAAGTCAGACCAGAGGAATTCCGGGACCCCCAGCCCATGCCCTCGCTTCTCCCAACAGAGTTAGGCTGAGACCTCAGACATTTGCCCTCAGCCCCAGAGCTAATTGGGGTCCCTACTCTGCCACATTGCCTCCCGGGGGAAGAAGCCAAGCTCATGTATTTATTGACTATTTATTTGATTGCCATTTCTCCCTCTTAGTGGGCGTTATTTTTGGGATGGCAGCGTCTTTGGAACAATGTGATAGCATCTCACTGGGATTTCTTGGTCTTGGGCTTTGGCCTGTTGCTCAGAGCTCAGGTTGGGGCCTCCTTTTGACATTCCACCCATCCCCCTTTCAAACTCCCTTCTTGTCCTGACCTCCGTGGCCCTCCTGGAGTGGGGGTTGTTGAGTGTGGGTTGTACAGAAAACCCAATCTGTGTCTAGTGACTCACGAATGGTGGGAAATTCCTGTTTGGTGGCAGAGTCCCAGCTGAGGCGAAGTTTGCAGACTACCACCCCTCCCCACCTGATTCCCATATCCTCAGTGGGGGGATTGGGGAACAGAAAAGGGGACTGGCAGCTGCTTGGAGCCACAGCTCTGGGATGTGGACACAGTACATTTTCCTGAGACCTGAAGGAAAGTCCAGCTGTCCCGAATTCTGCCCGGAACAAGGCTGGCAGGAAGAGGAAGACGAAGGACTTGTCCAAGTGGAGCTTTGCCCACCCCTCACCTGCCCCCAATTACAGAGTGAACGTCTCCTGGGCTGTGCAATAAAGCAGGTCCTCCACCTTCCCAGAGCATGTCCTGCCTCATTTCTAAATCTGCCTGTGCTGTGTTTGGCCTGGGTGAGAATCCACTTCCTGCATGTGGCAGAGGGCTAGTGAGCAGAAGGACCTGGCACTCCGAGGCCAAAGAGGAGCTACAAGAAGTTTGGGGACAGGGAGGCGCATAGAGGAGGAACAAGACCGCTGAGGGCCTGAATGCAGCTTGGATCCATCCAAAGGGCCATGTGAAGCCGCAAAAGGGTTTTAATGCCGGGATAGGGGAAGACATAGCCCAATGTGAGTTCTAGGATGATCTCTAACGGTGCATAATGGACAGAAGCATGGTGATAGGGCCACAGGTGAGAGGTGGTGAGGACAAGATGAGTGGGCCGACTGAAGGTCTACTTGGGAGCTAAGGTGACCAGCGTATGGGCAATGGGGGAGGAGGAGGCCGGGATTGATGGGGCCTGCTCTGGGCAGTGGACCCTGCAGTGAATAATAGGAGGTGCCCAGTCCCTGGCTGCTGGAAGGGCACAGTGACGGGCTGCAGAGGAACAGGTTTCACATGGTGACTGGGGTTTCCCTTATCTTTTAATGAGTTGGATATGTCAAGTCATCCATTGATCAGGAGGAAGAGCCAGGAGTTGAGGTGCAGAGTAAGAAAAGCCAGAAGAGAGCCCTGGGATGAATCCCAGTGCTCATGGGATGGGCAGGTAAAGATGAGCATGGAGGATAGTAGAGGTGGTCAAGGAGGCAGGAGGAGGCGGCCAATGGGGAAGACCAAGGCTGAGGTGAGCTAAGCTGCACACACCCCGAGAGGCCAACAGAGGGCAGCACACGCACGCGGGATGGAAACCTGAGAGACCAGTTTAAGGACTTATCAACAGGAGAGTGCCACACTCTTGGCCTTAGAGCGTGGCTGTAAGTGGGGAGCAGTGCCAATTCTCCAGATGATTCCATAACCTGGATGAAACGTCCGTCAAGGATATGGAACAACAATCACCACCCTGATAACTATTGAGCGGTTATCGGGTGGGTGCTCAGGGAAACTGAAGGGCCAAGAGCTAAGGTGCCTTGCCCACTCCAGGCTCTGATGCCAGGCTTCCCAACAGCTTTCTGTGACCTTCCCCACCTGAACACCCTGAGAGATCTGGCACATCCCAGGTTCTCAGTGGGGAGGGGGAGGTACATACAGATTACTGATATTACAGACCAAGAAGTTACCCCTCCCTGATGAAGCCTCTAAAGCAAGGCACTTGGTGATTTTGGGTGCTTTGAACAGAAGGAGGATCATTGATAGCAGCGGGAATGTGAGAAGCAGAGGTGAAATCGGGTGGAGATTTCTCTAAGCACTAAAAAGTGTTCCTGTGGTAGTCGTGGGGGCAATTCCCTCCCCCACACACATTGGAAACCAGTACTCTAGAATCTTGACTCCTCAAGCGATGGATAAAATTTGATCAGTTTATCAACCCAGAGCCCCTGCAAAAAGAGGCTGGGAAACCTTGATGGAAACTGGTATCCTAGCTGCCAGGGTGCTTTGTGAGACTTTCCCAGCAGGACTGAAGCTTCTGACCTGGAGACCATGCCCTGGGGGGATGGAAGTGCCCAAGCTTAAAGGGATTATTGGGTGTCTGAGCAGACTCTAATCCCAGCACCATGTAGCCCAGCAATAAACTGGTGGCTCACTGGAGGCCAGGTGAGGGAGGGGGCACTGAACCCAGTAGAACCTTGAGGCATCTTCCCTGAAAAGGGGCAGTGGGTATGGTTGGGATGGATATTCTTAGAAACCCACAGAACCCCCACCTCAGCTCCCGAATCTCAGGATCAAGGGCCATGATGGCAGCAAAGCTTCAGTTTTATTGCCAAGTTGGTATAATCATAGTGCCTGCCTTGTAGAGGGTGTGAATATGAGTTGAGAGAGTGGATTAGAGTGCCCAGCTCATCAATAATGCCAGCTATTAATCACATTGTTTTTACATATTAACTCATTAGTTCCATGCAGCGTTTATTCTTCCAGGATCTCAGCTTCTTTTGCCTTTTCTTGTTCCCATCGTAGGTAGACACCACATTGGTCCATCTGGTGGAGAAGGGAGTGGCAAGCACCCTGAGTGCTTTGATATGTGCAATAGAACCTGGGAAATAAGTGCCACGAAGAATATCTGGGGCCTGTTTATGTATCTGTATTTCTGTTTCATGTCCAATGTCCTTAGCATAATCTATGCATGTAGTGTCCTTTCTATAAAAACAGGAATGCTTTGGTGAAGGTAGGGGGAGAGGGAATGGGTGTTATTGATTTATTTGAGGGCAGTGCCGCTGGCCTCATCTGTGGGACCAAACTGGGGCCCGCTGGCTTCCCAAGCCAGCACTTAACCACTGCGCCCCTCGGCCAGCCCATGGGAATGGGTTTTAGAATAGATATGCTGATACTAAATTTCTCAGGGAAAAATAAACATGTGAGACATAACCAGGAAATTTCTGAAAAAAAAAGAGTATGGGGAGGGACACTAAGCATGTTGAATAGGCACTTCAAAAGTGGATGCACAAATAGCCAATAGATACAGAAAAGATGACCAGTACGGAAGGAATTAGATATAAGAAAAGGATGTTACAGGGCCGGCCGAGGGGCGCGGTGGTTAAGCGCTGGCTTGGGAAACCAGCGGCCCGGGTTCGGGTCCCACATATGAGGGCCGGTGACACTGCCCTCAAATAAAAAAAAGAAAAAAAGAAACTGATGTTACACATTTCTATACTAATTCCTTGTAAGCCAGGAAGAGACCCTCGCCGTGCAGATCATTAGTATTATTGTGGCTATTTCTGCCCGCACATGCGCACCAGGCCCGGGTCGCATTCAGGGGGTCAGAATCCCGCGGCTCAGGGCGCACCACGTGGCAGGCACTTTGGGGGTCAGTTAGTGGAGGAGGCAGACTAGGCACCGTCGGCGCGGAGCACGTGACGGCGCCTTCTTCAAGGATACACCACTAACTCGCGCTATTAAACTCGTGCGAAGGAGCATGGGTAACACTGAAAGCGGTTCGCAACTTCCGCCGCAGAGGCCGCGCCCCTCCGTAACTTCGGGCCGCGGAAGCCCGCGCATGCGTACTCGGAGCGGGCCGCCGGCGTGGGGGACGGTACCCGCCGCGCGGCTGGGGTGGGCGCAGGGGCTTCCTGGGGCCGGCGCTCCGGCAAACAGCCCCTTGCGCGGCCCGAACACCGACGGCTACCCCGGGAATTGTACCCGCCGCGCGGCTGCGGTGGGCGCCGAGGCTTCCTCGGGCTGGCGCTCCCGGAAACAGCCGCTTGCGCGACCCGGAAACGGAAGCCCCCCCCAGGCTTCCTTTGGCGCCTTCCGGTGGCTCCTGCGGCGGCGCGGCCGGCGCCTGGTTGCTCCAAACTGCGGAGGCGCCGTGGGCTGCCGTGCAAGCTGCGCCCAGCTTCCCGGCCGGGGCTTCGCGCGCTCCCGGCCCCGACCCCTGGCCTTGGGTAAGTCGGGATCGGAGCCTGCGGTCCCACGCCCCGAAGTGCACGCCGAGGTCCCGGGCGCGCAGGCGGCTTGCTCCGACCTGCGGCGCCCCTGGGAGCCCCGTGCCCCGCTCCCGGGAGGCTCTGCACAGCGGCTCGCACCCATCACTCCTAATGTACGCTAAATGTTGCGAGAAGTGTCCCAAGTAACTACTTACCAGTCCAAGTGCTGGAGTTTGTGGGTGGTTTTCCCTTTTTAAAGTTTGTATTCATTGCGATTCAACATTCATTCTCCACAGTGCCAACCTCACTGTCATCGTGACGTGCTTCGGTGCAAAAGAAGGGTGGCTTTCCTGTCGGTGCCAGAGTTTGGAGAAGATTCCCGACGTACCCAGGGAGCATGTCAGGAGTTAAGGGTCCCGAAGCAGTAGCTTAAGGTAAGCGATCCCTTACAAGATGGAAGCTAAATTCCATTGTGGTAGCCTCAGTTTACCTGTCAGTCAGCCCGAGGCCCGGCCTCCACAGCACCTTCCACCACTTCTTGCTCCGGCACCATGAGCCCATTTCCAGGTTGCCTTCTCACCCTGAGCCCCAAGTGCCAGCTCAGCAGTTACGCTCCTATATTCATATCTTTAGGGCACCACCCTGATCCCTGGCAGATAGTTGAGGAATTTTTGTAAATGGTCAAGTAGATCAAGAGTGTGTGCAGGGGCCGGCCGCGTGGCGCGGTGGTTAAGCGCTCGCTTGGGAAGCCAGCAGCCCCGGTTCGGGTCCCACATATGAGGGCCAGTGATACTGCCCTCAAAAATAAATAAATAAATAAATAAATAAATAAATAAAAGGCATTTAAAAAAAAAAAAAGAGTGTGTGCAGAATACTGATGTAGTGACGGGACAAGGCTAATTGGGGAACAGGAAACATTGGTGTGACCCAGGCTGGAGCCCGAACACATAGGTTGTTTTGTTTTGTTTTTCCTTTTCTCTACCATCATCAGTGAGGGCAGGTCGCACTCAGGCCTAGTCTCAGTACCTGGTTTTGTGTTCTCGGTAGTGACGAAGCCTGCAGATTGCTTCTGGAGGCCTGGTGCCAGCACTGGTCTTCCGTTCTGCCACTGACCATCGCATAAGCACTCTGGGTTTCCGTTTCTTCAATCACAAAATAAGAGCTGAGGTAAGTCCCCTCCAGTTCTGACGTCCTAGAGCACTTCTTCTGGGACCAGGGCAGTGTCTTTCATTTCATTTGTGCCTTTTCCCAGCCCCTCCACAGTGTCACCTCCCCTGGGGATCTAGACGTTTGGTTTGATGGTACCTGAGCTCTTGAGTGACGGGTGTGAGGTGATTGCCTCTTAGTCCTCTGAGGCTCTTCCAGATGGAAGGAGCCCATCAGTATTGCGTTGCCCACACTCTTCCCTGGGCAGAGTCTCAGCGTGAGCCGCCTCGCCGGCTTGTCACCAGCAAAGGCAGTCCTGCATCCCTGGTGACCCTTCTTAATGTTTAACATCACTCAGTGTCAGAATGTACTGGTTCTGAGTATTGTTTAACTTACATCTTGTTTTAGTCTGAAGAGACGAAGGCCACTTCCTTCCTGAGGTTTGTGGTGGGACCATTAAACCCCCACCTTTCTCTGAACCTTCTCTTTCCCAAGAAAACATGCCCCAGCTGGCCAGGCTTTCCCCACCCTTTCATTTGCTTGTCTTCTTTCCACGTATTCCTCTCCTGATTCCTTCGTGCCTCTTTATTTTTTTTTATTTTTTTATTTTTTTGAGGGCAGTGTCACTGGCCCTCATATGTGGGACCCGAACCGGGGCTGCTGGCTTCCCAAGCCATCGCCCAACCACTGTGCCACTTGGCCGGCCCCGTGCCTCTTTTCTTTTGAGAGCCTTGAATTTGCCCTGATCTCCAGGAAAATGAACAAGGGGAAAGGAGTTCACAATTATGCTTCGGTTTGGGATCTGAGTATCTGATATGTCTCTTTGACCAAGATTGAGTTGGCTGTAGGAAGAGCAGGTGAGCCAGAGAGCAGTAGCAAGAGTGTAAATGCAATCAGAGAAGAGGTGAAGTTGTCCTGGGCGAAAATAGAGAATAAGAGGAGGGGCCTTTGGAAGGAACTCTGGGAAACATCAGAGGAAGGAACAGTCAGAGGAAGAGGGACCAGAACAGAGACTGAAAAGGAGGCGCAGGTGAGAGGAAAACCAGGAAAATGTGGTGTCCAGGGCTGTGGGGAAACAGCATTCCAAACGGAGGCCGCGGGCCGGTGCTTTAGGTGTTGCAGGAAAGTCCATTGGAGGTGATACCAAGGGAGTCGCTGGGGGCCTTGGCAAGAGCAATGACTGAGAGCGGTAGGGGCCACAGCCAGAGAGGAGTGGGTTTTGAGGGGAATGGAGTTGAGGAAGTACAACCAGCTCTGCGCGAGTTTCTCTGTGACAGAAAGGAGAATGAGAGGACACTAGGGGCCAGAGTCAGGGGCATTAGGAGCTAGCTCATCCTGTCCTCTTCTGGAGACTGACTTCTAGAGAAGGAACATCGAAGGATCTAAACCTGGCCTCTGGCCTAGGAAGCCTCAGACTGCATCATTCCCCAAATGCTGAGCTCTGTTACCTATTTCTGGTGCCCGCGGGGTGCCAGGGACAGCCAGGTGTTCAGGATGCAGAGGCCTAGAAGCTCAGCTGCCTCCTGGCCTGCGCCTAGTTCTCGCCTCTCTCCCAGAGAAAGTTGCCTGACTTCCTGGCCAGGTCAGTCCCCTCCCTGGGCTCTCCCAGCCTCACACCTGCTCCTTCGTTCCTGCACCGCAGCTCTACTTCTGCGTGTTGCAAGTGACTCTTTATGTACGTCTGTTCCTCCACCAGCCTGGAGGCTGCATGCACCCAGGGGCTCTGCCTGCTTTACACTGTATGCCTCCCTCAGGAGAATTGCCAGGAGTACACTAGGGTCTCAGTAAGCACTGAAAGAAAAGAGAGAAACATCAGTTAGTTTGGCAAAGAAGATGGACACAACTGCTGTGCAGAGGCCTCTGGGCGTTGCGGCTAAAGCCTGCTCCATGCGATTCAGTCTGAGGAGTGAACGGCAGCCTTTGCTCAGGAGGTTGGGGCTGATTTCATATTATCTCTCTACGCCTTTCGTCTTCTCTCCCCTCTGGGCTTCACCTTCCCCCTCAGTATTCCCCAGAGTTGAGTAGGGCAGCTGAGAACCATTCTTTTCATCTTGCTTTGCAGCCTGGGCCCATCTTCTCATTTCCCCACGTTCCCAAGCATGTTGGAAGTAGAAAAAAATCAGAAAGTCCCCCAGGAGACATGTACCCACAGGATCTGATGCCCCATGACCAGATCCAGGAGTCCAGCTGCCACAATGGCTTCTTCCGACTCCAAGTTCAACACCAGAGCTACCAACACCTCTTGTGGACTTAACTGGGGTGCCAGGGGGCGCCTGCCAGAGACTCAGGTCAAACTTGAGTTTGTAGACATAGAAGAGAAGGCTGGCAGTGGCCACAGGAAGATCAGACCTGGCTCCCAAAAGGAGAGTGAAAAGGGTCTGTCCCTAAGAAGGAAGAGACCCCACTCCCTCCGCAGTGGCCACGTGTTACTGGAAGAGGAGGAAGGAGGTGCCCTGGGTCCCAAAGTCTGCAGTGAGAAAAGAGCCCGCTCCCCAGGGCGGCCTGGTCTTCACCTCTCTGCCTCCCAAGCAAAGTGCCAGGCCAGCCTGGGGCAGAATAAGCCAATGAGAGACTGTGGATTCTGTGGCTTCAAACCTGTGCTTGGGCAGGAGCCCCTTGTGCAGCCTGAGAAGAAGGTGTCCAAGCAGAAGGCACGTGGACAGAGAGAGGTGGGGCGGTGGGCAGGATGGAGGTCGAGGGACCTAGTGCTCTGTGCTGACCCAGCGTCTACCCTGAAGCTGGTCCAGGCGACCAGTCTGGACAGCTCAGAGACGAGCCAGCCTAGTGAGAATGAGGAGGTGAGGGAAGCTGACATCCTTATAGCTCATTTGCACAGAGAGGTGCGACTCCTCAAGAAGTGGAAGAAGAGGCATTTGCTTCCTGGTGTGGGGGAGAAGTCACCCCTGCTGGGCCTCCAAAAGCCACCCTGCTTAAAGAAGCTGATGAGAACTCTGAAAGCAGAGACTAAGGGCTGGGCTTCTCCTGGCCATTCCCCAGGCCCTCGTGACACCACAGGTCAGAAACCCGCGTTCGATGTCAGAAGGTTCTTTACCATCAACTGCAAGAACATCTGCCATGTCACCTGCACTCTGTGTCACGCCAGCATCAGACAGGGCAAAATTAAGGGGAAGTCCCAAACCTCACGCCTGGTCCGTCACTTGGAGAATAAGCATGGGCTAGAGAGGAAAAGAAGGCCAACTTCAGCCAGCCCAGGGGAGAAGGGCCTGCTCGCAGGTGCCACCAGCCCTGACCATGAGGGACTCCCGTCACCAATATGCTGCCCAGATACCTCACCCTCAGAAGACAGGGATGGGCAGCCTGCCCTGGGCAGGCGTAAGCAGCTGTTACTGGCTCCACCACCCCTGCCTACTCCCATCAAAGACGAGCCTGCTTCCACCCCCATGGCAGTCGGGGAAGGTCAAGGTGACAAATACGCTCCTAACCAGTCCCGCTCCCAGGCCTGGAACCAGAGCATTGCGGAGTTACTCTGCAGCCTGGCTTTGCCACTCTCCTTTTTTTCCTCCCCACCCTTCAGACGGTTTCTGGCCCAGGTCGACCCTTGCTACCCTCTGCCGACTCCAGCCTTCTTCTCGGAGAAAGCCTTGCCTCTGCTCCACGAGGCAATGGCGGAGCAGGTGCGCCAGGAGCTGGAGTGGGCTGAGGGCGGCTGCATCCACCTCACTGTGTCCATGGCTGCCCAGGATGTGGTCCTGGAGGACTACGTGGCCATCGCTGCCCACTGGGGAGTGATGCAGCCAGGTAGCCGTCAGGTGGTGTCCAGGAGCTTGAGGAAGTGCGCGGTGCTCTGGGTCCGAGGCCTGCCACTGGAGAGCACTCCAGAGGACAGGCAGCGCGAGCTGCGGGAGCAGGTTGGCCTGTGGCTGGGCCAAGGCTCCCTGCGACCCGGCTTCCTGGTGTCGGGCGGCTGCCCCAGTCTGGAGCAGGCAGTGACGCTGGATGGCTACACACATGTCCCTTGCTTTGCCCACTGCCTCAACTCCCTGGTGAAAAACTTTCTGTGTCACCATCATAGTGTGCAGATCATCTTGGGCACAGCCAGGGCCATTTGTGACCATTTCCAGGGCTCAGCAGAGGCCCGGTGCCGACTCAGGCAGCTGCAGCTGCAGCGTGGCCTCCCGGCCCACCAGCCCTTTTGGGAGCTCTCAGACCACTGGCTCTCAGCCTACCGCCTGATGGAGTGGCTGGTGGAGCAACAGCAGCCGCTCCAAGAGTATGAGGAGAAGTACCAGCTGGGGAAGGCCGGGATGGCCCTGTCGGCCATGTTCTGGAGCCTGATGGACAGTCTGGTCAAGCTCCTGCAGCCCTTCCAGACGGTGGTCCGGGAGGCGAGCACGGCGCAGGCGTCCTTAAGCCAGGTGCTGCCCCAGCTGCGCTACCTGCATATCTTTCTGGAGCAGGTCCACAGGCACTTTGAGGAGCAGAGCGATGGGGAGATGGGCGCAGCTGTCCGGCTGGCGGAGGGCTTGGCCCTGCAGCTCTCCACAGACTGCCAGCTCAATGAGCTCTTCCACCGCGAGGAGTTTGTGCTGGCCACTCTACTGGACCCCCGCTTTAAGGGGCGGATCGAAGCCATCCTGCCCGTGGAGGCGGACATTGACCACTGGAAGCAAGTTCTCGTGTACAAGGTGAAGGAGATTATGGTGTCTGAATACTCCGTGCCTCCCTCATCCTTCCTGCAGAACCCTAAGGCTGTGTGTGTGGACACCACCTCCGGCAGCAGAAGAGCCAAGGGCCCCAGCTCCGAGGGGAGGGTCCAGAAGGAGCCTGTGCAGAGAAGTGGCATCCCCGGGCCGTCGCTGCTGGGCCAGAGGAGGAAGAGCTTGCTGGAGCAGCTCGAAAGTGTAGGGCTGCTGGCGTCCCGGAGGAGTGGGGCCTCGCTCTCCACCGAGAACCACCTGGCCAGCATCATCGTCAAGAAGTACCTGCGTGAGAATGAGCCAGTCAGCGCCCAGGAGGACCCCCTGGCTTACTGGGAGAAGAGGCGGGAAGTCTGGCCAGCCCTGGCCCGGCTGGCTACCATCTACGTGTCCTGCCCGGCCACCAGCGCCTTCTCCGGAAGCATCTTTGCCTCCCTGGAGAGCCCCACCCTCGTGGCGCACAGCCCCCCTCTCCCGGTGAAGATGGTGGAGCAGCTCCTCTTCTTGAAGACCAACCTGGAGAATTTCCCCCACTACACGCCCCCACCCCTTATCTTCCCCAGTGGAGACCTTGCCAAGGCGGAGCAGACCAGGGAGCCTGGCCCCACGGTCTGATGCCCTCCAGATCTGTCCAGAAGAGCTCGGCCGTAGATGCAAGGAGAGCAGAGTGCTGCTGTGCCTAGGACGTCAGACAGGGATGGGCAGGTTGCCTTGGCGTTTTTTCAGGAGAGCTCATTTTCCACCTACCCATTGCTTGATTTGTTTCTAGCACAGTGTGCGTAGAAAAGGTTTACTCTGTTCATAAGGGACTGAGTTGTACTGGACGGTTTTATAGGCAGTGGTGCTCTTTTGAAGTATTGGTGGGCATTAAAGGTCCCACATGCAGCTTGTCCATGTGTGTCAAGGGGCACGTGCCCTTGTACAAGAGGAGTGCTTTCTCCTGGGACAAGGGGAGGTGCGCGTGCCGGCGTATGGTATATGTGCTCAGCACCCTGGAACCTGGGCGAGCTGGGAAAGCTTTCTGAAATGGCTTTTGCTGTAGAAAGGAGGAAACCCTGAGATAGAGTAGCCATTTTAAAAGTGAGGTGTAGGCACATGCGTGAACGCACACACATGTACACATCACTCTTAGGGTCCATACTTTCCCGTGGATCCCAGATCCCATAGTGGCCAGAGAACTGATTGATGGGACTGCCCAGCTAACGAGGGAGAGTGGATTGAGGGAAGCTGAGCCAGTCTTCAAAATGTTCTTGCCTGTAGTGGCTTCCAGACCGCTGAAAACCCGGGGGTTTCTTCCTTCTGCAGTAATAGCAGCTTCGGAAAGAGCGTCCACGCTCACCCAGACTCCAGGTGGCTGAGTATGTATGCCACCCGCAGCACCCACACCTCCCCGTTGTCCCTGGCCACCTTCAAAGGGCAAATCCCCTACCAGGAAGCCAGAAGGGATATGGATCAGACCGGCCCGTAGTGGACCGCGCAGAGTTCTGGGGGGCCCAGGACCCGTGAAGAGGAGGGGCTGGTGGGGCAGACTGACTCACTCCACACGTCTGGCTGTCGGGAGGCGCTGGGTCCCTAGGAAAGGGGCCCTGAGAGGTGAGGAAGGTAGAGGCAAGGTGACGCTCCGGGCCTATCTTGCACTTTGGCCCTGGCCTTGGGCGTGAGTCTGGAGGGCTGATTCACTAGAGGACATTTGGAAATGACTGAGAATGTGGGAAACAGGAAAAAATTCATCTTTCACTCAGCCTCGTTCGTTGGTACACTTCCTTTCTTGAGATTATACCCTCTGGACTAGTTAGTGTGCTGTATTTTTATCTTAATGGTAGAATAACCATACCTTTTTAAATAAAGCTTTGTAAAGATCATAGTTAATGGTATAGCACGATTTAAATTAAAGTCTGGCCTTCAAATGCTTAGGCCACTTTCCCCCTCCCCCAGCTGCTGGGAGGGGATGTTTTCTTAGGCTCCTCTGTGATAGGAGGTGAGCTTGTCTTGGGAGGGCCGGGACCGAGGCTGCACGCCTTCCTCTCCCTGACTCCGAATCAAGTGCATGTGGGTAGTAAGGTCAGGGCGAGGCCCTAGACCTCTGCCTGCCTCCCTTCCTGAAATGTATGCGTGGCTCAGACTTGAATGAGAGTCACTTGAGAGCCATGGGGTCCTGCACCTCCTCCTGAATTCTGATTGGGGGGTGGGGGTTGGCTGGGGGCAGGAATGTGATACGCTCTAACATCTAGGCTCTTCTCGGAAGAGGCTGGCCTGTACTGTCTGATACCACTGAATTGGCTCAGTGTTCCCGGAGTGGGGGGGCCGGAATGGAGGGGCAGCAGGGGCGGGGAGCATGTGAGGGAGCAGGGAGGAAGGAATGAAAGGAAGAGGAGGCGGCAGAGATGGAACAGTCCCAAGCTCGGGCCGCAGGAGCTCTCCACTGAGGGCATTTTTGTCCCCAGCGCCTATTTGGCAATGTCTGGCGACATTTTGGTTGTCACAGCTGTGGGTGGAGAAAGGGGTGCTTCTAAACCCTGCAATGCCCCAGAGAGCCCCACAACCAAGACGAACCCGGCCCTGAATGGCAGTAGTGCCAGGGTTGAAGAACCCTGCTCTAGATTGCGGCCGGGAGGAAATGGGCCGGAGGAAGGGTCCCCAGTTCACCCCAGCAGCCAGGTGACTGTCCTGAGGCTGCTCTGGGTCGAACCAGTTCTTCCCTGGACTGAGTTCTGCCCTGGCTGACTCGGCATCACTTTTCGGCCCATTTCCTAGGTAGGTAAACTGACACACGACGAAGGCTGACTGAACAGGGAAGAAGGGCCTCCTGAGTGTCAACTGTGTGTCAGTCATCGTCTCGTCCGCGTAGCCAAGCCCTTGGCACAGACGTACATGCTGGGCCCAGAGCTTCTGTTGGCTCGTTTCTGTAACGACAACTCCCGTGGTTTAGAGAGGAATGTTGATATGGCAGATAGAAGGGGGCCGTTGTCCCGGCGTGCAGAGCCTGCTGTTTGCCTGTCCGTCAGGTGGGTGGCCACCGGCCACCCTCAGCCCTTCCCAGCCCTGCCTGGCAGAGGTGTGCAGGTGTGAGGTAAGGGGGGTCCATGAGCAGCGCACAGGTCATTGTCACATAGTCTGGCCTCCGCTGTGGTTTAGAGAAGCACAGGCGAGGCGTGGGACTCGGGGCTGGACCGCTGCAGAGCGCTGGACTGGAGGGTCGCAGGTCTCCTGCCTGCGGGACTCGGGCTCAGGTCTGACTTCCAGCCTCAAAGCCTGCCTTCAGCTTCGAGGCGGGGTGCGCACGCACAGCTCCCCCCTCGGTCCCACGTCTGCCCGCTGCCCTCCATCTCCCTCCCTCCGCATCCACCGTCTAAAACAGTCACGGCCCAGTTCCTCAGGGCGCCATGCCCTAACTCGCGTGGGCTGGCTGTGGTCTCCCCTCCACCCGACACTCGCACCCAGCACCTCGCCCCCTCTGAGCCCGTGGGGCGAATGAACAGTGTTCATGGTTCTCCTTGCGAGTCAACGGCGTCTCTGTGGCCGCTCAGCCACGTCCTCAGTCAGGCTCATCAGTGTTCGTGTCCTCCCGACCGCCGCCGTGACCTCTGCTTTCCGCCGTACACAGGGCTTCCTGACCGCTTTCACCCGCGAGTCGTGCATATTCCTGGAGAGGGCCTACAGGTGCTCAAAGAGGTGTCTCCCCAAAAGGCTGGCCTGCCACGCTGCACGCTTACCAGGCACCTCTGCAGGTCATGCCTGCGTCCCTTCAGGCTAGAAGTCGACTGCCTCCGAAGCCCAATGCCGCGCCAACCCCTCAAACGATGTCTTCTTGCCCCCCGCCTGTCCCTTCTGCATCCGTGTGCTGAGAAGGACGCTGCATGTTCTAGACGCCTCCTCGCTCTCCTGCCCTCAGTGAGCTCCTTGTCTTGACAGCGCTGTTATGGCAGGTGCCTAGTGCCCTCAAGCGCCCCATCCTCCCGCCCGAGCAGTGTTAACCAGATGCCCCGGTGGCTGCACCACTCCCTGTGACAAACCCCAGCAGATCCCGTTTGCATAAGGTGAACCAGACTTCTTCGTAGATGCTTCCGGTCCCGTTTGGAAAGAAGAAGTAGAAATGAGTACCTGGAGTGTTGCAGACTAGAGGGGAGCTAGGCAGAGATGTAGGGACCCCTTCTCAGAGTTGGGGGTGGGAGTCAGCTCTGTTAGCAGTGTCCCCAGCTGCCTGCTGCGGTAGGGGGTGGGGGTGGGAGGCGCTCTGGGTCTGGTTCCCTTGACGAGGGGGAAATACAAAGTGGCCTTGGTTATGTAAATGCAGACTTGGGATGCGAACACTCTGGAGTCCCACCATTTGTCAACAGGAGTGTTCCCATAGTTCTTTGCAGGCGTCACCCTGCCTGGCCTGGGCCTGCCGGAGTCTGCAGAATTGGGAAGCTGCCACTTGGAGCAGAGGTCCCTTGTTTTCCTCTCTGCAGAAACCTTGACCCTTCTGTGGATGGCTGTGCCCCTCCCTCAGGCCTTCTCCCTCGGGCTGCAGCCTTTCTCTGGCTCCTGGGCTTACGCTGTCCCCCAGCCCCCCCTTCTGGAGCCAACTTTGGTGCCACCCTGCCCCTCCCTCCAGGCTGCCCCACCCCCAGCCCTCTTGCTTTCTTGGGAAATATCATGTTTGCAGCTGGAACCCAGCTGCCTGCCACACAGTGACTGCTGCAGTTCTGCTGACCCAGAGGAAAGAGCTAGTTGGGACGAGCGGGTATGGGGGGCTGGCAGTGCTGCCTTCACTGTCCTTCCCTGCCTCGACCTCAGTGCCCTCCTCTAGGACTGAAGGCTGGGCCTCTGAAGGCCCAGGGGCTACAAATTGGCCCACATGACACGGAAACCATTTGGAATTCACTGCTAACATTAAAAACATGGAGTCAAGGCAGTTTCTGAGTGAATAAAGCCAGGGCCAGGTGCCCTTGTTGGTGTTTGTGCCCGCGTGGCTCTCCCAGGGTGGGAACAAGAGAGAGGTGACCTAATACCTGTTTAAAAATAGTTTTAAATGGTTACAAGGAAACACCTTAAAACTAATAAGGATAGATCATGAGTGGTTACAGAAAAAGTAAAATTACCAAGTTTTTGCCTCGAGTGCAGATGTAGAGAATGGGCAGATTTGGGAACATTGGGCCTGAATGCCGTCCATGGGGGCCCTGGCTGGGTCGGGGCCTTAGGTGGGCCTGGGCCCAGCCCAGCTTCCTCAGAGGGGACGTGGTCTTCGTGCATCTTGGACTTGGGGCCTCGGTCTCACCCGGCCACCCGAGTCTGGCCCTGGTGGGGGAGGCTGGGTACTTGGAGCTGTCGCCTGCTGCGGGGCCCCGGTGCTCGGGAGAGGCTGCTCACTGTTCAATTGTCTCTCCTTAGGGACCTGCGGCCCCTTCAGCAGGGTGTTGGAAACAGGCCTCTGGAACTGGCCCAAGCCAGTTGATGGTGCCTTTTCGGGGGTGAACGGCCAGCTGACCCCCAGTGGTACTTGTGTCCCTGTGCCAGACGGTCAAGGCCCAGGCCACCTAGACTGACTTCGCCCATGGAGCCGCAGGGCGAGAAGCCAGGAGAGGCTGACGGTGTGCGCCTCACGCCCCAGCTGCTCAAGTCACGCTCGGGTGAGTTTGCCCTGGACTCCATCCTGCTGCTGAAGCTGCGAGGCTTGGGGCTGGTGGACCTGGGCTGCCTGGGGGCATGCCTGGGCCTCGAGTGGCTGGACCTGTCGGGCAACGCGCTCACCCAGCTGGGCCCACTGGCCTCCCTGCGCCAGCTGGCTGTGCTCAATGTCGCCAACAATCAGCTGACGGGGCTGGAGCCACTGGCCGCCTGCGAGAACCTGCAGAGTCTCAATGCAGCCGGCAACCTGCTGGCCACCTCCGGCCATCTGCAGTGTCTGGCTGGCCTGCGGGGCCTCGAGCACCTGCGGCTCCGGGACCCTGTGGCCCGGCTCAGCAACCCGCTGTGTGCCAGCCCCTCCTACTGGGCGGTGGTCCGAGAGCTGCTGCCCGGCCTGAAGGTCATCGATGGTGAGCGAGTGACTGGGCGCGGCAGCGAGTTCTACCAGCTGTGCCGGGACCTGGACAGCTCCCTGCGGCCCAGCCCCAGCCCAGGCTCCAGCACTGCTGAGGCCCAGCCCTGGGTGCCGCCGGGGTACTGGGAGGCCCGGCCCCCCCGCGGCAGCTCCATCCTGGAGGAGGCCTGCCGGCAGTTCCAGGACACACTGCGGGAGTGCCACGAGCTGGACCGCCAGGCCCGGGACAGCCTGGCGCAGGCCCAGCAGGCACTCAGCGCTGCGGGCACCACCTCATCCTTTGTCTTTTGAATATGCTCCATGGCGTGGGACAGCCCGGCTGGTGGCTGTGGGGTCGGCGCGGTGTGACCTAGCTGCCCGCACCCCGCTCCGTCTCTGCCCTGGTCTTCAGGGTTTCATCACGCTGGCCACTGGCCAGCAGACTGCTGTTGGCTTATCCCTATTCCTAAGAGCAGCCCCCCTCCCTCCCACTCCTACCTCAAGAAAATTTCACACCGTCTTTCAACATTCTTAAGGGAGGCACCTCCCCAGTGGCCTCTAGCAGGTTTAAGGGCTCTCATGAGCAGCTGGCACGTGTCCTGCCACCTATGCTGAGCGCCTGGGAGGCCCCAGGCCATGCCCACAGCTGCCGCCCAGGCCTAAGACTTAGAGGAAGGAAGCTCTGCTTCCTAGGGTCAGAGGCGCAAAGGCAGGGATGCCCCCCCCACCTCCAGGGGTCCTGGAAGAGGGCGTGCAGCGCCCTCCCAGAGCACAGAGCATGCAAGCTGCCCTTACCCACCTGCCAAACCTGCCCGTCCAGGTGACCCTCCGCCCTGGCCGTCTGGAGCCTGCACTGCTCAGCCTCACTCACGCTAACCCCTATTAAATATTTGTTTTAATTTGCATCACTGCCTGTCATTTCACGTGGGCACGAGCACCTGAAAGCAAACTGGTCTCCTGCAGAAAGGAGGAGCACACACGAGGCCCCCTGCCTGATTTTGGGGTGTCCAGTAGGAAGTACTCTGCTCCCTGCTCCCCCTGGGGCTTGGCTTCCTCCTGCAAGAGGTTCCCGGCCTTTGCTCACTCACTTGGCCTCCCACCAGTTGAGCTGAGGGGAGGAGAGAATGTGATGCAAGGGGAGGAAAGAACACAGCTCGGAGAGCAGTTTTATTAGCTTGGGGAAAAGGGGGTCATTCTCCACGGCACAGGGACGGCTGTTTCACTGGCTGCCTTCCACAGCTGCCCAGAAAGCCAGATGAAATTCTAGAGGAAAAGCAAAACCAAGAGTGGGCTGTGAGAGAAGCTGTTTCCGTCCTGATCCTGGGTCCCTCCCCCCGCTCCTCCTGCAGCCCAGCACCCCAAAGCCCACCCAGGGCTGTCCGCTCCACTGTCTTCTCACCCACCTGGCTACCTACCGGTCAGGCATCAGCCCTCATGAAGGCAAATTGTCCTGGAAAGTAGTAGCTTTGGGGATCCTCACCAGCGTGCTCCACCTTGCTGCACTGGGCCTCCTGGTTCCCCGTGGGCTCCTGCCAGCACCAGCCTCGGCTCAGGCCCACGCAGCAGTGCCCAGGGAGGGGAGGGCTGCCGCATCCTCTGTCTCTGCTGTGCCCACCCCCACAGCCCCTCCTCACCTCTCCTACCCTCTCCTCAACTTCCCTCACCCCTGCTCCCCCTCCTCATCCTTCCCAGCCCTCATTCTTCTCACCCCTCTTCACTCCTCATTCTCCCTCCTCACTCTTCTGTCCAGGCTTCTGCTTCCTGACTGGCCCACAGGCCAGCTGCGGTCCATCACACCAGCCGCCTCCCCAACCTCTGCTTGCTCCTCTGCCCACTCTTACCCGTTGGGCCTGTGCCTCGATTGGGCAGTGGACCATCCGGCCCAGGACTTTAGACTCCCGGTCCAACTTGATGCAGGCCAGGCATTTCCGCTTCCTCTGGGGAGGGGGGCAGGGGGCCAGGAGAGGAAAGGGGTGAGGGCAGACCTGTGGCTCCGTGAGGGTAGAGACTGGGGCTGCCTTCCCCTGTAGGCCCTAAGGCGGAGGGGCAAGGGTCCTGCAGGCCAGCTGGTGTCAGGTGCGGCCCACCCTCGGACTGGGAAATTTCACAAGTCAAACTACCCTGCACTTTTCAAACCTTTGGAACTTGAGCGTGTGTGTGTGTGCGTGTGTGTGTGTGTGTGTGTGTGTGTGTGTGTGTGTGTGTGTGTTGGACAGGGTGGGGAGCAAGAATCCACGAGCAGCTTTTCCCCATCTGACTCCCACCAGACCTGCTCTGTTGTCATTACTTATTTGCATTTTCTTGTTAAGATTTGTTTTGAACACAAGGCTTTTGGCACGAAAGGAAAACCACTGGTATCATCCAGCCCTCCCTTAACAGATGGTGGAAACTGTGGCCTTCAGAGAATCTACAAAACCACAGGGCTGGCTGGTGCAAAGCAGGGCTTGCCCCCAAGGTGAATGGTTGCAGTTACACACTGTTACGGATCAGCCCAGGCTGGGCCATCTCCACTCGAAGACCCACAGAAAACAGAATTCACCAGTTTTGGGGGCCATACCAGCCCCATACCTTGGGCTTCCTCCAGTGGCCTGAAGCCTGGGAGAGGAATGCGGATGGCAGCTGTCCCCCGCTCCCTCGCAGCCCTGGCCTGTCTGGGCCCAGACCACCCACATCATCACAACCCCGGGCCCCATAGTGGGGTCTCCAACCTCAGGGCTTCTTGCTAGATCTCCAACCAAACCCCAGTTACGGACGCCCACACCCGAGCAGCGCTTCATCACACATGCACACACACCGCAGCGCTTCATCACGCATGCACACGCACCGCAGCGCTTCATCACGCATGCACACGCACCCCGTTGGACTTGACTTTGCACTCAGCTTTCTTCCAGTCCTTCTTCCCGCAGCTTGTCTGCTGGATCTTGAATTCCAGCCTCACAAACGTTCCCGCCGGGAAGAGCTACCGACAGACAGACAGACAGACAGAGGAAGGCCAGCAGCCAGCTGAGTGTGCAGAACTCTTCCTAGATGTGACCCACCTCTCCTCCCCACAGTGGACAGCACATTCCAGTCGGTGGCTGGGCTGGTGGCCTTTCTCCAGAGAGTGGGGTGCTCACAGCCCAAGTGCTTCTGCACGTGCTTCCTGGGGATGTGCTGGCGTCGGGGTGCGGCCTTCCCCCTCCCCTCCCTGGGTCATGCTGCTAACCGTGTCCGTGGCACTGTCCATACTGGTCTTCTGGAAGGCCCACTGCACACGTGGGTGCTTGTGGAATTCCTCCAGGGCCACCTGCAGGCCCTGGAGCTGCGTGGCTGTGAGCTCAGCCCTGCCCACACCCATTGTGCCCAGCCACAGGGCCAGCAGGATCAGCGGCCTCCACATGGCTTCGTCTCAGTCACCCTGGTCCTGCAAGGGGTGTGTGTGATCCTCAGCTCTTCAGAGCAGCCAATGGAGCCATCAGACCCCAGCTCCGCACTCAGGGGCCATGCCTGGCAGAGCTCTGGGCAGAGGTGGAGGGACAGGAAGTGGCCCTTTGCTGAGATTCCCCTGGTATTCCCCTGTCCTTTGCTCCTCCCCACCCTGCCTCCCACTGCGCCCGGGGTCCAGCTCAGCCCAGGTTTGGCCCTGTCCTGGGCAGGTGCTGAGTCAGCTTTTGTCCGTGGCCAACAGCCAGGGAAGCAGTCCTGTTACCCAGCCTTTCCCCTTCTCCCTTTTCTGATCCATCCTTGCCCCCCACTGCCCCTCTGCCCCGAGATCCCCTCTCTGCTTTCCCCCATCTCGGCCTCGCCAGCCGCCTCCCCTTCCCGCCCTGGGTCTGCTGGCTTCCGCCTGGTCCGGACTCTGGCCCTCGTCTCCCCTCCCCACTGGATGACTTGGTGGTGGGGTGGACTGGGGCATAGAAAGGAGGCCTGTTGGAGGCTGAATATTTTTGGAAGGACGCAAACATGTGGGAGGGGCCCAAGCTGGGTGGGAACCCAGGAGGATGCTTAACCCTCCCAGTGCTGGGACTGCCAGTTGCCAGGGGCCGTACCCCTGAGCCGGAAATGGGGGTCTTGTCTGGGTCCCACCTGTGGCTTTCTTCTTCAGGCAGACCCTCCCTGCCTTGCCTTTTTTTTTCTGGGCCTTCCACGCCACCCTTCACCCAGCCCTTCTGACCTTGTTCCCCAGCCCATCATTGGGGTCCCCTGAGGGGTGTACCTTCCCCGAGACCTCCGCCTGTCCTGGTGGTGGTAGGACCAGGAAGTCAGAGATGTGGAAACTGAGGCCCCTCAGCGAAATGATACCGTGCTGTTGCCTTAAAGCAAGGGCTCCTGGACAAGTTGACCAGTTTCGCCCTTAGAGCGGCTCCCTCTGCCTGCCCCTCTTCTCCTGTCCAGCTGCCATACAGCCTGCTCCTCCCTACTCACCTCCTCTCCTGTGCCCTGGGGTGTCTTCTAACTTTCCGTGGCTACTTGGCCAAGCTGTCAGCCTCTTTCTGGTCCCCCTGCCCGGCACCGCCCTCCCTCTCCTCCCACTCCCACCCCCTGGGCCCCCTCCAGCCCTGGCGCAGCCCGAGGCTCCTCCCCACCCTGTTAGGACCGGCCTCCCTGGCAGCTCGCCCACCAGAGCCTTCCCTCTCCATCCCACCTTCCGCAGCCCCTCCTCCATCCTGCCGCCGTGACCGTGACCCAGGCTGGGGCACTAGTGGCTCACCCTATCAGGGCTAGGTGGCCCCGAAGACATGAAACAAGGCTGCCCTCCTCTCACCTTTCCCTGGCCCAGGAGCCCAAGCACCCGGCCTGCACTCTTCTCCCGGAATGTGGGACTGCCCTGCACCCTACCCTGCCTCCAGGTAGGGCTGCCCTTTTCTTTTCTTTTTTTTTTGGGGGGGGGGAACAGTGTCGCTGGCCCTCATATGTGGGACCCGAACCAGGGCCACTGGCTTCCCAAGCCAGCACTTAACCACTGCGCCACTCGGCCGGCCCAGGGCTGCCCTTTTCTTAGGGTCCTCCTGGGTGACCAGTCCCCAGCGTCCGGAAACACTCATTTCAGGAAATTGTTCCCAGAAATACAGGTATCCTCAAACCAGATGAGACCTCAAGGAGTCATTTGATCTCTGCCCTGCATCCAGCACCCCAAAACCACACTGAGAAGAAAGGAGTCATTTTCTGAGATGACTCTGGTGTCCCACAACCTTTATCACCAGTACCCGTGTTCAGTCTTTTTTTTTTTTTTTTGAGGGCAGTGTTACTGGCCCTCATATGTGGGATCCAAACCGGGGCCACTGACGTCCCAAGCCAGCGCTTAACCACCGCGCTACTCGTCAGGCCCCGTGTTCAGTCTTGATCCTGCATGTCCCATCCTTGATAGCAATAGACTATAGACTCAAGAGTTTCATGTGGGGCTGTTGGGAGCCCTCAGGCATGGCAGAACGGTGTGGTAGAATTCATAAGGCCAGTGGGGAGTCAGGGAAAACTGTCCAAATATTGGTTCAACTCCTGCGCATCCTGAGCAAATATGAACCGGCTCTGGGACTTTGCATGTTAGTAACCAGGGCGACCATGTCTCGGCCTCCAGGCCCCATGTCAATGACTGGAAATAGAGGATCTCATTGAACTTCCAAAGCCCTGGAACTGCTGCTGCTTTTTCTGCATGGTGGGATCAGAAACCCTACCCAAGGAGTTGGTGTAAGGATGAAATAAGGAAGTATATGGAAAATGGCTGATGGCCCATGTGGACGAAAAAGGGGGCCACATACTAAAGCTGAAAAGCTCAGGGGAGGCCAGCATGGCGGGCCCTACAAACTCAGAGGCCAAAACTAACCTCATAGGGTGGTCTGAACACACAAATTCCCAACTGAAAGCAGGTCATGGCGGGTCCTCATGTCCTAAGCCTGTAGCTTCCTAGACAAAGGTCCGCCTTTACCTGAAGGGAGCCTGAGCCTGTCTGTTATCTTTTTGCATCTGAGATAACAAACCCTGGGAATGTCAGAGTAACCTCCTTTTCCAGACCCCCGAGGGCACACCCACTGCACCAGTGCAGAGACCACAGAACCCCGCATTGTTACCTTGTTCCCTGAATAGGACTTGTGTGTTCCTCTATGTGCTGTAAATGTTAATCATTAACTATCCCGGACCCACCAATGTAAAAGAAGTGTGTGTCCCTCCCTTTCACTTTTTGATTCCTGGTTTAGCCCCAAGAACTCTTGATTCCATTGGACCCAAGAATCATGCCACTTTGCCACCATGGCTTTATATACGAGATACATGCTTGTTAGACTATAAGTCTTCACAGGCACCGACAATGAGCAGCATCTCAGCCACGGGGAGGCACTGAGGGCAGTTTAGATGCTGTGAAATGAAGTACTTTTTAAGTGTTCTTTTTAAAATTAATTTTATTTAGTATATTATTTGTTGAGTGTATTAATTTAATAGACTGTTACTATGTAGTAGTTAAAAATGCTATATTGTTGCAATTTATAATAACATCCGCAAAGTAAGCCTTAAATCATGTTAAAAGGAAACTCTCTTCCAATGTTTTCAGACAGTGAAGGCAAACCAGTTCTGGGAATAGTGAGACTTCACTGGCCAACTCTGAAAGCACCACATTTAACTGTGACCTAGATTTGATCTTGGAGCCAGTCAAAAAGCACTGACTTGAAGCCTGGTTTACACTGATTCCTCCAAGTCTCCAAGTGGTTTTATTCAAGAGGAGTCTGGGTAGGAATGATCCAAGGTTAGATGTAGCATTCTTTGTTAGTGATGCACATGTTCAGATGGTTTTCATAAACAACAGCACATGCCATTCACAGGAAACAAAACACTTGAAAATATACCTGGTTCTGCTAAATTGCAAAGACTTAGCAGAGATTCTGTTTTGAATTCCCTTGTGTTCCCAATCAAACTTGGCTTTTGGTAGATTTTAAACCAATAATTGATACACATTGGCTTCTAAATCTGTCTTTTAAGTTCAAGAAAATATAATCTGGAGTAGAAAAAGACACAGCATTGTAATAATAGATGAGATTTGACCTTGAAAGGGTGGAAATGTCAATTTCTAGGTAAAATCAAGTTCTTTCCAGGCTGAGACACCAAGATGATTTGTTGCAGTGTTTCCTGGTAAGGTCTGGTCCCAAGACCAAATCATCACCAAACGGTGTAAACACAGTTGCCAGGGAGTGGAGGGCTCTCCTCCCATGAAGGGTGTGATTCTGGCCACGTCATTCCCCCTCAGAGCCAGAGGTTCCCTAGAGTTTTCTGCATTCCAGCTATTCTGGAATAATGTTCCAGATAAAAGAACATGTTTAAGGCACTGCTACCTACAACCAGAGTCTGTCAAGTGGGAGAGTTATAGACTGAAATTTTCTTCCAAGTTCCTTGTTCTTTACCTCACTCACATACTGACTTGAGCTTTTCTGTAAGAAAAAGTGGCATTTTCTCTCACTAAAAGTCCTGCCAGACTCCCAACAGCTGCTTAACAAGGAGCAGCCAAGGGAAGAGTTTGCAGTTTATTAGTAGACACATGGCTTGTGGCTGCTGCCTAGGCAGCTCAGTGTGGTCCAATTAAATTCGCTTAGCCAGTGGATTAGCTTCTTACATTTTCTCATTCATTTGGTCTGCACTTACTGAATACCTACCATGGACCAGACACCTTTCTAGGGACTGGCTCTATGGTGGTTAGAAAGAGAGACCCAATCCTGCCTTGTGAGACTTACGTTGTGGTGCTAACTAGACAAAAGCCATGTAAATGAATGAATACCTAATTTCAAGTAGGTGATAAGTGCAATGAAGAACATTAAGGCCAATATAAAGGTGACTGTAGGAGCGGGTGGTCGGATGAATGATGCCTAATACTTGTCCAAGTCCTATTCCTGGAATCTGTGACTGTGACCTTATATGGTGAAGGGGATGCAGATGTGATTAAGCTAAGGATTTTGAGATGGGGAGATTATGTTGGGTATTTCCCAACATAATTAAAAAACAAATCTCCTGCCAAGTTTGAAAAGCTCCCCACAAAACTAGGAGAGAAAGAAATGTTTTCTTATTGAGTAAGCCTTACACCAGAAAGAGATGCACATCGCAGGCCATCCGCTAGGAGGTTACAAAGGCAGAAAGAAATCTCACGTGTTGCTCAGCCGGGCAGATGCAACCCGTTACACACATGTTCTCAAGATAAACCACTACTGGTCCTCAGGTCAGAGGACGTGACCATTTGTCACACAGAGTTCATCCTAGCTTCACCTGTAACTGGGGTGACCATCCATGTGAGCTAATTCCTTTATCCAGGGGAAAAACACACTTGTCTCCTTTTGTGACAGGAGGTAGTTTTGTAGCTTGGAGCCAGGTGTCCAGCCAAGTTAGACTCCCACCCTCACGTGGGGACTGGCGGACAGCGCCCTACCTCCCTTGATATTTACTTTTCAAAGAGATGGCTCCAGGTCCCAGAGAGAGACAGTCCTGGCTTGTAAAGCTTTCAAGAGGCTTATTTATACATCCATTTCCAAGAGACAGAGAAAAATTCACAATGACAAGTTTTCATAGGAAAGGGTGGTGGTTGTGGGGAAAGTCTCCCCGCTTTTGCACCAGGGAGAATGAAAATTTGTCTTGAATTTGTATTTGCCTTTATGACTATCCAGGACTATCTGGGTGGCCCCTGAAGATAATCACAAGTGTCCTGATAAGAGGGCAGCAGCGGGAGATTTGACCGTAGCGGAGCGAGGAGGCAGTGTGGCCACTGAAGCAAGCTGATACATCTCTGGCTCTAAGATGGAGGAAGGGGTCCTGAGTCCTACATGGAATGCAGCTCTAGAAGCTGGAAAAGGCAAGGAAACAGATTCTCCCTTGGAGCCTCTGGAGGGAACATGGCCCTGCTGACACCTTGATTTCGCCCCCCTGTGAAACTGATTTTGGATATCTGACCTCTGGATCGCAGGCAGATGAACAGCAACTCCAAAGGCCCTAGGGTGGGAGTGAGCGATTGTGGCTGGGGCAGAGGGTCCAGCAGGACCCGAGAGGCATGGAGCTAGAGAGGCAGGCATGGTCAGTCCAGGTGGAACCACAGAGGCTGTGAGTGGTTTGCCACGTTTGCAAAATGCGAAGCGAGCCACCCTTGTTTAAAAGCGTCAGTCTGGTGCAAGAGACTAGACTCCATGGCAGCAATGCAGGGGTTCAGGGGGGAGCAGTGGCCGTGGTGAGAGGCGAGAAGCAGTGAGCAGGGCTTCAGGGCCTTGGCGCATCCAAGCCCTGGTGCCCGCAGCAGGAAATCGGAGATCTCTACCTTCTTTTTATTACTTTTTTTTTTTTTTTTTCTCAGAAAAACAGACCCCTGGAATTAGACATGCAGTAGAAAAGTGGTGCAGCAGTTTTATCCCAGTCTAGGGCTTCTCTTCCAGGGTCTGCCCTCGCCAGGCACTCGGCATGTGTCCATGCCTTTAAGGTTATTTTTAGAGCTTCATAAGTAGGAGCACTTTGATCTTTTCCTGAGGAGTTTTCACATGGTCTAGCCAGACTCCTTTCAACCAAGATGCTAGCCTTGGTCAGGCAGGGGCGTGCTCATTTGGGGCCTTGGCTGCTTTCTCTCATGGTTCTGATGCTGGGAGGGATCATGGGATGGAGGGCTGTGTGAGCATGTAGGAGTGACTGTGCTGGTTGGAGGCCCTCCAGGCAGATGTGGCTTCCATCAAGGTCAGTATGGTATGTGTTTTCTGCTTTCTCCCCACACCCCACAAACACCTTGAAGGAGCTTGGTGCGAGTTTCCATATCTGCCTTCAAGATGCTGTCTGCAGCAGCACTTAACAATCTGACTTAACACGTAAGTTCTGTTAGAATGAAGTTTTTGCTCTTCTCTCTGCCCCCTAGTCCGCTCCACTTTTTTTTGAGGGCAGCGTTACTGGCCCTCATATGTGGGACCGAACCGGGGCCGCTGGCTTCCCAAGCCAGCGCTTAACCATCGCGCCACTCCGTCGGCCCTGCTCCACTTTCTCAACAGCCATCCATTCAGAAATCCTCATCAAACATTTGCTTTTATTTCATATTAAGTACTAACCCAAGAGATATTGCCATTGCTAAACTAGGATTAAAAGGCTTTGTGGAAAAACAGCATGGGCCATTTCTGCCTGGCTCATGATTAAGCCAGCACCCGGCACAGTGGCAGATGGTGGGCACTGATTAAATATTTGCTGGATGTATGAGTGAGGTCTGGAACAGTCTCACTGCACGAGGTGGATAAGTTTTCCTTCTCACAGATAAAGAGCTGCTTCTAAACAATAGCTGAGCATCTTCATAGAGGATTTCTGGAGCTGTTAAAAATGAATCTATAATGACACACAAAAACAAAAAATTCCAACAATGTATTTGTATATTTGTCCTACCATTAAGAATCATGTTATAAAAAGAATATCTAATGGAACGGGGGTAATGCACAATAGTGTTAAGTGAAAAGACTAGACTAGATCTTTGCAAGGTAGTATCCCAATTATGTCAAGTATGCTTAGATAAGCATAGAAAACACATCGGAGGACATATACTGAAAGATTAAATGTATTTTACTCTAGGAGGTAAAAGTATGAGAGATTTTAATATTCTATTTCCTCTTTATGGAATAGATTTTAAAAGTGTTTTAAAAATACTTGTACAATTAGGGCCGGCCGAGTGGCGCGGTGGTAAAGCACTGGGCTGGGAAGCCAGCGGCCCCGGTTCGGGTCCCACATAGGAGGGCCAGTGACACTGCCCTCAAATAAAAAAACAAAACAAAAAAATACTTGTACAATTAAAAAATAGTCTTTGCCGAAACGCACCCAAGTGCACGCCATTCTATAATACCGGCCCGGGAACCCCAGGCAACGGGCCCCGCCGGCGCTTGGCCTGTTTTTGAAACCGAGGGCATGCGCGCCCTCCGCAGGGACAAAGGGCCGGGAAACGTGAGCCCGCCGGCCCGGGAGTAGCCGGGCTGTGGTCGCCAAGGCAACGCAGTAGGGCCCTTCACGGCCTTCCCCGGCCCGGCCCGCGAGAGGGCGCTGGGGGCACCGAGGGGCCCGCGCCCCGCCCCCCCCGCGGCCCAGCCTGCCGCCCCGCGCCCCGCCCCCAGCCTGGCCGCCCCGCCCCGCGCCCCGCCCCCAGTCTGCCGCCCCGCCCCCCACAGCCCAGCCTGCCGCCCCGCCCGGCGCCCCGCCCCCCGCCCCCCAGCCTGCGTCCCCGCCCCCCGCGTGCCCGCCCCCCGCGGCCCAGCCTGGCCGCCCCGCGCCCCCGCCCCCCAGTCTGCCGCCCCCGCCCCCCGCGGCCCAGCCTGGCCGCCCCGCCCCGCGCCCCGCCCCCCAGCCTGGCCGCCCCGCCCCCCAGCCTGCCGCCCCGCCCCCGGGGCCCCGCCCCCCGCCCCCCAGCCTGGCCGCCCCGCCCCGCGCCCAGTCCGCCCCGCGGCCCAGCCTGGCCGCCCCGCCCCCCCCGGCCGCGGCCGCCGGCCCGAGCCCGCGACTGACCCTCGGCGGCTCCTGTAGTCACGTGGCGCTGGGAACCGGCGGGGGGAGCTGGGCCCGGGCCTGGCGGTGCTGAACCCGAACCTGCTGCTGTCGCCGCGGCGGGGCGGGGAGCGTGGCCGCCGGCGCCGGCTTCCCGGCCTCATGGACGCGCGACGCGCCTCCGCGCACCCCGCGGGAGAGGTGCGTCCCGGGACGGGCCCGCGGCGGGGCTCCCACGCGGGCCTCCCTGCCGGGCGCGTGACCGTGTGCGCGCTGTGTCTGGGGGGGACATGTTGACCGGAGCGGGACGCGAGCCCGCGCACCTGCGCACAGGCTCCGCGAGGGGCGCGCCGCGCGCGGGGGCCCGAAAGGCCGCCCTCCAACGGGAACCGAGAGGCTCGGGCGAATACAAAAGGCGGGTGTGCGGTGTCCGCGCCCGGGGCTGCGGAGGCTCGATCCCAGCGGCTCGCCTGCGCGGCCCCTGGGAAACCGGCCTGGAATCCTGCTGAGAGGAGGTGGGGGGAGGGGAGTCAGCAGGGATCCCGGAGTTGCTGCCGTAGGCCGGCCTGTGGCCGTCAGCGTGGAGAATTCGTGTCTGACCTTCCCAGTGCGGGGAGCGACCCCATACGCAGCTGTGTGCTTCCTTGAATGGGACACATTCATTTATTAATCCAATGTCCATTAAGGTCATCCTGCCGGCCTGGGGTGGGGGAGGGGGTGACGGCTGGCGAGGACACAAAGATGACTGCCCTGGAGGAGCTCGGAGCCTCATGCTTGTTTTCTCTCCCCTCCCCACAGGTAAGGCTGGCCTCTCTGCCGTCGGAGGCCTGAGCTCTGCCATGGGGGTAGGGGTGTCTTTACTGCTGCAGTTTTCTCTGACATCTGGGGGCTGCCAGAGTGTGGGCGGAAGCAGCCGCTACAGCCGCAGAAGTCTCCCCAGGAGCATCCCCAGCAGGAGCTGGAAAAAGCCTCGTCTCCAGCTCCACAGCCTCCAGGGTAGAGTCTGGCCTTATTTGTTGGGTTCCCTTTCCATTCCACAGCCCCAGGGCTCAGGCTTCCCCATCCCGGGGAAGGAAGGCGCTTGTGGGGGAAGGATCCCTTCTCATATCCTGGTGCCTTTCCTGGGGCTCTGTCTGGCCGTTGGGAATGAGTCATGTCTGTGCTCCTCAGCGGAGTACAGACTCGAGGGAATTTAGGTTGTGTTTGGAGCTTGTGAGCAGGCAGTGACGGTTCCTTAGGAGTCTAATGGCACCCCACCTCTCAGTGGGCGTAGGAGGCTCTCCTCCAGAATCTGGGCTCTCTGGCACTTTGGAGTTGCTAGTTGTGGGGCAGCCCCTGGCACGGTGGGGCAGGACTGGACAGTGGACAGATTGCTGTCTTCTCTGTCCTCCCCTTCTCTTGTCCCGAAGGAAGGCGGTGCCAGGGCCCCAGGCCCCTGAGGGCAGCAGGCTGTGGGTGTTCCTTGGATTCAGGAGAGCTTTCCTTCCTGTGATGTTCTTATGCGTGTGTGGGTGGAGGGGGTTTGGGGAGGCAGACAGTGGGCACAGTCTGCACAGGCGGTGGCCTGGCGTTGTGCTATGCCGGGAGTAGCATCCTGTTCCCAGAAGGGTTGCTCTCACTCATTCTCCATGTTTCTACCCTGAGAGACTCAAGTCAGGGAGGCCAAAAGCGCTTCTCCAGGAGCCCAGGAGAGGCGAATAGGAATGAAAGGCTATAGAAATGTCTTTCCATGAGATCTTTACAAACCCAGTTGTTTAAGAGGAAAGAGCACTGGCCTGGGAGTTTAGATGAACCTGTCCCCTGAGCTTTGGTTCTGCTGTTGGTTTATTGTGTCCCCATCGGGCAGATCCTTTTATGCCTTACAGTTGCTTCATGTATCAAACAGGGAGCTTAATATTTGCTCACCCAGCTTCACAGTTGCCGTGAAACTCAGATGTGGCAACAGGAAATAGAGCATGGAGAGGGCAGCAGGGCAGTGCTTGAAAAAAGCATGAAGCACTGTAGGGGGAGGTGACAACGTTTTCTGGAGAGGCAGGAATGTTTGTGCAGCCAACACTGGAGTGTTCACAGCCAGACACATGGCTGCCGTGAGGGGGATTCCAAGAAGTGTCAGAGTTCCTCCCTTCTGGTAGTTTCCAGGGTCAGTAAAGATGACAAATATATTTGAAATGTATGTCTAGAAACCCAAGATTGAAATAATATAGAATCTACAAGGAAATAGAAGAGTCGTCTAGATTCAGGGCCCTAGGGTTCAGAGGGGCGAGCTACTCTCTGGCCTGGGGTGGCCAGGGAGGAACTGGGGGTAGGGTGAGTGGATCTCTGGAGTGACTGTGCTTTTCCGCCCGCAGCAGAGGAAGAACCCATGCTGGAACGTCGCTGTCGGGGTCCCCTGGCCACGGGCCCTACCCAGCCCCAACTCCTTTCTGGGCCCTCCCAGGAGTCGCCCCAGACCCTGGAGAAGGAGCCCCGCGGGCTGAGGTTACAAGGCACTTCAGTGGCCCAATTGGGCAGCCAAGCTCCAGGTCGGGTCCATCGCTGTGCCCACTGTCGAAGGCACTTCCCGGGCTGGGTGGCCCTGTGGCTTCATGCCCGACACTGCCAGGCCCGTCTGCCCCTGCCCTGCCCTGAATGTGGTCGCCGCTTCCGGCACGCCCCCTTCTTGGCGCTGCACTGCCAGGTCCATGCCGCTGCCACCCCAGACCTGGGCTTTGCCTGCCATCTCTGCAGGCAGAGCTTCCAAGGCTGGGTGGCCCTGGTTCTGCACCTGCGGGCCCACTCGGCTGCAAAACGACCCATCGCCTGCCCCGAATGTGAGAGACGCTTCTGGCGACAAAAGCAGCTTCAAGTGCATTTGAAGCAGTGCCATCCTCCTGCCCCCGAGGCCCGGCCCTTCATATGTGGCAGCTGTGGCCGCAGCTTTGCCCAGTGGGACCAGCTAGTTACTCACAAGCGGGTTCATGTAGCCTGGCCCCTGGAGGAGGCAGCAGCCAAGGCTCTTGGGCCTCGGCCCAGGGGCCGCCCAGCGGTGAGAGCCCCCCGGCCTGGCGGAGATGCCGTTGACCGGCCCTTCCAGTGTGCCTGCTGTGGCAAGCGCTTCCGCCACAAACCCAACCTGATTGCCCACCGCCGGGTGCACACGGGTGAGCGACCCCACCAGTGCCCTGAGTGTGGGAAGCGCTTCACCAATAAGCCCTATTTGACCTCACACCGGCGCATCCATACCGGTGAGAAGCCCTACCCGTGCACCGAGTGCGGACGCCGCTTCCGCCACAAACCCAACCTCCTGTCTCACAGCAAGATCCACAAGCGATCCGAAGGGCCTGCCCAAGGCAACCCCAGCTCAGGAAGCCCCCAGCTTCCAGCCAGACCCCTGGAGCCCTCAGCAGAGCCCACCCCAGAGGCCCTCCTGAGTCCTTCCCAGGAGCCTGCCCTGGAGCCTCTGCTGGAGGCCCCAGGAGAGGGCCCCCGGGACCAGGTGGGAGCTCCCCCATTTCTCCACAGCTGCGATGACTGTGGCAGGAGCTTCCGGCTGGAGCGCTCCCTGCGGGCCCACCAGCGGCAGCACACAGGGGAGCGGCCCTTTATCTGCACCGAGTGTGGGAAGAACTTTGGCATGAAGGCCCACCTGGTGGCCCACTCCCGGGTCCACTCAGGGGAGCGGCCCTTTGCCTGCGAGGTGTGCGGGCGCCGCTTCTCCCAAGGCAGCCACCTGGCGACCCACCGGCGTGACCATGCGCCCGAGCGGCCCTTCGTCTGCCCGGACTGTGGCAAGACTTTCCGCCACAAGCCCTACCTGGCAGCCCACCGGCGCATCCACACCGGCGAGAAGCCCTACGTCTGTCCCGACTGTGGCAAAGCCTTCAGCCAGAAGTCCAACTTGGTGTCCCATCGGCGCATCCACACGGGCGAGCGCCCCTATGCCTGCCCCGACTGTGACCGGAGCTTCAGCCAGAAGTCCAATCTCATCACCCACCGCAAGAGCCACATCCGGGACGGCGCCTTCTGCTGCGCCATCTGTGGCCAGACCTTTGACAACGAGGAGAAGCTCCTGGCCCATCAGAAGCAGCATGATGTCTGAGGCCAGGGGCTGTGGTGGCTGAGGCAGGGAGGGCCTGGGCGTCTTCCACACGGAGCACTGCAGTGGGCCATGGGGCCTGTGCTGCTGCTGGTGTTGGCGAGGGCTGAGCAGTGCGCTGGGCCCTGGGAGAGCAGGACCCCCAGTCCGGGGAAAGCCACTTGCAGAGTGCAGGGACCCGGCCTCCAGCTGGTGTTTTTGCTAAGGTTCCGTCCTCACTGTCCTGTGCCCTGGAGAAGTAGCAATAGCAGCTTTACCCACCCTTAGAGCCCTCTGGCTGGAGGGGCCACCAGTGGACAGGAAGACCCTTCTCCGCTGGTGTTAACGCCTTAATGTCCCTGTCGTTTATTATGAATTCCTTCAGCTCATTTTTTTGGAAGTACTCGTAGGTGTGGTACAGTTCTTAGTAGCTGAGCGCTCGGGAGGAAGAGTGGAGCAGCTGGATATACGCAGGAGAACCTGCTGGCCTTGTTAGGCAGGACCGGGAGGTGAAGCCGAGCTGCTCTGACCTATCGCCCCACCCCGTCCCCGCCCGTCCCTCCTGCCCCTGCACTGGCTTCAGACTTAGAGAGACCTGGCTACTGTCGGTCTCAGCTCCCCATCCGCCCTGAAGATTAGCCCCTGGGCATCCCCCCCCTTTCTGACTGGCTTTATATCCGCCGTCCTCCTCGCACGGAGCGCATCCTCTGGCTGTCAGCAGCCTTGTGTCCAGGCTTTTGTCTGAACACCCCAACCCGCTTGCACTCCTTCCAGAACCCCACATGTCGTGGAAAGGACTGCCCCGCTGATAACAGGGTCAGTTGACGGGAAGATAGGGGTGTTTCCTTTTCAACATTTCTAGCATCTGGATGCCCGGCCCCCGCTTGAACACTTAGGTGACAGGGAATCACCACTTCCTGAGGCCCTGGTTCTACTTTAGGATAATTCTAATTGTTAGAAGTTCCTCCTTATAATGAGTGAAATCTGCTTTCCTATAATTTCTACCTACTGGGCCTTGTTCTGTTCTCTGGAACTAAACAGAACAACCTTTCCCCTCCTTTTCAAACTAGAGAATAAAAGATTTGGTTTTAGAAGTGGTGGCTGAGAAGTGTTCCTTTCTCCTGGGGAGCTGTGGAGTCTGGGGGAGAAGCAGCACGCTCTGCCCCGAGAAAGAGGGGGGCTGTGGAATGCAGGGGCTTGGGAACAGGCCAAGTGCCATGACTTGATCCTCTCTGTGCCTTACTTCCAGTTCTTCCCTGGGGAAGGCCAGGCCCACCTGGCCAGTGGGCTAGTTCTCTAGGAGCTCAGCCTTCTGTGGGGTCAAATCAGACTTGGGTGCCAGTTATCGGGGAAAGGTCTGATTTGATTCTGTCCTGCAGTGCCTCCCTGGCTGGCCTGCTACAGTTCCCTACATCTGTTACTATGGACACTTCCCTGTACTGTTTCATAAACATTGGAGTGTCTGTTTTTGACAGCTGTCAATAGGCTGTTTTCCTGCCTGTCTCACTACCTTCTTAGACAACCCCCCCCCACCTAGCACAGTGGGGTGCATAACAATAACAGCAATTTGCTGATGTGGCACCTTGCAAGGAAGACATGCTTCTATGCAGTGGGTACTCTTCTTTTACAGATGAAAACATTTGCTCAAGGTCATATAATTGCAAGTCACCAGAGGTCTGACTCGTGGAACCCATGTTTTTGACCACCATTGCGTGTTTATTGGGTAAACGGAATGCACTGCTGCTTTTGGTGAAGGTAAGTATTAAATGCTTACTGTGTGTTTGACATTGGGATGGAAAAAAGATTACAAAGATAAGCCCCAATCCTTCCCCTTAGGAGGTCTAAGTCTGGGGTGGACATACATGTGGACACAAATAATGAGTAGAGAGAGATGAATGGGGTGCGTGAGGTTCTGAGTATAGAAAGGAAGCGGACAGCTTCAAAGCTTCATATTGGCTTATGGGGTTCTGTGGCCACTTAAAAATCTGTGTAGTTGATGACAAATTATCTTTTAGAGCTTGGAGGCATGATGTCAAGAATTCTTAAATATGTCTCTGAGGGAAGGGAGCCGTGCTTTTTTGGGGGAGGGGGCACCAGGAAAATAAATAGATGTCTGAGGGTGATGGGCAGGGAGCAGGAGACAGGCCCTCAGGCTTTTAGGGTTAGTATTGGAAGGGCTGGTGAAAGAGTGAGGGAGAGGGAATCTGACCAGGGGTCCTGACTTTGAAATTCACCTTTCAGGAAAATGCCTGATGTGCAGAGAAGGTGGTCATTGACTGTTCTCTAGTGCTACGCTGTCTGCTGTTTTTGAGTAGAGATGGTGAGGAGAGGTCCAAAGGTCAGGGAAAGCCACAGAAGTGGTCTTGAGGAGGGCTGGTAGGCAGGGACAGAGCGAACTGGCCCCTGATTCCTGAGTCCCCTCAGGGGCCTAGTGTTTCCCAAGTCCTTGCTCAGCATGGCACCTGCGGACAGCAGTCTTGAAGAAGAAGCTGCCTGTGTTAGAGGGGTCAGCGCTTTGCAGACAGGAGCTGCCCTTTGGTTACTGCCCCGGGATGTCCTGCCATCACCTCCCATGTCCCACCCAGGCTGTCATCTTCCACAAACAGTACATCCCACTCACCTGCCCATTCCTGTCAGTGGCCTGTCACCCAGCCCCACAATCTTGGGGGGCTGTGGCTCAGCTTCCCCTAATTCCACTCTGTCACCATGTCCTGGAGTCTGTCTTTCCCAACATTCTGAAGAGTCCAGGTTTTTTTTTCTTTGTCCATGCAAAAGTATGAAGTTATCTCGCCAAAATTAAACAATGCCGATATACTTAAGATTTATTTTTTAATGTGGAAATCTCCCTCCATTGCCCCCACTCCACCCTTCATATCTTTTCTCTTTATACCATGTGAAGGTTGCAGGGCACTGTCCTTCCAGGCGTCTTTTCTGTGCATTTGTAGATATGCATATGTAGCCACCCCCTCCCTTTTTTTTTTTTTTCTTAATGGAAATAGGATTCCAGATATACTTCATTCTTTCTACTCTCAAGATGTCCTTGGTCATGAAATGTCAGTCTGGAGGAAGCCTTTCACTTTGTAGAGGACGAAACAGGCCCAGAAAGTGGAAATGACTTTACCTCCATAAATGAGTCTTTACAGAGTTGATGGCTAGTGAAGCCTGGCTTCTCTGTGTGGGGTTATTTTACAAATGCTTCTATAGACAACAGAACAAGGTAGGGTCCTGCAAAAATCCAGTAAGGCAAGTATATAACTAGAAACCTATGAACTCTTCTAGCAGAGTTTGTGGCCAAACGGCTAGCATCTCAGCCCTCCGTTTCTATGGCGTGAAGAGGCTGACCAGCCGCTGGACCCATGGCGCGTGCGTCCCAGGCAGCTGCGGGCTGATGCATCAGAATAAGGTCCGTGGGCTCAACGGAAAGTTCGGTAGTTAGTCTGAGACAGAGGCTCGGCTTCTGTTGGTGCCAACCCGGTGTCCCCGAGGCGGTTTCCAAGCGGCTCCGGAGAGCATCCTGCCAGTGGGAACTGACTGCGGCTGGCCCCTGTGAGGTGGTGACAGAAAGGAGCCTTTCCTTCCGATCAGGGCGGTTAGAAGAGGAAATGCTCCTTGGAAGTCTGTGGCCACAGAGAGCCCTTCTGGCCTCTGGACCCTGCCTCTGCAGCATCAGTGACACTGGGCCCAGCAAACGGACCTCCGCAGAGGGGTGGACGGAATGAGGCCAGCCTCTCGCGCAGAGACCCTGGGGTCGCTTAGCACGAGCGCCCGGCGCGGGGCGCACGCGTCCCCCGCTTAACCCCGGTGTGTGTCAGTGCCGAGCGGGTGCGCGTTCCCCCGGATCCCGACCCGACGGGGGGCCGAGGGTGAGCAGGCGTCCGACGGGCCGCCGGATCGGAGCCAGAGCGCGCGCCTGCGGGGCCGGGGCCACAGGGCCCGGCGGAGGGGAGGAGCCGGAGCGGCGGCCGCGCCACCTCCCCGCGGCGCGCGGGGCCCAGGTGCGGCGGGACCCCCGCCGCCGACGCGGTAACGCCCAGCCGGGCCGCGCCAGGCCCCGCGGGAGGCGCGCTCAGCCCGCCCACCCCAACTACTGATTGGCTCCGGAGAACAAAGGAGCCGCCCCGCGGGCTCCTCCGATTAGGCCGCGCTGGTCATCTGAGCGGCGCAGCCAATCAGGCGGCGGGGCGGCGCTGGGGCCGGCCCGGCTCTCCAGCCAATCAGGGGCCCGCTCCCGCCCGCCTGCCCCGGGACTGGCCGGGCTGGGCAGCCCCGTGCCCAAGTCGCCCCGGGGTGGCGGTGCCCGTTAACCTTAGCCACAAAGTCAAAGGTATTTATTTATTCCCGTCCCCTCCCTCCGAGTCGCTCTGGATCCGGGCGGGGAGGGGCGTGCTGCGGGCCAGCGCCCGGCCCCGGTCCTCCCACGCTGCCTCCACCCAGCCGCGCGCGGGCTGGAGGCGGCCACGGGGCCCTCGGGGTCTGCTGAGCCCCCCGCGCGCCGGCCCCGAACTTCCGCCACGTCCGCACAGCCCGTGGGAACAGGGACCCGCGGCGCGCGTGGGAGGGCAGCAGGCCGGGGAGAGCGCGGCCGGAGGGGGCCGCGAGAGCGCGGGACGCCCCCTGTCCCTCCGGGCGCGCTCTGCCCGAGCGCCGGCCTCAGATTCGGCAGCTGTGACAGTCTTTCCACAAGACCGGGCCTCGGGGGGCCGAGACCTTAGTGCTCGCAGCACAGTGACACGTAGTAGGTGCCTAATAAACCACTGAAGGAGAGCGGGTAAAGGTTGGGGTGAGAACAATGAGAGGGAAGCACCACAGAAATTGGCAGTGTGAGTGTAGGGGTCTCCCCGAAACCGCTATTGCAGGAAAATGGGCACAGGAGCCAAGATCTCATTGGGGGGTGGGTAAGGGAGGGGGGCGTCTGCCCCTGGAAAGGCGGAGGTTATGCACATGCTGCTCCTTACAGCCCTCTGGGCATGATGGGGCCTGGAGGGGGTCTTGCTCAGCCAGAGCTGGGCCTGGCTGTGGTCTAAGCCCCAGAGGGTGGGGGTGAGGGGCGGGCAGAGGGGCTGGGAATGTCTAGGCTGTTCTTTTTGGGTCCCTGCGTTCATCTGTAAAATGAAGAGAGTAGAGGGTATTGGTCTCTTTTCAGCCATAAGTTTCCATGATTGTGTAGGCTGTTTTGGACTTAAATGTCTTTTATTTCAGTGTTCCTTTATTAAAATTCTTATTAATGGTTTACAGCATGTAGGACCTTGTGCTGGATGTTGTGGAGAGAGAACCAGTCCCTGTGTTAAGATGTTTACAGTCTTGTGGAGACAGTCAGATTATTATTATACCATGTTGATGGTGCTGGCTTGGGTGGGTCAGAGAAGGGCCCCTAACTGAGCTTGGCGAATCCAAAACGGTTTCCTGGTCACAGTGATCTCTGATTCAGGCTGCACATGAAAGAGTATTCCAAGGCTGTTTACAGGTGTGCAACGACATGGCAAGGTCAGAGAGCTGCAGAGTGGGACAAGGGGGCAAGTGGGGATGCAGTGAGGAGAGGTGAGCAGAGGCCAGAGTTTTTTCTTTTCTTTTTTTTTTTTTGAGGGCAGTGTCACTGGCCCTCATATGTGGGACCCAAACCGGGGCTGCTGGCTTCCCAAACCAGCGCTTAACCACGGCACCACTCGGCCGGCCGAGGCCATGTTTTAAATGGTCTGATGAAGCGTGGGGCCCGAGGAGCCCCCTCTTCAGTGCTTCACTTATTCATTCATTCAGTCAGTATAAACTGACTACCTGCTGCAGGTCAGGGAGCAGGCAGGGCAAAGTCCCTGCCGTCCTGGAGCTTACGGCCTAGCGCAGGGCCGCCCAGGAGAACCTGGTGAATGCGACTTGCCCCTCTCCGCTGACCATTATGGTAGCTCCGGCCACATGTGCCTGTTGAGCACTCGAAACGTGGCCAGTGAGACTGAGAAACAGAGTTTTGAATTTAACTTATATATATTTAAATAATCACACCTGGGTATAGAAACCCAACTTCTGAAAATGAGGGCTGGTACATCCTGGATCTTCTCGTAGGAGGTGATGTGGTCCAGAGAAAGGGCTGGGCCGGGGCGGCCTGACCCCAGATGGGTCCTGGCTCCAGCACTTACCAGCTGTGTGACCTTGAGGTGTGCATGGCTGGTGGAAAAGTTCCTGAGACTGGAAGGATGTGGAGACCTGGACATGTCCCCACACTGCCTCTCCCTCCCGCCCGTGGCCTTTCTCCTTACCCCAGCTGCTGTCCGCCCCCTTCCCGCCCCCAAGTTTCTGCGAGACCAAAGCTTCTTTGTTACCTTCCCCTGCCCCCAGACCTCACCACCTGCCATAGGCCACAATCCCACAATCCGTACTTTGTGTGGTCTGGCAGTTGTCATGGCAGCTGCCCCAGGGGAGGCCTTCCTGTTGAGGGGGCTCTCATCTCAACTGCAGCCTGACCCTGTGTGGGGAAAGCCGGGGCCGAGCCAGGGGCTGGGAAGAGGGCAGCAACCAGGGCTCTGTCCTAAGACCCATCCCCTGCTCTCCCCAGAACCTGCTGGGCGGGGAAGGAAAAGGTCATCAGAGGCTGGAGTCAGGGCCAAGCGGCCTTCTGAGACTTGGTGTGTGCACTGGTGGGGGTTGCAACTTGCCTCCACTGCCTACTGATTTTGCTGGGCAGCCTGCTTGCTGGGTTCCAGGCTAGCTGAGTGATGTGTCCGGTAGATGAGAAGGCAGGAGGCAGAATAAGAGAGAAAGGTGGAAAAGGCACAGCTTGGGGCCGGATGTACCTGGTGGCCTAGCTGACCTAGAAAGATGTGGCGTGAGGAGGAACTTACCTGGAGGTGGGCCCTGAGACAGGGCCTACCTGTTCCCCCTTCCTGTCCTTTGTGCCTCTCCTCCTACCCTTGCCCTCGCATTTCTTACCTTTTCCCCTGGGGCCTATGCGGATCCCCTTCCTTCCATGTCCACTTCTGTCTTACTTGGACCACGAGTTCTGTGAGCCCTGGTGTGGCCAGGACAGAAGTACCCAGGCGTGGCGGAGGGGCTGCCCAGGTAATTCACTGGGAATTGTTCACCAAGATTGAAGCCTTTCTGCCACCTGAGGCAAGTTTTAGATCCTAATGCCTCTTGGAAGACAGATGGATCAAGTAGGACTGATTTGATTGAGCTCAAGGGGTTCTTGTTGTGTTGTGTTGGGGTTTTTGTGAATAAGGCCAAGCCCCACCCTCCATCCTCACCCTGAATGGTGGCTCCACTGCCCATCTGAGGTTCCCTAAGTAGAGGTGGCCTTTCTGTTCAACCAGTTCCCTTTAGGGGACATTGGTGAGAGGCTTCCCCAAGGTGTGGGACTCAGAGTGTGACCTGCAGGGCAGATGTGTCACTAAGGCAGGAGCACCAGCATCCATCAGAACCTTTCCCTCCCCCGCCTCTTGGCTCCCCTTGCCCTGCACCACAGGCGAGCTCTTAGTGTCTGTAAGAAACCACAGTAGGAGTGCACAGCAGACCCCTGCTGGGGACATAGAATAAAACCCAAATCTCCTGCCATGTCTGAAAAGCTCCCCACAAAACTAGGAGAGAAAGAAATGTTTTCTTATTGAGTAAGCCTTACACCAGAAAGAGATGCACATCGCAGGCCATCCTTTAGGAGATTACAAAGGCAGAAAGAAATCTCATGTGTTGCTCAGCCGGGCAGATGCAACCCGTTACACACATGTTCCCAAGATAAACCACCACTGGTCCTCAGGTCAGAGGACGTGACCATTTGTCACACAGAGTTCATCCTAGCTTCACCTGTAACTGGGGTGACCACCCATGTGAGCTAATGCCTTTATCCAGGGGAAAAACACTCTTTCTCCTTTTTTGTAACAGGAGGTAGTTTTGTAGCTTGGAGCCAGGGGTCTAGCCAAGTTAGACTCCCACCCTCACGTGGGGACTGGCGGACAGCGTCCTACCTCCCTTGATATTTACTTTTCAAAGAGATGGCTCCAGGTCCCAGAGAGAGACAGTCCTGGCTTGTAAAGCTTTCAAGAGACTTATTTTGCTGTTTTTTTAATTTTTATTTTTAAAGATTTTTTTTTTTAAATTGGGGAATTGGGAGAGGGAACAGCATTGGGGAATCGGGGAAGGGGAACAGACAAGTTGCTGTCTTTTTGTTCTTCAGTCTAGTTGAGGAGGACATTGCTTCACTGGCCCATGTTGGTATCGTCATTGCGCTCTTCCCGGGTGAGGCAGATTGGTCGCCGGCCTCTGGATGTCGCTCACCGCGGCTATTGGCAGGTCACGCTGTCTGCCAGCCACTCACGCTGGCTGCCGGCCACTCACTGTAGCCTATGGCAGCCCACTGCAGCAGGGGCTGCAGCCTACACCGTTGCCGGGGCTCGCACAGCCCAGCTCCAGGTGGAGCTGTTGTTAGCTGTAGAGGGCAGTGTCACTGGCCCTCATATGTGGGATCCTGACTGGCCGCTGGCATCCCAAACCAGCTCTTAACCAATGCGCCACTCCGCTGGCCCTTATTTTGCTTTTAAAAAGATATATATACATCTCAAAGGGGCAGAGAAAGAAGTTACAATTAGAAGTTTTCTTTTCTTTTTTTTTTTTTTGAGGGCAGTGTCGCTGGCCCTCATATGTAGGATCCGAACCAGGGCTGCTGGCTTCCCAAGCCAGCACTTAACCACTGTGCCACTCGACCGGCCCAAACTTTTTTTTTTTTTACAATTAGAAGTTTTCTAAAGAAAATGCTCTAAAAGAAAGGGGAGGGAGTCTCTTTCTCTTTTTTGCATGAGGGAAAATGATTTTTCAGATTCCTAATTTCCCTCTCACCGCCCCCCCACCCCCTTGACAGGGTCCAGATTCCAAACTTGGGTCCCTGCTCCAGGAGTGGCTGCTGGAAGGGGACCTGGGAGAAGGGAGAGGGCACCCTTAGAATAGAGTCTCTGGGAGGCTCTCAAGGGCCCCAGGTGGGGAGCAAGATAACACTGGGTGTCCTGTGAGGGTGGCTGAGCTGAGGGGCCCAGGAGGAAACACAGTCTGACTCCTGGAAAAGCTGCAGGAGCTGAGATGATGGCTATGGGTCCTCGCTGGGCACTTTGGGAGTGTGGGGGCAGAGGGGGTACAGGTATGTGAGATATGATCCCCTCCTTAGGAGAGGCAGTCCATGGCACTGGGTGGAGAAAATGAACCCCACCTCTGAGTGCGGGTCAACTGGCAGCATGTTGGTGCCACACAGCACTGTTGAGTGCCATCTGTGTGCAGGCTTTGTCCCAGGCCTTGGGCACTCTGCAGTGGGCACGGAAAGTTCCTGTCTTGGCGATGACAGGGAATAAGCAGACAAGTAAATATCATGTCAAGTGGCAAAGTGTCACGGAAGAATGTGAGGTGGAGTTAGGGTTGTGACTTTACCCAGAGGAGCCAGGGGAGGCCGCTCCGGGGAGGTGACATGTAGGTGGAGACCCGGAAGAGGCCAGGAGGCCATGCAGAGATCTGGGGAAGAGCACCCCATGCAGAGGACAGCCGGTGCAAAGCCCGAGGCCTCTGAGCAGCATGGCCTGTCCCCAGTCACGTTCCAGCCAATAAGTGAGTCCATCGGGAAATGTTCTAACAACTTGAGCATTAGATGAGCCCCATCCAGGCTGTGGGTTCCCACAGCTGGACTGTGTATCTTCTTGCCCAGAGAGCTCCCTGGGAGAGTTTGGGCCGAAGCGGAACATGGACGGAGTGGTCTGTGACTTTGCAGGAATAAGTTAGCCTCCCATGGTATCTGCATGACCTTTCAGGCTTCTCTAACTTTCCTGAGTTTCTCCCATGCAGGCGTTGGGGAGGGGAGGTTCCTTCACACCCTGGCCTGCAGGTGCTGAGAGTGTGGGCCAGAGCTGGGTCTGGGAGCTACAGGGCCTGGGGTCTTGCTCCGCTCCACCACTGAGCCATCTCTGTGATGCCAAGCATGTCAGTGACCCTCCCTGGCCTCTTTCCTCTTCATGAAGTAGGAATTATGCCTGTTTTACCTGCCTAGCAGGTATGTGTGCAATTTAAAAAAAAAAGCCCTTTACATTTCAACGGAGATCATGGATAGAAAAGCTCTTGAAAAAGAAGGAAAGCATTCTATGAGGTGGCAGGAGGACTGGGAAGGCCTTTCTTCCTTGTCCCACAGACCAACTCCCTTTCCCTTGCTCCCATCTCACCCACAGACGGCAGGCAGGGAGCGCCGAGCTGATGCCGTGGGGCCTCCGGGATGGAGAGTGGCCTGGTCAGCGCCAGCACAGGTAAGAGAGAAGATGGAAGGGGCAAGCCAGCCTCAGCCCCCTGCCCAGGCTCCTCTTCCTGCTCCACTGTCCCTGAGTTGCTGCTGCCCTCACAGATACTTAGAAAGTGTCAAATTGCAGGGTGGGACCAGGACATTGAAGGTTGTGTCACAGAATGGGAATAAGACAGACTAACAAAATGACAAAATGCAGCCCAGCTTGCCAGGCAAGGTAACGCGTTCGTGCAAGAAGAGGGAGTTCATGGGGTCATGCCAATCACACATTGAAAACTAGCACTGTCGTTGGGACCAGGGGTTAAACAAAACTTGTTGTCTTCCTTATCATCGCCATCACTGTCATCATCATCACCATCATCATCACCATCATCATCACCATCACCACCATCATCACCACCATCACCATCATCACCATCATCACCACCATCACCATCATCATCACCATCATCACCATCACCACCATCACCATCATCACCATCATCATCACCATCACCACCATCATCACCACCATCACCATCATCACCATCATCACCACCATCACCATCATCATCACCATCATCACCATCACCACCATCACCACCATCACCATCATCACCACCATCACCACCATCACCATCATCACCATCATCACCACCATCATCACCATCATTACCATCATCACCATCATCACCACCATCACCATCATCACCACCATCACCATCATCACCACCATCACCATCACCACCATCACCACCATCACCGTCATCACCATCACCGTCATCACCATCACCACTATCATCACCACCACCATCACCACCATCATCATTACCATCTCCATCCCCTCCTCCACTTCCTCCACCTCCTCAGCCTCCTCCTCCACTTCCTCTTCCTCCCCTTCTGCCTCCTCCTCCTCCTCCTCCTCGGTCCTGGTGTCACTCAGAGGTCATGGTCTGTATCAGCTGACCCCCTTAGCGCCTGTTGTGAGGACACACAGCTCGAAGGGGGTGGTGTGCTGTACGGATATCACACTGTTCTGGGGCTGGGTCCTGTAGCAGGCATCAGTGAGGAGACAACCTCACATCCCAGCTAGCCCCCTATCTGTCACTTTGAATGCTGACAGCACTCCGTGTGTGTGAGAGAGAGCTCGAGCTACGCACTGACATTACTATAATTTCAGTAAAACCCAGGGCAAACGGTTCCAAACAATTTAACAGAAAGACCTTTGATCCCAGGTAAACTCCCCAAGTGGAGTCCTAGCTTGTAGGTGAGAGGTACAGTCTGCTAGGGGCCCTCTCTCCACTCTACAGCAGCTGTGGGGCGCCCTGTGGTCTTAGGGAGGAGGTGGAGAACACCAGCCTAGGCCCTGGAGGCACGGAGGAACTGGGGACTGGGCGCCCCGGGGCGGCAGCCGTGGTCTCCTTGCCAGCCTCCACCGGCTTCTGCTGCCCGCTGGCCAGGCTTAGGGAATGACTGTCTAGTTGGCCAGAGTTTTCAGATCATTGAGAATGTACCGTTTTAAAGGACCTTTTCATTTTTATTTATTTCATGTGGTTTTTAAATTGGGCTAAAATACACATAACATGAAATTTACCATTGTAACCATCTTTAAGTGTACAGTTTAGTGGCATTAAGTATATTCATTCACATTGTTGTGCAATCATCACCGCCATCTACTTACAGAACTTTTTTGTCACCCCAGAAACTCTGTACCTGTTAAGTAATAGCTCCCCATTTAGCACATTTTCATTTTATCTGACCCATTTAGAGTATTTAAGAAATAATCTTTTTTATTGTGACTGACGAGTGGTACCTTTGCTTTGGATTCCTTCCACAACAGGCAGGACAGGCCTGTTTTCCTCTGTACTAATACCTGGTCCCTAAGGAAAAGTGCCCTGTGATGACTGAAGTCCCCACATATATACTTCACGGAGTCCACACACACCATCCCAGAGTTCCGGGCTCCTCCCACACCCCATCACTCATACCTGCCTTCTCCAGATGTCATATAGTTGGAATCTATTGTAATAGATTGGTAATATGTATTTACATTTTTTCCATGTCTTTTCATGCCTTGATGGCTCATTTCTTTTTATTTCTGAATAATATTCCATTGTCTGGTGTACCACTATTTATCTACTCACCTACGAGGGCCATCTCTTGGTTTTGACAGTTATGAACAAAGCTGCTATAAACATTTGTGTGCAGATTTTTGTGTGAACATAAGTTTTGAACTCCTTTGGGTAAATAGCTAGTAGACTGATTGCTGGATCATATGGTGAGTGTGTTTAATTTTGTAAGAAACCGTCAAACTGTATTCCAAAGTGGCTGCACCGTTTGCCTCCCGCCAGCAGTGAGTGAGAGTTCCTGTGGCTCCACAGCCTCGCCAGCATTTGGTGGTGTCGGTGTTTTGGATTTTAGCCATTCTAGTAGTATGTGGTGGTAGTATTTTAGCTTTTAATGTTGTATAAGCCAAATTCTTCCTCAGTCATTTTTAGAATTTTCTGGGTATTTATGCAAATTGTAAATTTTACAATTTACTTAATTAGGATTATACTGAATTTAAACATTGTTTTGGAGCGAAGGATCTAGGACTATGATGTATTTTCCTTTTATTTACATTTTACTTATCCCTTCAAAAAAGTTTAATAGTTACTGTTTATAAGTTTTACACGTGTATTAGGTTTAGTCACAGTTATTTCTAGATTTTTATTGCCATTTTTTCTTTTATTTTTATTTATTTATTTATTTATTTATTTATTTATTTATTTATTTATTTTTTATTTTTTATTTTTGAGGGCAGTGTCACTGGCCTTCATATGTGGGACGCGAACCGGGGCCGCTGGCTTCCCAAGCCAGCGCTTAACCACCGCACCACTCGGCCGGCCCTATTGCCACTTTTTAAAAGTTATGAATCGTTAGGTGTTTTTGTATCTGGCAATCTTGCTGAAACTTTTAGTGCTAATACTTTGTCAGTGTGTTCTCTTGCACATTCTAGGTTAATAATTATCAGCAAATAGTAGTTTTCCTTTCTAATAGTTATTTGAATATATTTCTTGTCCCCCCTATTCTTTGGCTAATTCCGTTGTCAATGACAGTGTTGAAGAGTGGCAGTGACAGTGAGCACCCTCATCTCGTTCCTAGCTTGAATGGGCTTCTAATCTTTTGTCTTTGGTTATAATATTAGCTGTAGTTTCTATTGTAGTATAGCTCCATTGTCAACCTAAGAGGTCTTCCTCATACTCCTAGTTTCCTAAGACCTTCCTTCCTTCCTTCTTTCCTTCCTTCCTTCCCTCCCTCTCCCTCTCTTCCTCTTCGCTTCTTTCTTTCTTCCTTCTCTCCCTCCAGAAATGTTGAATTTTGTCTTATGACTTTTTTGCATCTATTGAGATGGTATAAGGTTTTCAAATGTCATGAGTTATACTGAGCCTTCTCTGCTTTCCTGGGGAAGAGCCCAGCAAGGTCACGATATGTTGTTATCCTTTTAATGCTGCTGAGCCTGCTTTGCTAAGGATTTTCTCTTTGTCCTTTACGTCTACTTTCACAGAATGATTAACCTATCATTTCCTGCCTACGCCACCCTTGTCTTGTTTTGATACTGGACCATGCTAGCTCGTAGGTTTCCCCCCTTCCTCTCCTCCTAGCCACTATCACCGTTTATGTAAGTTGGGTCTAACCCTTCCCTTGAAGTGTTAGTAGAACCTGTTTACACAGTTGGGTGGCCTGTTGCCCAGTTTCAAGGTAGAAGGTCAGCTTTCTGTTCAGTCTCTTCTGTTTATGTAGACAGGGTTTTTCTTTTTTTTACTCCTGAGTCAGTTTTGTTCATTTATATTTTCTGACAAAACCATCCATTATATATATATATATATACTTTTTTCTTTTTTTTTTTTCAAATTGATATAACATAGTATTTTAGGATTTTAAGAATCCTTTTTATAGTTATATGTTCCCTTTATCTTATAATCTCTGCTTTTATCTTTCTTAATTCCTTCTTCCTACTCCCTTTGGGTTTATTTTGTTGTCTTTTAAAGCTTGGAACCTGTTGTTTTGAGTTTCTCTCTCCCCTTTGTTCACAACTGTTTCATTTCACCTACTTTTTATTAAATATAAACTTTTTATTGAAGTGTAACACAGAGAAAAGTGCATAGGTCACAAGCTGTATAAATTCTTATAAAGTGAACATGCCGGTGTCACCAGCACCTAGCATCGAGAAAGAACATGGCCAGAACCCCAGGAGTTCCTCCCGTTCCCTTCCAGTCATAGCGCCCTCTATAAGGGGGCCACTATCCTGACTTCTAACTCATCGATTAGTTTCGCCAGCTTTTAAACATCATATAAATGGAGTCATAGAGTCTGTAGCAAGACCGTGTCCATCCCGCTGATGGCCATGAGCTAGGGGAACAAAGCACCCCTGTAGATCTGAGCAGCTGTGTGTGTGGGACTCTCAGCAGGAAAGTGGACTATAGGTTTAATACGAGGCTGTACGTGTTCTGGGTGCTGAGAACTTTCTTCGGCCTTCCATGGCCTAAGACTTGCTTGTTCTTGGTTTTGTTGAAGAAAGGTGAGTTTGCCAAATAGCCAAGGTCCAAGAAGATGAGGGACTCAGGTACCGTGGCTACTGTCCTGGAGAAAGCCCGGCAGTGATGTGTGGTTTGCTCACCCAGCCACTGAGGGGTTGGGCCTGGACTCGCTTAGTAAGCTCCCAGTGCGTGCTTGGATCCTCGTGGAAAAAGAACAGACATTAGAAACTTGGCCATGTTCTGCTTACTCCCTGGGTGGGAAGACCTTGCTGGATTGTTGTCTTTCACTGTCTCTGGTCTCTGCGTTTCCTGGGCCTCAGGGTACAGCGAGTGGTACTCAATTATCTTTCCTTTCTTGCATTTTCCCGTTTCCCCTTCTCCATACCTCAGCTTGCCCTTACCTTACTGTCTTTCCTACCTTACCCTATCTCTGCTTTCTCCTTTCCCCTTATCCTCTTCTCCCCATCAACTTCTTAGTGCATTCTTTTCCTTCTGCCTTGTTTCCTCTGTGCTCTGCCCTCCCAGTGCGCCTTTCCCTGAGCAGTGACTGACTCTCCCGTCTTCTCTCCCTTCGCCTCTGGCAGGAGATGGGCTGGTGATGAAGATCAAACAGGAGAAGCCCGAGCGGCTGCTGCAGACCCTGACACCACAGGCGGCGCTTTGCAAGAAGGATAAGGAGAACGTTTTTCAGCAGCGTCGGGGCCTCCCGCCATGCCAGACCGTGGGGAAGCCGCGAGCCTTGGGGAGACAGGAGGAGACTGGGGGTCCCAGGTGGACCCCTCCCACTGAGCAGGGCGCGGGGCTGGCAGGCCGGGTTCCGGGGACAGCCTCCGGGCCCCTGAGCCGCGCGCTGTCTGCCGGCGAGGGCCACTTCGTGTGCCTGGACTGCGGGAAGCGGTTCAGCTGGTGGTCGGCCTTGCAGATCCATCAGCGCACCCACACCGGGGAGAAGCCGTACCCCTGCGGCAAGTGCGGCAAGAGCTTCAGCCAGAAGCCCAACCTGGCGCGCCACCAGCGGCACCACACGGGCGAGCGGCCCTTCTGCTGCCCCGAGTGCACCAGGCGCTTCAGCCAGAAGCAGCACCTGCTCAAGCACCAGAAGACCCACTCCCGGCCCGCCGGCCACTCGTGCCCCGAGTGCGAGCGCTGCTTCCGCCACCAGGTGGGCCTGCGCGTCCACCAGCGCGCGCATGCCCGCGACCGCCAGGGCGCCTGCGCTGCGCTGCCGGCGCTGCTCCCGGGCGCCCCCGCCCGGCGGGGCCGTCGCCTGCGGCCGGGGCCGCCGCGGGGCCGCCCCGAGTGGGCCTGGCTGGGGCTCTGCCAGGGCTGGTGGCTGCAGGCGGGGGTGCGGACTGCGGCCCCTGCCGCCGCTGCCGCGGGGCCGGGGGCACAGCGCCAGTTCATCTGCAACGAGTGCGGCAAGAGCTTCACGTGGTGGTCATCGCTGAACATCCACCGGCGCATCCACACGGGCGAGCGGCCCTACCCGTGCCCCGAGTGCGGCCGCCGCTTCAGCCAGAAGCCCAACCTGACGCGGCACCTGCGCAACCACACGGGCGAGCGCCCGCACGCCTGCGCGCACTGCGGCCGCCGCTTCCGCCAGAAGCAGCACCTGCTCAAGCACCAGCGCACGCACCTGCCGGGCGCGCGGGCGGCGCGCTGCCCCAGCTGCGGCCAGAGCTGCCCCGGGCCCGCGGCGCTGCGGGCCCATCAGCGCGCGCACGGCGCCGCCGCCACTGCCCAGCGGCTGCGGCCTGGGCCCGCCGGGATGGGCGCGGAGCCGCAGGGCCAGGGCCGCTCGGCGCCGCCGCCCAGCCCCCCGCCGGCCCAGGGGCACGAGGAGGTGCTGTGGGACAGCGCGCCGGGGGGCCTCGCGGGGCCCGGGGAGCAGCGCCAGTTCATCTGCAGCGAGTGCGGCAAGAGCTTCTCGTGGTGGTCGGCGCTCACCATCCACCGGCGCATCCACACGGGCGAGCGGCCCTACCCGTGCCCCGAGTGCGGCCGCCGCTTCAGCCAGAAGCCCAACCTGGCGCGGCACCGGCGCAACCACACCGGCGAGCGGCCCTACCTGTGCGTGGCCTGCGGCCGCGGCTTCCGCCAGAAGCAGCACCTGCTCAAGCACCAGCGCACGCACCGGGGGGCCCTGGCGCCCGCCTCCAGCACCAAGGACGAGGCGCTTTAGTGCGCTGGGACCCCAGTGCCCCCGTGGCGGTAGTGCGGGAGATGTTCTCCAAGGGGCTGGGGAGAATGGCCAGAAATGATGGCTTTTAGAATCCTAGGAGGTAAGACCCTATCTGAAGATCTAAGAACAGAATTCCGGGAAGCACCCCAAAGGGGGACTCCAAAAGGTCCCTGGTGGGCCGAAGGAGGAGGTTAGGTCAGACATTCCTTACTGTGGAGCACTGTGCATCCATCAAAGGTTGAGCACCGTCTGGACACCTCCTCAGAGGTGGGACCCCAGCCCTCAGGCACCCGATGGGGGGGCTCTGGGAGAGGCTCCCTGCTGTGAAATGGCCCAGGTCTGGACCCCTCAGCTATAGCACCAGCCTGTTATACTCAGACTGCGCTGTGGGATGGCCAGGGCCCGTCCCAATGCAAGAGTCAGCAGACTCAGTGCTACCAAGGATGGAAGCTCGAAGCTGTGTCTAGGGAGGGACAAGCATATTCCCAGTGCCAAGGGCAGTGCCCAGCACTTAGTGGCATTCAGTACATATTTTTGGAAGGAATGAATGGTTCTATGGTCCTTCTCAACCCCGAGGGTCCCCCTGCCCTGGGTGCTGTTGGGGCTGGCCTGACCCTAGGACTGGTGTGCGTGTGATCGTCGGGCTGGGGCACAAGGGGCATGGTCTCAGCTGAGGGTTGGTGGCTTGGGGAGGGACATGCAGCAGAAGAGAGCCCAATTCCACTCGGTGGGCCTGGGGCACGCCTGATGGCTGACTGTCAGCGACTTGGATTCTTATCAGTGCCAGTGTTGTGAAGAGAAAAATGAAGGATTGATGATGTCACTTGGTCTCATTGTCCTTTCTAAGCTTCCCTTACCAAACTCTGGGTCTGTGTGTGCTCTGAGGGGTCCATTTGTCGCAGGACCAGGACAGGAAACCTTGGCCATGGGCATGGCAACTCCCCATGCCCAATTCTCTTTTCCCCTCCTCCAAGACAATTTGATCTCTTCCCACATAACCCCCTCAACCTGTAGCTCCTCCAAAGGTCACTCCTCATGCCTGTCCAAAGCAGGGTCCCCTGGAACCTTGGTGCTGACAGAAGAACTTAGGGCTCCAGCCCAGCTGTCTTCCCACAGGAGGGGAGGAAATTGCAGAGAGGGGTGGGTGTTGGGGTACCAGGGTCTGATGTCTGGAAAGTGGGGGGAAAAAGAGGTGACCCTAGCTGATCCTGTAGGAGGGCAAATGGTGTCTGCCTGCCTGCCAGGGGCCTGCTGGGTCAGGGGAAAGGATTCTCTGAACTCAGAGACGTGCTGCCTTCTTCAGGAGCTGCAGTATTCACCCTGATTCTGGTCACCCCTCATTCCAGGTTTTGTTTAATCCCTTTCATGTGGCAGGAGCTCTGATTGTTGTACCATCACAAAAAGACCTGTGGAGGTGATCTGGCTTACCCGGGTAACACAGCTCTGGTCATGGTTAGCATTCTGCAGGGGCTGCCGACTCCTGGTCCAGGTCTTTGATCACAAACCATGCTCTGTGCAATCTAATGACTGGGCCAGGTGTGTGCAATCTAATGACTGGGCCAGGTGTGTGCATCGACTGGGCCGGGTGTGTGCATTGGAGAGCATAGCTCTCAGGAGCAGCTGGAAGCCAAAGCAGAAGGGTTTTCCTAGGCCCCATCTCTGACCTGTCCTAGGTGTCCCCCTGCCTTCCTATAATGCCTGCTGGGCTCCTTCAGCTCTTTCCCCCAGCTGCCCTGCTCTGGGAGGCCAATGGCCTTGGATCTCAACAAAGCCTATTTTAGCTATGGGGAAGGCTCAAGAGTCATTTACTTCTTCCTTTTTGCCACTTAGCAAATCCTGAGACCAACTCAAGCAAACCCACCTCCTCCAGGAAGGCACCCCGGAGGACCATGCCTGTGTTCGAGAGCTACTGTCTGCAGACACACTGGAGCCCATCGAATCAGGTGCCTGAGGGGCAGGGCAGGCAGATGCAGAGACAGGCGGGCAGGAATTTCTGTGCCAGCGCTTGTGTTATCGCCCACAAGTGGCCCATGTTCAGTGATTAAACAGTTGTGTTGGTAGGACTTGGGGTTAAAGAGGCCTAGTTGCAGCTTTTTCCCCTGTGCCAAGTCATAAGAATTCTGTTCACTGACGCTAGGTAATCAATCCTCTCACAGATGAGTGCTTTGGGTCACTGGGGACAGGGCCCAGTCCACTAGAGTACAGACTTACTGAGGTGCATGTCCCATGGACAAGGTCAGGGGATGGCACAGCATCGATCCATTAGACAAACCTGTGTACCAGGCACTGTGTCAGACTGTAGGGATGTTGCAATGAGTTGGCTCAGGCTGCATAACAAATACCATAGGCTGGCGGCTTCACACCATCCAGAGGCTGGAAGTCCAAGATCAAGGTGCCAGCAGATTTTGTTCCTAGTTAGGGCCTTCGTCCTGGCTTGCAGATGACCACCCTTTTTCTCTGTGTCCTCACATGGTGGGGAGGCGGGAGAGAGAAAGAGACAGCACTAGAAAGCATTCTGGTCTCTCTTCCTCTTATAGACACTGATTTCATCACGAGGACCCCACTCTCACAATCTCATCTAAACCTGACTGCCTCCCAAATGTCCCAATTCCAAATGCTATCACGTTGGAGAGCAGGGCTTCCATCTATGAGGTGGTGGGGTGGGGTGGGGGGAACACAACCCAGTCGATCGCAGTTACAGTCTCTACCCTTAAGGAGCCTGTGCATCTTCATGGAAAATTTTTTTAGTACACACACAGCTTGGAACAATCTATACGGTCAGCTCTCAAATAAATTGTGCCAGCCCCGGCTCTCTTAGCAAGGCTTTCTCATTCACCACATCACGTAGTCTCACCACGCATCAGCGACCTAGGCAGGCAGTGATATAGTAAAGGGGACTGGGGACAGTAGGACTTGTCCACCAAATCAGGTTGCAAATTAACGGCAGGCCTCTCCAGGTCTCCTGTTAGCCTAGGCCGCTTCCACTGTCACAGTTGCAGGCTTTTCCAAGGGCAGCTCGGAGCCGGCTGAGTGGCGCGGTGGTTAAGCACCAGCTTGGGACGCCAGTGGCTCCGGTTCGGATCCCTCATGTGAAGGCCAGTGATATGGCCCTCAAAAAAAAACAAAAAACAAACCATCCAAGGGCAGCCTGGCACTGTCAACTTTAATTTTCATTCCCTTTCATTTTAAAATAATAAACTAGGCCAGAGAATATTTAGGAAGAGGCACACCATGCAATCAAAGATAAGATGATCAGACCTATCCTAGTGGTTATAATTCAAAGTGCTCCAGAGGACACTGAGATTAGCAGGTGGCCTAGGGCAACAGAAAACCACCATGAGTAAATCAAGATCTTAAAGGATTTATGTGCTGTCCACAGCCAGGTAAGTGCAGGTGTGCAGTGCGGACCCCGCAGCCAAGCTTCCAGCAGGCCAGACAAACTCGGTGGAACCGGGGCTCCCAGAACTGCCTGCATCGCCCTCGTGTTCTGTTGTCAGGAGCAGGCTGGGAGCTAGGAAAAAGGACGTAAGTCCTTGGAAAGTGGTTGTTCTCTGCAAACAACATGAATTTCACATCAGGGGCAAAATGGTCAGCCTCCTTGGGAGGGTTTGGTTCCCCTGTCCCAGGAAGCTGCCCCAGGGAGAGGCGGTTTTGAGGCCAGAGGGGTGACTGCTCAGTAGGTGCACCGCCTGGAGAGAGCGCCTGGTGGGAGTGGGGGATGCTAATGGTTTCGCAAAGAAACACCCTTCACCTTTGGGCAAGAGGAGCCTTGGGGCCCAAAGTAGTATGTTCCCACATATCAGTGTTCTTACCCAATCCCGGTGCATGAGAGGGAAATAAATGGTATCCCATAGCTTGCCCCTTGGGGTAAAAAGAGAAAGGTGTCTCCGAGGTTGCTCACATCTGGAGGGGGAGGTGCCCTAGACCAGCACTGTCCAGTAGAACTTTCTGTGATGATGACATTGTTCAATATCTGTGCTGTCCAACACCATAGCCAGCAGCCACATGTGGCGACTGAGCACTTAAAATATGACTAGTGAGGATGAGGAACTGAATTTTAAATTTCATTTGATTTTAATTAATTTAAATTCAAATAGTCACACCTGGCTACTGGGCAGTATAGCCCTAAAGATTAAGCTCCAATTAAGACATAGAAATGTTGCCTCTCCCCCCAATTGAGAAAGAGTCTTTTTTGTTGTTGTTGGAAATAGGTGGGGTTACATAATTCTGGCTTTGCCATTTAAGCTGTAGAACTTGGACAAGTAACCAGTGTATAGCATGTCGTACCATGCCGGGCACACAGCAGGCACTCAGTGAGTGCTGGCTATGGTCATTAGTGTGATAACCTCTGCGTCTGGCTACTTGCACAGCATTTGCGGAAGTGGAAGAGAAGAAAAGGGTTTCCCCAAACACAGCTCAGTCCCCGTAAGGAATGACCCAGCCCGGGTGGTAAGGAGGCTAGCTGCAAGGTTAAGGGCTGAATTGATGTCCTAGGTCACATCTTGGGTTTTCATTTCAAGAAGAGAGCTTTGGCACAGACGCAGTATCTCCAGGTGGGTCTGTGCAGGTCTGCCAGCCCCCAGGCTGTCTCAGGGGCTGTAGCTGTGCCCACAGCTCGTTCCTTGCACTGTGTCAGCACCTGGCCGGCAGCCACAGCTCTCAGGTGTCGCCTGCAGACGTGCATTCATCCATTCAACAGACGTGGATGGACTGAGGGCCTATTGTATGCTGGTAACTTGGGGTCCGGAGATGCTGAAAACACAGTCCGTGCCCTTTGAGGCTCACAGCCTGGTGGGAAAGCAGGTGTGCTGAACCCTAATTTGCAGTCAGCACAGGTGCTTTGGAGAGGGTGTTTGTGATCACCGTCCGATCGAGGGCTGGGGAGGAGCTGGTCCTGGGGAGCGAAGCCCTGCGGGTGCAGCTGGAGCAGAAGCTGGAGGGTGGCCAGGCTTGCTTTGTGAGAGCGGCAGTCTGAGGCTGTCCGGGGAGCACATGGGTGATGGCTGTCTACCTGGTGTGCCCCTAGGGGTGGGGTGGGGGCTACAGCGCAGGGCCCTGGGCAGGGCTCTACTGAACTGTACATGCCTCTTCCCACAGGGGGGTCAGGGGCCAGCCGCTCTCTGGGACTCAGTGGTTGTGTGCAGCCCAGGCCTTTGTTAGTGTCCAGAGCCCAGCTGTCACATGGGCCTTGCCAAGTGGTGGTGATTGCCACACTGGCTGATGGCTCTGCCTATACATGGAGGCATGCAGAATGTTTCCCACTGCCATTCTATTGTGTTCACCACGGCACGTGAGAACTCAGGGGAGATGTGGGAGGGCTGTGTGTGTGTGAAGCCAGAGAAATGAAGTGACTCGGTGACATCACACAGCGGCAGAGCAGAGAACCGAGGCCTTCCTCAGCCCTCAGCATCCCACTGAGGGGATGGATTTTAGGTGGTATTTTCAGCCTACCCCCTTCCCCGTCCCTGCCCCCAGCTGTGTTGCTTTTCTTTCTATTTTGGCACAGCTTATCTAGACAATGCTGCTAAAAATATGGGTGATATTCTCAGGTATATTATTGATTTTTGACTTTGAAAACTTGGTCATTTATAAGTGTCCCCATTTCTACGGTAGCCCACAGGAGAGGTGAAAGCTGGTGGCTGTGGCAGGTGACAACTTTTGTAACAGGAGCTGGAGGCCTGGGAAGTGTGACTGTTGCATGAGCGGAGCTGCAGCGCCCGGGAGGGGGGAGGGAGTGTGGGGTGTCATCAGTGGTTAGGGGTCCTGTTTGTCAATGCCATGGGAGCTCTACCCTGGGTCCTGGGTGCCATCTATGCTGGTGGATTCATTCCATGGGCTTTCCCAGAACTCCTCCGTGTCGCTTCTGTTTGAAATACCAGTCTCCTTGGGAGGTCTAGCTGGTGAAGTCCCACGTGCCTCAGTCAGGTGCTCCTGGAGCAGCATGGATTGGGGGCAGGGGTCCTCCAGAGGCTGAGAGTGACCCAGGTGGACCTGCTGAGATAGACTGGTCCACGGAGCAAGCTGTGAAAGCAGGCACCCCCAGGTGCAGTGTTGCAAGTAAGGGGTTGGTTTTTATTGCCAGGTGGAGCCCACCTGGACCCCATCAGGCTCTGAACGGCACCTGTTGGGTGCAGGGATCCTTCAAGGGGCTGGGATAGCACCTCCAACAGCCACATGCACTGCCTGCTGTGAGGAGCCCTGCCTTGCGGAATCCCAACTGCCTGGGCCTGTGGAATCCCAACTGCTCCCCAACACGGCCAGCAACAGAGGGGCCACGGAGAAAAAGGCTAGTTATGTTCCTTTCGCACTTTTCACTTAAAAAAAAATCACTTTCCCTTCCAGCCTCAGTTTCTGTATCTATGAAATGTAAATCCTGAGGGACTTTCCCACTCAAGAAAAGATGATTACTTCTGATCTTGGTCATCACCAGGTTTCTGTTTTGGGGTCTAGGTACCAGACTGTTGAGGGGAGAGTGAGCTGGGCGGTGGGCCTGACTTCTCATCTGGGCTCTGCCACTAGAGCTGTGGGTCTCAGCTGTGGGGAAGCCACTCTGTGCTTCACTTTTATTTTCCCATCTATAAAATGGGATAATAATACCTGTATAACCTAGACCACACATCGTTGTTGGAAGGCTCCCACGGGATAATATATGGGAAAGAACTTTGTAAGAAGATCAGTAATGTATATGTAAGGCGTATTGTTATGAAATGACAGTTGGAAACTGGAATTGAGCCCAGCCCTGTCCACGCCAGCGGCTTCCCCTGGCTGGTACAAGCAGCCCTTTTATGGGAGATCTGGCTTGGCGTCTAAGGAGGAGGGCCAGCAGGGCTGTAATTCTTCCATTCCTCCAGTCATCCCAGCGGCATATAACATGGCCCATAGGCGGGTGGGCTTTGGCAACGCTCTCAGCTAGGGCAGCTCTGATTCTGCTCCTCCCGGGAACCCCCACCCCTCAAAGGCTGGGCAACAGGGGCTCCTGCCTTCACCCCTGCTCTCTCCTGCAAGGGAAGGCTTTGTCCCTGCCGCGCCCCCAGACTCTTGCCTTGGCGCAGGGGCACTTTGTGGGCCTGGCTAGGGCAGCCCTGCATCAGGAATCCTGAAATGGGAAAGGCTGGGGCAAAAAGACCGCGGGGTTTGGGGTGACCCGCCCCACCAGCGTTTTGTCCCAGAACCGTCCCCTGCCTGCTTCCCACTCCTGCCTGGCTGGCCCAGGGCTCGCATCCCTCCTTTTTCCGTCAGCCAGGTTGTTGTCGAGTTAGACCTCCAAGCCTCACGGGGCTGCTGTGCGGCTGCCGCAACGCTGGCTACTGCGGCGCTGCGGAGGAGACGGAGGGCTGGGGAGGCGGCGCCATGTGAGTCCCGGGCCGGCCGGCTAGGGCCGCGGCGGGAGATTACCGTATTTATCGAGGCCAGTGCCGGACCCTTGGGGGCGGGTCACTGCGGGCGCGCTACCGTATTTGCCGGGAGCCGCGCAGGCCCTTTTCGGGAGTGGGAAGTGCCGCGGCTTAATTACGTATTTATCCAGGGTTGCGTGGTTCCCCCGGGGGCGCTGCGGGAGCGGGAGCGGGTGGGCGGGTGGGTCGGATTCCTTCCCTAAGGGAGCCCGGGCTCGCAGCGGGGTGGGGTAGGTTGCGGCAGCAGGGTGGGAGGCCTACGTATTTTCATTGGGGTGGGGTTGCGTCGCAGAGTTTACCATATTTCTCCAGGGTCACTCTGGCCCCAGGAGTTGGCAAGGTTGTGAGCTGGGTCGGGTGGGTGGGAGCAGCTCTTCTGATTAATGCAGCCGTTTGATTAGAACAGCACTTCGCGAGGCTGGCCGTCTTTATGGGGGCGAGGGGGAAGGGGCCTGGGAGTCGCTGCGGGAGAGTTACCGTATTTGCGTTGGGCAGCGCAGACTCTAGAGGAAAGAGCCACTGCTGGCGACGGAGGAACAGGGGCACAGCCGGGGCTGTGAGTGTGGGATGGGATGGAGGAACTTGGGGGAAAGAGGAGGGCCATGGCCTGGGACCCTCCCCGTGGGGCAGGGTCTTGATCAGAGGTATAGCTGGGGAGAGTGGGGAGACTGCCCAGTGACAAGGCCAGACTGAGATTGGCCAAGGGGACTCTGATGGTCTGTCTTTGCAAATGTCAATGCAGCTGCCTGGAGAAACACTTATGGGTGGGGTCTATTGCAAGCATTACTTGTCCCTTTTCTCCAGAGTGAGTGTGTGTTCCACCCTGGCCTGAGGGTATGGGGAGTCAGAGGGGGTATCCCTGAGACCCCACTCTGCAGATACATTGACTGAGGTTGCAGTAAGCAGTGAGATCTGCAAGTGTGGAGAAGGCCTGCACAGAGGTCCAGGGGACCTGCCGGCAAGCTTCCCTGATGGGGATGGGGGTACGCAGGGGAGTGGCCAGCTCAGCACACCCTGGAGCTGGCCTCAGGGTTCTGCAGGAGCAGAAGCCCAAGGGTTTTGGAGGCATGGGGGTGGTGGTAGCAGACAGTGCCCTACAGGAGCAGTGGCCCTTTGGGTATCAAAGGCTCTGGGGTGCCTGGGATGATGGTGGGGACCCTGTGTGTGTGTGTGTGTGTGTGTGTGTGTGTGTGTTTAGGGGGAGTTTAGTAGGTGAGCAGCTAGTACATTGAGACGAGCTTTTAACAGTGAGTCAGAAAACTGAGGGCCTAGTCCTCACCTTGCTGTGTGACCTTGGGCAAGTTGACCTCGCTAAGCCTTAGTTTCTCCTTCTATAAAGTGGGATTCAGTAAGCCCTGTTGTGAGGACTGTAGGAAATAATTTAAGAGGAATACAGTGCCCTGGAGAAGAGAATCCCGAGGAGAACCGGCATGACCGGGACGGAGCTGAACTTGGGGTTGCTTGTTGAGCATTGAGTGTTGCTCAGGCTTTGCTGTAAGGACACTAAGAGGAAGGAAGCTGAGATGACCCCAGGAACTCACACTCTGGTGAAGTGACTTGCAAACCTTTTACAGGCATGCTTCATTTTGATAAACAAGGAGCTGCTGCCCTTACTGCTTAACTGAGGCTACTTGCAAGTTTAAAGGGTTTTTATTTTGTTTCTTAAGCTTTGCAAAAATATCTTCAAACCACTGGTGACCCCATTCTTCCCCCCAGATTAGGGATAAACCTCCCTACCCGCTCCTTGAGAATCTGAGAAGAGAAATCTCAGAGAGATAAGACATATCCAGGTGCAGGAAAACTTCCAATACTAGGAGGCTCTGAATATTACTCATTGGCGTTTATTCAATGCTTTGTATGGCGGACACAGTGCTTGGTGATGGGGATAAAAGAAGGCAGCTCATCTTTAAGGCATTCAGGCGAGAAGATGAGGTGGGATGACTGACCCACATGCAGTGTGAGGAGTGAGGTTCATAGGTTTGGACCACGTGGCTCAAGAGGGGCTGGAGGGGTCAGGGAAGGAGTCCAGGAAGAGGTGACACTTGAGAAGTTCCTGAAGGAGAGGCAGGATGTGATGAAGGGGTAGAAGGGGGAGAGGGACCCCCAGCAGGGGAACGCTGGCTTGAACAAGACTGGAGAGGGGCGGATGCTGCAAGTTTTGCAAGGACCCTGGAGAGTCCTCCCCGAGGCTGGGGCTGGCTGATCCGCAGGACCCCCCTGACTCCTCTTTCTGCTTCTGCCTCTCTAGGGGCTGGTGATCGCAGCCGGAAGTGCCCATGACAGAGCTGGCACACTCCGAGGGCGGGTCCCCTGCGGGGGACGGGGAGGAGGGTCTGGGGGACGAGCGAGGCCTGGTCATCCACCACCCGGCGGAGGAGCAGCCCCACCGCTGCCCACTGTGCGGCCAGACCTTCTCGCAGCAGCCCAGCCTGGTGCGGCACCAGAAGGCGCACGCCGGGGCGGGCCGCGCGGCCTCCTTCGTGTGCCCGGAGTGTGGCAAGGCCTTCAGCGTCAAGCACAACCTGGAGGTGCACCAGCGCACCCACACGGGCGAGCGGCCCTTCCCCTGCCCCGAGTGCGGCCGCTGCTTCAGCCTCAGGCAGAACCTGCTGACGCACCAGCGCATCCACAGCGGCGAGAAGCCGCACCAGTGCGCGCAGTGCGGCCGCTGCTTCCGAGAGCCGCGCTTCCTGCTGAACCACCAGCGCACCCACGCGCGCATGCCCGCGCCGCACCCCCGCCGCCCCGGGGTCTTCGGGGAGCGGCGGCCCTACTTCTGTGCCCGCTGCGGCAAGAGCTTCGCACGCGAGGGCTCGCTCAAGACCCACCAGCGCAGCCACGGCCATGGGCCCGAGGGCCAGGCGGCCCATTTAGGCCGCGTGCTCTGATGCGCGCAGGGCCCGCTGCCTTAGGCTGTGGCCTGCCCCCGAGCCGCATCCGTGGCCCCTGGACATGGCTCTGGGCCGCAGCCTGGCCTCTGGATGGGATCCCAGGAGACAGAGGAGGCTGGTTGGGGAATTCGAAGGACTGGGCCGCCCGGCCTTGCCGCCGCCTTCTACTCCTCCCCAGGACCCTCCGGCTGGCTGCACACAGCTGCTTTGGGCTCCTTCGAAGGTTTTCCTCCTCCGGCTCGCCAGGCCTAGAGCAGGTGAGACCCGAGGGTAGGCCAGAACCCCTCTCAGGCTTGCGGGGTGAGGGTAGGTATGGAGGGGTGATGTTGGGTTGGGGAGGTGAGGCATCCTGGGCTATGGTAGGTCTCTCTATGACCAGCTTCTTACTAGATCTTCATTCCCAGAATCTCAGAGTGGAAAGAAACCTGGAGAGGCCACTGCCCACAGTCCCCAACCCCGCCCCAACCCCCAAGGTGTCCTTTACTTTTTGGTGTCCTTGAGAAGTCATTGTACTTCATGACTCAGTTTGCTCATCTCTAAGTTGAGCTAAAGATGAGGGATGCTGTGAGGCTCGTAATTGCCATTACTAGATAGGAGGTGGTGACATCACTGGTCCAGAGACATTTTTGAGTACCCCTGTGTGCTAGGCACTATTCTGGGCTGGGCTGGGATCTGCAGAGGAGGCACAGACACAGGCCCTGCCCCCTGAGGTGCCACACCCAGTGCTCATGCAGGGAGATGGGGGTCTCACCCCTATAGTCTAGGGGATAGACTATCAAGTGCCGGGGGTCGGGGGAAGGTGACTGGTGTCACCCAAGGCCATTTGTTGGTTTGAACTGGGCCCTAGGGATGAAGAGAGGTGAACTAGGGAGAGCAAGGGTGGAAGGAACACTTGGAAGCGGGGGTCCGAGAAAGAAGGCTCTTATCTGCCCTGCAAAGGATTTTGTGGCCAGAGGGAGGGGCCTCCAAGAAGAGCACAGCGACCTCATACTGCAGTTCAAGAACTGGAGGCTCTATGAGGACAGATTGAAGTGGGACGAGCAGGAACCTCAAGGGTCTTGGATCATCCGAGCAAGAGAAGATGAGGCCCCCAGCTAAGGGCTTGGTCAAGGTCATGCAGTGAGAAAGGGGGGAGGCAGGACTCGCCCCAGGGCCTCTGAGGCGTGGGCTGCTTCAGCCATTTGGAAGATGAGGAGACTGACACTTACCCAGTCTTGCCCCAAGTCATGCTTGGTACTTAGTGGGACCGCGGTGCAAGCCTGTGCCATGTTTTGGGTTCTGGACCCCAAGACCCTTCATCTTTACTGCACCTCCCTTAATAGAGGCTCTTACTGGTGGGAAAATGGAGCTGCGAGGATGTAGGGATGTGACCAGGGAGCATGTGGCAGGAACCTGGGCAGGGGCATCACCGGGTGGTGTGGGTGCCTGAAGGGGACAGGGCATCCACAGTGGGAGTTGGGAGGAAGGGAGCTGGGGCTTGAAGAGGGCCTGCAGTCAGAGCTCTGGCTTCATGCCTCGTACTGTGCTCGGTGCTGGAGACCCGGTCCGGCCCTCTGCCCTTCCTTAGAGCTTCGAGGCTCCTTGGGGGCCAGTTACCCTCTGCCTGCCACCCCCAGGTGGCAATTGCAATGCGGACTAGTACTTAGTGGCGGAGATTAAGAGGTTAAACTGGGACCTGGGACATCTGGAGCCAGTCACCAAGATGCCCCGAAGCCAAGTCATCTCATGTGTAAATGGATTAATAATCCTTGAATGCATGGTAGGAGGCTAAAAGCACCAGCTGAGAGCCCTGGGAAGGTGCAGGTTGGCCCAGCTGACTGCCCGCTCCTAGCCCAGCGGGGTGGCTGGGCAGGGCCGTGTCACTTGCCAAACCTACCCTGGTCTCTTTGTCTCTGTGAACAGATGCGGACTGGGCAGGACCTCTGGGCAGTGTGCAAGGCACATCTGGGCACAGACACTAGGAATGCCCCCCACTGGGGCCCTGCACCCCAGCATAAGGACGCGTGCTCTAAGAAGACCTACCTCGGGAGGTGCCCTGCAGTGACCGCAGAGGTGACCGCAGAGGTGACGGCAGAGGGGACCGGTGGAGCCTGGAATTGGAGGCGGGTGCTGTGTCCTGGTGGAAAACTCCCCAAACCTGTTGGGAGTCATGGCTGGGGAAGAGCTTGTCCTGGCTGCCTGGCCACGGACCTCCACTCTCATGTGGCAGCAGGGACCACACCTGTGGGGAGCCGGCTTCTCCACACCTGCCTGGCCCACAAGAGACAGGAAGTGACTGCCCTAAGAAAACACAGCACGTTGGTAGCAGACCAGGCTCTAGAGGCACAGCCTTCCCGCGGGTGTGAACCATACTTGCAGGCCTCATTTGCCTTTCAGAGCGGTGGTTCTTACCACTTTTGGGGGAGTGAAGCCCTTTGAAAATCTGACAAAGGTTATGAACTTTCTCCCCAGGAAAACACACATACTCATGTAGAGGCAGGAATCTACCAGCAATTCCAGGAGCTCCTGGACTCCAGGCTGGAACCTTGGCTCCAGGACCCATCCTGCCACCCTTTTCTTACCTGACCTCCCCGGGCCACCATATGGGTAGCCTTCCATCCCCCTACTGGCCCTCCGTCCCTTGTTCTGGAATAAAGAATTCTGAGGAGGGGATCCTGTTAGTCACTCTCTTTTCCCAGGCCTAACAAATAGTGCGCTGGGCTCCCGGAGTGTCAGTCCTTCCCTAGACACTGTTGGGGGCCCCTGGGCTGGCTTTGCTCTTCCCTGGTTTGGGGCTGCTGGCTCTGGCTACCTGCTGGCTTCACAGTGCAGCCCCGGGCGCTGATGTCACTGTGAAGGTGGCGGGAAAGCTGGACCTTCTGTGAATGCGGGGTGGGAGCAGGAGTCTGGGCTGAACCTGCCCCGGGAGAGGGGTCCGTCCAGCAGCCACACCCAGCTGTTCAGCCTCAGCTGGCACGATATGGGGAAGGCTGGGTGGGAAGACGGAGCCTCGCTTCAGCTGGCTCTGGGCAGGAGACAGGCAGCAGAGGGGCTTCCGAGTGTTTGGGTGTCCCGCAGAACAGGCAGAGGGTGGATGCCAGGCCAGCAGCAGGGCGAGGACTCCTGGTCTTTATGCCTGAGCAGGTCAGCCTGGAGCTAGCTCACCAGCCTCTCCAAAGTGAACTGCCCATCAGAAAAGATGTGACCAGTCAGGGCTGCGGGCGATTTTTGATGACAGTCAGACTTACATGAGGCTGGTTATATTTAGTGAAACACGTCGGGGTGGGAAGAGGCCTTCAGTCACAGAATTTAGATCAAAGCCCAGTAATGTGGGTTTTGGGGACCATGGAGGAATTCTGTTTAGGTGGTGGTGGGGTCCCAGGGCTGGGCTGGGCCTGGTCAGGGCTGTCGGGAGGCCCCATGAGTTCCTGCCCTGGGGTCTTGCTTGTCCTGTCTCCAATGCAGTTTGGCGCGTTCCAGTGCAGGTTCTTGCTGACCGTCTACCGTGTGCTTCATCCTGGGGTAACAGACACTCTGGGTAGGGGAGGGGGAGGAGAGTGGGGTGGAGAAAGAGCAAGCAGTCCAGGCACCAGGCACTTCCACTCACTCTGATCCTTGGCCAACGTGAAGGGATCCTCCCAGACTCACCCCTCCCCTAGTGATTGTCAGCTGTCTCCTCCCTGCCCTGTAACTGTGCTTCCTCCTTCCTGCCTCTGCCCACCCTGAATGGCTCTGAAATGTGTCGCCCCTCCTCCCCTCCGCCCCACTAAGCCCTCTTCCCCGACAGGCCTCGCTTCCCTAACCATTCCCTTTCTCCTCTGAACAGGATCTATATTAACACACTGTCTCACCCTGGATATTACGTGCAGTCTTACACTTTGGCTTCGTGTGTGTGTGTGTGTGTGTGCGTGTGTGTGTGTGTGTGTGCATATGTGTGTGTTTGTGTCTTAAATCTCCAACAAGACAGTGAGCTCCCTGGGGACAAGGGACGTGCCATTTCTTCTTGTACCCATCAGAGTCTAGCACAGGGCTGGGCCTGTGACACTCAGGACATACTTGCTGACAGGCTGATGGGTCAAGTGCTGGAGGCCGTGGGGGGTAGGGTGGTGGTGATTGGAGGTGCAAAAGGGGAGAGGGCATGTGAGCTCACTAGTCGGGACATTTTATTGGGCTGTGGGATGGCCCCCCTGGGACAGTAATGGCCATAGAAGGCCTCAGGTATCCCCTACTTGGGGCAGTGTGTCAGGAAAGAACCCCCAAGGCTACGCAGGACTGTGCATAAATGGTTGTCCAGGATGGAGATTTCCATAGGTCACTGACACCCACCGGAGCTGACCGAGTGGAATAAATGTTCTGTTGACATCAGTTGGTGTGAGGAGTGGTCATTTGGGGCTCAGCTGGGAGCAGGGCAGTGGCCTCTAGCTCTGCCTCCATCATTTCTTAAGGAGTCATGTTCATGGTGGCCAAAGGCTGTAGGAAGCATAGCTCAAAAGGCACAGTGATGAGTTAGCTTAGCCCCCTGCCCCATCTGGATAATGACTGCTGTTTGGAGTTGGGTAACAGATATGGGGGCCCCTTGAAGTAGCCCCAATCGCCCGCTCAGCCCACAGTGAGGCTAGATCTGCTGAGAACCTTCAGGCCATTTCCTTTGGTGCCTGAGAGGTGGGCCGCTGAGAGCGCTCGCGTCAGAAGACCGTCTCCAGTCACGTATCTCCCCTGACTTTCATCTCATCTGCGACATGGGGAGAACAAGTCATGCTCTTCCTACCTCACGGAGTTGTGACGACGCAGCATACGCAAGGCACAGCATGGAGGCAGCGGCGTGCTGTCACCGCCGTCCCCCTGCCCGCAGTGCCCCTGGAGCCGACCACTTCATCTTAGCCCACGAGGCTTCCGCAGCAGAGAGTGCTGGACAGTGGGGTTAGTGCTGCTACCGGGGAGCTGAGACTGGGATGAGTGACTTCCGTCCTGTTAGTGGGGAGGGACTGGGCCTGCTCGTAGCAGAGGCTCACTCCAGAACCTTCCTTTTGTGCCTGGCTCTTTGACCCAGATTTAGGGCTGTGTGAGTTTTCCTATCAGCCAAGGAGGATCCTGAGAGATAGTAACTCAAGGACAGGGCCTTTGAAACCTGGTGTTTACGGGGTGAAGCAGGCAGGACTCTTGTCCCCCCCTCTCCTGGCTCTCAGGGCAGAAAGAAGCAGGTAGCAACTCAGCCCTCGGCCTGCCCAGCCTGTCCCTCCGCTAATGGCCTGAACCAGTGGCAGGGCTGACTCTGGGTGCCCTGAACCGGTTGCTGCCCATTACCAGGCCTGTCACTGTGCCAGGCCAGGGGAGTACAGTGTTCTGGCCTCTCACTGATGCTGAGCGGTCAGCTCCACCTGGAGTCTGTGGTCTCAGAGTGGGGAAGGGGTGACCCACCAGGGGGAAACCAGAGGCCGGTGACGAGTGAGTGGCTTCCAGCATCGCAGACCATCACCTGCTACTGACCAGCGGCATTGTGTCACGTGGGAGCTTGTTATACATGCAAAACACAGCCCCACTCCAGACTCCAGATCAGAAACTGCATTTTAACAAGATTCCCCAGGCAACCTACGTAGGCAGGTGCTCCACACGGCGTCACTTTTCCAGCTCCCTTTTTGGCCCTACTGCCTAAAGGGAGGAGAATGGAGCGTGTGGTTTTTCTTAGGCTTGTGGAGGGATAGAGGCAAGATGCTGCCTCACCCCAGGCCAGGGTCCCAGCCAAGGTTGTCCCCACCACACCCTGGACACCGGAGTATACATCAGTCTTTCTGGGAATTTACTGTGACTGCAGAACACAGTCCAGGAGAGAAAGGCCCAGAAAAGGGCCAGTCCCGGAATGCAGGTGGCTCACCGGGAGCAGTTCCTCGCACCCGCCTTCTCCTTATGACCCCCTTCAAAGCATCCCCAAGCCCCTCTTTCCTCACTCTGATAGTGCCAAGCTCAAGGATGTCTGCCATGGGTGCTGTTGGTGCCCTTTCCAAGCTGTGGTGAGTGTCGGCCACTAAGAGTTCACAGCCACCCGAGGGGCAGTGTGCTCGAAACTGTCCCGGGATCAGATGATGCTGGCCTGCAGCTGAGGCCACAGCACTCGCTCCTTCCCTCACCTGATCCTTCGCCCTGTCTCCAGGGAGCACTTCCGGACACTCTTGGTCCCCTTGAACAGAATCCTTGTCTCAGGCTCTGCTTCGAGGGACCCCGACCTAAGTCAGTGTCTCTGAGGAACACACGCTCAAAGCATTGTGCAATGTAAGACGTCATGACTAGAATCTTTTTTTGGCAGTTCTGTGGTGCTGGTTACCTGTAGGCTTCCAGGTAAGTGGATTAACGGATGGGAAGTGGCCATCTCCAGGCCACAGGACCTGAGTGTGGGCATGGCAGGCCCTCACCAACTGTCCTAAGGCCCCTGTCAATGGGACACAGGGCACAGGTATCTAGTTCAGGGGTCAAGGGTTGGGGTCTAGTCTGACCATGTAGCTTTGGCCTACCATTTTGAACCCCAGTTTTTCTATCATGAAGTGAACGATGTAGATGGGCTGCCCTCTGAGGTTTTGCTCAGGCCTGAAATTGTAGTTTCTTCCTGACTGCTTGTGTGGGCTCTCTCGGGTGGTGAGCAGAGACCACATAGGCCAGTGATGGGCTGTGTCCAAGGCCTTGTGAGATATTAGCTAGCCCCACATGCCACGGAGTCCCCCAGGATGGCATCCGCCCTCCTCTGGTCCCGACAGCCTTCCTATGACCAGCCCTGGCCTTCCTACAGCTGTCACCACCTCTACTCTGTAGCAGATGTTCAGAGAACTGGCGCTGGATTTGTTTTTTGTCCCCCTTAGCAAGAGAAGTGCAGATTCTAGCCGCAGACCCTCCTTGTTTCTGGAAGGTCATTGCACCGTTTCTGTTAAACCCACGTAAAACATACCCGGTATTCTTGATAGTCCCAAGCTAATTTTGTACTCTGGGGGCATTTCAAGAGCAGATGCTTTCAGACCAGCGTGTTAGCTATTGTTTCATAGTAATTGTTTTTAAAAGGTTGCTGTTAGGCAGAGCATCTGGGGACAGGGGCCTGATGTGCAGGAAAGACCTGAAAGGCTCTCCTTGGTGAGGGGCTGGGCTGGTCCTCCCCCTGGCATGTGGAGACCTGCTAGCGGACATGCAGTGTCCCCAAGATTGGGTTTAAAGCATGCGGGTTCCATTGAGCCTATTTATGGGAGCAGTGGACACTTTTGGGGCAATAGGGGTTCCAGAGGCGGGTGGCATGCTGGTGCATGTGGGATCTGAGGGAGGCAGTGCCTGACGGACAGAGGGGCAGGCAGCCTCTACGGCATGCCAGCGCTCCCGGGAATCCGGGGGGGGGGGTGCGGGGTCCTGGAGGAAGAATGGACACGTGGCGTTTTAGGCACTGGAGGGAGCTCCGTCTGTGTTTGACCATAAGGAGCCGCATGTTTCGGGCTCTGCCCATGGGTCCCCCATCTCCTGCCTGGATTTGCTCGTGGTGTTGCTGCCTCATGGTTGTCTGTTCTCTTTTCTGACTCTGTCCTTGGCTTTCTTGCCCTGCTCTGTGTGACCGCTCTTTGTCTCACATGCGGAGTCCCCGAGGCAGATGTTGGTGTGATTGGTCACGGTCCCTTTAGGGCATCCCTTGGACAGAGTCCGTCCATTCCCCTGGCATGGCCAATGTTGTTAATAAGTTTTGGCAATCATATTACAATATATAAATGTATCAAAGTAACACGTTGTACACCCACCTTAAATATGTACAATATTGTATGTCGAATTCATTCAATTAAAAGAATGAACCGAAATAGACTGCATACGCATTGTTGACTCCAGACTTTTTGCAACAAATGTCCATGGGAGAGTGGCGCCCTCTAATGCACATTTGGAGAACTGATGTCACGTGAATTGGACTGTAAGGAGGGCTTTCTTTGCTGCCCTAATATAAAGGGTCCCCACCTTTATATTAGAGTGTATAAGTCAGGGACCATGTAGGTTGTCAGTAGTTGTTGAATGAATAAATAGAACCATGAGGCTTCTCGGAGTGCCCTATGGAAGTGAGCTAAAAACAGATTTGTAAAAGTAAATTGTCCCCTTAGAGAGGAAATGAAGATGGATGGCAATTACAGGGGAGAAGAGAAACATGGAGGCAAAGAAATTCGACACATGTTTCTTTGCTAGGTTTTAAGAGGAAATAAAAGGAAACGTGGAGTAACTTTCCAAAGACAATGAGCCAAAAAGCCAGCAATAAACGTTTGCTCATAAAAAGCCTCACACATTCTACAAAAAGGCAAACCTGGGCCGGCCGAATGGAGTGGTGGTTAAGCGCTGGCTTGGGAGGCCAGCGGCCCCGGTTCGGGTCCCGCAGTGACACTGCCCTCAAAAAAAAAAAAAAAAAAAGGCAGACCTGACATGGGGTGATGCACCAACTCTGCTGGCTGAACCCGCAGGACCAGAGAGGACAGACAAGATTGAGAAAGGCACTCCCCACCATTTGTAAGTAAATCTTCAAAATGTTGGCGTTCGTGGGGGAAATTGGAACATTTATTGGATATTTGATAACAGAATTATTAATTTTTTCTTAGTTACAATTAGGTTGTTGTGCTTTTGTTAATAAAAGGATCTTTAACTTTTCAGACATACATGCCGAATGAAATAAATCTTTGGGATTTGTTTCAAAATGGCTTGGGGGGGGTGGGAGCAAGGGGTGGCACTAGACATGGCACCACGTTGGCTGCATGTTGATGAGTTGAAGCTGGGGGAGAGGGAACTGGGAACCCCTTATATACTCTCTTCTCTCTGCCATCGTCCTGTGTTAGAAAATCTCCATGATAACAAATTGAAGTATGTTTATACCCAATCCTTCTAGCCTTTTGGAAATTCCCCTTGTAATACTCCTAAAAAAGCTGAAGTGTTAGTGAGGGGAGGAGAAGTGTTTGAGGCTTATTTATTTATTTAATTTTTAAAGCAAATTATTGAAAACAATTTTTTTTAGATACAATAAAGAGCAATATGTGGATCAAAAGGTATAAGCTTTATTAATCTTTATTTCAAAATTTTAAAAAATTTCACTTAATGGTTGACATGCAATATCAGGCTCAGATGTACAGCATAGTGGTTAGACGTTTATATAACTTACGAAGTGATCCCCTGATAAGTCTAGTATCTACCTAGCACCATACATAGTTATTACAATATTCCTGACTATATTCCCTGTGCCTGTACTTTGCATCCCTGTGTGTTTGAGGCTGATTTAAAGTTTTGGTTTTGAGCCATTTCCTTTGGTCCAAGAGGTCATGATGGGTGAGAAGGGGGAGGAGCTAAGAGGACCCCTTCGCTTTGACACCCCCTGCTGGGCCTTGATTTCAATCCCCTCTCCTAGGGAGGCCACAAAGCAAAGGTTCTCATTTTCCAGCACAGTCACATGCCCTCAGGGAAAAGCATTCCCGGTGCTGCTCACCTTTCTGGGTCTCACTTTGGTCTGGTGGTTCCTATATGCCTTACTTGGGTACTTCTCGGAACATGTATTTATCCTGTTTGGTCTTAGCTCCTCTCAGTGTGAGGGTTGCCTTGAATGTCTTCCGGGAAGCAGGAATGGGGTCATGACCTCCTGGACTCCTCTGCTGGCCCTGTCTCCAGTGTCTCAGACTCAGCGTCCCCACACTAACATTTTCATCCCTCCAGAAAAGTGCAGCCTCTCACAGCCCTAACTCCGTGAAGGCTGCTAGAAAGCTCTGTGACCCGAGTGTTCCACAGCCAATCCACCCAGGTGAATGCCTTCCCGTGAATCAGAAAATGGTGTCTGTTCTTCAGGTTAAAAGTTTGTTTTAAAAAGCATATTATTTCTTAATAATAATGATTGTAACAAGGACTCTGTCTGAATAAGTCATTTAATTCCTTCAGAAAATTGTCAAAATATACAAATTTAGTTACAAGATACTATACCGCCATCTGCCCAAACTGTGGTAAACACACATTTCCTGTTTTTGAAGTAAAACAACTTATAATAACACTTTTTCAAAGTAAGAAATGTTTGTACTGTGACTAGCTCTCCCTTCTATGTGACAACCTGAACAACTGTAATAGCAGTTGTTCTAAAATTCTCTTATTGTTTCTGCCTCCTAAATGTATCATCAATCTGTCCTCGTTTCTTCCACCGTCCATTCTCGCTGTCATTGTATTAGTTCATGTCCTTATTTCTAGCTTGGACCATTGCAGTATACTCTAACTTGTCCTCCTACCTCCAGCCTGGCTCCGTTTCCCCCACACATGTCCAAGCTGCTCTCAGCACCCAAATGCTGTGGCGTTTGTCATTGTCCCTCTGTGGGAGTGTCCTTCACAGGGAAATTTTTACACACCTTCAAGTCTCAGAGTAGGCATAGCCCCTCTGGGCACGTCTTCCTCCACTGTACTTGAATGGGACCCTCCATGATGGGACCTGCCACAGTAAATGGCCCGTTTATGGATTCGTTTATAAATCTGTTTCCCCTCTGGGTTGTTTCTCCATCTTGTAGGGTGTAGAGAGCTTCCTCTTTGCTGCCAGGGCCCCCTGAACACATCCCCATGACATGTGACTCTGTTTCATCACCATGGGTTTAGTCTCTTTTCCTATCATTTGACCAAGCTCCTTGAGGTGGGGGTTTGCCTTGCATCCTTGAGCCCCTGAGTCAAGGCACTGCCAGGTCCTGGCAGCCTCCACCTTGCTGACTTCCCTTGTGTCTTCCTGGCTTCTTTGATTTCCGGAAGTCCAGCCCCTCTCCATCCTACCCTGAGAGTCTGGGAGGGGGAGGTGAGGAAGGCAGTTTCACCTGCAGAGAAGTGCGGTCAGTCCCCTGCCCTTGTCATTATCCGCAAAGCCACTAGGGGGCAGGAAGTCCCCATCCTTCCCGAGATGAGGGTCCAGCCAGAACAAGAGGCAGCCTTTCCCGCGGAAAATCAATTCTCCGAAAGCTCGTGTACCAGAGGATCAGTTTGCAGATAATCAGCTTGCTAACCATTGAGGAGTTATTTGAAGCTTTGGTTTTACTCAGGTGCTCCCCAAATACCTAATATTTTATTTAAGAGCTAGTGAGCTTTTTCTCAACTGTTGCCCATTTTCTCTGTTTGGGGGAAACAATATCCCCGCTAGGCCTGTGGCTCTGCCCTTGAACTGACCTCCACTTCTGGGAGTGACACAGCTGGCGTGGCCTGCCCTGATTGGCTGGAGGCGTTTGTGGCATCTAGTAATGGACTCAGTTGGTGTGAGTGGACCTCGCACCCAGGGGTGGGAGGCTTCCTGGACTGGCCTCCTTACTAAGGGGGTAATGGGGTGGGGATGGGTGAGCTTTGTCAGAGTCCCACCAAAGTGGAGGTAGGTCCTAGCCCTAAGCCCGTGCCAGCACAAGCAGGTTTCTTTCAGCTTCTTATGGAAGGTGGACCCTCAAAGCCTGGTGGGTGCCCCCACAGCTCCTACTTCAGTGGGGTCTCGGAATAGCTCAGCACCACCTCAGACATTCCAAAGACCACGCCTGGTGTGAGAGTGTGAACTCAAGTTCATGGAGTTACTGGCCTCTGTGTCCCAATTACAGATCTTCGAACAAGGGGGAACCCCAATGTTAGCCCCCCAGAGGACAAATACTGTCTGATTCCTCCAGTATGAAGTATCTAAAGTCATCAAAATCATAGAAACAGAACGTAGAAAGGTGTTACCAGGAGCTGTGGGGAGGGTTGGGGAATTAGTGTCTAATGTCTGTGAGGTCCCAGTGTCTCGGTGGACAAGTTCAGGAGGTCTTTGCACCATCATGTGAGTGTACCTGACACTACTGAGCTGTGCACTTAAAAGTGGCTAAGAGGGACTGGCCGAGTGGCTCAGTTGGTTAAGAGCTCGCTCAAGAGTGCGAGCTGAGCTCTGAGCAACGGCGGCTCGATGCCAGCCTGAGCTGAGTTTCCAACAGGTGGCAGGATGGCTCAGCTAAAAAAAATTTTTAAAAAGTGGGTAAGGTAGTAAATTTAATGTTATGTTTTCTGTTTTTCCTTTTTTTTTACCATAATAAAATAACATTGAAAACAGTCTTGCTCAGTGTCCAACTTCCTTCTCTCATATGAAGTTTTGGACACTATTACCTCCTACCAAAGGGGTTTTGTTGCAGGAACTATTTGAAAGCATCTGAATCTAGCATTTCAGGAGCTTTACTAGCTGGAGCAAAGAACCCTTTCACCTGGGAGGCAGCGTTAGTCTGAGGGTCTCAGTTACTCAGGCCAGGGGTTTTAGGGAGTCTTCCTGGAGGAGGAGGTGAGGATTGTGACAAGATGCTGAAAAGGCTGCTCTAGGGCAGACAGAGTTCAGCGAGCTCATGAGAGAAGCAACGTCTTCATGGCCCTACCTCTGTCTTGAGAAATAGTCTAGTCCAGGGGTCGGCAAACTGCAGCTCGCGAGCCACATGCAGCATTTTGGGTATGTACGTGTGTGAATTTTTCTTATGTTAATAAAGATATAATTAATACTATTACTCGATATAATATTACTTTAAATTTTCCTTATTTGTAAAAATATATTTATGGCTCTCGAATAATTTTTAAATTGTTGCGAGGGACAGAATGGGCTCTTTCGTCTCAAAAGTTTGCCGACCTCTGGTCTAGAGAGTGCTGAGAGGTGGTGGTGGGGACCAGCTGGCCTCACTCAAAACCCCTAAAGACACTATCATTTCTGTTCTCAGCACCAGGAAGCCACCTACACAGCCTCTGGTGCCCGCCACGCAATGATAGTTCTCTAGGGACCCTTCTGAAGCTTGGCTACACAGCCTCTGGTGCCCGCCACGCAATGATAGTTCTCAGGGACCCTTCTGAAGCTTGGCTTGGACGCCAGCCAGGTACCCTCTCACTTCCCCTCCTTTACAGTCTGCAGCTGCACCGGGGTCCGCACTGTTTAGTGAACCCCAAAGGTCGCCACCACCCTGGAAGGTGTGCACTGTCCCTTTCTAACTGCGACGGCCCCTGACGTTTCACCCTGTGATCCGGCACGAGCTCAACTTCCCCTGTGGCTGCATTTGTGCCTCTGTGGTTTCGAAACTCATTTCTAGAAACCTCTTCCTCCTTAGAAGCACAGTCAGAAGGGTCCGCCCCTGCTTCCCTGGCCTTGGGGTTCCTCCCCGCTCCTCGGTATTCTGTTTGCCCGAGTGGCCCAAGCAACTGCTCCCACCCAGCCCAGCGATGCAGCAGGCAGAGCTCGGAGGCACTGAGACCATGGCAGGCCAGGGGACAGGACCGAGGTATGTATGTGTGTGGTGTGTAGACAGTGTCGGTGTAGACACCGACCCTGAGAGGGGAGACCCTGGGGACATGATGTCAGGGCCTGTGGGACGGTTCCTTGTCACCCAGTACTGGTCTTCCCAGCCTTGGGGAGCAGGGAGCAGGGGTGCACAGAGGCTCTCAACTTCCTAGGAGGGAGCCCCACCAGGGCTGAGATGAAGGCCTAGTGGGAGGGGGAGGGCAAAGGTGGGTGGCAGTCTACTCCTCAGGAACCCCCTGACTGCCATTGTGCCACTAAGAGAACCCCCGCAACCTGCCCCAACACACACACACACAGACACACTCCGTGAGCCTGGCAGTTTGGATCCTGATTTCCCACATTCCCTTTTCAAATATTTCCCAACTTTTGCTCAGTTAGAATTCCATTCACTGAGCATTGAAGGCAGTCCGTGTTTGCCAGAAACAGTATTTCTGACTTTACCTACATCATCGTCATCTGGGCTCTCACCCCTGAACTCGTTCACTTCTTTCCCCTGGGCTGGGACTGAGTCCTCCCCAGGCTGGGCTCTGGGGGCTCCCTGAGCACCTTTTTCCATGGGTGTGCACAGCCCCCGAAGTGGGAGGAACCCTGCCCCACGAGAGCCTTTGCATGGATGCCTGAAGCCATGTTCCCCTGGGGCTGTATCCTGAAAAGACGGTGGAGGCTGCTGTAAGTCTAGAGTTCTGGAAAGAAAGCTTTCTTTTTTCCCTTCTCCATTGTTCTGCTGGGGTCCCCAGAGTGGTCTGGCAGATGATCGACGGAAATGTGGTTTGGGAAAGGAGAGAGTGAGGGAGGGGAGCGTTTGGGTTCCCTTTTATCCTTGAAAGTATTTTCTATGTGGTTGGGAAAAAACCGTACAGGTTGGGCAATTGTACGTACTCATATGTATGGAGAGAGATGGAGAGAGAGAGAGAGAGAGAGAGAGAGAGAGAGAGAGAGAGAGAGAGAGAGAGAGAGAGAGAGAGAAGAGAGAAGAGAGAAGAAGAGAGAAGAGAGAAGAGAGAGAGAGAGACCTGATCCAATATGGCGTCTTTGACTGGAAGAGGTCCAGCAAACTCTCATCATTTAGTCACACTGTGATTTGGAACCAGGAAAAACAATGGTGTTTACTTGGGAAATAAATTCTTTTCTTCTTCAGACCTGCTGGAAGTCTCTGCTTATTTATACACTAGAGTGTTTTGTTTGTTTTGTTTTGTTTTGTTTTTTTAATTTATAAGAATATACCATTTCACTGGCTTGGGATACAATATAAAGTTACTTCTCTTTTATTGTCCAAAGTGACATCGCTTCAGTCTCCCTCTGCTCTTCTAAAAACTGTTTTCCTTCCGTTCTTCACACTCCTCCCTTTAATCACTCATTTAATACCGCTTATTGAGCATATGCTATATGCCAGGCACAATATTAGGGGCTTGGGGTACAGAACAAGACAGCATGGTCTCTGCTCTTAGGGAATTTCATACTAAGGGCAGTACAGAGAAAATGAAAAGTAGACAATAAATAATATCAGATAGAAACAGTGTTACGATGAAAATAAAGGAGAGTAAGGACATGGGGAGTTAGGGTGAAGGCTTTCTTTATGTAGCAGTGTGTCAGGGTGAGGAGATGATCTTAGAAGAGTCCCAACATTGATTGGCCTTAAGCTACAAAGCAGTTTATTTTTCCTCGGAGTAACAGTTCTGAGGTGGGTGTTTTAGGCTGAGGCAGGCTTTGCCTCTTGTGTCAGGCAGGAGAGATCCAGATGATTCTAGAGAAGAGCCCAGGCCTCTGTCTGTGGCCCACTGCCTGTCCTCAACAGAGGGGTTGACATATTAACTCTCCTAGCTTCCCTGACTCCTGTTTGCAGTGCCATGAGGTTCCTGCCTTTGACACTGTTTTCTTTGAGGCTACGAACTGTCAAATAGCTACACACAAAGCGCCTTTCTCATTCTTTTCTCTCTTCAGCTTTATTTCTTTGTTTTTCAAGTCAGTAACCATCCCCTCGGACCTAAGCAAGCATTTTCGAATGCCTTCTCTATGTTGCAGGTGTGGGGGCTGAACAAAACAGAACAAGTCTCCATTCTTGTGGAATTTACCCTTTAGTGGTGGGGAGACAAAAAAAGAAAACAATAAGCAAGTAAATGTGCAATGTGAAAGGTGGTAGCTGTGGGTGCTGGGGAGAAACATAGAGCAGGGTGCGGGGCACAGGAAGTGCGGGTGGGGCACAGGAGGGCAGGTTGCTCTTAAATACAGGATGACTGAGGGTCTCCTGTGCCCCAGGGACAATATCGTGGGGGCCTGAGGGAAGTGAATCTGCCTTCCACAAGTCTGGGAGAAAAAGATTCTAGCTCAGATGAATAAGCAACACAAGGCCCCAGGGTCCCATGTTTGGGGAACAGCAGGGAGGCTGATGTGACTAGGTCAGACAAAGCAAGGAGGACAGGGTGGGGGTTGAGGTCAGAGAGGCAGCCAGGGCCTGGATTGGGTAGGGTCTTGGACCACTGGGTCACATGGACACCCCTAGTTGGAAGGGAAGCTGGGAGAGCTGTATTAGTTTCCTGTTGCTGCTGTAACATATTTCCACAAACTGAGTCACTGGAAAACCGCACATTTCTTATGTTGCTGTTCTGGGAAGGTCAGAAGTCCTAAAATCAAGGTGTTGGGCAAGACTGTGATCCTTCTGGGGGTCTCTATGGGAGAATTCGTTTCTTTGCCTTTTCCAGCTTCTGGCGTTCGCCTGGAGTTGGCTTGTGGCCCCTCCTCCATCATCAAAGCCAGGAGGGTTGCATTTGCAAATCTCTTTCACTCTCAGAGCTCTGCTTGTGTCCTCACACCTCCTTTATCTCACTCTGACTTTCCTGCCTCCCTCTTAAAAGAGGCTCTTATAATGTGATTACATCGGGCCACCTGATGCCCCAAGATTTCCTCTCCATCTCAAGATCCTAATCTCATTGGCAAAGCCCCTTTTACCATGGAATGTAAGGTAGTCACAGATTCTGGGACTAGTCCACAAATCTCGGGCGGGGCATTATTCTAACTGAGAGAGTCTAGATTTCACCCAGCACGTGTAGTGGGTGATGTGTATAGAGGGACAGTTGTTGGTCTAGCCAAGCCACAGTGTTTGACATTTTACCAATATGAGTTTATTTCACAGACAAGAACACCAAGAAGGTCCTGTTCTCAGGAGGAAGTATTTCTTGTTCCAGTCCAGCCTGAGTCTAGGAGTTGGGTAGCCTCAATCCTTGGGAAAAACTAGAGTCAGAAAGAGAACGCACTTTCTGGCTGTTCCTCGGTTCACTCTGTGTGTGAGCTCAATGATGACATGTTGCTTTCTGTCCCAGCAGAGCCAGGGGGAGCCTGTGTCAGGAGGGTGCATCGGAGCCAGGCTGCTCCCCGCGGGAACTGAGGCTTCTCCTCCTGGGGAAACACGGTGCAGGAAAAAGTGCCACAGGGAACACTCTTCTGGGCAAAGCTGTGTTCACATCCAAATTCAGCGAGCAGACGGTGACTAAAACGTGCCAGGAAGAGAGCAGGGACATGCAAGGGGAGAAGGTCGTGGTTATTGACACCCCCGACCTTTTCTCCTCAAAAGCTTGTGCCAAAGACAGCATTGAAGCCTGCTTAGCGCTCTCTGCTCCCACCCTCCATGCCCTGCTGCTGGTAATTCCCATCGGCCACTACAAGGTGGAGGACCGGAGGACAGCTAAGGGGATCTGGGAGGTGTTTGGAGCTAACGCCTGGAGGCACACCATTATAACCTTCACTCGGAAGGATGAATTGGGAGAAAAAGACTCGATGCAAGATTACATTGAAAGCGATGAGTCTCTTAGAGAGTTGGTTCAAACCTGTGAAGACCGGTACTGGGCTGTTGACAACAAGGCAGGTACGGATCAGCGGGACAGCCAGGTGGAGGAGCTTCTCAACATGGTCAAGAGTTTGGTGAAGAGCCAAGGCCAATATTGCGTGAACTCCAGAAATGAAGGCCATGGGTTCCAGGTGAGAGTCCTCATTAAGGTCTCCAAGGATCTCTGTGTTGTTAGAGCGAGTGGGAGGCAGATGGGCACAAATAAGTGAAATATTTCACGAACTTTGTTTTAAGGGGATATTTATTCATAATATGGAAAGAGGAGGTGCCAGTTGATAGGTTACTTTGAATATTACCCTTTGGATTTAATTGGTAAATTAATGGATACATTTTAGTCCTTATCTAACTTTACCCCTCATTGTTTTGGACACACAAGAGACTCATTAGACCCTCTCTCCCCTTGGCTTCGATAACACTACGCTTTCTTGTTTCTCCCCCCACTCTCTGGAGGTTGCCGAGTCCACCTCTAGTGACCTCCCAAAGTTGCCATCTGCAGGCTGATTCTAGCCTTTCCTCCGCTCTCTACACTCTCTCCTCAGGCAATCCCCCATTTTCATGGCTTTTAGCTCCATCTGCTGCTAACAGGTTCCAAGTTAATAGCTCTAGTCCAGGTCTCTTCTCTGAGTTCTGACTCCTTTATCCAACTGCTCTTTGGCATCTCCACTTGGTTCTCTTATAGGATTTCAAACTTAACATGTCCAAACTTCCGGTGTTCCCGCTTAAATCTGTTAAGACTTCTATTTTCCTCTTAACTTGGTAAATGGCTGTGCTGCTCACCACACTCTCCATACCTAAACCCAGTGGTCAGCTTTGATACCACAGCTAGCTCGCATCTACGATCCAAGAAATCCTCAAGTCTGTGGATCAATTTACCTGGAGCCCACCCACTTCTCTCCACCTCCAGCCTACTGTCTGGCCCAAGGCAGCCTCTCCTGTTGCCTGTACTATTTTACAAATAATAGTAGCTGCTAACAGGTTCTTCCTCATTCATTCTTGTGCCTTATACCCCTGTCCACTTCACACATAGCACCCAGGGTGATATTTTATTTAATTTTTAAACTTGAATGGAAAATGTATTCATAACTAAGAAAGATATGAAAATGCAAGCTTTTGCCTCTGTGGAGCTTACACTTCCATTGGGGTGACTTATGCATAAGAAACAAAACAATTATTGGTTCAGTTTAAGTAAATAAATGTTGGTATATAGAAGCCTACAAATATAAATGCCGAAGAATGTAAAGCAAGCAAAAATTTACCTGGGGCAACTTTGGGCAGAGTGAATCTCCGTAGAGCTGATGAGTATTCAGGCCAGACAGGATGGCAGTGAGGAGGAGTTTTAGGCTTGACGGTGTCAGTATTTGCTGAGCTAAATTCCAGACACAAACGTGAACTCTATGCAGAGAATTTCTACAGATGAGGACGCTGAGGCTCAAGAAAACTTAGGTCACTTGATCTCTTATCTCTTATCTCCTAGGCCTGAGATCTCTCTCTCTCTCTCTCTCTCTCTCTCTCTCTCTCTCTCTCTCCTTTATGAACATCTGTCTCTCCACTAACAGCTGCATGGAACAGGAGTGACAGCAGAGAGGAGAAGGGGCACAGGATGAGTTTTCTACAACATCACCTGAATGTAACACCCTCTTATTTAAAATGCTTCAGTGAGGGCCGGCTGAGTGACGCAGTGGTTAAGCGCTGGCTTGGGAAGCCAGTGGCCCCGGTTCGGGTCCCACATATGAGGGCCAGTGACACTGCCCTCAAAAAAAAAAAATGCTTCAGTGATATTTGGTATATAAAACAACAAAAGAACAAGAGAAGCAAATGAAGAAACAAAACTCATAGACACAGACAATAAGTTCAGTGGTTACCAGAGGGTAAGGGGGAGGGGAGTGGTAGAAGAGGGTAAAGGGGATCAAATATATGGTGATGGAAGGAGAACTGACTCTGGGTGGTGAACAAAGTGATGTATAGATGATGTATTACAGAATTATACACCTGTAATCTATGTAACTTTGCTAACAATTGTTACCCCAATAAATTTTAACTAAAAAAAATTAAAAAGAAAACAAAATGCTTCAGGGACTCCCCCTGACCTGCAGATCAATTTCAGAATCCTTGACCTGACCTGGTCCCTCACTCTCTGCTTTGCTCTCTATGTGCTCATCTCACCGGCTTTCCCTTTGGTCCTTGAGTTATGCTCATGTTCACTCCAGAGCTTCAAAGCTGTGACTTCCTCTGCCTTGGCACTCCCCAGCTCCCATCCCGCCTCCGACCAGGTCTGTTTTTGGTTTGGTCTTTTTTCTTTTTTTTTTTGAGGGCAGTGTCACTGGCCCTCATATGTGGGACTTGAACCAGGGCCGCTGGCATCCCAAACCAGCGCTTTAACCACCACACCACTCGGCTGGCCCCCGGACCAGGTCTGTTTTTATTTATCCACCTGCCTCAGCTTCAACTCGCTTCCTCAGGGTGTCCTCACTGATGGTGCCATGGAGGAAGCTCCCTCAGCTCCCCTGCCCTCAGGGCACTCTGTACACGGTCATCATCATACCAAGGGGCTCCTAAGGGCATATTTGCAGGGGTTTCCTCCCCACAAATTCCATGAGGACAGAACTCAGATCTCTTTTGTTGACCCCAGTCTCTTAGCTTCATCTTCTGTGAAATGGAGGTAATAATAACAGATATCTCAGAGACCATGGTGAGGATTAAATGAAACGCTGACGAAGTTGTTTACAATTCTTGAAAGTGGGTAAATGTTCAATAATGATTAGCTGCTATTATTATGATCATTATTATTAGAAATATATGAGCTCCAAGTAAATTATGGAGACATTAAGAACTTTAACAATCCAGAGATTAGGCAAGATTTGTACTTTTAGGACTTTATCATCCTGAAATAAAAATATTAGTACATGTAAAGGTGTATGTACAAGGATTTTTATCACTGCAGATTTTGAAATAGTAAAGCCAGAAATAACCTGAAGGTGTATCAGGAAAAGAATAGTTGCATGACTTGTAAATGGTTTTATATGGAACAAATTGCATTACAAAAAAAAAAAAAAAGAACTATATGTGTTGACTTTGTAGATGGACAGGACACATTATTAAGCAGACTGCAGAACTGTAAGCCTAGTAAATCTCCCTGTATGTTCATATTTGCTTGTATATATTTGTATAAACACAGAAAGCTATACATGAGTGAACCACTTTTCTGGTGGATTGGAGATGGAAAAATTATTAATTTTTAGATCATACACACTTGTATTGTACCAATCCTTTGGATTTTAAAAACCACAAAAGAATTTGAGCTTGGCTATATAAGGGGAAAGAAGTCTGATAATCAGAGCTGAATGAGAGGACCCCGGGAAAGAGATGATTGAAGGTATCAGTAGTTTTGGGGTAAGACCAGGTAAGACAGCAGAGGGAAATGTTCCTTGGCTGGCATGGAGATTTAATGAAGATAAGGTTAAAGTTAAGTATAGGAAGCATCTAAGAGTAGCAGATTTATCAAGATTGCATCATTGTTTTCACCATCTCTTTTGATCCCATGACAATTTAAATTTTAGGGGCAAGTATAAGTTTCACCAGACAGGTGAAGAGGATGTTAGTTATGTGACTCTCCATTCTCTGTCATCTCCATTGGCCCACCTGGATGGGGAAGGTTCCAAAATTTACTGGATTCATGTTAGAAGAAGATTCATCTCTGCACTGGGGGTGCAGTGAGGGAAGGAGACAGTAGAGATATGTAGGGAACCTCATTACCAACCCCACCCCACCCCCTTGTCCTTCAAATGCATATCATAGGCATCGTTGGGCCAGTTTCTTTTTCCAGGGAGTCCAGAAGCTCTCCTTAAGTCTCTGGATTTTCTCCAGGAATAGCAGAAACTCTGGAAGATTTTGGAAGAAATTACTGTTAGGAACTGTGAAGAAGTAAAGTTAGAGAGAGCTTCGGAGAGCTTGGCTAGAAGGCATCTGTAGGCTCCTCTGAGTGAGAGCAAGACCCATCTCAGGTCTGGGACACGTATCGCAGCAGCAACACCAGTGGGGTCTCAAGATTGACTGTCATTATGGACAGGTCTACAAGGGCCAACAAGGGCCACAGCTATAGTCTTCATCTGACCACATCCTGATCATCAAATTACTCTGAATTATATACTCACATCTCCATATCTTTACTTTGTGAAAAGATGAGATTTTCGATCAGAGTGCATCATTTTCCCCCTTTATTTTCTAGGATGCTGTGAATGAAGCTACACCTCAGAAGGGGGACAATCCACATGGTAAGATGATCTTTACAAAATGTTAACTCATACCTGTATTCTGTTGAATACCTTGCACCTCAAAGTGAAGTGGGAAAAATACCTAGATAAGTCAGAACAAAAATGCACCCTGGAGACCGAGCTCAGATTGGTGCCTACAACCAGTCTCCCAGGGAACTCCTAACACTTCTGAGTAGGTGTACCACCAGCAAAGGTCCTACACATGGCGTGGCTATCCTTGACCTTTCCTGAAGTGTTATGGAGCTGGGCTTGCCTCCCGCACTTCTCTCCTGACTCAGCCCCTTCTTCCTGGCTTAGGATCCTGCACTAATCATTTTTTAGCTCCTTCCTGCTAGGAAAGGACTAACTTGCAGAATTCAGTGATGGAACTCGGTATCCAGTTAGTGATTGTCATCAATGAGGCATCCTGCAGTCTATACATATCTGTATAGACGATCTACCTTGTTCTGTGTAGCAAATGCAATTTGGTCCATAGGATGGGCATACACAACTAATTCAACCGTCCCTTTATCGATGGCCTTTCAGCTTATTTCTGGGCCAGCTCTGTGCAACAACTGAATAGCTCTGTCCTCATGGGATTCTCCAAAATAATAATTAATTTTTAATAATAATAATTGCTGCTGACATTATATGTTGGAAAATTATTTATAATATATATCAATCATTCAATCCTCATAGTATATAATATTTAATCCTCATACCAACCCTATAAAGAAGATGTTACCATCATTATTCTCATTTTACAGATAAGTAAACTTAGCCAGAAATCTGTGAACTCAGGCAGTAGTAGGGATTTAAAGTTCTGTCACTGCCCTTCAGACAAGACCCCAGGGACATACCTGTAACTGGACAAAATTGCATCTACTGACTTGTGGCCATGAGGGAATAGGACGTCACAGGGAACCATGGGGTGTCTTAGAATGAGGTGTTGGAAAGCCCTTTTTATAGGATGTGGGCTTGTGTGAGGCGCTACTGGGGATAGTAGTAACTTTCAGAAGGCAACATAATGGAGACGTGGTGTCGCTAGGGTTTCAGCTGTTTTCTTTAGCCATGTTCACTCTCCCTCTCATACTTGCCATGCAGACACGGAGTGACAGTTCACACTGATCGCACCCTGATGACTCAGACTCAGTGACTATTTCTGTAGCTGATGGTGCTGTCATCATGGATCGTGGGAGAAGTGGGGGAACAGAGCATGCGTGGAGAAGCAGTTTTGTGGCACAGGCGGTCCTGCTGCTCACTGCGCCCCCTCGGCTGTAATTTACAACATAACTCTGCAAGGTGTACCCGCATCAGCCCACAGTCATGAATCATTCCTGTTTTCTTTCTGACAGAGACCCTGAACATTGTCCTCGTGGGGAGGAGCGGGACTGGGAAAAGTGCCACTGGAAACACCATCCTGGGGAGATCCGAGTTCCTCTCTCAGCTCCAAGCGCAGCCAGTAACCAAGACGTGGCAGAAAAGCAAGAGCACGGTGGCGGGGCAGGACATTGTCGTTGTGGACACGCCTGCGCTCTGCCTGCTCGGTGCTGGAGGAGACCCATCCCAGCTAACGGAGCTCAAAGAGCATGTGTCCTGCTGTGAAGACAGGAACACCGTCTTTGTCCTGGTGCTCCAGCTCGGACGGTTCATTAAAGAGGACCAAAGGGCGGTGGAGATGCTACAGGGAATCTTCGGGAAAGAGGTTATGAAATACACAATCATACTGTTCACCCGGAAGGAAGACCTAGAGGATGGGGATCTTGACAGTTATGTCAAAAACACAGATAACGAATCTCTGAGGCAGCTAATTAAAAAATGTGGGACGGCATTTTATGCTTTTAACAATAAAGAAACTGGAGAAGCCAGAGAGAACCAGGTAATAGGCCTTTTGGAAAAAGCCAACAAGCTGATAAGGATCCATGGAGGGCACGGATTTTCCTGTGTACGGGAGAATGTCAACAAAAAACAAATGCGGTCGGGGATAGAACAATTCCTAAAGAAACTCAAAGATAAGTTATAGGCAGCTTGGGTCTCAGGTTGGGGGCAGGCATGGCAGGGCTGGAGAAGTAAATGCACCTCACCTCGGGATGCTTCAGCTCTGTAGTTAAATCAATAGGCTGAGGCAGGTAGTAGGGGATTATTGAGGGGAAAGAAGAAAGAAGGTGGGAAAAATAATAATTAATTTTTATTTCAGAGATTAGGCTGATAATGGGAGTCAGAATCAAGTCACAAGAATCACCTCACCTGTGTAGGTAGATTGGCGTCAGGACAGACACCATGTCCGAGGCGGTCAGCCTGTGATCAGAATACAGACAGTTACACAAGAACCAGGGCATCCAGACACGTGAGAGTGGGGTAACATCTGGCCAAATCCCAGGCATGACAGAGAGAAGCTGGACTCCTGTGGACCGCCCCGCTGGCCCCCTGAGCTGCCCTTTCCTCACGTGGTGACCAGCCCTTAGTGCCCCCTTCAAGTCTGAATGAAAAGTGGGGTCCAGCCAACCCTTCTTTGTTGTGCCTGAGGAAATGAACATGACCTGAGTGAGGTTTCAAAAGATTTTATTGCTAATCATCACAGTGAATAGAGTAGAACAAAAATCAGAAGCAGAATTGCCAAGATCAGACAACCTTGCAGAGTCCTAAAATTCTAAGTATAATTCTAGATTTCCTTAGAAAAAGCTATTGAAAACTCTTTTGTTCTTCTCTCTCTCTTCTCTCTCTCTCTCTCTCTCTCTCTCTCTCTCTCTCTCTCTCTCTCTCTCTCTCTCTCTCTCTCTCTCATCCCTGCGGGTTAGGAGTTAGGTTAAAACTCAAAGAATGCAAATAACAATGGTTAAACACATGAGTAGCTTATAGTGTCTCATGTCAAGACATCCAGGAGAGGCCGTCTGAGGCCGGCATGGTGCCAACATTCCAGCTTTGTTCTCATGCAGCCTGTACACGGCAGGCACCTTCTTGGTTCCAAGAGGGTGGCATCCTCCCTGTGACTGAGCAGATTACATTGAGAGCTGCCTGATGTGGGCACTACACGAGATGAGAACTATGGACTCTTCGCCCAGCAGATGTAGGACCAGATGTTTTCAAGAGTAACCACTTTATAGATGCTTCAAGACAGGATCTATGTCATCAGCCTTTGTTTTTTTTTTGAAAGTATCAGGCTACCTTCAAGATTAACCTGTTTATGAGAGCATGGGCTGTCACCACTAATCCTTTTGTACTACATAACCCTTAACATGACATATTCTGCGAAATGTGTGTGTAAATATATTCAGTTGAGTGAAATAATAAAGATGGATTATATAGTGGATTGATCCTCCTGATCCCTATTTTTCTGACTTGGGGAAGAGCATGCCTCCACGGAGAGGCGATGGGATGTTTAGATACCTCGACTCCGGTGAGGTTTTTGCACCTTTGGTGCCTGAAGACCTTTAGATGGGGTGGCAGGCCCTTTATTAGGCTTCCGCCAGCTCAGGGATCTCCCACTCTGGGCATTTCACTATAGCAAGGACAGATGAATGGAACCTGGATTAGAACAGGAACATGGGAGGAAGAAGGTCTAGAAGGCATTTGTGCCTTCTAGACCTCTTGCCTTCGGTTTGTAGGCAGGAACAAATCCCAGCGTGCTACTCATGGTTGAGCAGGGGATATGGGGAGCTGAATGAGGTTGGGATGTGCGGGTATCTTCTCCCAGGTAGGACCTAACATATACTTGTATAGCCACTTCACGAACACTCTCGAATGGCGGTGGTGATGGTTGGGGGCACAATACTGCTATGTCAGTTTCCCCTAGAAGCACTTGCTGACAAAGAGTAGGAGGGCAGGCAGTGTATTGGGTGTGGGGGACGAAGGAATGCCTGTTAAAAGCTGAAAGGGAGGAAGCAGAACTGGGCAGAGAAAGCCCCCAGACCTTACTGCAGATCTGACATCTGCAGAAGGAAAGAGGGGAGGGAACTGGGTCAGGTAAGGAGAGCCTCAGCTCTCACAGAGCCTGTGCCAACTCAGTAGGGAGTTCTGGGGCGAAGCCTGACCAACGGCCAAGTCCTGTGTTGCGCAAACGCTGAGCTCAGCCCTTGGCTTTGGCTCAAGAGCTAAGGTGGGTCCTGACAGCGCAGCTGGAGGAGGTCAGCTAACTGCTAAGAGTGCCACATTTTTGTTGCTGCTTCTTTTTCTTTAAGCTGCATATCAGATTCCTGGAAAGACACAAACTGCTGAAAGTGACTCAAGAAGAAATAGAAATCTGAATATACCTACAAAAAATAAGGAGATTAAATTAGTAATTTAAAAAACTACCCCCAAAGAAAAGCCGAGGACCGGATGGCTTCACTGGTAAATTCTACTAAACATTAAAGAAAAATTAACAACAATACTTTGCAAACACTTTTTAAAAACAGGAGGGATAGAAGTACTTCCGACTGAGGTCAGTGTTATCCAGACAAAGACATTACCAGAAAAGAAAACTACAGGCCAATATCCTTTATGAATATATCAGCAAAATACCAGTAAATCAAATACAGCATAAATGGAAGGACCTACTGTGAGAAGTATGTACCACATATACGTATACATATCTGGGGTTTATCCCAGATATGCTAGGTTGGTTCAGTATACAAATGTCAATCAATGTATTACAGCATATTAATAGAATGAAAGACAAAAATGACATGATCATCTCAAAAGACGCAGAAAAATTGTTTGACCAAACCCAACACCCATGTATGCTAAAAACATTCAGTAACCGAGGAAGAAATAGAATCATGATGTTCTTCGGCTTATTATCCTTTTATGCTTCTCAATGGCTATTGTCCCAGACTCCTTGGTAATTTAAGCAAAGCTCTTCATATTGTGGCATCCATTTAAATTTCCACTCATCTATCAGTGTTCTCACTCAGGTAAGTTATACCCAAGGGCCCTGCTTTCTGCCTACAGCAGCTCTCCCCACATCTGACAGTCTCCCACCTCCCAGGCATGCACACGTGTGGGTGACTACTCCAATTCATCATCCAGGTTTAAGGATTCATCTTTTCTGCTCCATCCAAGTTTGACTTAAGTGCCCTCCTATTTATTTGGTCCTATCACATTCTATGCATACCCACATCAAGTGCTTGTTATTTCTTGTCTGTATCCCCAAGTATATTGTAAAATCCTTGGTGACAAAAGACTCTTGTTAAATTATATCCCAATATCTGATTTTTATCCATGGCCCTCAATTTATAATTTGTCAGTCATGTCAGTTGAGTGTCCCCTGCTCCTTGATCACGTGGTGAAATTTGGTCCAAACTCTGATTTCACATTGTGTAAGAGTTCAAAGTCCTACCCTCTATTTCTAAGAGTTCCCTTGCCTTCTTCCTCAGCCTTTTCTTTGTTCTTCATTCCTGTGAAATTATGCACTGTTTCTACTTCAGCCTACGAGCCTGAAGCCTCAAGTGCAGTGTTTTTACTGCTTTTCAGAAAATTGGTATTTATACACAATTATTCATATTCAGGTTTTTGTGTTTTTTTTGTGTGTTTTTTTTGGTTGTTTTATTTGTTTTTTTAGTTTTAGAGATTTTACTGGAGATTCTGCAGAGTACAAGAGTCAGCACACAGATTTCTCCCATTTTGATTACTCTCTTCTCTTTGCTCTCCCTTCTTTTTAAAAAAATTTAAGATTTTTTTTGTGTGTGTATGAGCTCCTGTCCCCTAGTGGATAATAATGACATCTCTCTTTTGGTCTGTCAAGCTTTGGTTAAAAAAAAAAAAAAAGAAACAGAAAAGGAAAGAACCACCTATTGCCCCTCCTCCCCATGTTATATTGAAAGGCAGGAAAAGTCAATTTAACAATCAAATTGTAAAATTTCCCCCACATATTCAGAATGTTGAATAAATTACAGACAAACATCAAGGGTGGACCAAAGAATGTTCAGGGTACTCCATCTGGTCTAACAAGAAAATATATTTGTACTTATTTTTGGTATCCAATTTGTTTTCTGTGAATATTTAAAGACTCAATTCAAAATCTTCTAGTCCCTGGAGAAGACTTTTTTTTTTTTTTTTGAGGGCAGTGTCACTGGCCCTCATATGTGGGATCCGAACCAGGGCCGCTGGCCTCCCAAGCCAGCTCTTAACCACCGCACCACTCGGCTGGCCCAAGACGTATTTATTTTTAAATTTTATCCAACTGACTTTTTTAAGCTATTTACTGGTTGCTGCTTGTTATTTTAGTTGTTTGATTGATTTCAGGTTTTTTTTTTGTTTTTTTTTTTAGCTTCTTGCTTTTTTTCTCCATCTCACGATCTCATGATGTCTGCCGAGAAAAGGTGTTTGTGGTGTTTTTCCTGTTTTTCAGCTTGTGGTCTCACTCTTCTTTTGTATTCTAGGGGCTGTGTTTGAGATTGGCTTATTATTTTGTCCTTGTGGTTTTGTATTCTGGGGTGGCTTCTCATGCAGTTTAAGGTCAGTGACTTGTTTGTTCCTTAGAGCTGAAGTTCTTTTTTTTTTTTGAGGGCAGTGTCACAGGCCCTCATATGTGGGACCTGAACTGGGGCTGCTGGCTTCCCAAGCCAGCGCTTAACCACTGCGCCACTCGGCCGGCCCTGAGCTGAAGTTCTAAATGTCATTCCAATATGGGTTCCTCGCTGGGTACTTCACTTAGAACTGCTTAATAAGTTACCTAGTTCACTAGAAATACTGCATCCAAAAATTTTGGCTTTCAAGAAGGCAGCCATATTTATGCATTTGATGGCACGTTTAATCTTGTGCCAGAAAAAGCTAGTATAATGCCAAACCTTGTATACCTGTTATTAACACATAACCCGGCGGCAGGTGTAAGCAGTATTATTGAGCTCCTCCTCACCTAGGCACCAAGCAAAGCATATAAAATTAGAGGCCACTGTTCTGGAAATGTTTGTGTTTTTTTTAACACCCCATACCTCCATTTGTCTCAAATTTACAATCACATAGCAATTAGCAACAAGCTTTGACAAGAGTTTGACTACAAGGCCAAACTCATCATAAAATGGTGTCATTTTGGGGTAGCTGCACAGATTTACTCCAATAAAAGAAGGTTCACCCTTCTTTAAATCCCACTTGATCGTGGTGTATGATCCTTTTACTGTGCTGGTGAGTTCAGTTTGCTAATATTTTGTGGAGGATTTTGCATGTATGTTCATCAAGGATATTGATTGGCCTGTAGTTTTCTTGTAATGTCCTTGTCTGGTGTTGATATCAGGGTTATTCTGACCTCATAAAATGAATTTGGAAACGTTCCTTCCTATTCAATTTTTTAAGAATTTGAGCAGGATTGGTATTAATTCTTCTTTAAATGTTCATTAGAGTTCACCTGTGAAGCTATATGGTAGGGGCTTTTCTTTGTTGGGGATTTTGATTACTCCTTCAATCTCCTCACTCATTATTGGTTTGCTCTGACTTTCTGTGTCTTTATGATTCAGTCTTGGTAGGCTGTACGTTTCTAGGAATTTTATCCATTTCTCCTAGCTTATCCATTTGTTGGCATGTAATTGTTGATAGTAATCTCTTATGCTTCTTTGTGTTTCTGTGGTATCAATTGTAATGTCTCCTCTTTCATTTCTGATTTTATTTCTTTGAGTCTTCTCTCTCTGTTTTTAAAATTAGCCCAGCTAAAATAAAAGTTTGTCAATTTTGTTTACATTTTTTAAAAAACAGCTCTTATTTTATCCATCTTTTCCACTGTTTGTCTGGTCTCTAGTTCTGCTCTGAACTTTATTTCCTTCCTCTGCTAACTCTGCGCTTTGTTCTATTTTTCCTGGTTCTTTGAGATATAAAGTTGTTTATTTGAGATATTTCTACTTTTTTTTTTTTTTTTTAGCTGAGCCATCCTGCCACCTCTACTTTTTTTTAATGAAGATTTTATTGGGGAATTGCAGGAGGGGAACAGCGTTGGGAAACCGGGGAAGGAGAACAGACAAGTTGCTGTCCTTTTGTTCTTCAGTCTAGTTGTGGAGGACGTTGCTTCACTGGCCCATGTTGGTATCATCATTGCGCTCTTCTCGGATGAGGCAGATCGGTCGCCAGCCTCTGGACGGCCGCTCACAATGGCTCTTGGCAGCTCACACTGGCTGCCAGCTGCTCACGCTGGCTGCCGGCCACTCACTGTAGCCTATGGCAGCCCACTGCAGCTCACGCTGGCTGCCGGCCAGTCACGCTGCTGCCAGCCACTCAGGGTAGCTCATGGCAGCCCACTGCAGCAGGGGCTGTAGCTATGCTGTCCCGGGGACTCACAGCAGCCCAGCTCCAGGTAGAGCTGTTGTTCACCATCTTAGCTGTAGAGGGCAGTGTCACTGGCCTTCATATGTGGGATCCGAACCAGGGCCCTGCTGCTCAGAGCTGGCATCCCAAGCCAGCTCTTAACCAACATGCCACTTGGTTGGCCCAGAAACCTTAAGTTTTTAAAAGATCATTTTCACCAGTTACGGTTGTTACACCAGTAATAAGTCTGCAGGGTTCCTCATGATGTTTTCCAGAAGTGGAAATCTTGTCAGTAGTTTTGGATTAATCTTTGTCCGTTGCTATAGGACCCTTCCTCTTCCTCCATGCTGTGTGCCTGTGCACACTATGGCTTTTGCATAGTTTAGGTTTCCCTTCCTGTTCTTTGGTGGAGTTGAATGAAATATTGCTAAATGGGGACCTAGGTGGCAGCTGCCATTGTCGTCCAGGCTGCTGTCTTTATCTGGAGTCCTTGGTTTCCCACAAAATGCAGACCTGTTATGCTTGCAGAGGATAGGAGAAATGCTGACATCTCCTTGTATTTCTAAATAGTCACTTATAGTTTTTGACAGCTTGGAAATGAGTCCCTGAATTCTAATCTTCAAGTGATAATTCTTCATGATAAACAATATTCAAAAACAATGAGGCTGCTTAGCTATTTAGTAGCTACTTATGCTTTGAGAACTTCATTGTTAGAAAGCAACACTTGTAAGCACCTGTTTCAGTTTAGAGCAGAGTTCATTTTGTTGGCTCCTGTCAAAGTGTTCAGTGTTGTGCCTGCTCTGAATGAGGCCCCGGTGTGGGTTTGGAGACGTCCTCGGCCAGCACCAGCCTGAGAAGGGGCATGAATGGGACCCTGAGCACACTTCAGTGCGATCTCCATAATGTTTCTTGTTGGCCCGGCCTTTATTCCCTCATCGCTCTGAACACTTTAGCAGGTACAAATAAAGGGACATGAACCCTATAACCTAGCCTTTCTAATCTGTGCTATGACAACAACTTAAAGCGATGTATACGACAGAATAAGGAGGATATGAGGCAGGAGATAGCTGTGGCTGAGGTAGGTTGCATGCTTTTCTGCACACAAGTGAATTTACAATAAATCACTCTGTAGCTCATTTCTTGGAAATATAGGGGATGATGAGAAACCAAAACAAAAAAAAAATATGTTTTTGAGTTGTGATATGCTGAGATATATTAAAATTGCCTCTTAGTCTCTTGTTAAAGTTTTATTTATAGCATTTATCACTAGTGATAAAGCACTTAAGAACACTCTATGGGAGGGTTGGAGGGAAGCAACAAAAGTTGTCAGATTGAAATCAAAAGGAAGAAATGCAAATAATAGCAGAAATCGTGCTATCCAAATTGCAAAGCCCAGAGGAAGGACAAGCTAGTGAATACTACCAGATGGATACGGCAGCCTCTGAATTTGTTTCCCCAATTCCTGTGTTCCTAAGCAGCCTCTTCTTTGACCACTAGTGTCTATGGAATGGCTAAGAATTGAGAGGATATCCAAGCAAGCATTGTGGGTTTTGGAGGGAGGGAACTAAACAGTCTTGGAAGACGAGTAAGGCGGGAGCTGTGGGCATGTTGAGAATAGCAGGAAACTGTGGACGAAAATGCCTGTTTCCTCGCTTCTTGCTTTCTTGGTTGTTGGCACCAAGTGCCAAATAGAGCTGGTATCTGTCACTGTCTGTAACTCTGCATTACTCTGGTGGCTCTTTGGATTCAAAGCACTGGGAGAAGAGGGCCTGTAGTAATATTGCTTCCTCAGACCAGACCCTTCAAGTCAAGGGCCCCCTGACCATCTCTGTTGTCTCCCTTTGAGGACTCCTGTCCACTGTAATAGGCTGATCTTTCTAATCAACCAACACTTGAGAAGTGGTGTGAAAAGCGGCCAAGGCTCATGATTCATGCCCGTGGGAGAGTCTGGGAATTTGTTCTCGCTGGGCAAGGCCAAATGTTATCGTGTGATATAACTCCATATAGGCATCAGACTTATATCATCTTAACACTTCCGAATCTTCTTACCTGTAAAGATAGTGGGGCTCAGAGGGGTTATGGGTTGTTGTTTTCGTGTGTGTGTCCAAAGCCATAGATCTTGATAGTGGCGGAATCTTTTCCTGACCACATTTCCTGAACACATTTCATGTGTTAAAGGCTGATGCACTCCCAAAGAGTCTCTGAAGCTCATGGAATGAAACCAACCATTAGGCTAACAGAGGGATGCTAGTGTAGCTTAGGCAGATGTCTCCTCTATAGTTAGATGCATTAAAGCTGGTTTTGTCTTATTTGTATGGGATATGCCCTCCTCTATTTTTTTTTCTTTTTTTGGATAAAATGATTCTTTTGTGTGAATTTGGTATTCTGTAAGAGTGTGAGATTGACTCTTCCTGTTGGGACTGGGGCGTGCTTTCAGGCACACGTGGTGTCATGACCGCCTGAGCTCATACCATCCGGGCAGTCTGCCTGTGTATCAGACAAGTTCAGGGACCGTCTTCACTGCCAGCCTTTCATTTCGCCTGTCCCTCTTGAAAAGAAATAGTTTTGATATTTTTGTGGTGCTGTATACATTGTTGACAAGTGCCAAATTCTTCTGTAAAGGGCCTGAGTTCAGAAAGGGTCCAAGTAAAGAGGATGGAGGAGGGGGCTGCTCTGTGGAGGAGGGGCTGCTCTGTGGAGGAGGGGGCTGCTACATGGAGGAGGGGCTGCTCTGTGAAACCCTGGGCAATGAGAAGTCTCTGAGAAACAGACTCAGGCAGAGTTTGAAACACCTTTCTGAGGGGCCGGCCAAGTGGTGCGGTGGTTAAGAGCTGACTTGGGACGCCAGTGGCCCTGGTTTGGAGCCCACATATGAGTGCCCCCCCAAAAAACAAAAAAACCCACATTTCTGAGAAAGCCATCACTTCGCCCAGCCCGAGGTTTCCACGGTCCACCAGGGAACGCGTGGGTGGGGCGTGGGGAAGATGGATTCTCCTCAGTGTGCACCGCTCAGACTGTGGAATGCAGAAGGGGAAAATCTTGAAGCTGTTTAGAGGATGGAACAAAAGGCAGGTGGTGAAAAGGTGGAGAAAAAGTACAAGATTCCTAGAGCTGCTGGAACCGATAAGTATAAACTGTGTAGCTTAAACAACAGAAATTTATTGTCTCACAGTTCTAGGAGTCCAACATCAGAAAGTCCACATTCTCTCTCTGAAAGTCTCTGGGGAGGATCCTTCCTTGCTGGTTCCCAGCTTTTTGTGGTTTGCGGCAGTCTTGGAGCTCCTTGGCTCAGAGAAGCATCACTCTAAACTCCTGCCCTTTTGCACTGTCCTATAAGCAGCCAAGAAGAAGCCAGGCTGCACCTCCCATACTCTGCTCAGAAACCTCCTCAGCTAAACACTCAAGTTCATCGCTCACAAGTTCATCTTTCTACCCAGCAGTAGAACATAACAGCACCTTCTCCTGCACTTTATAACAAGTATCACCTGCCCTCCAGTGTCCAACAACACGTTCCTCACTGAGGTCTGAGATCTCACCTTTAATGTTCATATTTCCACCAATGGTCTCCTCAAGGAAATGTAGGCCTTTTTCATCATGTGCCTCAGAATTCTCCCAACCTTCGTCCATTACCCAATTTCAAAACCACTTCCACATTTTAAGTATTTTATTTTCACAGCGGCACCCTACTTCCTGATATCAACAATAACCCCATGAAATTAGTGCTCCATTTTAAAGATTAGGAAAGTGAGTTGCAAGACAGATTACTTTATCCACATGGTAGGCTGAATAACAGCCCCCATCCCCAAAGAGAGCCATATTCTAATTCCCAGAACCTGTTAATTGTTACCTTGTTGCAACAGGACTTTTGCAGATGTGATTAAGTCAATGATTTTGTGATGGGGAGATTATCCTGGATTATCTGAGGAATCACAAAGGTCCTTATAAGTGGGAGGCAAGAAGATCAAAGGAGAAAGTAGGCACTGTGATGATGTCTGCAGAGATTGCAGTGATGTGGCCAGAAGCCAAGGAATTCTGACAGCTTCTAGATGCTGGAGAGGCCAGGGATGGATTCTCCCCTGGAGCCTCCAGAAACAACCAGCCCTGCTCATACCTTCATTTTATTTTTGTAAGGCTAATCTGTGGCTCTCGACCTCTAGAACTGTAATAAGATAAATTTATATATTGCCTTCAGCCACTACATTCTTAGTAATTTCTTGTGGCAGCATTAGGAAACTGACGCACAGCATTAATTGTCCATTTGTAGATGAGTCAGGAGAGTGTGAGGAGCCATTCCTTTCGCTTCCTGCTATTGTTTCTGCAATGTCACTAAGTTTGAGCTTTGAATTTATCTAGATCACAGTAGCAGAAAAAGCCCTGAGCCTCATGAGGCAGATTCCACAAGACAGAATTTTTAAAAATGTCTTTTAATAACCCCAGATCTTTTGGAAAATTCATCTACATGGCACTGTGTGTGATGTAAAGAATAAAGGGAAAAATTGCATCTGCCCCCTGGGTGCATCTTCACCTGTCACATCATGCATACTTCCAGGTGTGCAAGAACTTAAGAAAAAGTCCAGAGATGCTGTGTGGGTAGTGGAACATGTTTTTCTTCCTAGTCCTCTAACTCTTGGCTCCCAGTGGTTTAGACCCTTTCGCTTTGTACCCAAGTCTTGCTTATTTTTGAAACAGTAAATGAGACCTTCCTGAAAGACTAGAATAAAGTCACATGTTATATACCATGACTAGCAAGCACCCCAGGATACCCCAAGTCACAGGCCCGGCTTCTTTCTTCCAGAATCACCTGTGGTCTCCCACTGCGCCAGGGACGATGATCAGACACTGTGCCTGGCTTTCTGGGCAAGATTTGGGTCATTCAATCAGGACCTTTTGGATCCACCACTATAACCCAGAACAAGGAATATGGCTTTGGAAATTGGGGCACATGGAAGAAAAGGTTTCACCTTGAGAAAACCTAGGCACCCACCTGCCAAACAATGGGGCAGTATTTCTGTCTCTTTAAGGACAAAGAACTCCTTCGCTGGCTCCACCCAAGTTGAGCTTCCTGGCTCAGTGGTTTCAGAGGGTATGAATACGTCTTGCTCACAGTTACAGCAAACACACCAGCTCAAACAGCTTCTTTGGAGAAAACCTGAGAAGTCATCAGTTCGTTGCAAAGAAGGTGAGCCTGGCTGACGAGAGGTGCCCAAGTGATGGAGCTGTGGGGGCTAGCAGGTCCAGGGAGTCTGCGCGGGGTGGGTCCTGGTTGAGAAGGGACCAGGTCCAGGCTGGCAGCACAGCAGGGAGGATGCGGTCAGAGTGGTCTGGGTGGACGGTAGGGGGGCGAGTGAGGAGCCCCATGTCCATCCGTTTCATACTGAATGGGACAGACTTGTGCTGACCAGTTCCCTGCCATGCACTTGGCATTGGGACAGACACTGACGGCTGCCTGATAACCCCTCGTGTCCCCTTCATAGGAAATTAGTGTCCCCAAGGCAGGTCTGTAGAGCTGGAAGGCAATGTGGAGACCACCCAGTCTAAATCCCTCTTTTTACTGAAGAGAAAGCAGGAGACCAGAGAGTGGGGTGCCTCTCCAGGGGTTATCCACATCACTACGGCAGAGGCAATCTAGAATTCAGTTTGCTGAATCCTTTCCAGTATTTAACAGAGAGAAGCTGTGACCCCAAAAGAGTGACATCTGAGGTGAGGAGGGAGCATGGTGGGGAGACGTTGGCTCTTGTGGAACATTGTATGGGAACCTTCCTCGTGGCCTTCCCTAATTACAGGCTGGCGACCAGTTCACCATTCTGGAAAGAGTATGGGCTTTTGTCCCTGCCCTCCCTTCATCTATCTCTGACCCGATGTAAACGGAATTTTATAATCATGACATTGGGCAAGTGTCTCAGCATTTTTTTTTTTTGAGGGCAGTGTCACTGGTTCTCATATGTGGGACCCGAACCGGGGCTGCTGGCTTCCCAAGCCAGCGCTTAACCACCACGCTATTCGGCCAGCCCTCAGCATTTTTGAACCACATCAATATCCTCATTTAAATAGTTAAAATAATAAAATTAGCTTCTTTGCAGAATATGATAGTGGGGTAAATGGAATAATGTACACTACATATTCATCAGGGTGCTTGGGATAGAGTGTTCAGTAAAGGTTATGTTGCACACAAGTTAAAATATTTATTGTGGAAAATTATAACTTCTTCAAAGATAAAGAGAATAATAGCAGGAACCTCCAGGTACCTATTCCAGATTTCAATCATTATCAACTGATGGTATCTTATTTTATCTAATGAGTGGGTCGGGCCTGGTGAGTACTAGACCCTAGCCACTCCACATTATTTTTAATAATAAAGGTCAGACATTGTGTCAGTTTATCAGTAAATATTTGAGTAGATATGTCTGAAAGGTAAAACCATTTTTAAAATATTACCATTATCAGACTTCCAAAAGCAAGTCAAATTTTAAAAAACTTGCTAGTTGTATTCAGGTTTCTCTGATTGTCTCATAATTTAAAAATTATTTGAAATGTATCCATGTAAGATCTGTAAATTACAATTATTGGATATCGCTTAAGTTTAACTTAACATGTAGGTTTTCAACCTTCCTTGTTTCTTTTTGGGAAATTTCTGTGTTTAAGAAAGGGGAAGTCTTTTGTCCAACAGGATTGGGCACTGTACATTTTGTTGATTACCTCCTCGAGATGTCATTTAACCTGCTCTTGTAGTTCCAGTGTGAATTTATATTTTAGGGAGAGGCCTGGTCAGATCAAGGTTTGACTTTTTTTGGTGGGAATCCTTCATAGGTGCAGCTGTCAACTTCCAGCACATGATGTTCGGTTGTCTCTCTGTGACACTGACAGACTGTAATGATTGCCTAGTGTAAATTTATTGTTTCATTAAGGGTCACAAATGATGATATTTAAATTCTATCGCCCTTTCTTCATTTCTTAGATGCAGTAATTCTATTAAAGGAAGTTCCCCTCAGCCATTCTTTCACTTCCACAGATATAGTTCTATAGGAAAGACCAGATAGATGCTTGATTCTTGCCCTTTATTTGTCAATGTTTAGGAGAATGGCATGCTTTTCTAGCATATTCTGAAGGGAACAATTGTTCAAAGGAATTTATCTATGTTTTTCCCATTTTTAATATGGAATAATTCCTTATATTTAAATTTCTAATCAACTAGGAATTTGAGTGGAATGAGGCAATGGATGCAGTTTTATCTTTTTCTACATGGTTATATAGGTACCCCAAAGTTGCTTATTTTCTTTCTTTTTTTCCCACTGATGTGAGATGCTGCCTTATTGAATATAAATTTAACACAATATAATTGAATATAAATGAATATTGTATGATTAATTGGGTCTTGTTCTGTCTTTTCTGTTTTTGTTTCACTGTTCTCTCTAGTCATGCACCAACATTATACTGCTTTAATATAGAAACTACAAAGTTTTATTATCTGATAGAGCTAGTAGTCTCTCTTTTTCTTGAAGGTATAGGCTCATTTTATTTTTTTCTTGATTCAAATGAACTTCATAATCTCTTATTTTAACTGCAGGAAAAAGGTGAGAACAAAAATTTTAATTTTATAGTAATATAAAATCATGTTGGAGCAGAATCTATTAATTCCAATTTTATGAAATACTTTAAACATGAGTCAGTGTTGAATTTAGTCAAATGTCTTTTTTTGCATCTAGGTCATTTTCTTCTTGATCTACTAATGAGCTATGTTGTAACAACCAATTGTCTCATATCAAACCACCCTGGTATTTCTGAAATAAATCAGATAGTGATGATGTATGACTTTTTTTTAGTGTCTCATTTAGGATTTTTGTATGAATATTCTCAAATGAGACAGGTCTGCAGCTGTATTTACTGTGAAGTCCTTGTTTGCCTTTGGGATCAATATATACTTGATTCACAGAAAAATGGGAAGTTTTCCTTCTTTTTTAACTGATCAGGAATAGTTGAAGTAGCGCTGAGATTATCAGAGATTTACGGGTTTAAATTGACCCCCTTTCCTTCTCCTTCCCTTCCTTAAGGTCTTGCGGGTACCTGAGCCCCAGAGCCTCTTGATAGGATCATGGCTGGTCTTCAGGACAACACTCTGAGGATTGTCCTGGTGGGGAAAACCGGAAATGGGAAAAGTGCGACAGCAAACACCATCCTTGGGAGTAGAGTATTTGATTCTAAAATTGCGGCCCATGCTGTTACCAAGCAGTGTCAAAAAGCATCGCGGGTGTGGAAGGGAAGGTCGCTTCATGTTGTTGACACTCCAGGGCTCTTTGACACCAAAGAGAAAATGGAGACCACCTGTAAAGAAATCAGCCGCTGTGTCCTCTGCTCGTGCCCTGGGCCTCACGCCATCATCCTGGTTTTGAAGCTGGGACGCTACACTGAAGAAGAACACCAAACTGTAGCGTTGATCAAGGCCCTCTTTGGGGAGACAGCCATGAAGTACATGATGGTCTTGTTCACTTGTAAAGATGATCTGGACGGCCAGAGTCTGAGTGGCTTTATAGAAGATGCCGACGTGAACCTAAGAAACATCATCGAGGAGTGTGGGAACCGCTGCTGTGCCTTCGATAACAGAAGTACAGACGTGGCTGAGAAGGAAGATCAAGTTCAGGAGCTGGTGGAGCTGATAGACAGAATGGTGCGGGGCAATGGAGGGAAGTACTTTTCTAATGACATCTACAGGGACACAGAGGAGAGGCTGAAACGTCAGGCAGAGCTTCTGAAGAAAATCTATGCTGATCAATTGGAGAAGGAAATTAAACTAGCAGAGAAGGAATATGCTGATAAGCCAAAGGAAAAGAAGAAAAAAATTGAAGAGCTAAGGATGAAATATGAAGAACGAATTAAAAACATAAAAGAGGAAGCTGAAAAAAGCATATTTGCAATTCTTTGTGATAAGATACGGAAGATGCTTTTAACAATATGGCATATATTTTGGTAGTAATGTAAATCTCATTTCTTCTCAGTTTACAATGATTTGTTAATGAGGTAGACTGTCTTTTCCAAAATTGGTTACAACAATATCTTAGATTGTCTTTTCCGAAGATGGCCACAACAATATCTTCTGTCCCACTTATTCTTCTTACAACTTGAGCTTGTTACTCTTTAGTTGGGTCCGGGTATCTGTGTCCCCTACCTAGAAATTGGATGGACTTTGTGACTACCTAGAAATTGGATGGACTATTGATAAATAGTGGATGGTTGAAGCAACACCATGAGACTTCTACAGTTAGATAGGGACCATGCTTCCTTGCTGTCTTGGGCTGCTTGCCCTTGGAACTTGGCCACTATGTTGCGAGGAAACCCAAGTTTTCTGTTAAGAGGCTACATGAAGAGGATATGAAGTCATTGGCCCACTTTCTTGGCTGGTCTTTCATCTGCCAATCAGAACCAATATGCCAGCCGTGCAAGTCAGGCAACACGGAAGCAAATGCTGCAGCTGCCAACTGAGCCCCCTCTGATGAAGTTTCAAAGAGCCAAGAGGAGCCATCCCCACTATGTCCTGTCCAAGTTGTCAATTCATGAGAAAGAGAAGTGATTGCTCTTGTTTTAAACTGCTAAGCTTTGGGATGGTTTGTTATCCCAGCTCACTTCCCACCACTCCCCACTCCCACCTGTCTCCCCTCAAGATGCCACAATTTTCAGAAGTTACAAAAGTGGCATAATCAGGCAATAGTATATTCTGACACAGAAAGCTCTCTCCTGACAGCTGAAATCCATATCACTATCTAAGCAGAATGTTTTCTGTTCCTGCTCTAGGAGTCTGCTAATGTATCATCTTTATTAAATCACGTTGTGGACCAACTGAGTGCCCCCCACACACACACACACACCACACTGAGAACTTTTAAGTTTTTTCTTGCTATAGAAATGTTAAGTCTTCTCCCTGGTTTCTTAGTTACTTGGTTCCTGGCCTTGATTACTCTTCTGGTCAGTTTCTGAATCTTAGAGTGAAGATTGCTCCTAGGCTGAATCCTAGAATTCTCCTATCTCCCTGCTTGTTGTTTTTTTTTTTTTTTGAGGGCAGTGTCACTGGCCCTCACATTGGGGACCGAACCGGGGCTGCCGGTGTCCCAAGCCAGCGCTTAACCACCGCGCCATTCGGCCGACCCTCCCCCTGCTCGATGATTGTCTATAAATCAGTTTCTAAATCCTAAATAATAGATTGTTCACAGAAATCTCCTACTCCTGCTTCAGATAACTATTAATAATTAAAAGCCTGTAACTTCTCAATATCCCCCAGGCCAGTAAGCCTAATGATTCTTTCCAAACCTATCTGGGCCCAGAAAACTGATGCCACCTGAGTGATGGGCTGAATGGCCACAGGCTTCATGAGAGCGAACAGATTTATTAATTAAGCTCTACGTTTTTCCCATTCAGGGGCCTTGGGGATACAGGTGGTACTCCAACAAGATTGCCAGTCGCAACCAAGGAAGCCAACACAATCTTCCAGGCGGATCTCAAGACCCCTTCCTCTCATCTGAGTCCAGCTAGGGTGAGAGTTCCGTGAACCCCAATAGGCAGGGACAGCTCTACGCCCCTGCCCCGCAGGAAGCAGATATAGAAGAAGAGACCTCCTGTCCCTCAGCTTCCCATAGAGATTTTATGGGGATCACGTCTCTCAAGGAAAAACTAGGCAGGTAGTTAGAGGCAGGCATTGGGTCTCTGCATTCCTGCACATCCCACAGAGTGCGACCGCCTGGGGGACCTCCCCTCCCCACCCACAACTCCCCTTTGTATTGTAATTACCTACCCCTGTGGGAAAACAAATGGGCACAAAATACTCAACTACATCTGACCAGTCACTCACACCTGCGCAGTACCTCTTGTCAATCACAGGTGCCAGTCAAGTGGTCCCATGACCAAAGGGGAACAGTCCATTCTAGAGAAAAAGGGATAAAAACTCCAAGTCCTGGGAAGTTGGCCCCTCGTCTTTCCTTTTTTAAGCATTTTGAGCCTCGCCTTTGCACACGGCCCACTCCAAACTCTTTGGAATGTAATTTCTCCTCTAGTAATGGGCCCTTGAGCCATTTTCTACTGCTCAGGCCCACTTCTATTTCTTTTTTTTTTTAAAGCTGAGCCATCCTGCCACCTGTTGGCAGCTCAATGGCAACTCAGCTCAGGCTGGCCTCGAGCCGCTGTTGCTCAGAGCTCAGCTCGCACTCTTGAGCGAGCTCTTAACCAACTGAGCCACTTGGCCGGCCCTCACTTCTATTTCTTTAAAGTGTACCATCTCTTCTAATAAACTGCTTTTTCACTACTTTGCCACGGTATCTTGTTCAATTCTTTGCTGGGACATCGCGCCGAGAAAAGCCCGCTCTCCGACAACAACATGACACAAGTCAACACCTTGAGTAATCCCATACCCAGCCCAGGGGACTTGCTAAGTCTAAGTTTCAGGTCATGGCATTTTAGGTGGAAGAAGTTGTCCGTGGTTTGGGAATTATTGTCTTAACCTGTGTTTTCCCTTGCATACGCCAGTGTGGCAGTGGCTCGTGCACTCAGAGAGCCACCAATGGAGCCACCTCCATGCTGGTGAATTCCCTTGCTGATGGCTGAGGGCACATTGTGGAGGAGGGGAGCATCTGAAAATGTAAGGGCCAGTCACCAGGGGTGGAGTGTTGGTGTTAGATGGGATAAGGGTCTCAAGGTCTGGGCAGTTCTTCCTCAATGCAAAAATGCAGCACAGTGTTTGCAGAGGCAGCTCTAAGGGGCTGAGCTTGACCTCAACAGCGACTGGTAAGTTTAGCAAACTACAAAGAAGAAGTCAACATGTAAATAACCACATAGTGTATAAAAACCATGGCTAAGCCTCCCTTCAGAGAGGCAGATCTTTAGAAATTATTCCCTGTTTCCTTTGTCACAAATAAAAATAAAACCTTTTTTTTCCTCAAAAGACTGGAATTCCAGGCTGGCCGAGTGGCGCATTGGTTAAGAGATGGTTTTGGGATGCCAACAGCCCTGGTTGGAATCCCACATATGAGGGCCAGTGACACTGCCCTCTACAGCTAAGATGGTGAACAACAGCTCCATCCTGGGATGGCATAGCTGCAGCCCCTGCCACAGTGGGCTGCCATAGGCTACAGTGAGTGGCTGGCAGTCAGCGTGAGCGGCCAATAGACACGGTGAGCGACCATCCAGAGGCCGGCGACCGATCTGCCTCATCCGAGAAGAGCGCAATGACGATACCAACATGGGCCAGTGAAGCAACGTCCTCCGCAACTACACTGAAGGACAAAAAGACAGCAACTCGTCTGTTCCCCTTCCCCGATTCCCCAATAAAATCTTAAAAAAAGAAAAACTAAGTCTAAACTAACAGAGATAGTATAAATAATAGAAACCACCTTTAGGGTATAAAAAGAGAAAAAAGAAAATTACAATAACAAAAATAATATATAGATGGGGAGGAAGAGTGGGAATGAAATTAAAATGTTCTGAAGTAAGAGCAAGCTACAAAATGGGGGAAAATGTTTGCTTTCTTCCACATATCTGATAAGGAACTTGTAAATATATTTGATAACAGCTGACAAAGAACAATAAAGAACTCTTACAATCCATTAATAAAAAGACTAATAACCCAATTTAAAATGGACAACAGATATGAATAAACGTTTTTGACATATAATAGGCTGCCTATAATGATTGAATGAATTTTTGTATATATATCCACCTGTGAAGCCTTCACCACAACCAAGATGATGACTCTAACCACCAGCCACAAACATTCCCTCATGCCCCGTAATGATCCCTGCCCTCCCGCCTACCCTCGCCCCGGGTAACCACTCACGTACTACGGCACATATTAACGGCAAGTGTCCCTTGATGTGAATGTGTATGTGGCTGAGACCCAGACTCAGAGCCGAGACCTCTGATCTCTGTGGAGAAGGAGACGATGCTGCTGCTGCTGCTGCTGCTGATGGTTTTCTGTCACACGGCAATTTGTTGATTCCAGACACGGATTTAGAAAGAATTTTAGGTAATCAAATGGTTCTTAACAGGAAGAAAGAACTTGAGAACCACTGCTTTAGATACTCCATTTTTTCCTATTTGTTGATAAACAGAGATGAGTGTTCTGTCTGCCTGGATAACTCCCAGGTGTCACCTGAAACCAGCACCAATATGGAGAGCAGGGAGAGACCCAAGAAAGGAACAGACCATTCCAAGCGGATAGGTGGCAGTTTAATTAGCAACAGAACTTTTTTACAAGGTTTGTCTTGATCCCAAGACAAGTAGTCTTCTGCACCTGCCTGCCAGATCTGAAAAGTTTACACAGAGGCCTTATCTGGCTGTCACGTAAACCCTCCGGATACTCTCAACAATACTTACTACTTCAAGTCTGTGTCCTTAGGGCAACTCCTGGGAACAGGAAAGGCAAACTGAATGCACATTCAGGGACAGGCTGGGAGGGAACCTACAATTGTCCAGGCTTGGCTTTTGGGTCAGCCGGAGATCACATCTTCTCCATGACCTACCACAGTGTAACCGAACAACACCATGGGTTCACCTCTGAGAGTATCTCAGCCAAAGGAACTCCAGTCTTTTTTTTTTTTTAAAGATTTTATTGGGGGTTTGGGGGATGGGAACAGCATTGGGGAATTGGGGTAGGGGAACAGACGAGTCGCAGTAGCCACTATCCCATACGGGAGTCAAACCAGCAGCCTTGTTGTTAAGAGCACATGCGCTATCCACCGAGCCATCCAGGTGGCAGCTCAGCTCAAGGTGCTGAGTTCAGTCTTTGTAGCAAATGGGCAAACAGGCAGTCTCCTCGTTAGGAGCACGTGCTCTCACCAGCTGAGCTATCCTGCCACCTGTTGTCAGCTCAGTGGCAGTTCAGCTCAGGTGCAGCATCACTGGCCCATGTTGGAATTGAACCAGTGGCCCTGTTGCTTAGAGCTCGCTCTCTTAAGCTAACTCTTAACCAACTGAGCCACTCAGCTGGCCCCTATATTTATTCTTGGGTCAGTATTGCTAACTTGTGCTTTTCAAAGGAATTGTCTATTTCATCTATATAGTAAAATTTATTGGCATAAAGTTTTCATTACAGATATTACCTGTAACAGAATGATCCTACATGCAGCGATCCCTGTAACCCAAATAAAGAATACCTAAGTAATGGCCTAGGGGTTTACAGTAGTACTTAAAATAACTGCTGGATTTTACAGCAATCTCTGCTCTCACTCCCACAGTCAAATAGAGAATTGCACAAACCTTCTAGCTAGGCATAAGCTTTAGAAACAAAATATAACCCTACCCTTCCTCTCTTTAAGTCACCCACTACCGAATCATAGAGATGCATTCACACCATGCTTGTTCTTTTGACTCGCTTTTGTTTGCCTATCTCACCTCGGCACTGAGTCGTCCCTGTTATTTAGTCACATTGTTCTGGAAGGCTGTTTATCCTGGGTGCTAGTACATGATTTCTTCCAATGGCCTGTCCCCGATTGGAGGATAATTACCCTATGCTTGTACACACAAGGCTAACCACACACTATCCTCAGAGAGATTTATGTCTTCTCTTTAATCTCCCTTTAGAGCTGTTAGTCATTGTGTTATTACTAAAATCCTTTACAACTCTAAATAAAGTCTCAGTTATGAGGTATAACTGTAAATTGTAAATCCCTTTTATAATGGAGTCTATACCTCTGGAGAACTAGGACCCCCATTACAATAATTTCCCAATTTCTATTTTCTTGGTGAATAGTGTCAGATGTTGATGGTTAGACTATTCTAAATGGTTCTAGTACCATCTCATAAGGTGACTTTGGGCCCACCCCAATTAGTCACTTGAAGATCAGTGACCCTCTCTTACTTCTAGTAGATGATTCAGACAATACCCCTGGATACAGCAGCCCTCTCTCTCGGCCACATCACTGGGAGGAAGGAGAGGGGGTGGCAGATGGCTACACTGAGACAGCCCTAAAACACTGGGGGCAAATGTTGGGCTGCGAGGCCAGCTGTGCTGAGAAGTGGGTCTTTCAGAAGAACTGGCAGCTCTCTGGTTTTGGCCCAGCAGTTTCTTCCAGAATTTCACAGCATGACCCATATTTCTTCCCTCCTTGTACAGTCTTTGCATGGTGTAATATGGTAGCTACTAGGCAGATTAAACTTTAAATTAATTAAAATGAAATAAAATCCAGTTCTGGATATTTATTTATTTATTTATTTGAGGGCAGTGTCACTGGCCCTCATATGTGGGACCCAAACCGGAGCCGCTGGCTTCCCAAGCCAGTGCTTAACCACCGCGCCACTCTGCCGGCCCCAGTTCTGGATTTTTAAAATCCAGTTCTGCAATCACACTCATCACATTTCATATGTGCAACTGCCCATGGTTAATGGTTACCATATTGAAACACACAAAACAATTCCATCTTTGCAGAAAGTTCTTTCAGTGACACCGGATGGTAAGGTGGGCCGGCTCTTACATGAACATGTTTGGACAGCTCCTCCCCTCACTTCCTCTTTCTTCTTCCTTTTTAATTCTTCACTTTATGTTGCCTTGAAAGATAAAGAAGGGAGCAGGACAGCAGATTTTCCAGGTAAAGAAAGATGGGTGTTTTGGGCAGGGGAAGGGTGGGAACTGTGTGATCTAGTGGAGAGGGGACCTCTCCCTGGATCTATATCTTAAACCTGGCAAACTCGCTTTCAGAATATATTTCTCATTGCTTTCTGTTTCCTGTCTCTGCTGATTTTAGGCTGTAAACTGTTTTAAAGGCTGAGCTCTACAAATTAATACCTCTTTCAGGGGTTACTGCGAAGAGGCTCTTTCACCACTTAGAGAATTTAGAAATAAACTTGAAACTCTCAGAGATAGAGTTGGGTGAGCAGACAGAATTAGCTCTGAGGGCAGCTGGTGGGTGAGGAGCACTGGACGGTGTAAGACGCACAGCTCAGTGTGTCCCCCTCCTGATACTTGTCACCAACATCAACTTTGTGGCCAAAGCTGATTTGTAAAAATTCTGTGATTTCTCTTCCCGGTTTACAAGAAGCTGTTTTTTATTCTCTATCCTTAAAGGATAAAGAAATAACTCATCTTTAAAAAGGATTGTCTGTCTTTCTAATGGTGTTTCAAATTTGTATTTGATGGCTTCCTATCCTAAACAACTAGAATTTTCAGACTGTCCCAATCAAAGTCAACTCCAATAGTTCTTCAGGTGGCATTCTCCATTGCCAAACATTTGTAGGCAGCAATGAAACAAAATATTTTAAATGTAGTACCATGTATGTATGACACTAAACATTGATTAATAAAGAAAGGACCATCTCTTAGATGTAGGCTGGACATAAAGATCAGACAGGAGGCAAGAATCAGGGGGATTTTTGATCACTTTCTGAGAACCACTCTTTGTCTAGTATCATGTTTGTCCCCAAGGAGTAAGGGGAAATACAAGACACAGATGGCAATTCCATCACAAAGCTTACAGCCTAAAGGGAGTGAGTAAAAATAAAAGCAGGTAAATGACTTCCTATGTGATTTGTGCTCTATAGGAACCCCTGGGAGTGAAATAGCAAATAGAAGTATACACCATGGAATACTACTCTGCCATAAGAAAAGATGAAACAGTGCCATTTGCGACAACATGGATGGACCTTGAGATTATTATGCTAAGCGAAATAAGTCAGACAGAATAAATAGAAAACCATATGATTTCACTGATATGTGGTATATAAAACTGAAAACAAAACAATAAAAGAACAAGACAAACAAATGAAGAAACAAAACTCATAGACACAGACAATAGTCCAGTGGTTATCAGAGGGTAAGGGAGGAGGGGGTGGTAGATAAGGGTAAAAGGGATCAAATATGTGGTGATAAAAGGAGAACTGACTCTGGGTGGTGACCACACAATGTGATATATAGATGATGTACACCTGAAACCTATGTAACTTTACTAACCGTTGTCACTCCCAATAAATTTTAATTGAAAGAAAGACAGACAGCAAGAAAGAAAGAAAGAAAGAAAGAAAGAAAGAAAGAAAGAAAGAAAGAAAGAAAGAAAGAAAGAAAAAGAGAAAGAGGTCTACACCACAGCTGTTTTGTTGGTGGTGATGGTGTTGCGGGGAGAGGCATTGGAGAACCCCTCTGGAGAAGCAAGGCCTGAGGGCTGAGCAGGAGTAAACTGCAGTGGGGGTGCTCCAGGGAGAGGGGGCCCTTCTGCAAAGTCCTAGAAGTTGAGGGGAACTTGGAGGATTCTGGGGACATTGGGGTGCAGTGTGGGCAGAGAGAGAAAGAGAGAGAGAGAGAAATTGATCATGCAGGGCCTTATGACTATTTCAAAGATTTTCAACTATTTGAAAGAAAAACAAGGGAAAGCCACTAGGGAATTTAAACAAGAAAAAAAAAACAAATTTTAGTTTTAAAAAGGTATCTGACGACAGAGTAGAAAAGTGACCGAAGATGAGATAATCAGTTAGGTGGCTGTTACATGGCAAACAAAGACAGTGGCCTGGGTTAACAGGAAGATGGGGAGACATGGATAATTTCGCCCTTTTTGGAGGAAGAATCCATAGGATTTGGTGATGGACTGATGAGCAAGTGAGGAAAGAAAAGGTGCAGATGACCCCAGAATTCTGTGGAGCCTCTGGCTGAATGGCGATGTCATCTACTGAAATGGGGGCAGAATCATTTACATGATCTGGGGCAGAACAGGCTGGGGTGGGGGTGAAAGGCCCCATTTTGGCTGAGATCTGTTTGAGATGCCCATGAACTTGCTAAATGGAGCAGCTGAATGGGATATAAAAGTTTGGAATGTGGAGGAGGACCTAGGCTTCAAACAAGGTACTAATGGCATGCAAAGCAATAATTCACTGAATAGAGGGGCAGAAAGGAGCCCAGAATTTGTGCGGAGAAAGCAGTTGAAGCATTATGTTTATGTAGAGAAAAAGCAACAATTTGAAAGTGAGACTGACAGTGGAGAGTTGAGAAGCGTTGGGAAATAGAAAAGGAGAAATCAAGTAGCAAGTTTATGGAAAAGCAGAAACTGTTGCCTACATGAGGTTTCGGTTTCCAGTTATTACCCGTTACCCTAACATGACGCTGATGTTTCTTGATTTACAGGAATTCCAACTACAATGGCAGCTCAATCCCACAGTACGAGTTTCAATTTCAGTGAACCCAGGACCAGCCACGGTGAGAGAGTCCTGGGGCTCCCCAGACCAGGCTGGAGGGAGGGGACATGGCAGAGGCAGAGAGGGTGGGGGGTGGCGGGTTCTCCTGTCCTGTCTGCCAGTCCCCATCTGACCAAGAGCAAACGATTTCCAACCGCATTGCTTATTTTCTCTTCATTGACTCCACTCTTTCTTTTCTCTACACTTTCTCCTCATGATGTAGCATAACTGCTAAGAAGAGAGGTTAAAATAGCCCGATTGACCCCAGGCTTGATGAGATTTCCTATTTCCTACTTCCCATATTGTGGACACACCAGAACAGCCGAGGGCGGCCTCTTTGGAAGCTTTTCTGCTCCTCTCCGCAGCTGGGGAGAGGATTGGGAAGGAGAAACGTTAAATAATCGAAGCTTCATATAAGTCCCTAATTTCCCTACTCCTGGTGGCGTCACTATAACCAACAGATTCAACAGACTGACTAACTCAGATTTTCACATAGCCCTGCCTTTACTCCCTCATCCATAGAAATTGACTATAGCAGTTGAAGTTTTGCTGGTTCAGCAAACCACTCCATAATTTAGTAGCCTAAAACATCAACCATTTCATTGGCTCTCAATTTTGTAGGTCAGCTGGGCAACTCTTGGGTATGAGCCAAATTGGCTAATCTCAGCCACACTCGCTCATATGGTTCAGTACAGAACTGGATACTCTTTTAAAAATTAAATTTATTGGGGCGACATTGGTTAATACATCATGTAAGTTTCAGGTGTACAGTGCTATAATACGTCATCTCTACATTGCATTGTGTACCCATCACCCAAAGTCTAGTCTCTGTCCATCACCGTATATGTGACCCCTTTACCCTCTTCAACCCCACCTCCACCTCCTTTCCCCTCTGGTAACCACCGTGTTGTCTGGGTCTGAGTTTGTTTGCTTGGTTCATTTGTTGCTTTCTGTTTTATATCCCACATAAGAGTGAAATCATATGGTTCTTGCCCTTTTCCATCTGACTTATTTCACTTAGCATGAAGCAGCAGCTGGATAATTTTGGATGGCCCCATGGACATGTCTGGTAGTTAGCAGGCTCTTGGGCAGGCCAGGGTGACAGGGACAGCTGGGCCTGTGTCCCTCCTCATGAAGCAAGCTATTCCAGGCCTCTTCACAGGGCAATGGCAGGGTTCTGAAGAGCAGAAAGAGAAAGCAAGCCACGGGGCACAGTCCTTTGGAGTCTGTTTGCATCATGCTTTTACTACCCTATTGTCCAGAGCAAGTCGCATGGCCCACCCAGAATCAGGGTTGGAGAGACAGACTCAGCATGTCGATGGGAGGAACTGCATTCCATCCCAAAGAGACATGCGTACAGAGATGGGAAAAGTCTGCAGCCATATCTGCAGCCTACCACTTAGGGTGCCATACTTGATCAGCATTGGCAAATTATTGCAGTGAGCCGGCCTTTGGTGGCTTTTCATTTCATCTCCCATGATTTCCCCACTTTCTCTCTCTATGGCCAATTATGCCCTCAGAATATCCTTAGGCGGGAGTCTTTCATTGTGATGCCAACTGAATAATCTCAACTTCTCATTCACATTTTCCCTTAATCTTAGACAGCCGGTACCCAGTGTTCTCAGCTTCTGGAAATTTACTTTTCTCATCCAAGGATTCTGCTTATCAAATGTGGGAAACTCTGACTTGGGGATGGATTAGCAAAAGCTTCACCATAAAATGTGTAGGAGATGGGGGTTACCTACAGATTTTGTGGAAGCCAGAGTGGGGGTATTGCAAAATCTCTCTTCTGTTTGTTTGATATTTTTAAAAGATTATTCCAATTTACAGACTCGACTGCAGGGGGCAAAGTGGAAGTAAAGAAGTAGAGAGACCAGTTAGTGGATTGCTGAGATGTGGATGGTAATGGTGGTCTTCAAATTGGAGAGCAGGGGACAGATTTTGATGGAGCCAAGAGAACTTGCTGCTGGGTTAGAGGAAAGGAAAGAGTGGAATCAAGGGCGATTCCTAGATTTTTGGTCTCAGGAACTGGGTAAATGGTGATGACACCTCTGAAAATAGAAAGGACTGTATAATAGTGCTGTAGTATTGGCAGTGTGATACTGTATGCATTACCTGAAAGCAGAGAGAGATGGTTGTAATACAGGCTTCCTGTGCTGGCAGGGTCTGCCTTCTTGGAGAAATAGGCTCTCACATGTGCTTGTCAGTTGCCTTTCATCGTCCCGATCTGTGCTTGACAAATCCTGAAGATAAAAGGATAAGGAGGAATTACTGAATACAAATACAAAAGTGCCATAGACATGACTTGGTGTTTAACCTAAGACACAGTTATTTTGAAAACATCGTTTCAGGTGATATGCTATGCTGTTCTGTTATTAACTTTCAACTTTTCTAGGAAGTGGGTATGCTTAATCAAGTGAAACTAAGAAATTATAGGGTGCTCATCTGCATCTGTATGAATTACTGTTATTATATGTCAAGGGATTTTATAGTAACTCCAGATAACTGTCAATAATTTCTGGCTATAATTCTTCAACATATTAATTTAAAACATAGACATGTCCCTAGATTTCTATGTTAAGGTTGTAACTTTAAATGTTAGGTATTTTGTTCTCCTGCGGGTCATAATCCCTGATGAGATGGTTGCGTAGAGAAACACAAAGCGACACTTAGTCCCTTTTCTCCCCTGCAAGGGTGGGATGACATGTGTCACCCACCTACCTGGTTTCTTAATGGGAAGAAGAAAAGTCCCATTTTGAATATAAATTAGGCAGGGGGTGGTGGAGGAGGGGAGATCTTCTCCTGTGATGTCCCAAAGTCAGATTTTGTGTTTCCTTCCTGCATTCGCTTACGAGAAACAGCTACCAGCGGCAGCTCAGAGTTCTCGCCTTAACCCATTTTGTCCACTCCTCTGTGGGCACTTAACTACTAAAGGTCAGAATAAGCTGCTCAAGGGAATCCGGAAAAGTACCCAGGCGTTCCCTGAGTACTGCAATAGCAACATCAGGCCCAGGGGTTCTCCAGACCTTCTGGGAGTGCAGAGGTCACTCAGGGGACAGGACCCAGCAGGCAATAGAGAAGGGCACAAGTAGGGGTAGGGGGCTGCAGGGGAAACAGGTGGAGGTTGATCCTAACACAGTGGCTTTTGTTTCTTGATGTCCCAGGGCTTGGAAACCAAAGCCTCAGAGATTCACAACTGAGAATTGTCTTATTGGGTAAGACTGGAGCAGGGAAAAGTGCAACAGGGAACAGCATCCTTGGAAAGCAAGTATTTTATTCCAGCATTGCAGCAAAATCCATCACCAAGACCTGTGAGAAAGGGAGAAGCACATGGAATGGGAGAGAAATTGTCGTCGTGGACACGCCTGGCATTTTCGACACCGAGGCACAGGATGCCGACACACGCAAGGAGATTGCTCGCTGCATCCTCCTGACCTCCCCAGGGCCTCACGCTCTGCTCCTGGTGATCCCGCTGGGCCGTTACACACGGGAAGAGCACAAGGCCACGGAGGAGATGCTGGCAATGTTCGGAAACAAAGCTAAGAAATACATGATCCTCTTGTTCACCCGGAAAGATGACTTGGATGGCATGGATTTCCATGATTACTTAGAGGAATATTCAAAGGACATTCAAGAGCTGCTAGTACAGTTCAGTAATCGCTACTGTGTGTTCAACAATAAGGCGACAGGCGCTGAGCGGGAGGCCCAGAGGGAAGAGCTGCTGGCCCTGGTCGAGCGCGTGGTGAGGGGGAATGGTGGAGGATGCTACACTAATCACACATTCCAAAAGGCCGAGGAGGCGCTTCAGAGACAGATCCAAGTGGTGCAAGAAAATTACAGAAAAGAGCTGGAGAGAGAGATAAGGCAGATAAGAGATGAGTACGAAGAGCAAATCAGAAAGCTGAAGGATCAGCTGGAGCGGGGGAAGAGAAAGGCACAAATGGAGAGCGAAACGGCAGAAATGGAGAAACAATATGGCTTTAGGCAGCAAAATGCCAGACAGGAAGTTGAGAGGCAGAACGGAGTAATTGAATTAATCTTGAAGGTAGTGCAGATTGCTTGCCATATTTTCTCATCTCTGTTTAGCGATGACGATTAAGCTTAATGAAAATTGTCTATACTTCCTGCGTTTTCTCAGGTGCCCCTGCCCCATGTACCTCATTCACCAAAGCCAGAGCCCTCTGTTTCTGTCTCCGAGGCTCTCAGGACTAGGGAAACTAGTCAAGTTCACTGTTGGAAATTGGTAGACGTTTGATTGATGTCACAGGGGGAGGGACAAATTCTCAATTTGTAAAAAATTCCAAAGCAGAAAGTATGGATGCTCCCTGTCTTCTGAATTCTTTCTCAGAAATCCAGAGGAAAGGAATGCCGGAGACCAACAGAACATGGCCCCAAGCTTTCTCTGTTTATCCCTAGTCAAAGTTTCTTTCCAGATTGGCAGATAATCTAACCCTGTGGCTTATGCTCCCTTCCTTTTGCCTTTAGGACCACACCGATCATTTTATCCATATAGTTTGTTAGAAAAATTAATTCTTTGCATTAGGTAATCTATAGATACACATGCTTGTAGAATTCTTTCTAGATGAACATAAACTTGTTTAATAACATTCTTACAGAAGGACTCAAATTGTTCCTTCTCATCTGCCCAGTCACTAAAGAACAAAGTGTTGTCTGGAAAACAGATCTCTCAGCACTCAACTAAAGTGAAACGGCAGAAAGAGCAAATGACAGAGATTCAACAGATAAGAGAACAATGTTTGGTATATTTAGATGTATTTGTAAAAACTTAGACCAACCTCAGAGTCACTGATTTGCTAAATAACCAGTTCACTCCTTTTCTTGTGCAACTAACTGTTGCCACCCCACCTCCTTCACCCCACACCTGGACTGCTGCCCTCACCCACTTGAATTGTTTGCTTATTGTTGTTATAATAAAACTTCTGTTTTCTCATATTTGTGTTACCGGCCTACTGAGCAGCACCAACCCCCACCACTGAAAAACTTTCAAATTTTCTTTCCTATAGAAATGTTAAGTATAAAAATGTTCTTTCCTATAGAAATGTTAAGTATAAAAATGTTAAGTCTCCTCCCTAGTTCTTTAGTTTCTTAGCTCTTGGGCCTTGATTGCTTTTCTGACGGAAGATCCCCCTTGCTTCTTAATTGCTTTGTAAATTAGTTCCTGTATCTGAAACAATAGAAATCTCCTACCCCTGCTTCAGATAACTATTTGAAAGCCTGAGACTTCCTAATATCCCCCAGGCAAGGAAGCTAAATGTCAAACCCATTCTGTGTCCGGACAACTGACCACCTGAGTGATGGACTGAATAGCCGCAAGTTTCATAAGAACTAACAGATTTATATTTTTGTCCTCATTCAGGAGCCTTGAGGATGCAGGGGATACCCCAACAAGCAAAGAAGCCAATACGGTCTTCCAGGTGGAGCTTGAGACCCCTTCCTCTCATCGGAGACCAGCTAGGGCGAGAGTTCCGTGAACCCCAATAGGCAGGGACAGCTCTACGCCCCTGCCCCGCAGGAAGCAGATACAGAAGAAGAGACCTCCTGTCCCTCAGCTTCCCATAGAGATTTTATGGGGATCACGTCTCTCAAGGAGAAACTAGGCAGGCAGTTAGAGGCAGGCATTGGGTCTCTGCATTCCTGCACGTCCCACAGAGTGTGACCACCTGGGGACATCCCCTCTCCACCCAAAACTCCCCTTTGTATTGTAATTACCTACCCCTGCGGGAAGAGCAAATGGGCGCAAAATATCCAACTAGATCAGACCAGTCACTCACACCTACACAGGACCTCTTGTTAATCACAGGGGCCAATCAAGTGGTCCTACGCCCAGGAAGAACAGCCCATTCTGGAGAAAAAGGATAAAAACCCCAAGTCCTGGGAGGGAAACGCACCCGGCTGCTACTGCTACTTCTGCTGCTGCTTCTTCCCTTTAAGCCTCACCTTTGCATATGCCCCCTCCACACTCTTTGGTAATGGGCCCTTGGGCCATCCTCTAGTCTGGATGTACTGTCTTTTCTAATAAACTACTTAATTTACTGCTTTACTCTGGTATCTCGTTCAATTCTTTGCTCGAGTTGCCAAGGACCTGGACTCGGCGCCGAGAAAGGCCCACTCTCCGACAACATTTGTTATACCTCAGGAAATACCATTCATACTTCTAAGAACACAGGGATGAATTTCACTCTTTGGTAAAAGATCAAGGTGATTTTCACTTTTTGGTAAAAGTTCAACACTTTGCTCAGTGCTAAGTTTGGTCTGCCCCCTTCTCCCTTTCCCTGGATGTTTGAGCCACTTCCTTATCCATCTGCCCGTTGAAAACAAACCACATTCTCCTCGGGTTCACTCATGTGCTGATGGAAATTATGTGTAGCCAAGGCTTCTGAGAGCTTTGTGGTTTTTCTGGTGCAAAAGAAATTCCTTTACTATATGGATCACAGTAGTTGAAGTCCATCCCTTTTCTACTCTTCTACTGGGTACTCCTAAATAATAATTTCTAGGATTTCCCAAAGCTTATTTCCATGTTCTAACAGCAGGTCCTGGTGGTCATATGCCAACTCTCCTGGCTCTGCCATCTCGATATTGGCTTCCCCATGCCCTGACACCATTTTGCCCCAAATAGGACATATGCCTCTCCCTTACTACCCCAAACACACATGAGTTTAGATTGTCCATTTAATAAAAGTTAGCAAAGGCTCAAGGATAAGAGAAGCATCACAAAAAGAAGCTCAAAATTCCTTTAGAAATAGTCACTAAGAGTGAGACAGATTTGGTTTCACTCTGCAGAATACAGGTGCATTTTGTGTGTATTGTTATCATCACTGGAGTTTGAGACAAAATTCTAAGATATGAGTTTCACATCCTATTGCACCACAAACCTTCTATAAGGAAATATTTAACAAAGAGCCACATATACCTTGCAAGAAAAAGTAAATACAGGTTTAATATGAAAGAAACATTTAACTGCCGTGGTTATTTTCTGTGTGAATGCACATTCAATTACTTTTACTCTTGCATTCAGGTTATGCTGTAAGTTAGGCAAAGAAAAGCGGTTCTGGGCCGGCCGAGTGGCTTAAATGGTAAAGAGAACGAGCTCTGAGCAACATGGTTGCTGGTTCGATATCCACAGGGGCCAGTGAGCTGCGCCCAAGCTGAGCTGCTGCTGAGCTGCCAACACGCGGCAGGATGGCTCAGCTGGTGAGAGCACGTGCTCCTAACAACAAGGTTTCTGGTTTGACTCCCACATGGGATGAGGGGCTGCACCCCCCTACACACAGTTAAGATTGAACACAGCACCCTGAGCTGAGCTACCGCAGCAGCCGGATGGTTTAGTGGTTAGAGTGCGCACTCTTAACAACAAGGTTGACTCCCGTTTGGGATGGTGGGCTGTGCCGCCTGCAGTGCCCCTCCCCCCCTGCCGGGGGCCGACAGCATCCCGGTGTCTGACAAGGCCACATTGAAATAAAGATCCACACTCAGCACTGGATGTCTGGGGTGCTGCCTTGTGGTTGGTCATGGAATATCTCCTGTCTCTATGAACCCATGTGCCTTTCCTCCTATAGGAGACAATATACTCACTGCATTTGTGACAAGTTCCTGGGGTACCCTGATGATAGCTGGCTGTGTAAGCCAACGACGGGGCAAGATTTCCTAAAGAAAAGGAAACTCCCTAAAACAGGCTACAGCCCGAGGGGATCCCTGAACAGAGATACTGGGGACTTAAGCCCCTTGGCCTATGCAGCTGTGAAAGATTTCCTTGGACATCAGGAGACCAGGGTCTCTCCGCCATGAGAGTTCTGATAATAGACAACTTACTGACCATGAGGTATTTTAATTAACAGCCTTGTTTTAACTCTTTGCCTTGTACATTGCTGTAGCAACAAAAACTGAAGCTCTGACTGAGAAACAGATATTCCCCTCTATTGCAATAATATGCAGCTCTTCGTAGGATAGAAAAAGTTTGAGACTCCTTTTGCTACTAAATTCAAGTATATGCCCTGTAAGGTAGTCATGGTAACCGGTGTACCCTGGGAAGATACAATTACGAAAAGGTAAATGCTCTGAGAAAGAGAAAAACATCCTGATCATGTGAAACACAACTTGCAATTGAGGGAATGCTCAGAAGCCCCTATAAAAGGGGCCAGGCTTTAATAATAAAGTGTGTGTGACGCTCCTGTGAACCTCTTTCCGGTGTCTCCCTCCTTTTTTCTCCTCGCTGACGCCGTCCCACCCGAGGGAACCCCTGGTCCTCGCAGGGGCTGGCGCCCGCACCCCCCACCCCAGCTCAACTAAGGTTGAACACAGCACCTTGAGCTGAGTGGCTGCAAGCTGCCAATGGACAGGCAGATGGTGACTGGACTTGGAGCTGAGCTAGCTGTGCCCTCCACAACTAATATTGAAGGACAACCTTGCTGGCCCCCTCCCCCAATTCCCCAACACTGTTCCTCTTCCCCAATTCCCCAGTAAATTTTAAAAGAGAAAAGAAAAAGTTTCTGCTCCTGAGAAGCAGGTAGGAGATGGGAAGCCCATGTGAAAAATCCCAAGAGCAGTGTTTCCACTTGTATCCCAGGGCAGAGGGCAGAGAGAAGGCCCTTCACCACTACCATGCATTCTGATTAATACAATAGAAGAGGCAAGTTCCCTTCTCCCAAGAGTTTGGGGGTTTGTACCTATTCATCCATTCACTAACAGTCATTGATTGTTTGTACTTGGTGGTCGATTTTATATCAGACACTGAGAATCTAGAAATAAGTAAAACAAAGTCGCTTTTGAGACTGGCTTCCTTCATTTAGCATAATGATTTTGAGACTCATTCAAGTTGTGTGTATCAATAGCTGTTCTCTTTTACTGCTGAGTAGTAGTCTATCTTATGGATGTACCACGGTTTCTTTTATCACTTCTTCTTTACTTATTTTTATGCCCTAATTGATTTCTCTTATTTAATTGCATTGGCTAAAACCTCCATTACAATGTTGAATAACAGCGAATGGGCATGCTTATTTTGTTCCTGGATATGCCTTTAGTGTTAAGTAAGTGAGATACTGGATTACAGTGGTATATGGCATGTATTTGTGTGTGTGTGATCATATTAAGAAAGTGTCTCCCTATCACTATTTTCTCGAGCGTTTTTATCATGAACGGCTATTGAATTTTGTCAAAGACTTAAAAAAAGTCATCTATGGGAATAATCTTATGATTCTCCTTAAATCTATTAAAAAAGTGAATGATACTAGATTTCCAGTTTTGAACCAGCTTTTCATTTCTGTTTGAGTCCCACTTGATCATGATGTATCACATTCTTTATATGATTTTGGAGTCTATTTGCTAATATTTTATTTAGTACTTTTGTATTGCTATTCATGAAAGATATCAGTATGTAGATTTATCTTCTCATACTTCCACCATCAGGCTTAGGTTATTAACGTTATATTTGTTTTGAAAACGAAATAAGGAAATTTCCTTCATTTTCAATGTTCTGGAGCAATTTAAAGGGCAATGAAACTATTTGGACTTGAAAGGTTTGGAAGAATTCCCGTACAAACAGTCTGGCCCTGATGCTTACTTTGCGGTGTGACCCCTTAATAGCTTTCTCTAGTTCTTCCACGAAAATTGGTCTATTTAAATGTTCTCTTCCTAATGGAGCAATTTTGGTAATCTGTATTTACTTAGGAAATTATCCATTTCATTTAGGTTTCCAAATTTCTTTGCAAAGAAGTTTTAAATTTTGAAAATTTCTATATTTCAATGGTTATTTCCTCTTGTCATTTTGAAAATTTTATTGTGCTCTTTTCACTCTTGTTTTTGAACAAGTTAATTAATGCTTTTTCTATTTTATTTTCTAGAAACTGAGATTTTGATTTATTAATTAGGTCTAACGTTTGTCATTCTCTACTACATTATTTTTTTTCTTTTCCATACTTGTGCTTTTTTTGATTCAATTTATTGTACTTTTTCTAGCTCTTTTTGAATTGAGAATTTAATTTATTTTCATTCTTTTATTTTTATTGAAAAAGGCTTTAATGCAAAGCGTTTTCCTGTGATCTCTTTTTTAAATGAATCCTATAACTTCTGATATTCAGTTTTTTCGTTATTATTGTGGTCTTTAAGAAATTCTAGTCTCCATTTTTTTCTTTTCAACAAATGTTGTTCAATAGAAGGTATTTTTCCTAAAGTAATTTCCAGTTTTACTCCATTGTTATCAGAAAGTGTTGTTTGTAATATTTTGACTTTATGGAACTCACTGATGTTTGCGAATGCTTATTCTCATGATCAATTTTTGTGAATGTCCCATGTGAGTCTGCTAAAAGGATGTATTCTCTGTTGTTATTGAAAAGAGAGTGCATTTTCTATATATCCATGAGATCTACGTTCTTCATTATGTTGTTTCATTCTTCTCTCACCTTACGTATCTTTTGTCCACTCGATTTGTCTTGTACTGAAAATGATGCATTGAGGTCTCCTACCATTAGGCTATTTTAATCTGTAGCACCTTGCATTTTCTGTAGTTTTTACTTATAAACATGCTTGCTGTCTTATGTGGTATCTATATTCTTAAGTATTACATCTCCGATATAGAATTTGTGAGAGACGATAGTGAGATAGGGGAATTTTAATTCTATTTTTAATTCCTCTTGAGGGAATAGCTGCTTTTGTAGGAAAAATAATTCAAACAAGCTTGTGGAAATGCGTCCTCTAAGACTTTAAATAAATTACTCCTTGTGGAACAACTTCAAATTCACTGGAAATGGCCTACATGGCAAAATTAAACATAGGCTACATTTGGAATATAAAGAAAAACTGTACATTTTTAATTTTTAAAATCTTTCCTAGCTCCCATCCATTACTTCTAGGGAAAAAATATAACTTAATGTTCAATCTTTTTTTTAGAGGGCAGTGTCACTGGCTCTCATATGTGGGATCCGAACTGGGGCAGCTGGCGTCCCAGGCCAGCTCTTAACCATCGCGCCACTCGGGGGGCACTTAATGTTTAATCTTGTTTAAACCAGTTCAATCTGATCTGGTAAGGAGTTCCTTTAGATAGTGCCCAGTCTCTCTATTTAGGTGACTTAGAGAGCCATCCCCCCAACCATCATGTTTCTCTCCCTCAATGGGGATGAATGCCTTATGTGACATTGGAGAAAGATGGCGCCCCCAGACCTCAACCTCTGTCACTCTCCTTGGGTGATGTTCCTTGCCTGTCTGGTCTCTGAAGTCCTGCTGGCCTCCAACAAGGAAAGCCACAAGCCCGTGTGACCCATGGTGAATTTCTCAGCTCAGGGGCCCTCTGGGGTGCTCGTTGGCTGACTTGACCACAATTTGGCTCCTGTGGATCTGAAACTCTCTGTGGCTGCTGTGGCAGTCACTCTCATTCTGTCCTGGAATATCCACTTGAAAGTATGTCTGGCTGCATATCAGAGAAACTTCACTGACGTGGCTTAACAAACAGAGGGTTCAATTTTGATACAACAAGGACTTTGCAGTGGTAAGTCCAGAGCTGATGGAACTATTCAAAGAACTTTATTTTTTCCCTCCCTACCTGCCTCACTATTATTTGCAAATAGCTTTTGTCCTCAAAGTGGCAAGATGTCTGCTTCACCTTCAGCATCATGTCTGAATTACAGATGGAAAGAAGATAGAAACAGTGAGGGAAACAGAATGGCATTTATATTACAAAAGCAAAGCAAACCCAGAATTCCCCACACAACTTCTGCTTGTATCTCATGGTCCTATGGTGAGTCCAGCTGCAAGAAACACTGTGCAATTTGGTGCTTCACTTGGGCACATCGCTTTTATAAGCAAGACTGCAGTTTTGTTAGGAAGAAAAAGGCGAAAATGGCTAATAAGCAGGTGACTGGCAGCATGTGCCATGTGCAGCCTGGGTGAATTTGCTCCACCCCCGCCCCCCACCTCTTCACCCCCACCCCCCACCCCCACTCCAAAACTTCCTCACTATGACCCTGTGGAGATTCCTCAGACAATCTCCCAACCAAACTTTCATATAATTCTCAACTCCTGTTCATTCTGCACACGAACCAAGGAAAGAACAGGAAAATGAAACCTCAGTGCTTGAGTCTGCTTCCAAAAATGACAAAAAGGCTTATAAAAGACTAAACATCCTACAGATAAACTTTGGTTAATCTATTAAAAATCAAATATTGGAGAGCAACCAAAACCAGATAGAAACTGAAGGGTCCCTTTCCTGGAAAGAACTACATAAGGTGACATGCATATTGCCCGCCCCACCCCCCTCCCAGGACTCTCCCCAGACCACAGATCAAGAAGTGACTAGAATTCCATTATCTGATATACTTGTTTCCTAAGCCCGGAGAGACAAATTTTGGGACACGTGTGATTCCTCTATTCTTCTGCCTTCTTTTCTGTTCCCTTTCCCCTGTAAGAGGAGGGGGTGTTCCCATCTCTTATTATCTGGACTTCTACTGTTAAAATGTTATTACCTAACAAATGAAATCTGGGCCTTGTTATGCAAGTTAGGTAAGTGATAGAATATAGACAAACCACTCTAAAAAAAATACCCAGGTCTAAAGGCTGTCATCTTTTAACAAAATCCTGTTGATAGTTTTTAATATTAGAAACTGATTGTTCAGGTGTTTCCCCCTCTGCCCCCGTGGTCTTTTGTGAAGTGCTAGTTTGCATCAGAGCCACCTGGACGGCTTGTTTAAATGCAAGGTTTCAATCCAGTGGGCGTGGGGCAAAGCCTGAGAATGCCTGGATTCCTAACAAGTTCTCAGGAGTTGCACGTACCGCTGCTCTGGGGCCACGCTTTCAGTGACTGCATTGGAGCGAATGTCCTGGTTTGAAAATGAAAAATCACGTCAATGATGCTCGAGGCATTTCCCAGTGTTACCAGCTACATCCAGGGTGCCAAAGTCCCTGTCCCCTCCAGGATTCCCAAGGAAAAGCATACACACAAAAGTCTCGGATTGCCTCGTAAAGGTGAAGTGGAGACCATAGCAGGGACCAGAGGCCCGTGAGCGGTCTTATTATGCTCTCTGAATGGAAGGGACATAGTTGCACATATGGGACCACCTGACAATCAGAGAGTCACAGCCTGAGGAGATAAAACCCAAAGAGCCAGACTCAGCTGAACCTGCCAAAAACAGAACTTCTTTGGTCTGGTCTGCCTGTAAGAATGAAACAAAGAACCAAAGTGCATGTCACTTTGGTCACCACCGGCCAAAAGGGGAAGAGGACAGTCTGTTTCCTGTTTTCAACAGTAAAACAAATAATAGGAAGTAGGTTAATGGATGTCACGCTCTCCTAAGATTCTCACATCCTGAAAGAGTCAACCTCTCTGCCTTTTTCAAGAAGTGTCACCCCAGAGTTTCCCCCTCCTGGGTGTCGGGGGATAAATGCTTCCTCTTTCCAGAGGGAAGACAATCAGCTTGGTGCCATAATGATGGAGTGCTGCCTCTGGGAGCCCTCCCTGTGACTTCCAAAATCTCCAGTAAAGAAGCAAAAGCCTACAAATGCTTCACATATGTTGTTATTATGGAAGCCAGCTAAAGAACTGAATTTCAAGTCTACCTGAAATGGGGTAAAATAGACAGAAGACAGTGGCACATGACTGAAAGTAGAGGGAAGCATGAGGAAGTGAGCTCAGAAAGTTCCCCCAAAGAGCAAGAAAGATTTTGGACTTTCTGTGCCGTGGGAATGTAGCCTGAGCCAAGTTTCGCCAAATCTCCAAGGAGTAAGGTAAAAAAAAAAAAAAAATGTAGTGAGTGCCTCATGCACATCAGGAACTTGGTACAAAATGGTAAACAAGGAGAAACTCGCTGCCACCCACTGTGATGGCAGTATACATTAGTATACTGAGACGACAAGTAATTAAAATACAAGATAATAAATTAATAGTTTGTCCTGGGCACACCCAACATCAAATGCGTGTAAGTCCTATTTGCTATCTTGGATGAGATCAAAATGTTTCCAAAAGAAAGTCAGATATAAGGTGAACCCTTCCACATGAATTATTCAGCTGTGCTAAATCCTCTGTTGTAAACATGGCACCATTGATTTTACCTCTACTTTCTCTGCATCACAGGGAAGGAGCCTGGAACGACATCCCTTATCATCCCTTTCTGGATAGGTCCAGGCTAGGGTCTAGAGATGAGAGGCACTCTCGCGAGATTTGGAATGTGGACCAGAAGCAGCACCATTATAGTCTGGCAACTATTGCAAACAGACAACACTTGTGTTTCTCCTCAGGGCTCCTGAGAACCGCCATCCTACTTTTAATACCTCTACAACTTTAGTTTTCCTAATCAAATACTCTGTATAAGGGAGACGAATTGTTCCTGGAAGCAATAGAGACAAAATACAGTGATTCTGGGCATAGAGTACGAGAGTAAGACTGGAGTCTAGCGCAGGTGCTTCCATTACAGGGGATTTGTGCCGGATGTTTATTAAAATTCTCATATGACAGGTTCAAAAGATTTGAAAATATCTATACCACTAATTTGAATTTGTTTTCCTTGAGCTTACAATATCTCTTCATAGATTTGGGAATTCTTTAGGACTTCAGGTATTATTTAGGCAGTGTCTTATATCTTCTCATATAGTGCTAAAGATACTTACAGTTTTTCAGATTTTAAATCCATTAATCTTTGGTATTAGTAAAAAGTGTCTTGTCTTCGATGGGCAGTTGTTTGGTGCCTTCATGGAAGGTAGTTCATGTTTTGTATACTTTCAAATTTTTTAGCCTTTTCTTAAAATTTTCAAACAAACAAAACTTTCCATAACTAAAGTAATAATTTCTTTTACCATCTCTCAATCTAAAAGTATTTTTCTTGTTTTTGTGCAAGTTAATCCAAGCTGTTTAATAGCTGGCTCAAGTTCCAAGTTTAGGTCTTATTAAAAATGGTTTAAGGTGTTTTTGTTAGACATTTAATTCTGGTTCCATTTCCTAGCTTTGTTAGTTCTGTTTTCGATTGTTCAGAGGAAATGTCTTATCAAACACCCTATCTTTTTTAAAAATGTCTCTAACAGTTTTTTTGTTGTTTTGTTTTGTTGCAGTGCAGCAACTTACAATTGCTATTTGTCATGAATTTTGTGACTTACCTTCTTTCAGTCTCCTTTTCCCTTTTCTGCCCTAGTCACAGTACTCGCTTAGTTATCTCCATTCATTCTGCATCTGCATCACACCTTCATTTTGAAGTTAAAAATGTGTCCGTACTTGTTTTTAAACTAAAAATTAATTACAAATGAAATAATAATCAATATTTAAATGTAATTACCAACTACCATGTAGGTAGGTGTCACTGTAACTCATGCTGTCTACAGAAAATAGTCATATAAAAGTATTACATCAGTGAGTAAAAAAGATTCTTCAAAAAGAATCAATCTATTGGCATTGACCAAATCAATAATGTGTTTAGATGTAATACGAGAAACAATGCATGTGGCTGACACTTGAATTGCAATACAGCAATAATATGTGACACAACAGTTAGAGTGAAATGTATTTCTACCAAAATAATAAAACTGTGTTGCATGGTAAAATATTTTACACTGCGTCAGTTTTTAAATTTAAATTAAAACTAGGTCATTTTTAAAGTTAGGCAAAATTTAAATTTTTAATTAGATAAATTTAAAATTCAGTTTCTCAGATACGCCAGCTACATTTCAAGTGCTGGCCACTTGTGGCTAGTGGCTTCCATATAGGATACTGCAATTTCTAGAGAATACGCAAATATTTAGACATACTTTTAAATAATCCATGAGTGAAAAAAAGACATCGCAAAGAATATAGAAAATATTTTAAACTGAATGATGATGAAAGCAGAATATACAAATATTTGTGAGATAGACATGCATGGAGGGAAATTTTATAGCTTTCTAGCCTTATGTTAGAAAATAAGGATTTTTAGTAGTTTACAGGATATTGTAGATAACATGCTGTTAGAGAATATGGATATTATGTTCTTCTGAAGATTATTGAGTTTGTTTGTAATTTAAGTAAGCACTTAAATTATGGGCAGATTAGAGATTATTTTGACCCTGGGAGGGCTTGGTTTTAGACATTATTTATAAGAAACTACTCCAATTTTGCTCTTCCTTTAGGTAAATCCCTTTGTCCTGATGTGGTTTTTTTTACTCCTAAAGTAGGACCCTTTTGGCATTTCAGTGGAATTCCTGGTGAACTGGAACCTCAAATGCTGTCTTTGCTGCTGTGGGCAACTGCTGATTGACCAGCTCTTCCAGCCTTCCAGAACAATTCTCCCTTTGGAGCCTTTGGAGATGAAAGGGTTGGGTCAGCTGAAGATGTTGGGTGATTTTATATGCAGAATTTCTAATGCCCCCACTCTCTCTGTGGCTCTGTTCTTTTTGAGAGTTCCCCATCAATTTCTACCTGCTCTGGCTGCCTGCAAACTCTGCCCTTTCTCTCAGGTCACTATAAATGTCTGCCTGAGTCCTATCCCTGTGCCAGCAGGACAGGAAGTGCTCTCAGGGGGAAAACCACATAAGTGTGGCAGTAGTGTGGTCCCCCAATCTTGACACAGTATATTGACTCAGGGGAGAGCCTCCTATAGGGTCTATCTGTATTTGGTCACTTCCTAGTACCTTCATACAGTTGTTTTAAAATTATTATTATTATTTATGTATTTATTTTCTACATAGTTTATCAATGTTATTCCAGAAGAACTAGGATCTGGAAAACTTCCCTGAGATTTTCAGCAGCTGCTCTGACCCACCAAGGAGAAAACAAGCTCGGACTCATTTGGGCTTTTCAAATTGCCCAGTCCGTCTTACTCATGCTTTACTCTAGTGTTGAGATATTTTTCAAAATTAACAAATTCTAAAGTTTACTATTTTCACAGCCTTGGCCAAGACAACTCTCTCTCTCCCACACCACATCTTTCTTACTGATTCCCAGACTGTGGAGTTTCCAGAACATACCTACATGTGCCATGTTCTCTGAACCAGAGGGAGTGACAACAGTGTGACATCTATTCATCATCCTGAAATGTTGTGGGAGGCATCCTCTCTGATTTTTAGTAATAAAGGAGAGAAAAATATCATATATGATATAATTTAAAATAATTCCTGTACAAGTTTTAATGAATGACATGTTTTAAGTGACTTGCCATTTAGAATCACTGCATGAGTGTCATTTGATGAAATGCTTGTATTTTCTATTATGAAATTAATTTAGCTAACCGAGTTAAATCAACACTTAAAGAAATTTATCTTGTTATCCCAATTGAAATGCAAATGGTGTTAACTTTTACTCAATGGCATTGAAGGTTTGTTCACTTAGAAACAAGATGACCTTGATTCATGTATCATTTAAGTATTTACCAATTTTCTCAAACTTAATATATAAATGTAAGATGAATCCAACTGGAAGGCCAGTAAGGTTCTTTTCTGAAAATTAAACAAGTAATTTTCCTTTTTACACAGAAGAATAAATGTCTGAGAATAACAAAGGAATATGAAAATAAGGAAACCAAAGCCACTATAATCAAATCAATATTTTATTCATATAGAAAAGTAGAAGACAGGAACAGAATTGAAAATCCTGACATGAATCTTAGGGAGTATGAAAATTTAATAGACAATAAATGTATTTTTAGTGGGAAATGGATCCTCATAAAATAAAAGGTACTGGCACAAAGGCTATCTTAAGTATACACCAAAATAAGTTTCTGTTCAACCTTGATACACTTTTCTGAATCTTTTAGCACAAGAAATGCTCCACCTTTCATAGGAGTCCACCATGTCTGGGGAAGGTGGGTGCCATGGCCTCCAGACTGGGAGATCAAGGTCCTGACAGGGCAGCCGATAGTAGAGGATCTCTGACAGGCAGATGAGCCTCCAGACACACCTGAGGCTGCATCTCTGGTTTCTGATTGTCCCCCAGTGCTGTCAGCCCCACCCTCACTTCCCACCCCTTCCACAGGAAGGTAGGTAGCTAGAGATCCTCTGCCACACAGCTGGAAGAAAGGAAAAGAGGGGTCTATCAAAAGGCACTTCCCGGGGCCGGCCAAGTGGCGCGGTGGTTGGGCGCTGGCTTGGGAGGCCGGCGGCCCTGGTTCGGGTCCCACATGTGAGGGCCAGTGACACTGCCCTCAAAAAAAAAAAAACAAAACAAAACAAAAAACAAAAGGCACTTCCCCCATTCCCTCCTATCCTGTTTCCATCAGTTGATCAGACTCCCCAGGAAGCATCTTGAACCTCAGAGAAGCTGAGGTGCATCTGAGGCATGTCAGTCTCTTTGGGAGGTTCGATGGCACCAGTCAGAGATCACAGCCAGACCAACATCCTGCTGTCTTCTGGTCCTGTCCCATATCGCTTCCTGGAAACCATGTCTATAGGAGCGGCACCCCAGAAAGACACCACGTGATGCAGAGTTCTCCCATCAACGAGGCAGCAGCTTCAGGCGATGTTTAAGTCATTCAACTGCATGTCACAGAGCCATTGTTATGTCCTGACGCATCACACACATAAATGTCATTATGCCTGACCCCTTTGAAGGCCAGGACATAGCCCAAGAGATGTAAAGTCGCCTGCTCATTGTCCCACACTGATTTGCTCTCTTCGCTTAGGGAGAGAGTCCAGTGACCAGGACGCTGTGGGGGTGACATGGAAGAATGAGGCACAGGCCTGCCCTCAGGTTCCGTTCTATCAGAACAAAGAGAAGAACTCAAGAAATGCTAACCACTGAAGGGTGTGGAGGGGGGCAGGGGAAGGAGCGCCCGTGTCTTCTGGACGACGTGATGGAGGAGCCGGATGTGAGCTGGGAACTCTGGAGCCCACAAGCCCTCACCACACCAGACACTGACCTGGGATGCTCAGTGACCCGTGGGATGGAGAGGGCCAGCTGGACCCGGGGCTGAGGGAAACGGCTGTCTCTCCCCAGAGCCCATTAGGCGCTCCAGGAGGTCTCCTTCAGCAGAAGTTTGTTCGTTTGCTCAGACTCCTTCTGGAGCTGGCACAGGCCCTCCATGCAGGGCTCCTCGCTGGGCCCTTCCTGCGAGCGTCGATCCTGGCCTCTTTGCCTTCCCTGCTCCTGCTGGCAGAGTTGGTAAACCTCGTTGCTGTAATGACGGCCCCCGTTCTCCCACAGGATGCCCTCGATGTTCCTCATGAGCTCCTTCAGCTGGGCCTCCTGCTCCGCCGCCTGCGCCTTGTTGTTGAAGCCGCAGTGGCGCCGCGCGCACATCGCATCCAGGTGAGCGAGCTCTGGGGTGCCGGGGTCTCGCACATACTCGTCCAGGGAGCCGCCGTCCAGGTCTTCCTTCCGCGTGAACACCAGGATGGTGTAGGCCAGGATGCCTGTTCCGAAGGCCTCCTGGAGGCGCCTGACCACCTGCCGGTCCTCGCGCGTGAACCGGCCCAGCTGTGTCACCAGCAGCACGGCGTGCGGCCCTGGGGAGGTGAGGGCAATGGCCCTACAGATGGCCCGGACTCCCACTTCCGAAGGAGCCCCAGGGGACAAAATATCAGGGGTGTCGATCACCTCGAGTTCCTTCCCGGACCATTCTCGGCTCTCTTTCTGGAAGGCCTTGGTCACAGGGGTAGCGCTGAGCCTAGACTCGAACACTTCCCGGCCAAGGATGCTGTTTCCCGTTGCACTTTTCCCGCTCCCGCTTTTCCCCACCAGCATGAGCCTCAGGGTTTTGGGGGCCTGTTCCTTCTCCCTTACAGCTAGAATCATCAAGAGAAAGCAGAGGGGTTGGGGTTAGCGCCCACCCACCCATTTAGCCTCATCGGAGTCCTTGGCCCCATGGCCGCAGGGACACAAGTCCTGGGTGAGGCAACGAAGGCCAGCATCTGCACCCGAGACCTTTCCCGGGCTCACACTCTTTTTTCTTTTTTGTAACTTTTGGTGTGTATGTCGTAAAATATACATAACATAAAACTTGCTGTTTTAACTATTTTTAGGTGTACGATTCAGGGCATTAAGGACCTTCATTCACACTGTTGTGTCATCATCACTGTTATGCATCTTAAAATTGTTTTCCTCATCCCCAACTGATACTCTGTCCCCATGAACAATAACTCCTCATTCTCCTCCACCCCCACCCCCTCACCCTACCCCAGCCCCTGGTAACCACTATTCTACTTTCTGCCTCAATGAATTTGCTGTTCTAGAGACCTCAGATAAGTAGAATCCTGCAATATTTGACCATTTGACCTTTTGTGTCTGGTTTATTTCACTTGGCATAGTGTTTTCAAGGTTCATCCATGCTGCTGGCATGTGTCAGTATTTCCATCTTTTTCAAGGCTAAATAATATTCCATTGGATGGATGGGCCACATTTTGTGTATATATATATATATATATATATATATATATATATATATATATATATATATATACCTTTTTGCTATTGTGATTAATGCAGCTATGATATTGGTGTACAGATGCCTGTTTGAGTCCCTGATTTCAGTTCTTTGGGGTATATACCCAGAAATGGAATCACTGGACAATATGATAGAAAACCTCATTTTTGTTTAGGTTTTAAAACTTCTTCTCAGGGTCACCTGTTGTCACCCAGATGGGAATCAGCCCATCATGAACATGGGCACATAAGCTTTCCTAGGTGTCCCTAAGGGGTGAGGATAGAAGTGTGGCCTCCATGTCTACATCTTGTCCCTGAGGTGACTGACCACCTCAACTCCTTTAGCTTTTCCAACAGTGGGAGTGTGGGACCTTTCTGCGAAGCCCCAGGCTCAACAACACAGAGGTACAGTGGGGTCATGTTCTTAAGATACATCCTTGAAGTCTGGGCTGACATTCTCACCCAGCCAAATATCAGAACCATCGGCTGAGAGAAGACTTGGAGATGCTAACCTGTTATTGAGAAATGTCAAGATCTTTGGAAATGGCTGGGGCTGAAGGGCAGGAAGAGAATTCCTTCTCCCGGCCTTTCAGGTCTCAGACCCAGAGCGCCTGAGAAGTGCCAGATGACAGCTGGCTTCGAGTCTGTCCACACTGAAGACATTGATATGTCTCAACAACACAGCCCTAAGCCTCCTAAAGGCAGGATCGGTACCCTCGGCTGGCTGACCCACCAACCACTTCTGACTGATGACTTTGGCTCCCTCTATCTTCCCCCAGATGGCTTGAAAGAATGGTGAAGGTGCAGGATTTCAAGGAAGCATGGAAGTTGGGACGTTCACCCCTGCCCTCCCAGTCAATCTGAGTTGGGTGAGGACAGTAAGTCCATCTAGAGCCAGGGCATACCACCGGACTCCCAAGCCAGATACATCACTTGAGCTTTGGAGAGAATATTTAAAGTAATATTTAACCTTGATTGCTACGAGGAAAGGTAAATCACGTATCAGCATTTGTATTGGTAATTTTCCTATACAGTTTATTAATACGGTTTTCTCCCAATGGCTCAGCCATTGACATCCATTTAGGAAAGAAAACATTTGTGTTAAAATACATAATGAATCATAAATAATTCCTTATGGCCAGGAAAACGGATGGATTTCAGCATTCCTGAATTCTGCCTCCCCAGGTTGGATGACTAAGTTGAGCCTATGACAGTTAAGCGCCTGACCCTGATGAAATAGTTGTTTTGTGGAGAGAACCCCTTGAGAAGGCTCAGCCCAGTTCTGAGGCAGCGGCCAAGCACATCCTGCTTGTTCATGTGGTGCTTTGATGACCCTGAGCGCTCCCACATCTGAACCAGCCAAGCGCCCACATGGGCCTGTTGGCCTCCAAGCCTCCACCTAGGTGAGTCATCCTGTCACACCCACCTTCTAAGGAGGAAAGTGCAAAGCCTTCCCTTGGGACTGGCACAGAGATAGTAAAAGGGGTGACTGGTGCTATCTCTTGCCTCGTTTTACCCTATGCCTGTCAGGGGTCTTTCCCTCTTCTTTGCGGGGTAAAGAGAGGCCACACCCAAAGGCCCTCCATGGGCCTTGACTGGGTTGAACTGTGCTGCCGCTCCAAGTGCACCCCTGTATATCAAACATGGCCGTCCGCACCCTCTCAAATTCACTTATGTTAGAAAGTCATTTTACCTCCCGACACATCTTGTTCAGGGTGCTGGCTCAGTGCTTCTGTGGGGTTGTCTGGGTGAATCATTTCGTAGTCTTCTTTCTCCATCTAGAGAAAATATGAATATGTCCTACTGATTTTTCAACCGAATTTTAAGAGATGCCTGACTTTGCCTTTCTCTTGTCAGAAGAAAATTTTTTGCATTATTATTTGGGGGCGTGAACTCACTGAGGAGAGGGGAAGGGAGTCTGAGACATTTTACCTTCTTTAGGGTCTCTCTCTCTCTCTCTCTCTCTCTCTCTCTCTCTCTGTCTCTCTACCTGCTCTGTGGTCTGCATCGTGGGTGTAAGAGATTTCATGGAGAAGCTGCAATTGGCCTGCCGCCTGAGGGATGGGTGACATTTAGATGGACAGACGGGCCTGGAGCTGGTCTGTGAGGGACACAAAGGAGCAGGGAGGCAGAAGCAGGTCTGACACTGTGTCCTGAGGACGTGGGAGCCGTAGGGACAGTGTGCTCGAGGGCGCAGACGCAGGAAGCTGGGGAGGGGGCATCAGCCCGGGATTGATCTCTGAGGAAGGCTTGGCAGTGAGGATGGCAGATGACCAAGAGGTAGGTGGCTGGGTGCTGTGGTGAGGAGGCTGACAGCCTTGGCACAGGGACTTCATGGTGTGGGCGACAGACTGCTGGGAGCCAGGGGACGTCAGTGCTCATCTCTGTGACCATCAGTTAGGATGGTCACACTGCCTGGGCCTCCGTGTCCCCCTAAGTGTGAATGCTGGGCCTGAACTAGGTGTCCCTGGGGTCTCTTCCCCTATAGATCCCAACACATTTTATGACACTTTCTAGAGCAACTCCTAGTCCTCTTTCAAAGAGGGCCATGTCACTCTCACCAGGAACTCTCTTCAGGTTTCTTCAACCCGCACTGTCTCATGAACTAACATAGTCCTATCTCAGGAGCGCGTCCTGTTATAGCTGCTCCATAGTCTCTGCGGGATTCGGGAGGAGACTGCATAGCCCCATGGCTGTCTTCCAGAACATGTAGGGCATTCGGAGACATTCACCGTCAGAGACCGTCTCCAGATGGAGGCTCCGGCGCCTCCATAGATCGTGCCCTGAGCAGTGCCTTACACCTTTGCCACACGTCATAGTCTTTGTCTCCAACATAGAACACAGAGCAGATAAATCACCGTATGTTTCCCAGGAAGAAAGTGAAACTCACGGAAGCATATCCCCCAAGACTAAGCAGTGAGTTTGAGGCAGGGCACAGGGTACACAGTTTTGATGTTTTACTCACAGCTCTTTCTATTATACCACAAACACACACATATAAATAACACACACACATATAAACAACACACACACATACACACAAACACAACTCCCATACAACATGACATACATCACAAATAACACAGACATACACTCACAAACATACAAATACACACATACATGTACAACACATATACACACAATCATAATACACACAAAACATGACATACACACCACACACATACACATATATGCTCACATACAGACAGACACACAAACACACACACGCACACACACACTCATCCACCCACACTCTCAGACTTACCACCTTGCTGGTCAGTGGGCGAGAGGAATAGCCCTGTCTCCTGGCTCCAATTCCCCTGTCCTATTGAGAATTCATTGTTTCTCCTTTTGGGGCTGTCACATTGTAGGCTTCTGGGAGCACTGAACGGAGGAGGCAGAGGAAAGCATGCAAGCACAGAGAAGAGAGTGTTTATATTTTTCAGTAAAATGTAACCACAAGCTGAGCTCCAGAGCTGCTCTGGAGAGGCAGCCGCCGCTGTGAGGTGGAGAGACAGGAAGTGTGCAGGAGCACTCAGGGCCAGGCCTTCCGCAGACAGAAACCATGCTATTGGCAGTGGGCTGCAGCCTTGGTAATATAAACAGGAAGAACAAGAACACGAGACTGTAATTTTTATCCTGAACTGTGGTAACTAGAACTCAGAAACTTTTAGAAAAGGCAACAGATCCTTCAGAAACCTTCATGTCAGGGGAATGATTTTTTACTGATCTTTTCCCTTTTCTGAGAATGACCTGATCCTATGCCTTCAGTATTGTGACAGACATTCAGTGCTCTTTTCTTTCCCTAACCCTTCCTATCTTTAAATATTTTCTCTCAAGACAAGACCTTTGGACTTGAACTGAAACGTGGCTCTTCCTGAGTCTTGAGTTGCATGTTTTCAGATTGGAAGTATACCACTAGCTGTCCTGGCTCTTGGTTTGCAGACTATTGATCTTGGGACTGTCAGCTCCCCAATCACATGAGCCAATTACTTATAATAAGTCACCAGAGTCAATTCTTTTTTTTTAATTGCTATTTTGTTATTCGTGTTCCTAGTCTTTCTTTCGTTTTTTTTTTTTTCTTAGCTGAGCCATCCTGCCACCTGTTGGCAGCTCAGCGGCAGCTCAGCTCGGGCTGGGCATCGAACTGCTGTTGCTCAGAGATCAGCTCGCACACTTGAGCGAGCTCTTAACCAACTGAGCAACTCGGCCGGCCCTTTTTGTTGTTGTTGTTGTTTTCTTCCCAATCTTTTTTAGTTAGGTTGTTTTTCTCTTCTGCTTAAAGAAGCCCTTTAAACATTTCCTGCAAAGCTGGTTTGGTGGTAATGAATTCCCTTAACTTATTCTTTTCTGGAAAGCTCTTTATCTCTCCTTCAATTTTAAATGATAACCTTGCTGGATACAGCAATCTGGATTGTAGGCCTTTATTTTACATCACTTTGAAAACAACCTGCCACTCCCTTCTGGCCTGCAGAGTTTCTGTAGAAAAGTCAGCTGATAATCTTATGGGGGTGCCTTGTAAGTAACTTGCTGCCTTTCCCTTGCTGCTTTAAGGATTCTGTCTTTGTCCTCAACCCTTGCCATTTTCACTATAACGTGTCTTGGTGTGGGCCTGTTTGGGATCATCTTGATTGGAATTCTCTGCAGTTCCAGGGTTTGAATTTCACTGTCCTTTGCCAGGTTAGGGAAGTTTTCAGACATTATTACTGCAAATATGTTCTCAATCCCTTGCTCCCTCTCTTCTCCTTCTGGTATTCCAAGGATTTGAAAGTTGTGGCGTTTCATGTTGTCTCCCAGCTCTCTTAAACTATTTTCTTTTTCTTTTTTTTTTTTTTAAAGATTTTATTGGGGAATTGGCGGAGGGGAACAGCGTTGGGGAATCGGGGAAGGGGAACAAACAAGTTGCTGTCTTTTTGTTCTTCAGTTTAGTTGTGGAGGATGTTGCTTCACTGTTGGTATCGTCATTGCGCTCTTCCCGGATGAGGCAGATCGGTCGCTGGCCTCTGGATGTCGCTCACCGCGGCTATTGGCAGCTCACGCTGGCTGCCAGCCACTCACGCTGGCTGCGGGCCACTCACTGTAGCCTAAGGCAGCCCACTGCAGCAGGGGCTGCAGCCCACACTATCACCGGGGCTCGCACAGCCCAGCTCCAGGTGGAGCTGTTGTTAGCTGTAGAGGGCAGTGTCACTGGCCCTCATGTGGGATCCGAACCGGGGCCGCTGGCATCCCAAAACCAGCACTTAACCAATGCGCCACTCGGCCGGCCCTCTCTTAAACTATTTTCAATGTTTTTCATACTTTTTTCTTTTTGTTGTTCCGCTTGGGTGATCTCTGCTGTCTTGTCTTCTGAGTCACTGATTTGATTTTCTGCTTCATCCAATCTGCTAGTCATTCCATCAAGTTTGTTATTTAATTCAGTAATTGTGTTCTTAAGTTCTAGCTGGTTGCTTTTCATGATTTCTCTATCCTTCTTTATATGTTCATTAATTTCCTTGAACATTCTAATAATCAGTGTTCTGAACTCTGTCTCTGATAGGTTGTTTACCTCTATTTCCTCTAGTTCCACTCATTCAGGCGGTTTCTTCTGTTCTTTTATTTGGGTTGTATTTCTTTGTCTCCCCATTCTGGTTTACTCTTTGTGCTTGCTTCGATATAACAGATAGATCCCCTAGGTCTCTCAGTCTTTTCTGGGTAAACTTATACAGTGTGTGTCCTTTATATTTGAATTACTCAGTCTCCCTATTCTCCTCTGCGTGTATTTATCTGAGGTGTTCCTTGGTTCTCAATTCTTAATAATAAATAAATATTTCTTTAAAAAAACAATAATAATAAATAAATAAATTCTGTGTCTGACAATTCCAAGATCTGTGTCACATCTGAGTGGATCTAGTATTTGCTTTGCGTCTTCAGACTGTTTTTTCTTACCTGTTAGGATGTTATTTCTTACATGTTGTAATGTTATTGAAAGCTGGACATGATATACAAGGTCTGACAATTACGTCCAGGAACTCATCTTACAAAAAGTGCTACCTACCACATTGCAGAGTATTAATTACTATGGTCACCTTTGAAGTACTCCCCTAGGGAAGCTATGCACTGACGCCAGCGCCTAGTCCACCCTTCAAAGCAATTTTGGAACTCTTTTTCTGGAATGGCCATCAAAGCTGTCATCGTCCTCAGTGACACCAAAATGTCTTCCTTTCAATATTTCCTTTATCTCCAGGTAAAGAAAGAAGTCATTGGGGGCCAGATCAGGTGAGTAGAGAGGGTATTGCAATACAGTTACTTGTTTACTAGCTAAAAACTCTCACAGACAGTGCCGTGTTGATGAATTGCTGGTGAAAAGATCAAGTCGTGAAACTTTTTTCACACAGCATTTTCAGCACTTCCAAATAGTAAACATAGCTAACTTTTGGTCCAGTTGGTACAAGTTCTTAATGACTAATCCCTCTGATATCAAAAAAGGTTAACAACATCATTGCAACGCAAACTAATTGTCCTACCTCATATTGTACAATGTACGAGGACCTGAAGTAAGTAGGCCTATAGTGTTTTGTCTCACTTGTTGTCCCTCACAACCCTTCTTAGATAGAGTTTGTCCCTTCCAGTTCTTGCAGCTGTAATTTACTGTTGTTGTCCTGGAGACCTGTGATGGTAAGGTGTGAGGGAGGAGAAGTGTGGTCTTGGGATTAAGTCATAGGCTTTTAGTGCATCTGTGTCCCTGGACTGTGATCATCAGCGTTTTTAGCTTTTCCTCCCCCTCTTCCCTGTTAGGTGACTGACACAGGCCAAATATGGTCACTTCCCGGCTTTTGCTCCTCATTTTATTATTGTCTCTTTCTTCTCCACTATGCTCTGGCCTTGATGGACTTTTTCAGTGACTTGAATGCTTCATCCCATATTTTTTCTCTGGAATGTCTATGAAGAGCTGGAACCATAATGTTTCTCAGGGAGTGTATTTTATTATAAAAAGAGCTTGATAAATATTTTGGAGGTTTAATGGAGGTTTGGAGGTTTAAAGTGTTCACTATTAACACTATTTTAAAGTGTTTTTCAAGAGGAAATACAGTTATGTGCCACATAACGTTTCAGTCAACAATGGACCACATATACAAAGGGGGTCCATAAAATTATAATGGAGCTGAAAAATTCCTGTCGCTTAGTGACTTCATAGCCTTTGTAACGTCATTGCACAACAGATTACTCGCGTGTTTGTGATAGTGTTGGGCTTCCCACTCAACTCAGGGAGGAAGATTAGACTGCATGCCTTCAATGGATGTCACCAACCGAGTTCACCAGGAGGCAGATTCTGAGATGAAGAGCTACATGCATGAAATTTATTTAGGCGTGCCCTTGGGATCCAAACCTGTGGGAGAGGAAAGGAAGCGGAATTGGCCAGGAGACACTGGGCTGTAAGGAGTCACAACAAAGGCTTCAGCCACCCTCATGACAGCTCGAGCTAAGACGGCCCTGCTGAGCTGCCCCAAATTGGAGCAAGAGGTCAGGCTTTTATACGTCTCCGTCGACCAGTCCTAAGAGGTGAGCGTCCCTGGGAATGGGGGATGGTCTTGGGGGAGGTGAATCTCTTCAGCTGAGAGAAATCATGAGGGGGTGGCTTACAGTTGTGGGGTGGGGGGTGTCAGCTGGGAGCTGTCAGCCATCAACACCCCCACCTGCTGGGAAGCTGGGGGCTTCAGTCCTGAAATGGTAGTGGGGTAGATCTCAGTGACACACCATAACATATACAAATACTATATTAAGCAAAGTTAGACCATTTCACAGAAACTTCTGGAGTCAACACTACAACCCAAAGCAATGGCTACAACTTTGGCAATCTTGGTCGCACAGCAGGTGCATGGAAGAAAAGGTTTCAGGTAGGAAAAACTGAAACAGCAGTCTATATACCAGAAAATATGTTTTTCCATTTTAATGCAAAATGCCATCTTCATGGGCTCCACTCAACCTGTGTGATTAGAGATTGACAGACCCAGAGGTTTCAGAGAGAATAAACACTTTTCTGCAAACAAACTTTGCAAGAGTACTAGTTCAGGCAGCTTTCTTGGAGAGAACTTGAGGTTTCATCAATTTTGCAAGAGAAGGAGAAGAGAGGCAATGTGCTTCTGTGAGTGTGCATGTGGGAGTTGGTGTGGGGGACACGAGGGAAGAGTGACAGGGAGACTGCCTGGAAATGGAGAGGTTATAGGAGGGGAAGCTATGAGATGTATTAGTGTGATGTCCATACATCTAATATTTATAGAACAGACCTTTCCTTGATGTTTACAAAAATTTTAATGGTATAAGAATTCTTTATGATGTTAGGTATAAAAAACAGGATGGAAAATCATTGATACATTACCATCTGAAAAACAAGATACATAAAAAGAAGAAAATACGTTCATAATAAATAGCCTCTAATCCTCTAATTTTGGATAGCTGAACTATACAACAGTCCTCCCCTTATCCACTGGTGAGATGTTCCAAGACCCCCATTGGATGCCTGAAATCACAGATATACTGAACCCTTTATACACTTTTTTTTTTCCTGTGCATAGATTTTCACTTAAAGGTAGTATTTGATGGCTTCCCTTTGGCACATGCAAATTGCCAGCAAATTGCTATGCTGGCACTTTGGGACCCTTACTAAGTAAAATAAGGGTTACTTGAACACAAGCACTGCCATACCACAACAATCGATCTGATAATGGAGACGGCTACTAAGTGACTAATGGATAGGAAGTGTCTACAGTGGGGATGCGCTGGACACAGGGCGGATTCATGTGTTCTATACTCCAACCCACTTTCCATCCCACCCCTGGGTGATCTGGAAGCAATTACTAGGCATCCTATAATTTCATCTGTAAATATTTTGTTATGTATATCTAAAAGATAAAGATTATTTTTTAAAAAACATAACCACAATACCTAAGGTACTATATGAATCTTTAATTTTATCAAATATCCTGTCATCAGTGCTTAGATTTCATGGATCGTGTCATAATTTGTTTATAGTTTATTTTGTTTGAATGATACAAAAAAGAAAAAAAGTCCAAAAAGATGATCCCAGATCATGTTATGCATTTCCTGCCCCAAACTTAGAATCAGTAATTTCTCCAAGAATCCCTGTTTTGTTTTGTTTTTTGGCAGAAAATGGTGCTGCAGACTACAATCAGGCATCTCTATTAAGCCCATCAATGGCCCTTCATTGCTGTTACACTGGTTTTAATCTAAAGCATTTATTTTTTGTTCTTTCCTAAGATTTCCATCGCTCTGCTTACACTGTCCATCTGTTCCTTCCTCCCATTTTAATTTACCTCTTAGCATATGAATCATGGTTGTCTTCAGTTCCTGGTCTGATAATTCCAACATCCCTGCCATTTCTGGTGCTGATGCTTGCTCTGTCTTCTTCAAAGTATGTTTTTGCCTTTTAGTATGCCTTGTAACTTTTCCTTGCCAGCTGGACATGATGTACTGGGGGAACAGAACTGTTGTAAATAAACCTTTAGTAACGTGGTGACAGGATGTGGAGGAGGAGAAGCATTCTATAGTCCTGTGATTAGGTCTCGGTTTCAGTGAGCCTGTGCCCCTGGACTGTGAGCTTCACAAGTGTTTCTCAGTTTTCTGTCCCCCTTAGCTGGCACAAGATGGCTAGAGTGGGCTGGAGCTGAGTATTTCCCTTCTGTTATATGGAAGGTTTGGAGCTGACTGTTGCTGGGTGTCTCTCTTCCTGCAGGTCAGGTAGGCTCTGATAAACCCCCAGCAGGTTAGGCTCTGGTTAACTAGCTTCTCCTAAAGGCAGGCCTTATTAAGTGGCACATTTCCAAATGGTTCCTTTTCTCCTCTTCCCGCCAGAAGCACAAGGGTATTTCTTTCCTGATATTTACCATGATAACCTGGTTGAGATCCTAGAAGTAAAACTCACCAAAGTGTGTGGACCCGTTTTGAACTCTCAGGATTGTCCACACTGAGCCTCCAATGATTCGATTATAGTTCAGGTTTTCCTACCCAGCACTGGTTCCCACTGCGTTCCACTCTGGTAAACCATGACTCCCGGTATTTGCGTCTGTCTCTCCAATCTTGGGGGGGATAGCAGTTTGCCCTGTGTTCACCTCACAGGGTCTCTTAGAGATCCAAGAAGAGTTGTTGAGTTTTCAGCCTATTCAGCTCACTTTTCTGATGCCATCTACAAGTCCACAGAGGAAAAGCTGGATAATGTGGCAGAGACCCTGAAGAAAACGTATGCTGATCACTTAGAAGAGGAAATTCAAAGAGTAGAAGACGAGTGTAATCAGGCATACTGGAAGAGTGTGCAGGAAAAAGGGGAAAAATTAATTCACTAAAGCTGAAATGTGAGTTAAAGATAAGAAATATAAGGGAAGAGGCCAAGAGGACATCCTTGGCCAACTTTTTGATAGGATTAAGATGTTGCTTTCAAAATTATGTCATTTGTTTAAGAAGACATAATTTTTTCTCAATTTACTATGATTCATTAAGCATCTTTCCAGCTCACTCCCTACCATTCTCCATGAGATTGCCCCTCCCCACAAACACCAACAAATTTAAGAAATTACAAAAATTGCTATGTTGGATCAGTAATTCATTGTACATGGCTTAAAGACCCATACGTAAGGAATTTCAAGGCCAGAATGCATCCTCTGTTGCGTGTTAGCACCACCCGTGATTATCATTTTGTAACTGTCAGTTTCCTCTGGTGAGATTGTTCTGTGGTTTGCGGAGATCTGCAAATTGGCCAAGTCTCCTACTTCCTTCTTTCTCTGTCTTTTTCTATGTGCTGGCTGAAAATTCTCCTGACTCTGAATTAAGATAGCTTCTGTGCCAGATGTTTTCCTCTCCCATCCTACAGCAGACCCACTCTCCAGCCTTCTCCGTCCTCCTGCCTGCCAGGCTGACCTGTAGGGACCACACCAATTGTTCCATTGTCCTCTGAATTCTGCTTGAGCTCTGCCCCTGGGAAGACCAGCAGAGGATCTGTGGGAGTTAGGAGAATCAGATCAGGATATTTAGTCTCCTGGATCTCTCTCGGCCTGGTGGTATCTGACCAGCTGTTACCCTCAGCCAAAGGTCCAGCCACAGGCACCAGTGGCTCTCAGATTCACACAGCAGAAGAGCACCTGTGTAGGGGGTACTTCTTGTGTCCCGTCTGTGGCCCTGTGATGTGTCTGCACCAAAACTTTTGGCTGTTTTCAGGGATCACAACTTGACCTGAGAATGAATTTTGTTTTTCAAAAGGCCCCAGTCTGGTTATTAGGGTAAATGGACAAGCTATTATAGAAGGGGTCAACATAAAATAAACAGGCTGATTTTTCATTTAGGGTTGCTAATCCAAGGTCAATGCTACTGAAAAGGTTCAGGTATATTGTGAGAAATGGAAAAAGTTTTAAATGAGCACCTTAGTTCAAAGGGGGCAAATTTGAGCAATAGTAATAATTTGAGAAAGAAAAGAAAAAGCTTGTTAAAATTCAGCCATTGTTGAATATGAGAGAGCATAGTCTCTGGGATGTTCTTAAAACATTGGTCTGGTTTACACTTGTTCTATATTAACAGAAAATTTTAAAGGAATCAAATATTTAGAGGATATAGTTTGGGAAAGAGCAAGAAAGTATTTCTTCCCATGGGAATAATAATGCCGTTGCTTTCTTTGATACCTGAAATTCTATAGTTTCTATTTACCCATTCATCTATATTTTTATTATCTTTTTTCTCTTTTTAGTTGTCACTTTTATCTTTTTTATTATCCATTCATCTGCATTTTCAAATTTATTAGAATTATTTATTCATAGAAGTCTCTTTAAATTTTAAATCTCCTTTGAATATATAGGCATGTTCCTTGTCAAATTCCTAATATTTTTATTGCATTCATTCTTTTCTTGATCTTGATCAGTATTAGTAGAATTTGATCATTTATTCGAAAGACACAACTTTAGTTTTTAAATTTTGATACACTCATTTGTGCTCTCTTATTTGTATTTCATTAATTTTGGTTCCTATCAGGGACATGGACCCAACATTCTAACTCTATCCTGTGAAGTAACCACAACATTATGTGATGGGGCAGTGGTGGGGAAGCAAAAGGTGAAAGAGGTGAGGCAGGAAACGACTGTGGTAAAAACAGGAGGTAATATGGGTGCACTCACACACACAAATTAACAACAAATCGTCTTGTTCTCATAATTTGAGACACTTCTGGGAAATGGTGTAACATCAATTATGTACAACAGACTTCCTGAAGATATGCTAATATTTATATGAATGCTACCCATATTGTATTGTTAAAATCAAAATAAATTTATTTTTCTATCTGAGCAGACAAACCAGCTCAGCCACACAAACAAAACTTAATGTGTGTAGATTATTTTGCAAGACTAACTTGACCTGGGTCATTTCTTGCTTATGCCTCTGGAAATCATAAACAAAACCTAAACTGTTGCTCAAAATTGATATGCGTAACTATTAACCAGTTCCCTATTGTTCAAGAAAATTCTAATATTATAAGCAGTCACTGTAAAGAATAAAGTCACTACCTTCTCACATATAAGCTACTTTAGAACAATATACCCCTGAGCTTCATTCCATGTTTTGGTTTGAGTGCTCCCGGTTTGCAAGCTGTCATGTTGGTGTGTGGACAATAAACTTTCACTAATTAAGACTTTGGTAGTTTATTGGTTTTGCATCTGTTATTTCTGAACTTTTGGACAATGTCTAATAAAAAAAAGGGTGCCAACTTGGGTGAGGAATGGAGAATATGTGTAAAGAAAAAGTGTTAAATTGCAAAGCGGGAGAACTGAAGACAGTAGAAGGCATTGTGTGAACCTAGTGTCAAAGTCTTGGGGGGTTTGGGGGAGAGGCGGTGCTGGTAGCTGACTGCTGACTTCTTTTGCTCCTGTCCAGGCTCTCAGCAGAACTTGCTCCCACCACTGCCACTGGGAAATAGTAAGAATTCATGGAATATTAAAGTGGATAGTCTGGTTTGTGGCGAGGTGATAAAGGGACCTGGAATACCAAGAAGGGACTGTGTACCCCCCTGTCTCTTTGGTAAGTTTGTGCCAAGAGGTGGATAAATTTACTGAATTCACCCTTGCATATGTCCAACTCAACACTTCTCTGGTGAACTAGGAGTCAAGACAGTAGGACTTCCATTGATATTGCCCTGACAGAGCTCTTGACTCCAAGCCTCCCAGATTTCTCAATGTCCCTGGTCTGATCACTCCCCATGGCCCCCATTTGGTATCTCTAGTCCTCTGAAGCAGCCCTGCAAAGTTAGGACCCAGGTTCCTACCAGGTCTCTGAGAATAAAACCAGCCTTGCCTGGTCAGTGGGCCAGGGCTTTCGCTCATGCTCACTGGGTAAGGCCAGAGATATTGGGGACCTTCAATGCCATTATAGGAAGAGGCCTTAGGCGAAGTGAGATTCAAGGGCTCTACTAGTCTTGCCCATGGCCATCAAACATGGCGGCAGCCTCCTGCCCATAACCTTCATCTTCTAACCCTCAGCCACATTCTTTCCACTCTGCTTGTGTATTAATGGGAGGCATAAGTTCCAAGGTGACAATGGGCAAATCTAATGCTGACAGGCTCATGGGAAAACCAATGCCCTGTGCTAGCAGAAGAGTCCTAGTTACTATGGTACCACTCAGAAAGGGTAAGGTCTAATGTATCAATGGAAAAGGGCAGAGATAATTTTAGGGAAAGGCTAAAAAAAAGCCTACATATTTTAATGCAGTAGAATAAGGACTTTTAAAGTTAATGTGCTTCCCTTTCTGAACATCAATACAATTCTCTTGGTAGAAATTCAAATTCCTGTCATTGTGTAAGAATGTCTCATGGCCAGTGGGTCATGCTTGTAAGAAAAGAGGATCTTGCAATCACCTCTGACCACCCTAGCCTGACAGTCTGCCTGCACCCTGAAACTTTTTCCATCTCTCAGAAAAGGAAATCATTGCTTAGTCTCTAGATTAATTTAACCTCTGAAGCAAATTCCTCTGTGGAGATGCTCAACTCAGAAAGTAAGAGAAGCTGGGAATGGGCTGGGGGTTGCCCACCACGGGGCGTGTGTGCACTTTGGGTGGAGCCACCTGAACAGAGTCTCAAGTTGCCTTTCCAGAAAAGCCTGTGCCTCTGCTCTATTCTTTGTGACCTTTAGGACCCATCAGTTCTGGAACCTGTCAGGACCCCATGCCAAGATGGAAGAGAAAATGTTCTAGAAAAGTTGGGTACTGCAGATTACCTGATATTATGGGGTAAGGAACTGGGACCACGATTATTAAAAGGACATTGTGCAACAAAGAGAGAAAGGGAAGGAAGAAGGGAAATGGAGGAGAGGGGCACAGGTTAATGATGGTTAGTAGGTAAAACACTCAGTGCTGGGAGCAAGAGGTGGGAGAAGAGAGAGAAAAGGGCAAGTTCATGTGGATACAAAGTAACTTCCCTGTTGTCCCAGTCTCACTTCTTTAATTCAATCCACATTTAACACACCAAGGTTATGTAACTCAAATTTATCATGTTGCTCAAGAGACGGTCCGTGCCAGAGATTACAGTTCACTCTCCTTGGCCCGGAATTGGCAGACTTACATCAGGCTGCAAACCTTCTTCACAGCCCCAACACCTCTGTCTTGCCTACTGATAAGAGACACAGCACTAGTCTTGGGGTCCTGAAAGTTAGATTCCAGTCTCTGTCTCCACATCCATGCTCGGTGTCACATTGGACAAGTGGCTCATCTTTCTGAATCTTAGTTTGACCCATTTAGAAATCGAGATCATATTCCCTTCTTCCCAGTGTTACTGTAGATATTAAATAAAAAGAAGATATAACACAGTGTCTAGCAAGAAGTAATTAAATAAATGGTAGATGTGTCTGCTCCACCCAGGTTACCCGTTTACTTTTTCCCACCATGTAATGCTTACTTCTACCTTCAAGCCATCATTCATGCCATTTTCTCCCACCTGTCTATTTGTCCCCAAAGCTTCCTACATATCTAAATCCCCCCACATGTTAGTGAAAACTTCCTCTGGGACCTCCTCCAAAACAACTTGATCAATTTTCCTCCCCCTGTCAATCAGACACTGTCTCTTGGACTCCATTTTTCCATGTGTATTGGTTTTGTCTTCTTGGCAACATATGAAAATGTCTGTAGAGATGAAGCCAGGTTGGGTTTTTTTGTTTTGTTTTGTTAATTGGGGAATTGGGAGAGGGGGATAGTGTTGGGTAACTGGGGAGGGGGACCAGCCAAGTTGTTGTTCTTCAGTCTTAGTTGTGGAGGGTGCCAGTTGCCATCTGGCTACCTGTTGGCAGCTACTGGCTTCTAAGCTCAAGGTGCTGTGTTCAATCTTAGTTGTGGATTGGCGTAGCCACCATCCCATGCGGGAGTCAAACTGGCAACCTTGTTGTTAAGCGCGTGTCCTCTATCCACGGAGCCATCTGGACGCCAGCTCAGCTCAAGGTGTTGAGTTCAGTCTTAGTTGTAGGCAGGTATAGCCCATCATTGAACAGGCGGTATTGTTGTTAGGAGCATGTGCTCTCACCAGCTGAGCTATCCTGCCATGTGTTGGCAGCTCAGTTCGGGCGCAGTGTCACTGGCCCATGTGGAAATTGAACCCGTAGCCCTGTTGCTCAGAGCTTCTGCTCTTAAGCTAACTCGTAACCAACTGAGCCACTTGGCCAGCCCTGGTTTCTTCTTTTTTTCCTTTACAGTACTCTCTGCCACATGATAGGGACATCATTTAGGTAAATGGTCCATTTACTCTGATGGTCCCCAGAGTCACGGAAACTTGTGATATTAGTGATATTAGAGATATTAGCCTCTTTGCAGACCAGTGGTTCTCAAAGTGTGGCCATGGACCCCAGGAGCCTCAGCACAAACTGGAAAGTAATTAGAAATGCAAAGTTTTGGACTGCATCCCAAACGTACTGAATCAGAAACTCTGGGAATGGAGTTCAGTAATGTGTGTTTTAACAAACTGTCCAAGTGAGTCTGATGCATGATAGAGTTTGAAAACCACCATCTGTAGAAGGTCTTTCACCTCTGGTTAAATCAGCTAAAGGAGATAGACAAAGCACATCTGAAATTTAAAAGTTTTAGGTGAAAAAGTTAGCACAGAACCCTATGATCTAAGATGTAGCTATAAGAAACGAAATGTAGGAGAGCTTTGGGCAATCAGACAACAGACTAAACGTTCACGTGGAGAGCAACGCCAGAAATTTGAGGTGCCTCAGAGATAAACCTTCTACTTCTATTTATAGGTGGGTACAGGGCTCCAATTACAGCTGGAACTCAGACACGGTGACCCAACTTCAACAATGCAAATGACAACAGTGCCCTAGGGCAGTAGTTCTCAAAGGGAACTACTCAGGGAAGTAGTTCTCAAAGGGAAGTAGTTCTCAAAGGGAGGTCCTTGAGCCAGCACCATTAGCATCACCTGGGAACTTGTCAGAAATCCAATTTTTCAGGCTTCACCTAAAATTCAGAAACTCCAGGGGTGTTGGCTAGTCCTGTGGGTTTTAACAAGCCCTTCCTGTGATTCTGTTGCAGGCTGTCTTATAAGTGAATGTGCTAGGCATTGGGCGACATGCTTTATATGTTTTTCCATTAATTCTGACCATCCTATGAGTAGTTTAATTGTCCCCATCTTAAGATGAAGGAAATTAGGGTCAGTCTTGCCTAAGGGCACTACCGGAAATGAAGCTGTCTGATTCCAAAGCCCCACTGGGTCGAGGGAGGGTGTGTTTCAGCCACATGTGGTCTCGATGGACTCTGAGTAACTAGAAATGTGTGGGGAGAGGGTTTAGGGACAGGAGAAAGATGGCAAGTGAACAATAGAGCTAACTTGACAATTGATCTAGAATAGATCAGTTCTCTACAATTTCAATGGATGATGCAGTTTTTTGACAAAGACTGAACCACAAAAAAGTTATTTTTTACTCTCGGCAAAGAAAACATCTAGAAACCAAGTTCTCAAGATATTGTTGAACTCAGAGAGAGCAAGAAGTAAAAACAAAGGTTCCTAGGCGGGAAGTGGTTAGAGAGGAAACAACGCCGAGGGTCTGACAGGGTTCTGAGCACAGGATGGGAGCAGGTATCAGGAAACAGATGTCAAGAAGATTTCAGTGGCTCACCTCAAAGTTCACAGCCAGGTTCCCCTCCCACTCGCTTTAACCACAGTTGCAGTTGTTGTACTTCTATGCACTAAGGGGGTGGGGGCCGGGGGCAGAGGAAGTGAAGGAGACCATCAAAAAGGACCCAATAAAGATACCCAAACAGGCCTGAGATACGATCCTGCCAGGAAACTGCTGAAGTAGGAACACAGGTCACTCTAGTGCCTCTTTCCCAGACTCACGTGCAACATATCGCTTTTATAGGTATGCACGGCCAGGCTTGCTAGAGTGGACTTCCAGTTCAAAAAAATACATTTTGGGTAAAGTTGTTTATCACAAATATTCAAATTGTGTGAGTTCGAATGGTGAGGGCTACCTTGAGGTTAAACATCCTGTGAAATTTTAGTGATTCTAAAATATATTGGTGAGTTGAAAACTGCTTAACCAGCCAAAAGTCTTAATAGGCCTAAAAGAGGCCACTGCAATTTTTAAACCTACCCCAGTGTTTAGAATTTTTTGTTGCTAAATCAATTTGTCCTTTTACTTTGCATTTTTTCATTATATATATATATATATATATATATATATATATATAATTTTTTTTTTTTTACCTGTATACCCTCTCCTTCAACAAACACAATGTTTTGTATCATCTTATTAAAATGATATACTTGAGGGCCGGCCAAGTGGCGCAGTGGTTAAGTGCTGGCTTGGGAAGCCAGCGGCCCCGGTTCGGGTCCCACATATGAGGGCTAGTGACACTTCCCTCAAAAAAAAAAAAAAAAAAGGTATACTTCATAACTACACTGTCCAATATGGTAGCCACTAGCCCCATGAGATCATTTAATTATATGAACTAATATTAAATAAAATTTCAAAATTGTATTCTCCATCACACCAGCGACATTTCAAGGACTCAATAGTCACATTTGGCTAGTGGTTACCATGTTGGACAGAACATTCTATTGAACATTACTGCTTTATAAGGAAATATTTTACAGAGAACAATTATCAAATACATCTTAATATGACTTCAGGAAGTTTGTGAGATATATATATATATATATATATATATATATATATATATATATATATATATATTTGGCTTGATCCATTTCCCAGCATAGCCTTGAACCAGGAGAATACAATAACTTGCTGTAAATTCCACAATGCAATGTAAAATGTGTTCCTTCACTCAACCATGACCTTTTGCTTCCTCACTTCTGTCTTACCCTTATTTAAGGCTGTAGTCACATCACTTACTAGAAGAGATGGAACACAGAGAGAAATGTTTCCTGTAATGATCATGAGCCAGTGTGCGGAAGGGGCAGATGTGGAGAGACCTTGCCAAGAAGAAATTTCATCACAGAGACCTTAAAAAGTATGCTGGGACTTCTCTTTGGGTGGCCCATGGATGAAGCAGGAAAAGTAATATTTGTGTCTACAAGCCTAGGGGAATGATATAAAAACAGAAAGACCTATTCCTCCAGTTGCTGGGAGGCGACCAGCTGTCAGCCCTGTCCCAAGATTGGCTTCTGCTGAAGTCTGATGCTTTATGTAAGGTCACGGATTCTTCCCAGGGGAAGCTGACATCCAACAACTGGTCCATGGGATTACAAAGCCCAACTTACTCTCCTTCACTCTGAACATCCACCCAAACTTTAGCTCTCCCTGTGGAGTGGGCATTTCTCATGACTACATCTCAGTCTAACTGCCCTCTGCCTAATCCGATGTTCTTCCCTTTCCCCTCAAGTGTCAGTCCGAGTAAACTTCCTACACACGTTCTCCATAGCAACGGTCTGCATTCCTTGAAACCCACCCTTTTATATCTTCACACATATGTATCACCTATATTGGGGAACTTACTAACAAAATTTACAATACTAATTAAAAGAAAAAATCATGGGATTATTTCAATCAACATTAAAAGACTTTTCCCCCAATTCCCACCTCAGATAAAAACCTTTAATGAAATAGGGCTAAACAGAGTGTACTACACTGATTTGAAAATTAATTAAATGCCAAAACCCAGCTCAGTGTTAATGATAAAATATTAGATGCTCTAAAATTACAATAAAAATAAAAGCACAACATTGGCTCACTTTTTTAAAGATAAAAACCTATGTAATTACACAAAAAGAAGCAGTAAAGGGTATATATTTAGAAACGGGGATAAAATATCATTACTTGCTACTGGGTCTATGATAAACGTAGGAATCCCAAGGTAATCAAAAGGAAATGAAAATTTATTTTTTTAGAAGTACTGAAATAAGTAAATTAGGTGGTTATAAAATTGATTAAAATGTGTTTATTCCTTCATATAAAATAAAAACACTGTAGAAAACGGGATGAAAGAAAAAAAGTACTGACTTAGAATAACAACCCCAAAAGTTAGATTTTCAGAAATAAACTGAGCTCTACATGAAGGAAGATATAATACTGTAATAAAGGGCATAGAAACTGCCAGACATTTTCCCAAAATGTTCTAATATTTTACACTCTGACTAACAATGTTCGGGTTGCTCACAACCTCACTTGTTGTCTTTTTATTTATTTTTATTTTTCCCTCCAGTTTTATTGAGGTACAAATGACACATTAAACTGCATATATTTTAGAGTGTACAATATGATGATTTGATATGCGCTTTGTGAAATGATTATCACCATCAGGTTAATTAACACACCCAGCACCTCACATTGTTACCTTATGTGTGTGTGAGAATGCTTAGATCCATTGTCTTAGCGAATTTCCGGTACACACTACAACATTAACTGTATCACCATGCGGTACCAACACTTATCTCTTGTCTTTTTCACAAAATGGCTGTCCAAACAGGTTCCTCTCATAAACCAAAAACATTTTTTGGTATATAGAAAAGCAATGTTTTAACTTTTTTGTATTAAAAAAAAAATTTTTTTACATATAGATGTTCTGCCGAATTTTATATGTGATGTGAAAAATTAATGGGCTTTGGGTTTGATGTACATTGCATTATATTTGTTTCACATATGAAAAATAGGACCTAGGTCCCTGTTAGTGCTTTGACATAGAACGTTTTGTTTTTGTTTTTGTTTTTCAGGAATAGATTACTGATATTAAGCAGGAGTTGTCCATACTGCATTGTTCTTTAAGCACACTTGAGAGACTGCCCAGGGAAAAATTTGGAAGGATTCAAAACAAAGGAGTAACAGTGTGTAACAAGAGGTGGTGTCCACCCACGTCCACGACGCCCCTGCATGTCCCAGCCTCCCTGATAGGGACACCAAGGCTCTGTGATTATTCCTCATCGATGGGGAGAGAAAGCATGCATCACTACTAACCTGGGAAGTTAAAGCAATTCTCTCCCCCTGCTGTGGCAATCCTCATCTAAATAAGGAAAAAGAGCAGTGAAAGAATTCAACTTTAACTCTTTGAGTTGATTTTCCTGAACGCAGACACTCCAGATGACTATTGCAGGCACCACCAAGGTCATTGTTCCCAGGAGATGTGTTCTCTGAAATGACACAGCTGAACTGAACAGAAAGGCAGGGCTGCCCGGGAAGCCATGAGTGAGTTATTTCACAAATCTTTAAGGGATAGTGGCTGTTCCTCTCGGTCTGACTCCGACAACACGGCTTCTCTCAGGTTCCCTCTTCTGTACCCTTCTCCCTCCCTCTGTACAGTGTCCATCAGAAGTGTCCCCTGACCCATGCTTTCTCTCCTCCCCCAAGGGCACTTGCCTTTGTAGAACAGTCACTGCTACCAGCAAGAATGAGGTTTAATTTCTTCTCAGGGCTTTGCATTTCGGCAAACTCGTGATCGTTGGGGACACAGTGTGTGTGGGGAGAGATGGAAGCTGCCAGCTTCCAGGAGTCTGTGCCTTTCTTTCCTGTCCAGTCGAAACTATATTCTCTATTAACAAGAAAAGATAGTCGGTCCACATGATGGCAAATAACTACTGGTCCTACTTTCCCATTTGAACTGTTTTGCTTCTGTGGCATAAGTAGGATTTTCAGACAGACACACGGTGGGGCTCTTATGTACGGGACAGGCCAGGCGGAGATTACAGAGAGGAAGAAGACAGACGCAGATTTTTTGCTTTTGTTTTCTGTTTCTCTTCAAGTTGAGCTGGCGAGTCACTGGTTTGAACGAGGAGTTTTCTTTGTCTTTTATGAGTAAATCAGGTATGCGGACATTCAGGGAAGGTTCTGCAGCACTGATTTCTAGTTCCTAGGCTGTCATTAGGGGAGGGGGGAGATTTTATTGTAAGAACAAATTTGCCTTATTTTAAGGGAAACGATTTAATGCGACTGCCTTTGGCTTCAGTGAAGCCAATTTAGAGGAACTAGAAATGTCATATAATTTAGTTTACATGTTAGTGGCAAAGAGAGTTTCCTTAGCATAAAGCTAGTAAGGAGTGCTAACTGGGAAGAATTTGGACATTAACATGTGGCCATGAGTTTTCTGTGCTTTATTGCTTTGGCTATCCTGCCAGATTCAGCAAGAGAAAATAGGGTCTGATGAAAATGAACTGATGCTTCTCACTGCATCAGAAAGGGGACAAGAAGGCAGGGCTTCTTCACAGTGGCTGGTGAGGAATGAGGAAAATTCAAGTGACTGAGGAATCAAATGACATGTAATTCTGGCTTAAGGGATAGTGTACTTTTCAGAGTCACATTCTTAATTCATTGGGTCTCTTGGCAAGGGCTCAAAATGAGGGGAGGTCTTTGGAGAGAGTGGAGAAGAGGTAAGAGGAGGGGAGCAAGGTGGTGAAAGAAGGAGAGAAAGGAAGAAGAGACTGAACCTCAGAAATGGGGGAGATGGGCACAGAAAGGAAGTTGAGAGAAGTAAAGTGTGTGGCCAAGGAAAGCAAGAGAAGGGGGCAGGGTGGTCTTGAGAGGAAGGGAGGAAGGAGACAAGTGAAGAGGTGAGCAAGGAGAGAAGGAAGAGGTGGGGCTTACAAATGGAAACACTTCCTTCAGCTCAGTGGGTGACTTGGGCAAGCGACTCAATTTCTCTGTAAAATGGAGAGAGCAAGTCTCTTTCCACCCACCTTGTCAGGTCTGTGTAAACAATGAGGCATGGTTATGAATGTGCTCTAGGAGTATAAGGCTCCTCTGTGATTCAGAACTAAATAATAATACATTTCTGTTATTGTTGTTGTTTTATTGGTCTCTGGTCTCTCTGTCTCTTAGGAGCAGCAATGGACCAAAAGGAAGGCCGTCACTTGGGTAAGGAAATGACTTTCTGGTATGCATGCCTGTTTTGCCATATTCTGTGCCTATTTTATATAAAAATCATGCTATTAGTAAAATATAAGCTATCAGTTAGGTCTTCATTGGACAGACTAGGTTTCCACTGCTCATTCCAATATGTCCCAGATCCAGCCGATTCATCAGTGGTCACAACCACACCTCTGGTCAGAGAAGCCATCTCTCCATCTCTGGCCTGGGAGCAGTCAGGTTACGTAAACTACCTGGAGGGGGAACCCACAGTCTTGGCGACACATCTCTGATCCACCAAAAATTTGTCTTCCAGATGGTGGAATGGAGTGATTCGGGCAAGTCTTGCATGATGAGATATGTCCCTAAATCCTCCTCGTCCCCCTCAAGGATATTTATCTAGGATCCAACATGGCACTACACCACAGTCCTAGAGAGGTCTAGATGTTTTAATAAAAAACAAAACGTAATTAACTTATTTTATTTGGTAATGGAGTTAGAGCCTATTTCATAAATGCAACATATTGTGAGAGTGTCTTTTCTCATAATGTGGGAATAACTCCCTATCAAAGATGATTCCATCGGCATGATCAGTATAGTAGTAACACAGTAATCAGTATAGCAATAACACAGTAAATTTGCTCTTAACAGGACCATATATGAAGAACCAACATGCCAGAGGATCAGAGCTCAGAATCATCCTGGTGGGCAAAACAGGAACTGGCAAAAGTGCCACAGGGAACAGCATCCTTAGGAAGCAAGAGTTTGAGTCGCAGCTGCGCGCCCAGCCCTTCACTGAGACTTGCTGTGCAAGGCGGGGAAGCTGGGGAGAGAGAGAGGTGGTCATTGTCGACACGCCAGACATGTTTTCTGGGAAGGACCACTCTGACCCCCTGTATAAAGAGGCACACAGGTGCTACTGGCTCTCGGCCCCGGGACCCCATGTGCTGCTCCTGGTGATGCAGCTGGGCCGATTCACCGCCCAGGACCAGCAGGCTGCACAGAGGGTGAAGGAGATCTTTGGGGAGGAGGCCATGAGACACACCATTGTCCTCTTCACCCACAAGGAAGACCTTGAAGGAGGCTCCTTGATGGATTACATCCACAACTCAGACAATAAAGCCCTACGCGAGCTGATGGCAGTGTGTGGCGGGCGAGCGTGTGCCTTTAATAACCGAGCTAAAGGGAGCGAACGTGATGACCAAGTGAAGGAGCTAATGGACTTGATTGAGGGCCTGCTGTCAGAGAAAGGTGGTGAGCCCTATACCAACGGGCTGTACACCTTAGTAACCGGGTCAGAATGTGGACCTGAACAGCCAGAGGGAAGGTCGAAGGATTTCAAAGAGAGTCTTATAAAGTACATGGAAATTCAGAGACATCGCACAACCATGGCCAAGGCAAATCGCCTAAAAAGTGCCCTAATCAAAATACTACTCGGTATTTTAGCTTGTATGTGGTTATTTGTCAAACTTCTAATTCTGGTATTATGTATATTGCTCAGAATATGGAATGTCTTTTACTTACTCTGTAGTATGTGCAATTTGTTCTGTAGTTTACCGTTAATTATTCTCAAAAAATTAATGATAATATGTGGAAAAACCATTGGTCTAGAAGGCAAGACTCCTAGATTATAGCTATAGATCAATAATCATATTCATTGTCAGATAGTGGGGACCCACAGTGCCTCCTCTATAAAATGCAGTACCTGACATCAGTATTTGAGATTCTGCAAAGTGTTTAAATCTTAACATCACTCAATTTATTAAAGAGCCAAATTATTTTAAAAGTTACTGTTTGTTTTGAAATATGGTAAACACAAAATTCCTCCCATTTGAAAATGTCCAAAACCAGTTTTATCTTCCTAGAAACTCCTTTTATTATTTACCACTATTTCTATAGATTTGAAGATAATCATAAAATTTGTACTGAATATAAGAACAATAATAAGTAAGCTGTAAAGTTCCTGAGATTGCATGTTTTTAATTCTGTTCTACGGTTTTAGCCTCAGATGATAGAAAGTGGACACATAGTTCATTTCAATAATGAAATTTATTATGCCCACGAACCACACACAGGCACACTCACACATCAATAGCCTGTTTTTATGTACATCAAATGTGCTTAGCATTGAAAGAGGCCCAGCCAGAAATTTATTCCAGGCCCCAATCACATTGACTATTGAAACACCCATAAAGGCTGACACTTCAGCCACGGTGATGGGCTGGGCTGGGCAATCTGAAACATCACTCTGTTAAATGAGAATAGAAGCTGAATTTATTAAAATAAACACAATCTTTATGATTGATGGGCTCACTAGAAAATAAGGAAAGCTGTTGACCAATCCACAAATGCAGGTATCAATCCCGAGAGGGCAACATTCAGCCTTGGGTTGTTGGTAAAGTTGGAGAGCTGAGGCTGAGAGGTCTGTATTGTGAGGCCCTTCCCAGGGAATTAATATTACAAGCTCATTTTTAAACCAAATACATAAAGCTGATCTCATATTTTATTCCTCCTTTAGTTTATTTTGTTGAGTTGTGATTTTCAAGGAATTTTTTCATTATATTAGATTTGTTGAATTTATTTGCACAAATGCATAAAATCTTTTTATTATACCTTTAGTATGTACAGGAACTATACTCATCTTTCCTCTTTGAATTTTGATATTGGTGATTTATGATTAATATTTCTTTTTGTTTGATCAGTCTGGCTAGAGGTTTATAAATTTTATTAAACTTTACAAAAACCGAACTTTGATTTTTCCATTACATTTTCTGTGTTCCATTTTATTGCGGGTTCTTAACAATTTCTTTTGCAGAGCAGAAGTTTTTAACTTTAATAAAGTCCAACTTTCTAATTTTTTTCTTTCATAGATCATGCTTTTGGTGTTGTATCTAAAAAGTGATCCTCAAATCTAAAGTCATCTAGATTTTCTCCAGCTTTCAATCCTTTTTTCTTTATACTCTACACATTTTCTCTGAGTGGTTTCCCCCATTCATTTGTCTTTGGACAGCATGCTGATGTTTCTTCGAATATACCTCCACCTGAGTCCTTTCTCCTGGTCCTTTATTATTGGGTTGTCAGAAGAGTCATGACGTATGTTTTCTATCTTTTCCATTGCTGTAATGCATCATGACTTTTCTGACAACCCAGTAATGAAGCTCATCCTAGATTCTTGCACAAGTCTAGGTTTACAGCAACATTTGTGTCTCTCTCCCTCAGAACTTTTATTCTATATTCTATACCTTTGACTTTGGTGTCCTATTGTACATAATACTGGAAGATGAAATATATAACATTTTAACTTCTGAATGGCTTATAAATTTCCATTTCCTTTTCTGTAATGGTGTCAAACTAAAAAGCTGGCCCTGGTACTTGGCCCGTGAAATTGAATCCCGGATACCACCTACTTGGCTGGTATTCTAACAAGTAAACTTTGATTTCCACAGCCTCCCTCTCTCCCCAAAAAGAAAGCAGGATCTACATGACACTGAAATAGTGCTTCCCCTGCTTCTAAATGCTGGGGCACAGTGGGGCCAATGGCTTTCGGACAATCAATATTTGATTGAAGGAGTGCTTCCCCTAGAACCTCCTCTCCTGAGATGCTATTTGGATCATTTTTGTTCCTTTGCGGCCCTGGGGGTGCCCACAGTTGAGCTCTGGGTGTGTCAAGGAAGGACGGGGGACATCAAAGCTGAAGAATGATCCCAGAAGGTTTGAACTTATTATTGAAGGTCTGTTCAGAAAGGACATTTTTCTTAAAAGTTGTGAATTCAATGTTTTCTGTGCCATTTTTCATGGGCTTATAAAGACAGGAGGAAAACAATGAATAAGTAAACACTGAAAGAGGAGAAAGGAAGTGTAGGAGGAGAAAAGAGAAAATGGTATCCTGGATGGTTTTGATACCCAGGAATCTCAGGGCCGTGGGCCACACGTGGGTTTCCACAAAATGCCAAGTCAGCGAGTAACAGGAGACCAAGCCCAGAGACGATGAGAAATGATTAAAAGCTGACAGGAATGTAGAGGAAAATGGAGACAGAAACAATTACTTTTGGATAGGAAGGTGACCCTAGAAAGCACTAGTGGGGACGTGGGGACGTGGGGACGTGAAACAGGGAAGGGAAAGGAGCCAACAGGGTGTGGCGATGGGTGTAATGCCACTGTAAACCACGATGAAGAGGTTGCCTCTGCAGACAATGGGTCTGAGTCCTACTGGGGACCTCAGCAATTTGAGTAAAATGCACCACAGAGTTATCTCACTTGGTGGGCAGAGGGCAATTTAATAAGCAAGGAAACTGGGGTACTGAGCCACCGACTCTGTCATGGATGAGGCCTGCTCCTGGTGACATCAGCTCTCTGATGACTTCGGACTGCTCCATGCACTAGCCAAGCATATTCTTGGGGCCAGATAAACCCTCCAACAGAGAGTCACAAGTGGTTGACATGAGACACCATATGCATGCATGGGAACAGTGAAAGGCAAGGCGTTACTGGAGAGGCACAGAGAGTGTCTTCATGAAAGGTACCTGTTGGATGTCAAAGACTCAGTCAAAGATGACCTATATGGCTTGGAGTAGGGGGAGGCTAGTGAAGAGCCACAGGCACCTCCCTCTTAAGGAAGCACTCCCGTTCAGAGTTGTTCACCTGCAGAGTTGGCATTTGAATGACCCTGTGAGTGAGTGCCTCCTTACATTTTGTGCCCTGAACACCATAGCTTGTTCCCACTAGTCCTGGCCTTGCTAATCTAGCGGAAGAATGAGAGGCTCCCTGCTATGCTTGAGTGGAAAGAGTGGAGCGTGTCAGCCATCCTAGAGACTCTGACCCCCAAAAAGGATAGGAAAGAGTGGACGTTGAATCTCTTCGCAACCGGAAAAAAAAAAGGCTGGCAAGAAAAAACTGAAAAAGCAGATCCCAGCCAGCAGACTACAGCTCAGCATAGCTCTCCTTCCCACATATAGAGACAGTCAACTCCAGAAGTTTAAGTGAGCTAGGAAAGATCACATCGTTGGGGAGTGACCTGCCCAGGTCTCGGGCCAGTCCTGTTCACCACACGATTGGCTCTTTCGCTGACCTCACTCTCGTGACCCTCTGGAGAAGAGACAGCATAACTAGAATTGGCGATACCAACACAGAGACCAGACTAAGCCTCGTAATAGGCACATTTGAGAATTGTGGAAAGGTAATCATCCTCAGCATACCAGCCAGGCCTCAAGTCCTTTACTCGTGGGAAGCCTTCCTTTCTTAGGAATGATGGGACTCTACTGCCAGCTTCTTCTGACGGACTGGGCCCCAGAGCAGCACTGGCCACACAGACATCCAATCAATGGACTGCTGTGGAGAACAGCTCTTGTGTCCTTTGCTGTGGGGCAGGAGACTCTCAGACCAATTTTGTAGGGGGTGGAAATCCCTAGATGGTGGAAAGTAATTGAAGATTAGATCAGTAACCAATTCTAGAAGCAGAGTCAGGGCTCAGGGCTACAACCCCCTTCCCTTCCTCGGGCATGGCAAGATATTTGGTATGGGGGTGGGATCACACATCACCTTAGTCACAGTAGGAGGGAGGTTTTGTAGGAGAAACACTGCAAACCCACACCTCCATGGCGAATGTTCCTGTCTCTTTAAGTTGTCAACCCTGGGCACCACCCCCGGGCTTCCTGTGCTCTGAGACTCTGAGGTCCCAGAGATAGGGACACTTCCCCATGTGCTGGGAGGACGACAGCCTGCTGCATTCACAACCGAAGGCAAAGCAGTAGGTCAGGGGCTTCAGGGGCCAGCGCCAGAGCCTGTCGCCACTTCTGCAGGAAAGGTGAGCCCAAGCAGGGGAAGGGAGCCTGCGGGGGCAGGAGATGTGAGGACCCAGGAGAATTCGGTGCCTGTAGGAAGCTCGCTGAGTGAGCACCTGCCTTCTAGAAGGTACCAGGCAGGGGAGCGGGATCTAGGAAGGGTCACTGCACACTCCCAGGTGTGTAAGGATGCTCTGAGTTGCACACCCAGGAAGTTCAGCAGAAGGGTGGGCGTCCAGCATGGGTGCACTCGCACTTCTTTGGGACAGACTCCAGTCCCTCCCTGCTCCCCACTGAGTTTGCCAGGACTACTGCAGGGGACAAAACACACTTTCAAGGCAGTAAACACTCCCCGAAAGCATATTCGACACACGCAGATATTCCCTGGCGATGTATAAGCGAGTCTAACCTCGCAACAAGCTCTTAGACGAAGTGAAAATTCTGTGTACATCTGGGCTGAGCCGCCTAAAGCACTGCACCCTATTCAGTGTCCACAAGAGGGTATTTATGGCGAGGGGCGTCCAGAACATGGTCTTCAAACCTGTGCCCTTGAACATCTGCTCCCCAACCCAAGCAGCCCAGGGCTGTGTGGCCCGCTAAGCCATCTTCATTCCCTCGCCTGCTCTGTATGATGCAGGGTGTTGGCCTAGGGTAACTGACCCAGAACTCCCATCATGGATGAACATATCAGAACCACTGGTGGGGAGGGGGTTAGACGTTTTTTAAAGTACAGATATGTGAGTCAGAATCTCTAAGAACTATGCATTTTAATGAATCCCCTAGATAATTAATTCCCAAAGAGAGCAGGTTCAGGAAGTGGACTTGGTGAATGGACTTGGTCCCTTGGAGGTTTAGGACTATAGGACTCTGCATGGGTTCCGGTCTTCAAAAACTGTGCACCCTTTGTGACTCTAGACGGCAGCCAATAGGCTTCAGGAGAACTTCTCAACCCCACTCCCAACTCTGGGGGAAGTCCTAAAGGGCCTCCCCAGGGTCCTGGGGGCTCCCTGTACTTGCTCATCTCCATCTTTGACCAGGACTTCTTGCTTTAGCTAAATTCTTGTTCTTTGCTCTGAATCTGTGGCTGTCTCTCCATTCTGGCTCAGGTGTCTGGGAGGGTGTTGAATTCTACACACAAAATACTCACAGAAGACCCAGGATGAGGGTGAACTTTACGGAAGGCTTGGTGGGGCTGGTGCAGGGAAGTTCCTGCAGAAACATGAAAACCTTTGGATAAAGGACCCTGGGAGCCTGTCATCTAAATCCTTAGGCCAGAGACAAGGTATTCAGCCAGCCTCGCCCTCTGCTTTCCCTCGTGTGGGGCCAACGGGAGACAACACAGTCACCTGCGGTAACCAGGTGGATGACATGAAGAGGTAGAATCTGAAACGGACAGCGAGGCGCTGACAGGACTCAGGCAGAGCATGGGGGAGGCTGAATGGCCACAGGCATGAGAGCACAAAGCAGCTGGAAAGGCCCCGAAACCTGCTCTCTGGGGAGCAGCTGGGGGGCGGGCGGGGGGAGTTTTCATGAGCCTGGAGAGGCATATGAGGAGACTGCTCTGTGCTCAGGGACTCGGTGACCCCAGAATGTTTGTATTAATGATAACTGATTGGGTGGAACCACCTTACATTGAGAAGCCCAGCTTTGGGGGCAGGAATGGCAGGGGTTGTGGGGACTGGATGTCCAGTCTCTCGAGCACTCCGGCCATATTTAGACACTTGGAGATAGGACAAATTATTTAGCTTCCTGACAGCAGAGTCAGAGGCTCACCAGATCAGCTTGGGAGATAAGGTTTCTTTCCCAATTTCCAGAAACAATATTCCAATTCTCTTCCTGTTTGTCTCCCAGGCCAACCACCCCAATGGTTTCCGAAGTCGCTCAGCAAATTTTCTGGTTCTCATGCTTTTCCAAAGTCTACCTGGCCCCTGAATCTCCTAAGAAAACTTGATATCTACAGCTTTTGTCACCAACATAGAATTACCTGGGAAAAATTAATATCCAACACAGAGTGAGCATTTGCATTACAGTCTCCCGTCTGCCTTTTGCATTTGGGACCCTGAGAAGACAAAACCAAGCTCACCAAAGGCTCTCACAGTATCCTTCCAACCCCAGCCCAGGTCCTTCCAATGTCTTCCCTCCACGCTGAGGTTCAGGGCAAGCAAGAACCACATTTTCACAGTAATGTCACCTTTTGGGTTTGCCTGACACATTGTAGGCAGTTATATCTATTGAACGAATGAATGAAAGAACAAACTGTGTTTGGGACTCTTTCAGGTAAGCATGGGAGGACGGAAGATGGCAAGAGATGAAGAAAGTGCCTGTGGTAAGAACATGTCTCACACTTCACACTTGACCCCACGGGTGAGCCTGGGGGAGTAGGGGGATGGGCAGACTCAGGACTGAACAGACAAGCCCCAGGGTGTCTGTGAGGTGTCTGGGCCGAAACAGCAAGAGCCTGGAGATGTGCATTTTGGTTGGATCGCTGCCCCTGACCAGCTGTGAGATATTATCTTCTTTGACTAGCCTGCACCTCTGTTACAACAGGGTAAAATGAGTAGACGTCCCCTACTCTGATCTCCACAGAAGAGGCTATAGAGAGTATCAGATCATGCACTAGAGGGAGCATGACTGACCAGGTAGAATGTTAGAGAACCAGGATGGAGGGTTAAACAGGTCTCTGATTAGGAAGCAGGTTGAAGACGGAGGGGAAGGAAGGAGGAGGGAGAGAGGGATGGGGAGAAGGAAAGAGATAATCTCATGCAATCCTCTCAACAACCCTGAGAGAGACAACTCTACATCATTATTCCTGTTTATCCACAAAGTTTTAACACTTAGCAACTCCCATGGCTGCACAGCTGGTGATGGTGGGGCTGTGAGTCAAACCCAGGTGCTGGGTCTGAGGCAGCCCCTCAGCACCTGGCCTGCCGCCCCCTCCTGCCCTTCCTCCGTGGGACGGACCCTGGGAGAGGTGTGGCAGAGGCCACACAAGCCATCAAATAAGGACAGCTCTGCACGGTGGGGATGGCCAGGGATAATGTCAGGTGAGGTCAAGTCTGGAATTAAAAGGGGCGTCCTCTAGAGAAACGCTCAGCAGGTGTTGAGCATCCACGGGTGCACACGGTGAAGCCAAAGGTGAAAGAAATAGAAGGTGAAGATGCCCCGGGGTGCAGGAGCTCCCACCAGCCGAGCTCAGTGAGGGTTTGGGTGGAAGAGCAGAGGTGAAGGCTCTACTGTTCTTTGTTCAGAGGGCACCCGGGAAGGGCCAGGCAAGCAGGACACTGGCTTTAAGGTTCGGAAGCTGACAGATCCCTTGTCTCCAGGCTCCGAAGACGCCCCGCAGGAGCCCGGGCTGAGGCTCATATTGGTGGGGAAGACAGGAGCCGGCAAGAGCGCCACCGGGAACAGCCTCCTGGGCCAGAGGCGCTTCCTCTCCAGGCTGGGAGCCACGTCGGTGACCAGGGAATGCGAGGTGGGGAGCTGCAGGTGGGGCCGGTGGCACGTGGACGTGGTGGACACCCCGGACCTTTTCAGCTCCCACGTCTCCAAGACAGACCCGGGGTTCCGGGAGCGGGGCCGCTGCTACGTGCTGTCGGCGCCGGGGCCGCACGCGCTGCTCCTGGTCACGCAGCTGGGCCGCTTCACGGCGCAGGACCAGCAGGCGGTGCGCGCGCTCCGGGAGCTGTTCGGGGCCCGCGCGCTGGCCCGCACCGTCCTGCTCTTCACGCGCAAGGAGGACCTGGCCGGGGGCTCGCTGCAGGACTTCGTGCGCGACACCGACAACCGCGCGCTGCGGGCGCTCGTGGCCGAGTGCGGGGGCCGCGTGTGCGCCTTCAACAACCGGGCGGTGGGCGGCGAGCTGGAGGCCCAGGTGCGGGAGTTGCGGGGGCTGGTGGAGACCCTGGTGCGGGACCACGACGGCGTCCCCTACTCCAACGAGGTGTACCGCCTGGCGCAGGGCCTGGCCGGGGCGAGCCCGCAGGAGCGGCTGAGCCGGGTGGCCGAGAGCCTGGAGCGCCGCGCGCGGGCCTGGCCGGGGCGCGGACTGCTGCGCTGGCTGCGCGCGTGGGTGCCGGGCAGGCTGCGCCTGGTCGCGGGGCTGAGCGCGGTGTTTCTGCTCTACATGTTTCTGCAGTACATGAACAAACCCGGTTCGGGTCCCACATAAGAGGGCCAGTGACACTGCCCTCAAAAAAAAAAAAAAAAAAGAGACTCAGAGCCATACATGTGAACTTGTGATACATCAGCTTATTACTAGTGCAATGACTTACTACCAAGAAGATAACTGTAGCTATATTGAAAGGAACACAGTTTCCGATTTTCTAGCATGTGTGCTTCATGTCTTTACAAAATGACGTCGGAGTTTGGGGAAATCACATGTCATGTCTTCCATGTGGTTATTTATCTGGGGCATTATGAAAAAACATCTAGCGCCTCTCTGACTTTGGAGACGAGAGGGCGCGGCAGCTGCATTGGCAGAAAGCTGCAGATCGTGGAGGTTAGAAGGTGGGGCTGTGCTCTCCGGTTTGTAGGGGATGGGCCAGCTCACGAAAGTACTTGAATGCCACACCACTGGAGAACCAGATGCCATCCTTAGGTTGTGTAAGAGAAAAAATTCCATATTTCTGTTTCTGAATGTGACAGAATGCTTTTGAAAGGAAGTCATTTTCTTCATATCAGTCACACAGAGACGGAAGGGCCTACACATATGCACTTGGATGCCACATGGGGGTAAGGGCCCAGGGAGGCCCAGGGTGGGCTGCTTGGCTAGGGTGGGCTGCAGTCAGGGGGCCGGAGGGCCATGGTGGCTGTTGAAGGGAGTTGGACTATCCGAGGCACGGCTGGAAACAAGAGCATTCTTTTTTTTTAGTTTCTTTTTTTAGTTTCAGGTGTACAAAACAATGTAATAGTTAGACATTTAGGCATCCTACTGAATGGGAGAAGATATTTGTCAATGATACATCTAATAAGGGGTTAATATCCAAAATGTATAAAAAACACATTCAGCTCAACACCAAGAAAACAAACAACCCAATTCAAAAATGGGTAGAGGATATGAAGAGGCATTTCTCTAAAGAGGACATACAGATGGCCAACAGGCATATGAAACAATGTTCAACCTCACTCATCATTAGAGAAATGCAAATAAAAACCACAATGAGATACCACCTCACTGGTCAGAATGGCTATCATCAATAAATCAACAAACAACAAGTGCTGGCGGGGCTGTGGGGAAAAGGGGACCTTGGTGCACTGTTGGTGGGACTGCAGATTGGTGCAGCCACTATGGAAATCAGAATGGAGGTATCTCAAAACACTGGAAATGGAACTACTTTATGACCCAGCAGTTCCACTCTTAGGTAACTATCCAGAGAAACCCAAAGCACTAATTTGAGAAAATTTATTCACCTGTATGTTTATTGCAGCACTATTCACAATAGCCAAGACATGGAAACAACCGAAATGCCCATTGGTAGATGACTGGATTAAGAAACTGTGGTACATTTATACAATGGAGTATTACTCTACCATAAAGAAGAATGAACTCTTACCATGTGCAAGAAGACCGCTCTTTTTTTTAGAGGACGGTGTCACTGGCCCTCGTATGTGGGATCCGAACCCCGGCTGCTGACATCACAAGCCAGCGCTTAATCACCGTGCCGCTTGGCTGGCCCCCAAAAGACCATTTTTAATTCCTGTTTTTAGCATCCTAAGCAGCTATGCTGGCTCCACTGAGGGGCTCTGAGCCAGGGAGAGGTTCCTTTGGTGACCTACGGGGCTCAGGGAGGGGCCAGGGTTGGGGTGACAAACAGATCTTAATATTATGATGAAAACAGCCTCATGAGGCATGAAGAATGGTTATCACTCACTTCCTTTGATTTGATGAGGAAAGTAATCTACCGACAGTTAAGTAGGTTAAGTCCTGATGGCAGAAGGTGGCAAAATCAAAACCCCAACTTCCTTGTGTGCCCCCTAAGCATTTTCACCAATCCAAGCTTCCCATCCATTATAAATAGCTTCTTTGCTCACCTGTTTATCCATTTTATGCCACATATGTTTCCTCAAATATCATAACTTAATTCTTTGAGAATATGGTTACACCCCAGTTACCCTCAAACACAAAATATGTTGCTCAGTTCCAACAGAAAATGGCCTTGCTTATTAAAATATTTTCTTTTTTCCAAAGTAAGACATGTTCTGCAGTTGACAGAGTATAATGCTATGAACACGGTCCTGTTGAATTCACAGAATTCCAAGAGCATTTTGAATAGTACCTTCCTAAACTTGCGGGCTCAGGTCTCACTTGGACTGAGTCTATGTCAGGCCTAGAAAGCAGCAAGTGTGAAGAAACAACTTTGCAAAACCATTGCAAACCTCCAGCCCGGAGGGGAGCCGCTGGTGCCAGGCAAGAGCTTTCTTGTGCCCCAGGTGGCTTTTCTGAACCTGGGAGTCCCTCACTGCTTTCATAGCCCTTTGTTGCAAATGTCGCTTATCTAAACAAGTCACAAAAGGGAAATGGGAGGAGGCAAGAGGACGACAGGCTCCGACAGGAAGCGCCCCGATAGGGGACAGCACGCCGCGCCCTCTTCGTCGCTGGGTCCTGTTCGCAGCGGTTTCGCCGCCCACCCCGAAGACGTGTCCCAGGCAGCGTGGGGGCGCTGGGCACGCTCCGTCCTCCCCTTCTTCCCCTGGAGCCGTGACCTGGCACATTCGGCCTCCCAGGCGACCGGGTCCAACTCAACAACCCGGCTTCCAGCTGCCCGGGCCGCCAGCCCCCGCGGCGCACACCTTTCCAAAGCCGCCACGCACCGCGACCCGCAGCGCCGCGCTAGGTAAGGGGACCCCGGGGACCGCCCCAGGCCTGGGGGGTCTGAGAGCCCACAGCCCAGTCATAGCCTCTGATTGCTGGGTGATCACACAGAGGTTATCCTACGTCTGGGTTCGCCCGTTGATGAAATGGGGCAATGACGGGGAGCGCTGGGCAACGGCAGATGGATAGTTGGAAGAGACACAGGCGTGGGGACCGCTAGCCGTGTCCACCACCCCTCACATGCCACAGCGCTACAGGCTTTTCTGTCTAATTGCTTCTGCTTAGTCCATTGGATCTTCATGAGACTCGCAGGGTTTCAGAACGCTGAACTAATAATCTCATCCCTTTTGACGAATAAGAAAAACGGAACCTCCCGGGGCGCCCCAGCTAGCTGGGGGCATGCTTCTCAGTATACCCGCTTAACTTCTTAACCCCGCCCCCAATGAGTCAGGTGTTCCTCAGGAGACCCCCTGAGTTTGTCTTATGACCCTTACCTTCTGGAAAACCCATTTTCCCCCAAATACCCTTTGGCCTTCCTCTGACGCTTTATAGGACTGGACTCTATGGCAAACCGACTCATCATGTTCAGGGCACATGGGAACAATCCCTCTGTCTGCTGAGCCTTATGTGAGACATCACAGGAACTCAATTACAAAACAGGAGACCCAAAAGCCAGGAAATATAGGGACTGTGGCAAATAAGCAAAAAAGATACTTATGAACAAGGCAGATAAGAAATAGTTTGGTCTTTCCTAAAACAGGCTTTCTCATGCTCTGATAAAATAAGGTATCATGATAAAATCAGGCTCATAATGTTAAAATCAGAAGGTGCATTCTGTTCATTTCCTTCAACCCCCTGCCTGAACTAGACCCTCGTCCTGTCCCCATCAGATGCTCTTGTAATCTCTGCCTGCACACTGCCCGGTGCCCCTCATGATGCCTGGTCCCATGTGGGAGATTTTTGGAGGTTGGAATTAGATTAGCAGAATTTTCCTTTCGAGACGAAATCTGCCCCCATTCTCAAGGTTCCTACTTTTGCCTTCTCAGAGATTGGCACATATCACTATCCTTCAAGCCTGGGGCACTCCCCCCAATCTCTTCCTAGGCTTTACTCAGTCCTGTTCATATTTTGTCTATGCTATGATCAGTTTAGCATTCCCATCAAAATCCTTTCTGGCTTGTCCCTGGGCACTTCGTTATTTGTTAATGTCTGCCTGGAAACCTCTTCCTCAGTGGGACACACGTGCCCCCTGCAGCCTGACCCACTCAGGCAAACCACTGGGCTGCATCTCAGCTCATGGAACCTGCGTTTGACTGACTTTCGGTGACACGCACATCCGTCCATTTGGGTCACACTTATACTCCAGTCAGTAAAACCACCAGATTGTTCTAAACTGAAATGCTTCAATTCAGAGCAACTCCTGCTCCCTGCAGTCTTCTCTTTGAATAATCTTTTCTTGGAAAAACATGCATTCAAGAATTTGCAATGCAATGCTCTGTGCTGTTTTAGGGCCGACTTCCATCCTGTCAACATCAGTTTATGTCCTGACCATGGGATGGTAACATTGTGTGCGGTGGTCCCCGAGGCCGTGGACTTGTTTGAAATAATCTCCCTGTAGACTCAAGGAGAATACGCAGGCAGAAAGAGCCACGTTTTTTTTTAAATTTTTTTTTATTTGAGGGCTGTGTCACTGGCCCTCACATGTGGGACCGAACCGGGGCCGCTGGCTTCCCAAGCCAGCGCTTAACCACCGTGCCACTCGGCCGGCCCCTAAAAGAGCCACTTTTTAATCTTAACTCTATGGCCATTGTGTGACCTTGTGCAGGTCATTTGATGCTCAGTTTCCTAACATTTTAATTGAAATGTTAAGACCTGTCTTGATCCCATCACAGCAAATTTAGGAGAATTAAAATAATGGACATAAAATGACTTAGAAAATGATAAATGGCTGCACGGAGGACTATTACGATGATAAAGCTTATCATCAGCAGCATCACCACTGTCATTATCATCTTGACTGCAGCAGTGGAATGAGTCTAACCTCAGGACGAGCCAGTTAGGTAGAAAATGCTCAGAGAATTTGAGCATTTTTAGTAAGAGCCTGAATATAGTTCCCTGAAGTCAAGGACTGTGTATGTGAGATGGTGGTGAGAAAAATGCTCTTTTCTGTGCTCAAGAAAAGGAAGGAAGGAAGGAAGGAAGGAAGGAAGGAAGGAAGGAAGGAAGGAAGGAAGGAAGGGCTGGAAGGGGGAAAAAAGGAAAGGAAGGAAGGCAGTTTTCTTAATATATTTTGATAATGTGAAAAAGGATGGGTTTCCTAAGGAGAGCCCCCCACAAAAAATCCACGGAATGACTAGAAAAATGTTCAATCATTATTTCTATATAGCAGAAGCAACCTGAATAGCAAACACATATTAAAACCACTTTGAATTCGATGTAATCAGTAAAATGCAAGTTTAAACCAATTAAGACATCCTCATTTATGCCCATAAGGGTGAGTAAAAAATTAAGTCTAGGGCTGGCCGAGTGGCGCATTAGTTAAGCGCTGGTTTGGGGATGCCAGCGGCCCCGGTTCGGATCCCACATGAGGGCCAGTGACACTGCCCTCTACAGCTAACAACAGCTCCACCTGGAGCTGGGCTGTGTGAGCCCCGGCGACGATGTAGGCTGCAGCCCCTGCTGCAGTGGGCTGCCATAGGCTACAGTGAGTGGCCGGCAGCCAGTGTGAGCTGCCAATAGCCGCGGTGAGCGACCGTCCAGAGGCCAGTGACCATCCAGAGGCCGGTGACCGATCTGCCTCGTCCGGGAAGAGCGCAATGACGATACCAACATGGGCCAGTGAAGCAACATCCTCCGCAACTAGACTGAAGAACAAAAGGACAGCAACTTGTCTGTTCCCCTTCCCCGATTCCCCAACACCGTTCCCTTCCCCCAATTCCCTAATAACATCTTTTAAAAAAAAATTAAGTCTAATATCAGCAAGTGCAAGTAAAGATTTTGGGAATTGTCACACATGACTGGTGTCAGCATATGCTAGCACAACCCTCTTAAAGTCATATCTGGCAATATCTAGTCAGATTGAAGCTGTGTATCCCAGATAAATAGTTGTACAGGAGACATACAGTAAGAGGGCATTATTTTGCAGCATCGTTTATGGAAGCAAGGGTATATTTTGAAGTAGCTTGAATGTTTGTTAATAAATAATTGGATAAAATGTTACACAAATAATGTCATATATGTAAAAAATTTTTAATTCAAAAACAGTACTAGATATTATCTGTATGGGGAGAAACATGTGTTTATAGAAGTATAAATAGACAACGAGAATGATACATAAAGACCTCAAGATACTGGTTGTCTCTGAAGGACAGAAAGAGGGAAAATGAGACTGGGGAGTTGAAAAAACAAATCAATGGAATTCTATGTGTAATGTTTTAACTTTTTCAAACAGCATAGCTGCAGTAATAATGCCAAAATACCTACATTTGTTCCTTGCAAATGCGTTTTTGTTTTATAACTTGGTGTGTTTCTCCACTTATAAACTTGTTTCATAACTGCATAATATTTAAAATGGAGTAAGTCAAATAAAACCTTATCTTAGTTATAGCTGCATATCGCATGCTTGCCTTTTCTAATACCAAGAAGAGTGACGCAATATTATGCCTCATTTGAAATAAACATTTGTGCCAATAGATGTCAATGGTCCTGCCAATTTCCAGTTAACCCCACTGGGATACAAAGATGGTGATTATTAGGAGACCAGGGCCTCAGAGCCATCCAGGAAAAACATTGGCTTTAACATTGAGCAAGGAAATGAGTTTCTCTTGAATTTGTCCTGAATGTTGACTCTTTCTCTTAATCATGGCACCACCTTCTCTCCACCAACTGCTCAGGGACTAACAGCAAAATTGCCAGAATAGAGGAAAAAATCATTTTGCTGTAAATGGCATTGGCTTGTTTGAAATACTGAGACTTTCTGGTGCCAGAAACTCTTTCTGCCAGATGGATATTCCAGGGGGCAAGAGGAAAGTACACTGTACCTTCCAATGGGAGGGTGGGATCAGGGACAAGGATTCCTTCAAGGACTGACATGAGGGAGGCACTTCCTCTAGCACATTTGCCAACTTTAATTCCAAAATAGTACTACTACTACTACTACTATTAATAATAATAATAATAAACACCCCACTCCTCATTCCATAAGGAATGCTTACTTCATTTCATGTCTTTTCAAGTTGGAGAGAGATAATCAACTGATTCGTTTTAAAACATTTCCTGTTTTCCTGTAAGCTGAAAACAAAAACAACAGTGCATTGTGGCAACATAACTTGGCATCACCTGGTTTGCTTAAAGTTATTTGTAGATGTTTGAAAGTATGTGACTTAGGAACATTGAAAATGGTTTATCGAAGGAGAATTATTTTGAGGGGTCTGAACTGGAGGTGACCTCGGGCCTAACAACTCCAATATGGACACTTGCTTTTTATCCCTTTCCTGTTTTCATTCCAGAAGAAAATGGAAGGGCTTCAGAAGAGCGGATATGGAACCATGGCTGAAGGTAAGAAAGCCTTGAAGTTCTCAAAAGCTCCATGCAAAGGGGGAGAGTTACTATTCTCTCTCTACCTGTCCCTCACCTCAACCATAGTGACAGAAACCCAGTTATTTTAAACTAAAGAAGAACAAGGCAACTGTTATTTGTTCTTTACTTTCCCCATCATACCCCCCAATGTGTGGGAAATGTGGAAATGAAACTTCAAATCGGTAGTTGGAGGATTGGGAACTGAATTGTGAATATGGTTTCTTTCCTTGTCTGCTCTCAGTTGAAAAAAAGTGGAAAGTTCCCCGTAGAGAAAACATCCTAGAACACTTAAGGAAAAGAAGAACTGACACAAGAATAGAAGGAATACAATAATAGATTTTAGGAGACTACAATGAACTGAGAATTCATTTGGGCTCAAAAGAACTCAAAATCCTCAGTGTCTACATCCTTCTTCATCCCTTGAAGATTTCAGCTCTCAGCTCAGTGTCACCCTGTCCAACACCAGCTGTGTTAATTTCCTGTAATTCAATCAGCCAAATAGATGATCTTTCTAGCCCACGTGCTTCTAATGGTCTTATATTCCACTTGTCTTCAGACTCCCATCCAGTGTCATCTCCAGGACTTTGTCCTTGACATTAACTATGACCTTTCTGTCATCTCAGTTTCAAACATCCAACTCCCCACCCAAAGAGCAGGGACCCAGGGACCCTCAGCTGACCCTTGGTGGCAAGTGACTATGGCTCTAACATCTGAGAGCTCCTAGACAAGTGTGCCTGGGAATTTGAGGGTGAGAAAGAGGTGATACCATTGTCTTATTTGGAACCTCTCACCCTCTGCCTCCTTCTAATCTCACATTTATTCAGCATGAAACAGGCATAGGTACCATCCTGGAAAAACAAAGGGACCACTTTTCTTTTAGAAAAGCTGTATTTTCCCTGGTCTAGATGACGTGCTTGGAACACCGTCCTGAGTGCAACAGTTCTTACACTTGACTATGGGTCCAAGTGTGGGTTTCCTCTGTGGACTTCCTACAATCTGAGAACCTCCTAAAAGTGCCTGCAAACTTCTGTATGTTTTCAGATATGACTTTTTCTGGGAGGGAGGTCCATGGCTTTCATGAGATACCATGAGGGTCCATGACTGAAAAATCTTAAGAATCACCTACTTAGCAAGTCACAACAATTATTTTGCAGGCAGATTAGAAGATAACCAGTTTGCGTCATCCACACTGAGGATCATCCTGTGGGGCAGATCCGGCAGCGGGAAGAGTGCCACAGGGAACAGCATCCTCAGCCAGCGAGTGTTTGCGTCCAGGCTGGGGGCCCAGGCTGTGACCAGGACATGCCAGAGGGCGACTGGCACGTGGAACGGGAGGGACATCCTGGTGGTGGACACGCCCGCCATCCTTGAGGAAAAGGCCCGGAACCAAGATATGGACAAGGACATTGGGGACTGCTACCTGTTCTCGGCCCCAGGGCCCCATGTGCTGCTGCTGGTGACGCAGCTGGGGCGCTTCACTGCCCAGGACACGATGGCAGTGAGGAGTGTGAAGGAGATCTTCGGGGAAGGAGTCATGAGACACGTGATCGTGCTCTTCACCCGCAAGGAGGACTTAGGGGACGCCTCCTTGGACGAGTACGTGGCCAACACTGACAACCATAGCCTGCGGAGCCTGGTCCGGGAGTGCGGGAGGCGGTACTGTGCCTTCAACAACCGGGGCACCGGGGACGAGCAGAGGCAGCAGCTGGCGGAGCTGATGGCTGTGGTCGAGAGTCTGGAGAGGGAACATGAGGGCGCCTTCCACACAAACGCCCTCTTCCTTGAGGCGCAGTTGTTCCTGAGAAGTGGGGGAGACACCCATGGGGCAGGCCACAGGCAGTACCTGGCCCAGGTGCGTTCGCAGGTGGAAAAGCAAAAGCGAGACTTGAGGGGGACAGGGAACAATTGGGCGTTCAAGGGGCTCCGCAGCATCCAAGAGTGTGTGACATCTCACATTTGGTTATCTGCTTTTATTATCATATGCCTGTTGATTTTTCTCGCAGTTTTAATTAACACATGCCTGACTCATGGACACTGAGCATTTTCAGATGATTTATCAATCAGCTTTTTTTTCCAGACTCACCGTCTCTGTGTATGTAAGGCACTTTATCTGCTTTTCACTTAATTCCACTTTCAATTTCTCATCCTTACATCAGACATGCCATCCATGCTCTTCAAGTGCCTCTAGATAAATAAAATTAAAAAAAAACATATTTCTTCTTGTTTTGTTTTGTTAAAAATTGTAGGGGGTAAATAATGAATTGGATGCCACCCTGAAATCTTTGGGGATTTGCAGGGTGGATGGTCAGTGGACCGGGACGCCGTGTGAGTATCTTGCCACTGGCCCCTACTGTACACAGTTGTGCTATCAAGGGGAGTAACATGTTAATATTAAAACCTGGTCACATGGGGCCGGCTGAGTGGTGCGTTGGTTAAGAGCTCGCTCAAGGGTGTGAGCTGAGCTCTGAGCAACAGCAGTTCGATGCCCAGCCCAAGCTGAGCTGCCGTTGAGCTGCCAACAGGTGGCAGGATGCCTCAGCTAAAAACAAAAAAGTGTAGAAACAAAAATTCTTGGGGCTGGCCGAGTGGCTCAGTTGGTTAAGAGTTGGCTGAAGAGTGCGAGCTGAGCTCTGAGCAACAGCAGTTCGATGCCCAGCCCTAGCTGAGCTACTGCTGAGCTGCCAACAGGTGGCAGGATGGCTCAGCTAAGGAAAAAAACAAAAACAAAAACAAAAAAAACCCTGGTCACAGAATTCCTTATTTTATTCAGAAATGTACTCTGATCTCATTATAGGTAGTAAGGCATGACACCCATCACCATCACCATCCCCACCCCCACAAGAAAAGGTGATGAGGGTATTCTGAGGGGGATCCTGGAGGCGTGAAGGGGCCGGGGAAGAAGTGAGGAGGGGACCTGGGCATGCAGAAAGGAGAGAAAAGGGGTCACAGCGCCCAGATGGGTACCACGTCTTGGGGCAAACAGAGTCAGTGGCTGGGAAATAAAGGGCCTGAAATTTCTTAGAGGAAGGCCAGATAGTGAATACTTTAGGCTTAGTGGACTATACGATCACGGACGCTTACAGAGCAAAAGGCACTGGACAAGACAAAGGTGGTGTGTGAGGCTGCATCCCCTGTGAACACTGGCCTGTAATTTCATGTCACTTTCATATGTGGCACTGAAACAGTCTTCTTCTTTTGATTTCTTCCACCTTTGAAAAATGTAAAAGCCCTTCCTTCTTAACCCACAGGCTGAACAAACAGGCACCAGGCCAGGTGTAATCCAACCCTGGTCTTGGAGTAAGTTTCCCATTGTTGGCTGAGCTGCGCTATAAGGCCACCTCTTTAACCCCAAAGTCAGCACCATCATGTGTGATACCTGCGTGAATTTGGGGGGAGGAGTGGTGTTCCTCATTTCCATGGTAACAAAGGGGAGACAGGGAAGACATTGGGGTGACATCTGATCAGAAGCCGTGAGTCAGTGGAAAAGGGAAATCAGGTGAGGAGGCCCCCAGGTGGCCCCCTCCCACCCTCTCCTTGTTGGTAGCTGCACCCCCTTCTCTGCTCATGTGTATCCTGTAGGGGAGGGCTGCAGTCCTCCCAGGCAGCCTGTGACCAGAGAGGTAAGTGATTCATCCTGGGGTGAGTCAGGAACTCAATTGTGCCACCCCAGTGTCATCCTCCAAAGTTCCATTGGTAACAGAGGTGCCATGCTGACCTGTACAGCGGTGTCACCTAACTTACTCCACACGCAGGCCGGGAGCATTACGTACAAGCTCCTCAAAGCCTGGACGCCCTGAGGAACTCTGAGTCCTCAGACCTAGGACTGCCTCCTCGGCGCAGTACTCCCAAGTTGTCCAGCCTTACTTGGCCTCTCCCTTCCCAGACATAATTCAGTGCAGCTGCAAGACATTTACTACATGAATACTGAGTGTCAGGTTCTCTACTCAACTCCAGGAATATAAGATAAATAATGCAAATAATGTTTTGTTCCTGCTCCACAAAAATGACGGTGGTAGAGGGATGAAGGCGTATAAACATGGGGGTGAGAGAAATTTAGAGACAGGGCCTCAGCCAGAAAGAGGACACTGGGCTAGGCAGAGGATCCCTCGATGGGGTTAGGTGTGTGAGTTGCTAGGACCGGGCTGGCCTTTCGGGGGTCACTTCAGGCTCAGGGAGGCCAGTCAAGGAGGGCACTGAAAACCAGCACACGGGAGGGGGTGTGCAGGGACACCTGGGGCTGAGCCAGGGCCTGTGTGTCACCCTCAGAGTTCACGGGCTGTCTTGCAGCAAACCGGAAATCATTGGTGGCTTCAGCAGGTTAGCAGTTTTAGGGAGATCAGGCTGCTGCCATGTGGTAGTTGAGCTGTGTAAGTGTACGTCTGGGGACAGAGATAATATGTAGAAGAAGAAAAGAATTCCATCTCAGGGATTGGGGCCTGAGCCACTCAAGGAGTGGGGGTATGGAGGAAGGTCATCATTGGGGGACACTGAGGAGGTGGAATCAACACAATACGGTCACTGATGGCAGTACTGGGGAGGGAACCAGGTTTCTGCCTTGGGCCACCAGGTGACAGGTGGCTCGCTTCACTGCCCTGGGCCTTCAGAAGGAGGCAGGCTGATGAGAGGATGGGGAGGACCTTGAGGGAATGTATCTGCCTTGAAGCCCTTGGGGCGTCTCCTGTCCTCCACAGACAATGGCTGACCTCAACCTCCCTCCAGGAAGGCATCCAGTCGGGGCATAAACTGGACCCAAAGGATCAGGGCTGCAGGAGGCCGGCTCCCTCCAGGTGTGCAGATGGGCCAGTCCCAGGCCTCCCAGTCTGGGCGCAGTGCACCCGCAAGGCATCTCTTTCACCACAAACAGTGTCACCTGGTAATGCAGGTGACATTTCACCTGTGTGGATTTCCAGGGCAAGTCAAACTGGAGAGTTACCCAAGGCTATTTCCCAGTAGAGAAGGAGAAAGGGTCTTGTTAACCCTCTACTCACACATGAATGTTGGCCAAATTAATTCCTCAGAAAGTGCTCAGATGTCAGCTCTGTTTCTCCCCCAAATGGTAAAGGAACCACAGACACCTGCCTGGAGGCAGCCACACTTCCTCCGCCCTCTCCCACTGTCATCCTTCAGAATCATCCAACTAAAACCATTTTTCAGGGCCGGCCGAGTGGCGCGGTGGTTAAGCGCTGGCTTGGGAAGCCAGCAGCCCCGGTTCAGGTCCCACATATGAGGGCCAGTGACACTGCCCTCAAAATAAATAAATAAATAAATAAATAAAAGAAAAGAAAAACCATTTTTCCCTTTATTCAGGATTCGGGGAATGTAGCAGGCACATTAGTAGAGGGGGAGGTTCTTCCTAACTCTTGGAACAGGAAGAAGGGAGTCATTTATTCAAGCTACTTCCTCAGAGGAATTGGAGAATGGGGAACTTCTGAGAGATTTAAGAATTTTTTTTAAAGGAATGTGAAGAACTCTTCATTAGTTCAAATGGCCTAATCCTCAGGGAAAAGACCCCAACTCAGGTAGCTTACACAGTAAGGGTACTTATTAGCTGAAACCCAGAGATAGAGAGGCTTAAGGGCTGGTTGCCTCAGGGCTCTGGCCTGTTCTGCTTTGAAGTGTTGCCATCAACCTCCGCAGGCTGGACGCCCAGGGCTGCTGGAGTGAGCTCCACGCATCGCACTCAGACCCAACAGTGGCCAGAGGAAGAACAGAACTGACCCCTCTGTGGTCTGTCCTGGAAAAGGGGAGACCTGTGACCCCGTCTCTATGGACCTGTACTCGCCTCTCCTTGGCCTGTGTTGGCTTTCAGGCCCATTTCTGAACTAGTCTCTGGTGAAGAAGATGGTCCAGGGTTCCATGGGAGAGTGGCAGAGGCCAGAACCACACCCGGAGTCTTATAGAGAAGTGGACCTGGGTGGACAAAGGCTGCCCTCTACAGGCGTGAGAATTAATTTCTGAATTGGGGACACGGAAGAATGAACCCAGGAGGTGACACTGACTCAGGAAACGCTCTGACGCATAGACGCAGAATCACGGACGAAAGCAGGTGATCAATAACATAAGAAGAAGTAAGCTGCACCAAACTAAACACACACAAAGCTCACTGCGCACAAGGATCCGTCTAGGACGCTGCGGAGCCCCTTGAACGCCCAGTTGTTCCCTGTCCCCCTCAAGTCTCGCTTTTGCTTTTCCACCTGCGAACGCACCTGGGCCAGGTACCGCCTGTGGCCTGCCCCATGGGTGTCCCCCCCACCTCTCAGGAACAACTGCGCCTCAAGGAAGAGGGCGTTTGTGTGGAAGGCGCCCTCATGTTCCCTCTCCAGACTCTCGACCACAGCCATCAGCTCCGCCAGCTGCTGCCTCTGCTCGTCCCCGGTGCCCCGGTTGTTGAAGGCACAGTACTGCCTCCCGCACTCCCGGACCAGGCTCCACAGGCTGCGGTTGTCAGTGTTGGCCACGTACTCATCCAAGGAGGTGCCCCCTAAGTCCTCCTTGCGGGTGAAGAGCACGATCACGTGTCTCATGACTCCTTCCCCGAAGACCTCCTTCACACTCCTCACTGCCATCGTGTCCTGGGCAGTGAAGCGCCCCAGCTGCGTCACCAGCAGCAGCACATGGGGCCCTGGGGCCGAGAACAGGTAGCAGTCCCCAATGTCCTTGTCCATATCTTGGTTCCGGGCCTTTTCCTCAAGGATGGCGGGCGTGTCCACCACCAGGATGTCCCTCCCGTTCCACGTGCCAGTCGCCCTCTGGCATGTCCTGGTCACAGCCTGGGCCCCCAGCCTGGACGCAAACACTCGCTGGCCAAGGGTGCTGTTCCCTGTGGCACTCTTCCCGCTGCCGGATTTGCCCCACAGGATGATCCTCAGTGAGGATGATGCTGGCGTTCAGCTGTTTTCTGGTCCACCTGTCAGAGCAAGTGAAAAGTTAACGTATGATTGCTATGGGCTGAATGTTAGGGTCCCCCCAAAATTCATATGCTGAAACCCTAGTCCTCAATGGGATGGCATCTGGAACTGGGGCCTGTGGGAAGTGTTTAGGGTTAGAGGAGGTCATGAGGGTGGAGCTCCCGTAACGGGATCAGTGCCCTCACAAGAAGAGGAAAAGAGTAGAGCTCGCTCTCTAACATGACAGCACACGGCACCCAGGAAGTGGGCTCTCTCTAGGCACCGAATCTGCCGGCACCTTGATCTTGGACTTCCGAGCCTCCAGAACTGTGAGAAATAAATATCTGTTGTTTACCACCCAGTCCGTCGTATTTTGGTTTAGCAGCCTGAGCTGACTAAGAGAGTAATAAATGCCATCTGGAAGGAGGAGGAGAACAGAAGAAAAAAAAAAGAAAGAAAAGCCCCAGTATTAGCATCCATGATCCATTAGGCACCACAGCCATCCCAGGGCTGGGCTCAGCGTAAACACCTTCCACCCAGGTGTAGAGAATAAAGGGCACTCACACAAGCGTAGGGAGACCATAGTCCCCGGTGATTTAATCAAACACTAATCTAGGTGATGATGTGAGAGTATTTTGTAGATGTGGTTAAGTAAAGATTGCCTTCCAGGATGTGGGTGGGCTTCATCCAATCAGTTGATGAATGGATGAAAAACCTGAAGGTTCCCAGAGCAGAGGGAATCCTGCCTCAAGACTTTAATATCGACGGCTGCCTGAGTTGCCAGCCTGCTGGCCTGCCATTCAGTCTTCGGACCTAGCAGCCCCCGAAATAGCATGAGTCAATTCCTTAAAATAATATCTTCATACATATATCTGACTGGTTCTTTTTTTTTTTTTTGAGAAACCTGATACATCATCCAGCTAGCTCTCTCTATTGAAACCCAGAGAAGGTGTAAACCTGAACATAATTCCCGTCTTTGGCTGGTCCTTTTCAAGGACAAGGCATACGGGAAGGATTTTTTTATTTTTTTAAGATGTGATTGCATAAGGATGATGAATGGGGAAACAGATGTTTTTCAGATTTCAACTTGTTTTGGAGGCTAATGATTTTGAGACAGAAGACGCTGTTTTCCCACATACTGCTCTTGGATCCTCTTAAATGGTGGTCCCCAGGGACAGCCAGAGAGGAGGGGCTACTAAGCCTCAGAGGGAACCGGGAAGGTACCTAAAAAGCGACTGGATTGGTGCATGTTGAGGGGCACAGGAGGCGTAAGGGCTGCGGAAAGGCGGGGGCAGAGGGAAAGAGGGATGGAGCTGCCATGCCTACACTCATGGAGATAGCAGGGGCCTCAGAGATCAGGTAGCACTATCCACTCCTTTTAATTATGAGGAGACTGAAACTTTGGGGGTACGTAATACAGCATGACAGGAAGTCATCGGTTCCCAGGACTGTGGGATGAAAGGGTACCCAAGAGCAGTGGCGACCCCTTTGCCATGTTGCCCAGCATTCTGGGAGCTCAGACAGGATCCGAATGTGCTGGGAGGACTGGTCCTCAGCCCCTCAGGAATGCATCAAGCAGCACTGCTCACGTGATGTGCTTTGCCAAGCAACTGGCAGCAGACCATTTCTTGCAAGAATCAGAAGCTTAAATTCCTGCTAACCCAGCTAGCACAGAAAGAGAAGTGAAAGGAAGTGGTTCCTTCTCAAAAAACATCTAGGTTTTTCTCATATTTCTCAATTCTTGTTTGAGGATTTCCTCTCCCCGTCGCCAGTCACAGTCTCTAGTCCAAATTGCCAAACCTCGGGCCAAATGGCTGCAAGGGGTCCCTGCTGCTCCCCCTCCCCTGCTCTGTCCTCTGTAGATCACGGTGCCCTTGCTGTCACATCAGTGCCCTCCAGGTGTCACCATCATACCATCGTCATGCTTCCTTTTCTGCTCAGAAGCCTATCTGGGGTGGCCATCAACCCACCTCCTTCATTTTATAGCCAAGAATCCTTCCATTAATTCTTTTTTTTTTTTTTGAGGGCAGTGTCACTGGCCCTCATATGTGGGACCCGAACCGGGGCCGCTGGCTTCCCAAGCCAGCGCTTAACCACCGCACCACTCGGCCGGCCCTCCATTAATTCATTTCAAAACATTATGAAATGCCTCTATTCCCGGATGCTTCTCTCCCTCCACTTGGAGGACAGTTGGACCCAATTAGCACACAGCTCCTGCACAGACAGGGGATGCATCCTGGGCTGTTGACGATAGTCCCTCCATGTCCCTTGGGAAGCCCTGTTCCCAGCAACATCCCCCAACCTGGCAGGGCTGGAAAAGGCGGGTGGGGATGGGAGAGGTGGGGGGACCCTTGGGAAAATTGTGAAATGGTCTGACACTGGGCAGATTATCTCACTCTCATTTGCACGAAGTAGCAATAATAATATCCTCCCTGTTTCCCCACTAGTGTGTGCTGGGGGTGCTGGCATGCTATGGAGAGGGCTCATAAAGACTGCAGATGTGGGAACCCCTCTCCTCTCCCCCTCACTCCCTCTGCCTCTCAGCACTGGTCTCTATGTTAGTTTCTCTCAGACAGACCCTCTCCATGAGAAGGTGCTCAGTGCCAGCTTACATTATTCTGACAACCTGCAACCCAGGAAGAAAAAGAATGTCTTTTTCCAACCATTGCAACACAAATCCCAGACTGCATCCTGTGGGACAGCCTTCCATCACAAGCCCATCCCTAAACCCATCGCTGTGGCCACCAGGATGGACTGCAGGGATTGGCCTGCATCCACCCCAGGCTGTGGCATGAGAGAGGTAAAGTTACAGTCACTCACAGCATGGGGACTGGTATTTCCAAAGGTAAATCAGGGGCCTAGTCCCCAAGAGAGCAGGAACACATGCCAAGCAGCGAAGTCATCCCCAAAAGATGGATCAAAACTGAATGTTTCCATTCACATATTGATAATGTTGGTACACACTATTAGAGCAGTGTGGCTTTAGCACTTTTGTATGCATAATTTAAGTAAATATATCCCATTTTTGTTTTCTTTGCACTTTTAACTTTTGTTTGCAACGGGCGACATCTTCTTTATCTATGTGTACCTGTCTTCCGTGTCCCATCCACAGCAGTGACTATGTCTAGCTTCTCACGGGGCTGAGCGTATCTTCGCCCTGCCTTTCTTCCCTCACCCCCACCCACTGTCCACCTCCCGCCTGCTGCCAACTGGACCCCCCTTCAGTCCTCTTCTGTCTCAGACCCACTGGTACCATAGATCCCATCTCTCCTTTGGTTGGTTTTCTCATAGTTTTGCCCACATAAACCTTCAAATATGTATCATTTAAAAAAAAAAGTGTGTGAGAGGCAAACTTTCTGAATTCCTGACAGTGTGAAAATATTTTTTGTCTGCCCCTCCCTTCAATAGCTGGATGGACCACATTACCGAATCCCAGTTCAGAACCATTTTCACTCAAAATTCTGAAGATGGCGCTCCATTTGTCCTCCAGCTTAGACTGGGTCTGGGCCAATCTGATTCCTGTGCCTTTGGAAGCCCCCCAGCTGTCATTGTTATCTGCTGTTCACATTTTGGAATCACTTTCTCCTTGGCACTCTGAAGTTTCATGAAGGTAGTCTAAGCGTACAAGAGTATATTTTTTCCTTTTTCTTATGCTTGTGACTAACTGCGTCTTTTCATTCAGCAAATTAAAGTCTTTCCTTAACTCTGTGCCACTTTTTTTGATTCTCCCTGGCAAGCCACTTGGATGTGACAATTTTCTATGCCTATGCTTCTCAAAATGTACAGAGCAATGCAAATCACCTATGGATCTTGTGAAAATGCAAATTCTGAATTAGTGGGTCTAAGGTTGAGCAGAGAATTGGCATTTCTAGAAAGCTCCACTCCCTCCACTGTAGTCCCTACACCAGGGGATGGCAAACTTCTTCTGTAAAGGGCCTAGATGTAGATATTTCAGGCTTTGTGCGCCATTCAGCCTCTGTTAAGACTCTCAACTCTGCCCTTGTAGTGCAATGTGTCAACAAATGGATGTGGTTGTGTTTCAATAAAAGTTTGTTTACAAAAATCGATGGCAGACCAGGTTTGACCTTCAGGTTATAATTTGCCAACCCCTGTCCAATACCCCTGTTTACTACAAATACTCTGAACATATTTCTACCTCATCTCTGTGACCTTTCATTACAGAAGCTCCTTTACAAATCTCTAAGGACTAGGTGGGTGGGGAGCCCTGAGGAGAGACTCTAGGCCCTCCTCTTTGAAAAGCCACACACAAGGCCATGTGGCTCATTTCAGCAGCTCTGTGCCTGTCAGCACAGCCTCCTGAGACAGTACCGTGCCATGGGTAAAGGTTGGGGCTCTGAGCTAATCAGGGTTAAGACCAGTT